>OU342433.1:10015000-12415000 GCA_910589575.2 Carcina quercana | reverse complement strand
GGCAGGCGCGGGGAGCAGGTCGGCGCCGGAGCAGACATATTTACACTGGGTGCAACAATCGTTACTTTTAGATTATAACGAGGTGAAACGGGAAACGTCCCGGGATATAGTGTTGTCTAAAGTACTAAGTTATGTGCGAGACGGTTGGCCTATGGAATGCGAGGTGCATAATTTACAACCATTTTTCAATAGAAAAAACGAATTGTACGAGGAATTAGATTGCTTAATGTGGGGTCACAGGTTGGTCGTGCCGGATAAATGCCGGGATAAAATTTTAACTTTGTTACACGAGTCGCATATGGGGATTGTGAAGACTAAGTCGTTAGCGCGCAGTTACGTGTGGTGGCCGGGGGTGGACGAGGCGGTGGAGCGTCTGTGTCGCGAGTGCGCGGTGTGCGCGGCGCAGGCAGACGCGCCTCCGCGCGCCCCGCCGCGCCTGTGGACGTGGCCGCAACGACCGTGGACCAGGATACACCTCGACTACATGGGGCCCATAGCGGGGGTCACATATTTGGTGGTAGTCGACGCCATGTCTAAGTGGATCGAAGTGTTTCGGGTATCAAGTACATCGGCCAACGTACTTATAGATAAATTAAGTGAGCTGTTTAGTAGATTCGGTTTACCGAAACAAATAGTGAGCGACAATGGATCACAGTTCGCTTCCGAGGAATTCGGTAGTTTCACCAAGTCGAACGGTATTGATCATGTGTTCACGGCTCCCTATCATCCGGCTTCCAACGGTTTAGCGGAAAATGCTGTACGGACTCTAAAGCGAGTTATAAAGAAAGCAATTCATGAAAAACGTAATATTGATCGAGCTTTATGGGGGTTCTTAATTTATTATAGGAACGTAGAGCATTCGACAACCGGTCAAAGTCCAGCCATGTTGCTGTTGGGGAGACGGATTCGTACTCGTTTAGATTTAATAAAACCGGACCGGGAGCATCCAGTGCGTAGGGCGCAGGAACGTCAGCAGCAGGGGGCGGCGGGAGTACCACGGAAAATCGAGAACCATGAGGACGTCTGGTACAGGCGCTACTTGAAAGGGGAAAAATGGGTACAAGGTCGAGTAGTAGAGCAGCTGGGTCCGAGTAGCTTTAAAGTGATAGGTAGTAATGGGGAGACAGTGCACAGACACATCGACCAGTTGCGGAAGAGGTCGAGGGGGAGCAGACTGTCGTTGTCGTCTACTGGTCCCAGTCTGAATTCAAACATTCCGGAGTCACGCACAGATTCTCAAGGCAATACCGAGCCCGGGCCGCGGCCGGTCGGCAGTCCAGTCGGCGCAGGGTCGAGGGGAGAGGTGATGTCGCCGCGCGGTGACGCACCAGAGCCGGTGGAACAACCTCGGGGGACAATAGTGTCGTCTCCGGCCTCACCGGAGCGACAGGTTGCCTGGCCACCCGCAACACCGCCCCCAGGTCGACCGATTAGACAGTGCAGGCTTAATGAACCTAAATATAAGTTAGTGTAATTATAATTTATATTGTTAGCTTAGTTATAATAGTTTAGTTAAATTGTATTATATTAGGTTAGTTAGTGTAGTCTTAGTTATGTATAGAGGAGTGTGATGTAGGGTAGTTTATAATAGTGTATATTTATATGATGCAGGTGGTTGGACAATTGTTGGCCATACGTCAGTTCGGATTATACGCTCAGTGAACGCACACGGTGTTTTATTACTATCATCCCGAATACACTACACTTATTTATTCCGATTACTTTAAATAAATCGTAAATCATCGCTGATTTAAACTGTGATACTTATTTCTTAAAAGTAGACCATGTAATTGTGATGACCATAAAATATTGTGACAAAATTAAGGAAATAAATATTGTATTTTCAGCGTAAACAAACGCACCGCACAGCACACCGGTAAACCATAAACTATTCATTACCAAAGCTATAGGCAAAGTTGCACCTGCACAAAACGGAATTCTTGAGTACCGCCTCACTTCCCGATTCTGCACTAAATTCGGCCAGGGAAGTAGGCTGAGTCAATAACGCTCTGAAGTCGCTGAATGCAACTAGGTCGCATCTCTTGTTAATAAGGGCAACCTAGGCTTTAAAGCTGAAGTCGCCGCGTCCGCTTAGAAAATTCCTTTGAGTTTTTAAATAGAAATTGTTAGAGGCTTTGTATCTTTCAGATTCACTCAGATTATTTGTATTTAGGGTAAACGTAATTTAAAACATAGATTCATTTTACCTAAGACAGATCAAGATGAAATGTCATGAAAAATCTATACTCCTTACTGATATTTTCAAAGTGAAAGTTCGTTTGTGTGTAGTAGATTTCTTTTTCCTACACGTCGTAACTACCCAATACTCGTCACACTGTAGAATATTACAAAAGAAGGGCATTTTTAAGTATTCTGGGAGTCTACCGTATTAAGAAGTGTTTATTAAAACTACTATTGTATTGCAAATTCTAGACATTTGACGTAATATACAAGACATTGTTGTCATTCGCAAAATATGTAGGGTGAAATTCCCCCGTAACTCCTAAAAGGAACACGATTGATTTTGACAAGTAAAACGTCTTCGATTTCGATTTTTGAAAATATCTATTGCTAGGCGACGTTACGATAAGCTCAAAGACTTTTGCGGGGTCACGAAGCAGGAAGAATTTCATACAATGACCCGCCGATTTGTCTCTGTCGCTCGCGCAAGACTAACATATTACCGTCGCGCTTGCACAGATCATTTGTAAAAAATTCATTTACTTTCATGATCAATTTAGTCAAAGATTGGGTACTAAAACCGGCACAAGATTCAACATAATGAAGATGTTTATACAGAAAACGTATGTCATGTTTTTGTCCTTGAATAAACAACGTACGCGTCTTATCTAACGGCACTCCCCGGACCAACGGCGCAATATCCTCTGTCAGTAATCCCTTCCCAAGGTCGAGGGTATTGTCTGAAGTCGAGGTTCCCTCGAGAATAAGCCAGCCCTGGACAATCTTTTCAGAACTCGGTACATTTAACGAAAGCTTCTTTTGAAGAACTAAGCCTCTAAGTTCATTATGACATATTTCAAAGAATTTCAGTAGGGTATTGGGTTACAAGCTTTTGGGTAAGACTTAACGGGATTCCTCTCCGAATGCTGTACTAAATTTGTAGCCATAATCTTTTAAAATAGAATAGCTGGCTTTGATAAGTAACTACCCGAAATAAATATAATTAATTTACAACTTTATTGTAGAATAGCCGTTACGCTGCTAATTGAGCTGCTCCCTAGATGGCGCTTTGAACAATAATAATAATAAATGTGTAAAATTGAATATTGTAATTCACGCGACATTACAATCCGATATCATGTTTTTATATATTTACTGCACAAAGCCAGCTATTCTATTTTAAAAGATTATGGCAACAGAAGTTTAGCATGAAACTTTGATGAAGCGGGATCATGTTAAGTGCGAGGATTTCAGAAGTTACGAAGGGAATATTTCCCGGGATCAAAGTAAACGATGTCCTTCTAGAAATTTGTTGTATTGTATGTTTACCGTCTGACAATAATGATCTCCTCCATACCAGAACCCCAGAACTAACAGACACTAGGCTAATTTGTAACTCTTATAAATTACATGTACTTCCAGTATTATATTTGGAAAACAGTTTGTTACTCGCCATTGTTATAAATTCGAGGGAAGCTTTGTCCCTTTGTTTGCTCTGTCGGTTTGTTGCCTTTTTACGGCAGAAGATTAAACCGATCTCGATGAAATTTTGTACACACGTAGCCAATGAAGCGAAAAGAAACATAAGCTAATTTTTATCTCGATCTCGAGTCCCGTAGCGATGATTTTTGAAGTCTATTTAGACTAAATTGCGCGCAAGAAACAAATAAATTAAATTAAAATTTACAAAACACCTACGCAATAATCATATGATTACCATATAGCTACCATATACCAATACAGCTAAGAACCGCTACAAAGAAACTTGCAGTCGTATGCACTTAAAAAACCCGCATCAAAATCGGTCCATCCGTTCGAAACTACGATTCAAATTCAAATATTTTATTGCTTATTATCAAATATTTTATATTTATTTTATTCCACAGGTATTGGCGTCAAACGTATAACACCCCTCTTTTTGCGTCGGGGGTTAATAAAACACATTCACATTCATAGCTAGTTTCACAAAGCGTTGATCGGTATAGATCACGTCCTGATTAATGTAAAGTGGCCTTTCCTGCGCCAAGGTTGCTGCTACCCTCTAATAGGCCAGCTCCCGCAGCTGACTCACTCCCGACACGGTGCCCCACATCCTCATCTCCACGGGACAAAGGCCGCTTCGATGTGGGTCGGGACGTGAAACTATCCACTAAAGGCTTCGACTATACTACAACCCACAGACACATTACTAGACCAGTGTAGTTAGTAAAAAGTAGGTCCCAGACACCTGTATACGGAAGAAATACGAGACATTTCGAATACTGCCAGCACTTTGTACACTATTTATAAAATCGAAGAAACATGTAAAGATTATTTTAGAAATACTATGATTTTGAATAGCAATTTGTGAAGTGTTCTTACAAAATCTTTTTTTTATGAAGTGGAAAACGTCAAATGACCAACCCCTGACGCCATCTTGATGTTTGGTACAGTGTTGCCATTTTATGGGTATTTAATACTTTTCTGCAAAAGGCTAGGAGAGAATTTATGGTGCGCATGGAAACCACGAATTTATTTTAGCTGATAATTGACTAATTATATAAACCCCAGAATAGTTATTTACTTGTGCAACTTGACTCGTATTAAAAGTATTCTTAATCGAAAAAGAATCGATTGTATATTTTAAAATATTTGATTTTATTTATTTGAAAATGTGTTTTAATAAATAAATATGACTTTCTTAAACTGACTGCACCTAGTAAGGTGTCTGTTAATATGATTATTATTTATACATAGTATGTATAAAAGTAAAGTATACTATTCAGTCAGCTCAGATTTATATAACGTAACACGACTCAGCACAAAACAGGCAATAATTCAAAATAAGTTGAATGGTTTCACTCAACATAAATCATAATAGGAATCCGATGGAACATTTCCGTGGTAAATGTTTAAACATAAACGCCAGCGGTGATTTAGTAGGCTTCCAGAAGAAAATAGTGAGAACATTGAGAAAATAGTTCATCTGCCGCAGCTCTGAAGTGTAGGAATTCTAATATTTCTCTAAATCGTCAAATTAATCTATGTCCTTTACCAAAAATTTAATTTATAACTAAAGAACGGCTGAACTGATTTTTATGACCTTTGAATTTTCAATAAATAAAATTAAAATTTGTGTCCGCCCCGAATAGCAGAATAACTAATATAGCATGGTTTCCATTCACTAAAGAAAAATCTTTTTCTCATATCATTCACATTTGTAGAGGGCTAGTTGACATACCATTTTTCTATTATTTATCATTTATTGTGTTATGCAAAAAACGACTTTCGTACGCCCATTACAGGGCAAAACTTAACCGATCTGTCTCCTTATCTACAACAACTTTACCTGTACCTAAGTTTTACGAATTGAATTAATTTATTTGATTTGCCAAGGAAAGACATATGCTACTGTTATACTAATCGAACGAGTAGTTCCCATGGGATAAATCCTAAGCAGCAAGAGCAGCGGGCAGAAGCTGGTATATGACCCAAGCTCTGTGGTCCGAGCGCTCATAAGTAATGTAATTTTATGTACATCGTATTCAATCGAACAGTCACGGATGCCTTTATGTTTATTTTTAAATTAAATATTTAAAAAAACATCTCTAAATCACTATGGAATAAATTTTACAAAACAACAATAAAAACACTTATATATATATAGGATGACTTTGGCTCTGAACCAACGCAGCAGGCCACAGTTCTCCGTCTGAAATAAAACTATACAACCAATCAAAAACAAGAAATCAACGACTGAAGCCAAATCAGAGTCATATTAATTTGGTTATGAAGTCATTAATCAATTTCTCCTTTTGTCATAGAGGCCACTGTCACATGTCTGACAACGTGAGTTTTGCATTTTCTCTTCGTACATTTTAGTACATATATAGTGAACTGTGGTACAATTTTGGATTCCGTACCCAAGGGTAGCCTCAACTGGACCCTATTATCTAGCCTCCACTGTCTGTATTTCCTTTCTTCTGTCACAATGTATCTTTTGAACCGTGATAGAAACACAATAGAAATTTTACCGAATGTTAGTTACTACACGTTTTAATAAAAATACATACATGGTTGGTAAATGTGCTTTCTACGTAAAAGTATCTTAAGAAATAGAAAGAAAGATAATGACGCTCTTTCTTTATGAGAATTTAGATTTAATATAAAAAATTAGCTTCTGCCCGCGGCTTCGCCCGCGTGGACTTTATTTTTCGCATTAAAAAGTAGCCTATTTCTCAGTGTCTAAAGATTGTCTGTGCCAAATTTCATCAAAATCGGTTGAGAGGTTTAAGCGGGAAAGCGTAACAGACAGACAGAGTTACTTTCGCATTTATAATATTAGTAGGTATAATGTGTTTTTTTTTAAATAAAATTTATCATTCAGCTTTCCGTGAATTATGTTCAAAATGTATGTTTTAATAGTGATAATCATAATTTAGCGAAGCGTCGGTGGCGCAGTGAATAAGGCGCGGACTCTCAATCTGAGGGTACCGGGTTCGAATCCAGCCGTGTACCTATGAGTTGTTTTTCAATTCAAGTACATTATCCGATTGCATAACGGTGAAGGAAAACATCGTGAGGAAACCTGCATGTCTTGAACAGGCATGTGAAGTCCGCCGATCCGCACTGGGCCCGCGTGGTGGACTATGGCCCATACACTCTCTGTAGGAGAGTAGGCCTGAGCCCCTCCAAGTGGGGACATATATAGGCTGTTGATGATGATGAATCATAATTAACGCGTTCAAAAAGAACTGGAAACCGTATAAGTACTTGTATGGTTTTGTCATGGATTCCATTGTCAGGACAGCTGTACCAAATTGAAGAATGACCACACGTCAAACACCCGCTTTCAAATAAATAAAAAATCATCAAAATCGGTTCACCCAGTGGAAAGTTCTGAGATAACATACATTAAAAACATACCCGTCGAATTGAGTATTCCTTTTTTGAAGTCGGTTGAAAACTGTAAACTACATATCGTATGGGTCAATAAGGATTTAAGGAAATAGAAACGGGACTCCTTATCTAAACTGTCTATAGCAATTAATGGACGATTTATAGTTTCGAGGCTGAAGGTTAGGTAGCTATCTAAACTCAGTTGATTGACTGACACTACCCTCATCAAGTTCTCTGGGATAAGGGATATCATCGCTTACCCTATCAAAGTTTGTTTAGAGATTGGAACCTAAACTCCTAGCCCTAGCTTTAAATTATTTAGGCTCATTCGTTAGAGGATTGTTCGGTGCAATATATTATTTATGATTTTCCGTATTTTAATTATCCATATTCTGTACGGAACCCTCGGTGCGCGAATCCGACTCGCACTTGGCCGTTTTTTATGGATAATGTTGCAGTTGGCTTTATAGAAAGCGTGACACACAAATCAGTAAAATTTAATTGATTTATTTTTAGAGTTCCGTACTCAAGGAGTACCCAACGGGACTTTACGAGGGGCATACCGAAAAGATCGGTAATCGAGTACTTTCGATTTAATTAGATTAAAAACTCTTTTTGATGAATAAACACTGGTTAGTTGAAAATCGAATACAATTGACAGAATTAAAAAAAAATTTTTTTTTAAAGAACAATATCAGTTTGAAATTGATAGGTCGATAAAAAAATGGAGCTTACAAGAGAAAGTTTCCGTGCCATAATTTTTTACAACTTTCGACGAGGATTATCTCAGGGACAATGTCTCGCTGAGCTTATATCTATATTCAAGAGTGAAGCGCCTAGCCAGACGACAATATATCGCTGGTATTCTGAATTCCGGCGTGGACGTGCTTCTCTTGGCACCGTACCTTCCACAGGCCGGCCAAAAACAGCGGTTACACCAGAAAATGTCGCTGTTGTGCGCCGAATGATACAGGATGACCGACATATTACATATGAGCAGATTCGGGCTACTTTAGGGATAGGTATGACTGCGATACAAACTGTTTTACATGGTGAACTGGGAGTGAGAAAGCTAGTTTCCCGCTGGGTGCCCCATAATTTGTCCGAAGAGCAAAAGGCGGCTCGTGTCAATTGGTGCCGGTCTACTCTGCAACGCTTCAACGGAGGAAAGTCAAAAGCAGTTTATAACATTGTCTCTGGTGATGAATCATGGATCTATTCATATGAGCCAGAAAGAAAGCATCAGTCGGCTGTCTGGGTCTTCGCAGGTGAGATCAAGCCAACAAAAGTTGTCCGCTCTCGCAGCGTATCGAAGAAAATGGTCGCTTCGTTTGTCGCGAAAACAGGACATGTAGTCACAGTTCCCTTAGAGGAACGGAGAACGGTTACCGCTGATTGGTATACAACGGTTTGTTTGCCACAGATGATATCCGAACTCCGTAGAGGTAACCCGAAACGACGCATAATCCTCCATCACGATAATGCGAGCTCTCACACCGCTCAGAAAACAAGCGAGTTTTTGAAGCAGGAAAACGTTGAATTAATGGATCATCCTCCATACAGCCCTGATCTGAGTCCCAATGATTACTTTACATTCCCTAGAATCAAAGATTTATTGCGTGGTCAGCGGTTTCAAGGTCCAGAAGAAGCAGTGGAAGCATACAAATCGACGATTTTGACCATGTCAACTTCGGACTGGAATTGCTGCTATAATAATTGGTTCGAACGAATGCAAAAGTGCATTAACTGCAACGGAGAATACTTCGAAAAGCAATAAAAATAAATTTAGTTATTTCCTGTATGTATTGTTTTATATTCCCGATCATTTCGGTATGCCCCTCGTATTACTATGTCCCCGCCGTCCATCCGTCCGTCTGTCAAAACACTGAATCTTTTGAACTATCATAGGTGGACACATGAAATTTTCACAAAGTGTGTATCAAAATGGCCGCTACAACAACCACTACTAAATATAAAAAATGTGAAAATTAAATGGGGATGTATGGGGATACAAGGAACATAGTTGTATTGTGCTTGATGTCGGGTTAAATATTATATTAATGTTATATTAAGATGTTAGTAACCCCAGTTTATTGGTAGACATAACAAATTTGTAGTTTTGCGCCGCCAGTCCTAGTGGACATACTCATATTTGCGATTTTGGCTGAAGTAACGATGACGGTCCCGCCGCGCGGTCGCAACCTTGGCACCGAACCAAACTCTATGTCACCAATTTGTTCGCTACGGTCATAATTCTGCAGTTTGATGGCTTTTCGATGTCTGTTTAAGGTCAATGAACCTGCAGATACATTAATATTATATTTATTGTCAATGTCAGGGTCATTTGTTCTGGCTCCTACCATGTAGAAGGAAAAGGAGAGTTCATGTTTTAGGGTGAGGGATGAACAGCCATTTTTAAAAGCTTTTATTTTTACGGTTCCGTACACAAATGGTGCTCAAAGGGGCCTATGATTGAATGTCGGGTGTCCGGTTGGACACTTCAAACAATTGTCGTGATATCGGTTCCTATTCCACTGTGCGCATTTCGCGCGCCGAATTTCTTTCGATCAACACTTTTACTAAGTGCAAGGCACTGTACCTGACTCCACAGACAGAACGGCAAAGGTACATTCAGCCGATTACTTTTCAGTCTGACACACAAAATGAAATGTCTACAGCACATAATTACGATCGACACAAAGAACATATCTGTGCCAGTATGTCAGAAGTCACCGCTATCAACCTACGAGTAGATTCATATCGCACGCAGGCACGAAACATAAATTACAAGGGTGTCAAACGATGCAATATAATGGTTCCCATCATTAAAGCTTCCACCCCCGAGGTCGATGGCCTCTATCTATGCTAAATACCCTTGTATACGTATATACATACATACCCAAACATACAATGAACAAACATGAACATTGAACAAGCCAGCGGAGCTGCATGCTATTATCCACAGCGGAAATGCCACAAAACCTCGTTCACTTTCGTGCGGCTCGAATTACAGTCGGTCAAGCTGAAATAGTTTTGCATCATTATTTCATTGGATTTTTCTGTGCCCCTTGTCTGGTTTAAACGGTGAAATACAAACGGCTTTTTTTCTACCATATTAATAATTATTAAAAATAATTGTATTGAAACCCTTCGGTAGTGTGAGATGATCCTCCTCTGATGATGATTTTAATTATTTATTTTTCAAGCAAATATATAACTAAATATTCTGTGAATATTTCAATCGTCTACCTGTTACTGTTATCAATGTCGAGAAAAAACGAGAAAAAACTCACGTTTGTTGTATGGGAGCCCCCTTAAATATTCGTTTTATTCTGCTTTTTAGTATTTGCTGTTATAGCGGCAACAGAAATACATAATCTGTGAAAATTTCGACTGTCTAACTATCACGGTTCATGGTGACAGACGGGGAGACGGACGGACGGACAGCGGAGTCTTAGTAATAAATAGAGTCCCGTTTTTACCCTTTCGGTTCCGGTTCAATAACCACGCCTGATCCTGCGGTGGAAGTGGCTTGTCTTGAAGATGTGATTCGGCCTTTCCGCGCTTCCACGATATAGTATGACGCAGTTTTACAAACAACACTTGTACCTGGAACGCGCATTCATTCAGTTTTCGGGAAAACTGGGTCGACTGGAAATAGACGGACCACGATGCAAAGTGTAGAACGATTAGTTGTAAATGTTTTTTATTTATCTGTTTGCTCCAGTTGGGTGTTCTTTTGAAGGAACTGTTTATTGCTGGTAGAAGTGTGGTGGGTGCTAATTTACAGTTGATTTACATCGTGTTTGACTTACTTTTATTATGATAAATTTTCATAGAAAAGTAAAAGGTTACCAGAAGGAAATTGGTTACGTTGGAAATCGATTGAAAAGGAATACCAATATCCCTTTTTCGTCTGTCTTCAATTAAGTTTATACACAATCTAATTATAAATAACATACAACAGAAATAGTAAAACACAGTGCCATTAAGTTTACATTTCCAAATCTGTGGTGCAATTCACTAAGGATAAACTACAAACTCACGGTTCACGGATGTATTTGCTGACGTCATTCGATATTGATCCGTGCTGCATAGGAAACCAGACTTATCGGGGGGGTAAAGAAAATGGCGGAAAAAACAATTATTATGAAAACATTATCTCTACACCAAGAAGCCCAAGAAGTAGGTCCCTAATTGTTAAGAAAATTCTCAGGTGTTATTCCAGGCATGGTCATTGCGAGATATAGTTGTTTCCAGAAATAATTATCCCACTAAAAACATAAATGTGAAAAATAGGAGCCAAGTTCAATATTATGATCATTATGGTGTGGTTGTTGACTTCGCTGACGAAAGACTTCAGATCTAAATGGGTTCCTCAGTTCTGTAGACAATCCTTTTTTTAAACACTTTTTTTTCGTCTACAAAAATGTTTGCTATTTACAATATGACTTTTACAATTTGAATAGTCGAATAAAATCTTCCATTGATATACTAATGCCAATCAGGAAAATGACCAGTACACTAAAAACGTCCAATATAATACAACATGTCCAATCATAAAACAGTACAATAATAAAAACGCACAATCATAAAGCAAAGTAAAAAGCAATTGACTTATGATCAATTAAACCTCATGATTTGACATTAGGGTACTGTTTTATCTATAGGGTCTCAATATATAAGCTAAATTTAGTTTATGTTTATTAGTATTAGCAAGGGGTCAAAAGTGGCGCAAAAGGGTTCGTGAGCGCTGCTCGCCAGTTCTCTTTTCTTGGCTTGAATTTGACACGCTGCCGCGCATGTTTGCAAATAGTGAGCGCTGGTACATTCTGTAAATGAAATAATTCCATCTACGTCACAGAAAGATACATCCCACAATGAAAACATATCTCAATCAATGGAAAACAACGCAGTAAATGTCGCAGTTTTATTTCCCGTGTTGTATATCAATCTTCGTGATCTACAACAGATTGACCGCAACTGAATTCATGGTCTATGTCAATGTAGTTTATTTATTTAGACGTAATGATATATAGTCTCCAAGTCTTATTGTTACATCACACTTGCTAATATTTTAAACAAGCTTATTTCTTAAGACTTTGTCTGTGTTTACTTGAAAAATTATGTCATAGGTATTCTTTATTGATATAAAATGTAGTGTGTAGCTCCGTCCCGGCGGCGCCGCGTGTGCCAAATTTCATTACGATCGGTTAATTCGTTTAGTTGTGAAAATACAATAATCATTTATTTATACAGAACAACAAACAGAGATACATACGGAAGGAGTTGCAGTCGAATTAACAATTGTGTGAAGTGGAATGTCTTGCGATATTTTCTTTCTTGGTTTGCAGCAACGGACAAAATTTATTGACGGGATTTTTTGGCTTTATTGTTTATACCAGTAACGAATTAATATTAATGCTTTACTTTACACCAAAGCCATCTTTCTTATTAAGCAACAGTTAAAGGATATTTTCAGAAACTCAATATATATAGTCAGCAAATGTATTTATTTCCTAAATACTCGTAGTTTAAGTTTTGATTGATTTTGATAAAACAACACTATTCTCGTCAGGTGATTAAGTCCACTTTTAAACATAGAGTAAATAACATCAAAATACAATTATTAGTAAAATGTAAAATATTTTTGCGAAACATTAATTAGCGCCCAGAAAAGTTGTGAGCCGTAAACCGTTCCGAAAACATTCCTGAAACATCTTTGCTTACATTTCGTCCCCAAACAACCCCCCCAATTTAATAAAGTACCTTGTTATTCCCAATTATGCCGACGATGAAAGCAACGGTGATGAATATCGTCGAGTATCGTCAGAATTCCCCTAACCGCGTACTCATTTACATTTTACAGGGGATTTGTCTTCGGGTGTATAAATAGTTGTGGGGATACAACACGTTTGCAGGGCAATGAACTCCTGAAACCACTGTCTGTCAACCACAATAAAGTCATAACTTTTGGAGGACATTGCAGTTTTTCGCAGAGTTATTGCACTAGCCAGCCATGGGAGTACTACTGCTACAGAATGGAAATAAAGCTAAATGCATGAAGACATTTTTCTTTATTCTGCATTTTTGAAACAGAACAAAAATACAAAGATATTGATTTGACAACAAACACAATAGAGAATAAGCAACCACCACTTTATGTGTGGAGAAGAGTAATCGCTAATTAGCACTTGAACATTGGCATACTGTGCTGTAATGTGACGTATCAGTAGCGGGCGCTATCGGTGCTCGGCTTAGGTTTAAATAATCTTTGTTTCCTAGTAATTAACGCGTTCTAAAAGAACTAGAAACCGACTTTAACTGTCCTAAAATTCTACAGCATTCATCCCTTAGAAGTAGATATTTGGGTACATATTTAGTATTTGTTGATTTTCTCAAAAAGCGCTAAACCAATTCCGATAAAAAAATTAAATGGGACTACCTCTGAAGTATGCTATACCAAACAAAATGAATCATTGAAATCGATTCATAATTGGCGGCGTTATCGCGTAACATACATACAAACAAACAAAAAATATGCCGTCAAATCACAATACCACCATCAACATCCACTTTTTTTTAAATCGGTTGAAAAGACTACATAACAAATTTTACAGTATATATTTTTTTAATATAACATAAAGTAACAATTCGAAAATCATGCGTTAAAATCTAAACATTAATGAAAAAAATTCCGATCTATAAAAATTATTAATGAGTAGTTATGAAAATCTCTTGGTATTCTCAATAGTTGGTTGGTGGAAGGGCATTTTTGTAATATTTCTTCTCAATAGTTGGTTCGTGTTAGGGCAATTTTTTGTCCGTCTGGCCACCACAATGTTACCTAAGTTTGCCGCCAAACAGCAATGTTAACAGCACTGCTGTATTCCGCTTGAGCCTTTTGATCACTTTCCATCTGATGAGATGAAGACTTCGTGCAAACCCGATAATACATTTATTTTAATTTAGCTTGATGTTTAAACGTGTTGCCAGTGATGACATACGGAACCGAAACGTGGTCTTTTACTGTGGGCCGAATAAACAAGCTCAAAGTCACTCAGCGAGCAATGGAACGAGCTATGCTCGGAATTTCTCTACGTGATAAGGTTCGGAATGAGGAAATCCGTAGACGAACGAAGGTCACCGACATAGCTCGACGAGTCAGTGAGCTGAAGTGGCAATGGGCAGGCCACATCGCTCGAAGAACCGATAACCGGTGGGGAGTAAAGGTTCTCGAGTGGCGACCACGTACCGGGAAACATCTACCAGGCCGTCCCCCTACTAGATGGACCGACGACCTGGTTAGAGTCGCGGGGAGTCGCTGGATGCAGGTGGCTCGGGACCGGTCGATGTGGCGTACCATGAGGGAGGCCTATGTCCAGCAGTGGACGTTTCCCGGCTGATGATGATGATGTTTAAACATGTCAGTTATCCACGTCTTTGACAGATGTTTTATGTTCTATTGAAGTTGTTGATGTTATGTCGTCTGGTCGGTTTCCGCAATTAGCCATATTATGTAAGTCGTTATACGTGAGTGGAAGTGAAGCGAACCGGTTACTGCAGTGCACTGCCGGACAATCTCTTCCAGACGTGCGCGAGCGCATACAAGAGGACCATCCGGGCATGTCTACATGTAATATATGACACAACCGAATACACATGATAGGACGTATTGACAACAATAACGAGGTTCTATTGAAATTATATCCATTTGTTTACATCAAACACATGTTGGTTAAATTTTTTAGGTTCCGTACCTCAAAGCGAAGTTTTTTTTTTGTTTTTTTTTTTTTTCATTTTAATTAATCGAGTGAGCGAAGTAAACAAAAGACTTCTGCTCCATCTGATAAAGCGAAAAGCTGCTTTCTGTGTGTTTGTATGTTTTTCTCTACTGACTACATTGCTCAACCGACCTGGACGAGACTTGGTATATAGACTGAACGAATTTAAAAAAATTAGTTGTCGGTGAAATATATCTCCGACATACGATATCCGATTTCGATGCGGTTTCTTATTATTTAAAAGTTGAGTTGAGTTATGGAGTAGACACAAAATAAAAAGTCGACTTAGCCCTTTTGTGCATCCCAAACAAAATGTCGACCAAAAGTCGATAGTCGAAAAAGTTTAGAAAATCGACAAAAAATTAAGAAAACCACAAATACTACTACTAATAATAATAAAGAATATAATGTATATTGTACACGTAAAGAGGTCATTCAATTCATACACTCTCCTTCCTCTAAGTCACACAAATTATGAGCCCACTCAATCCAGCTCACTTCAGTTACTCATAGAGAATGACTATCATATTATTTAGTGAATCAGATCATTCGGCAAAACATACTTATATTTTTAGATCGTCTTACTACTGAAACACTGTCTCATTCCATTCTCCGAAGGTTTTCAGAGTGATAAGCTCGCTTTGCATGACATTCTTGGTTATTTTAGTTGCAGTTTTATGAGTTATTTCATTTAATATTTTCTCGTGAATTTTCACGTGAATATACAACTTATACAACAGGATAGCCTAGCCAAAGTGCCAGGTTATAATGTCAAGGTCATGAATTTTGCTTGTGGTAAAAAGTTCAATGACCCCATCAGCTGATATGTCTGTGATGCGATTTTCATGTAAAAAAATCTTTTAAGTCGGTTAGTCTATTTACTGGTACCACATTTAAACATTTATCACATATTACCTCTCCCTACCTAGCCCTTCTGAAGTCAATTTAATTCCCCTCTTCCTGATGCCCTTGGTACAAATTAAGGGAAATAAGTTAATCGTCATATAAGTATGTTTGTAAACCATATAAAAAGACCTACAATTGTATCACCCATTTATATATAATAACTGTTAGTGTAAATTCTTTTTTACACTAACAGTTATTCTCTTCCATTTGGATTGCTTCTGGACGTATTGTAGATGCGTGCTTACTCAGAAGCGTCCAGTATAGCACTGTTGCGTTCTGGTATCCTTGTATTACCGACACACCAGCTCTGTAACATCCAAACTCACTGTCGCATTTAGAAAGCCTTCATTGCAAGAGCGTCAAAATAAAAGCTATATTTTGTTCCCGTTCATTCGTACGAATAATTGTTGAAATAGCAACATTCCAAAACTAAATACGCAGTAGGCATGGAAACTTCCGTAACTTGCCAAATCCAATAAACCGTTCTGCTGGCAAAGGAGGTCGTTGAACTGTATATTTATTGGTTTTATCCACCCTTATCCCAACTTGTCTCGCTTATTTGTTACATAACAATATGAGAGTCTATCTGGGCTCTTCGGGGACCGATCAAATATTACAAAAAAGAAAGATTAAAATCGTTGGATACGCCCTGCAACACAAAAAGCTCACATTATAAAATAAACTTAAAGAATACTAAGAATACTAGTCAATACAACACTATTTGTAATTTTTAGGCAATAGCAGAATAACAGCGTCTTCGAGGTATTGAACCTCTTAGACATATGCTGAGCTATTAGCCCATTCATCATACATATGTAATATACGATGTTCAATTGTTAGTTTTAAGAATTTATGATGAATAAACCTATTTTATTATTATTATTTCAAATGCATGCAACATTACTGTCGCCCCACAAGACAATACGAATCTTTGACAAAATCACAATCCTTTCATGCAATTCTAGGGTGCAATTAACAAAGGATTAGACAAACATACTTATAACCTCACGACTCAAGGATGCCTTTGCTGACGATATCTTTAGATTCCTAGGCAACAGGGATCAATATCGTATTGAGCAGTGAGGTTGTAAGGATGTTTGTTCTTACCTTCTAATCTATGCCTTAGTGCATTATGTTGAAAACTTCAAACCAAAAGTAATGTCGCGCCTGTAGATAGTAGACTAACCTAGTGTACATTGTAACATTAACTTTCTGTTATCAAAATACGTCATATTAACGAAATATATACAGCTTCATGATCACCGTTAATGGGATATGCGTGAAATTTAATAAATGGCATTGACGGATTCATCCCAAAATTACTACTACTCTTAGTTGGAATATTTTCTTCAAATTAAAATGGGATCACCCTAAAGATAGACTTTTCAATAAAAAAAATAGTAAAACTGACAATCGGTGAAGATATCCAGTAACAGACACACAAAAATTCAGTATGAGAACCTTCCTTTTTGAAGCCAGTTAAAACCTGAACAAAGGCACAGAAAGTTTCCCGTACTTATACGATTATATCGCACCAAAAAGAGATGATGAAAACTCTCTAGAAGAATGTTGCCATGACCCCTCCCCCCCTACTTGCGCCCCTACTGCCCCATTTCCTGACCCATGGACGCCTCCCCCACAAGCGCTCGTTCGTAAAATTACACGACATTTTTAAACACCCTTTAAATTTAATTCCGCTCGGGAACGAAGGCCGGAGCGAGGTACTTATTAACAATTTCGCTTCTTAATTATGTTTTCGAAAGGCTCTTTTAGTTTTTACGAGCTGTAATGTATTTATGTATACCTTTTGCAGTCTCATTATGATGACGGGTCGAAAATAAATGACCATCCACACTGAAAATGTCAATAAAAAAATTATAACTTATTTATTTCCTTTTAAAATCGCATAGCTAACAACTAAAGTTTCGAATCATCTATTAAGTATAAAAACACCTGTGTCAGATTACTAGAATACTATTAAGCGTGGGGACACACCTGTCGTTACTGTTCTGATCTACCCAGACCATCCGGAGTCCGGAAGCCATACAAAATGTACCGATCGAGACACACCTGTCTACCCACACCATCAAGCACACCCGGTCAGCAATCAACCGGCCAGCATCTCCGGAGAACGTGCTGGCCGATCAGAAAAAGTCTGGAATTACATACAAACTCCATATATATAATTATAGAGAGAGAAAGATTTGCTCCAATACGCCTGCAGTTGTGCAAATCAAGAAAGCCGGCGAGCGGAAATGTGACTTATCCTTTTCTGATCTAGGTTATTATTGGTAGATCAGAACAGCAACGACAGGTGTGTCGCCACACTAATACTAATATTCTACATACGAAAGTGCCGTTTTTAGTTTGTTTATTTGTTTGTCCTTCTTGTCGTAACGGAGGTTCAGAAAGACTTGATTTTTGTATTGGGATATTTGAAGGGTTGGAAAAGGACATAGGCAAACTTTATCCCGATCGAACAAGTCGTTACCGTGGTCCGTGAGATTATTTATGAAGTCCACGCGCATGCAGTCGCAGGCACAGTGCTCGCAATAACTACAAGTTAAAATCTCATGTTAAAAAGTTGCATAGATAATAATGGCGCGGACTGTACCAGTCCAGTGACTAAGACACATACGTAATATCGTTCTTATTTATGATGAATGTCATTGTTATATCTTTTCGTCTGTTTTTCTCTTGTTTACTTCCAGCTTATTGTTTTATCATATTTGGCCAATCTTATGTAAATACATCGACCGGTTACAATGTATTTATGAGTTAAGCTGGTGTAAAAAAAATTATCATACTATTCTCGTCCGATCTGTATGGAAATATAAACCGATTTCTTTTCGTGACTAAGAATCACCCCTGTAGTGTATGCGCCACAGCATACTCACACTGTCTCGCGTGTCTATGGGTTTGTTTGCTAAACGTCAGTGTCAAAATGTCAATGACTGACAGTGTTACGAGAGCTGTGGGCGAGTGTGGAGGTTTAGTAGCAAACATATGGGCACTGCCGAGCCAGTGAAGTGACAGAAGACGTAAGGATCACCTCTATATACTGTCTCTGTGCCCCGTCTATCCATACTAATGCGGAAGTGAGTTTATGCATTTGTTTGTCCACCGTTCACGACATAACGTTGAGCGATAATGACTGGATTTTTTGATAGGCTACTTTTTATCTAGATCGAGTCCACGCAGATGAAGTTGTGGGATGAAGCTAGTAAATACATGAATGTTTGGATATTCGTATGTTTGTAAATTTGAATGATAGTGCCTCAGTCATGCATAAACGTATTTAGGTGAAAAGGTAAAATATGTTATATGTATTAACACATTATATCACGGCGAAGTGCTCTAGATGAATTCGCGAAATAAATCTATAATCATCAGCAGATATATGTCCCCAAGGCAGGGGCCTACAGAGAGTGTATGGGTCATAGTCCACCACGCGGGCCCAGTGCGGATTGGTGGACTTCACACACACCTTTGAATTTCTTCTCAGGAGTGTGCAGGTTTTCTCGCGATGTTTTCCTTCACCGAAAAGCCAATGGTAGTGATTTTTATCATTCGGACATAAAATCTACAAAGCGTGCTATAAAATCATTGTTAAAATAAAAAGGCTAACAATGACGCATTGAAAGGGCATCGCGAATGCATTTGAAATTCTATTGAAATTCCACGAAGCATGAATGTAGGCCATCGCATCGACGGAAGAGACAAATTTAGATTCCAGAATTAAATGCAAGCTCTCAGTCGAGATACGTATACATGCTATTTTTAACCGACTTCAAAAAAGGAGGTTATCAATTTGACCTGTATGTATGTAATATTTTCAGAACTGCCCAGTTTTCGTATATGTTAGTCTATATCAGCTTCTAATCAAGTGTGCCAAATTTCAAAAGTGTATGTATGTATATTTGTCCTCGCATATCTCCGGAACTACATGTTAGATTTATAAAATCCTTTTTTGTTGAACTAGGTAATGTTCAACTTAGGGAATACTGCAAGTTTCATCAAAATCGGTTCAGTAATTTTTTAAATATGTAATGTTTTATGTTTGTTACCTCATAACTTTTGACTGGGTGAAACGATTTAGATGATTCTTTTTTATTTGAAAGCTGGTGCTGTGGTCCAGGCTCTGAAAATGGCATACATGAGAAAACGATATAAATCTGAAATTTGCCTGAATAAAAGTAGACTTTTAGGGCAATTCAAGTCGTTTTCCAGTTCTTTTTGAACGCATTTACTTGTTGAAACATTCACAGACATGTTGCCTTTCAGTGTGCAAATATCCAAGAACAAAATAATCGAAGTGGTTTTCCCAACATACATTTATATTGAAAACTATCGTCCCGCTCTTGCTTAGCAAGGATTCAATGAACTGATATGCAATAACTCGGCTTCTAGTTTTTGCGTGATCTGAGGCAGACGAAAATTCGAATGATAATTTTATTGTTATAGCTTCTACTGCTTTTATAAATACCACTCATATAATCACTCTTGTACTAGCTTCTGCCCGCGACTTTCTCGATACTTTTTCTATCGATATAAAAAGTAATTTATGGAATTTTCCGTCCTAGTAATGTCTGAGAAAATTATTCTTATTTGTTAATTTATCCTATGTTTTCATAGTTATTGTGCTATTCGGGGCGGAGACAAATTCAAACATTCAAAGATCCAAAATCTGGTCATCCGTTCTTAAGTTGGTGAATTGTGTAAATAACCCGACTTTGTTTAATTTAAACAAATGTACAAAACATCAGCTAGTTACAATTATATTATATTGTGTAATAGATATTCTTAGCATTATAAAAGTTTAAAGTAAATATAAGAGAGTATAAGCTTTTCTCTCGAATTCGTCTATGACTTTATTATTATCCATGTTTGCAGAACTTCATCAAGATCGATTGGGCCTTTTAGTAAAAGGCAAGTAACAGACAGATATACTTTCTAGTTTATAATAAATTTTAATTAAATTTGACCAACCAGGCATCAACCCGGGGTCTTCCCATGTGAAAGAAAATCAAATTGGGGAATTATTGTTACTTTTCTCAAATTGGGTGTGAAACCCAGGTGTATATACAACGGTATATTATTTAAATATTTAGCTTTAGTAGCGTATTTTTATTAAAACTACAATGTGCTCCTATAAATCCAATTTTTTTTACTGAAATTTATATTAGTTTGCCGCACAAGACGAATCTTTTCCCCTTTATAGTTAGGTGTCACGTGTGTTTTTGTTCCCGTATTGTTATGTTATAGATTTCTTTGTGAAAAAAGACACTCGAAAATATTATCAGTACAGTATATATGTAAATATATAGGTACAAAAATATCCTGTTATCCACTACTTAAGCTAGAAACGTGAAATTTGGAACATGGATCCTTTGGTTTCTGAGATCCATTACAAAATGATTTTCTGCGAGGACAAAGCTGCGATCAGATTATAAACATTTCCTAAAGCTTCAATCATCTGACTCAACATTCACTGTTTACTATTTGTCTCTCGTAAGATCTATACTAGTGTCACAGAGCCGGTTCAATTCGCTGTTAAACAACTTTCCTTTTTCTTTTATCTTCGTCAACGGCCGTTAGTAAACTTCTTTATCTTGTTCACAGGTAAGCAGTCCACATAATCACACTGCAGAAATGTCAACGTTCTACGTATGTAGTTAAGCTCTTTATCATTATTTTATTTTCATCTATTCACATGCAAATAGCTGGCTTTAGACTTTAGTCATAGAGTTCAGGGTTGAATCTCATGACACATTATATGCCTACACAAGTAGGCAGCTGAGTTACTTGAAGTATAATCCATCGGTGCTAGAGTCAGCCTCAGTACAATCATATTAGAGTCATGAAGCGCCAGCGACACTGACCGCATTTGTACGCATGCAGCATCCAGCAGCGGGGGGAAATGCGCCTACTTTCTTTCTTCTGCACCTAGCGGGTTTGGGCCACAATCGCTACGTTTGTCTCATTCGAAACGATCACAAACACCTTCAAAAGTTTCTGCATTATCAGCCTTCTTGCTGAACCAACAAAGTCGAATTCTAACGCATTTGTTTAGTCTGTATACACGCCGAGCACGATCCCGTTTATTTTGCCCGTGGCAGTTCTCGGCGGGTTGGTCGGGCAGTCGTTCGGAGGCGGCGGCGTGGTTGAGTCGCGTCTCGACGTCACAGCGCGTACAGTTTACAGGACCGACAGTGTTTGTTAGTTTTCCGTATCTTGTGTTTTGGACCATGTGGTGTGCTCGTTAGAAGATGACCGGTGAAGTTTGCTGTGTACACAAATGGTATGCGTCTTGTAGCTGAGAGGCGATGCACTTGCGTCTGTTCTCGCTCGAACGGAGTGCCGGCATGAAGGGACAACCGGTTTGGTGAGATCACTAGCCGATCACCGATCATATGTAGACTTAGAAAGCCCTCATGCTTCCAATGTAGACAGATGCATTCTATTACATATTACATCATTTAGTATTTTAGAAGGTTTTTGAACTGTGTTTTTATGTAACTGTGCGCATAGATTATACTGTTATTAGATGGACCTATAATTTTTGTTTTGTTTTTGGTAGAGCTTTTTTACTAGCAATTTTTTTTTCGATCTCACTAATTGCAACAAAACTTAAATTTGAGCAATAAGCGAAACTAATGTCTAACAATCGGAAATAATTAGTATTCTAATAAGATTCTTATTAGAGTGATTGATTAGTATTGATATTAAATTCACTATTTTTTGAATGTTGATTTTTAGAATAATAATTATGATTGGATTTCAATGTTTGTTGAGTTTCTCTTGCTCTAGGCAATGATTCCCGTGACTAACACCGGTGCTTCAATAAAAATTTAAAAAATTATGCAAACAAAAATATATAGTGAACATTTTCTACTTAATTTATCAATCATCATCAAGCGGGAAACGTCCACTGCTGGAAATATGCCTACTCCATGGTATTTCACAATGAGTGGACACTTGCGTCCAGCGATTACTCGCGTCTTATTAGGTAATAAAATATCGATTCAACAAGTGAATACCCGGTGAAAAAGCTAACTAGAAAGCATAGACTGCAAAAGCACAAGCAAGCCTTAAGACCGAATACATAACAATTGTCTTCCCAATCTATCAGAATCATGCTGGAGACAATCACATATACTGTAAAACTTGAGAATACTACATACATTATAATTTTCTAGGCTGTTTACCTGTTATGGCAACACTCTATAACCTCTTTAATGGAGTAAATGCCGTTGAAATAAAAAAAATGCATTATCTGGACTTAACTATTATACAGTGTCTTGAACACTCCTTTGGAGTTAGGTATAACTTGTATTAGAAGGCCCCGCTCTGCCGTGATGTACATAACATGTTTTTTGCAGATAATACTTAGATCTATGAAAAATTGGAATTATTTAAGATCTAATATGACAATAGTTCCGTTTGTTAACTTCAAATCACACTGTCATGTGTTCTCAAAACAACACTTGCCTTATTAGGCAGATAAAAAGAAAATATCTGAATATACGCCTAAATAGGAGAATAAACAGCCAAAACAATGTTTCGGGGAATTTTATCACTTTGTTGCCACAGCTAAAATGTTTGCTCAGCTTGGAAGCAGAATAACGACAGATAGATAACATTATGACATCATCTAAATAATTATATAATTGGCAATCAAGAACATCCGCAGCATCCCCTGTGGAGATTACTGCGTATGTTTACGAATGGAAATGAAATACGAATTGATTACTTCAATCAAGACTTGGATTTTACTAGGTACGTTTACATTCAACACATGTTCTTTTTACAATTCGATTTGCCGGAATCCGTTTGCGAGGTCTATCAATGGAGTTGAAATAACCTACATCACAATTTCGCTGAGATTGCCTAACTAAATTGTTAATTCAGAAGGACATGACCGAAAAAGTATACCACCATAAAAGGACCCTATTAATATTCATTATCCGGCCCTTTATTTATTAAAACGAATGGGTTAAATATTTCATGACCAGCATTGTAATAAGCCAACAATATTTCTGTCCGATCTTTGTGTTTAATTTGTTACTTTGTCCTGACTATTCTACGAATATCTGACTCTTCTATCAACATACAGTCATTTACTTTTCTTCGGTTGGCTAACACTGTTACTCATAATAAGCATCCCCATAAACTATGTCATGTAATATAGATTTCAACACGTCACCAGCATCAAAACAAATTTAATTTTAGAATTCAGACATTCAAAGCTGTTCCTCCAAAACCACCTTTATAATACGATTTGGTACGTCCAAATCTGTGTGCTTTTCGTTAAGAATTCCGAAGGCACAACATTGCCCGGTTATGAGATAACCTGTGCAAACTTTCTTGGTAAACTTGTTGACAGTGGCTATATTCTCTTTAAGATGAGTTCAACATTTGAGTTTGTACTCTAGTTGTTAGTTTTTTGTGTTATTTTTACTTTATTTTGTACACAAAACAAAAAGTAACTTAGATTTATAAAACAATCAAAAGTGTGACCTAATGTAAAGTTATTACAAAAAATCTCAATTGCGTGTTATTTTAGGAAGCTGTAAAAGTAATAGATAAGTCATCTAAACAAAGCTCAAACAATGATTACAAAACTTTAAACCTCCAACACAATCAATTTTGTAACAATTTGCTAAACAACACCGTAAGCAACACCTCTCGACACTTTGTCTACATCTTGTGATCATAAAAATACGGTCTAAAATTGTGTGATGGACTGTAAAAAAAGCGTAATTGTTTTCATCATTAGTGAAGGAAGGGACCGGCCATTGTGCGGAGCACTTTCTCTACGGAATTAAAATGGCGGACGGATCTCCGCCATTGTTGTCGCTGGCTCGTGAAATATCATTGTGGTTAATATCGGACAAATGAACGTTTACATTGTAATTCGCAAGTATGTGCAAGCTTGTCACTAATAGTTGACACTTGTATTTTGATATATGTGTCATAACTGTTTTATTTTATTTAAAATAGAACAAACTACATGTAATAGATTTAACTACCTGTGACTTTGATTGTCTTTAAATAAACGTAGCTGTCACTGACTTTCTAAATTTGTGTAGGATAGCTCTTGAATAAGAATAATTTATGCAAGTGAACGCGTTGAATGACGACCAAATATAGACTCTACTCAACGACACATTAACGTTTAGATTTTCCAAGAAAGCCTCTGAGCCTCTTCTCATTCGATTACTCCAATATATGAGAGGATTTATGCCCCCGTCGAAAACCCCATCTCAATTATAAATCCGACCAAAGTAATGATCATTTGGAACTAAGCCGTTTTAATTGAGACCAGCCAGAGGGCAATATAATACACTGAATGCTTGACGTCAAAGAACGCGTTACTTTCGCTTCAGCGAGCTAGGTACGAAGAAAAGAGAGAGAGAGGCAGACAAAAGAAATCAAAACATTGGACGATGAGCTTCAATGGAGCCAATAAAGCAATGGAGAGGATAAAAACTATTTTCATTCTCTACAGAAAACTGACGAAGGTCCCACTTTGACAACAATTGACACCCACATTATTGACCACATTATTCATAATTAGCCGTTCCTTTTAGCGTTATACGAGTACGTACCTATATGACACTGTGATAGAACGTACTGCACGGCACTTAAACAAATTGCTATTGGATCTCAGTGTATAGATAGAAATATATATCCATTAAAGTACAAAATAGCATAGTCAATATTACTCTGAAGCGATCCCAATCAATCTCATTTGCTCAGCAGATAGCACACAATCTGTCTGTTTTTGTTTGACAGTTGCAGTAAAGAACTTAGACCAAAATTTGCTGATGCTGGACTAACTGCGATTGAGTATGTGTACCTGAATGTGGAATAATTTCCAATAAAGGTAGATTGGCCTGATACCCTGGAGACTGGAGATGTTGAATGTATTTGGTATGACAATCAAATTAATCGAGTCAGTGATTCCAGTAAATTTATTTCAGTACAATATGAAACTAATAAATCAAACTAATATTGGATTTAGAGAACCTATGAAGCCTAAACTGAAACTTTCACTTGAAAGATAGAAATTTTACGTATTGAAGGAATTCTAAAATTGTTATTTTTACAAATTGCTATTTACATTTTCCATCAAAATCTAGAGTCGTTTTTGTGTATCAAATCGTTGCGTTACAGATTAAATAATGTTTAACTTAAGTTATATTTAATAAATACAATATGTTAATTATCTCTTTCATCTGCAAAATATTAGGCACCGGTAATATGTAGGGGGCAGGTGCGTCAATAAAGCAAGACAAAACTGAATTATCATTATCAAACAGTCATAAAATCTCATCGCTTAGATTCCGCCAGCGCCTTCTATGACTCCATCGACACAGTTCGTGAACCTCAAACGGTTCGCTAATTACAACACGACGGTTCAAGTAACGGTTTACATGGAAGTTGACCGACTCTACAATGAGTCAGTTAATCACAATAGTGTTGTTGTTAGTGTGAGGTCGTGAAGTGGTCGTGTTTACAAACGAGCGGACGATAGCAAGGGGTGGTAACGTGAGATAACGTGATAATACTGACTTTCATTTCACGGGCTGGACACTTTGAACAAATGTCGTGATATCGGCATACAACGAACGGATGACGTTTGTAATCACGCGCATGAGTGCGCGCGCGGTGTACGTAACGGTCATTATCTGAGTCAGTTTTTCGCGGGGGTTGAGGTAACGCGGATCGGTGGGAGGCGGTGAACGTGCGTTCTGTACGTAGTAGTATATTAATTATGTAGCTATAGTTTGAGTTTTGACCGATACTATCGCGCTTGCGTTACGTCAGATTGGTATGAAGAGTTCAGCAGCGCCCCTAGCGACACGTTTACGAAACTGTGGTTCTTCATACAAACCTGACGTAAGCGCAACTGCGATAGTACCGGTTAAAAACTCACACTAGAAGTACAGTGCTCATGGTGAGATTTAAAAAAACTGTACGAGTCAGACTCGCGCTCCGAAGACTACCCAGCATTAAAGTTCATTATTTATTATATAAATTGCATATATAAGTTTGTTTGTCTGGCATTATGTATGTCAAGTTTATATGTTACTTAGTTTTCGAGAAAAACTGATACAACAGACTGACAGATGGTTTGAAGGACACGAGATTGATCTTTCTTGAGATGATTTTTCGCAAGCATCATGGTTTCCATTGCAGGTGTCTAAAGTTTCCCTATTCCTGGCGAAAAGGAAAAGAAAGGTTGCTGATAGAAACAAACTTACTTAACTTCAAATTTATATCGTTCTAGTTATGTTAAAAAATACATTGCGGAGAAATAGTTTCATTCCAATAAATACAGAATTCGCAAAAATAATTTCAACGAGAAAAGAAAACTATTTTAATTTCTTACAACAACGAATCTTACTTGTCTTATGAAGATAATCTAAAACTGCCAGCAAGAATGTTAAGAATAACGACTTAGCTTCTGTTATCAGTTTTTGTTTCTTTGATATTTTTAAGCCATTGAATAACAAAATTTAAGCAAAGCACATTTGCTAAAACAAGATCAATAAGGAAACTCTCTTCAAGTCCCCAAATAAAATTTTGCAGATACGAAATAACACATTTCAGTGAACAACACGTTTTTGCTGAACTATAGCTAAAGACTAAACCCTAAACACACTTTTATAAACCGTTAGTTTGATAAAAATTAATTAGGTGAAAGAAATCTGCGAAAAGCAAAAATTGATAGTCAGTTTAGCTTTTTAAGACTAATTAAGCGCTGTCATTGATTTTATAAAATGTTAAAGAAAGTACCGATTTCTACCATTACCTACATTTCTCTAACTTAACACTAAAGCTTAACGTTAATTCCTTAGTTCGCTCACTTTTATTTATACAGAATTATACGAAAAACTTAACATCAAAACATACACTTAAGTCTCATATCTATTTGCATCGCATTTTTCGTATTCGGGGTCAAAAAGTAGTGCAAAATCGAAAGGTTATTCTAATACCGGATTAAATAAACTCTGGTACTGTATTTGTGGATTTCTGCATATTAATAGCTGGCCGGGTTTATACAAGAGATTAAAAAACTAATAAACCGTCCAAAGGCTGCATTGAGAAAGCTGTGTACCTACACTGTACTAGTAAACTTTTATTAGTACTTTTAAAATAAAAACATCTATTCATATAACCTATTTCAGTATTTCAACACTTGATTGTATAAAATTGAACCTCACGTAATATTACCCCAAAAAATTGAACTTTGCCCTATGCCCGAATCACAGTTTATCAAGAACGAATTCGTTTTTACCGGATTTGAATTTCAACTAATTTTATTTAGGGAGCTAAGTGCCAATAACAGGCGTTCACATTTAGTATTAAAAAAATAACTCTTAGATTAACCGAAAAGACTGTATAAGTAAAATTAGATTTCACAGTTTTTAGAATTCTAAAATTGAAAGCACAAAAAATTTCAACTCTCTAAACATTCATCTGTCTTGTGCAACTATCGACAATTTCCACGTAGCTTTGGTTGAAATCACGATGAGCTTGGCCATCACTATCTCTAAATGTAAATCGAGAATACTGGGTCAAGCTGAACAGCCACACCTGTTTTCAGTTTTATTGAGCCGAAAGTCGAACGCGGTATTTATAACTGTTAAACTTTAGGTTCAATTATGACTGTCAGTTCAACACCTAAAGACAACTAAGTAGTTAAGTTTTTTACTCATTTAACTCTCAATTCACATTCAGAGATCGCGTTCTAGACTTGTCACAAATATTTGGTTTTGATTATAAACTTATGATTAATCAAATTGTCAAAGTCAAAGCATTTTTTTTATTGAAGATAGACCAACCCTTGTCCTCAATCTCACCTGATGGTAAATGACGATGAGGTCGACGATGTTACGTGTTGGTCTAGAAGGTGCCTATTTACTCTTCTTCTTTTTTTCGTTTTAGTCCCAACCAAACAATAATAGTACTAATATATTATAATACAATCAAACAGTCAACGAAATCCATAATCCTATGAACCGAATAATTGAATTAACAAACCTTACTAATTACATTACAGATCAAACGTATATAAAATTACTGTATTGCTTAGCACCATCGCATCGTCACATTTGTCGCCGTATTACATAACTGTTGAAGATCTTTAATTTTGCCGTATTATTACGATATACTTACGAGATCATTCGGCTGATGACAAACAATGAAATTTAACATTACTAGTAATAGACCCGACAAAGTATAAAATTTTGCTCCTAAACTTTGTACCTATTGGTAAAAAGTCACTCAGTCTGTTGTCAAATCACGTCATGAGCTCATACAAGTCTTATTCACTTTGGAAATAAAAGTATTTCCATGAAAACTTTGCCAAACACCGATCTACGAGTATTGCAGTCCTCTGTGATATAACCTATTACTTACACTTCACTTACACGTGATATGTCATTTCTACATATTGCCTACTCGGAAATATTGTAATGTTTTGAATACGCTGAACAATCAATTTCCTCGACGGTACGCTTTTCTATTCTCGTCACGTCCAAACCAAAGTGTGTGATCTGATGTAACACGAGAGTGAATATCTTGAGAACCTGTTTGGGTAATGGGAAAAGTGCGCTGAGTGTTTTTAGGGCTTCGTCATTTCGCTGAGAGGAAACAACTCTAGTCTCAGTATGAACACCGATCTTAGTCGTTCTCAGACAGAGAATATTAAGTTATAGAGTGGGCATTGGGAAACTTTTCTGTTACCTTTCATACCGTAGGATAACAGTGCTATTAGCAATGCTGTTTGGCGGCAAACTTAGATAAGCTAGCAGACATTGTAAATGCCCTACCACCAACCAAACCGAGTACCGACAGGGAATCGAACCCGGGACCTTTGGATTGTTAGTTTAACAATTAGCTATTAAGTCCTTTCGTCGTGAGAGAAAAATAGGCTCGTGGCTAGAATCTGTGAAACAAGTTGATAACAACACCTTTTCATCAAAACAGTCAATAAATCTATTCAACAACTCAGCTGCCTCTATCCCTTTTTAACACGCTTATATTAGCTTCACCTGTATGTGAGTTTGTGAGTTTGTAATTCTCCTTCGCGCGCCTGCTGCAGTCAACAACAACTCAGCTACCTCTATCCCATTTTGTTGCACTACTCTTTTCGCATCCCATCTTTTTCTGCTTCAACAACGTAACATAATAAACAAATTCAGGTATAAATACATCTGTGGAGACCCACCTGCCTCCGTGCCTGTACGATCCCAATACAGTGGCACACCTGCTCCGGACCTGTTCTGAAAGGCCTCTCCTCTTGTGTCAATTCAAAACTCATTATGTTATTTTAGGGTGCCGTATTCAAACAAGGAACTGTTTTAATTACATTATGTTCGCCGGTGCCAGCATCGCAGCTTTATGCAAAATTAATGTTGGAGTTAGAAGGTCCTTATTATAATTAGTATACCCCAAAAATATTTTTATCAAACTGCGTTGCGTAAGGATCATTATATTTTAAAGTCCATGTTAGTAATATTTACGTGTGATTCTTTATTCGCTGTATAGCCCAAAAGTCCGAATGGATTCAAATGTATTCTGTCCTAGATGTGTCTTGGCTTCACAGTAATATGCATTTAAGAAAAACGCATCAGCTTCAGTGACATTTTTAATTTTAAGTAAATTATTTTGATTGGTTGAATATGTCTGAAACTGTTTAATGATATTGTTTTTAACTTTATTAACATATCTTTTTCTCCTAACTTTATATTTGCCTTTTTAGCCGACTTTAAAAAAGGAGGTTATCAATTTGATGTAATATTACCAGAACTGCCCAGTTTTCATGTAAGTATATTGTGTTTTATGTAGTATATTGGCTTCTAAACAAGTGTGCCAAATTTCAAAAGTATATGTATGTATGTAATCGCATATCTCCGAAACTACAAGTTCGATTTAAATAATCCTTTTTTTGTTGAACTAGGTATTTTTCAACTTAGGTAAAACTGCAAGTTTCATCAAAATCGGTTCAGTAGTGTTTGAGATAGAGAATGTTAAATGTGTATTAGTTAAATGTTTGTTACCTCAGAACTTTCGACTGGGTGAACCGACTTGGATGATTGTTTTTTTATTTGAAAGCTGGTGCTTCCCGTGTGGTCCCATTTTGACCATAATTTGGTCCAGTTCTGAGAATGCCATCCATGAGGAAACTATATACGTATTAAATTTGCCTTAATAAAAGTAGGCCTTTAGGGCAGTTGAAGTCGGTTTCTAGTTCTTTTTGAACGCGTTAACTTGTTTGAATAGGTATATATTAGTAAATGGTTAAAATTTCGGTCAAAGCTATTTGTTTTTCAATTTTTTCCAATTCATTTGTTCATAAAACAATTATTATTGTGTATGAAATGAATTAAACACGTACTAACAGGCTTACAACTAATGGATTAATTAATAATACATGTGAACTGAATTATTATATTTAGAGATCCCTGTATAAACTGCAGTAGTACCGTGTAGAAGCCTCCCTTCAACAATAAACCTTTGACCTTAACTTTACAGGAGCTATATGTGGAAACTTCTCCTGAAGGCATGGGCAGACTGTTGAAAAGCAATGGTCTGATGTCGGATACAGTGTTTTACTATTCTAAAGTTGGATAGAATTGATTTGGGAACTACTTTCCGTCTAGTGGCCAGTCGCTTTGTCTTAATTTCTTCTGACTCAAACAGATTCAATTGCTTTACATAAATCGCATAAAATCACAATGTAAAGAGACAGGTTGAAGACAAACTAGACAGATAGATATAAAGATAAATGTTATCTTTATGTACCACTATAATAATACAAACTGTATAAGTAAAACAAAAATTTTAAGGTTTAACAGAAATAAAACTAAAAGGTCTAAACATTATAAAAGGACGTGGCAAAAGGGCGCCGATTCAGTATTTGTCTGCGGCTAGAGTACCCCGCTCTAGTCACTGATCGTCAGTCAGACTAGACTTGTTTATTAAAACATGCAACTAATTTGTACTGGTTTTTATAACTGTCTCTGCAGAATTAAATGTACCGTTTCTTTTAGTTCAGTAAGAGAAGATTAAACCCAGACACAAGAATATGTATTATTGTAAAGACAAACCAGTCTCATTTGTTTATCAGAGCAGTCGAAACAAGGCGTGTGTGTAATAAAATACCGAAAGAAGAACAGGCCATATAAAGCAGTATAACTGAGTCAGACCGAACATAATGATCATACTAAGGAGGGAAACCAAATATATGTTATGAAAAGCGGTAGAAATTGCTTTGGCTAAACATTTTGGATCATAATAAAAATACAAAACTCCGTTACAATAAAGATCTTAGTGGAGATTGTTAGCGCTAGGTTGTTGAACCTTATTTTTTGTCTGCGGCCAGTTCTAATTTTAAAATTCGTGATGCCAACATTCAAAAGCATACTCAAATTGTGTTGCCACCACTGATAAAAGCAGCTTGATAAATGGTTCCGGGACAAATTGATCTCTTTAACAGTTTGAGGTGTTTGCCCAGCTAATGAATTACAGGTGATTCAGGACGAAGTTCATCGTCCTTAGTGGATCGTGAAAGTTGCTTACAACAATGCTGGAGTCTCGAAAGTTGTTAAATGATAACATTTGTGAACTATAATACTCCTCAGTCCTTCCATTTCACAGATGAGTAGGCTCCGTTAGTTACAGATTAGTATCTTTATGAACTCGACCAGTTAATGGTGATACTTATCGCATTCCAAACAAACGCAGTCTGATCCTAAATTGAATGTTAGGCGATCAAACTCAAACCCGATCTAGATACTATCTATATCTTTGTTTTGAGATTTTTTAAATGGCTGCTGCTAAACTTGGACTCTTACTGCAATGCTAAAACCACACGGTAAATTCAACTCAGAGGTACCTAAACAACTTCGTTACATAAGTAAGCGAGCCTAGTTGGTCTCAAGTTTGAGAAACCGTCCAGGAACTGTTCTGTCACGCGATGGCGGCCATTTTGTGATAAACTCGCCTTTATTGCCGTCGTAATAAATAACAGTAACAACTGGAGTCAGATCGGTTTCTTAGTATATTTATAAGAGTACAAATGGCTACCACGGTAAGCTTTCCCTCACAAAAAGATCTACTATTAGTGTGTTGTTTTGAGTAGTTACTGGCCTGTACATGTTATAATTAATATGACACAGTACTAGAGCTACTTGTATAATATACTTTCGATTTGTTAAACTCATCTTGGAATCAACAACACTGCACTTGTAAGCTATATCACGCAAATGCCGTGTATATTCAGTAGTAGCAAAATAAGTTTTCGTATAAGATCTGCTTTCATGCAAATCTGTTGTTCGGTTAATGTGTTTTTTGTCTCGATTGGACTTAATGCTGTTGGTCCTGCTACCATCACAGCTTCACCAGAACAATTGACGAGCGTGGCAAGCCCTCACAAGGCTAAGATTTTATTTGTTTGGGCTCGGCTTAGGTATGTTGCTTTGTGTCGAGAACATCGGAGCGAATCTTCGATTTCTTCATATATATATATCTATGGTATCCTCATCATCGTCTTCATTTACATGCAGCTACTGAAGCCCAATCACTAGAAACTAGTAAACAGTAGAGGCTCTTTTTAGACGAAATTAAACACATTTTAGTAGTCCATGAAGAGGCCTGGCTAAAATATGGTTGGGTTGTCTTTGTGGATAGCGTAGGTGCTAATCGCGTTGATACTTATCAATTTGTTTGAGCTTAGAAAGTGCTCGTAGGATAAGAACACTCATCTAGGCCACCCACAAAGCTTGACAAGTAAAAGATATAAGAATAAGATATGTGAAGGCTTAACACGGTCGCTGCTATGATATTCTAGATATGACACAATAGGCAGATGTTATGTAACATATTGTTTAGTTCGAACCATGCCGTGAGCAGCCAGCGGCTAGGATAGTTTTGTAACAGTTGGTGTTGGTTGGTATTGTTTAATTGTTGATGGTAATACCCGTTTTATGTCAAAGCTTGCGGCAAATATTTGGTTCGTCCGCGTCAGGAAGTCCACAGTGACAACCGATGTGTAATGGTGTTGGAAGAAAATTAAATCCGCCCCGTAGAGATATCATCCATCTTTACGGGCTATGAAGTATTCTTTATGACCTTTTCTATACAATTTGAAATTAGAAAGGTAAGTTCTTTTGGTGCTAAATTAAATCTACCCAGGATTTCCCAAATTTATCACTTAGCGAGTGGACTGGCATTTTTTAAAGTATAATATGTTTTGCACTTGGCCTTCATCTCATCTGATGGTAAGTGATAAGGCTCTTGGATTGTACGCGTGCGCACCCAGAAGCCTCAAGCGAATAAGGCGCTGGCTCTGTTACCTTTAATACCGGAACACAAGAGTTCTATTAACACTGTTTGGCGGCAGACTTAGGTAGCATGGTGGTAGCTAGTGAGGCGGACATAGAAAAACGTTGACCAAATCGAGTACCGATAGGTAATCACACTGGGAATCGAACCCGGGACCTCGAGTTTGTAAGTCCAAGCGTGTAGGCATATACATACATACATAGGCCATGGAGACGTTGCTCATGATAAAATAGCAGTGGGACGCTGCTCGTACATTGCTATCCTCTCAAACTTACTCCTTCCTCCTATTCGTCATCTATTGCACCCTCAGGAAGTCAAGGGGTGGCCGTCATCTTCCTTCGCCAACGACCCCACGGGAGCGTAAAGTCGTCGAAAAAATTATAGTCAAATAAAAAGAAATAGGTCATGGATCAGGTGTTTCCGTTACAACTATAAAATCTTTTTACAGCTCGTATTTTATTAGTTCAATACCTCCAGAGCACGGAACACTTGTGGGTGTTATAGGTAACAATTACGTTTAGTTGGCCTAAATCCAGGCGGATGTGCAGTTGTAAATTTCTGTGTTCCTTTCATCGTTGATTTATTTTATTAATTTTTGTGAGCGCGTCCGGAGCTGAGTGGATTTTTGAACTGAATGTTGCAACGCTATCCATCCTCCCGGACCGTGTAAACATAGTGTTTTGTTTATAGAGATTGGCCTTTAGGTGTTTGGCCCTGCATTTGTTTGTTTGTTTGAATACTCTTTATTCATTCATTCATATTATTAACTTAAGTAATTAAAATTTTAAAACTATAACAAAAGTTGAATTATTTCGTTTATTAATGGATTCCCGTATAAATAGAAAATTTATTTATTCCTGGTGTAATTTTCAAATAGGTCAATACTCCGCAGTCGACTTATAAGGGTGTAACCATTACATGATAATCAATATGACCATATGACAGTGAAAATGATACAATTCTGTCGGACAACTTAGGTAATTTAATAAAACTCGTACAAATATCAAAAATATCAGTGGATAATCAGAAACTAAAGATTTCTTAATTCAATTTGCGGCATATGTACACACGGAGCGTTCCTCTATTACATCTGTATTAGAATGGCGATGATGGAATCAACAAGAATCTAGACACGCGGCAGCGTGTCAAGCCAAGTTCAAGCAAAAGAACTGGCGACTCGGCGCCGTGTGTATATAAATACTATCTTGAGCAAACTCTCTAAAATGTATCCTGTAGAATACAGAGGCAAGCCACTTTTCGCCTGTGTTAATGGGTGGCTAATGGGTTATTAAAAGCCTATCAAGCTAAATTTAGACAAACTTTGCCCTGTCTGTTTGCACACGTCATGGGGGGCATTACATACGAGTATTACACTACATAGTCAACAGTAGCTCGTTTGACCGCAACTCGCTGCCACCGCGAAGTTCACGGCTCGACAAGGCCAGCACGCGAACCTAGGGGGAATTAGCATTTCCAATCGAATCTTCAACCCACGCAAGTGACTAACTAGCCAATATGTTATGCACTTTTCTTTTGACTCCCCTGGTAGTAAATACGTCCTGAAAACGGAAGTATAATCCATAAAAGTGAGAGAAGAGAACGAGTAGCTTAATAAATTTTGAAGCGAAGAGAGGACGGCTGCTCGTGCAAACGCCTTGTTATAAGTCAATAAGGGCTCTGGTTCACGTAGGGCGTAATACAGATATCCTTACTTTTTACCCGACTCCGCTAGAAGGAGGGTTATGTTTTTTATGTGTTATGTATGTATAATTGTTTGGCACGCTCTACGGCCTGAACGGCTCGATGTCGAGTGACACTGGGTATATCAAATACATAAAAAAATAATGCTTTTTTATATTTTACATTCACTTTTATCTATTTTCTATCAGTTAATGATAAAGTAGACTTGCTCTTAACATTCTGTATCATTATGAAAAGTGTCTCTAGGGCGTAGTTAGGAAGTGTATTTACACAAAAAGCCAACATTTCTTTTAATTGAGGCTACTAACTGTATTGAATAGCTCGTAATATTTTGGGATAGATTCGAATAGCAAAGTGGGAGTATATTCTCTATAGATAAACGCCAATTTTTTTTACGCCAGCCATATTGAGAACCATAGGTACGCACGCCGCCGCCCGCTGCGAATCGAACCCGCGACCTCCAAATCGCGGTTTTCTTGCTAATAATTGAGTATAAACTGTATTTCTTCAAGAATTTCCGAAACGGCATCTGTCTATAATTTATCATCCAGTTTATATTTGATTGACAATGATGAAACATCAAATGAAATACGTAAGTCTTTCAGGTCTACATTCTGTCTGACTCACTTTCCTAGGGAAATATCAGTGGAAATCGAGAGCAGAGCGAAGGGGAATGATTGATTGAACAAAGATTGGAGGTCGAAAGGGTAAACAAATAACTAGGCCGTGTTCAGTGAAAGTAAACAGTGTTCTCGTTGGAACGCCTGCGCCTGGAGGCTCTATCTATCCTGACGTTTGTCTACGATTTTTTTTGTGCGTGTCAATACGATTGAATAAATTACCTATTGTTTTGTTTATATGTATTGTATGCGTTGTTATGCGACAATGTATTGTCAAATTCGAGTGTCTGCCAGACACTTGATTGGTGGTGGTAGTAGTAGTTTAATTCTCCCGAATGGGAGGCAATGGAACAAAGCCTTACAGCCTACTCTGAATATATCTCTTCTTTCCCATTTTCTTCTGCAGTTTTCTCAATAAACTGTATAATGTGTACATTTTTTGGATTCTTGACGAGAATTTCAAAGGCCAGCCTTGGTTTCAACATTATTCGAAAGAATCCATATGCCGAATGTACTCGACATGGTAAACTCTTCCGATCGCGTAGAAACCCTCGCAATTTTGCGAAATTGATACTATAACACCGTCCGTAACACTTTTTGCATTATATCACACCGTTATAACACAAAAAACACACATAACAGTATTATTAACGAATTACTAAAATTGCAATGAACCACCATTTTTCAAGTTCGCGCCAAGAATCATCTGATATCTTGACAATCAGACAAATAAGGGGAGATGAAAACCATAGTGTGTTGTGAGTGTACTATAAAATGAGGAAGTCGAAAGAAAGTCACTTTTGTAGCTGCTCAGATTATCTAAGGTCGGGGGAGTATGGCGGTTTAAAACTTGTTTAAATATCGAATACTCCCCTCGTTCCACTTACTGTTGTTGTAACCAAGTTACATAACCAGCACTGTGAGTGGGCAAATAATTCCTATTTCAAAACCGAGTTTTGTATAGGGATTTTTGGTTTCCTTATACAAAACCAACGTCATTCGCCGGTTATGTACGTGGAAAGCAAATTCCTACTACAACACCCGGTTTTGAACTTCGTTCGGTATGGGGTGGAAACCACCGACGCAGTTTTAGTGATTTTGGATTTACGATAGGATAATCACACGAACAAACACCCTATATATTCTAGCCTTCTATTCCACAGCGCTCGGTTAAAAACAGATCCGTTCGTCGGCTCTTTGTGTCCTTAATTAATTAAATACACGCGACCCTGAACAGCTTTATTATATGTTCTGATATATGGGTTACATGTAGCTACTTAGATCGTTGTGCGTGCGCAAGATTGACAGCATCCTTCGGAAACGATGCATCCAATGAATAAATTATTGCATTGGCCTTTGTGTGTTCAACATGACTCAAGTTGGTACTTTACTTTACCAGCGTGAAATATTTAACATAAAAGCGAACAAAAAACGCTGAAAACTTCATTTTTCTTGTTCAGGGGCATCTATTAAGTAACATTTATCCTTTTCTTTTTATAATTTATTATAGTGGACATATGTTTACGCACTCTGCGAATTTAAATGCCTACCTATTACAGTTCAATAAATATATATATTATACATATAGCCCTCTAACAGACGGGCGGAAAGTACTAAGCCAGTAATAGGGTCCCGTTAGGCACCTTTGGTTACAAAATCTTAAAAACAATTTTATTACATTACATTTAAACAATAATTAAATAATTATTTGAGTGTGATTAACGCGAAAATATGAAACAAACATGTGGAAAAAAGCAGCAGGACCAATAAAAATTTTCAAATAATCACAGAAAAATTTACGATCTTTTTGATTCTTAGATATAAGTAAATAATTAATACGAATGTATTTATTGTACAAAGTTTAAAAATAAGAAACGTAACAACTATTTTCATCTGAATTCACTTAAGATTAATATTAGCAACTATTTAGTATTTTCTAGGTGTTGTAAAAATATATGTCTTACTAGATGTATTCTCGATTTAACCTTAACGTATTTCAGCTTCTAAATAATTTGAACCGGATTGTATCAGGGCCATGTCATTACCATCGTTTCCCATAATCAAGGAGATGTCAGTTTTCATTTTGTTTCGACCTCATAAAATCTATTTCAGTAGCGGTGGCGCCGGACATAGATTTTATATAGGTATACATACGTTTACCGTTTTCAACGATTGCGTGTTTATATTATAAATAAATATTCTGTTTTTGTACTCGGATAAAAAAGTTTCATTTTCAAGTTCCTTTAAAACTGTAACGTGAATGTGTGTAATAAACAACAATATCCTAAAAATAACAATAAAACGTCTACAATTTATTTATTTTACGTAAAAGTATTATACGCGTATATGTCCCTGAGACCAATTCTTACTGAATCTGCATTTGAAATTCGACCACCGACTTTCAAATTACGAACTGTGTGTATTTCACGAATTTTACCAACCAAAACCTATCTATGGGACCTATAAACCTCCATTAATTTTGTCCCAGTCCAATTCGTAAGCTGCTCCATCGCTGACTGCCACGGGGCCGACCTTGCAGGGTCACGGCTTTCACGCAAACCAGCTAATTCGAAAAGGAGCCACGATTTAAACTGTTCCTTTAGCACGCCACGACTACACAAATTGATGTTTTATGTTTGCCAAGCACGAACTATAAACATCTGGAGATACTACCGTTGGAACTCGATTCCTAGTGAGTTAGTAATCAAATCACTGACGTAAAGCTTTCGTCAAATATTGCAACCACTAAATACCTTCATGGTCATCATCATCATCAGCCAGGAAACCTCCACTGCTGGACGTAGAACTCCTTTCATTCAGACCTTAACTAGGTCGGTCCATCTAGTAGGGGAACGTCCTAGTAGACGTTTCCCGGCACGTGGTCGCCACTCGAGAACTCTTACACCACATCGGTTATCTGTTCTTCGAGCGAATAATAACCTCGCTTGTTTTAATTGGTAATCGCAACTCTATATGTGTAGAGTCATTTCGTAGCCCCCTATTTCGGCCCCTAAAAATATAGGTGCTACTCTAGACCCGAAAACATATGGTGTATTTGTTTCTTCTTTAGAAAATAATCAAATTTTATCAGTTATAAGGATCCTATCTGTCTTCTTCACAGATTAATATATTGTTGTCACAGACATCAGAATATCCAGATGCTGTTTCCTACTGAACAGGTATGAAGGAACTACACCCTACACTTTCTTTTGTTATACACAAGGTACACACAAACAAAAGTACACCAAACGTCAGACACTCGGCCGTCAATGCAGCGCACGGCAGTGTCAGGTATATGTGTGTGTGTATTTTTGTTTACCTCGCACATGAAACGAGGTTCTATCTACATATTATTTACAAAGCCGTGTTTTGTAGTTAGTCGCTAGTAGTACTATAGTTGATGTGATGGATGATATGGGTTCTTGACAACTTTTTGATTGTCTAGTCGTCAAAACGATGAAGTACCGCTGTCAAATAAATGTCAAAACATGGTCTAAGCGCGATCGATTTAAAAATCGATTGTCAGATTGGCACCTAGTGTGGCATCGGCGGCATGCTGCAATGCAAGTAATGGCATAAGTCGAGGAGGTCCTCCACCTATATATTATTTTTTCTATTTTTATTATTATTTATTTAATGTTATATAGTTTATCAGTCAAGCTTCAATGAGATTTAATCACGCAACTGTTCCCATCGTCTATCCAATGAGCAAGCTTTCGGGAAATTAATGATTTGTCACAGCGGTGGATGACAGAGTGCCTCCTCTGCCTCCCGCGGTCCTTCCGTAAACAAGGTCTCGTTAATTTCCGTCTGAGAACGCTTTTCTTATAATAAATTATTGGTATTACGTAGCGATATATTGTTACAGACAAATTGACCATAATATAGACCATTTTTGTCTCGATTCGATTCCGGGTGAACAATAATTACTAGGATTTTTAAATCAATCAATCAATTTATTCATAAACAATGTACATTGTGTTTGAATGTCACTTAACCTAGATAAAATATATCATTAAACAATATTAAGACAAATGCCATAGAGCTGTCATTAGTAATTTATCCCTGTCTTATCCCTGTCGTGTATAAATTCATCAAGAGAATAAAAGCATTTTTCTAATAAGAATTTTCTAAGATGTCTTTTAAAGCTAGTTAGATTAACAATTGATTTCAAAGCTAAAAAAAAGAACAAACTTCAAAATTGAATTGCCAACTTTGCCATCAATCCACGTGACCTCAACTTAAACTTAAAAAATTATTTAGAGCTGACATTAGTATAAAACACACTATAGAACAGCGTATTTACCTGAGAGACAGTGAGGGACACAGATATTAGAATATGAGCATATTTATTAACTTTGGGTGCATACGTTCTACAATACAACTAAGTACGTAGATAATATCCTTGTTATTTGTTTTTCGTTTAGCATTAGATAAAGAGCTCTGAAACTAAGCCGACAAAAGTTTCACATCCTAAATTTATTTAAACATTATATTTGGATGGCTTTTTCCAATAATTATCGAAAAATATCACATAGACTTATACTGACGGTAACTGAGTATCTTTTTTTCTTATTGGTCAAAACGCCATCTAGGGACGATTCTCTGCATGATTACCTACTGAGTCTGAAATTAAAATTGTGCAGTAATTATACTTATTTCGCGACACTATAATCCGATATCGTATTTTATAATTACTTATCAGAGTCAGTTATTACGGTAAAATACATTGTTTATGAAAGCATTCTGAGCGAATTCCTGTGAACGGAATTGTATTTAAAAATCGCTGTATGATAAAAACATTTGCTGTCTCAAAAATATTATAAAAATTGGTAGCGTAAATACCTTATTGTTTTCCACCTATATTTGTTTTGAAAGCTCTTTTTAGGGTTCCGTACCCAAAGGATAACCAACGGGACTATTACTTCGACTTAGATGTCCGTCTGTCTATCACCAGGCTGTATCTCATGAACTGTGAGAGTTAGACAGTTGAAATTTTCACGGATGACGTATTTCTGTTGCCGCTATAACAACAAATACTAGAAACCAGAATAAAATAATTATTTATGGGGGCTCCCATACAACAAACGTGATTTTTTGGGATACGTGCGTTTTAATCTAGTGGCGAGAATTAGATTCGAGTTTCGAACGTCGAAATCAAAAATGACATTTAGGCATATTCGTTAGGGGATTGTTCGGTGCATATTATTCATGATTTTCCGTATTTTAACTATCCATATTCTGTAGGAACCCTCGGAACTTATAAAGCTAGATATAGATATGGCTAGTATGTGCGTGCACTGTTCTTATCTCGATGGCTATAAAATACTACATTAAAGTAATTACCTCCACTCGATACAATTCCAACTGATAAGGGGAATCGAGTGAATCGAGGTACATTTAAAACGGAACTAATCGCCTATACCTCGATATTCGATCACATTTCGATTGCAGGCGCAAGCAATACTGCAACTCGATATACCTTTATACGTATAGAACTACTTACCCAGCTCGTTAGTTATTCAGAAAGTACTCTGCATCATCACCAGCCGGGAAATGTTGCGTGAACTGGAACTGCTATAGGATTCAATGAGAACAAACATCCACAACCACAAATTCGCGGGTGCCTTTGCTAGCTGTCATTCGATATTGATCCCTGATGCCTTAGAAACTAGTGATGATGTAAAGAGTTTTATTATTAGCGAATCTCACTCCGTCCAGCTTGTATCCAACGACTACCCTCGACCTTCACCAGTACCTCTAGCACAGTAACTCTAGTCATCTAGTGTGAGTTTTTATCCGATACTATCGAATCGAAAGAAGAATCACAGCTTCGTATAAGTGCCGCTAGAGGCGCTGCACAATTCTTCATACAAATCTGACGTAAACGCCTAAAGTACTTATCGACTAAAAACTCAAACTAGAGGTATAGGTCTTCGATCAGTCCATCTAGTAGGAGACGGCCTTATACACGGTTTCCGTTTCATTTCCTTTCATCCAAAATACATTTAGCCTTTATGCGGATTAAACCACATACGTCCAAAGAGTCAAATTTTTAACATTAGTACGAAGTATTTTGGCTTAAAAAAGATTTGCTATCGTTTCGAAAGTATTCATACTAAAAGAATATCAAACAACTAACGTGTGCGATACAATTCTCAAAATATTTTATAATACTGCGTGAGGTAAGCTCGTAATAAAAGAAACCTAGATTTTACTTCCATAAATTAATGCTAGAAGTTGCCATTTCCTTTTTATTATTTTGTATTTTAGTAACGATAGATTTTTAGTACAGAATTTTCCAAACAACAAGTTGGGCTTTTTAAAGTAGAACGTCGATTTTACATAAATATAGAAAAAACCTATTTCGATAACTTTACCATAATGTCTAAAAATGATAAAGAATTGCCATCGTTTTCATTCAACAGAAAAAAATGACACAACTCAAATTTAATTTAGAGAAAGTTTGGTCTAATTAATTAAAATTAATTTAGTAGATCTAAAATGTGACTTTTCTGTCATATGTTTCATTCAAAATTATCTTTCAATTTTCCCAAATAAATTGAACTTGGCTTTGATCCAACTATCGTCATTACTGTTAAGAATGTACTCCCAATGTCATTGCAATAAACAAGATTCTCAAACTGGGTTATTTTAATCTCCTTAGACATTTTCAAAACTGTAGAAACGCATGAAGCAATGCATTACCAAAAAAAAGGTTTTAAAAAGACATTTAAGGCCATCATATACTTCTCTTAATTGTAAAATCGATTAAGATATCGAAAATATTTGAATGCTGTAAACAAACCTCCGCAATGATATTACCTATTATTGAGTATTACGATAAGTTGGATTAGTTCACTTGTATAATTGAATGATGTCGTGGTTTATAGGTTAATTCCCCCGATTGAGTCGTTTTCTATGTCTTTTAAGCAACCCACGCTAAGCCATAGCGATTCTATACCAGAGTCATACTTAGGCTGATTTACTATTCTCCTTGTTTTGTATATTTGATAAATGTACAATTTATCGATGTAAATAAATAATTATGATAATACGGCAACACTGTAAACATATCATAATATATTATAAAACAAAGACGCATATGTCTATCTGTTTGCGATAAGCTCGCTAGATGCGCATAGTGCTTTATGAATTGTGTGGTAGTGTCGTAATATGTTCCAAGCTGATGCAAAAAATGTAGGCATAAGTATATGCTCTACTGCCCGTGCGAAGCCGGGGCGGGACGCTAGTGTTTTATAAATGATAGAGCAGCGCTTGTTCACAGTCTCACCTGACGACCCTGCTAAGGTTTGGCTAACTCATCTAGAAGGTGCCTATTTAGTCCTCGTTTGAAGATTCCCAAGGAACACAGAAACTGGTAGCGTATTTTATACTTTAGCTGTACGTGTGATGAAAGTGGAAGCGAAACGCCAATTGTCAATTCGAGATTGACAGTTGTCAAATTCGAAATATCAAATCTCTAAAATCAATCCAAGTGGGGCTGGCTATAAACAGTTTAAGTACCGCTGAATTGTGGCATGTAACGTACAGTATACTCGTAGATAGAATATTAGCTAGTTGTAGTTGATACCTCGTCCGCCCGAGACCGTGCACTTGTCAGGCTTCGAAGACTGACGGTGAGAGCACGTGCCGCCTCGACTGTTGTTTACTGGTTTTGTACCTACCTATCGTCTAGACTTCGCATAAGTTACAGCGCTAATGACTTGTGTTTAACTTAGAAGAATTTATGATGTAAAGTCGAGGGATTCGAATATTTAGCCGATTTTTAAAGGACCTTTAATTTTGCCATATCGTAACCTCGCCTTTAAATTGAAGCTTGTTGCATTACCTTTGTTTCTAGCGTGAAAGAAAAATACTTGATTGTCTCCATATGTCAAGCTTGTTGAATCTGAATTAGGCGCGATTTTCAATATTCACAACTCAATATAGCTGCTTGTTTTAAAACTCAATATTATTTTGTTTGTACTTATGCTAGTTGAATCACTTTTACTCATAACATATTTCAAACTTTAATTTTTATATAAATAAATAAAAATTAATCAAAAATATACACTTGCACACTTGCACAGCCGTGAAACAATTTTCTCAGGAAATATCATAGCCGAAAACAAGAGTGTCTTGAAAACAATTCATGTATAGACGTTAAATCATAAAGGTAAGATCTTCATTATTAAATCAATAATAAATAATTACTAATCCATTAATGAAATTCCGCTACGCAATACGTTGATTGACAGATAGCCATACACTCACACATACATACCTACACAAGAGTACCAACACGCATGACTGAACACAAACACAGAGAACGTGGCGGAGTGGTCACTGTCATACAAAGCTATATTGAGTAGATTTTAATGAGCCGGAAGTAAGCATTGCACCGGGATGAGTTCATTTCGCACTGATGAGCCGCCATTTTAGCAATGGCTCATGATATTTGCTTTTATAACATGGTCAGACATGTAGAATGGACAAAGCTGTCAAGCTTTGTAATAAAATACCATACTATAAACTCTATATCTATGGTTTTAGCCTACAGGACAAGTATTTAAATGTTGTATAAGATAAAACCATACAGAAATGCAATATCTACAATTATCATCATCATAATCAGCCGGGAAACGTCCATTGCTGGACATAGGCCTCCCTCATGGTACGCCACATCGACCGGTCCCGAGCCACCTGCATCCAGCGACTCCCTGCGACTCTAACCAGGTCGTCGGTCCATCTAGTGTTTTTCTTCATTCTAATCTACAATTATACAAGACATTTACTTCCTGCATTCAGAAGCTTATATGAATAAGCGCAGGTTTTTCCTCGTTATAAAAAAAAATCTCAAAATTTACATTACAAATCACTTACAATAGAAATTAAATCTATCACATTTGTTTTAAACAGATTCTTTTAGTTTTAATGAGCACAATCTACTCATTAAATGTGACGATCTAGTTATTAAACCCACACAGTAAATAACTTTTATAGGCCGATAAGAAGTTATTGTTCCAACGTAGAAACACTAACAAAGCGGTCATGTCCACGTGGCACGCACAACATCGCTGTAAATATAAATTGTATTTTCTTTATAATTATACATCCAAATTTACGTCAACTTCTAAAATAAAATAATTATAAGATACACCGTCGTCGATGTCAAATTACATTGTGGTATTAATAACGTTAAAAGGTTTTAATAAAGAATATGGCCTTATTGATTGATGGATCCAATTGAAAATGGTTTAAAAGGCCTCTGATTGGATTTAGAATGGTGGTATTGTGCTGTTGTTTTTGACTTTAAGATACGATACTTGATCAACTATGTTACGCGTTGATCTAGCAGCTAGACTCTAGCTGAACGGATACTGGTACGGCATTCCGTAAAAAAATATGTGATGAAAGTTGAAACTAAATGCGATAGAGATATACTCTTCTTTCTGTGTACATGAATATGCAACATTAGGAAGCTAAAAAGATTTTACTGTGGCCGAAATTTTTTTACCTTCATGAACATTGGGAACTGGTGTGTATTACCATATAAAACTCGCATGTTTCTAGATTTTTCAACTGCATTCTGCACGTGTTCGTCATTATCCTGCACTTATTTAAGACAAATCGATGACGTCACTAACTATATAACAATAGAACAATTTAATCTAACGTCGTTCCCATAGTTACTCGGATACTCTGAATTAGTTTTTCCGCCAGACTTCGAGGCTTACTTAAAGAAGGAATTAATTGGTACACAAAAAGAGCTGGTCATGTCAGCCGCATGTCTGAGGAATGAGGAGGCAAGGATCGCAACCGAATGGATCCCAGATGCAGGAAATCGACGTCGCGGTAGAAAGAGATGACAGGCGGGATGAACTGGACTCATTACTGACCGGAAAAGCCTCTTAAGAGAAAGACCTGGAGGGACTGGGGAGAGCTTTGCTCAGCAGTGGGACAATACCGGATAATATTCCTATAGTTTATATAACAAACATTAACCGGTGAAGTAATTTGTTGAACATGAACCTCCCTTCAGTTTACTATACCGAACGACGTTTTGATTATATTGATTTGGCATAATTAGACTTAGAGACTGGTTTAGTGATCGCAGTAAGATGTAGACGGTATATAGATGGACGGCACTGACCTACTGGAGTATTTCCGTGGTCAGGAAAATATGGCACTATTCGAAAAAACAATCTTCAATCTTCAAATTCGTGGCACTAAACCGTGATCAAAATGACATTTCTATCGATCCAAACAAAACTTGAAAACCTAAGAAATCAGACGATGTTGCACACAAAAAACCGACACATTTTAAAACGACGGCACAAAGAAATGTATTTCTTTGTATAATTCGTAATAGTATGTCCATGAGTAGCTAGATAACTATGTTAAAACGTCAGAGAACAAACAGATATAAATATGATCGTGCGAGTTCATACTACGTCGTATTACATGATACGTCGTCGAACTATATTATTACATGTACAGTCGAGTACAAAAATACGTACCCATTTTGCATGTCAAAGTCACCTTTAATTGACATTTCTCTCAATACACTTCATATAAAAAAGAAAGCGTGAATGAGACATGGTATAGTCAAGTACAATAATATAGAGGTATGTATACATACACCTACTTTTGTACCATGTCATATTCACTCTTACTTGTTCCTGTGTACAAAATAATTCTATTCATGGATAGATGGCAACACACAAGCAAAATAACTGTCAAATGTATATTTTTTCGTGTGAATTCAAAGCAAGGAGTTTATATACTAAATTTCTTGATGAAAAACCATTAAAGCCTACAGTCATACACTTACCAAATAGAAAATAAATTATGTGTAAAGAAATGTGACAAAATTGTTAACAATACCTTTTTAAGATGTGTGGACTGCCACGATGTTTTATGACTGATTAATTTCTGTCTCTTCCACGCCGCCTGTTGACATCTCTAAGTACTCAACTGATAGACGTCTCTCAAAACGACGTGGATGTGACATGGCAAAAAGTGGCCTTCACTGTACAAAAGTGGGTTGATATTTTTGTACACGAGTGTACATACATACGGCACTCTTCGTTCCACCCTTGTCACTAACACTCTGTGACGTAAGTGATAGTTACACGTTTATTTTGTCCCTAAACATTATTAGAATGTCGTGTCTGACACAAATAGTACATATATAGTATAGTTTCATTTCATTACATTACGCACGGTCGCGGTATGGCCATGTTGTCCAGACTGTAGGATAAGATATCCGTGTCGTAAATGGCGACTAAGGAATTTTAAGAGATGTATTTTATCAGATGAAAAGCGTGCGCACCCAGAAACCTCAATCTAATTAGGCGCTCTGCTACCTTTCATGCCAGAACACAACAGTGCTATTAACACTGCCGTTTGGCGGCAGACTTAGTTAACATGGTAGTGGCTAGCCAGGTGGACATAGGAAACCACCAATCAAACCGAGTACCAATCGAGCCTTCCATATTGTTAGTCCAAGCATCAGGCCACGGAGGCGAATAAAACCATATCAACCGTGCAAAGTCATTTAATATTAATAGACCGGACGAAGCAAACAAACATTTTGATCCTAAACTTAATACCAATAGGTAATAAGTTACTCAATCTAGTGTCACATCACGTCACGCGGCCGTACAAGACATTTGACATACCGTTGACTTTTGAGATCAAAATGTTTATAAGAAACGTTTCCCAATGACCGCTCTATAACCTATTAGTATATTTAAATCTCTCTGCAACCGTGTATCAATCAACAACGTCCAAATATGATTTGAACACGATCAACCTGCCAAGCGTGGTATGGTAAGTCATTACAAAGAATGTCCATTCGCCGCGTCTTAGCAATTAGTCTCAAGACTAGCGTTGGACATTAGAGTTAAATGATGGCGTATGAAGTACCCAGGAACATTCTTCTACGTGACTCTAATTCCGCGTGACGAATCCATCATTGTACGTGATCCTTCCTCCATGAGGAATGGATTTCTGGATTCGCCTAACTTTTTAGTATAAAATCCGCAGAAAGATTTAAAAGTCAGAGCAACATAATATGCAAAAAATCACCGGTTTTAATACTCTATTTTCTAACTATATTCAAATGAGCGATATCCAAATTTGATATTTAAAAAAGGGCTACTTTTTGAAATCAATCTGAGAAGAACTAATCTGCCTAAAGCGCTTTCTTGGCACCCAATGCATTGCAAGGTAGATTTAGCCATAAAGAATAAAAATCAATGTCCATATAAAATAAGCTCAACCAAATAACTAAATAATAAAAGAAGTAGTTGGGATCTATAAAAAGGGTCGAACAGAAATGCCGACAAAAAAAAACTAAAACTCCGTCTTCGTTTTATCAAAAGAAACTAATAATAAATAAGAATAGACTACCTAACTATCTAGTCACAAAAACAGAACGATGTCGATCGGGACAATGACCTCGTAGATCGACCTTCCAAATCCAGTTTGGCGACGGAATGCAGCTCATATTTTAAAAAAATAGTAATTGCATCTATTTCGCACAGTCTGCATAAGTCTTAAACCCTTTATGCGAGCCTCACTGCAATAAATATGCAAATATGTTTTATTTTATCAAAAATATTTTTAAGAAATATGGTGTTCTTCAACCCTAAATATAATATATGAAGTTTTAGTAAGGATCTCTAATTTTTTCTAAAAATAAATATAGCCTATGTCCATCAGGGATAATGTCGGCTTCTAATGGTAAAAGAATTTTTCAAATCGGTCCAGTAGTTTCGGAGCCTATTCAATACAAACAAACAAACAATCAAAACTTTCCTCTTTATAATATTAGTGTATATAAGACATCTAGATTCCTATAGTCCTCTGTGTTCACTATACACAAAAATCGTGTCATTGCGACTCACTGCTGTGGCGTAAAGGAAGTATGTACAAACAACTCGCTTTCGCATCTTTATGAAATGGATATACTCGTAGTATTATATGAAGAGATCGTTCGTCGTAGCGATCTATCAGAGAGCCATGTTGAATGCCAATGACTTATCCAGCTGGTGACGACAATCATGAAATTGTACAGAGTGATCTAAAGACGAGGCCACGCATTTTGTTAAGTATTTCAACTAAATGCATATGATGAAATATCACTCGTAACTCAGCTTTTCGCGAGGAAACTTGCACACTCCCGAGAAGAGTGCAATCATTCAAACTTTACTGATCCCCGTTGTTGACTATGGCCTAGGGATGGTGTAGATCACGACCATTCTCCAATTCCCTTTTCAACCGATTTCAAAAAAGGAGGCTATCATTTCGACATGTATGTAGGTATGTAATATTTCAAGAACTGCCCAGCTTTCGTATATTCGTGCCAAATTTCAAAAGAGTATGGATGTATATTTGTATGTTTGTCCTCGCATATCTCCGGAACGACAAATTCGATTTAAATAGTTCTTTTTTTGTTGGCCTAGGTATTGTTCAACTTAGGGAAGACTGCAAGTTTCATCAAAATCGGTTCAGTACTTTTTGAGATAGGGAATGCTAAGTGTGTATTAGACAGCTGACTTGCAAGCATTGCCTTAATAAAAGTAGACTTTTCGGGCAGTTGAAGACGGTTTCTAGTTCTTTTTGAACGCGTTAACTTGTGTGTGTATTTTACGCTAAACTCCGCCAATTATGAATCGATTTTGATGATTCTTTTTGTTTGGTAGATCATACTTCCATGGACATTTTATCGAAATTGATTGAGCGCTTTTTGAGAGAATCAACAAAAACAAACATTTTAGTTTAGGAGATGAACGGTCTAGAGTTTTAGGACAGTTGGAGTCAGTCTCTTAGTTCTTTTTGAACGCTTTAATTATCATGTCCTATGGGTGGCACTAAGCGAGCAACAACCTTTGCCTACCATACTGTCACTTGAGACCTCGGCACGAAGCCATAGTCATAAAATTTAATACAACTAAAAGCACAACAATAACTATACAAACACATTCCTAAATTGAATTCATGTGAGATGTCAAAACAGTCGTGAGTGATACGTTACCACTGCCCCGCCATGGGTGATGTGACGTCACTACACCCAATGAAGAAAGCTCGTGAATAATGTATAAGCGGTAGTAAATTAAATTACCACACAATACCAAGTACATACTATATATCTATACGCGTATTTGTTAAGTCCATCGTGATAGATTAGCACTTAATCAAACAAGATAATCATTGCATTGCATAACGCTAGAAAACTTGGGTTTATAGCGCCGGGTTTTAATAGCTTAAGTAATAATATAATATATATATAATATAAAAAATAATAAGGTTTATCATTAAACAACCGCCTCCGTGGTCCAATCAGCTTGAGGCTTCTCAGTGAAGAAAGCGTGCTGCTTTCCTTCCAACAAAACCCTTATCGTCACTACCATACTGATAACTCATAAAGACCATATCGCTCTTATTCCATATCTACAAATATGCAAATTAATAATAATAAAAATTTCGACCGTTTAAAAAATGAAGAAGTTATCAATTCGACTGTACGTTTCTTTAGGTGTGTGATATTCATCCTCTTTTTGTAGACGGTCAAAAAGGACAGACAGATCTCTTGTATGTCCAAGTCGTCAAAACATTTTAAAAAACATTAAACCTTATTGATATTCCACTAATCGCATAACCTTCGTCCACCAACTTCATCAAGTTACATTTACGCATGTCGTGGAACAAAGCACCCTCCACAAGCACGTATTATCCAACAAATTCAAACACGGCCAAGGCCCAAATCCTACGGTACATAAATCTTCTTTCATAGTCGAGCACAAAGACAGCACTTAGGCGTCTCATTTCAACAAAGTAAGAGTTGGAGCAGTAATCCATACCTCGCAAGGACCCGGAGCGCGGCGGGCCATGCCATTTAGACAGGATAGCTCCGTCAATATTGACTGGAGGATTTATTTACTTACACGACAAGGCCGGTGTGTACATAATGCTACAATGACTAGACTCAGGGTATAGCTGTAGAATATTTGTCCCGTGGGTTTCGTAAAATGCGACTGTGTGAAAAATAAATGATGAGCATCTAGTTATTTTTTGTTTCTTTTTGTAAAAAACATTATTACCGTAGCGTAAATCGGAAAGCTCTGGAGCTCTGGATCCTCCGAAAGAACTTCTATTGCGCCATGCATGACGCACTTCCCTGACAGGGGACCACGATTTATGTCACCAATCGGACTGCTAATCGCAGTGATTATGGCCAATCTTCTGAAGAAAATGCCTCATGTGCTACAGTGGAGTTTTGGCACTGTTTGTGATGACGTGTTGTCATGTTCATGAAGGTTCTCTTTTCTCTATGTACACATCTCTTTCGCCTTCAGTTTTTTCACTATTTTGTTGGTGCCTATGTACGCTTATATACTCGTACCAGTTTTGTAAATACAGTTATCGAAAAGATCTAAAACTAGACCTTATATGTTAGGCCTTGAGTAATGTAGGTATGCGACGTTACTTTATCGACTTTCTCGGATCTGAAGATTTCGTTGGTGTTGTTATTTGTGAGTCTTTCCTATACAAATAGACTGTTTATATACGAGGGAGTCGATAAACAAGTAAATAAACATCACAGCAGCGTCTATAAGATAGTGATTCTATTTTGCGTTCCACAGTCAAACATGAGTTCATGCCTGTCTGTGTGTCACAGACATTTTACAAATTCTGCAAGTTCTTTAAATCGATGTACCTATGTGACACAGTTTGATCCTGAGATATTTAAATTATTTTTTGCAACTATCGGCAACGTTATCAGTAGGTACCTACGGGACTTTGTGCCATGCCACTTTGACTTGTTATTATTGAACAAAGAATTTCTAACTGTAGTTATTCGAGTCCTGACACGAAATATTTTTTACGTCGTCAAACTCAACAAACAAAACTCATGCTCAGATATAAATTAAAAATATTATTTTGAAGAAAAACTAATTGAAAAATTCAGTAGCCCTGTATTTATAAACGGTGTACTTCAATATTTTCTATTTCAGTCCAATACGAAACGCATAAATAGTATACCAACGAAGTTCAAAACTCTAGGACACACCCATTTGATCGGCTAAGTTGAAAAGTCTCGTTTTCGTGCCGACAGCTTATTACGGACAACTTCATTTCAACTTAGTCGACGGAATTGACAGTTTCTTATTTACGAGTTCTTCTGCGATCGTCGTCCGTCCTTCGATATTTACGATGATACGACGAAATATACACCCCCGATAACCTCAGACTATGAACACGGGGTACTGCGTACTCGTATTGCGTCCAGTAAGGGTGATTAATTTACACGTCTTCTTTGTTACACCGTCTTCTTTACGGTGATAATGAGAACCAAATAAAAGTTAATTATATTTATTTGTTCACTCACCTAGAGTAGGCCTGAGCGACTGCAGTGGGGACATAAATAGGCTGTTGTTGATGTGATATAATATATCTTTTGCAATGGAGGAGTTGCAAAAAAGTATTCTCAAATAAGAACCCCATACACAATATACTCGCTTCATTGTAGAGCAGCTATTATCATCGTTATCACCCGGACATCCACAGCTGATACCTCCCCACACCCTCCCCATGATACGCCGCAGTGACTGCCGCATGCGGCCAGGAGACCTCTTGACTAATCTGCTATCAGTTAAATTGGTCTTAAATAAAATAGGGGTTTTTTAAAGACTAGAATTTATACAACACTTTCAGGACCTCTTCTTAAGGACTTGGGTTAGGAGGTCCTGCTCTTTTACCTGTCATCCGGACTGAGACCGGCTCGGCGCTACACGCACAGTTGAGATGAGGGATGTGCGCCAGCCGTGCCCAATCGATACCGTTGCTTCCTCATTAGGGTTGCATCGGGGTTGGTTGGATGCGGTTGGTGCAATAGATATAGGATGTATGATAGGAGAGGCGAGGACCGAAAGGTGCAGGAATGGGGCAGCGAACGTGCCAGGCATCGCGCTCCTGCCCACTGAGGAAAGGACGAATGATTGGTGCGGGTGGCGGCGGGCCGGGGCAGGGTGTGTGCTTACCTGTCATACATGCTGCGATTGGCCTGTCATTATCCGCATAGAGTAGGTGTGTGTGTGTGTGTGCGCCAATCACATCTAGCTGGCGACCGGCTGGATGTGCTTGCTGCACAAGAGAAGTGACGGATGCACGAATGTAAGGGATGTATGGGGCCGCCTGCCGAGTTGCGGATGAGTAGTACGTTCCCGTGACTTGGCAAAAAGAGGCGAGAGAGGGATACCGGAGTGGTTTTAGCTGGTAAGAATCCAGCATAACCCGTCTACTTTCCCCGAAGTGACGGGTATCTTTTGAAGATTTCCACTCCGTAAAAAAAAAAAAAAAAAAAAAAAAAAAAAGGAGGTCCTGCTCTTCCTAGTTGTACTTTTTAAAAAATAATAATTTAAACGAATACTAAAAATAATGAATGAAAAGTGGAGTGTATTTATAGTTTTTGTTAGTCTAATATGACTGCTACGCAAAAAGAATTTATTTCCAGATTCGACAGCTCATTTATTGAAGTGATGCCATGGAAAAAATAAGTACCACAGAGAACTTATTAAATTCACGCCCGATGCTCACAACTGCAAAGTGACAAATATCCGTATTGTATACATATAGTGTAGCTGATAAAAAGGTTGCTGTCTTGTTTTTTCTTTGGCGGATTACGTGTGCGAAAGCAGATATACATGATTTTATCTGTATCGGTAACGTCTTGTAAAAAAATTATAAATTGTAAAAAATATCCTTTCAGCAGCATATATTTCACCTCTATGATCTTAGACCCAATAAAAGTGCTATTTATTGCTTAGCGTTCCTTTAGGATTTAGGATCTGACCATCCCATGTCATAAAAGGTATTATGACCAATATTTATAGGTACTATGTCGCAAAAACTTAAATACAGAATTCAAAATTGTGTTCGTGCTTGAAATACGAAGTCCATTACGCGGAACCTTAAGGTACTTAAATATTCAAAACGATATCTCCTCAAGTTTTATGTAACGGAGTTATCTTTGAATAGGTAACTAGGTGATAATGGATAAGTTTCGAAACAACGTGCTAATAACATCTAAGCAGATTGAAATAGAATGGTCACATTTCGTATGACGGTTTATGTACATACATTGATTTGTAGACTTACGTTTTGTTTATGTATACTATCATACTCACTTCAGTGGACAGGTTACTAGGCGGGAAAATGGAAAGTTTTATTTTCGTTAATTCTTAGTGCATGAAAAAAATCTGTAACTTTTACTTTGAATTACCGTCGACAAATGAATATACTTGTAGTATGACCAAATATACTTCTCATCGGAAAACCTTGCAAGTTTATGTTTTGTAAGGATTATCAGATAAATGTGTATATTTAGGAATATGTGGCAAATGTCGTTTAATAGTAAATGAGGTTTTCATATGTTAATGTTCTAAATTCAAATTAAATTTTCATAGGTTTGTTTTCTGATAATACTTACAAAAGATAAACTTGCAAGGTTTTTCGATTTTTCTGATGAGAACTATATATGTGTTAAGCTGTCCCGGAATCACTTAGATTCTGGTCACGTTATTAACAGGATCTTCAATAAAAGCTCTCTTCAAAACAAAACACATAAAAAATAAGTACGTACTAGGGCGCCAGGAATATCTCGAAACTATTTGAGCAGTTAACTCCCAAAACGGCAATGTAAGAAAGTATCCAGCATCATAAAAATAAAAACAAAGAGCTCGACCTCACCTTGGAACCTTGGAAGTTTTAGAAACGACAATTCTACAAGATCTGACGAATCTCGTTGTCAATAATTGGAACCTGTAACAAGGTAAATAGAAGTTGTTCAGGGAATTTTAGGTGAGAGCGAAATGTAGGTCAAGTATTAGGCTAGGCTACCTGGGAAATAATACATTACAATAGGAGAACCTTAATCCTACCTTAATTGCTACTATTGCTGAAACTACGAAAATATTTTCGTATGTTTCTCTCCTCGACTTTGGTTAATATTTTTACTCAAATTGTTACTTTACTTAGGTACTTACTTATTTATATACATTTTATATCAATTATTAAAAATTAATGTTTGTCGACTAAAGCCATTAGAGAACTTTAACCGTCTACTGGAGGCGTTTCGCAAATACTTTTTTTCTTTCTCAGAGAATTAAACGAAATCGTAGCTTTGGTTGGAGGCCTACCCTACCTTACATGTGAAATGGTTTCCAACACAGCATTGCCCAAGAAAGAAAATGCTAAGGTACGGTAAAACATTCCTGCTAAATAAAAGGTAAATTATTTGACACGAGCCCTAAGGTAGTAAATACACATCTTGAACAAGATTTATTTGGTTCCGGGGAGTTTCTCACGAATTTATAACGTCAAAACACGCGACTGGCCCTATTTTTTTTCTCACGATGGGCTCTAAGGATTTGGGGTTGTCCAAAATTCAAATTGAATCCTTTTTTTTAAACTAAAAGACGTTTTGTAAGAGACATAATTTAAACGAAGATTACAAGTCATGGGAAGTATTTGCGATGTAACTCCCAAATTCCTTTTTAAAAATTTCAGTATTTATAAAATCATTTTTTACGCTCGACCTTATAAACATTTTTCAAATAAATTGAATGTGATACAAATAGATTTTCGAATAGATTTTCAAAATAAATCTCTCAAAAATCTGCATGAAAATGATCGTGATTCAGCAACTGGTTCTTGTTTTGTATTGCACTAGCTAGAGTAAAAATCTAAATTAAGTTTTAAGGCTGTATAACTAAATATTATATAAAATTTCTGCGCTGATTCCACGGTAAAAATTTCATACAAATCGTCAATACCATTTCTATAGCGAAATTGACATTTTTCAATAACGCGGGTTCAGTTCTGAAATTCAGATTTTTTCAGAATATCACAATACTGTACGTTCCCAATCTTTGTGATCCCTTCAAAGCATTTGGAACACCTGCTTCTTGATGGGAAAACTGCCTGGGAATTTTTTTTTAATATCCAGAATGTTATTTTCTCGTACAACATCATTTTTCAAGGTCTTTTCTAAAGCCTCGGTCGCATGGTCCAATGTGCATAACATCGCAGAGAGTGTGCAGAAGATTTCATAGAATCGTATTGAGACAAACGAGTTCATGATAGCATCTTAATGCGATCACCAACCTTACTAGTTATTATGCCGAATCCCCCCGTGATAGATCCGTTTGTTCTAGTGATCTATGAAGTGAGGCTTATATTCAGGATAATAATTTTTCTGAGTAAGTGTACTTATACCGAAATAATGAGTGACAAACAAAAGAATTTGTTCAAAATATCCGTCTTTTCTTCCGCGAAACATAGACATGTTTATCCCTATAAATAATAATGTTCCAGCGGCCATGATTTATGAATATTTTTATGAACCTCTCCAGAAACAACATAACAAACGGGAATTTCATTACGAGCTTTTTATAATGGACGAACAAACTGAAGAGAACTCAGCACTCCAGAGTTTGTTCATGTTTGGCCTACATTTTTGGTCATTTAATGGTGTTTATTGTTTGAAATGGGTCCGGAATAAGAAAATTCTATCTCTATACATAGCCTTATATAATTATATTTGGTTAGGTATTATGAGATGATGAGAGCGGTCATTCAGATGCCGATGTACGAGTATAAGGAAATTAAAAGTAGCAATGTATATGGAGCAAAGGTGTGGAGGTGCATTCTCCCTCGTATCCTTAATGACTTACATAGAAATATGACAGAGGAAATCGAAGTACTAAATAATAAACAATTCAAAAACAAGATGAAACGATTACTCTGTCAGGACAGTCAGGATAAGTGCAAGGCCGCGAGGGTGGATGCGCCCCCGGACACTTGCTCCAAATAGCTATAAAATTGTACAACTCTCCAGGCGCACTTTTTTTTAAATAAGATTTGCGGACTGTAAAATTTTCAGTAATTGGTATTTGTTGTCTTTGAAATAAACAGTATAAATAAATAATAATATAAATTTATTACACGCAACGGGAATTCTGTACCGGGCCTGTTCTTCACTAGATGGAACGACGACCGTAAAGGTTGCGTGGAGCCGTTGGATTCGGTCCGCTCGTGACCTGTCATTATCGCGTTTTATTGTGGAAAAGTGTTCGTCATATGATGAAATAATTACTGAAAGCAACCGGAAAAACATTGGTCAGTAAAAACGCTATTGCCATGCCGAGAATAGGTTTACAAAGACTTTGGAAAACAATGAAACCGTTATTAAGATGGTTTAATACACGTTGATCCTAAACGCATTTGTTGAGAACTCTAGACGGTTATTTCGTTTGATTACTCCCAAATTGTAATCTTCAGGGAACATTATACTGGTGGGTTAGCAATACCAAGTTTGCCTTAATTAAACAGTTTGAATTGAAACCCGCAAATGTTATCGTCCAAATCCCAAATGGTGTGATGCGGTTGAATTGCTTACCGTTGAGTACCTTTATCAATTTAATTACTGAAACATTTGCCTATTTACTTTTAAATAGATCAACGCTTTATCACAATGTTGTCTGATAGTAAGGTACTATGTGGATGGCAATGGTATATGCTGGTCTTGATCCTAGATCTAGAAGATGATAATTATTGATTCGCATAATTTTGAACTTCTAAATGTTAGTTAGAAACATCATCAACAGCCTAAATATGTCCCCACTGCAGGCCAACTCTCCTACAGAGAGTGTGTGTGTAAGGCCATAGTCCACCACGCGGGCCCAGTGCGGATTGGTAGACTTCACACATACCTTTGAATTTCTTATCAGCAGTTTGCAGGTTGCCTCACAATGTTTTCTTTCACCGAAAAGCCAATGGTAATGATTTTTATCATTCCTACATAAATTCCAAATAACAAATTGGAACTCATTGTTATGAGACAGGATCGAAACCAAATCTAGATTGTTCAAGGAATGACGCTCTACCCAACTGAGCTACCATGTCTGGTTGTAAACATGAGAGGTATAAACTGTTACGGAATACTATTTATGGATGGGAGGGTATTCGAATATGTAACGTGTAAGGAATGTCAGTTGCGAAATATACAGTTACGTAACCTGCGTAAATGACCCAGGACGAAATGGTTACGCAATTCTAAGGAAAATTACGCTCTTGATAAGAACAAGCCAGACTACGTGTTATAAACTTTTCTGTTCGTCCGTCTCCAATGTCAGGGTGAATGTTACGTCATTATTAACCAGTACAAAGCGGTTTTTCCCTCCAAATAAAAACAGGTTCGTGTTTTTATCACTATACCCTGCGGCCGATGTAAATTCAAGGTTTCTTGTATAATCACGCGATTTCTAAAGAAAGCTTTTTCGAGCTTAGAAGGCTTTTTATTAGTAATTTTTAGATTATGTAAGTTTATACGCTGGTTTAGCCTAGTATAGGTCATTTTTGCTGGAGAAAGAAAAGTCTAAAACCGTAAATAACGAAGCTCATGTGTAACTATGAATTTAAGGCAACAAATGCCTGTTTAGTTTACATAAAAGTAGAATTTAATTGTTATTTGCTTGTTAGTGCAGGCCTTGGCTGGGTTTATATTTCTCCCAGAGGGAGTGACGCAAAGCTGTTTGTAGTACATAACTACACACGCATTATCGCTGGCTTCTAAAGGCAATGTTTTAATTAAATGACAGAGGTACCAATCTCACGGTCAGCACCAAAAAGGGCTATAAAATTTGGAATCACTTATCGTTAGCAACAGTCATTGGAAGTATTTCTTCTGAATCCCTTCCACAATTCGGCATGACACACATTCGTATTCGTTATCTGGGCAGGTTTACACAAATCGACGTCAGATGCGCCTATTTTGCGCAGCTCCAGCAGAAAGCCCAGCAACTTATTTGTGTTGTTGAAGGCCTCGGTGTTCCGAGGTACTTTACCCGCAGTGTTGCTATTCCTCCGCTCTCCAGCAGGACGTGAGCAGCTGTCTCCTCGGCCCCCATGCGTGCTCTGCACAAAGGGCTGTCAGTACACACACACACACATACACACACATACTCTATCTCTCTCTTATTATTTTTTAGGGTTTCATGTGATAACGGCTCTACCGACCTTCATCCATTTTAGCATAATCATAGCCTAAAGGATGTAGAGGGATATATGCTACTTTTTATCCCGTTAAAATTGGAAAACGTCTATAATTTCAGAAGGAGTACTGAGCAACGAAAATCTGACATATGTAAAGAAACATGTAGAGAACGGGACCCTCCTGGCAGTAGTATTTTCTTGCGATATAGGTTCATTTCATTCGGACGTTGAGCGGCCAAAATGAACGCTCAATGTTTACAATGCTACTCGTAATTTGCTCGTAATGATCAACGGTGCTGTAGACAAATACGAGTATTACCAACGAGTAAAAAAACGAAGTAGTTTGTGTTTATGGATCCACTCACATCCATGATGTGACGTATTTCGTTTTTGTATCAATGACGATGACTGCGTTCATATAACGATGCGCAATAAAAACGTGCACTTGATTCTATTTACGTGGTATTTTGTTGTGAGTTCGGCTACTGTTACGTTCATAGTATGAAATTAACATCATCTTGCCTTGTAATATGTTAATAATAGTTAATTTTCAGCAAAATTTAAAAAATAATGGAATTGAATTTGAGTTAAAGTTGGTGTGACGAGGTTGATGAAATTGAGGTGTCTGTCGTAAAACTTGATCAAAATCAATATACACTATCTAGTCATCTCATCATCATCAATTCATTATCTTATTAAACATTCAAGTTAAAGCTTGCTTACTATAAGTCAAAGAGGCAAGGTACTTACTTCAAATTATTTTTTCGAATTATATATTTTGTTACCGCTTAATAATATCCGCCTCCGAGGCCTAATGACTGAATGTTGGACTGTCAATCCGAAGGTACTCGGTTTGGTTGTTGGTAGGGCACTTTCTATGTCCGCCTGGCTAGCTACCATCACGTTACCTAAGTCTGCCGCCAAACAGCAATGTTAAAAGCACTGTATCCTGTACTGTATATCCGGTATGAAAGGTAGCAGAGTCAACGCCTCATTACCTTGAGGCTTTTGGCTGCGCACGCTTACCATCCAACGGCCTTATCGTCACTTACCATCAGGAAGGCCAAGTGCAAACACTTGCTTGTGCTATTATTTAATCAGTTCCTAATAACCTACTCAAATACCCCGTTGCTAAGCTGTTCTTTCTCTGAGAGAATCAACTTTATGTAACATGTTTCCCAGACGTCCGTACGTATAACGTAGCCGTAATTCCAATCACTTCCACTGTGCGCACACGCCGGCGTTACGGGACACGTCGGGACGTTGACCCCTGTCCTGTTTCCGCCTGGCTTCCGTCCGTCCCGCCGTTCCGCCTGGCTTGCTTGCTCACTCCATTTCGGGTACATTTACCCATCGGCATCGTGTTAAACCACCTATAGTAAACATTGGTTGTGAGGAACCATATTTCATCTTTATATTTAAAGCTGGTGCTTTATGACTATGAAGTAGGTTATCTATTTTTGATTTGTTATGATGGATTTTATTACATTTACATTGTTATAGTGAACAGGCACGTACTCCAACCAACTGATACTATCATAGACCACATAATCTCTCTTATAAAAAAAGACTAAAAGTAAAAATGCAACACAACCTTAAAAGCCTTTTAATATGTATCGTTATTGACACATTAAAAATATTTCTAACAATTTATTATTTTTAAGAGGCTATGTTGGTAAGACCTCGTGGTCGGTTTCAAGGTTGCATTGTTTTGTAGCTGTCCCTCTCCGAGCCCTATCCTAACCGAGCGCGTACGGTGAGACAGCATACATTACGCGATGTTATCCACCCGTTATTTGGATGTTTCGTAGTCCAGGGATCATTTGAAGGATACAGTATATTATGTAACCATTTTTTTAATACAGTATACTAATGAAATTTCAGATGTCGGTGGTTTTTCCAAATTGTTCTAAATCGATTCATACTCTTGTAAATCAGGTTCAAAGTTGGGGCTTTTTATTACCGAAAAATACAATACTTTGACGCCCTGTAACTCTGGAAGTATATATTTAAACGAAAATCTGACTCACCACCGACACAGATATTTGTTTCTAGATTGTGTCTTGAAAATTTCATAGATTTTCATAGCTTAATACTCAAAATATGACTGGACTACGTTTGTATGGGCGCTTTGACAACAGCATACCCTCTTAAGACACCCGCTTCTATTGTGTGCTATTGTTAACTTTTAAAGGCTAATGAGAAATATTTAAAGGTTGAAAAAAATTGAAGCATTATAATTTTACTTTTTACTTTTTTAGAAAACAAATCCACTGATAAAGTTCAAATATAAAGCTCGTTGCTTAAAACCTAATATATTCCTTAGAAGTGTCTACAGTTATTTAACAAGTCTCTTCACAATAATTGAATATTCTGTAACTGAGATTATCTTTTACAATGACTGTATAGTCAAGGCCTGGTTTATGTTATTAACATCAACAGGCGATTTGTTAGATCTCTTTACTGAAATCGAACGCTCTACCCATCTGAGCTACTACCACGGCTTGTTTAATACTATGCTTTTAATCAAGAAATGTGAACTCCGTCCGAGCCTATTCTCTGTAATTACAAAGCGGCGCGTGCGTCCGTACTTCGTCAGCGGACGTCAATTCATGAATGGTCTATTGATATTCACAGCTCGGCAGAGATCCGTTGCGAGCGGAAACTGGCTCTATAACGCAGCTATTGTCTTCCGCTTTGCGTAAACTAAGTTTCATGCGACACCTTCCTCCTAGCAACTAGTCAAGATGTTTCTGGGAATAATTTATTGCCTTACTGCAAAAACTACCGCCAAACAGCAGTATTAATAGCACTCTTTCGTTCCGGTAATTAATGATAGTATATTTGCTTGCTTGGTCACGGTTTTTGCGTACGGCTTTATCGTCGAGATGAAGGCCAAATGCAGCTAGTTCTACCTAGCCGGTGGGCATCGAACAAGAAAGCAGCATTATAAAAAAGTAGCTACGGGATAAAAAGTAGCTTTTTCAGACCCTTCAACTATACAAAAAATAAAGGCATTCTGACTCTCAGTTACGACGTAAAGGAACGATAACCAAACTGACTTTCACATGTACAATCAAGTACAAAAATATGTATCCACTTCTGAGCCTTTTCACATTCACCTTTAATTGTCATTTCCCTCAACACAATGCATTGGAACAAGAATGGGTGAAAGTGACATCGCACAAAAATGAATATTTATTTTTGTTCTCGAGTGTACAATATTAGTATGGATGACAACGTTACACCTTATTAATATGACGATTGTATTAAAGTCAACTCTAACCATGCACTCAAAAAACTCGGAATAGCGAAAAACGGAATGACTTTCTGAAAACAATGGCTTCCATTCATTAATACTCGTAACAGAGTATGGTCAGCTTCCTCATATGACTGGCAATTATCTGGTATTCACAATCTATCATTACTAGCTCGATAGCCTGCCTTCAACGCAGCGTGTAATTGTGTTACAGACTAGCTTCAGATTCAGCTGAGTTCATGGACGATGATGGTGTTCCTAAATAAAAGTCTAAAGAAAGCTCTATTCAAAATTTTATTAGACATTTTTATCAATGACTTCGTTATTATCTTCAAAGTTAAGAAATTACGTCTGTAGGAAATTTTAAGCAATTTTGCTATGCCTCTGAGAAGTATTTTATAGCCTATGAGTAGACTAGCTTTTGACCGCAACCTCTACTGCGTTTGTTTTAGAAATTAACCCACAGGAACTATTCATTGGGGTAAAAGGTAGCCTGTGTCCCTCTATTCCATCCCGTCGGCTACACAGTGAAAATATTATAGAGACAGATATAAGTGTGACAATTTAAAATGGCACTAGGGTGCTCATGTTAGCCACGCAGGTTGCAGGCAAAGATTGCAACATGAATCCGAAGGAAATTGACGGTGTGGCAGACAACGTCACAGGTGGCGAGATAAACATTCCTTAAAAGCTGGACCAAGGAGAACTAGGGAAAGCAAACTAAAGAAACATGAGATAATATTTGTCCAGCTTGGGACAGATTTTTCCCAAATAACCATGTTACTCCAAACATTAGAAACAAATCAGAAAATGATTTCTTCCATCGTAATATGAAACCTCGCCCTTCGAAAAACTACTGATCTCAAGGAAGGACCGCAAGCCAAGAATCACAAAAATGTTGCCACTCGAGCTATTTCAAACCCACCAATTGAGTTGTCTGCTCTAATTTTAGTCGGAACTTCAGTGGGTCGTATTATGAGCTCGTCATAGTCATAACGGCGGCTTTAACTCGATTCGACAAAATGGGTGCCGTAATCAGGAAGTTGCTCGTTCAAACATAGTTGTTAGCTAAAGCGCTTGTTACACTTCAAAGGAATTGTTTAACTTAACTACTTGCTCGGAATAGAGACCTTAAGTATTTATATTATACAAAACAATTGTCACCTTACTTTGATGATACAAGAACTGTTTGCTATTCAATTGACATTGCTTCAATTTCACTTGATGGTTAAATCGACGATTAGGCCGTGACACTGAAGCGTGCTCACCTAGAAGCCACAATTAAGTAGAATAAACTAAAGTTCAAGAAATCGTCTATGTCTCTTGAAAAGGTTTAAATTCTCTAGACTTTTTAACCACTTTCACCCCAAAAAGTCTCTTCTAACTCAGTCTCTAACAATTCGCGGGGTACCGGAGATGGCGTGGCTGTTTCCGCTGTGGTGCATGAGTGCATGGGCTGGCACATTAGCCTGGGAGACGTGACTTTTTTGAGGAAAGACTGGAGCACCTGTGGAGGACCCATAGCTTTCCCATATATATATAGTGTAGTGTAGCAATTAAAGATTCTTCTTCGTTAAAAAAGGACGTATAAAGAATGTTTCCTTATCTGGGTAGAGATAAACGCGAAAGGAGCGCTCGTATGGCGGCATTCCATCAGCTATGAAAACTAAATCGCCGACTGAGGAAACTTTTTTCTGGGAACAAGTGTTCGCAGGTTTTTTTTTGCAAAGTGCTGCCAGAAGTGATCGGCAAGTCTGCGCCTTTTTGCAATCAGCTCTTCTGTAGAGATCGGCGTCGAAAGTTTTTGTGGGTGGTTAAATGTTCTGCTGGAGTGCCTAGGGCTCCTCGACTTGCGCCAGAAGATCACGGGACATTTATGTGAATAGATATTCAACAGCACCAGTATCTTTAAAAGACGATTAAGGTCTACCAGTCAGGGCTGTGCATGTGTCAATAAGACAATCAGTAACGATTTTGTGTAGAGTTTATTTGAACGCTCAGCAAAGGACGGTAGATGTTTCATGACTGTTTAATATCACTAACGTAATATAATTAGTCATCAATTCGGCGATGGGTGGCCATTACTATATTGATCAGTTACACAGTAAAAACAGATAACAACAATTCGGATGATTTACTGAAGGAACTGAAGATTGCAAACTTATTATGCGGATCTCATCTCGTAACACTTTACCAGAAATCGTAAGCGGTTTATATAGATTCCTTATGACGTAGAAAAACAATTTGACTCAAAGAGAAATATAGTAGTAATGTAAACTAACGATATCTAGAGAGATCATCCGGCACCAGGGCCGCCGCCCGGGGTGAGTGCGTCACAGCCGCCATCTTGGAGTTTTTCGCTTTTTTGCCAAATGATTTTATTTTTGGTTCGTATACAATTGAACATATGAGTAAAAACTACTTCGATGCCAAATTTCGAATATGGTTCTGTAACTGTTACATTAGACATCTTTAATAAAATTTCCCAGCTCCCATCAACTATTTTATTACCGAAAACTGCGAAAGAGAATGTAGTATGGATGTACTCGCATATTAATATGGTATTCTAAAACCATTAAATCGAGTCTCTGTTAATGACGTGTTGTTAGATACGTCACAGTTCTGTGTACGAATAGATATGTTACATCAGACGGAGAAGAATCATATCCAACTCAATCAACCAAATAGGTTCCTATAAAATTCTAAAAATCCGAGGTCGAATTTTATCGCAGAATTATCTGTGAATCTGATCAATATTTTCCCGTATGATCACTACACCGGGATAAAAGTACTCACTTTCTGGCCACGCTCTGCTCCTTTAACTTATGCAAGTTGTTATGTTCATCATCATAAACACATTTCAATACTGAAAATAACAAAATACTGTCATTTATTGAATACGACAAACATCCGAGGCAAACATATGAGTGACTATTAACATTCTTTAAAAAAATGATTAATATCATATCAATCTTCCAAAAGCAACCTCCGTAAATGGACTTTACATTGCAAATGATGATCTACATGGGCTAAATACAGGAAACACTCGTCGTATATCCTTTATTAAGCCGTGGGGGGAACTATTTTAAACTCTACGAGTCGCCTAATGACTTAAAATTGCCCCACCAGTCGTAATAAAGCGGACAGAAATATTCAACGTGTGTGACAACGGCAATCAAGTCAATTTAACAATTTATACAGCCGCCGGGCGGGGGGCGAAACAAGTGATATGAATAAAATATCCGTTCAGTCTGGAAATAGCAGACGAATTTTAGTCACTGACGTTCAATGACGTGGACTGCCCCCAATAACCCAGAGACGAAATGAATTTGTTTCGCTATGCTCCAGTAAACCTACTTAAGGTGAATACGGTATAATTATATGTGTCACTTGAAAACGACTTGTGTGCTTTGCAATCGATCAGAATATGAAATTAGCTTCGGTTGTTTTTGTGTGGCTTTGTAATCGCTTCGTTCGCTGGCTTCGGTATTTCACGCGCACTGTCACAGGCTTAACGTCGCCCCACGCCTACCGATTCTGTTCTGATCTACCTAGAACGTCCCGGGACGTCTAGCTTGTGCGGGTCGGAGCGTGTGTGACGATCGGTAGATACATTTTGTATTGCATTCTAGTCTTCCGGTTTCAATTCTACCTAGATCAGAACAGAATCGGTAGTTGTGGGACGGAGCTTAGTAGTACAGCACCGTTCGGAAGGAATTACGTGACAAATACCTAAGTTTTATTCAGTGTTTTAGACTAATTTCAACGCTTTAATAATTACTGGGGAATTGTTGGTTATAATACAAGTTGTAGAAATAAATCTTTTTCATCATTATTTATCTCTGATGAAGGTCTCTTCACTGAACACGATAATAAATAAGTCTAGCAGCTAAATCGCGATGAAAGCCCGTAAAATGGTACGTAAGTTTATCTCCGAAGATGTGAAAGGACATCACATGACATTTCGCACAACAAATGGCTCGTAATGAACACGTGTCTTCAAATAGTCTGGCTATATGTCACACGGGCTCACAAAGGAGTCTATCACGATAGATTCACACGGTCCACGCGAGCGGGGCGCGGCGCGGCGCAGGCGGTGCGGGGCGGCGGTCAGTGGATCGGAAACGATGTGAATTGACCATGGACAATCGTTAACTTCCCATCTATTGTGATCGACGATCAAAGAGACTTGCTTTCGAAATGTTTGTATAACATGCACGAAACCTTTTTGGAGAATTGTTCATATAAGATAAGATTAGAATAAAAACCGGCCAAGTGCAAGTCGTAGAGAACACGCTGTCTAATTTCGACACGTAACATGCTAGAACATGCTAGAATGACAATGATTCCATTCAAATGGTTGATCTTCATTTTCTATTCGGGAAATGAACCAATTTGTGAAACATGAGTCACTTTGAAAAGTTCCAGTTCCCCCGCACAGTTGTAAACTGGTCATAAAAACGCGCATTTTGCGCCATGCGCTAGTTATTATTATTTTAGACAGTGGTAGGAAGCTTTTATGGGCACCTGCTCTGCTGCTACCATTTTATGCATATCTGCCGGTAAACTACAATGTTAACAACACCATTGTGCCACTAACAACCTTAGCGAGAATATTTTTGGCGGCAGATTTATTTATTTTTGTATAATTTAATTTATTTAAGTTTAAAATAATCTGTTCACTGTTATTTCTCCAAAACTGAAAATAAAATAAAATAAAAATTGTGTCCCAGGAAGTAAATAACATTAAATTGAGCCTGCTAGGTGAACACACTTCCATCCTACAGCATTAATATAATATCGTCGCTAATTATCAGATGAGATTAATGACTGACATGTTAAAAATTATTGTGCATTTCAAAAATCATTATATTATATCATGCTGTATGACATGGGATGGACTGGATCTATTCTAATGCCGACACCACACACATTTTTGCATTAAATATAATTAGTCGCTTGTTAAATCACTAGGCAATAACCGTAGCGAAAGTTCAAACACAAATAAAGACCGAAACCGATTTCTTGAAAGTACACGTCAATAAACGGTACATGAAAAGACTTCCATTATTCTTTAATTTGACGACAGCGGAAAGAAAATAACTTCCCGCAACTTTTCCTTTCTACAAATCGACAAAGTTTTTCTTTCTAATTGCTTTCCGTTTGTATTATTTAACCGAGGAAGAGTTGAAACAAATTCAACTCGAATTTAATATTTGGCGCTCGAACAAAACATGAACAGGTGGTGTAAGCATTTTATTAATAAATTGGCGCGAAGCGTGTCCCTTTAATAATTACAGTGTCGTTTGTTTTAGAAGAAATCTTGGAATTAAAGTGTGTTTTTGCAATGAAAACAACAAGGCGAATGTGAACTCTACGACATAGTAACAAGGAAACACTAACCCCTTCGTGAATTATCGTTTTAATTTCGTTGATACACGTGAATGCTAAATAGTGCTAATAAATAGAATGTGTGTGTGTGAACGCGAGTCACGACTCACGAGGAGTAAGTGCCAAGTGGACGTCACAAGTCAGACGACACTTGCTCGGACACGTGTCGAAAAACACGCATTATAATTTCCACTGGTATTTATATACTATATCAGATTATTCTCTCTTCTTATGAGGCGTTTTCAGTCTGTCAAATGAGTACTCAAAGGTGTCAGTAGTCAGCGTTGAACGGGTATAATTTTATAATGCGTACAGCCAGGGAGTGGAACGCACTGCCCGCGTCTATATTCCCGCAAAGCTACAACTTGGGTGTCTTTAAGTTTAGGGTAAACAGGCATCTTTTAGAACAACGCACACCATCGTAGGCTACACCGTCGCTTACCACCAGGTGAGATCATGGCCAAGCCAAGTGATTTACTTGCTCAGTGGGCCAAGCGTTGAACTTCAGTAAAAACAAAATCTGTCATAAAACATCCTTAAAGCCCACACATCTTAAAAGTATTATTAACCATTTTGACAGATTTATTTACTCAACAGTTTTATTTATAAAAATATTTTTATGTTTATTGGAAAATGGGACGAAATCGAAATAGCAGGGACTACGAAAATGCTGCGAAATTTCTGTGGTCATATATTAGATATTAATGTGGTGTCACTAGGACCAGGCAGAATCGTCCACTTGTCTACCACTTAGCAAGCTACTGACAGTCTAAAACAAATGTCAACTAAAGAGATTGAAGAGAGAGAGGAATTAATAATTCCGAACCGAAATGAATATCATTCAATCGTTTATGACAGCCTTTTAGCGAAAATCCTGTTTATCCGTCCATTGAAATCGCGTCGATTAAACAAAATTTCTCGAAGTATAAACAGCTTATTACAAATTGTTTGACTGTAAACGGATGTGGTGGTCGGTTAAGGAACCCATTTCAGTGTGTGTATGTATGTACCTGTTAATACGTACGTAAATTATTTGTTTTTAATTTTGGTTTACTTGAACGAATGGAGCAAAACAGGTGTTAAAACATCTTATAGTAAACAGATGAAATAAGAAAAACGAGCAAAGTGCTAGTCAGTCTCACCCACCGAGGGCTCCGTACATAATTTGAATATTTAACATACTGAAAATTATACACAATAGGTAAGATCACCTAACAATGCTGTACCGAAAATATAGTCCGTTTAAATCGTCAAAAGCAATTTTAAGGTGATATAATTTAAAAACATGCTTCTAGTAGGGTTAGCTCCCTTTAAATTTTAATATATTTTGTTATTATAGCGGCAACAAAACCTATTAAGGATCATGAAATACAGCCTGCGGACAAACACACGGACGGACAGCGAAAGCTTAGTAATAGGGTCCCGTCGTCCCGGGTACGGAACGAAAAAAAATTGTAAAAAGGAAATAAAGGGAAATGCAATAAATACATACTTTATTTCTCGGGACTGTGAGAGTATAGAGTATCATTTCATGATCATTTCCGCCGATTTCCACAATATTTCAGCTACATTGCAAACTTTTGCCAGATCACATTTTACGACAATGAGGGAATACTCAATTCATGCTGTGCTGAGACGACGTGATACGCATAGGTATTGTGGGATTTTCGTATGACACGTCCCCGTCACTGACTGTGAAAATGAATGCGTCTCCGCTTATCCTATCCGCTTTATGCTCGGTCTACATATATGGGAATTGAATTTCAGACAAAACGCCGACTCCAAGTCAAGCCATGTCATCCCCTGGGTTGATATCATAGAAGACATGTTATATACATTTTGAAGGAATCTGTATGTTACCACCATACCCTATAGATATATTTTTATCGAACACCAACCCGTCTACCAAGAGTGGTGTCTAGGAAGACTCTTATCGTAAACCCTATAAGGATTATTTTTTTCGAGGGGGAAATATTTTAAAGATACACGAATCCTCAGGAGACAAGCCGGGTTATGTGGAATTTATTGAACTTATTGACCGGCGCCCTGGATGTACCGGCCCAGCCTGCTGCTTTTTCTCCAAACGTGTCCAAAAGGGAGCCGCAGCCGCTGGGCACACGAGGAAATAACCTGACCTAGTCAGGTTCGGGTCACCCTATCGGAAACCTAATGCTCATCATGGTCTTTGAATAAATATATTTAAGAAAGTAGAATTCTGTCTAAGAATGATTAGGTAAACTTTAATAGATTTTTATTTCGAACAAACACCTATAAACAACATATTTAGGTCCAAACGTTGCAAGATTATTTCGTAGGATTCATCTCTGCCACTGGCAGGACCTTCTAGGAAAGTAACTTTTCTCATTTCACTTTGTAGAACATAACACCGTTGTTTTTACTGAGATTTGTTTGCGCCACAAGTTTCTTATGTTACGCCATGAGTCACCCAAGTAGAAATTCTATTACGCGATCCGCTCAGAGTTATAGGTTACTCGTAGGTTGCCAGAATACAATTGATGAAGTCAGGTCATGTAGGGAAACCGATAACCACATTTGTTTTGGCCGGTTTCTTTAGATTACATAAGCCAATACCATGTAAGCAATAAATACCCCAACACCTTACTTTTTACTCCTACCTTCATTGTACAACCAAAGAAAATTTAAACTGAAATAAGGTAAAATATAATACGCATACTACGGTCAATCTTGTCGCTAAATATGATATATGCTTTGGGTAACAATAAGTAGTAATAAATTATGAATAATAAAAATACAATAAACACAAACATACACACCCTTCCTTATATACCTAACTCTACTAGGCCTAACTCAACAAACACTATGTACATCTTGGCCAAAGAGTATCCAATGGCTTGGCCGTTGCATAGGACCACTGCATGAGACAACGTTTACGACCAGTGACTTCTATAGCAACAGAAGATTAGATGCTAAGAAGATACGACTTAAGAAGAAATCTAAATTAACTTCACGGAGGGAGTTTCACAACCCAACGCTAGGACTTTGGTACTCGTACACTCGGGGATGCTGTGAGACTTATTCCAACTATACAGATTTGATACTATCTAGTGTGAGTACGTATATATATTTTATACGTTGTTTTGTTACCGTATATTTAATGAGCTTTTACGCAATCTTTACGCGATTTTTACGTCTCCATTGCATCTGTTCGCAGTTTACGATCTGTTAGACAGACCGCATAAAACAAACCGTAACAGATTGGTGGTTTGTGGTTTTTCTAGTTTAAATGCCGTTAGTTAGGTTTAGAGTAGTTTAAATAAAATAAAAGCCATGACTCCTGGACTATTCCGTGCACTTTTCTGATCTACTGAAGACATGTTACTATACTCCTTCTATTCTACGTATTCTATTGTTCTTAGTCTGTATTTTGTATTGATTTTAATGATTCTTTTTTTGTTTGATAAAGCATACTTCAGAAGTGGTCCCATATAAATTTTATCGATTGATTCGGCGGTTTTTGAGTAAAACTACAAATACCAAATATGTTCCCAGATTTTTCTACCTCTAGGGATGAACATTTTAGGGGATAAATGCTGATTTTTAGAGCATTTGAAGTCGGTTTCTAATTCTTTTTTAACGCCCTAAATATTTAATTTTTATATATTTATATTACTGTACATTTCATCATGTAATAGTAGACATAAAATATGGCTTAATGCATAAAATGAATGCGATATTTCGTTATTCAACTAAAATTCAAATGTACTTATTGTACATTTTGATTCTAGAATACCCGAACGTAAATCAGTACAATGGCGTATAAAAAGTATTATACTCTTATCGCTGATCAGCGATTTCTTTCGGAAACACATTATTGCTGACATTTGCTGTGAAATTCGATTCAATGGCACCTTTATTACTCATAGATTTATGCTTGTAGGTTTTCTAGATCTTTCACTTTAAGCTTTAAATTGAACTAATTCAGTGTTTTGTTACGCCCAAAGTTTCCCATATTAAACTTTTGGTGACGTCACATCTAGCTACTGACACACAACAGGCCTAGTTGAATCTAAACACACCTCATCGAGAGTGACGATGGAATGAAAAACAACACAGACATATTTACATAAAACACATACGATACACATATGCAAAGCGTAAATACGTCAACAAGTGTTTGAAGTCTTCATTTTACCCATATACAATCAATAAATGAGTAAGGGATAATCGATGACCTACTGTTTGATGTCACTATTTCTAGAATAATTATGATTCTATCTTAACGATAATGTGTTCGTGACGTGAGTTGTTAGTTCCTACATTTCGTTCAATGATTAATTGCTCCGCGAAATGCAAATCATTTTTCCTCCGCTACAATAGTGTTAGATAATCTGTTACAAAAGCGATCCAAACAATGCTCGCTTGAAGTTCATTTCCCAATCATTGGACTGTATTCGAAATTAGAATTATGTAACTGTATCGCAACTTGACACCCATGTATAGTGTTCAGCTTGTGCTCAGCTCAGTTAGAAGACCTCCCTGAAAAACTTCTGGTTGTTCCCTGGCCAACAAGAAATTCAACTTTTTGTCTCCCTTTCCCACTAATCATAACTCGTAAGAGTGAGGTAAGAAACAGTGCGATACATATCGATTTCGTCACGATTTCGATAGCTTTTGGTCTCAATTAATTTATTAAAAATTATTGAAATTAGATACAGAAATATTAAAGCTGTCCAAGCTGTCTTATTAATATTGAGTTTATGATTAATTTTTCAAACTAGGTTAGTTTTAAATTGAGTGTAAAGAAATTAAAGTTTGTTTAGAAACCCACATATTACCGTTTTGAAGGGGTTTAATTGTTTTTTTATCGAGTGGAATACTATGGCAAAGATAATATCCTCAACTTTCATATATATATTTTTTCACGTCAACAAATCTCAGAGTTTCTTTGAAAAGTATGATCATTCAGGGTTGTTTGGAGCATGGAACCGCTTTATTTATGGATCTCTCTTGATAACTGAATAAGAGCTGAGTATAGTTCTCGTATGACTATCACACCCGCCCCCATTAAATGGACTGTCAGCGGTAAAGTTTGAGGCGCTCGAAGGACTGAAGGCTGAGTAATAGCTGAGTAAGAGTACTCAAGTGAATCCACGCCCCCTACTAACGGAATGCCGATGACGGCATAAGGGACAAAATTGACCTTTAAAATAGTTTCTTTTTGTATCCGGAAATCGACCTGATGTGATAGCAAAGAGAATTTTACAACTTGGTGCCCAAGATTTAAATAATTTCTGTAGTTACGAACAAAAGTACTAGTCAGTTTCAGTGGGTGTTGATTGATCCCACAAATATGGTAATATAATGGTAAAAGACTACTGCATGTTAATTTCTATAAATGGGTGTTCTCAATGTAATAAACATATTTCGCTTCAATGACACTTATTTTGTGACAATGACTGATAATTCGAACAAAGAAGCACTGAAAGTAATGTGTTCTTAAACCTGAAACACTGTGTGCTTTCTCCTGGAATTTCTAAACGCCAGACCTGTCCATCTATACCACTCAACACCTTCCTTTGTAGAATGAAACATGTTTCAGAAAAATAAGTAAGATAATTAGAACAAAGCACTGAAAGTTATGTGTTCTTAAACCTGAAACACATTCCAGTGCTTCCTCCTGGAATTTCTAAACGCCAGACCTGTCCATCTGTATCACTCAACACCTTCCTTTGTAGAATGATACGTGTTTCAGAAAACTAAGTAAATCCATTGTCACTGGCACCGAAACAAAAGAAAGAGTTGCAAACTGTCAATACAAAACGGCTCGCGAAAATAGCCCGGGCGTTGATGAGCCAAGGTTGTGCCGGGATTATATTAGCCTATTTACAAGCGCCAACGATTATGTAAGTACTAGTAAAGTTAATAATAATTAGCTCGTGTAAATATAAATTACACTTTGCCCTGTCTACTTCTAACGAGTGACTAAGGTACTTGAGTCAGTGACGTTCCAGATGAGTTTTATTTCACGAACCTAGCTTACTCAAACGTTCCGTTTCGGGTTTCATTCGTATTGGATACCAATGCGTCTACCATGAGTTTACGCAGGCGATACCGTATATCGAATTCTATCGGAAATGCTGGTGACAAGGACAGTTCGATAGTTAACGATTTACGTTATCGCTTGCGTAAATTCGTGGTGGATGCACTGATTGTATTGGATTTCGTGGGATGATTTTTCGTAACATCAATAAATTCTAATAATGAGAAAGTGAGGTTGTGTGTTTGTCCTTCCCGTCGTAATGGGATAGTTTAAGGTCTGGAAAAGGCCATAGGCTACTTTTATGCCAATCAAGATCAAGTGTCTAAGTCCACGTGCACGAAGTCGCGGAAATAACCTTGTATCTTATATATATCTCTATTTATATAAAACAGAGCAGTGTTAGTTACACCCTTTATAACTCAAGAACGGCTGGACCGATTTTGATTATATTTGATTTTTTGAATTTGTCTCCGCCCCGAATATCAGAATAACTATTGAAATATGTTATCAATTCACTATACAAAAATTCTCATGCCAAGAAACGATATAGATGGAATAAATCCTAAAGTTCACGCGGACGAATCCGCGGGCAGAAGCTAGTATGAAATAAACTCATTTTTACCATACCGTCTCTCTAAAGACGTCAAAGGCGACTAAAGAAATAAATATTCAGATGGGCGGAATTTACCAACATAATCAAATCCGCCTGCCGAGCAAGTATTGTATCAATTACCCGTCTCCCAGTAACGGCTAAAAGCAGTATTTGCATCTTATTACATTGACATATTTAACAAAGCGTTATGGATGTTTATGAATCTTTTGTGAAAACACACTTATCGGGCCGTCGCGGAGAAACAAATTGTGACATTTTAATCCGGTGTTTACCTACTCTCAGCCCAGCAAGCATTGCTAATAAAACATCAACTTTCATAAATGTAAAGAAATTATCTCCACGTCGAAATTTAACTTCAGCAAAAATACATTGTTTTGAGGGTACCCAGAGGGTAAAAACGGGACCCTATTATTAAGACTTGTACTATAAAAATTGGTAGCGTGAATACTTTCTTTTTTGTACCTATTTTTGTTTTGAAAGCTCTTTTTAGGGTTCCGTACCCAAAGGGTAACCAACGGGATCCTATTACTAAGACTTCGATGTCCGTCTGTCACCAGGCTGTATCTCATAGTTAGACAGTTGAAATTTTCACAGATGATGTATTTCTGTGGCCGCCATAACAACAAATACTAAAAACAGAATAAAATAAATATTTAAGGGGGCTCCCATACAACAAACGTGATTTTTGCTCGTTTTTAGAAAATAATGTTACGGAACCCTTCGTGCGCGAGTCCGACTCACACTTGGCACCAGTTTTGAATTATATTTAAAAACTTTGCGATACAAACATATGAAGTTGATGATTCGCTAGCTCTTTTACTTTTTATACCGGAACACAACAGAGCTATTAACACTACTGTTTGGCGGCAGACTTAGGTAGCATGGTGGTAGCCAGCCAGGCGGACAGATAAACTGCCCTACTATCAAACAAATAAAGTAACCACTGGGAATCGAACCCGGGACCTCCGGATTGAGAATCCAACATTTAGCCATTAGGCCACGGAGGCGATTACACTACATGATGTTCGCTAGCCGTCTGGTAAAGTACCTAACCACCAACAAAACCGATAAAAATTGCGAGAACGCTGTGGATCAAACCACTTTTCTAGTATATAGACAGGCAAATGAGGCCATTTATTTTATTTGCTTCTACAATGCGATCTTTTTTAAGCTTCAATAGAGAGTCATGACTAACAGGAGTATCTCTTTGTGCGCAGGACCACATCGCCCCCCGGGGAGCCGTTGGTGCGTGCGCCAGCCGGCAAGCCACGATGTCCGCCTGCGATCTCGCGCCTGCGCGTGGAGAAAGTGGAGGGAGGTCTGGCAGTGGCAGGCGTCGTCGTGGCTGCCAACTGCCAGATCGTGCTGCCGATCTTCGGGTTCCTATTCATGCTTGTCGGATGCGTGCTCACCGGTAAGGGTTTTTCTACTTCGGTCTGAAATTATAAATTATAGTGCGATTGACTTTTTTGTTTTTAGGAATTAAAGGCTTTGTTCTGTGTCTACCATATTTTCAGGGTTTTTTTTCGTCTTTGATTTCATCATACTCTTAACATACCCACATATTGAACTTAGGCTACGTAGGTATCCGAAATTCTGATTCTGAAAGTATATCGGTTTTTATGTATGATGGGTTAGCACGTGGCCTTCATCTAACCACATAGTGACGATAAGACCATTAGATGGTAAGCACACTAAGCACTTAATGAGGCGCTGGCTATGCTCCTTTCGAACCTGAACACAACAGTGCTATTGACACTACTGTTTGGCGGCAGAATAGATAATGCCCTACCACTAACCGAACTGAGTACCGATAGGTTTCCCCACTAGATCATATAGTGATAACATTTCCAGATATCGTAGACATCAGACTTGCATATTTTTGTCTCTACGGATGCATTATAAAATTTATAAATCAAATAAGAACAAAGAACATTTAGGGGTTTTCACAACACCCTAGGGGACGATTTAACCGTCGTAATTAGCTTTTCAGACTAATATTTCTACAATGTAAAATTAATTGCTCTCGGTTTTCGAGGTATATTTTTCTCCCTCAGGTACGATTCATACATAATTTTATCTTTGTTGAAGTCAAGTTAATTAAGAATAGACGGAATACTATCTAAATGGCTGGTGTAAGTTATGTATTCCTATCAATACAATAACATACAAAATATATTATCCCTTTCAGCTGCGTCGTACCGTGGTTGCGGCGAGAATGAAGAGCCGGACCACTACGCGGCCAGGATCGCCTTCACGGGCAACTCACGGGTGCTCGGCCCTGTCTGCATCGTCGCCGGCGCTCTCATGACGATAGCCGGTCAGTATTGCTTGTTGAGAACAATGAGAAACTTAGCATCATGCATAATGATCATCTAGACCACTACGTGACAAGAATCGCTTTTACGGGCAACGCACAACCGAAAAACATTTTTGTGGAGTGGAAATATTCAAAAGATACCCGGTGCTTCGGGGAAAAGACTGTGCAGAAGAAGAAGAAAAGGTTATGCTGGATTCTTACCAGCTAAAACCACTCCGCTATCCCTCTCTCGCCATTGGTTGTCGAGTCACGGGAACTGACCACTCTTCCGCAACTCGGCAAGCGTCATCATCCTTACATTCCTGCATCCGTCATTTCTCTTGTGCATCAGTCACATCCAGCCGATCGCCACCTAGGTGTGACTGACAAAAACCCGAAAGCCATTCCACAACGTATCGCCTTCACGGGCGACTTACGGGCGATCTTTTTCTACCTACTGAATGATTACACAAACAAAATATTTTCGGATATACGCTAATATATTTTGCACGTGCGTAACCACTAACCATATTAAAGAATGAAGATTATTAGTTTTAGATTTCTTTTATCTTTGGCTTAATTACGTAGCTTTTTACATTTATAAACAACAAACGCAGAAATTGATGTAACAGTTAAGTCGTTATAAATAAATCATTATCTAAGGCATATCTAGGCTAGCTCACTGGAGAGTAACTTTCACTTCCAGCATTATATAAGAGACTATGTATAGAGCTGCCAATAAGTTAGTCGTCCTCTTGCACTTTGCAGCTTGAATTCAGTGTAGTTCAGAGTTTATAAAGGACAAAGTTACAGATGTTTCACAAACGTCTCTGCTCTCGTGCCAGTACTTATTTTGTTAATCGAGATTTATCTTTCGATGTCAAGTAGAAATTAAAGTAGATTGAGCATTCGGGCGATAAAGTGGGTTGCGACGAACTAAAGGGATCCTTTACATTTAAAGATTAAAGTCATTGCAGTACATTCTAAAATCACAAATATAATAAAGTTAGAATGGCGTATCAATAACTAACATGAACCTAATAAGAACGACTCACTACTGTAGATATAGATACGGTTTCATGTTTGTTTTAAATATTTTTGTTGTGGGTTATGGGCGGGTTTTTACTCTTATTTTCTAGAGAACCAATGAAATGTAATAAATATTATGTTACGTATTTTGTGACACGAAATTTATTCAAAATGGTAAATTAGGAATGATCTTCGGATCATGCCCAGGTATGTTTATGTAATGCTATTGTTGTATTATCTTGTTTTCAGGAGTGGTCCTCTGCATATTGATGCGAGCTGCCCAGCGTAGGCAGCGGCGCCTGGCCTTCCATTGCCCCATCCATGGAGACTTCTACCCGCTCAGCCCACAGAGTACAAGGAAATATTCCAGTAAGTGTTATGCTCTGTAACTATTATATATCGTATGTAAGTTTTAGAAGAAGCCGAGACCACACATAGAAATCAAATGTTGATTTCATCATCACCACTGAACACCTGCATAAGTCCACTGCTGCCACCATAAAGGAGAATATGGGGAATCATGACAATGTGGGGAATACCCGTAAACATAAGGCTGGTTGGTGACCAAGTGGACGACGACTCCCCCTGATATGATTATAACAAAAAAAACTTGCCTAAGTGGCGCCAACTAACTCAACTAACTCAAATGGCGATGGGCTGGCCACATGGCAAGAGGACACGAAAAATGGAGCAAAAAGGTGACATGGTGGTACCCAAGGGAAGGCAAGAGAAAGAGAGGTCGACCACAGAAAAGGTGGGACGATGATGTTAGACAAGTGGCAGGAGTCACATGGAACAGAGTGGCTCAAGAAAGAAAGGAATGGAAAAGGTTGGAGGAGGCCTTTGCCAAATGGCAAACAGATTTAGAAAAGATAACGAAGCAACAAATATTAGATTAAATTTTTTATTCATTATAAGTTTTCAATTTTAGTTCGTTACATAAGAATCAAATGTGAAATGTGATCTGAATAAAAGGCTATATTATTATTATTATTATTATATTATAAGTGGCGCCAACTAGCGGCAAAAATTTCGTGAAATCTCTCATTGAAATTGACTTTTATAGAGATAGATCTTTATGGTTTTAATTACATCCATAATTAGGTACAGATTTCGCTTGAGAGGCAGTGTTTGTGTGATTTGTGTGGTGACCCATGTACTAGGGTCTGCTATAAAAAGGATTGAAATTTTCTTATACCTTCATTTGGAGGCGTTTGTTTGCGTTTAGTAAAGTACATCAGTAGTTTGGCCTTGCTTGACTTAGGATAGTAATTTCAGCAGCCATATTGACAATATTGACATGTCCTTCATGTTTCATTGCAGGAAGCCCTCGCGGCCTATGGCGTCGCCTGCGCACCTGGCTAGGCATGGAGGAACAGAACGAGAGCCCGCGCTGCCCGCGCTCCGCAGAGCCAGCCTCGCCGGCCCGGGCGGACGCCCCGTGCCCGCCACCCTTACCTTTCCTGGTGCCCTCAGATTCTGTTGTGTGAGTCATCAACTGCAGCTACTCATTAGCTGGGGATCTGCTATTGCAAATTAGGCATTATATTTATGTTGCAGTAAGAAGTCATAATTCCTACAACATTAGCGTATATCATGAGCCCGTCTAGGCTATTCCGTCTATTTTTAGGGTGCTAATCATGACTTCTATTTAAAAGTATTATTCACCACTAAAAAACTACATTGCCCTATGTATAAATAGGTCAGCCACCAACAATGTGTGTCTTAAATATTACTATCTTAGCCACTGTATATCATCGATGTAAGCTATTTTAAATATGATATGAAAAATATGTGATACGGAAGTCTGTGTACTCGTATAGAACCTAAATTTGTAACATATGTATCAAGGAGTAAGCTTCTAAAATTACCTAATTAAGTACCACGTTAAAAGCTAAGTATGAATAATTCATAATTAAGCAATATGTCCTGTAATTGCGGATAATACGAGTATGCAATATGTCCTATAATTATTGATCATCAAATTTACCTAAAATTGTCATCAAATTGGTAATTATAGCCACTAACTATTAAGTAATATAAGGGGATATAAAAAACGACTTTTTCAACCGACTTCAAAACAGGAGGAAGGTATGTTTTTTCAAATGTATGCTAAGCGATAACTCCGTCAATAGTGAACCGATTTTGATAATTTTTTGTTTTGTTTTGGTAGAGCATACTTCAGAGGTGGTCACATATAAATGTTATCGAAATTGATTAAGCGCTTTTTGAGAAAATCAACAAAAACCTTTCTGGCAATTGAAGTTGGTTTTTAGTTCTTTTCGAACGCGTTAATTATTTTATTTGATGTTTGGAACAATCTATTGTTGCAGTAAAAAATTATGTGATATGGTAACGTTTATTTGATAGGACAAGTAATGGGTGTTCTTTACTTGACGCTTTTTTCGAAATATTTAGTTGGCGTTGTAAAAAAGACGAATAGGTTGGACAGAAGCTTTCTTATTTTCCATTTGCTTACGTATTGGATAAAAGGTTGGAATCCGTGGCCAAAAATTATAAGTCTCCACTTATAATTCCGTATATTTTATTTTAACCTTTTAATTTAGTATAGTTCTTACACGTACTATTAAGGTTTTTAGGGAAGTTTTGGACTAGACAATATCTTTCGGGATATGTAATAGTTTAGTCGCTTGGCCCTATATAAAGCTGAAAACACACGGCGCATCTAAAACCTTTTGTTTGTATTTCTTCCAGTGGCATGGCATCAGTGCTGGGTGCTCCGCTGAGTCCTGAACAAACCTTCGGCTCCATCAAGTCGCTCGCCATCTCCAGGGAAGTAGCCAGCTTCCCATTATCAAGATCACCCACACCGCCTCCTTTGAGGTAAGACATTACACTATTTTCTTATTTTGTAATTCAATCAATCAATCAAAAACAGCCTATATATGTTCCCACTGCAGGGGCTCAGGCCTACTCTCCTACAGAGAGTGTATGGACCATAGTCCACCACGCGGGCCCAGTGCGGATTGGTAGACTCCACACATACCTTTGAATTTCTTCTCAGGAGTGTTTTGATCTACGTAAATCAGAGCTATATATATCGTCATAACATATATTTATATATAATTCCAGCTGTCCCCCATTCAAAGAAGAATCGAAAAGTCTAGAAGACAACATCCCTAACTCTATAGCACCGCGTGTGGACTTCGACTGCGGCTCACCGACCTACAACTACCGGGTGGTGGAGTGTAAACTGACGACCACCGACGAAATCAGCCGAAGCGCCCCGACCACAGCCAACGTTCACATGATCTCAGAGACCAGACAAACGAGACCCACGACCGTCTCCGTAGACATACCTGACGAAGGAAAAGGTTAAGGGTCACGTCAAATTAGTCATTAGATAAAATTTATATTTTGTATCGGAATTGTTGCAAGTATTTGGCGTCATTGAAGAGGCATTAGAATTGTTCCGATTTGTCGTTGATGTTCGATAAAGTAAAATGTACATACGTATGTCTACTGAGTATCTATCTACTGGCTGCTTAGGCGACCAATCAAAATATAGAATCTTAGCTAACAGCGACGATTTTTTTCTAATTCATGTTCCAAATACGAACAAGAGATTTTATACCAGGGTTCGTCCTGGAAGCTTTTTTTTTCAAAGGTTCATTACATTTCTTAAATCGTCTCGAAATCTTTGGGATGTGTTCTTCGTATCCACAGTAAATTGCTGTAAATTATCGTGTGCTCAAACGATCACTTCGTCTTCCGCTATCCTTCGCTCACAGATCTCACGACCTGGCAATAGCTTGCGAATATGTACTTCTAAAAATCTAAAGAATATTTGGCTTTTAACTGACACTCTCAATTTGTTAAATTTCATCATAAAAGTGTACTCATATATTGTGAATATATATATTTTGTTCTAAAGTCTTTCGTATCTTATAAGTCTTTGTTACTTTTCTATAGGGCAGTTGGCATTTTGAAATATTTAAATAAATAATTTAAAAAATATACAATAAATTTGTACTATCAGTCAACTGCCGTATTTTTTCGTACACAATAAATACTTGCTTATTTAGATACAGGTACTATCAGGGACATAGGCGATCAAACACTTCTAAGGCAATTTTAGTCGTTTATAATCTTTCTCTACAGGCACATTTCTCGCTTTTTGCACATATGACATTATTTATACCTCTTATGATATTTGCTTCATGTTAACGACGATACTAAGACAATAAAATAAGTAAAACATGTTTCGAAGTCGTCACTTAATTCCCTGAGAGTGATTAATCAGTCGTTAATCATTGTAACTATTGTATCTATATGTGTAAGAAAATTGACTTATTGCTGAACATTATAGCAATATGTGGCGCCAAATATTAAAATTTGTTGTGTAGGTAACGTGTGAAATGAAATGAAATAGTGGAGTGAAATGATGGGTAAAAGGAAAATGTGGAAATATTTGTCAGATAATTTGGTATCGCTGTTTCAATGTACCCTTTATTCTGCGTTAGGAAAAATAAGTACGTATTTACTTACATCAGGTAAATTTTATTCAAATACTTAATTATGTATTTAGTAACTTCCGAAAACTGAAGTAGTTATACATTAACTAACCAAGATGAACCTTATTAATAGATTGATATGAATCAGTAACAACAGCTGGCATTGCAAAATACAGATCTCTCGATTTCTATCAGTTTAATCGCAGACAAATTTTTGGTAGGCACATACTGATTTTAGCTAAGCTAAGCAACGTGCAAGGCATCGTGCTACAAAATCCATATAATTTCAAAAAGAGTTCGACAGAATGTCCAGTTTTCGGAAAAGTTTATAATCACAATTTCATCACGATGTTGCAATGCTCATTATGTTAGCATTCTAGTCGTAAACTATATCTATTTATTATATTAACTTCCTGCAAGTGTATTTATTATTAACTATGACTAATGATTATGTATGTACTAAGGAGGCAAGATAGGACGGAAAAAAGTTTTGGCTCAGTAGTTTTAATTAAGATGTTCGTAGAAAATCGTCCAATTGTATCCATGTAGGGGTGAAAAGAAGAGTTTTCAGTGTGAAAGACCTGTTAAAACAAACAATATTATGTAAATTTAATATCTCTAATTTATTATCTAAGTACGATCAGGTCATTTGGCGTGTAAAAATTACAAGTATTTATGTTATATTGACATATTATAAAGTAGGTATAACAGCAAATAAAATGAATTTTTAAAAGTGATCAACCGCCAACTGCCCTGATGGTACGTATTTAATTTTTATATTGAAAGTACACATACCCTAGAATAGTAACATCAGAATTGTGATATTTTAATTTAATAAAAATTAAAACCCATTGTGCAATCAGTATGCAATCTGCAATCACAGTAGGACAATTTCATTTAGTGAGTCACTTATTAATTTTGGTGAAAGAGCCAAAAGGAGATGCCAAAATACACAGTTGTTCGAGTCCATTAAATATTATGTATGGTTGCTGGTTTAGGGTTTAGACGTATCGAGGCTCAGACATTACGTACTGAGCATTGGTGTACCCCAGTCCTAAAACACGGAATATATTGAAAATGTGCTCACAAAAGACAATTTAGTAGGCAATCCAGTATAGTATCTAATTTGGTCCACGAAATATAAATTATTATTAGAAATAACAAAGTAATAGGTAAAGTAGGCTACCAGTTCTAAGTTTGTGATAACGGCATTTATTGGCCAAGTTATTCGAAATTACCTAGGGATTGTAATTTTTTTTATTGGTAGTTAAGTGCCACGCCTAACATATTATTACTGTATACTTAAAATAGGCTTATTTAATATTGTTATAAATAAGAATAAATGAAAAATACAAACTGAGTTAAAAATATATTTTTAATCCGCTATCCCATCACGAGTATTTACTTTCTTAGATGAGTTTTAAAAAAACGGCCAAGTGCGAGTCAGACTCGTGCACTGAGAGTTCTGTACAGAATATGAATAAATAACATACTACAAATAAGATTTTATAAGAGTAAGCGCCTGACAAAAATTACGAGCAATCGTAAATTTACACATTCAAATAACTGTTTGTTTTGTTTCTCTGGAGCAGTTTGTAATCCTATAATTATAATAAGATATAATTGAAAATAAAAATTTTAAGATTTATTCCTATACTTGTGCTGTAAACATTGCTTCTTGGAAAATGACATGATTATAGGTCAATGGGAAGTACTCAATTGGTTTTGATTTCTTCGTCGTATCTTTTGATTGTGTTGACTTAGAAACTAGATTTCTTCACAGTCCCAATGAACTGCACATTTGAGTATTCTATATTAATTTCTACATGTTCCCTTGCCCATTCCTGAGAACAAGGGTCTTGACAGACATACGGACGGACAACAAAGTGATCCTGTAAGGGTTCTTTTTTCCCTTTTGGGACCCTAAAACGGTGAAGTGAAGCACCGTAGTTTAAAACGATATGCAACGCTTTTCTAAGGTAAGTCAACAAACCTGAAGTCACTTCAGCTTCACTAAAGTTCACGCAGTTTTTTGCAGTATGCCGATTATATATATCGATTACAAGCGCTTACAAATTGTGAAATTATAATTGGGTACACTCTTTGTACCATGTCAAATTAACTTTTTAACTATATTTCTCTTGATACACTCAATAATAATAGTGTAAGCCAGAGTGAGTGTGACGTGGTACAAAAATGCGTAGAAACAATGATGCTGACTGTACTACTGATTCAGTGACACATCGCTCGAGTGTCCACACTAGCTGAACCACCGCAATGTAGAACCAAATGTTCAATTAAGCTAGGATTAGTCGATAATTAGTTGAAATTAGACGCAAAGTATAACATAAGTAACTATACCACAAAAATTCTTTCTGACTGTCTGTTGTGGAGTCAAGTAAGGACAATCAATCAATCAATCTCAGTTTCGTATTTATTACGAGTAGTATGGATGTGGGCACGATGGGGGTGGATCGTACCTATATGTACGGAACCACAAAGCACTAGAGCTTCAGCTTTGTATTCAGAAAAGACGGACTTGCTGGCAAAAGTACTAGCAGATGATAATAATACCGATAGATGGCGCTGAAATAAGCATTTCATTCAATTCAAGCACGGATCATAAGACATGATAATGATTATTCACATAAATATTGCTTTGCAATAAAAGTTTAGAGGCTTAATTTTTAAACGCTAAAAAAAGTATTGTCCACAACATGGAAATACTGGCTAGTTTGATAAAAAGCGCAAATCGGACAGCGCTGCAGTGGCAAGTTGCAGGCTGGCAGGCAGCCATCTTGACTAGATCGCTCATGATGGCATAAAGTGTCTGTCCAAATATAAAGTGAATTAATATTTCTACTCCATTTGCAAATAAAAATACTATAAAAATTGTGGATGTTTATATACTTAAGAACGGTTTAATTTGATGTGTAGGGACTAACTGAAAAAAATTAAAAGATCACCAATAAAACAAATCAGCTGTTATCCGTCAATCGCGAATCGATGTCAACAAAATTATATAATATTGTTTAGAAAAACAGTGCGACCTCTTTCTTTGATTGTCATTTTGAAATTGCCAAACATGCAGTTTCAATCAAATGTTTTCCTGAATAAATTGAAAGTGTAGATGTGTTCAATAAATGCTCACAACTTGACTACTTATTCAGGATTTTTTGTATAATGTAGTCCAAAACACTGTTTAGTTATGGATCAAAACAATCTGATAGAGTGCGGCGGATTTTATTTTATACATAACTTTGACTCTGGAAATCTCGGACATGTCGAACGAGTTCCCACGGAACACATTGGTGAGATAATATCTGTGCATTCTTTGATGTAATACAAAGTCCATTGTTACGAGCTTGTTCCTTATATGAGTGCCAACGGGACGCCCTTTCCATGGTCTCGAGCTAATTTAGGACATGTATTATTACATTGTAGTTGATCCAGCTAGTATGCTTCAATTCAGGAGCATTCTGTGTCATTATACTTGAAACATTTAAAAATTAGGTCACATTGGTTCTTATGACTGAAGTCTGAACCACATGAAATCAATGTGCATTCATGGGACAGACACTTTGGTCACTGACATTTAATATTTCAAATTGGATGCAGTATCTCACGACGTGATGCTTTCTAAAGCAGAAACCTAAATTGGTTGATGGTTTTGTGCCTATGTAACTACAACATTGATAAATCTGACAGTTTTTTATACAAAATAGATCATCGCTAGACTTCAATCTCACCTGATGTCAAGTTATGATGAAGATCAGTAGTTTTTGCTTTATGTGCGTAGAAGCACACAGACAAAACTGATGAATATCTTAAAAGTGTTAATAAATATAAACAATAATATTTTGTTTTCTGTGTAGATGGTTTTAAAGATTTAATCCCTTATCCTAGCCATAAACATTTTAAAATACATATTACCTATACACAAGCATATTTCATATAAAATATCAATTTATTTGTTTCAGTTCCAGGGCCCATCAGCCCAAAGTCAAACTTGTCAGAAACTCCAGACTATGAGTTCAATCTTTGGACTCGTCCGGACTGTGCGGGCACAGAGTTTGAGAATGGGAACCGAACATGGTTTTACTTTGGGGTACAGGCCACTGAGCCCAATGTCTTGGTAAGTGGTAGATCACAAGTAAAGATCCACTTATAAATTAATTGCCATTGTCCACTTTAAAAAATGTATTACTGTCTAGTTTATGGCATCTTTTTCATTTAAGAATCAAATCAAAACACATGATGTAAATTTTTTTAACTTATTGAACCGGGATAAAAATATATTTAGTCCTAGTTCATGTTGCAGACATGCCAAATTTCATCATGATTGGTGTGCCGTTGAGGCAAATAAATTCACTTTTGCATTCAGCATAGTGTGCATAGTTGTATGATAACAATGTTTTCTAATAATTTCTATATTGACAAAGTAATTCTGATTCCCTCCAAAATAATATATCTTGTTTAAAATAGTGGATTTATTTACTTTATAAATGCAAATGCATTAATTGGTGGTTGCATTACCAGGTGCGTTTGAACTTAATAAACCTGAACAAGCAGGGGAAGATGTACAACCAGGGCATGGCGCCCGTCACGCGCACGCTGCCAGGCAAACCGCAGTGGGAGCGGATCAGGGACCGACCTATACACTCGGTAATTTATAGCGCTCTAAATCTTTTGGTTTAAGTTTTTTGGAGTTGAATTGAATTGAAAAAATAATGGAGGTTGCTAATTTCAGCAACTACTGTTGCTCTCAACTTGAAATCTGAATTATATAGTGTAAAATAATGTTATGGCATTGTCGCGCATTTGGTCGTGGTTTTTAGGCTTCCGTACCTAAAGGGTAACTAACGGGACTCTATTACTAAGACTCTGCTGTCCATCCCTCCGCACATCAGCGGGCTGTATCTCATGTTCCGTAATAGGTAGACAGTTGTAATTTTCACAGAATATGTATTTTGTTTGCCGCTATAACAACAAATAATAAAAATAAACAGAATTTAACAATTGCGCGTATTTTTAACCGACTTCAAAAAAGGAGGAGGTTATTAATTCGACGGGAATGTTTTTTTTTTCTATTTGTTACCTCAGAACTTTTGACTGGGTGAACCGATTTTTTATTTGAAAGGTGGTGCTTCCCGTGCTACAATTTGGTCCAGTTCTGACAACGGCATTCATGAGAAAACGATATAAATCTTAAATTTGCCTTAATAAAAGTAGACTTTTAGGGCAATTGAAGTCGGTTTCCAGTTATTTTTGAACGCCTTTACTTGTTTATCAGGCGTTATAGCTTTTTTCGGTGGGATGATTAACATATTGAAAGTTATAAATAATAGGTAAGTTAATACCTATTATTTATAACTTTCAGTATGTTAATTATTCGTATTCTGTACGGAACCCTCGGTGCGCGATACCGACTCGCACTTAGCCGATTTTTATTTACACTTACATACAGCCACAATCTCGCCAAGTGAGGATGTGATAATAATGATGATATATGCAGGAGTGTAACGATGAAGAGCTAAGTAAGGATAGGGTGGACGCTGATTGCACGCCGTTAGCACGTTAGATGCATTCACTGGCATTGCTATGTAATACCTTTAAACGTATAAGTATTCTAGCAGATAAACGATTTGATGGATGTAACTCTGCCATTATTCTAGTTGACAAGTTGTAGAGGCTTCGGTCCATATTCAGTGTTTCAATATGTCCACTGTATTAGATAGTCCAGTGTTTCATAATGTCCAGTCCCAGTATGTCCTGTGTTTCAAAAAGGTTAGTTTCCCATATCTACCTGTGACATATTGTCAACTGTTTCATAATGTCCTATCCTATAATGTCCAGTCTTCCCAAATATCCACCTAGTTCTAATTGGGGTTCTCTAATAAAAATAGCCCTCCTTAGGAGAGAAGCCGGAGTGGAATTTCCATCCACTAAAAAACCCTCGTTGGAGCTGGTAACTCCACGAACATTCCAGTGCTCGTCTCGACCTAATCAATGTCTGTTGAGGACCTTTTGGTCACCCATTAGAGCCAATAAATCCATCGTTGCAGATGGACGACAACACGTTCACTCTGAGCTTCAAGTACCGCACCGCCGAGAACATAAAGGCGACGACTTTCTTTGCGTTCACGTACCCCTTCTCATTCGCGGAGCTGCAGATCTCGCTCAACTCCATCGACTTGAAGATGCTGCCTCTCCCACCACCGATGTCGCCGGACGACATCTATTACAGCAGAGAGTGTCTTGTCTACTCACTGGAAGGTAAGACAACTTTAGTTGACAACTCGCTAGGGAAAGAGCTAATAGAAGTACACTCTTTAACCTATCTTGTACTTTGCCCTTTCGGTAACCACTTTCTAAATTGTTGTTACGACAGTGAAACGGTTGACCACAGTCCTATTAAGTCACGATGTCATTATCATCAGCCGGGAAACGTCCACTGCCTCCTTCATGATACGCCACATCGACCGGTCCCGAGCCACCTGCATCCAGCGACTCCCTGCGCCTCTAACCAGGTCGTCGGTCCATCTAGTAGGGGGACGGCCTGGTAGACGTTTCCACGCCACTCGATAATCTTTACTCCCCATCGGTTATCGGTAGTGACGATGTGGTGAACAATAAATATTACGAGTTGGCCTAGAAGATGTTTGTTCACTCTTGCTTCGAAGACATCCAAGTGGTATTCTTAACGGAACACGGAAACTTCCATAGCTGTGGGAATCCCTACTGTATATGGTGAATTTCTGCCGGGAGGTCTTCTGTTTGATCAGTATGGAGATAGTGGAATCAACATAAATAGCTTCTGCGCACATTTCAGAGTGTGCTTCATAGTATAACCTGTAAAATATCGATAGGCAGACAATTTGACGTCTTTGTTCCATTTTTTTTTTATTCCAGGTTCATGGATTTTTGCTTCACGTCTGTGTATATTGAGCTGAACACTATAGCAAAACATAAATATATACATACTTGGTGGTATATCTAACAAGTACTTGTTTATCGTGTATCAAATGTATCATGACATGACTCTGCTCATATAGCACATTGTCAGTGCATTTGTAGTCTTATATTTAATTTTCAAGCGATTACTTAAAATGCGATTTTTCCCCTCCATCAATCCATGGTCCTATCGACCTTTCAGTCAGGTCGTTAGCAGCAATATGTACGAGAATATTTTTGGTTTAATTCATAATACAATTGCAGGACGTCGCGTGGATCTCCTAACGATATCTTCGTACCACGGGATAACTTCGGAACGTGAGGAAAGACTTAAGAACTTATTCCCGGAAAACCAGGAGAGGCCGTTCAAATTCCATAATAAGAAGGTAATCTGATTTCTATTGATATTCATGCTGTGATGGATGTCCAACCAGCAAGTGAAGTGATCAATCAACTATTGTATAGCAACTTGTGATGAGCTGCATCCATCTGATTCCACTTCATCAGAATTTGAGAATTGAGAACCTATTTTGATGATTCTTTTTTTATTTATTCATTAGGCTATATTCCAAAGTCGAAATATATTTCAATTTGAAGAAAATATTTTGCCATTAGGGGAAGGAAAATTGGGACATGAATGCCATTCATAGAAATTTGAATATAAAGTAGTTTCCTTGAAAAGAGTCCCCATCTCTTTAATTCTTTTTAAACTCATTAATTTTTCACGCTCAATTGGGACCAAATGTCTCCTAAATATCGATAAGCAAGCTACGTGACGTTTTGACATGACCAGACAACATTGGTCCTCAGGTAATTTTCATATCGGCTCGCGTGCACCCCGGCGAAACCCCCTCCAGCTTCGTGTTCAACGGGTTCCTGAACCTGATCCTCAACCGTCACGACCCTATCGCCATCATGCTGAGGAAGGTTTACGTCTTCAAAATGATACCGTTCCTGAACCCGGACGGTGTCGCCCGCGGACACTACCGCACTGACACCCGGGGTGTCAACCTCAACAGGGTGTATTTGAACCCATCGCTGGCCTTGCATCCCACCGTTTACGCTTCCAGGGCATTGATCAGGTATGTTCAATCTGTCGCAATATTTCAATCAATCAGATTGTTTTTGTGATAATAGGTATGTACATTTGATGACTATAAAATATTATTCCGTTATAATCAACCCCAGTAGGTATACAAATATTCAATCAAAACATCTTGTTAAACATTAAGATAAAATTGTAAGCGAAGACTATATGTATATATTAATAGAATTAAAATTACTAGTATGTCAAACACTTACTGTCGTCAGGGTGCCCATCGTTTTTTGTAATATTTGAAAATGGTTGAGATAATGTCGAATTTGCTGCGGCTGAGTCACGTGACCTCATGTGACGTCACTATGCGACTCATTTGTATTTAAAAGAAAGTGAAAGTTAGGTAATACTTTGGTAAAATTTATACTATTAAAAATTTATATAAATGTTATAAATTATTGTTAAATTCTTGCCTATTAGTGTGACTCATTTTCTTCTATTCATAGATTGATTGAATTATAATATTTCGAGGAGTTACAATCAACGGCGTTATCGTCACTTACTATCAGGCGAGATGAAGGTCAAATGCAAACTCAACATAAATTTAAAAAAATATTCACAGTGAATCACAAGTTACATTTTTGTACAGTTTTTTGCTTCTGGCTGCGCAACGGCTATTGTAGTGAAATTAATTCCTGCTTGCTCCCAAAAGTTTTTTTTTAAAACCGCGTTAAGAGTCCATAGAGTGACAGTGGCGCCCCCGTTCCCTCTTTTCAACATTTCTTCGCAATTATGCAATAATTTCAAAAACCTTCTACTTTCTCTTGTCACTGCTGGTTTAAGGTTTATCTATACACTACGGGTTCATGTTTAGATTCTGTGCAGTTATTATAAATTGAACCGCCTACAGTGAAGTACACAATCGAAATATGATGAAATATCATGATGTATCGATAAACCTTAAATGTAGTAAAAAAACTAATGCCGCTCTATGGCCTCTTAACCGTATTACGTTGTTTAGGTACTACCACTTCGGCTGCGAGCTGGAAGACAGCTTCGACGACTGCAAGAGTATCACCTCGCGGAGCATGCAGAACCTAGCAGAGAGCTCTGAGGTATGGGATATTGTTGTACCACTCTCGTACCATCATATCGGTACTAAATCATCCAAATAGATACAGAAATTACTTGAAAAAACATACCTAATATAATTTTTATTACACAACTTTGGTTCGTATACGATTTAAGGTCAAAACAGACGGGAGCGGGCGGGCGCGGGAGCAGCGCGAACCTAGCGCAGTTGTATTCCATTGCGCGCCATACCCGCGCTGCTCCCGCCCGCTGTGTATTTTCACCTTTAGGGTGTATTCGACCAAACTGTTCTGTTCATCGTCAGCCAGGAAACGTCCACTGCTGAACATGGGCCTCCTACATGGTATGCCACATTGACTGATCCCGAGCCAATTGCATTCAGCGACTCCCCGAGACCTTTACTAGGTCGTCGGGCTACCTAGTAAGAGGACGGCCGGGTGCACGTTTCCCGGTACGTGGTCGCCACTCGAGAACTCTTACTCCCGATTATCAGTTAATTTAGAAAAATTCCGGTAATTATTTTGACACAATAATTCGGGACCATTCGTTTCAATATGCGACTGTATCCAGGGCCTTGAAAACGTGAAAAAGAAGAAAGGTGTCAGCGCCGTGTTGACGAAGAGCACCGACTGTAAGCGCGACAAGCCTGCCGCCAAGCTCATCGGCAACAAGTCTTCCATCACCATCAAACCTCCTCCCGATCACAAACACAAGGACTCCAAGACGATCAGTGGTGATGCGGCAATATTAGCTGATCAGGTTAGCGAGACACACATATGCAACGTGATTTCGCTGTGGTTCCCAAGTCTTCTAAATATTTTTGTTTATATGTACAAGTATAATGAGCTTACACATGGCGTTCATCTCACCTGACGGTAAGTAACTATAAGACCGCTCGTTGGAAAGTATGCTCACCTAAAAGCGTCAAGCTAGTGAGGTGCTGGCTCTGCATTTCATACAACACAGTGCTATTAACACTGTTGTTTAGCGGCAACTAGATAAATTGGTGAAACCTAACCAGTCGGACATAGAAAAGGGCCAGATCCACGTTCTAATATGAAATTACGCTTCTTGAAATGTGTCAAATCAGATAAATAACGGTAAAATCTAAATATTTAATATTATTATTGCTGTCATATTTCGTGTATTCCCAGTAGATCCGCTGAAATTGACCCACGACTGGACTGCTGGGAATTTTATTCCCAAAAGGTCCGTTACTACTGCACTCAGACCCATTGTATGAGTAACGTGACTTTTAGGAATAAAATATCATCGTCATATATTTAAACTACCTGAAAGTATTATGTTCTAAATGTTGATCGCAAAAAACTACGTCACTCTTGAATTAATTTTTCATTAACCGATTATCATGAGCATGGTTAAGCGCTATCACTGTATTTAATTTCCCATCTGCTTATCGAACTTTTATCAAAAATCAGCCATCCTAAAAATATATTATCCGCTTAAATCGCACTTTGTTATTGGCGGCTTCGTTAATTGATATTGAACTTTGTCATTTTCTCGACTCGTTTTATATATTTTCTTCTATTATTGTTTCATTTATTTTTAGCTATCCTCTCAAAGCAGTGGTTATAATAATATTGAATAGACAATATCATTGAATATACAATGAAAAGGTAAAGGTAAAAAAAAAAAAACATAAATGGGCTAAATGAAAACAAATGCGCAATAGCTGTCTTCATGGACATGTCCAAAGCATATGATCGGGTTTCTCATGATATTTTACTAAGAAAGCTTGACTCACTGGGTATACGTGGGAAAGTAAAGAACTGGCTCACTTCGTATCTATCTGATAGAAAACAATTTGTACAGATATCACACTACAATACAGCAAACAGAGAACTGAAACAATCTAAGTCTTCCATTGAATCCGTAACCGGGTCGATCCCACAAGGTAGTGTATTGGGGTGCCTTTTATTTTTGACTTACATTAACGACCTCCCTTCCGTTGTACCACATAAAATAGTTATGTTTGCGGACGACGCAACTATGCTATTTATTTGTGACTACAACGATACAAAACAATTACACAATTTAATAACCGACTCTTTAAATAAAGTTGAAAAGTACTTAGAGGAAATAGGTCTTATTCTAAATTTCGAAAAAACTAAAATAATGCAGTTTCGACCATATCAAAGAACACCGCTAGCCCTAAACATAAATCATGGAGGAAAGATACTAGAAGAAATCGATAAGTGTTCATTCCTCGGTATCACCATAGACCCAACCTTGTCATGGAGGTATCATGTCGAACTAGTTGTGAGCAGACTTAGCCAATTCTCCTATGCATTACGAGAACTCAGGAAAAGTACAGACAAAAATTGTGCACTCTCTGCATACCACAGCCACGCTGCTGCTTGGATCAGATATGGCATCGTATTATGGGGCAACGCAACCGACATACAAAGTGTGTTTGTTCTGCAGAAACGGTGCCTTAGGATCATCACATACACTCCACAAAGAGAGACTTGTAGGACGCTTTTTGACAAATATAAAATTTTGACGGTTACTTCGGTCTACATTTTGGAACTGTGTCGATTCATCATAAACAATGAGCAATACTTCAAGCGCATCGCGGATATCCCACGACGTCACGTCAGCCGCCGCGGAAACGATCTTGTGTTGCCAACAGCACGACTTGCGCTGTATAAAAACAGTCCATTTTGTATGGCTATCAGGACATTCAACCACTTACCCAGCAAAATTAAAGCCCTCCAAGGAAAAACATTTGACAAAGAACTAAATAAATTATTAAAGACTAAGAATTATTATACAATGACAGAATATTTTGACGATAAATTTTAAAAATTGACAAATTATATAAATGAAATGACTTCTTAGTTTGTAATTCATGGACGGTTTACAAGACCGCGTCTTGTAGAATTTAATATAATTTGATTTCTTGGCATATTAGATAATATTAATTATTGACATTTTGTAAATGAAATTATTTAGTTTTAAGTGAATATTATGTATAGTTTTAAGTACAGCGTGCAATGTTGCAATACCCTGCCTGGGTTCCATGATGTGAACACCTACATGTTAACACCTCAATCAAACTCATGGAGAGCAATAAACGATATGACGATGACGATAAAAGGAAAAAATACTCTAAAAGAAACGAAGAAGAATTCTCGAAAATTCATTGTTCTCAAGCTATGTCCTACATTATACTTGCTTGCTCAAGCTACAAGAATAATCGATGTTTTCAGGGTTTTTAAAAATACATTGATTATTATAAATTCAACAAACCAACATAACAACAAAAGAAAATAACTTAACACTGTCCAAAAAATGATTTACAAAACATGTATACAGGAAGAGCTAAAGATAGATTGGGTTAGTTTCTCAACTGCCAAGCTTACGTTTTCTAGACCAAGGGTTCTCAAACAATAAAAAATATCCAAGCCTTGGGGAGACTCCCTCCTTATATCACTTTTATTACCGTGTAGGTACTGGATATGAGCATCCACGACATGCCCTCACAAACGTGCGCGGACATGTCCTGCGACGTGTCCACTTCAGCGGTGCAAGGTCCTTCCTTGCTCAACGACTCCATGCTGCGCTCGTGTCTGGGGTCAAACGTACACCTCAGCTCCAGCGGCGAGCTCAACATTCAAGGCTCCAACCCCCTCAGACCCCTCCGAGAGTCGCTCAAGAATAGCATCAGTTTACTCATGGGGTCGAGCACTTCTGTTGGGTAAGGACCTCTCATGTCTACTTACACTGTCTATAAATGAAGCAAAATCGACCTTAATCGTTATTTACGGTTTACAAAAAATTCCAGGATATTATTTTAGTGTAACTTTGTAAGTGTAGGCTTTGGTAACGGGTAACAGGTAACGTGTACCGGGCCTAGATGGACCTAGTATTTCACTTAGTCTTCATGGCAAGATAAAGTGTAGAATGAAAACGTGTTCTAACAAAATCCTCAATGAAGGGCAGCTTGCTGAAACACGATAAGGCTTGCTGTCAACATTACAAAATCAAATTTAGATACTATGCATTATAGTAACTATTTCCATATACTTCAAAATACCCAAAAGATGAGGTTCAGATATCGAACTACCAAACACCACGGTCCTCATTCTAACTATCAAGCCACAGGTTGTAATACATAAACGTATCCTTATGTATTTGTAACATAGAGATGGCGTTCCAACAAGCACGAACGTGCAGCTCAGCAATGTGAAGATGGGTTGGTGCGGAGCATGCCGACGACAGGCAACTAAACCCGAGGACACACTGCCCGGATATGGTATCATGTCAGTGTACCCAACTTCATTATTGGTGAGTTATCTTACAGTCCCCAAATTCAATATTGGACGTGTGATTTTAACATTTGAACCATCTTCGTCAGTGGGGAACCGTCCACAGCTGGACATAGGCCTCCCCCACGGTATGTCACAATAACCTTCACTAGGTCGTCAGTTCATCTAGTAGGGGGACGGATTTTTTAATAAAGTCACCGAATTTCTTAGCAACCTTAACAAGCTAACAAGTTACTCAACGCTTTGGGTGATGTTTACACTACAATTATAAATGCGAAAGTATTTGTTTGTCATTCCTTCGCGTGGTAACAGAGAGTCAGAAGGACTTGATTTTTGTATAGGGATCGTTTGAGAGTCGGAAAACGATATATGCTACTTTTAATCCTGATCGAATGAATAGTTCCGGTGGAATATATTCAAAGTACACGCAGCCGATCGATGGCACAAGCTAGTAGTAGAGGATGCGCAGCAGACTGATTACCGCTGGAATATTGGTGGGGCACTCGAGAAATCGGCAAAGAATCGGATTTAATCGTCTTGAGTCCAATAGTATTCTCATTAAAACTAGTTTTGGCCATTTTACGTACTAAGACTTTGTATACCTGGCGATCCGTAAGTGAGACATCTCCAACAGTGGACTTTAATAGCGAACTTATTTTTTCAACTGATAATGACAATGGAATGTACCCTTAGTGCTTATTACAGGGTCGCTCCGATAATTCGATGTTCAACACGATAGACGAGTACCGCAAACACCAACTTGAGAAACTAGACGAGTGTAAGAAAGAGGTAATGACTGCTTCCTGACTTATTGTAACTATTTTTATAATTTTGAAAATTTTTGATTACTTTTTAGCAAGATACCATAGGATATTTTCCACATTTTTAAAAACTGCTTCAATTTGAAGATTGGAACGAAATATTTAACAGAAAAATAAAAATAATTACATTTAACGAACTTTAGGTTTTTTGGAGTTGTATATAACGCATTTTTAAATGCCTCTCACAGTCGAGGAAGACCGCCGGCGACGAAGATAACGTCTCGCGAGATGACACCATCTATTTCTGCACCAACTGTTTCAAAAAATACATCTTGAATATAGAAAATGAGGAAATTGTGAGTTCGACGATACAATGTTTTCTTTGTAACCTAAATCCTATGAAACGTCAACGTCATTATATAAAAAATATTTAAATATGTATTTTGTTTAGTTTTTTATTACAAAAACATTGAATACTTAACCAAGAAATTAAGATGGTTTCAATGAATATGCACAACTGGCGGCAATGAAATGACTTTTAACGTTTAAAATCAAATGAATGAGTTTGTACAAAATACTACCAAAAATATATTTTTGGAATTTTTGTAACAATCTTTTAATTTGTCCTTAATTTATAATTTGAAATCTTGTTTCTTCGCGATTTCAAAGTTAAATTACGACGCTATTTAATGTTAAAGAGTATATGCGACACGGAGGTAGAGCTGAGCAGTGCGTGCACGCCGGCCGCACCCGCCGAACCCCCCGCACCGCTCGCCGACGTGAGGACGCCGCCGCGCACGCGCGAGCCCCACAAGGCGGACAGCCTCGTAAGAGTGGACACTCTTGCGCCGGTATGTATCAACGCCACATAAAACAAGAGGTAGGACTGCTGGGAATTTTATTTCCAACGTTTACATTACACATACTACTGCACCCTAGCCCATTGTATGAGTAACGGAACTTCTGGGAATAAAATTCCCAGCAGACCAATCGCGGGACAACTTCAGCGGAACTACTGGGAATATACGTAACCCGAGAGGCAGAGATACCAAGTGGCTGCCTATGACATCGCTTATGACTGCACTTCTAACCTCTTGTCCTGTTAATACCGCCAATTTTCGCAATCGAGGCTTATAATTTTACATCAAAATAAAGTTATTTCTTTTATATTGACTCATCTCACCGGGTAGTAAGTAATACAACCGTATAGGCTACATGTATACTCACTCAGAAGACTCAATCTAGTTATTGGATTAATTGACTGTTATCGGAATTATGCCTTATCTAAATACAATATGTTTTGTGTACAAAGAAAAATGTTCTGTCACCAACCAAATGTTGTTCTAGAATGTTCATATTTTATGCAACTGAGATGCTTCAGGCGAGCCTGAACTACAACAATATCAATTACCTTCCATCAGTCGGATCCGCTCGCTAAAGACGTTAAACAGCGTGCGTCATCAGCGTCGTCGGCTCGTCAGAAGAAGAGCAAGCCGGCGGTGGTGGTGCCGACCAAACTGCAGCCGGTGGTGCCGCACAAGGAGAACGACTCAGGACTGTACCTATACATAGACTTGCACGGACACGCCTCCAAGAAAGGTACTTTAAACCTGGTCCTCAGATCATTATAACTGATCAGTGATATCGTGACTTTGTGTACTCACGAGTAAACCAAACATAAATTCAGAACCTATATATGCGAGTTCGACTCGCCCATAGCCATTTTTTTATAACTTACGGGAAAGTTATCCCATTACGTGAAGATTTAAATGACATAAATCTAAACACATTGGAAAATTAATGTATAATTGTATTATATTGCCATCCTTTTTTAAATTCCAATAACAAAAGGATGACATCCTTTTCTTTGTCAAACCATGTTTTGGTTTAGAGAGTGCCTTGTAAAATCGTGTCCATTCGCAATTCTGCCTGCGCGGAAATGCGTCCTCAATCGACTAAGAGCAAGTAGGTCAAGGAATTGCGTCAATTCCCGTTTTGGAATATATCGAGTGCTTACGTGCCGTGCCTGACACAAGATGCCACTAGCTCAGTTTATTGCCCTCTTACTTATGCTAAAACTTGTGTTATACAAATTCCAATTGTTTCCCATCGACAATAATTTTAGTAATCGTTATTTCCATTGCCACCGTGCCTGATACAAGACGCTACTAATTAGGTATCTTATGCCATTGATTTTAAGTAACAGCTCTGAAGGCTGAAATTTTATTGTAATGTTAATTGTCTCAATTGTCACGAAAGACCTTTTGTGCCAAAATGACGATAACGTTAATTTCATAAAATAGCGATTTATGTACTACAAAATGACGTGATTTTGCTACATATCTAAATTAGCCTTAATCATAACTATAAAACCTGCTGGTTAGAAATCTGGAGTGAATTAAATCTGTAATACTTTGTGATATTTGTACGAGAACTATAATATTCTATCTGTCTCTGTTACTCTGCTCTCTCGTCTGTATGACGTCATCAAGTGGTATATGTATAACGCTGCAGGTATATTCATGTACGGGAATCACTTCAGCGACCATGAGAGCTCGGTGGAGTGCATGCTGCTCCCTCGCATCATGTCCCTCAACAACCTGCACTTCCACTTCTCCTCGTGCAATTTCACGGAGAAGAATATGTACCTCAAGTGAGTTCTTCATTCTGTATTACCTTAAACAATTTTATTATTATTATATGCTGAATCTTAAAATATTTCTAAAGGCACTTTTTCTCCAAGTTGGAGAGACTAAAGATGTAGATTTATCCAACTTCGTTTTGCTATTGGAATCGTTTTAGAACATTTATTCTTTAATAAGTCAATGTTTATACCGAGAGACACTCGATAATTATCCCATTACTAAGTCTTTGTTTATTTTCCACCGACTTCAAAAAAGGAGGAGTTCTCAATTCGACGCGTATGTTTATTAAATGTGTGTTACGCGATAACTCCGCCAATAGTGACCCGATTTTGATAATTCCATTTTTGTTTGGTAGAGCATACTTCAGAGGTGGTCCCATATATATTTTACGATTTATATGTATATTAGACGGAACTTTATCACAGTGCGTGTTGCCATTGACGCGATGACTTATGGAACTTACATAAAATTGCAGCTCAATCAGTTGAGGATAACTCGTTTAACATTCTTCTGCAAGATTTTACCAACAGGAATTGTGAACTTGCTGTCTGTAGTAACAGTGTACGTTGTCAGGGACCGCCGCGACGGCATGTCGCGCGAGGGCTCCGGCCGAGTCGCCGTCCTGAAGGCGACGGGCCTGGTCCGCTCGTACACGCTGGAGTGCAACTACAACACGGGCCGGCTCGTGAACGTGCTGCCCCCCACCGTGCACGACGGGTTCTCCACTACCAACACGGCGGGAGGCGCACTTGTACCACCCAAATACACCCCGCACATTTTCGAAGAGGTAAACCCGTTTCAGGTTTGTGTATTGGACATGTGGGTAGTTTGTAAACCGTATGTAGTTACAGACAGGGTTTGGTTTAGTTCAGTTGATGTGTAAACGACACAAATAGTTATGTATGAACTAGTTGAATAATTTAATTGGCGAATTATAGGTCGTGTACAAGTAACTGTGATGTACGTTTTATTAATAATATCCATGTTTATATGATGGATAGAATATATATGATTAATTATTATTGATAAATGACAAATTCAAAATATTTGAATCGTTAAAAAAGAAGTTAGTGTTGTCATTTAAAAGTAATAGTTTTATATTCGATTTTTGAATCGTTGTATTATTTAACTCTCAAGTATTATACAAGCTGCATAACTAAGTGATAGTAATCTACCCGCTGCGGTGGCTAGGTCTTTCTCTCCACATCCCATAAGGTTGCATATCCTGTAAATTTGTCGTACGCCCCGGGTAAATCAAAAAAATCCGAAGACTCATTCAAGCGGTCGGTCTATAGCTCTATTGTTTCATTTTTATTGACGCTTCTCAATAACGTACTAGTACTTTATAGTTCCGATCGCTCTCATGGTGTTTGAAGAGTATCAATAACATCATATTTAGCCTACCTAGTGTTTTAATATTTTGTTATCGGAATATCACAGTCTGAAATCGATTCATAGGTGACTACATATAAAATTTCTTTGATAATTTTTTTCTTCTGTATTTTTTGTTTCATATCGTACAAAATTTTTCCTGAAAATAGCAAATTATTCAAAATCCGATACAATTTAGTTACAAATACATTTGGTACGTAGTCGTTCTGTAGGTACATAAATATTTGAGTCAATAGCAAATGAATTTAGAATGATGAATGCCGTTTCAGGTAAAGTACAATCGCGCTAGGACTCTGGAGGTTTTCGGAGATATGGACCCCGTGCAGGTTCGGCGACATTTTAACGTTGTTTGCTCAGTATATACTATGTACATAGTTATCAATATATATCGAATTTAACTGTTTGCTTATATATTTAACTGATATGTTAGTGCCTGAAATTGGGTGTATACTTTGATATTTGTTCGATAAAGTCACTGAAGTGTAAGTAGCTTAGCACTAGTTCGTCGCTTGTTTTCCCTTCAAGAACCTCCAGGTCACTGGCGCTTATCGAACTCTTTTAAAACGACTTTAAAAGGGTTTTGTTATTGAAACTGAATTGTGCCGACCACCAATTCACACACATACACACACACACGCACATCTGTCTTTAAAATGGTTTTTATACTGTGTACACTCACACAACATAAGACCGAAATTGATACTTTTGACGATATAGGGGAGGTCACACAAAAATCGATTAAAATCTGTCGCTGTGTGTCACTTTACTGGGATTGTTATTTTGCTGGGAAGCTTGAATTCATTAATGGAATGCTTTGTTTGCCGCTATGTCTTCCTACGCCAATGCACCTTACTCCCTATACTATATGTACATTGGAAAGTTTGTAGAAAAACTTAATAATGGTAACTTAATATATACAAAAAAAATACAAAAATATTTATTGGATAAACAATTGTGTTACAAAAGTATAGCCATACAGTCTGTCATAGGGGAAGCCCTGTGCGACAGGTGTAGGCTCTCTCTATGGATGACATTTATATGGAACACGGTTTCATAAAATTATAAGATTTCGATTGAGGGTGTCAATGGTGCGTTTACATAAGAAAGCACAGATAACATAGCTAATCTGCGCTTTATTGACGATCTCTTTTAAAACTTTTATTTATCGGAACAGATTATTTTACTCTGGCGGCACTGTTGTGATTGTGATAATGTGAAGAAGAATAAGCCTGACGAGCCACAGGAGAGCGATGACAACGAAATACTGTCATTGCTAACTTTTTTTACCTACTGTCACTTGATTGAGGCACAGCGACATATATTTTATAAGTTGAGAGCACAGAACAAAATAAGAGTCTAGAAATACTAAGTAGCTGTCGCAGCGTGATACAGCTAGGCGCAGCTCCTCAATGCTCAGCGCGGGCGGCAGCGCTAGCAGTCGATAGAATGAGAGCAAGTCGCGATAGACGTCACAGTTTTGCACGTCTAAACTCTTCAAGTTCCTGAGGCTTTTTTGAGAACGTGGTGTGTGTTGTTCAGGTGGGTCGTTCCCTGGGCGCGTCGATCCTGGACCTGACTGGCCAGCACCCCAACTCCCGCATCCCCGGCTCGGAGCACCGCACCCTCGCCTCCGTGAGGGACTGGCTGCGCGCTCACTCACGATCCCTCAGGCCACATGTACGTATATATACACACACATTTGACTGTTTGTCATTCCCTCCCCGCGCGAGTAACTGCTACTGATATGTTGCCTTTTTTTTGCGGAGGGAAAATCTTTCAAAGATATTTGGCGCTCCGGAGAAAAAAGCCAAATTATGCTGGATTTCCACCAGCGAAAACCCCTCCGGCGTCTCTTAACATTGTTTACCAAGTCCTGGGAACATCTGATACCTTGCCTCCCCCAAGTGGCTAACAACATTATAGCTGTTGTTCCTAATACACAATGCTGTATTGTTTCGAACACATGTGCCTGATGCACGCGATCTGATGAACTATCCTTGTCGCACGTAAGTCTCATTTGACAACAATCTCACTCGGTGTTTAAATGACGATGTGTTCGAGAATGGTGCACGGTTGCCTAGAAAAAGCCAATTTTACTCTGTCTGAAGACATACAGCAAATAGCAAAAATATTGTACAGTACAGCTTAATTATGATATTATTTTTGGACATAGGCTGCCTTATCACTAAGGCAATTTCTTGCAGGTAACCTCGAAGACTATCATTTTATGATGAGGCAAACACGTTCATTTCTTTTTACTTTCTGGTTCATTCTTTCGTGCTGGGAAGATGTTTAGTTAACGTAATGTATTGGACATTTATAAATACTGTTTTTATATTAACAACAACATTTTTACTTGAGTATTGTTTCGATGGCGTTACGATATTGCTATACTTAGGCTTACCTCTATTTAGCAACGTAATATTACAGTACTAGCTTTTGCCCGGGACTTCGGCCGCGTGGACTTCAGAGTTTATCCCACGGGAACTTCGTACATTGTGACTGAAAGACAAACAAACTCACTTTCGCATTTATAATATTTTTAAATTATCCAAAGGGTTGAAAATCCGGAAATAGTATTCATCGAAAAGAATAACTCCATCAAAATTAAGATCGGTATGAATACCTAACAAATTTTCGTTGTAATGTTGGTACTATTTCTAAAGATTACTACGAGCACGTTAAATCCTGACCACCATCATCGCCGGCAGCAAAAGTCCACCGCTGAACACGAGACTCTCCATAGACCGCCACTGTATATGTGGTATTTGCTGTAATCCCTACGCTTGGCAGGGGAGCTGGTGATTCGGATGTCGGAGGTACTCAGGCTGGTGCCTGCCTCCTTGTATGTCTATATTCCCTCTATCGCCTTTTACACACAAGGGAAGACAGCACAATAACGAATATTAAGGGCCAAGTTCCAAACCTTAGATAACGGCTATCTAAAGAATAAATTCGAAAATGGAACGCATTTTAAATTTGTTCTACGGGTCAACTGTCGTTTGCTTTTGGCCGAGACAACACAGTAATAGTTGGTTTCCTGCATCCTTGCCCTTGAAAATGTATTCCCCTGTGGTACTCTAAATCAATGTTTCAAATCTCAAGTTTCTAGAGCAGGGGTGCAATTTCTAAAATTAATTCTAAGTGGCACTCTCTGCATCATCAAAAGGAGCAATGTACATTATTTTCAAAAAATTACTTAAAACGGTTTGAAATCGGTTTCGATCAGTCAGTCAGGGAACTCTATTGTGACTAGTGAAACCGGCTTCGTAGCCTAGTGTATCACCGCCAGCCAGTGTAGTATGAGACGTCGAGAGCTACATATTTCGTTGATCTAATGACGCAAATTTCTAGGCTAGCTACCACCATATTATTTAAGTCTACCGCCAATCAACAGTGGCATTGTTCTATTCCGATAACAACTTATACAAGTATTATAAATGTCAACGTGTGTTTAGTTTGTCCTTATTTTACGGAACAACAGATCGACATGATTTTGGCGAATAGACAGTTTATGAACTAGAGAGTATCAGAGGCCACTTTTTATTCCGTATTCGTATATAAAGTTCTCGTGAATAATTATTACTGAGATCCGCCCTGAGGAAGTCGCAGGCAAAAGTTAGTGAGATAACATAATCAAATGTCACAACTCGAGGCTTCTGGGTGAGCAATCACATCAGGTATGGACACGTAATGTGCAAGAATACTAAGACAAATTGGATCTCGTGGGGGCGTGGCGTAGCATGAGACGCATGACAGGTGAAAGTGAGATATTGTCACATCTTTACGTTAAAATGCATAGTCGTTTGACGTTTAAATATGACATATCTCAACCTCACACGCGTTCACTTGTCTCATGCTACGTCCGCTCTAACTAAAGCTATTTCCGTTTACTCTGCAACCATTGCCACCGGACTCATTATGAAACTCACATTCAATTTCGTGTTTGCATTTTCAGAGTTAATCTCCCTATATAGAACACCCAGCCTTTTTATATAGTCGCAGTGAGGGCAGTGACGAGTGAGTCGTGTTGACCCGTGTTAACATAGTAGCCGTGTAGCGGATATCATGCGGAAATATAGCACACCTAGCGTATCGATAAATAACTGATATACCATATATATCTTCATATTTGTTATAAGTTTATTTAATTCATTGCAAAACTGATTGTGCACGAAAATCAGACTATTTCCGCCATATTGCTACGACCGCCTAGACATGAATCCTGCCACCAAATTACATTCTAAACACTCATTACAGTTTTTGCATCACGCGTAGACCGGAATGCGTTTCATATCATAGCCCAAATGTTTTTAATATGTAGTCTATTTTCAGCTCGGGGCACCGCGAGTGCGGCATAATCAGGTTTCTCCAATACGAGTCCCGCTGTACGCTCGATCGAAGGCCAAGGTCACAGAAGAGAGGAAAGAAAACACGTTCGCCAGGGTGTTGAGCGAGGAGCGCAGACGCAGCCCTCCCGCTCTCGCGCACGGCCACGACATCGTCAACATAAACGTCAAGGTGACGAAGAAGAACGAGCCCGTCAAAACGTCCTCCCGATCCAAGTACCTCGCAGACTCTGAATCTAAAGCTAAATCGTTGACTTGCAAAAGGAGGAACATCCTCGCCATCCGCAAGCCGAACTCGAGCAAAACGCAGATCGGAGGAATAGTCAAGCCGAAGATCAGTCGGCGCTCCGTGGATGACTCGGAGAGTCCGCGAGGGTCTCTCACGAACAAGTTAAGCAAGCGCAGCTTCGCCAGGTCCCTTCGGGTGTGTTCGGAGCGAGTCGTAAAAATTCGGAAGAACGCGTTGGCTTCGTCATCGTCGGACGACATGATCGGGGGTCACTGGGAGGAGGTCGCCGGCGGGACCGTGCTGAGCCGGCCGGACCAGGTGGGGCTGGTGCACGCGGACTCGCTCACTATGCCCGGCAAGCGGCGTGTCTTCCCCAACGCACCTCCCCACCATCTCAAGAAGATCCGCCTCAAGACTGGTTTGTAGCACAAGCGCGTGCGCCCCGCCGCCGCGACGTCCGCGCACGTAGCAACATTCCACGGAGCGGCGGTGCGCAGAGTTCGACGCCGGCCTGACCTGAATCAAACTGATGGAATGTTGCTACTATCGTCGACGTCTCCCTAGCTGCATAGATTTGTCCTGACAGTGATTCATGAGTACAAACCATTGACTTACTCTCGAAAACAAATGTATCAAGGCTCCGATCTCGGTTGTGACCCCTGCGCCTGCAGCTAACACATACATAGTATCGTGACCTCGTCCCCCGCTACCGTTGTCAGAATGTTGGTCAACTACCATAATGGCGTCTACTTCTATTAAATTTTTGTGTAACATATGTTATGATTAATTAAAGCCGCATTTCCATTATGTTATTTGCAGAACAACGTAATGATACTGAAAGCATTGCGTGCGTTCCCCATATTACTATTTATTTTAGACATTACCTTTTAGAGCTGTTATTGACATGGAACTATATAAATACAATTATTCGAACCAACATTATAGGTAAAGGTTACTTACATTCTATCTATTGCTCCTGGAAAATTCATATAAATTTATTGCTCCTATTTTTAAAACATGCTTTATAGCTAGAGCTATAGAGTTGTGAAATAATCAAGGAGCAATAGATGGATACATAAATAGTCCCTGGGTGAAATGTTTTAGGAGCAATAGTTGTACTAACTGGTTCCTTATATGCATGTGTTTATGTATTTGCTGACATAATGGAAATGCTCTAGTCTAGGTCCTGTTCGTTTCATTACGTTAAGTTTTGTAATAATATTATTTGGGAATTTAGAACGAGGTGCTTGCCATTCATACTTACTGAAGAGTTGTATTGTAAAGAATATTATTGTAAATCGAATAACTGTAAAATAATTTAAATGTGTGATATATACACTACAATGAGACTTTATTTATGGAAATTATATGCGAATTGAATTATTATTTTAATTTAACAATATTGTGTTCTATTAACATAAGCACTGGATTTACAGTGTAATAGAATAATTGAGTGACAGGCGATAGCGATATTGCTTGTTTCATATGTCGGTGTTCCTAAATTTATTTTTATTATATTTCAAAATTTATATTCTTATAAATAAGGGTTTTAAAGACGTAAAACATAGAAAATTGTAAAAAGTAATGAGAAGAATTATATCGGTTAGAGTGGGATAGTGCTCAAGGAGCCATTTCTAATTTGCTAGTATTGTGTTATTGATCTCATTTCAAACAGGGAGTTGACATCACAAATTTCTGTTTTCCGACCATTTTGTTCGCAATCTTCCATAGTTAAGAAGCCCAACACAAATCTGTGATTCAATGTTCATGGCCTTCATAACAATCAACCATAATACACACACCTTAAAAAAGGAAACAGAATTGAGATATCGAATTTTTGTGATATAGTTGTTTTATTTGTATTTTTGAATGTCCCTATTTTGAGGGCTGGAGATGTATCTAAATGGGGCGTGCCCAATACAAACGTGCAATAATTACATAAGGTGCGTTGCGTTAGTATATAGTTACCTAGATGTATTAAATTTATAGTGACACTTTTGACAGTTTTTCTGCTGCGTGTAATGTTATTTAGAATATTTAGAATGAACTTTTTAATAAAATAGTAATTATTTTTGTTTATGTAACTGACAAAATAATATATGAATACAAATACAGCATACAATGTTCTCACAAATATTCTCTTTATTTTACACTATACTAATGTTGTGAAATTGTAGCGTGGCCTTCATATTATCTGATGGTGTGCTCAATTCAGTCCGGTCCGCGATTGTTATTTTGTGTTGCAATTGTTTTAGGGACAACATATTTGGTACACGGTATTCGATTAGATTTATTGAAAAAAGAGGGTAAAAAAAGGTTAATTTTTGAAAACACAATTATTCTATTTGTTGTACAATGCCCTGGCCCAGGCTCCATATATTTTTTAAATTCACCTTTATTCAATGACAATGACATTGTGTTTGAAAGCTTAATTCTAAGTAGTAATGTTGCTCACCCAGAAGCCTCAAACTAATAAGGTGGCTCTGCTGGCTTTTATTTTGGAACACAACAGTGCTATTAAATTAACACTGCTGGTTGGCGGCGACGCTGTACGATGTATTGTAGATATATGTTAAAAATGGTATATGGCTCATCATATCTCCCCAGTGGGTAGGATCATATCCAACAGTAGAATTTTATGCACCTAGTACTTACTGCCATCTAAATATGTCAGCACAGACAATATCAATGAATAGCCGCGTACCCACTAGGTGACGTCATCGGGGATACCAATCGCGCGACATATATCGCCACATATGGCCTTCCTTACTTATTGCGCGCCTCGCATGCTTAACTGATAAATATAGTACTCGCAAAATAAGTTTGCCCCTCTGAAGTTAGCCACAAAATACCGCGAAAGTATCAATTATTATTAACGTATAAATGGGAGGGTGAAATGTCCTAGTGTTTTGTCATCTAGGGATAGTTAGTTATTATTGAAAATAATACACACACATTCTGTCTGTTCAGGAGCGGCAAACACAGCGTGCGAGTACTATACTTCTTAAGTAGCGTTCCCGTACCGGAAACGTGTACCCGGTCGATTCTACTACGGATGGACTGCTAAATGTCACAGCGACTTGGGATCTGTTATTGTGGCGTACAATATGTATCAATAACATATTTTATCTATTGTCATTCATCTTTGATATCAAATTCAGAAAGTTAAAATGTATGATGGGTTTTCCACTTGGCCTTCATCTCACCTGATGTGATGATGTCTGTGCTCTACTTCCCTTGGCCAGTGGATTTTCAGTAATAATAACTAATAAATTGGTTATATGGCTTAATAAAAACCAGCTAGTACTGCAAACTTCTTTATTTAAAGTCAACAGTAACTTAAAACTATCAGTTTACAGTCTGCGCCCTCTGCGACCACCCTTCCTGCGGGTGGAGTCTGACGGCACAGGTGTGACATCCTCAATGCGACCAATCTTCATACTGGAGCGAGCAAGCGCTCGGAGGGCTGACTGAGCACCAGGGCCAGGGGTCTTGGTCTTGTTGCCACCAGTCGCACGCAGCTTGATGTGCAGTGCTGTGATGCCGAGGGTCTTGCATTTTTCAGCAACATCCTAAAACAAAGAGAAGTTGAAAAGATATGTAAAATCAAATGTAGTTTTGTAACAGACTCACACTAATAACAGACACTATGATTTGGTTGGTTGTGAGTTGTGTGGTGGTGCTGCGTTGGCTCGCCATCACTTGTGTAAAGTATAATTAATCATTTAACTTTGTGCCTGTGATTGCGCCTTTGTGTAGATTCCTGAATTTGTTTAGACATTAAAATCTTGGGAAGAAACCATAAATATCACTTACAGGTATGTTCTACCTACATAAGTGACATTTATGGTTCGAAAAGATGGCTCCATCTTTTGTATAGTCAGTGAAGCCAACTATGTGGAGTAATTTTCTGAGACAAAATAAATAAAATACTAGTCAACTTTACTCAAGTCAAATTTACTGAAATACCACTTATGACACATTCAGGGAGAGAGTTACAAAAATTCATGACATGCTTAGGCAAGAAGTGTTTCCTAGGGTTGGTAAGCTTCATTAACCTCTTAATCGACTGTTCTGGCTCAAAGTGATCAATGTTCAAGGTTCTGATGTTGCTCACATTTTAGTGTCCATTGAGTACTTTATAAGTTTATATGAAGTCACCCCGTTTCCTTCACTATTCCAGTGTTGTTAGATTATGTTCTAACATGTTTTTTGTAAGCTGTTTCTAAGAGATGCACTCATTTTCGTTGCTCATCTCTGGACCATTTCTAAAATGTCAATGTTTTTCTTGAAATCTGGACTCCATATCTGTCTGTATTTAGGTCTCAAATAGTCATTTGGCTTAGTGGTCCATTTTTGGGTCTTTACCTAATATCTGGCTTCTATTTTCATACACAGTTGATATTCATAATGGATTCAGTGTTCATCATGTATAATAACCAAGATTAAAAATATTAATTTTTCCAGTACCTTAAAATTGCAACTTAATGTGGTAGTTGACATAACCATCACTTACCATTAAGTAATTGTGATCAAACAAAACGTTTATTTTTAATAACAACAACTTTGAACAATATGTTTATTCGACTTATAAAATTGTTCCTCATTCATTTTGTACTAAAAATATAGGAAGTTTAAACAGTTTTGAAATAAATATGTAGAGACAATGTACTCTTGAAACAGGTTTAATTAAGTTTGCAAACTATTTAGAAATTTTGTGACTGGTGTTACATCACCCTGTGGCTCTCACATATTAATTACAGAACAATAAAGAAATAAAACAAATCCCTAACACTAACAAACAGGTCGAATAAGCGATTGTTTACAACCTTTAACATAACCTCAAAATTTAGACCGACATAAAACTAACCTGAGCGGCTAACATAGCGGCGTAAGGAGAAGCTTCATCACGGTCAGCCTTCACCTTCATACCTCCAGTAACCCGAGCGATAGTTTCCCGACCAGACAAGTCAGTAACGTGCACGAAGGTGTCGTTGAAAGAAGCAAAGATGTGGGCAACGCCAAACACTGTCTCGCCCACCAAGTGCTGCGGGCCGAGGGTCACTTGGACCTCCTCTTTTGCTACTTTGTTTTTTCTCGGGGCCATGGTTTAGCCTGAAAAATACAACACTTCTGTAGCACTTTGAATTTGTAACCTTAAAAAATCAGAGTAATCCATAAACAGTTCACGTCAGATAACAAGGCACATATTGAACGTTAATTTCACCATCCAGCTGTCTGATTATTTTACTTAAATTACAATATCTACTGTACTTTTATAAGAATAATTCAAAAATACCTTTAGCTTTAAAAGCTGTCAAAACTAGAAAGAATTTTTTTATGATAATGTTTCCACTTTCTAGTAATTTCCAGCATAGAGGTTTATTATTTATCGGCAATCTAATTTAATTAACTTTTATTAGTAATAGGTGATTTGAAGCGTACACTGAAATTTGAGGATGGAATTTGTTTATTTAAACTGTAAAAATGAGAAAACAGTTATAGAATTAATACCAATTTTTTTGTATATCAATTTTAAAAACACTTATTCATATTAAATGGAAGCACTGCACCGTTGTGTCAAGCACAATATTTTTATTTTCGCAAATAAGTATTTTTTTTAAACACAAATCGAAAGTAAAATAAAACTTTGTTATCAATATCTGAATGTGCTATATACTGTATAAAATTATTTCTCAGAATCGTGTCAAAAAGTCTATGCCAGTGCTCCGTCCATGCTAAATGCGGTAACTTGTTGCCAGAGCTCAAGAGCCTTTAAAAAGCGTGATTGTAGAAGCGTTCATAATAACTTCAAATATTTAATACTGAAAAAATTTAAATTCACTAGTTAACGTGCTAAAATCTGATGGGCATATTTTCTCTTTGCAGTTAAATAATTGTTTCTTCAAGATGAATTGTTAATAACATTTAATTATTGGATTTTAGTGTCTTTAATTACAATCACATCCATAGGCCAAAATGACAGCTTCCGGAAGTAGCGTACGTCATTGCCAACAGATTCATATTTCCATTGCATTCACGTCGTTGTGAAAAAATCGTCGAATTTAACGACGTAACATATTGCAAATAAGTGCGAAACATTGTTCCTTTAGCATTAGTTAATCTAGTTCAATTATAAAAAGTGAGTAATTCATTTGTGAATTCATGAAATATACGCCCAAAGGTCCAAGTACGCGAGTGACATCCCGTCATTCATGTTACTCAATTCAATAACGCAATCTTACTACGTTTCGGAGCTGACTGAAACAAGTTTGGTATCATGTGTGCCTGTCCGAAGCTCAACTTTCTGATAGTGAATTGGTAGACGATAATACGCAATAGATAACAATGAGATTTGCAAGTCATTACTCATCTTCAGACTCTTTGTGAGAAGAGCGACGATGTCTTGTTATAATGCTTAATTTCTACATTACAGATTCAAAATGTTTATCTTGGACTGGTTTACTGGAGTTCTTGGGTTTCTGGGTAAGTTTTAGTCTTATTGGAACACCTATTAATACTATTTGTTCTAGCATACAATGTACAATGATGACCCTTGACAATTGCTAACTTCTATTTTATACTAATTTCAACAACTTCGTCACGTACAATTGAAGCGGAAACATTTGAAAATATTATGGTTTACATTAGAATATATTTTATTTTTTATAACATTGTTTAAAGCTAGATAATTCATTGTGATCATGATGTGTTCCTTAGCTATAATTTCTGTAACCCAAAACTTAAAATCGAAAAGAGAAACCTTCTATTGAGTTCAAGTTATTCAGTTACATTTATCCACACTTCAGATGGCAGGTATATTAAATTTAATCTGCTATGAAAACTATAAACAGGTGTTCATTTATGAATGTATTTGTTGTCTACCATATTAGGTTTTGTTATATGACAATATTATAGTTAAAAATAATATAAACCCAGCTATTATATGTTGCTATGGTAAACAATTGTTATTAAAAATGGATACTTCATCAATTTTATACAATTATTATACTTTCTTTGTGGTTTGTTTTAATGTATGTATGATATATTTAATTATTGTGACAAACTATAAAAACAGGCTTTATATACCTATCATCTTTGATTAATGTCTCATTACTTAATAGAGACCAGTTTATTAGTGGAATTCAGTTTAAGTACTTTAAAAAAATCTAGTCATTCATCAAGTCAATCAATCATTAATTTACATTTGTAACATACAAGCGTTATACAATATCCAATAAATATGGATAAAATCTCACTCTTTTCATCATTAAAAAATGCGTTATGGCAAGACTCTTCAGATATCACTCTTAATATATATGTGTATATACTTTAACTTTTAAATGTCACTCGCAGTATACTTGAATATTTTAAAGAACCCACTTTCAAGGACATTTTAAATGTTTTCTTCAATAAATAATTACAAAGACCATGAGTGTTGCTAAAAGCAGACTGCTCCATATTGCTAATTAGTCAGGAAACTCAGTTGTGTACATACAGCCTGACCTGGTTTTATGACCCAGATTGTAGATAATGTGTAGAATATTGTATGTGACACATCATAACTTAATATACACGTAATGAAACACACTGATGCAATATCTGATCACCGGATCTTTAATCCAACTTGCTATTATGAAAACATACATTATAGCCCCAGAGCCTGCGAGGGCCAGACCTTAGTTATTTTGTAAAAGCTGAGAGTTTCTCTGAGCATTTGCCCAATACAGGTAAGAACGATCAGAGACTATGTAACTTGGACCGCGGTTACTTTAGCAGGTAGCGGATCATCAATATGTACATATTGTGTATGTAATTGTATGTTTCCTTATTAGGAATTGTTTGGATATTTAGATGTTATAGGCATGTACTTGATCACACATTTACCTCCCACAGGGCTATGGAAAAAGTCTGGCAAACTTCTGTTTCTGGGGCTAGACAACGCCGGTAAGACCACACTTCTGCACATGTTGAAGGATGACCGGCTCGCTCAACATGTCCCCACACTGCACCCCAGTGAGTTGTCTACACATTTTATGTTTCAGATTCATATTTCATACATGTCAGGTTAGAGCTTCAATACATTAAATTTATACAATTACTGAAGCATTCTTTGAGTGTGTCACAATACTCTGAAGTTGTAAAAGTTCACTTTGCAAATTCAAATGAGAACATTTTTGCTTTGAGATTAATTAATTTCCCTTTTTCATGATGGATTGTATGTAATTGTATGTAATTTAGAAAGTAATGAAAGTTAGAGGAATTGTAAATAAAGAAAAATGTGATTAAATTGGTGTCCTGTGTGGTGGCCTATGTTCAGGACATTTATAGTTTACTGCTAGATTGCAAGAAATAAGAACTAGACAAAACCTATGCAGAACAATATTCGAAATGCACAGGTGACCTTGTTAAAAATTACAATAATCAGGGACACAGTTGCGACTGTAGTTTTATGAAAGTGATGAAAGTTTAAAAGCATGCCAACGGAACAGTTGGGTTCAAACTCGAAATTTTAGTAGTATATTCTAGTTTCTTGAACTAATTTAAATTTGCTGTTACTTTACCCACCTCCATACTGTGAGGGACAATCTGGCGGTTCCTATATGTTATTATGTCTACCTGGCTAGCTGTCACCTTGTAATCCTCTCGCCTTGTTTAACCACCAAGCAGCAGTGTCCATATGAGTAGTACTGGTGTCTAATCATAATACAAACAGACACACCAGCACCTCATTTGACATCTGACAACATTGTAATATATAGCCAGGTGAACAGAATAATGTCACAGCACCCTCCCAACCAAATCTCACACTGGGAATCAAACTAAGGTCCAAATCTGTAGGCTCGAGGCCAAAGAGGCAGTCTTAAGCGGAAAGGGTTCCCAATTTTTCACGTTTTGACAATTCATTCACTCTATGGTTTAGTCATTAGAATCGGTCCAAGTCGTGTCATCCCTCAGAGGATCGTAAAAAGCGACTAAGGGAATAAGTGAAAGAAAATTTTTATAAACCCGACAGCGTAATTTTTTTATAACTTTGTATGGTTTTGATATACTCAGTGACACTCGCAGAGCGTGCCAAACAATTTTACATACATGCAGACATTATTTGCTTCGATATACATAATTCGATATATATACATACTCTTGAAAAACATAGCCCTCCTGGTGCAGTCGGGTAAATACAGCTAGGTGACAGGCAGCAGCTAAATCTTACTTTTGTCACTAATCCAGGTGCTAAGAGGGTGATAATGCCAAATCCCCTCGTGAGAAGTTCAACATGGCGATCTGTGCGTCAAGCTCATTTACAACAGCTGATTATAATATCTATGTTCATATAACGACATGTGTGCGTTGTTTCAGCGTCTGAGGAGCTCTCAATAGGCAGCATGCGGTTCACGACATTCGACCTGGGCGGGCACGCGCAGGCGCGCCGCGTGTGGCGGGACTACTTCCCCGCCGTCGACGCAATAGTGTTCCTCGTGGACGCGTGCGACCGCGCACGGCTACCAGAGTCAAAGGTACTATTCTGTACACATGGTATTTATGGGCCACAATCATCATCAGCCGGGATACGTCCATTGCTGGACATAGGCCTCCTTCAGGTACGCCACATTGACCGGCCCGAGCCACCTGCATCCAGCGACTCCCCGCGACCTTAACCAGGTCATCGGTCCATCTAATAGGGAACGGTCAGTTACGTTTCCCAGTAGGTCGCTACTCGAAAACTTTTACTCCCCATCGGTTATCCCGTTCTTCGAGCGATGTGGCCTGCCCATTGCCAAGTGGAAGGCTCACTGAATCGTCGAGCTATGTAGGTGATCCTAGTTTGTATATGGATTTCCTTATTCCGGATTTTATCAGCAAAATACATCCTCAGTAACATTTACTATTCTATTTTGATTTTTGAAATTAATTGAGAGATGAATGGTATTTTTTATGTATGATGCCTCAACCTAATGAGAAGCTGGCTCTGCTTGCTACATTTCATACCGGAACACAAAAGTGCTATTACACAGTGCTGTGCACAGCTGTTCGGCGGCAGACAGAGGTAACATGGGGTAGCTAGCCAGGTGGTGATAGGAACCGAGTGCCGATATTCCACTAGATCATCATCATCATCAGCCGGGAAACGTCCACTGCTGGACATAGGCCTCCCTCATGGTACGCCACATCGACCGGTCCCGAACCACCTGCATCCAGCGACTCCCCGCGACTCTAACCAGGTCGTCGGTCCATCTAGTAGGGGGACGGCCTGGTAGACGTTTGCCGGTACGTGGTCGCCACTCGAGAACCTTTACTCCCCACCGGTTATCGGTTCTTCGAGCGATGTGGCCTGCCCATTGCCACTTCAGCTCACTGACTCGTCGAGCTATATCGGTGACCTTCGTTCGTCTACGGATTTCCTCATTCCGGACCTTATCATGTAGAGAAATTCCGAGCATAGCTCGTTCCATTGCTCGCGGAGTGACTTTGAGCTTGTTTATTCGGCCTACAGTAAAAGACCACGTTTCGGTTCCACTAGATATTGAACCCTAAATCTCGGCACACGCAGAAGAACCTCCTTGATGATGAATCACGTTACCTACAGGCGGAACTGGACTCTCTCCTCACCGACGAGACCCTGAGCAACTGTCCGGTGCTGATCCTCGGCAACAAGATCGACAAGCCCGGCGCCGCCAGTGAGGACGAGCTACGTCAGTTCTTCAACCTCTACCAGCAGACGACCGGCAAGGTCAGTACACTGTGACCACCTGCTTACTATAGCTATTTAATTATGGCGTGAGTTTTCAACCGAGTCCGAACACCGACACCCATGGCGGAACTTAACACAACTTTTAATTTCTTCTTAGCCGTAGTAAGCTTTTCTCACAATGTTTTACTTCACCGGATAACCAATTGTGTATTCGTTATTAAGTTCCTATCAAATGAATGAATCTTAGCCAGAGCGTCACGATCGTAAACATCGTAAAAGGCTGACACTCTACTGAACACTGGTTATCTGCTTAGTAAATGAAGCCTCTCCTATACATCTCTGCAGGAAACTGGCTTTCCATAACACAATTCGCATGCAAATCAGTGATGGCAGGATGGATTTTAGCTTTGCCCTATATTAGAAATTTTATCGCAGTCGCCTTTTAATATCGAAGAGCTATTCTGAAGTCGAGACTTATCTTACGAGTATACATTTTTGGGTTGATGTTAATCATATATTTTCAATATGAGTGAATAATGTATCTATCACTCTTCGTTGATATCTTGTTGTTGCCTTGATATAACCTCATACATTCAATGATAAAAAAAAAGTTTATTTTTCATAAAAGGACAGGAATCTATACAATACTTTCAGGACCTCCTCTTAAGCACTGATGACTTGTGATATAAATAGAAAACTGTTAATGTGTTGTGGTATTTACAAGTTTAAAAATTTAATTTTTAAGAAATATTTTATAGGTGGTATAATTTCTAAGGAAGCGTCGGTGGCGCAGTGGATAAGGCGCGGACTCTCAATCTGAGGGTACCGGGTTCGAATCCAGCCGTGTACCTATGAGTTGTTTTTCAATTCAAGTACATTATCCGATTGCTTAACGGTGAAGGAAAACATCGTGAGGAAACCTGCATGTCTTGAACAGGCATGTGAAGTCCGCCGATCCGCACTGGGCCCGCGTGGTGGACTATGGCCCATACACTCTCTGTAAGAGAGTAGGTCTGAGCCCCTCCAGTGGGGACATATATAGGCTGTTGATGATGATAATTTCTAAAATAGCCCAAAACTAAGTTAAATTTGTTGTTGTGTTTTGTGAGTGTTTTCTGTTGTTTGTTTCAGGGCAAGGTGTCGCGGTCCGAGCTCCCCGGTCGGCCGCTCGAGCTGTTCATGTGCTCGGTGCTGAAGCGTCAGGGGTACGGGGAGGGATTCCGCTGGCTCGCACAGTACATCGACTGAGCGCACACAACTCCCGGCACCGTACACTAGACATAGGGTTCGCTTACACGTCTGCTTTTCCCACAAACAGGGTGTCCTCCCAACTAGAACTGCTATAAAACTATTTTTAAATCAATTTATAAGTTTCTGGATTTCATAATTTTAATTTCGTCTATGTTAAAGCCTTCTTATTCTTAATCCTTGTTTTCCTGGAGGCTAACTTGGCTATAGAGATGTCACGAATATTCGGTCACGTTTTTTCACTATTCGGTATTCGACCGAATATTGCAAACTATTCGGCCGAATTCCGAATAGCAAATCATGAAAAAAAGAACTCAAAATATTACTCACAAAGATGTTTATTTAACCAACCAATTTAAAATCTTCCTGTTATATGTTAAGATTGATGTTTTTTTACAGCATTTGTTGATAGCAGACGATAACGTCTTTCCTCATAAATTATACCTACTTCCAAAAACAGCCGCTCATTGCTACCGAGAGATAATAAATAAATCTTAGCAAATTGAGAACAAACAGATACAATTTCAAAATCAAGTTCATTTGCAACTGAACTTTCTTCAACACCTTCTACGTACTACTTTAGCGATGCAAGTTTATACTCGTAAGTGACGAATTGAGACTTGTCACCCGCGGAGAGTACCAAGTGTTGCCGAATATTCGGTATTCGGCCAAATAATTATTCGTGGCATCTCTACTTTAAATCTTGACTTAATAGCAATATTAATATAGGTGACATTTTGCTATGTAATGTTACTGTGCTAGAAACGCAGTCGTTTGTAAGCACCGGCCCTGTATGTCATGTCTTGTTGAGTCTACATGATTGGACATGCCACATCTCGCTAGCTAGTAAAGCAGTAGTTGTAATTTTTATCTCAGAGTTAGCGCAGCCAACTTTAATTATGAATTATCTATATTAAAAAAATCTTTTTTAAATGGTTTTCCGTTATTTGTACATATTGTATAATTATATCGTAATGTAATAGAGTACTTGCGTACGTCAATCGTGTCGTGTCGGTACAAATGTTCAAATCCCTGATAGCGAGCCAAGCGTTACTAGTTAGCGAGATACAATTTATTGAAGTTCTAAAATATCTCGGCTATTTATACATCTAGCTGTATTGTCCAATAGTTTTTCATTTGTTTGGCTGTCAGTCTTGAAACAACTATTTACGTGGTCTCTACTACGTTTGATCGAATTTCCTACAAGTGTGAAGGTTCAGTTCGTTGAGTTTATTTAGGGAACTTTGGACTGACGCTAGGAACGTTTCCACGCCTCTTTGCATTGATATGATGGTCGAACTCGTAAAGAGACAAAATAAAGATATTCCCTATGTATGAGATCGTGGAAAGGTCCCAGAACGTTGTAGTGCATTCTTTGAAACACTGTTTACGAGAATCGTTTCTCAAATATTATTTAGGGTTTGTGAAAATATCATAAATTGTGTCTATTTAATAAGGTAATGGTGCAAAGCATTGTAATTTTGGTATTTATGTATTATTTTCTTAGGCGACTTGTAGTATTGATGTCAAAGCCGCTTCGACAGTCCAGACAGCTGCTTTGACCGTTTGAGTTCTATGATTATTAGCAATATTTAAACTTTATAGTATAATGTCTGTCTCACACAGCTCGAGTCAGCGTAAGTAAGATACAATTTTAATCACATAAAATTGTAATATATTTATTTTCTTATTCTCATTCCAACATTGAGTGATAAATGATAATTTTGACTCAGCTATTGTAATATGAAATAGTGCTCACGGCGTTGTATGTATATTTCCAAAATGACTATTGTTATATTTTTGTAAATTATTTCAATCATTTGCGTATTTTTTTGATGTGATCTTTTTCGGAACGGCTAGTCTGCGTTACTAAGACCGGTCTTATCATTTAATAAAAGCAAGATTATAAAAAATGGTTTTGTTATTCGAATCTGATATTGTAATATTACCTTCCTTACAACCACAACGTTATAAAAACGAGTAAATAATTCTGTAAGCCATAGCACAAACACTCGTAAAAGGAACCACCTCTAGGAGTATCGTCGGTCGCAGCCATCACAATCGTGTGGGTCCTATGAAATGCCAAATAGATGTTTCATTGTTTTGTTTTATTGTGATGTAGTGTTTAATGGAGTATGGCGGGCGAAGGATGAGCGACCGGTGGCTGTGGTGTGTTGAGACGAGCCGTTCCCATTAATATGTCGCGATCAACACATGCTGGGACCCCAGCTTTACTTAGACGATGTTCTTTGGTATATTATTTGCAGTTTAAGTCCGAAAAAACAAAGTTTGTAATAAAATTTATATGAAATAACCTCGTGTTTCATTTTAACTGAAACTAATTTACGTGATAACTTTTTAAATATATTAAATAAGCTAATCACTCATTATATGCTTATACAATGCGAGATCAAGAGACGCGGCAGTGTGCAGCCAAGTTCGGAAAATACAATAGTTATACAAGACAATAGATTTTATCTACACTAATATTATAAAGAGGAAAGATTTGTACCTATTTTTGTATGTTTGTAATGAATAGGCTCAAAAAGTACTGGGCTGATTGAAAAAAAAATTTTAACCAATAGAATGCTACATTCTTCCAATTTGACATAGGCTACATTTCATTTTGAAAAAAATTAGGGATCCTTGGTAAAATTTGAACAATGTAACCGAAGGTGTAGAAAAATGAGTCTTAAAATGTCTTTCGTCGAATGCGCTGCCGAAACTATTAGCGATAGAACAAAATAATGTACAACAATATTGAAGAACATCATAATGTCTACAAAAAACTCCGCGGTAGCATATGTCCAACTATTGTAGTTATGTCACTACAACAACTTTTTTCATTTTAAACATTAATGAAAATGCTAACCAAATTCAAACCATGCTATTTATGTGTTTATATTAATCCTTATCCAAATAAATTATTTTATGGTCAAGACCATTTAACTACCTATAAAATAGTTTTTAAATTGGACTTTCCATTCAAAAGATATTACGAATTAAAAAATTCAAACAGTAAACAAAACCGCCATAGCGCCGTGGCCGTTGTTTGCGATGCAGTCTGAAAAGCGCGCCGGGCATCGCGGCGGGCGGGGTGGAGGGGGCACTGAAATAATTTTTTTTAAATATATAATTTATAAATAATAATTTTTTAATAAATAAAAATATTTTTTAAAAAAGTGTTTTATATCCAAATTTCCAAAAATAAATAATTGTCTACCCCGTGCGAAGCCGGGACGGGCTGCTAGTTTAATATAAAGACCCTGAACTAACTAGTACTGTACACAGTTTTGTGGACAGGATCCAACCAACGGTATTTGTTCGTTTAGCGACATTCATACGACACGCAGAGACCAACGAATGTTCTATGGATAAAAGTTTCATACTAAAGTTATATATTTTAAAATAGTTGGCTTAGTACAGTAATTATCTAAAAAAATACGATATCGGAATATAATGTAGGGAAATGAGTAGAGCGACCACGCTTCCATCATGATCAGCTGGGAAACTTGTGAACATAGGACTCCATGATATGCTACATCGACCGGTCCCGAGCCACTTGCATCATGAATGGGCCGTCAGCTTCATTCCGGATTTTGTCACGTGGACCCCCCCCCCCCCCCCCCCCCCCCCGTTTATTAAAGCTATGAACATGACTTAGCGTATTGTTCCCGCTAAATAAATAGATCATGTTTCGGTTTCAGTCAATAAAAGACAATCTATCATATTATTAATTTAATGATAGGAAAATAATGCAATAAAAATACTACATGTATAGAATATTTCTAAAGTAGATAATCATTTTACAAACAACACACAAAAATATTGTGAAAAATAATATTTGAGTCAACATCAGTGCAAAGGGAATGCTTTAATAAATATTTTTGATGTAAGGTTTCACTTATTATAATAGGTGAAGTTTCTCGTATCATTCGTCATGTGTGGGTCGTCAGCTTCCTCATAGAGCTAGGGAAATTGTACGCATGCCAAATTTTAAGGCAATTTAGGAGCAATCAAACTTTAGCATTCATAATTTAGCAGCAATCATGACTCAGTTACAGCGAGTTGTTTTTAGTGTGTCAGCTGGAGACATGGGTCTCCAGCTGACACATGCCAGGAAGGCAAACCAGTGAGGTTAGGGCTTTAGACTATAGTCAGGCATTTAAAGCACAATGAGAGCAATGAGAGCCAAAAAAATTAATGATCACATTGATAAACTGTTGGATCTACGAACGAAATACCGTGTGTAAGCTGGCGACCCGTGTCACCAGCTTACACATCTGTATCTTCGTAATTATTCAAGTTACGATTATGTATTGTACCTCATATTTTAGGGCAAAATAGCAGCGCCAGGCGCCAAAATTTTCGAATCTCTAGTGCTAAAACTGTTTGAGCTACGAGCCGATATGTGTGTGTAAGCTGGTGACATGGGTCGCCAGCTGACACATGTTGTATCTCTGAAACTACATAAGTGAGAACTTCGTTTTAAAGATCAGATGAGACCATACAATAGCAGCGTTCACGAGTCAAAATTTCAAATCTCCTGGCTGTCTAGATTCAAAGTTATAAGCAAAAAACTATTTTCCCGCCAAAAAATTCAAAATAATCGCACGGACGCCGCTGAGCGGGCCGTTGCCGTTCCGTGCGCTACGCTATTACAATAGAGTTTCAACTTAGCCGTCATTGTTTTAAAATTCATTTTAACCTGCACGTTCGTATCGATTCAATTGGTACATTGAGCGTGTTAGACCAGGAGCCGACTGAAATAAGCAATGGTATACTACCGATTATCTTCATAGAGAGATTACGAACGATCTTCACCAAATTTGAGGTCTAGCTAGAATCTAACCCTTCACCGTTAGTGCATAATTCAAATCTACTAATTTGACTTATACGGAATCAAGATTTAGTTTAGTAATGAATCAACATATAAGAAATAACACTTTATAATAACACTGTATGGTGTGTGTGGTATAACACAGTATAAGAGGTATATGAAAATAACTAAAAATAAATGTTTCAGAAATCTATATCATGTTTTATTCAATAATTGCTACTGAAAATATACTAAACTAGCTTCCGCCCGCGACTTTGTCCGCGTATACTTCAGGATATATTCTACTTGTTCGATAGGCATAGAAGGCATCTATCTCCATTTCCAGCATAAGGTACAAAATAGTGTTTATTCTGTTACGTAGGCTAATAGTTTAAAGAAACAAAAGAAATTTCAATATCTGACGTAGTACATTCAAATAGTCTTCACACTAATATTATAAACGCGAAAGTTTGTATATACGAATTACATATTCTATGGTCGGTTGCTAGGCAACGCGTTTTTGTTATGCCAAAATTTCCCATGTAATCCCACTAATATTATACGTGTGATTTTGTACAATTTACACAATATGTCTTTATAAATTATAGCCTATATGTTATTCTGATGTATAAGCTATATTATTGTATAGTTTCATTCAAATCCATTCAGTAGTTTTTCCGTGAAAGCGTCACAAACATCCAAACATCCAAACTTTCACACTTATAATATTAGTAGGATATCGAGCTCAACAATTATTGATCATATTGATATAAGCTGTATATGTTGCACATATACCTCTTATACTATGTTATATCACACCGTAAAGTGTTATCCCTACTAGTCCCTACTTTCCCTACTACCCCTACTAATATTATAAAGGCGAAAGTAACTCTGTCTGTCTGTTACGCTTTCCCGCTTAAACCTCTCATCCGATTTTGATGAAATTTGGCACAGACAATCTTTAGACCCTGAGAAAGAACATAGGCTACTTTTTAATGCGAAAAAAGGGTTTTGTCGAAAGGGGTTGAAAGGGGGGATGAAAAGTCGTATAGAGGTATCGATCGTTATTTTTAGAGCTATAAGCTTGAAACTTATTTTGTAGGCTGTTGATCGATATAAAGTCCATAAAATTAGTTGAATATTAATTCATTTAGGTTTGTTTTCTGTGGTTACGGTTGTCGAAATAGTTTAACACCTCACCGATAGATGGCGCCACCGTCTAGATAAAACGTGATATTGAAATTATTTTACAGCTCTATGTATACCTGGAGCCTTTCAATTGATGAGCTAATCAGATATAATAAAGCATGAGTTTGTTTGACATCCATGCAATTGCACAGCAATCAACAAGGAATAAAAATAATGCCCCATGAAAATTGGTAAGCGATTAGATTTCAAACAAAGGAAGGATTACGTGTTTCACGGATATATAATGGGGATTAAATTTTGTATGGGAACTCTGTTGTTTTTGAAGTCAATATCATGAAAATTGATACTCAGTGTTATGAACTAAAAATAAAAATGACGTGTTTTAGCATTTTAAAAAATCCTGCAATCCAATCTAATATATTAAATTTTCGTGTCAAGGTGTTTATAGTCGCACTCCTGCGAAACGGCTTGACCAATTTTTATGTTTTTTACATATATTTGGTAGGTCTGAGAATGTTGCACCCTCTTGCCCCCACCCCCGTATTTTGATCGCGATTTTAGAATAATGGTACGTCATCGACAGGAAGTCTCGCGTCAGTTTGATATTTTGTAGTACTACGCCATGTAGTTCTCACGGGATAAAACCTAAAGTCCACGCGGGCGAAGCCGCGGGAAGAAGCTAGTTTCTTATATGTTGATTCATTACTAAACTAAATCTTGATTCCGTATAAGTCAAATTAGTAGATTTGAATTATGCACTAACGGTGAAGGGTTAGATTCTAGCTAGACCTCAAATTTGGTGAAGATCGTTCGTAATCTCTCTATGAAGATAATCGGTAGTATACCATTGCTTATTTCAGTCGGCTCCTGGTCTAACACGCTCAATGTACCAATTGAATCGATACGAACGTGCAGGTTAAAATGAATTTTAAAACAATGACGGCTAAGTTGAAACTCTATTGTAATAGCGTAGCGCACGGAACGGCAACGGCCCGCTCAGCGGCGTCCGTGCGATTATTTTGAATTTTTTGGCGGGAAAATAGTTTTTTGCTTATAACTTTGAATCTAGACAGCCAGGAGATTTGAAATTTTGACTCGTGAACGCTGCTATTGTATGGTCTCATCTGATCTTTAAAACGAAGTTCTCTCTTATGTAGTTTCAGAGATACAACATGTGTCAGCTGGCGACCCATGTCACCAGCTTACACACACATATCGGCTCGTAGCTCAAACAGTTTTAGCACTAGAGATTCGAAAATTTTGGCGCCTGGCGCTGCTATTTTGCCCTAAAATATGAGGTACAATACATAATCGTAACTTGAATAATTACGAAGATACAGATGTGTAAGCTGGTGACACGGGTCGCCAGCTTACACACGGTATTTCGTTCGTAGATCCAACAGTTTATCAATGTGATCGTTAATTTTTTTGGCTCTCATTGCTCTCATTGTGCTTTAAATGCCTGACTATAGTCTAAAGCCCTAACCTCACTGGTTTGCCTTCCTGGCATGTGTCAGCTGGAGACCCATGTCTCCAGCTGACACACTAAAAACAACTCGCTGTAACTGAGTCATGATTGCTGCTAAATTATGAATGCTAAAGTTTGATTGCTCCTAAATTGCCTTAAAATTTGGCATGCGTACAATTCCCCTAGCTCTATGAGGAAGCTGACGACCCACACATTCATTCGTCTACATTCTGAAGATAATATAACCAGTCTTATCATAATTAAAGACTCATTTAATGTTTACATTATATTAAATCGAATATTACATTTAAAGTTAAACCCATGACTTTTGATTACAGGCCGCATTCTCTAAACAACTAATTTTGAGAACTTGAAAAATCTTGCCATCTCTTGGGAACATATAAAGACTGTTAGCTGTCACATGTAAAGAAAGCATCCAGTTTACCGATATTGATTAAAACGGCTACAATAATCATGAATTACTCACGAAATATTGTCAGACTAACCTTCAGTATGTAGACGAATATGATCGGTCTATTATCATGTTTGCATAACTCCAGCTCGGGCCCGGTGGACCTGAATAAAGCTTGCGTGATTATTATTTTGTACAATACCGGGTACAATACTCACACGCACTCTCTAAACCTTGGAGGCTATGTACTGGCTGACATACTACCTTTTGGTTTAGTAGTAGTTTTCAACAGATTTCAAACAACTAAATGCGTTCAAAAAGACCTGGAAACCAACTTCACTTGCCCTAAAAGTCTACTTTTACTAAGGCAAATTTAAGATTTATATCGTTTTCTCATGAATGCATTTGTCAGAACTGGACCAAATTGAAGTGGGACCACACCAGCACCAGCTTTCAAATAAAAAAAGAATCATCCAAATCGGTTCACCCAGTCAAATGTTCTGAGGCAACAAACATAAAAAAATCCGTCGAATTGATACCCTCCTCCTTTTTTGAAGTCGGTTAAAAAGGAGGAGGTGTTGTAATGTAATATAATTGAAAACATTTTTTATTTCTTTTTATTGTAATTTAAAGGTTAAAAATCTCAAGGGATGTGATTTATATTTGAATAAAATATTGCATCACTAAGGATGGAATATTCGAGAGTAAATGACGTTTATTAAAATTGTCCGTACACATATTTTAATAGAACTTTAAAATAGTCTGTTAATATTAATTATTTCGTGGGCTAATGAATTAATATTAATTATTATAGGAGAGTTCGTTCAAGAATCGTGACAACAAGTGAGATCTTTTAGTTAATAGTGGGGATAACTGAAATTCGTATTGAGGTCTGAGCTGGAGTGAATTAAACAATTATCACAAATGTAAACCTAATATATAGACAAGTAACTATGTATATATTAACCTATACATATATATACTGTAAACGATCGTCCGAGAGATTGTTATTTACAACACATATTCAAGATATGTTATTGCACATTTAACACTTAAAATTACATTGCATGATAACATTTGTAGATGGCAACTTTAAAATAATTCCATGTGCAGTCTACCGTAAGAAAATAATTAATTATTTTTTTCTACACCCAAACCTTCTCTAACGGATTACTTTACCTATTCTCACGTAAGCTCATTTACTTCCACTAGGGTATACATTCAGTAAATTCAAAGAACGAAGCCCTACTCAAAGTTTGATTGCATCTATTAACACAAACTTTTAAAGGTAAAATTATTACACTGAGTTGGTTTTTAATGACTAAAATTACTATAAAAAGATGAAATCATCTAATAAATGATGATGAGATGAATTGCTTACCGGAACACAAAAGTCTTTGAAAATCAACGTTAACCATATCGAGTAACAGATGGGCACCCTGACAAGAATCGAACCCGCGACCTCCAGGATCTATTCAAGGGCGGTGTATCCACGGCAGCGGTCCTTTTTTTTTCTCAAATAGGTCTTCGTTCTTTAATTAAGACAATGATACTCGACTGACGTTGCCATGTCGTCAGCTGTGGCACTCGCTACATCGCGGCGGTGACCATGTGAATAAATCAACAGTTTATCACATTTTGGGCTAATATTTAGTATATAAAACTACGTTGTCACCGCTCGTGCATAAATTCATTGGACACAAGCTATAATAAAGCAGCACAGTGAAAATTGGGCGAAGAGGATGTTTTATTTGTTTATACGTGTATGACGTGTAATTTTTATAAATTAAAATCAAATATGAGAACGTGATTTTAGATTTTAACTTCACGGAATCCCCCTCCGACTAAATTCTTCCATACTAAATTTCTGTTGTCATAATCTTTTAAAATAGAATAGCTGGCTTTGATAAGTAATTACCTAAAAATATGAGATGAAATTATAGTGTCGTGAATTTACAATTTTATCGTTACCTACAATAGCCGTTACGCAGCTAATGGCGCTTTAAACAATACTCGAAAAAATTTTTAAATGAAAATTGTGATTCACTGTGAAGTTGTATGTTAATGATACTCATTTCGCAACATCACAATCCGATGTCATATTTTTAGATAATTACTTATCAAAGCCAGCTATTATATTTTAAAATATTATGGCAACAGAAATTTTGTGTGAGACTTTGATGGACAGGGATACCGTTAATACAGTCTTAATAAATTGCCATTGTCTCATTAGTGATTTGTGTCAACAGAGGGAAAAAATATTTCAAACCAAAACGGTTAATGTAAGATAAATATATTCCAAACCCTGTCCGCGCAACTTTCACCACAACAATTAATATCCGTCCAACCCGACAAAACCCTATAATTACAGTTTCATTCATACTAAATTACTTAAAAACTATTAAAGTCGTAACCACATAGAACTGGGCGACTTTTATTTATTACTCCTAAGCTTTCTACCAAACAGAACTGTGTATATTTCGATTATACTTATAATGTTTGCCTTTATAAAATTAATTATATTTATGAAAATACAATGGTATTTGTAATAATTACGACCAACTTAATGGCGTTGAAATTTATCATGATACTGTTTAAATTTCGAAGCGTCTCTTAATTACGACAACAGTTTGAGACGCAAATATACAAAGCCAACTAAATATAAACGTCTTTTTATATTCTGATTTTTAATAAAATTTAATGAGTTTCATAGCACTCCAATATTATATAAATTTGATTTAAATAATGTGTCCTTGAGTCAACTCGAATAAAAAAGAGGAAACTAATTTCGCGGTATTCCTTTGTACACTCGGAAAAACCACAAGAAAAAGAAATCTGTTCTCGTTCCGTTTCCTTCAAATTGGGTTTCCATTACAAAAATTAATTTCCAGTGCAAAAAGATGAACAAAATGTCAAAAACATTTTATTTTCCTGACAACACAGTATTGTGAGAAATAAAAGTTATGTAAACACTAAAAAGGCGAAAACGTTGAGGCACAATGCGGCGAATCACGATACACGCATTAATTAGCTCATTAAATGCAAACGTTTGTTAGGTAACTTAGCCTAGATCACTGCAGAGGTTATATAAACTACCTACCTATGTACTTACTGTGTATATCCAATCGATATATTTCGAAATAACGCACGTCGTCGATTGAGATAATAAATATGTCATAGAAAATAATAATAGCGAAATTGAAGTCACAAAATTCATGTACATTTCTAATATAAACGTCACAAAGTCAGATTTAAACAATGCAAACATATAACGGTCAAATACATTTGAGTGGAGACAAAATTGATATAGCAAAGTCATGATATAAAAATAAAATAATCAAAGCGACATACAACGTCAATGAGTCTGCTCTTAGATTTATCTTTGTGTCAAACGTAAATATATTAAATTAAAACTTAAACCAAGCTCACGTCTAAATGTTTTATATTCAATAACAACAATGATTTCATTACCTACATCCTTCTAAAACTATGTACAAAATGTGTTCAAAATATTTTAATATTTATTGATTTATAATAATAACATTACATTTAGTCAAAGATTTATCTTAACATATAAAACGTTGATATTGTCTTAATAGTAGCATCACACTTGAGGGTATCTATTACGAAAAACCACGCGACACAGCACGGGTGGCGTCGCGAGAATTCACAGAACTATTAAAAACCAGTTTTCCGTAGTAGGTGCCCTGGGTTGAAATTCTTTTATACATTGGTAAATTAAAACTACGTCATAGCCTTGTTTAACCTAGCCGTTAGTAAATAGATTAGCTCACTGGCTGTTTGAAAGACTCGATGAACACCATGTTTAGTGGAACGCCTCGGCCGGTACTTGTTTTGTTAATTCATCCACTTCCGGCAGTTGGGCGCACCACACATGCACATTATTTTGTGCGCGTCGTCTTCTATGTCGAACTTGTAGTCGTATGCGAGCTGTGGACACACAAACAATTACAATTACTTAATATTTACACTTTCTCGTTTGAATATACGAAAACATTAAAATAACTTCTCTTGTAAAATGACTTGTCTCGACGTGTCTATGAATTTTATCGCGCACAGAAATCACGATAGCTCTTTCCATAGCTCGCCGAGTATCTACACAATATGTGTCAATCTCAAATACCTTTAGTTTATTATATCGTACACGACTAACTGACTACTCTTCACTATTTCTCCTTGACCTAGTACTGCTGTACGAAATTTCTTTTAGAAATAAGCTTTTCCTTTTGTATATATTTTTCCGTTTTTGTGTTATAATGTAAATATTTTCCGTGTACAATAAACTGTTTAAATAAAAAAATTATAAAAAGTACCTCTTACCAAAAAGTGATAGTGGATGGTGATGACAGACAGACGGACAGAGTTACCTCAACAATAGGGCTTTGGTTGGATCTTTCGGATTCGGAACCGCCTCCGAGATTGGACTCACAATTCGGAGGTACCGAGTTCGGTTCCCTGTGGGGGCACGTATCGGTACTAGGTTTGGTAGTAGGGAATATTCTATGTCAGTCTGCCTAGCTACCATCACGTTACCTAAGTCGATCGCAAAACAGCATTGTTAATAACACAAGAGCCGGCGCCTTATTACGCTTACCATCAGGTGAGATGAGCTAACTTATTTAATCATTAAAATGAATGTAGCAAAGTAATAAGTATAGTGTATTGACCTCCTCGCCTCGTGCGATGCGCCTCTTCGCGAATATAATGATTCTCAGCTGTCTGTCCACTTCGACGGTCTCCGCGACGCAGTTGGGCTGGCACGAGTGGTTGATGTACCGCGCCAGGCCCCCGCTCAGCGTGGCGTCCACCACGCGGCGCTCGTCCAGACGGAACATGTACGTGCCACGGTTCTAGTACATCAAACATTTCTTTAAACATAATATTTTAAAATATGTATAGGCTTTGATAAGTAATTATCTAAAACGTGACCTCAGATTATAATGGCGGAAAATTAATATCATTATATTACAACTCGAATGTCAACTACAATTGCCATTGCGCAGCTAAGGTCCTTTTAAACAACAGAAATTCCTTACGCTGCCAAGTATTTATAATACTTGAAATATGTAAATTCATCAGAAAATATCCGGAATGTTACACCAAACGCGGTGACCTATCCTGTAACTTCTCATTAAGACCGACACGGAAAACCAAACTGGTATAACCAACTTCCCGCTTCAAGATATTTTCGTAATGTGCCTGAAAATTTAATATAGGAAACATAGGACAAGGAATTTATGCAACAATTACAACAAATATACAACAAATGATATTACACATTACAAGAATATTTAAATGATAAATTATACAACAGACAATGTAAATACATTGTTTTCTCTCTTATATTGCAGTGCCTACAGACAAGGTCCATACAAATGGTTCATATCATTCTGTAACAACTACTGTGTAAATCTATGGAATGCAATAATAAAAAATTGAGTATTGATGGCGTTTTGAACAATAACAAAAAAATGTATGAAAATGTAAATTGTGAATCACTATGAAGTTGTCTAGTTCTACTATACCTTGGCTTCGTATTGCTTCTCTCGTATTTCCGAGAGCTCCGACCGTATGATCTCCCCGATGTACTCTATAACCATGGTGTGTTTCTCGATGTCCCGCGCCGCGTACAGACCGAGGCCCTGGATCTTAGACCTGCGGTCAACACGTACTTACATTTATACATGACACGTTAGATATATAGTACAAATATGTGGCATATAGCCGAAGTCGCATCGGAAATTTTCAAAGATGTAAATAACGTAATACATTGATGGTTGATGGTCTCGCTATGAAAATAAATCATTCATCATACGAAATGATTTGCAATTCTGTTGTCTGTTACATTTGACGATTTTGAGGTTCAGAAATAGTTTGCAATCTTTAACTGTAACTGTTTACATTACTAAATGTTTTTATGTAGGCGGTAAGGGGTTTAACTTAATAATATTGATCAATTTTTTTATACTGAGGCATTTTTGTATTGCAATGATTATTGACTTATATTTTGTATTTTGCCTTTATTTGTGTAAAACTTTTGATTTGACCTCTATATTAAAATTATAATGTCCTTAGCTGTAGGAATTTCTAAAATACATTTCTGTAGTTCCCATAGAAGGCAATTAAGTTGAAATTCCATAATAGACTGGAAGCAGTGTCGACCTAATGTATACTATACTGACGTCTTACTGTGATCACCAACCCGCCGCCGCAAGCATGGTGACTAAATATTATAAGCTAGTTCCATGCGTTGATCTAGGCTCACCTTCAGCGGTTACTTCTCAGACTAAGAGAATAATTTTAGCATACTTTTTAAATATACAGAGCAATGTGCGTTTCAGAGCTGACAAATTTAGTTTTGGTGTAGCATAGAATCATCCTCAAAATCATCTTCCCTTGTTCGTTATACGCTTTCAGTCGTATTTTATTTATGAATGAATTTAACAAGGTACTATGACCCACAACATTATTAGCTCCATATAGTCATGTGTAAAAGATCGATGTAGGTATATAGGAGTTGGAACATATGAAGCTACCACAAAGTTTCATTTTGTCCGTGTAGTTACTACATGTCGGGTTGACGACGATGATGGCACATCTGCTGACCCGGTGGAATGGTTTGACACAGGTATTTTCCTAATTTTCCAACATATTGCAAAACTAATTTTTAAACTACTGTAAATAAAGTTACATAAAATTATTATATTAAGAGTCTGCAGCAAGCTCGAGTCTCCATACAAACGCAGTTACGTATTTTTTTTCAATAACACGTTGCATTATCATAAAATTTGGCAAATCTCTTGAAATGTTATTATAAAGAAAATAGAACGAGTTTAAAATAAGTTTTGCACTTTAGACCACCAATACCCTGTTCAGTTCAGCTGAATATTACGGCCAAAATATGGTTTAGATTATGTCAAAACCTATTCTAGATATTGATTAAACTATGTCCTTTCACACGAAAAAGGATTTTTCGAAATTGATTTTGTGGTTTTCAAGTGAAAACAAAACTACGAAAATCAGTTAAAAACCTACAAAATTATGATGCGAATTTGCAGCCGAACACTCTAGTGCGGGGAACGGTAGGGGAAAGGGCGGTAGGGGGCCCCCTTTTTTCCTTGGTTTTCTTTCTAGCGCGCTGTCTCACTCTAGGTGAAACAACAACATTTTGAAGCGTTTTTGCTTGATCTCAGCGCGGAGTTGAGCGCTGCTTACTGCAGACTCTTAAATGCTTATAAACTTCCTCTGAAAACGTTTACGTCAAATAGTAACATCGCAGGTAAAGTAAACGTAGTGTAGAAACCTGAAGATGAGATGCGACTTGGAAATTTAACTGTATGAAATGAATATGAATTGTAAATAATAAAGATAGCTTAAAATGTAACAATGCAATATCACAGACTTTTATATATGCTTATGCGCCCAAGTGTATAAATAAACTTTTTGACTAGTCTGAGACATTTGACTTAGAAAATTCAATTAGACTAATAATTAACACATACCACGTCAGACTTCAAGCATTTACTTATCATATTTAAAAATAATAATGGCATATTCTTCATCGAATAAATATGATTTCTCATTGAACTGTATCAATTTCTTCTTGGGCGAAGTTAATACCAATAAAGGACAGACCGCCACTTTCCTTTTAAATAAAAAGGGTCCAATTTATTAGAAATGTCTTAAGAAATAATCTGTACCTTTCGTATGTTTTCTCTACGTACGTCATTGTTCTGTGTAACTTTCTGTATAAAACAAAGCAGTAAATAAAGGTATCAAAATCGATTTCAAATCCGTAAACAAAGCAAAATAATCAAACCATTTAGTAAGCATCTACGCCCTTACCTAGCTAAATAGACGTTGTTCCTCCATTCGAGCTTCATTTTCTTGTATTGGCTGCTCTTTGTGTGTACGAACTGTTTGCTGTAGGGGCATGCGGGGTGGTCCGGGGAGCTGGCTGAAGGTCCCACGGGGGTCATGGGTACGTGTGACCGTGGGGGCCTCCTCCACAGACTGCGGCCCCGAGGCTCGCACCTCGCACACCCGGACGGGTTGACCGCGAGACCGCCTTCCAGCAGAGCCGAACGACCAAACTTGAATTTGTAGTCGGTCAGCGTTTCGATACCTGTGGACCAACCCAGGTTGCAACTCTCTTCAACACAGGAACACTTCTGTGCATAGCGCTTCTGTTGGTTGATAGCAAGCCGGTCAATTTCGTGTTACTGTCACAGTCTGATATTTGCCACTGCTACGGTTTTCAAACATTCACAGCATGCTCTTTAATAGAATATACTCACTTAAATTTTTGTTACAACTGGAGTTCCTACTTAAGCATGAGCGCTAAGAAACATGTCACAAACTAAACTTTCTAATTACACATATATATGTATGGCAGATTAAAAGTGATTTAAAAATGTATATTGATATATATATATGTAATATTTTGACGTGCAGAGTGTAATGTTTACATTACTAGGTCAATAAAGTGAACCTGAATATATTTTTGGGAATCATTAACAGGCTTTTGGGCCGAAGTTTTGCACTTTGTGAGACTTCCGTTTCATTTCACTAAACACTATTTCCCCAACGGAAACGCTAGAAATATAAAATATAGAATCAATTTAGAATCCCACGTTCCGTAAGCCAGCGTAAAAGTTAATTCAATTTTAGTTAAGTGATATGTTACCTGGCAAGCTCTCTAGCACTCTCACGACGGCTGGCTCCGTCAGACCAAACAAGTCCTCCCCCGTGACGTAGTTGCTCCACAGCTTCAGAACACCGTCCTCGATGCGGCTCTCGCGCAGCGACGACACCGCGTCAAGCACCTGAGCACAAGCACGGGGTTTTTAAACTTAATTAGACGATAAAAGTTTCATGGAAAATTTATTTTACCATAATCTTATAAAATAGGATAGCTGGCTCTCTGAAGTAAATATCTAAATATGGGACATCAGATTAAAATATCATTAAAAATACAACTTAGTAAACTACTAAAAATACAAATAGTGAATCACAACGGCTATTGCAGATTACATTCATTTCCCGCCATTTCCGATGGTCAGAGATTAATCTCCATCGGATAAGGCCCCCATTGCCGCTTCAGCTCACTGACTCGTCGATATATGTCGTTGACCTTAGTTTGTCTATAGATTAACTCATTCCGGATTTTATTACGTACATAAATTCCGAGGTACATAGCTCGCTGAGTGACTTTGAGCTGGTTTATTCAGCCCACAGTAAAGGACCACGTTCCGGTTCCATATGTCATCACTGGCAACACGCACGCACGCGTCTTTAGACGCTGAGGTGTGGACAAAAAATGACTTAGATGAGGCGATTTTCCTTAAAAGGTACCAGCGTGGTCCAAAAATTCCATACAATTCGCACGGAAAAGTGACGTTACCGTTTAGAATGAACAGTTTCATTAAAATAGTGTATGAAGCGTTACTTCTAGTTACGATTCTGTAACGCCAGATTGACCAGTGTGTGTTTTTCGTAACTCACGTTTGCCCAGGCGGCGCGTGGCGTGGGCGCGCTCATCTCGTTGTGGGTCTCGTCCTGCGGCCGCACGTGGAAGCGAGGCTTGCCCTCCTCCTCCGTGATCCAGCACAGGTAGCGGCAGCGGCTGTTAGCTTTACTCATCGACCAGTAGAAACGAACCTGCAACATATTACAACATCTCAGGATTTGGGTCTAAGGAAGGTTAACACATTTTCGACTTTAACATAGATCTTCACGTCGTCATAATTAACAGGCTGTGCCAATGGCTTGGTGGTCACCAAAAACTTTCAGTGGTACACAGATTTAGACTGTCTCCACGGCATTGAATGATCCCTTATTCACCCTCTACGGCATCCGCGGGAAATGGGATGTCGTTCTATTTTAAGGCCGGTATAGTGATCGTGGCACAGATAATTCTAGAGCAATTAGAACATTGGTACTTTTAAATATATTATTTGTAGCGGAGATGGAGGTCTACACGGTCTGACTGATAACTGCGACCGTCCTTTACAAGACGGAACTTGACGATATTTGCTTTATTTTTAATTAAAATTCCAAGTTCTGACTTATATAATGATGCTAACACTAGTGGGTAGTAACTAGAAAGGTATCAATCTGTATGTAAGTACTCACGATCTTATATCCGATTGGGTATATGTAGTGTGGGGTGTGGAAGGCGGCGAGCTGGTGCGGCAACAGATGTCCGGGACAGAGGAAGATGAGCCCTCCCACGCGGATCAGATGGTTGGTGTCCGAGTGTAGCATCACCGAGGCGACCTGACGCTGCTCGTCGCGGGACACGTACACGCGACGCTGCACGCTCAGCGTCGTCAGCTCGTTGTCTTTCTCGTTCTGTACAACGTTATATTGCAGTTTCTACTGAGAATAGTGGGGATCTTCATATCTACGTCAATTGACTTCGTTTATTGAATACGGCTTATTTAGGACAAGGGTAATAAAATGGGGGACGAACTTTTTACGTAAGTCATTATTTGAGTGAGGAGCTATTTACGCCATAGGAAAGTTTTATTTTAGGTAAAAGTGACTGCAGTATCAGCAGTAATTCTAAAAATTTGGTTATACATTACAGCACGGTTATACGGTCGTCAGGCGTGTTGTTTGCAATCGGTACATAAGTAATATCATTGTTGTCATGTTGGATTTTTATTTTAAATAATTACGTACACATATAGCGTAAGTTATTTATAGTAAAGTAGTGTATGAAACTGCACTGAAATAAACACCCGTGTTTCATGAGCCACATCAGTTTCAGATTCTAGTATATCCCCCACACATCTGTCCACAGAAGATGGATCAAGAAGAATAGTATCCCCAAACTTTAGCACATTGTTTTAGCATCATTTAAGTTTGTTAGGTAGCTTAGATCAGTTTTGAATAAACATTACTTTTGGTATTGACCGAAAAATTTATGTTTCTTGCCCGGGTGTAGATACTATCTAAATATCAAACTTTTTGAATATCAAACTCATGTAAAAATGATAACATTAAACGGTACCAAATTTGGGTAGCCTCACCTTAGGCGCATGTGAAGCACAGAAGGCAGTCTTGTTCTTGTAAAACACGCAGCTATCCTTGACGGCGCACCCGAGGTGATACACACTCCCGCAGCGCACCTTGAAGCACCGCACGGTGGCGCCGAGGCGACGGCACACAGCGCAGGTCGCATTAGAGCCCGCCGCCAGAGCCGTCTCCACATTCATTAACGCACCACTCACAGTCTCATACACACCTTCAGACCATAACGCACAGTTCAAATGCACCCATCTATCCACATCACAGTTCAATAGTCTCGACACGCCACCGGCGACCCCATCTCCTTGTATACCGCATAGCTCACACTTCCTCACGTCTTCGTTTGTAACGGGCATGATAGCCACACCAGTCCTGAACACCAATTCCGTGAGCTCTCTATCAGTAGGACGCTTGTATTTAACCGGAGGTCCGATACAACCAGGCGCCCATGCCTTATACCTTATGCCTTTGTATTTCTCTTTCTCCACGCTTTGATTACTCTTCTCGTCCTGCTCACTCTTGAGGTCTTCGTCTAGAGCACTGACGTCATCGCCAACTTCCTTCATCAACTCGTCGTTGTCGAGTCCATCCATAAATGAAAGGTCCATCTTCTCATCTTTAATGTCAGGTTTAATGTCCAAATCGTCAGTTTCCATGCTCTCAGTAGATGCTGTATCGAAGTCATCGCGATCTTTTGAGAGATTCGTCTCGACATCAGATTTGTTGTCTTCTTTGACAGAAGTTTTAGATTTCCCATCAAGGATAATGTTTGTCGGTCGCCATGCGAATCTTTCATAACATTGCGTGCTGCAAAAATATAGTTCCGAATCACTGTCACAAAGTATTTCCTCAGCGTTCCCCTTATTAGCAGAAAGCAGCGGGAATTCAGAAGCCTTCGCTCTTACAACAGAGTCTAAGATGACAACGTCACAATGTCGACAGAATTTGGCTGCTCCATTTAAAATGCTCTGTATATCGATTGGTGTCCCTTCTTTTCCATCTTTCCCTTTCGATCTGTACAATCCAAGCTTATGGGATGGGGGAGTAGCGGTCCTTTCTATAATTTGATAAGACGTCGGTGGTGGAATGTGCAAAATTCCAGCTAACTCTTTTAGTACACCAAGAATATCTTCGGCAGCACCAGAGGTGAGGGTAAGCGTGACTGTAACATTCTCATTACTCTCTGTACTGCCAGGCGAATCTCCACCTTTCTTAACAGGCGAATCAGAGTCCATGGCTCTCAATGCTTTAGAGTTGTCATCTTCTTCCTTCAGTTGGTAAAGCGAGACCGGTTTCACTCTGATTGGCAATGGCGCAATAATTGGTATGATAGGAGACATCCGACCAGAGATTCCAGAGTCACTGTCGTCGTCTTCTTCTTCATCATCAATCAGTTTGAGTCCAGGGAAACGGTTAGCCGGCTCAATGTCGAGGCATTCGGGACTAGAACAACTAACGATACTGTCAGGCGTGTCTGTATCTCGCTCTCTACAAATGAAGTCAAGTTTCTTATCCTCCGGGTCTTCGTCGAATAAAATAGGCTGAAACTCTTGATCGTAGAAACCTCTCTGGGTAGACGCTGGTGGTTTCTCAGGCAATGGTTCTTCGTCACCGAAAGGCTTGGTATTGTAATAATCAGCGACGCTAGGTATTTTAGCATTACCAAATTCACCAACTAAATCACCTTTTAAGATATCATAGTCTTTGCTCTTAAGCTTTGTCAAGTCACCCGATCCAAATAACGGGCAAACCGCAAAGTTTGTAGTCAACGCGGGTTCTTGAATCTGCATAGGTGGCAGTAATCGCAACTGTGCCATTAGGTTATCAATGAAGGTGTCATAATCTTCTTCATATCTGGAACCTTTGCGAGGTCGTTTTTTAGCATTAGTTGCGTTTAAACTGTTCTCTGCAGCCGCTTTCATATTCATCTGCATTTGTTTTCGCTTCTTTTGTTGATATTCGCGCCTTTTACGCTTTTTCGCTTCTGAGGGCGTCTCAGCAGGATTGACTTCTGAAGCGACATCGGTAACACTTTCAGGGAATTCTTCCTTCATTGGTTGGTCTAGCTTACCTTGATCTGAGGCAGTAGATACGCCAGACGTGGCAGATTGTTGCGAACTTTCATCTAATAGTTCCTTTTTAACGTCCATCGGTGTAAACGGTCGATGTACAGGACTTTGTTGCGGCGGAGCTACCTCTTTCTTTATAATTTGCTGCATTTGTTGGTTTTCAGCAGCCATCGAGTACATTGGCATTGTTTTCATAGTTGGAGAGCATTCTGGGAGCGGTGTAGTTTCTTCTTTCGTCATCGTCTTGACAGCCGGTTTCCGCACTTCCATCAAAGACTGCGTTGAAGTATGTATTATAGGTGAAATAGTTGAGGATGGTATAGTTTGTATTGGACGTTGTGCGAAGGGTGAACTCACTGTAGTTATATTTCTAGGCGAGTTCTTAGGTATTTCTACTTCTTGCGACATCGGTAATGACGGAGGAGGAATCGGTGGCCTTGCTAGTTGTGCTTCTAGAGAAGGGATCGTGCCCAAAGCTGGAGCAGTTCGCTGTATTGTCATTGTTCTTTGAGGTACTACATTGGCTGCAGTAGTGGTGGTCTGCAAAAGTTGCTTCAACAAAACATTTTGAGATTCATCATTTTTCATATTGGCGGTACTCTGTTGTGTATTTTGTGGTATTTTATTGCCTGTAGCGTCTGGGGTTGACGCTGGTGGTGGATTAGGATCGTCGGTTTCCATTGGCTCTGATTTAACTATAACAGACTCAACGCTGTGCCTCTTAGTGGGTTGTATGTGACCAACGATGACTTCACTTTTCGGTTCGTCTGTTGATTTTGATCGCTTCAAAGGGGAGGTCAATTGAGTATGCAAAAGCTTAGACGAAGTAATGTAGTTTATAGATCCTGGCGCTTGTTTGGCTTGCATCTGAGCAATTTGACTCATTCCTGGACTAACAATACTATGTGTTCTTACTGTAACATTAGGTGGTGGCTCTTTATTCCCTATTAATGGCCTTGAAGTCACGACCAAAGCTGGCGGCTGACTGGAACTTATGCTCTGTTGATTAAATTGTATGTTGCTTGTGTTTATTTGTCTCGTAGGTTGAAGTAGCGTGTGCCCAAGAATACTGGTAGGTAACACTTGCGCCTTTTGAAAACCACTCATGCTAGTTGTTATCGTATTGGAATGCAATACGTTCTGCGTAGAACTGTTATGGATTTTAGAAAGCGCTGGCATTTGGATCATTTGTGAGGCACCTAATAAAGTCTCTTCTTGTGGGTGTGCTTGATTTTGTTGGTTTTGAATTAGAGATGATGGCGCAGGAGATTTCATCATAGGATTTTGTATTGCCACTGGCGAATTTATAGGAGAAACGTTGGGAGATTTCCGCATTTGTCCCATAGTTGATAGTGTGTTAACTCTAGAACCAATCATTTGCGCTGCACTCATAGGCATTGCCTCTGAACTAGGCACAGGAGTCATTGGCTTTTCGATTCGTTGGACAGGAGAGGGCCGCGGTGGCGCTACTTCTACTTTGGACGATGGCAGCAGATTCTCGAAGTTCACCTGAGTTGGGGTAGCATCGCTGTTTTTTCTCATTATTGCCTGAGTTACGATTTGTGGATCTACTTTAGAAGCATTAGTATTCAGTGAAGACATAATTGTACGAAGTTGTTGAGACACGTTGGCCATGTTTGAAGTTAATTCTGCCGGCTGTGACAAAGGCGAAAGTTGGGGTACCGTAGCGGACTGCAGCCCTAAGCGTTCAGTTTCTCTTTTCGGAAAAGCGCTTAGGTCTTGAGCTTCCTTACTTTCTTGGCTTACTGGTACACTGATATTCGGATTTTGGGCGCTCGCACTCGGAGGTTTAAGTTGCTGCTTCCCAGTAAAACTCTTCCCATCATCGTTTATGTTCTCAAGTATACTGAGCATGTCTTCAAAAGATTCTACGTGTTTATGATTACATTCTACGGTCTCCGGATGCTCTTGCATCGTCATATCATTTAGATATCTCTCCTGAGACGGTGTAGGTGACGGAATAGATATTTGTACAGAGTCCTGTGGTATTTCTGAAGTTATTTGCATATTAGAGCCTATTACCATCTCTTTCGTTTGATTAGCAATGGCTTTTATAGTCTTGACGACATTTTCTTCAGCCTTATCAGCGGGTGTATTCTGGGCAGGGGGGTCGGGTATATTTTTACTATACTGCATTAGTAAGTTACTCTGGGCATTATCTTCAGGTTTGTCCTCATCGTCGCCTTCCATTATATTGTCGGGGATTTTTTCAGGGATCGGATCTGGACTCTTTATGTCAGCTTTTCCTAAAAGAAGTGGTGTCCTGTCAGTGATGTTAAATGCATGCGGCAGTTCAGTTTGCTGACTGATTTCGGTCTCTATGTCAATATCTTTGGGCTCCCTAATGATTGGAAGAGGTTTTTCCATGCGCGATGGCCCTTGAGACGGAATATGTGAACTCAAATTCTGAATTTTGTCGCTGTGATCTGAAGACACTGTGCTATCAGGTGAAGCGGCATCATCTTGGAATATCTTAGCCGGCAATGTGATATCATGAGACACAGAGAGGCTTGACAACTTCGTGTTAGACAAAGACAACGACATTGGCTTTTCTATAGTCTTGACAATCTTCTGTTTCACTTGATGTTGAGTTAGCAACGAAACTGGCACTCTGGAAGTCCCAGCTGTGTTGGTAGCTAGAGTAATTACGGGGTTCATAACTTTAGGAACGTTGGATATGACGCTAATGACAGAACTTATAGGCTTGGAAAGTGGAGGTGTTGACATGTTTATAGTCAGTGGAGGATTGGCTATGTTCAGAGGCATTTTCTTGATTTGTGACTTGCCAGCCCCAATGGGGACGGACAAGCTCTTCAAGACTGGTACGGAGATAGTTTGATTGTCTATAGAGACGGAAGCAACGGTTGCCTGAGAAACCTCGTTCAGTATCTTCGTATTAGAATGCGGAGAGAGTACAGTTGCGCTCAAAACAGGCAACCGGGATAACGTTGTGTTTTGAGCTATTTTGTACTGTTGTACGTTACCTCCCGGTTGTTTCGATGTAGACAGACTTATAACAGCTAAAGTTTTAGTAGTAGTTTCAGTTCTAGTCGGCTTTTCAGGTATAATTTCTTCTTCAATATCATCTTCGGGCTTGCCGCTGTCAATCAACTCTTCGAAATCTTCTTCAGTCGCGATTCTCTCTTCGGGAGATATAGCTCCGGGTTCCACCACAACAATATCATCGTCGTCTAGATGTTCAACGTATTCCTCCATGTCGTCATCATCATCGTCTTTGAATGATATCTGAGTATCTTCAGTGTAATCAACGCCTTCCGAGTAAAGAACGTATTTCCTAGCATCGCTGCATTCTCCTTCGTCGGAGGGTCGTTCGTCGGAAGTGGTAGGGGCCGCGGTTTTCCCGGTGAACCTGGATCGAGGAGGTGTTCGTTTCTTGAGTATGGAGACTTTGTTGATGTGCGCGGGTCGGCGGCCGTCGTCTTTGCTGGGCCACACAGGGGCGCCGCCGAACAGGCCCACCTTGAAGTACCTCCAACCGGCGGGCGGCAACGATGTTGGAGTTGGGGCCATATGGTGTGAGTGGTGGCCGCCTGAAACAAATCATACGTTATGTTTATTATTAAATAATTATGATTATTAAGAGTTACGTATATTGCAATTTTTATAGGATAGTTAAAGGGTCAGAAAAGGACACAGGTTACTTTTTATTCATATGGAATAGTAGTAGTAGTAGTTCCCATGATATAATTTATGAAGTCCACAAAGACAAAGTCGCGGGCACACGATAGTATAAAGATAAGTTGTCACACTTCTATTTTAAAACCTTGGACCGACCTCCTCCATGGTCCTGGTGCATGGGCGCCGGCGATGCTGCGGGCGAGGCAGACGGGGTGGGCGTGCGCGGAACGTGCGGCGAGCGAGACAGAGACGGCGAGGCCGGAGCGCCCCCCATAGGGCTGTACTGCTGCCGCTGTAGCATCTGTTGGCGCTGTTCAAATAACAATAATTTGTTAAAATGTATAATGGATTTGCACTTGGCCTTTATCTCTATATGACGATAAGACTCTTGGAAGTAAAGGGTTCTCACCCAGAAGCCTCAAGATAACGAGGCGCTGACGCTACTACCTTTAATTTCATATTGACGTTTACTGATGCATACGTATAACGTAGTCATCATCAACAGCATATATACGTCCCCACTGATGGGGCTCAGGCCTACTCTCCTATAGAGTGTATGGGACATAGTCCACCACGCGGGACCAGTGCGGATTGGTAGACTTCACACACACCTTTGAATTTCTTCTCAGGAGTGTGCAGGTTTCCTCGTGTATAGTGTAGTTTATTGTTGTAATTTACAATAAGTTGTATAGCGGTATCAGTTAAATACTTTTTTTACATACATATGAAACATCTGCATTTGTAACACCCAAATAGACAAACGATTTGTTTTATTATAATTTGAATCGAACTCAGGTCACGTGGTAACAGCTAGTCATGCGGACATAAAAATTACCTACCACCAACCCCTGTTGGGTACCGAACCCACATTCGTGTAGTATTTCATTGCGTAGCCACTAGGCCACGGAGGCGGTTAATATGAGGCTCGGAAGTTTCAAGTATAGCGTGTATAATATTTTAAAATCGCAGGTCTGTGCGGCTGAAATGATATTTATTCTGTCGTAGGTACTATATGTTCAGGACGTTTACCGGCTGATGATGATGACGTGTCGTACGAAAAGTCACTATAAATAAATTTAAATAACCGTCTACAATGTTACTACTCCTGTTTCTTTTATTATGTAAGGTACCTTTCATACTAGAATCGTCATATTTTAAATATATTTGTTGATTTGTTGATAACTTACAGCCATCTCGTTGGCGGGGTTGCCAGGCGACGGGAGCGGCTGCGGACTTCCCAGCGGTGACGTTTGCTGACGACCCCCAAAAGGTACACCCACCCTCATTCCTGTAACAATTTCAAATTGATTAATTCCTCGATCTCACCTGCATAGAAATCATCTTTAGGAACAGGTTGCTGTAATAATAATACAAACTATGCTCCCATTTCAGGGGGCTTGATTCTCTTATAAGTGTATAAATTCTGTGCCAAATAAACTCTTTTCTTTCTTTCTTCCGTAGCAATGTATCTCAAACAAACATTGTTTTCAGATTTTAAAATCATGTACTAGGAAATGCTGCTACCTTGTTGATGGTGCGGTGGTCTGGCAAATCGCGTCGGTAACGGCGAGCACCCAGGCGCCGGGCGGGGAAATCTGCCGGTCCCATAGTCAGCCTGTAACATAACAAGCATTAACCGTAAGTAATTTTCAATAATTTGACCACAATCTCACTTGATGTTACGTTCAAAGCCAGCGCGCTCCTGTATCGACCTCGTCGGCTTGCGGAACTAATTCAGCGGACATACATTCATAGAAGTCTATTCACTCTATCCAGTGCCACATGCAGAGAAGCGGGAGAGAAGCCAACAGGAGTTTAAGACTTTACTAGCCCACATAAGTAACGAAGAGAAACCCCGCCGTAGTAGAAGGGTGATTCTTCGAGGAGATTGTAAAATGGGGAGGGTTGATTTTGCTCATGAATTTCGAGGGCAATATCCCCAAAATGCGTCTTGTAGAAGACTGAAAAGCTGAACCATTTAATTTCGTATGTTGACAGTTAAGCCTCCACCACCATAAATTGCTTTGAATGAGATATCCTTTACTATTTTATTATTATTATTATTATTTATTCAGAACACAAACAGTCATTTACAAAAAATAATATAAACATTTTATACACAAAAAGACCTGGAGGTTCATTTTTCGATACGTTTGATCTACTCGGTACAAGCGTTGATACATAATATTCAGTCTACTACTATATTAAAATTACTATTTATACAACAAACACATACAGTATGTTAATATGAGTTATATAAAACAAATATAAAACAATTACTACAGCTTGGATTTTACGAATTTTTTAAGTTGGGATATGGAGCTTATGAACGGGTCTATTCCACTAAGGTGCTCATTGTAATGTTTGGAAACTCGTCTGAAAAACGTGTTTTTAGCATAATTGGTACGCGCGAAGCATACGTGAAAGAGTGTGTGTGCTGGCCATAGGGAAGGGTGGGGGATTTTGTAAAATATATTTTGTAGGAGATTGGGACAGTTGATAATGTTTTTAAGTATTTTAAAGAAAAATATTGCATCCAAATAAGTCCTTCTTTTGTTTAGGGATAGCATGTTATGATGTTTTGCTGCTTCAACGGAGTTATCATGAAATGTTCCTGTTCTGTAGCTGAGTGCCTTTAGGAAGATGTTTTGTATCCTCTCTATGCAATCTTTGTGTACCTGGTATTGTGGAGACCATACAACAGAGCCAAACTCTAATATACTTCTTACAAACGCATAGAAAAGGATTTTATAGGTCAAAGGAATAGGTCTTACTTTATCATTATATCCGGCCGCAGTCTGATCTCACTGAATTATCAGTTTGTTGCTTTTCACAACTAAACGGCTGAAATTTGGCATGCATGTAGTCAATGGCGTGGAGGGATGAGCTACTTTATCCTAATAGCATTCGCGTGGAATTAGGATCTACTTTCACAGTATTTAATCTGCCAGTAGACTAGCTTTTAACTTACTTGCTGCATCTGTGGTGAATGCGACGACACAGGACTCTGGATCTGTGACTGCTGGTATATCTGGGGACTGCGACTGGGCGTCGGCAGCTGAGGGCTGGTCCTCTGCGCCTGAAGCTGTTGCAGGAAGTGCTGCGGCGACATCGACGACTGCATCGGACTCTGTTGGCTGTGCATAGGACTCTGTTGTAGATGCATCGGACTCTGCTGTTGTTGCGAGTGCATGGGGCTCTGTTGCGGGTGCATCGGCGAGTGCTGAGACATCTGTTGCTGCTGTTGCTGGGCGTGCATCGGCGACTGGTGCATCGGAGACTGCTGCGCCATCTGACTCTGCTGATGCATCTGACTCTGCTGCTGATGCATCGGACTCTGTTGTTGATGCATCGGGCTCTGTTGTTGATGCATGGGACTCTGCTGCGGGTGCATCTGACTCTGTTGTGACATACTACTCTGTTGCACGTGCATCGGAGATTGCTGAGAATGGAGAGGGGACTGTTGCGTATGCAACGGTGATTGCGTCGAAGGATGCAACGGAGATTGAGACGTATGGTGTAGGGGAGATTGCTGAGAGTGCAGCGGAGACTGCATCGGAGACGTCAGGTGATGCAGCGGTGATTGCGGAGCGAGGGAGTGGAGGGGGGACTGCGAGTGTGGAGATTGTACATGTAGGGGGGACATGGCGGGCCTCGCCCCGGGTGGCCTCGGCGTCTGGCTGCCCGACGGGATAGTGCTCCTCACTCCGGACATCTGCTGCTGACCGAACTGCACCATACCACCGACACCTTGCTGTCTCTCTTGCACGTTGGACAGCTGTCGCACCAGCTGTTGTTGTTGACCTCCTGACTGCTCTATAACGAGGGTGCGACCACCTTGGAGTATCCTTCCTTGGGCGTTCAAAGGTGACGTCACCAGCCCTATCCTCTGTTGCGTTAATTGCCCGTCCGAGCCCAATACTTGCTGGGTCCGAATAAGAGTCTGCTGCTGTTGCATGGTAGTGCCCTGTAGTCCTAGCTGCATGGGCCTGTTTATAGTGGTCTGCTGTTGCATCTGTTGTGTTTGCCCGAGGTTCTGGTTCTGTGTGAATACGGGCTGGTTGGTCGTGAGCTGTTGCTGGTTGATGACCGTCTGTTGGGACATCTGAGGGTTCTGCTGACGGTGTTTCGTTTCATATTCCTGGAAATGGTTCATTGTTATTTGTTATACGGATATAGAGAGAACACCAGTACCAGTTTAGGTATGCAGCAGATGACAGTGAAGTGTACCTGTATAAGCATGCTGTGCTGTCGCGCCTGCTTCCTCGCGGCCTCAAGATGTTTCTGGAGCGCCTGTTGCTCCGTGGACACTCTCTGCAGCTCCGCGGCGTCATTCGGCATTAGCTCGTTACCTGACTTGCGCAGTTGACGTTGCTTGCTGTTCAGCGACTGAAAACCCATAAACACGTGTAGGAGGCACGCGAACACCGGTCACCGTGTGGACCACCCGAGTTAGTACACAGTATCATTCGGTTATTGACATAGTCTGTGCAACATGACCCCCGTGTCGGTACCTAAGCAGGAGGGACGCTACTCAACGCTCGGAGGACGATATCACGCTACTACGGTAAAGCTCACGAACACGAAAGCGCACTACTGCTCACCTTGCGAATCTTGCGTAGTTTTTGGACTTCACCCTCGTAGTAACGCAGCTGGTCCGTGGCGAAGGCGTTGTACTGTTTCAGCCACTGCTCGTAGAGGAGTCGCGCGTGGTGGTCTGACTCGGTGGCGGGGCGCTCGGGCGGCGGCGGGGGCGCGACGGGCGCCACGCCCGCGTACAGCGGGATCGAGGGCGCGGGGGGCGGAGCCACCGGTGGGGGGCCCACCACTACCCCCGGGCCCCCCCACTCGCCCTCGCGCTCCTGCTCACGCTTCTCCTGCTCCAGAAGCTCCTCCAGAAGCAACGGTTGCTCCTGATTTACGTTCTGACGGTTAAATTTGGCCCTGTGACGTCACGCGTCACACACCGCCACCATTGACTTTGTCGACGGTCGCGTTTATTGTTAGTGGTTACACTGTGTATAGCTAGCTAGCTGACTTTGACAAATATGTTAATGATTGAATACAATACTGGTCTTTGTTTCGAATTGGAACAATCAATAATACCCATCTCATCTTGACCGTAAGACCGACTGAAATATTTCTGTTGGTTTCGTATGTAAATGAAGAAAACACAAAAGCTATTATTGTTGACAACTCAGATTGGCATAATAATGTTGACGAAGAAAAACTTGTTTTTTAAAGTTACAAAGTTATCTTCAGAGTCAACAATTTTTACGTTTTAATTATCGTTACAATTTGTCAGTTTGATTGCATGATTCAACCAGAAGTGACATCAAATGGGGCCTGTTACACGGCGTAACTGTTGATTTATTATTATTTTCAGTCGGCCTCGAACACCGATAGAAAACAGATCAGAGGACAGTTTGTAGACAATAAGGTATACTGTGCGTAACACGATCCATATTGCAATCTAATTTATAGCGGATAGTACTAATAGAACTGTGCACTAGCGAGTTGTCGAATATGTGAAACTACAGTGCCATATCTATGTGATATAGTTTACAAATTATATAGCAAAATAATATCAAGTCGAAGTAAGGTTTGCTACTCCGATGTCTAATTAAAATAGCAACAAGTGTATCTGAGTACCTGGTACTACAATTTACGTGTCAAAGTGTGCTTCATTTATTGTTTGAATGTTTTGTTTTTAAGTGTTTTTTTTCTTCGTTATAACCTCAATACAGTAGGTATTAAATTGAGCAATAAAATTATTATCTCACAGACTGAATGCTTGCACAAACAACGTGCAATATCCTCTACATATAGCTTAAACCATACCAACTGTTTCGGACTCTGGGTCTTTTGTCATACGCATAATTTCGGCACTAGAAAAAATCTATTTTAAAAATAGTTCGAAATAATATGAGCGAGAATTTTTCGTTAAAGTACATACATAACTGTCATCCAGATTTAGAGACAAACGAAATCTGTATTTTTGACTATGGCCAATACAAACGCCTTAGAATATAAAATATGTAATAGCCAAAGTGTTTAATGATATAACTATGGAATTCACAGCTTTTCTGTGCTTATTGAAGGTATACCGCAAAAAAATTTATGCCTAGCATGTAATAGACATACCGGGCTACCCTGAATTTACGAATATTTCACGGACTAAATATAGTCAATCCATATTGAAAGACTTTCTGTCTTCTTTATTTTTAAATTAATAAATTATAATTTATTTCAAAAATTTCAAATTCATATACATAAAAAATATTTTTTTAAAACATACATTTCTAACAGGTATTTATTCTATGCATACCATATCCATCAGTAACTCTTCAAACCCGAAAGACATTCGCAGCGAATTCGAGGCAACCCAATACAGCTACAGATATAATGTAAATATAACCCTTAACCATACATAATATGTTTTATAATGCTTCCACCACCTCGACACACCAACGGAGCAAGATGAGACAGGCACCTAACCTTACCTATACTAGACTTGTATTTATTGAGTGTTACATTTTAGTATTGTATGTTGTGCTTACTTATTGATATAACATTAGTGTCGTGTTAGAGGGATGCTGAAAAGGTTTTCAAAGGTTAGTAAGTACGCATGCGTGCGGCGAGCAAGCGATAACAAGCTGTAACAGACTGGTGGTTAGCGGTGATAAGGTCCTCTAAGGTGGACGGCTATCGGGGATTGGTTAGTCAGAGAGGGATAGGTACATATGATTCAAGTGGAAAGAAAAAGGAAAGGTGGAAATGTATTGCCAGACTATTGATACTTTGATACCAGTAGAGTATATTTTTGAGGAAAAACATAATGGCACGAGAAAATGTGACGTTAGAATATCGATAGCAGCTATGGTTGAAGAATTGTCTAGGCGAGTTGTGTGATGGTGTTTTTCTTAGTTTTCTGAAGGTTGACTGACTCAGACAGGAGATTAATAGAATATGTCATCCAGTATCAGTCTACAACTGTAGTTTTAACTTGACGCCTAATGGTCGATCGAGTATTGAATACAGTCGTGGGTTCTAATCCCTTTTCTAGTCGAAGTATGTTAGATTGATATGGATTCCGTAGATTAGAAAACCCATTTGAAGTAAATAAATTCATAGGCAGAAATAAGATTTCGGCCTGGACATTGAATTTTCTGAAGCACTTTCAGAATGATATAAAGAGATTCGAAAGATGGAACGCTTTTGAACTTATAGGTAAAATTTCAACTGAGAAATATGAATATTTCTTACACCAAAATCGCTGCGAATTAAGCCAAATAATTTGGAGTCTCTGGGGGACGGGCCGCTCACCTGTGTGCTACATCTTACTGTGATCACTAAAAATACTGATAATACCTTTTTTGAAACGACAAACTCGTGTTTAAGACATTGCTATAAGCCTTAGCAAAGGGTTTTTAAACCTATGAAATATCATTTGTGTTGAGAAAGTAGGTGAGTCTAGAGAAGGGGTTCCATCCCGAAGATTCAATAGGAAAGAAAGCGACACGTGTATGTGTTTCCTAGTACAGTCGTGATGTAAAAGGTTGAGATGGAGTTGGTAACGTGACAACTTAAATCGTCCCTGATATATAGGAAGTAAGTGGGAGTAGGCGAGGCTAGGTCTAGGGTAGGAGGGCAGGGTATATCTGACCTGCAGTAGTAGCGGGCGGCGATGCAGCCAGTCGGCCCACACGTCCGGCTCAAAGCCCTGCCGCGGGAACAACCATCAACCACGGACATGCAAACAACACGCCTGTACTCCGCCGTTACATGGACTAACTACATGTATGACGCTGCCTCGGGAAATGCTCCAAAGAGGTTTTAATGATTTTAAAAAAGGAAGACGTTCTCAATTCGACTGTATTTTTACCATCGAGTAAAATACACACCTACTTTGGTCGATTGTGAAACGTTTTGAAAAGCGCCCAATAATACCTTTGGTTTATGCAGCCGACCCCGATTACGGGATAAAGTTAGGGGAATGATGCTGCTGGTATATCTCTAGGGTCCCATTACAATTTTTAATAAAATATTCGACATCTAAGGAATGAATCCCGTTTATTGAATTTCACCCACTTTTCGTAAACCAATTTTAATATAAAACTTGGTAATATTCCACTCGAAGGACTTATTACTAAAATGGTTCATTATATTTAAAAAATAATTATTCCCTCGTTGGAGCTAAAAGACAACAAAACAAAATACCCATGCAATATTAGTGTTATAAGCTTGGCTTGGTCGACACAAGCTGTAATTTCGACAATTTTGATGTATATTTACACTGTTAAGTATAAAACCTCCACCGAATGACCCGAACAGATAATATTGCCATGGATATGATACGATTAATAAAACTCACATTGTCTGCGATGCGATCCAAGTTTTAAAGCAATTTACCAACTGTTACGGTTGATTCACATTACAAACATTTCTCTAGATCATTTAGTTTTTATTTTATTTTTAATACTTATCATACTTATAAGTACATTTATAAAGAGAACTGGTTTTGTTTGATTTATAGAATTTCAACATTAGTAATTTCAAAACATACCATAGATGTGACACAAACATTTGACAAAAATAAATTTAAGCTTGGAATTTTTGGAATAAAATTTAAATTTTCATTTACGTTTGAATTTTCATATGATTTGTGATTTGCAGAATGTGAAATCAACCTATCACAGTATACATATAAAGCTCAGAACTCATTTTGACATGTACCACATCAAAAGAAATTCAAAAACAAAACAAAAAACAATTGAATGTTTAATTTAAAAAATTACTGCATGCACGACAATGTATCCAAAAATCCTCCAAGATGTTACTATCGCGTTAATTAGTGATTATTCTCATTCCGCTTTGTAAGTTCATTAATTTCCAGTTAATAAATTTGGATGCTTTATTCCCTACACGTACTGTATACTCCATTAAGATGGATTTTTAGGATTAATGTCAGTATATTTCATCATCAAATTACAAGTAAATTATCCCAAAACTTTTAACCACTTGACCATACAAATCCTAAAAACCATTTTGGGCAGCAATTTAGATAAAAAAGCGACTTTGAAATTTCTCTACATTTACAAGGGCTGTTCACTTGAGTATGAATCAAAGTCGCTTAGTATAGCTATTGGACGTTGTTCCTCATATAATAGTGAAGACGTTTACCTGTGGGTATGGCGGGGGCGGGGGCTGCGGGGGCCGTACGGTGCCGGGGTAAGGCGGCGGGGGCGGAGGCCGAGACACGCCTGCCACGCCCACAGTCGCTGCGGAAGTGCAGATATACCGAGTGAACGCATGTGTTACATACTCGACGATAGATTGCCTGTAGCTGGTTCTTTAAGTAGACCAGCTTAGCTTTAGCTTCAAAAAGATTCAAACACAATGTAATTGTTATTGAATATTTTTAATTGAATGCCTGGGGTAAATGAAACGACAGTGCTAGTACTGACTGGAACGTACTTTCAGTTGTGCCCTCATCACGTTCACATATACCATAATATCGTATACCATATACGAGGGGCATACCGAAAAGATCGGTAATCGAGTACTTTCGATTTAATTAGATTAAAAACTCTTTTTGATGAATAAACACTGGTTAGTTGAAAATCGAATACAATTGACAGAATTAAAAAAAAATTTTTTTTTAAAGAACAATATCAGTTTGAAATTGATAGGTCGATAAAAAAATGGAGCTTACAAGAGAAAGTTTCCGTGCCATAATTTTTTACAACTTTCGACGAGGATTATCTCAGGGACAATGTCTCGCTGAGCTTATATCTATATTCAAGAGTGAAGCGCCTAGCCAGACGACAATATATCGCTGGTATTCTGAATTCCGGCGTGGACGTGCTTCTCTTGGCACCGTACCTTCCACAGGCCGGCCAAAAACAGCGGTTACACCAGAAAATGTCGCTGTTGTGCGCCGAATGATACAGGATGACCGACATATTACATATGAGCAGATTCGGGCTACTTTAGGGATAGGTATGACTGCGATACAAACTGTTTTACATGGTGAACTGGGAGTGAGAAAGCTAGTTTCCCGCTGGGTGCCCCATAATTTGTCCGAAGAGCAAAAGGCGGCTCGTGTCAATTGGTGCCGGTCTACTCTGCAACGCTTCAACGGAGGAAAGTCAAAAGCAGTTTATAACATTGTCTCTGGTGATGAATCATGGATCTATTCATATGAGCCAGAAAGAAAGCATCAGTCGGCTGTCTGGGTCTTCGCAGGTGAGATCAAGCCAACAAAAGTTGTCCGCTCTCGCAGCGTATCGAAGAAAATGGTCGCTTCGTTTGTCGCGAAAACAGGACATGTAGTCACAGTTCCCTTAGAGGAACGGAGAACGGTTACCGCTGATTGGTATACAACGGTTTGTTTGCCACAGATGATATCCGAACTCCGTAGAGGTAACCCGAAACGACGCATAATCCTCCATCACGATAATGCGAGCTCTCACACCGCTCAGAAAACAAGCGAGTTTTTGAAGCAGGAAAACGTTGAATTAATGGATCATCCTCCATACAGCCCTGATCTGAGTCCCAATGATTACTTTACATTCCCTAGAATCAAAGATTTATTGCGTGGTCAGCGGTTTCAAGGTCCAGAAGAAGCAGTGGAAGCATACAAATCGACGATTTTGACCATGTCAACTTCGGACTGGAATTGCTGCTATAATAATTGGTTCGAACGAATGCAAAAGTGCATTAACTGCAACGGAGAATACTTCGAAAAGCAATAAAAATAAATTTAGTTATTTCCTGTATGTATTGTTTTATATTCCCGATCATTTCGGTATGCCCCTCGTATCTCGTTCAATGACACACGTACTGACCTGAGTGTGGCAGGGCGGCTAGCGCGACGGTCCTGTCATGTCTGACGACACCGACGGCTCCGTCTGCGCCCACGAGCCTCGTGCCGGGCGCTATGGCACGGCCGGCCGCCAGCGCCGCGTTCACTTGCGCCGTCATCGCATTCACTATGCTCTGGGTGTTCACTGACGTCGAACCCTAAAATATAACACAGTATTTGCGACACTATACAATATTTTGAAAACGTCGTTTCAACTAGAGATACTTTCTTGCTTGCTTGCAGCAAACTTATAGCATCCCTCTTTACGCCAGGAGATTCCTTTTGTAAAAGATATAACTTTTATTATTTTTATTTTTATTATTATTTGTCATTTTATTTAAGTCATGTTATAATAAACGATATAAGATTTGCATAGTCCTTCAAGCCCGACACATGATTAACGGTGAGAGGTATGTCAGTAATGACATTAAAAAATCACACAGTAAAAAGTAACTAAATCCTTTTTATTGTATATGAGTATCACAACGGCTGGACCGATCTTGATGAAATTTGACGCACTTAGCCTATGGAACGAAGGGAAAAATAGGCTGTTTTTATTCCTATAGACTAGATTCCCAACGGGGGCAGTACCGCCCCCAAGTGAGCGCTGCAGCTTTTACAGTTTTTGTTCCAACAATTTATATGGTCTTTGTCTGAATTAAATGTTTTATTATAACATGTTTTCGTATTTTAATTAATAATCACGACCCTCTTCTGCCACGACTTCAAACAGTAGGATTAGAGCGAGAGAATTAATTTACAATTTGTGATTATTAACAGACATATAACATTGGTATAATTAACTATTATGTAAAAGGGACGCTGGATTTTTTTTAATTGTAAAGGGGGCAGCAGCTTCGGAGGATGAATTTTGAAGAAAAAGCAAACGAAGTAGCGGGCAAAAATGCTGCTCATAAGTAGTATGAGACCTGTGCGAAGTGCATGTGTTGTCCGGCTGCGAACTGCACCTGCGGCCTCTGCACCACCTGCTGACTCAGCACCTGCGGCTGTCCGGGCTGACCGAACTGTGACGGACGCTGCAACATGCCGCCCTGAGTACACAATAATAACTTTAATTTATGTATGAGGGGTTTGCACTTCAAACAAATCATAATCATCATGTATTGCGTATCAGATTGTAGTAGATGGTATTACATAAATTGTTTGTATCAAATGTGATACCGCGGTGGGTCACAGCAATGGAACAGGGGAGAGACATGTCGTAATATCGGTTTATATTCCTATACATCGAACGGATGACTTTTTCGTATGTGGGTAGTTGAAGGGTTGGTGTAGGACTTAAGCTACTGACCGAACTAGTCGTTCTAGAGGGATATATTCTGAAGATAAATGTTAGTATTTAGTAACCAACGAGCATGGATGGCTGTAATGTTGTATATACATAAAATTGCTACTGCAAATCGTATACGATGTTCCCTATTCGCCTTCAATGTAATGTTTACCTGCTGTTGCGGCAGCGCCCTCTGTTGGAAGTGGTGCGCGAAGGGGGCGCGCTGCGGGGACTGCACGCCGCGCCACTCGCTCTCCCCCTTCCCGTCGTCACCTTCAAGCTTCACCTCAGACTTGATGGTTTTCATGGCAGACTGCTGAACAACACAACACACTTCATCATGTACAGCCCGTGGCAGTCCAATGCTGGACATAGGCCTGTCCCAGAGCAGGCCTCTTCCGTTTGTCTAGGCGTAGCACTCGAAGACTCGTCTGCTCGATTGCCATGGACCGGCAATCGAGCAGACGAGTCAGGCATATATGACCAGCCCACTGCCACTTCAGCTTGCTAATACGGTGAGCTATGTCGGTCACTTTGATTCTCTGACGGGTCACTGCGTTTCGAATGCGGTCCATCAGAGAAACTTTGAGCATAGCCCTTTCCATAGCCCGCTGAGCGACTTAGATTTAGATTTGTGGATCAGTCGTGCAGTCAATGTCCACGTTTCGGCTCCGTAAGTCATCACGAGTAGGACGCACTGGTTGAAGACTTTTGTCTTCAGGCTTCACACATCGGAAATGTAAATAGTATCACTATCTGAAAACTATCAAATGAGCAGCTAGCTTTGCATTCGAGGCTCCTTACCATGAATTAATAAAGGAATAATATAACGAACCTGCATAGCCATCTGTTGACTCTGAATGACCCTCTGCACGCCCTCCGCGAACATCTGCCCCGGGCCTGGCGTCTGCGGCGACTCATGTTTGATCTCCTGCACTTCAGTCTTCACTTCTCCCGTCTCCATCTTCACTTCAGATTTGTTCTCGATGTTTTTCACTGCCTTCTGGAGGTCGCTGTCCATCTTGTTGTCGGGCTTTTCCGATTCATCGCTACAGAAATATGGTTGAACATTATAGGTGCCTTCGATCTTTTTGATGTGAAACATCACAACACACACAAAAAGCATAAGTAGACACCAAATTTTATAGGAGGGCACGACGGATCCTGGTGGAGTCGTCGGTTGAGACGAATCAAGTCCTTCACACTAAACATGGTGGAGGAATTATAATTTGTTAGCAAATTTGACATATTTATTTACACAGCAGTTATATTCTCTTTGGTAGGTGCACGACGAAAGTAGGTTTTAATGGCTTTGCATCAAGGAATTCAGTTATATAAACTTGCTTTCAATTTATACGGATTTTTTTTTACAATTAACAGTTAAATTTTTGTACGATATGTCATCTATCCATGAATGTACAGCTATTTTCTTTCTTTAAGTCCCTCATTGAATACTTACTTCTATCTAGACTAGCTTCCTTAAACAAAACTTAACAAGTTAGTTGCAGCAAGATGTCTGCACCTCCACAACCTTACCTATTATCCCGACACGAAGATGTGGTAAACTTCTACTTTCGATACAATACAATAACTCATCTCACTCACGGAGGCTCTCTCTTGGCGTGTCTCTCTGGCTGACCCTCATCAGCCAGCTCCAGGCCATCCAGGATGTGCTCAGCGTCGTTGAGGGCCGCCAGCTCGGGATCAGCGTACTCCAGTATATTGAACTGCTCGCCGATCTCCGCTGTCAGCGACTCCAGGAGCTCTTCGTCGTCTTCTCCCCCGAGGCCCGTGAGGATGTCACCAACCTATGTAATATACATTATAGTTGTTGAAGTTTGAAAAAGAATTAGGAATAGAACCAGGAACCTTCGGATTGTGGACCCAACTCTTAATCTACAAGGCCACGGAGGCGGTTAAGTACAAACTTCAGAAGTGTCATAATGAAATTCATCTATCAAACAATGTTGTGTAAAGTTATAAAGACAACAAACTACCGAAAAAACAGCAACATTGTAGGAAGAGAATGTTGAATATTGTGCAAGATAACAAGACAGGTCTCATTGGGCACAATATCTGACAATACTCAACCGATTACTGTACTCCACCCTGAAAACAAGTTGACAGTGTCTCGTGCCAACCTGTAGAACGATAGTGGAGATAGCATCAAGATTAGTCTTGTGTCATTTTCCTGACATTGATCGATCTAGAAGAAAGACCACACAAACCAAAGGGCAAATTTTTTATTTAAAAATTACGAGGTTTTGCTATTGATTGTCTATTTCAATTTATATAAACCATCTTAATTGAGTTCAGAATAAGAATAAATTTATTTATAACAGTGTACAAATATTTTTCTTAAAACTAATTGGGCTAGAATATTTGATCTAGTTACATACTAAAGCGTCTGCAGCTAAACTAAGTTTAAAAATTTGTATTTTAGCATACAGTGCCTCACCCCTTAGAAAAGCAGACGGAACGTCTAGCCGCCAGTAGTAAACAAGGTAACTTGGTTTCGCTGTATTTATTCTGTTTTATGAATAAGTTGCTTGCCAAGCTTGTAGATTATGACAAACCCTGTGTGGAAATCACTTTCCTCGTGGCTTCCCATGATGGAGCACAAATCCATCAGTGGACTTTTGACACAAATAAAACAATCGTAAACAATATAAGCCTTACCTCGCCAATGTTGCCGGAGTCTTGTTCAAGTTTGTCAATATCTCCCATGTCCATTTCATCAGCTCCATGATCGTTTTCTTGTTTGGTCTCTCCTTGATTAGCTGCAACCAATAATGCGACACTTTGCTTATGTTAAAATAATCATAACAGCTCATGTATGAGTTGGCTTTGTTGATAAGGTAAAGTGACACGATTAACTCGGGGTTGAAGTGTCTAAATTTGTAACAAACAACTTCATGTTTAAATGTGAATCAAGTCTATTAGGTCACTGTTTGAAAGGAATGGGACGTTCCATTCGGAATATATTCTGAAGAGGTTGGTTAGTCGATTGGTCTCCTCACATTCTACTTAAACAAATCTATATTTAGTATTAGCCCTTCATGACTGAAAAGCTCCGACAGGCGGTAATTGCCATTTGCCATCCAGCTGCAAAATTGCGGTTCAAATCCTGTACTTAAACCGCACTGGAACTGCATTTTTGCAGTCCGTCTGTCTTTGCCCTAAGACTTCACTGATATTGTTAAGTGACGCGATACGTTTATTAAAATAAAGGACAGGAGTGCTAGATCGCGAGCCACTTTGGGTCTTTGAGTCAGCGGAACCAAAATTTTAAAAAAAATTGTGGACACGTAAATGTGTGCGTCGCCTCAAACGTTGCACTAAGCACAAATGAGAATTGGTGAGATTATGTCACAGGCCGGAAACTTCAACAAATGTCTTGATATCGGTTCCTATTTGCATAAATGGATCGGATCACATTTGTATACACGCGCATGTGTGAGTGCGCGCCGCCATATTACCGATCCCTGAGCGGATCACCTTATTGCGGGAAAGGTGAGGTATCGCAGATCGGTGAGAGCAGGTAACATCCGTTCTGTACGTTGTACTATGTTAATTATGTTATTATGTGCAAACAAGCAGTGAGCATGTGTGCTTCTGTGGAGTTTTCTTGGTTCCACTGTGGGACTAGTCAGATTTTCCCCAGTAGCTGAGTGAGCATGCTTCCGTCGTATGGTTTTATTGTGACTCACATATCAGCTTGTAGTTTTAATATACTCGCATAATTTACCATTGTTCTGCGCCATGTTTGGTTTCTGTTCAACGCCCTGTGAGGCTTGGTTCACGATCGTCTGGTGCATTTGTGCAGTGCCGTCTGCATTCACGATGCGTTGCTGCATTATTACTGGAAACACAACCACATCAACAAAGATTTACTTATGTAGTAAATTCAGTCTGGAAAAATCAAATTTCAACACGAGCGTGGTCGTTGTTCAAGGATCGGGCTAGCCTAAATAAGTGCTTTCAATTGCTTTCAATGTATTTAATTAATTCAGCGCATAGTATTTTAAGCATAGCACTTTAATTTACAAAATTTCGTGCAGTACCCTCTTAATATGTTATATGATGATCAGGTGTATGCTTACGTTGGTGATCGGGCCTCTGCCCGGGAGTCAGCGGAGTCCGCGGTCGGAGCCCCACGGGCAGCGGGTGACGGAACGGCTGACCTTCTATGTTCACACCCTGGACACCGCCGTCTTCACCCACGTTCTCTGTTTTACATACAAACAACCTGAACAGCGCTCGTTAACAACTCTAAATTCAGTCAAAGTAAAGTCTGGACGGTACAGCGATTGTGGTTAGTTTGAATAAAATATAATTAACTGTAAACAAGCAGAAACATTGTTCACCTACTCATTTAGGTTGTTATATCATCGTCATTATCAGCCAGTAAAGGTCAACTGGTAGACATGGGTCTCCCCCACAATACGCCACAATGACAGAGCCACCTGCATCCATCGATTCTCCGCGACCTTTGCCGTATCTTCTCTTACTTATATATTTTCTTTTCTGTAGTCATAGTATTGTTTCGGTGTTTGTATTTATACGAGTATGGTTTACACAGTTGGGTCGGTGATCTTAGTATGTACTTCAGTATTACACATATGCTGCTATCCGGTCAATGGAAATATAGTGTACAAGTGCACAATGGATTTGAAATAACTTTTTTTCATTAGCCTCGGTTTCCACTCCGGGAAAACTTGTAGTGATTATTTCTTAAAGACGAAACCAAACGCTTATCAGCTATTATTAAATTTCACCAACTCACGCGGGTGCCACCTCTCCGGATGCCTCTGCAACAAGTCCCTGAGCTGCCTGTTTATATCCTCGTTGTTGTAGTGTATCGGGAACCGCTGCGTCGGGAAGGCGGTGCGCGGCGCCTCCGTCGGCGTCATCGGCGCGGGCGACGGCGGTTCGCTGCCGTCCGGCGCTCGAAGCCGCTGCATCGCTGCTTGGGTGACATATTATGTTAAAACCACTGCCGCGTTTACGACAAACTTTTCTTTGTTATGACGATTCGGTGTAGCGAAAGGAGGCCAACACCCAAAATAATGAATACCATTTGAAATATTTAAAATTGCTTAACGTTTGGTCACAATTAATGTGAAGTCACGATATCGTCAAAGATGTTACTTTGATAGCTTTAATCCCAGTTTATTCAATCTTAATAACAGAATACTAATTGATACAATACAGAATTATTCAAATCTATTTGGTCAATTATTGATGGTTCTCGTTCTTTATTGCCCCTTCGACCATCAGAAACAACACAGCCTATATAGATAGGTAAATATCAACACCGGAAAATTCGATCGGAATAAGGGACAAATAGCAACGTTACTAAACTGATTTACTGTTTTGTAAAACTAAGGCTGTCTACGAGTATATACTTAATTTATTTTAGACAAAGTGTCTAAAAATTACAAAATAATAGACTAATTCCTATACATCATTATTTTTGTTATAATAAACATGCCCTTTTCAGCTAACAGTATTTCGAAAAAATAGTAAAACTTTTCGATTGATCAGGATTTGAACTGTTAACTTTTAAAGACAAGCACTCAATTTTTCCGCCGTCCCTTCTAAATGTAATGTCAAATTTTCGGCATATATGTATATTATAATGAGTCTGACCCGGGAATGCGCAGCGCGGGGCCTCTGTGGGCGTCATCGGCGCCGGAGACTGCGGCAGTTCGCTGCCGTCCGGGGCGCGCAGCCGCTGCATCGCTGCTTGGGTGTGACCTTTCTTATAAGCATGGTTGGAAGACATATCGTGTAACGATTGATTTATACTTTGTATGAATAAAGCTGTTGATCTTCCTCACAGAAACAATAACAATAAACACAATATGATTTTATAACCCACGGCGCCCTTAAATCAGTGATATTTTGAATATGGTGAATTTTTTTTGACACGAACGTTATTCCAAACAATTAGGTTATCGGTCAAATGACTCGGACATCTAAATTCCCCAGTCTTGTTCCAAATTTCCGGTGTGGACATTAAGGCAGACAACATTATAGGGAGAGTCTGACCCGGGAATGCGCAGCGCGGCGCCTCTGTGGGCGTCATCGGCGCCGGAGACTGCGGCAGTTCGCTGCCGTCCGGGGCGCGCAGCCGCTGCATCGCTGCTTGGGTGTGACCTTTTTTTATAAGCATGGTTGAAAGACATCGTATAACATACGTAATAGGGTATGAAACAGTATCATTAAGTTATTCCGCCAAGCTAGACAGAACTGAATTACTTAACCTCGCAATCTTTAACTTTGGACTGCCAAATTCCGTATGGCATATAACAAAAAAGCCGGAGCAAAAGTAAAATACCGCATTACATACATTTCTAATTTAAAAACATCTGATGTTATAAATAGGACATGTATTTTTGTGTAACTAGTCATTTCATATCACAAATGCTCGTGGAAGATACATAAAAATACAGGCCTATATAATAATATTATAATAATAAATAAGTACGTAATTTCTCAACCATGCTCTGTGTTCAAATAAAATTTCTCTCATGTGGCATTTATACACTACAGAACAAGATAATAAACGACTTGATAAAGTCTCTCGGACAAGAGCGGTCCAGTATGCGACCACACAACCCTTCTAAAAAGACTTATTTATCTGCAGGACACATTTTCTAATATCCAATTGACTTTGAATGAGTTTCAAAGTGTGCCATTATAATAAAAGTTCAAAAATATGGGCAGAGCTTGATATGTATGCTGGAGACCTCGGTTTAAGGACGATCCTCACACCGACATGAATAAACTTATCCTGTTCGATAATGAACTTTGTTTCGTTGAAGCGTTGATTTCTGATACGAAAAGGCTTCTCTCTAAATTTTTATTTACAGTGACAAGGCTGTTTGGCAATTTGGCAAAGCCATGATTCCTTTAACTCGAGTGTAGATACACGCGAAACTCCGGCCTTTGCCGTCACGCATTTGTCAAGAATCCAAAGCAAAAACGAAAACTATTAGAAGCGGTACAAAAGGTGTATTTGAATTTTAAAAATGGAAATGGAATTATTCGGGTCGGTGGTTGGAACGCCAGGGTCTATGTAAGTGGTAATACCTTGCATCCGTTGGTCGTGTATGATCTGCTGCTGCTGCTGCGACTGCTGTTGTCGCATTTGCTGCAGTTGCTTCCACTGCCGCTCTTGCTCAGCTTCGCGCGCGCTTCGCTGCTGCCCGCACGCGCGCTCCTGCTCCTATACCACCCGACACGTTAGTGTTGGTTAGACTACGTTGATGATACCAGGTATTTGGACGTATGTAGCTTGATAGACGATGTTGGTAGATAGGCTCGTATAATTCGATCCGAACTTTAATTATCATTTGTGTACGATCTGGCACCGGCGTTGTCAAGACCATTGAATTTGTATAGATATATATTACTACAGAAAGATAAAACAATAGAGTTTGGTACGAGTAGTAATGCTAAGGCAACCGCACCAAACAAAAATAGTATGTGATATTTATTACACATTTGGCTACAGTAATGTGCAGTTATAAGGAATTTATTTAAACGTAGATCACAAAGCCTAAGCGTTTTTTTCTTCTCCAAACTAAGATCAATTGCAACGACGTTGACAAACCGTCGCTTAGGACCCTAGGACACTACATATAATATAATTGTTTAATTTTATTGTAAAATAACCATTATTTAGTTGTGCGGCGCAGTTTCTATATTTATTAAAATGTATGGATGAATCTTTAACTATCAACTCTTGCTAGATCACACAAGTTTAGATAATGTATGTGGTGAAGTGTTTGCCGTGCAGTTACATTATATTATTTATACAAATAAAAACTAATTTCAAAATATTTTTAGAATTACACTCTGTCAATGAACGTAGTTTATTACAGTGAGGCTTTATGAAAACCGATATTAAATTGTGTAAACTTTCATATTATCGAGCTACCGGATCTTTTTCGTTATGGTAGATCCAGTAGTTTAAATAAGTTTCTTTTAAATTACTAAAAATTATTTAATGTAATCTCGCTACTGTGTGCTAGTGTTTCGTTAAAACGCTAACATTGCATACACTTGCTTATTGAAATCACGTCATTTGCACTCTATTATACACTGCATCAAAGTTCGCTTAACTTGGAAAATAGTCGAAAATCAAAAATAAACAAATGATAATGTGTATGTCCACGAATTAGGCCACGGTCTGGACGACATCGAGCAGCGGGCCCGGGTTTCGTACAAACCTGCAAAGCTGCGGGCGCCCCCGTCTCTACCGCCCATACCGTGGACCCTTACACCTCAATAAAGAAACAAATACTTGTATCGCTTTCACTGTCCAAATATCTTGTACCATATCAACTCTCGTACTTAGCATGCGGAATCTACGCATGCATGTTTAAATTTAATTTTATTAATTGATATACATATATATACGGGTAGGCAGAATGTCCATGTTGATTTAATACTACCACTATATTTATCGGAGCCCATTTGCGATTTGATCCTCTATAATTTTAAGAGAATATCGGGGCTTTAATTTGACCATGTTAAGAAGTTACCTCTAGATTCGAAGTAGTACATTTCTTGCATATAAGCACGCTTAAATCTTAACGTCTTATTGTCAGATATGTCAGTTTGTATAGGTACTCTGTTTATCGATGGAACACTAGTTTCGTTAAATCTGAAAAGCTTTTTTCAATAGAACTCAAATGGAGAGAAAATAAATGCAATAATTTTATTCGACCAAATAACTCTGGATGTTGCAAAATGATCAATATTTTAAAAAGGCCAACATTGCTATTTACAAGGCCAAAACTTGTTTACTTTCAATGCATGTACTTAAAATTCATACATAACAAGTTATATGTGCACTGTAGTCGTACATTCATGCTAAGGTTATTTCTATATTTATCAAATAAGTAAATAATAAATGTACTGTATTTTGTTCCTTCAAGTCAGTTTAATCAAGTCAATCATAATAGCTACATTTGACGGTTGATTATTAAATAATCATATCTCAATATGTCAGAAAAAGTTTTCTTATCATATCAAATGGAACTATTAAATTGGCTTAACTAAAATATCCTGATTTTAATTATGAATTTTAATAACATTGTGTTAATATTTTAATTACTACAATTAATGAGAATTGTCCAAAAAATCACACAATTCAATGACCTACGACTTTCAAAACATTCGGATAAATATAATCATATCAAATAAATTTTTAATGAAAAGCTTCATCTACGAGTCCGTTCAATCAGAAAGCAGTAAAGTAATATCAAGACTCGGTTCGACTTACTCCACAACATAAACGCATGAAAACTTACACACTAAATAGAAGCTTTGTACAACAGCGTAACGAGGCAAATTAAATTCTAGAATACATAATAACATCTAAGTGTTAGATCGTGTTAGCACACCACACCGCAGCCACCTTCTGCGTCCAATGTTAAAGCCAACAACTACCAAGGCGAAGCTCAAATTAATGGAAAAAAAAAAATCAACTTTACGGATACAGGATTCGAGTCCAGGAGGCGGTAACGTTTCACAACGATTCAAAGCTAAAAGAAAATGTAAATAAAATAATCACACAGCTTACAATGCGATCGTCAGCCAGACATGTGTTGTTGGGTGATTGTAATTTAGATAATATTGATCGACTTAAGTGCGGAGGACCGCGAGGTGCGAGCGCGCGGTATCACCCAACAATTTCAAGTACGTACTCGCTCGCATACACACCCTTAAAAGTATCATCTGTGTGTCTGCCTAGTGTGTTTATAAAATGTATTTACGAAAAAAATGTATGCTCATCCAAGAGTTTTATGGTTTTTTAATACAAGATACTGGATCTCAATCTCACATGATGTTATGTTTTATACTTCTTCCTGTTAAAATTTAAAAAAAAAAACGAATATATGTATCTTTTCAAAGCATAATCATCAAATATTTCAAAAACCATAAAAATTAATACAACGAAGAAAGGGACGTGTCGTCCGTGATTTTAGTATCTAGCCCAGTCCCATCTTGTTTTGAGGTTGAATGTTTGTTTGATTTACAACTCATTTATTTCAAATTTTACATGAAAAATTTCCTATTTATACCCGTGTTGTATAATTTTTTTTTACAGTAAATAGACTGTGGTTTTTAACAGTTGAGTAAACGTTATATGTTGTGTACAACTTTTTCAAACCAAATGTTCCTCAAATTTATAAAGTAATGGTCCGCAATGAGATCAACAAATACACTTCTACCATGCAACACTCAATAAAAAGAAATTTATGTTACTTTTACTACCGGGCAATATTAACAAAATCATTGTTTTATTTTCATAATAATTATAATAAATATAGAGTATAGTAAAGATTTGACAACATTTGGAGAACATTCAAGTTGACCGTAGGTTGTAGTGTGGTGTATCGAGGTGTGAATGCGAGCGTTTGTATCGCGCGAGTGGGTCGGGCCCGTGCGGGGGGTACCGTGTTGTGGGGATGCTGCTGTAGCCGCGGCAGTGTGCGCATTATCTCCGAGGGTGTGAGCACGCGAATGTGCTGGTCCGCCTCCAGGAGCCCGCCGGCCGTCACCGTCACGTTGGGCGCGCGCACCGGCACTGACGCAGCAGCAGACGCCACCGGCGGCGGCGTAGGCACCGGAGTGGTCGGCGCCGGCGTCGTGACCGGCGCTGTTGTCGCCACCGGCACCGGCGTCGTCGCTCCGCTATCACCCTCGACCGCACCGCTCGAGCTCTGTCGCGCCCCAACCATAGCTTACAATGCCACTGAGATAACACACGGCACCGGTACCAAGGCTACAGACAGTTGTGCACTTTTGAACTGTTCATTAACCCACTAATGTAAATAAACAAGGTTACTGACACTATTTCGCCCGACTGTAACCACGGTGTTACCTCAGGCGTGACACTAACTAATGCTAGATGTGAAAATACTGCGGCTTTTGAAAACCCAAGAGATCTGACGCGCCCCAACCATTCTGCTTACAGTGATGCTAGATAGCACGATGGTAATAAGATTACTGCACTCTCATCTCCCGAATGAAGCCACTGTGTTACCTCCAAAGTTACACTTACTAATAATAATACTAGCATTATGAAATAATAATATTACTTATAATATAATAGTAGTAAGAGTAAGACAAAAAGGATCTGCTGCACTCCAAAACGTTTTTCTTACATTGTAGTTAAGACGGCTCAATGATACTGAGTCTACCACCAGACTATACTTTTGTCCCCCAACGGACACTTGCTACAAAAAATACTAGACATGGTGAAAAATTCCTTTAATCCCATTGGTCATGTTGCGTTCCATTTTACAATACGACTAAGATACAACAATGGTAACCGACACTCGAGCTACTGAAGCCACGTAACCCTTTTGAACACTATATAGCTCTAAATATATTATATATAGCCCTATGATCTCTATATAGTATAACAGTGTATTACACATTAAGGCTTTATGTTTTAATCGAATTATGTTTGTTAGATTTACATTAATTTAAACCATGGACTTCTACATGATTTTAATAAATTTGTCAGAGACAACCCAAACATAGACGACACATTGTATCGCCTTTTAAACTGCAAGCAAACAATTTTTTTCTCTTATGTCCTACCCGGATATTTTTTACATATTTTAAATGTAAGTTATAATGCAATTTTTTCATAGACTTAATATTATTAATACGCAGACTAAATCTCTCTGCTCCATTGCTGTGCCCCACCGTGGGTCATATTTGTAACAACGTATGTGCAACTCTAACCACAACACGATAAGCAAAAAACTGATATGAACTGTCCAGTGCAGTCACGGCAGAGAGAGACAACAGCATCCAGTGTCAATCTACTACATATATAGTGGAATGCTGTATCTTTGTCACACTTTACACCATGGCATACGTGAGCGTAGCTAATGCTCGTGCGTAAAGTGACGAGTGTAAACGTACTACGTGATCTGTGGCCACTACGACAGATATTTGTGCAAAGCAAAGCACGCACCGCAACGAATACAATGAAACTTTGGGGAATCAGCTATTTATAAATTCAGGATAGTAATTGCATTATCCTTTGAGAAATATGCATTTTGTTGCTCACGCAGGTCATGATGAGAAATGTACTAGACGCCCTAATGACACCCAATTTTTTATATTATTACCACCAAACATATTTTTAATATGTACCCATACAATATGCCTCATAAAAGAATGGCTATGATAGAGACACATTTTACTTGGTTCTTCTTACATGAAATAAGCCCTCAAAATCTATTTTTAACACTTATTTTCAAAATAAGTAAATTCATTTTAGGGTGCCGCAGAACAATTATGTACATTTTGAAAAGCGCAACAGGAGGCTATATCTAACGTAATTTGAGTTTTGACAAAAGCAAAATACAGCTACAGTTTCGTTTAGCATTTATTTGATGGCTATGTAAAAAGAGTATATTAATCTAGAGAATGAAATAAATCAATTGATGCCTACTTCTGTGTGTAAAGAAGATCTTAAGAGACGATGTATACTTCGCAGTTATTAAAATTGGTTGTTTTCAAAATTAAATATACTCATGGAACTTATTAAAGAGGATCGGGTTGCGTTCCCATACGAAATAACATAAACAGATTGGTTTTTTTAATGTATGTATGTGTCAATGAGTAGGGACCAGGTCCAGCTGAAAACCAGCGCTGTGGCTCTAGCTGCAGCACATGCTGAGCTGGTCACCTTTTCGGCAACAAATTTTGTATTTCCTTTTTCTATTTTATGTTGCTTTGTTTGTGTTTATTTCTATTTATATTTTGTGCCGAATAAAGTATTTTGAATTTGAAAATAAGTTCATCGGTTGGCTTATTATTGACGGCAAATATATGAAATCCGTATTTAACGCGATTCCGTTCAGAATGCTTCCATACAACATTTCTGTTGCCATATCTTTTAAAATAGGAAAGCTGTCTTTGTGCAGTAATTATCTAAAAATACTACATAAGGATTATGATGTCGCGAAATGAGTATCATTAACATACAACTTCACTGGGAATCACAATTTTCATTTTTAAAGTTTCGATTATTTTTCAAAACGCCATCTATGGACAATTAGCTGCGTAACGGCTATTGCAGCTAACTATAAAGTTCATGGTATTCATTTCGCGACATTATAATCCTATCTCCTATTTTCAGGTAATTAATTATCAAAGCTAGCTATTCTATTTTAAAAGATTATGGCAGCAGAAATTTAGTATGGAAGCATTTTGACCGGATTCGGGTTAATTTGATAATTAACGAGCAAATTAATCAAATAATGTTTCGATACAGCTAACATGTAACGAATTAACAAACGGGACGAATTGCGAACGGGACCATATGCGACAAAACCATGTACAGTACAGTAAGGGGCCGTAAATATTGCACATCGTTCTTTGGAAAGAGATAATCGGCTATTTTCGATTTCGTACACCGTTACCTATGTCGCACACAACCTATATGACGTTTGTCAATCTTGGTTCAAATGCGATAGAGTGCAGTCGCGTCCATTTCAAAAAAATATATGTATAGAGTTGTTAAAACCTCACACTTTAAATAATTTTAAGTTGTACGATGGTTAAGTAAAAATCACTGACTACAAAGAAATTAAAAGGGTTTAAACAACAACAATAAATACAAATTAATAAAGAGAAATAGTTTAACAGCTCTATATAGTTCACGCAGGAATCAAACCAAACAACAATAAAGTACTCAGTTCTGAATTCAAATTTTGATAATCAATTTTTACTGCCCCGTACTATATGATACTAATACTATTTAGATCAAATTAATAGTATATTTTATTCATAACTAAATAAAATTAAATAATATACGTTAAATTATTCGCATAACGTACTATGTCATTAGCCTGGGAATGCACCAACTTTTGTAGGGGAATCTTAAGAAGCTGGTTGATGTATATTTTTAAATATACCTAACAAGCAAAAGATACGAAGCTTCAGCAACACCTCCTTAAAAATCTGTAACGAGCACTCTGGAAAAGTACATCGTCTCTTTAGTTAAATTCGTCGATACAACAAATCCCACATTAAAACAATCAAGTATCAAACCCCATGAGTGAATGACAATGACTAAACCCACACAGTGTAGCCGCTGTGAAGACACACAGAAACACGTCGTCAGTGAGTTTGGTTAGCACACACCACATACAGCCACACGACACTACGTACCTGCTGAGCCTTCTTCATGCGGATGGCGCTGCGGTTGTCGCGCGCACGCTGCAGGTACGGAGCCTTCTGCTCGGGCGGTAGGGCCCGCCACTTCTTCAGTATTTGCTTGCAACGGTCCACCCAGTTAGGGAACTCTGTCTTCCATTCAGGGTGGTTTGTGTTCGCGTAGAGTACCGCTGATATTGTTGCTGCCGAACCCAAGCCTGCAGAGTGCATATTACATATTTTAAAAATAAGAAGTAACCACTAAACTGACAGCCGGTGTACAGTATTTAAAGTCTTCGTACTTCCTTTAAACTAATTTACAAATGTTCCCCACCCAATTGAAACATGATGGAGACACTCCCTTTGGGTGGCTTTTCACGCAGGCAAAGTGCTTTCTCTCTCTCTCTCCCTATCTATAGCTCTCATCAGTATTCCCCAAGCATTATCACGTTTCTCAATCTGGGTCAGCGATCCTGGGGTTAAGTACTCTTTTTTTAAGGAGACGATTGCCAGCTCCCAACTTGACCCTCCAACCGCAAGGGGAACTAGACCCTATTTTTCGGACTAGGCTGTTACAAGTTCATCGAGCCGCCCAAAGGTCTCTAACATGTATTAACTACTGCCATCAAATATAACAGAGATCCACAGTTTTACGGGCCTTCCTAAACCCGTAATTATCTTACTTTTCAGTCAATCAGGAGATTCAGGTGATTATCCTGCAATGTCTTATCCAAACTTAAGGTTAAGTTTCAAAGTGATATTCGAGAATGTCCCCGCTGGGAATCGAATCCGGCACTTCCCGCGTTTTTTGGCCCTAGATTTTATAAAGTCGTCCACCTCGTTCTGGTAGCTTTTTCTTTGCCTATGACTACCAAAGAACCAAATATGAATATATCTCACTCTCGTCGGCGCGCATCTTGTCTGCGCTGCGCTGGTTGTAGGAGGGCGGGGGCGCTGCAGGCTGCTCGCTCCACTGGTTGTTGCCGCAGTCAGAGAACAGAGGGCTCAGCGCGCTGTTACTGCTGCTTCAAACAAACACAACAACAACAACAATTAGTATTTTTAAACAGTCGACTTCATATCTACAAATATATTATTAAAAAACACGCCTTTGACAAAAACGCACAAAATATTAAAAAAAAACTCCAGGGGTTTACTATACTAGAAGGCAATATGTTACGATCCATGTTCTAGGTCTCCGCATTAGGCCATTATCACCCAGTGCAAAGTGTTGGACTCGTCAAAACAAACTAAATGAATCCAAACTCGAGTTTACAAGCCATTGATGAGTTCCATATCTTGTCATATTCAGATCAGCTTGATGGTACCAAATTTTTGTATTGTCATCTGAATTCCATACACTTTACTCAAAATTTATATGAGAATATTACAAGTTAAAATGACAACATGAAACAAACGAGGATACATTTTGGAGAGGTTGTGCGCCATAACTATTCATTTTGATTCCACCAGAAGAGTGTTGACATCCCTATGGCTCGCACTAAGCGTTTCGCTTTAACTTTATCGTGAGTACAGCCAAGGAATGTAACGTACTGGCAGCGTATTTAAGTTGAAGATGAACAGACACCCTCTAGCTAAACCAACCGCACATCCTCCTCGGCCACATCATCTCCCACCACCAGATGTGATTAGTTTTACTAACCAAACGGAAGAGATACAAGGCGAGTAATGTTCCTTTTTGTTCCTAAAACGTACTTTCGTAATGTTTAAATTTCCGTTTAGTTCGTAATGTTTCCATCATTTCGTAATGTTTCTTTGTACTGTTTCTAATATAATGTAAATTGATGTACAGTTATAAGATGTATGTGAACGCACCCGCTGCCGAACTCGGGGTGGTACGTGGAGGTGTAGTCTACGCCGGACATGGAGGGGCTCTGCAGCGGAGGACGCGGACCGAACCCGGACGTCGATACTGTGTTCACGTACGACGCAGACGACTCCTGCGACTCCTGAAACACATACATACTCTCATCTCACATTGGTTCGCAATAATTTTTCATTTAACACAAGTAATGCTCAAAATTTTTAGTTCGATCTCCAGCAATACTACTGTGAAAACCTCATCCAATTTCATGCAATAGTTTTTCCTTGATGCTTCAGTCAGGATTTAGACTGTCTCAGTCTTGTATCATTAGTACTAGGCATAAGCTATGATTTCCTGCCTGGGGCTATCATTTACCCGGCTGCTATATAAGTATACAATTAGATCAAGGATATGGGTAGCAGCATCTACCAATAAAAACATCATACAGCAATCACCAATCCGCTTGACAGGTATGGTGATTATGGTAAATCGTCTTATAGAAAGTCCAGCGCTACGAAAGAGGCTCACGATCAACATTAAGTTTTGCTACTCATTGATTATGATATAGCGTCAAATGGCATCACTGAAACGTGGTGCAATGAAAACAAGATAGGTTGGCAGACCATTTTTTTAACGTCACCTGTTTCCATAAACACGTTTCGGACGCAAAATTACGCCACCGCAATCCTAAGGAACTGTCACCCTACTATAACTACCGACGACCTGGTTAAGGTCGCGGACAGTCGCTGGATGCAAGTGGCTCGGGACCGGTCAATGAGGCATACCTTGAAGGAGGAATATTTCCAGTAGTGGACGTTACCAGTGATGACAATGATGATGAATCCTAAGAAACCCAAGTAAAAGTGTTACAGGCTAGCCTTACTCACCTGTGAGTCGTCCGTGAGCACCCCTTTGAATATCTCGTCGACATCGTTGCTGTCCATATCAGGCAGCGTGTCGCGCACCATGGCGTCTAGGTTCACGCCAAGTAGAGACAGTTCGTCTTTAGGCGAAATAGTCGACGCTTGCGAACCGCCCGTTTCTAAAACGAAACCAATTTTTTTACAGGTTGCCAACACAGTAAGCATTATTACAAATCAAAAATACACACACAAATTTTAATTCTATTTGTATCTGGATTTCGGGTATTCGATTGCCGGGCCGTATTCGTTACTCGGATTGATTTTATCATCACCATTAAATGAGATGAAGGCCAGGTGAAAACCCATTGTGAATTTTATGCTTTTTCATCCCGCTACGCAGATAATAAAATGTCAACTTTCCGAACAGGATAGATAAAAAACTAATTCACCACTATTCGCCTCAGTTTTCGTACTGTGCACAGCCGGTATATTGTCGGTCGCTGTCTGCTCCTCAGTCGGCTGCGGCCCTAGTATTGCATTCTTCAAAGCTGTCGAATCTTCGGTATGTTTTAGATGTCCGTCTTCCGAAGCTTCCGTCTTGATCTTACTGCTGCCATCAGGGTTGGTCAGGCTGGGGTCGTCTCTCTCTTCTTTAGGCTTCAGTGAGTGGAGAAGATCGAGCTCCTCCTATGTTAAAACCAGTATTAATCAGAATCTTATTTATAAACTTAAGTCTTATGTTATTGTCACGGGCACATCAGTTAAAATTACCGACCAAACTTTCAATGTTCGCATTTTAAAGAGCTTTCTTGAATTCTTTCTAGACTGAAATAATAAAAAGAGAAGGCAGGAGTGAGTGAAAGAGGTGGAGATAGGAAATGTGTAGCGAACATTATAGATCCTCCAAACTGAATAGCATGACGTCAGATACGTAGAACGTTCTCGAAGAGGGAACAAAACAAAATTAATGACGGCTACTGGAACCATTCTGGAAATGTCATGGAAGCGAAGACAGGGACTCGAACTGTCGGGAAGACAAAGTTTAGAAGTTTGGCTTGTGGACCTGTGTTACCAATAAACTCCAGAAATTTGGAAGCGTGTTTCCTTCGATGCTGAACCCCTCCCGCTCGCAACATTATTATTATTCGTTCGATCTTTTAGTAATTAAAGCTGGGCTTTATCAACCAGTTTAATGAGAGAAACTGCAAATAAAACAATTACATAAAAAGTCACTGGAAACATTTCTACAAATTCTTATTGATATCTTATTTCAAAAGTATCTATTGATACCAACATTTCTCGTTTTACAGAAAACCTACAAAGATAGACAATTTAACACAATAACGACTTCCTTCTAGTCTCATTTCAAAGTCGTTAATTTATCAGTTGATAAAAAATAAAGATGCACCGATTGGGAGCCTATCGCCTACTAAGTGAATCATAACATCTCCTTTCTTGCATTTTACAAACACCCCCAGTGGGTGTGTTAGGTCAGTGCGACGCAACTTAGTTCCAAATTATTAAAAAGACAAATTGTATGAAACATGGCAAAGCATCTAAGGCGCTACTAGCGTATTGTTGGCGCCACTGTCCCTACATTATATATGGTAGAGAATGGATGTTGATTTTGTTCCGTTTGAGATTCGGTAGGTCTATTTTCGCTGTCTCTTAGTACGTAGTATACGTATTACATACTCTTTGATTTAGGTGTGGTTAAATTAGTAACTAACACCTACAAGATAACGACGAGTGCACATACCGTGTTAAGCTGTATAACGAAGGACACATCATTGTCGTTGAACGAAGTCAGTGCCGTGAGCACATCTTCGCCGTCGCTGTCAGAGTTCTCAAAGTCCATCTTAAAGTCTCTCAGCTCTCTGTAGCCCTCGGGAGTGCCGGGACGCACCGTGGCGCCGGGACTCTCTGATGCGTTGCCTGCAATAAAGATTTCTGTTATTGTTTTTTTTAATGAATGGTTTGCACTTGTAAATGTACACACACAGAAGCCTCAAACTAATGAATACTATTAATAATGCTGTTTGGCGGCAAACTTAAGTAACATGGTGGCAGCTAGCCAAGCGGACATAGAAAATGTTCTACGACTAAACAAACCGAGCACCCATAGATATCCCACTGTGAATCGAACCCGGGACCTTCAGATTGCTAGTCCAACTTTTAGCCATAAAGTCACGGATGTGGTTTTATTTATTTATAAAACATAATTTTTACAAATATTTGCTTAAAGTGTACTTAATCCGATTGGAAGGTTTATCTGTACACCATGTGACTCGTCCATTTTACAATACTCACACACATTCTATCGTTAATTTTAACAAATACCTTCATCCTTAGGGCTTCATCGTTAAATAGGGGTATTGCAACAATTTCAAAGAAGAAAGTATTTGTCACTTATGTGTAAGATGGCGAGGCATTTGATAGACATTTTGACCAGAGAAAGAAGTTTCCCTAAAATCTGTATAAATAAAATACTTGCCTGGCTGACTGACGTAACAACGCCCAGTCTAATCAGCTCGGGCTAGAAATTAGAATTAATACACCAACCCATTTTTTAACATGTATTATAGTACCACTATAAATTTCACCGCTATGGGAATGAAAAAAAAAGTTTTTATGTGGAAAAAAACATGAACCGGAACCTTGTTTGATACATCTATCCATTTAACTATTTAGACAACCAATAAAGAAGCAATCTTTAGTCGTGTTGTTGTCTAAGACTTGTAGGACAAACATGTGATCTTACCAGTGGAGCTGACGGCGGGCTTGACCGGCTCCAGCAGCTCTTTGCCGAAGAACGCCTCCTGCATATACGAAGGGAACTGCTCCATCAGCTTGGAGCGAGGCTTGCGGCGCGGCTTACGCTTGTTGCTCGGAGATTCTAGGTTCATAAAAACATAGGGTTTATTAAAGCAATTTCTAGGCGCCTATATTCTTTTTCCCGTTTGAGTGGAAACTAATGTGTTTTACATGCATAATTGTATATTCCGGCATCATACCGTGAGACGTTGTAGTAATATCAAATTACTTTAAGACTCAGACCAGATAGTATTGATTTTGGAATAGAACAACGCAGTTGCGTTTGAATTGCAATTGAAAACAGAGGGCACCACCTTGAAGTACACGCGGGATTCTGTAGCAATGTCTTCAATTGTTCATATTATTTACTGAGCTTTTATATCAAAGAAATGACTTGATTAGGGCAATATTTAAGCATACACAAAGAACTAAGGTAGATGTATTTCAATTATGGAAAAGGTATTACCTCCCGAAGGCTGTGACCCATCTCCCTCCTTCTCATCTTCAGCTTGCGCCTTGATGGTCGTCTGTCTCTGTCGCACCACGAACCCGCCAATGCCGAGCTTGTTCAGGTTCCTCTGTCTTTTTCTCCGGAGCACCGTGAGCCCAGACTCGGTAGTGTATATCGTGAAGCCTTCCGGCGGAGGTCCGTCGTTGGCAACGTTCCACAGCACCCCTTCCTTCAGGTTCAAGTTTGTTGCCACACCTGATCCAAGGAATTAGTTATAGTTCCGTCAATATAAGAAGATGACGAGAAAATTATAATCTTCTATTAAATAAACTGAAGCAAAAAAAATTATGGCTGAACCATTCGTATAGAGCCTCATCTAGTGTATTCTCTGTACGTTTGAGTACTCGGTCTAGTCAAACGTACCGTAATCATAAGTTCAACTTTTAAAGAAACCAGTCAAGTGCGTGTCGGGCCACGCGCATTGTAGGGTTCTGAAGTTGAACTGGTTTTATAAAAATTTTGAGTGAAATTTGTACAAAATGTCCATTTTACCACACCAATAATATTTTATAATTTGGTCGCCTATTACTCCTTAACACGTGAAGCCACCTAAGTCGTGATAGTTTTCCTTTAAAGTTTATCATATGTACTACTACTATGAATTTTTCAGATTTTTAAAAGGAATTGTGTAGCCGATAGTTTTCGTGCGGTAAACATACACAGTGGACTTGTCTATATGTACCACAATACAGTCGTAGGTACAAATTGGTATGCCCCGACAGTGATTATTCACTGCTGGGCAAAGACAATTATAAAACTAGGTACATAGGTTCTAATACAAGAAGAGAATGCAAAGAGCTCAAGTTATATTGTCGACCACATCGTCACTTACCTGATGAGATTGTGATCAAGCAATCAAGCATTGGTTTATTGATTCGAAAGAAGAAAAAGTTCAATATAATAATGATTTTACCTTTTTAAAGATGTGAAAGTGTAAGAAATTCCGGATGCAATTTTTTTCTTTCGATTCACGTTAATAATTAGTACACTAGCGCCATCGATCAATAGAGAAGTTTAGAGTTTCTTGAACTTCGCCAATGACGAATGGCGCTACTGTAGCTGTCATATTATTGTTGTTTTTTATATATAAAAAAAGGTATGTTATCAAATGTAATATGTAACATGCTACACACCCGGCTCCTCCTTGACCTCGGCCGTGCTGTCAGGTTTGGAGTCGTCCGCCATCTCGACGTCGGTGTTCTGTACCACTGTTTCAATAGATGCCATTATTTCTAATCCATGCGACAATGCCAGCGTACAAATAGAAAAACTCAAGTTAGATACTAGTCCGCCTACTTTACTGACTATTACGTTTATACTTCATATCAGATACGATTGTCAAAGAGTATATCGTAACATTGCCGACAGTTACGCAATTTCAAACGCGTATGGTCAGTGAACCAAGACACAATGCGAGAATTACATACATTAATGCCGCGATGCCAACCCGGGATGGTTTTACTACGTCGAAAGCTGAGTCAAGAGATACAGTTACCCTATAGAAAGAGATGTTACATACATTTTAGCTGAATTGATCCTGATTGTGTCGTCTCATGAGTCGCTTTTTTTTTAAATATGTAGTATTACAGAGTATGCTCTGCAAAAAATCACTTCAAGTTTTTATTTTCAGTTTAAATATTTATTTTGTACTAACGCTGTTCTTTGCACGTTCCGAATAATAACCGTTAGAACAGTTACGTTGTATTATGTCTGGAATGAAGTAACATATTGGTGTGCATAATAGCGCTACTACAGTTGTCAAAACTATATTCTATGGTATGCTAAATCTGTCAGCAGGAGAGCCAACTGCCGAACACAAGCCTTGCAATAGACCTCGATATAACTGTTTTGTAATATCAACAGTCATCAATGATAAATTTTAAAATCAAAATCTCGCAAATGTTGTTTGTACGCGCTTCAACCGTGACTATCAGACTTCTCGCTAGTCTATAAAATTACTTCTAGTAGTTCTACAAAATAAATGTATTTATCTTTGTTTATACTTCGGTAGTAAAAACTACATATCTATAAATAGCCGTAAAAACTGCTCCTATAATTCCTTCTATGTGTATCGCATCGAGGGAGGATTTGATTAGAGTCATAAAAGTTAATGAAGAGAATAGAAACATTTCAATATTAGTTAAAAAGTCCGATCCCGCCGAGAGCGTTTGTAATGAGTATTCGACATTGAACATTACAGAAAGTGGGTCATTTTCGCTGAACTCACTATAGGTAAACCGCTTAAATGAGTCCTCGCCCGCGCGGTACAGGGGCGCGGGGGTAAGGCGACAAAGAGGATCGAGAGTGGCCGGCAGAACACTAATCTTTTTGCACATTTTTTCTCTGTAAATACCAGCGAACTACACTTTACAGCATAGTTTCTAAGTAAAATACAGTATCTTTACTCAATTTTCATTCTTCTGGATAGTCATTTAAGTATGTACTCAGCGAGTAATTCTTTTTAACTGTTAGTAGTCGAGATACTAAGATCGAAATCTTTGAGTTATACGAATGGAAACAATAGTTGTGGAACAAATGAAAAAAGAGGATATTGAAACCAGGAAGAAGACAGGGTTTTGTGTTCAGATTTGTAATTGTCATTACTGAATACTCAATAACGAAAGCTCCCTTCGAGGACGTAATACACCACAAATATCAAACATGTAGTTTCCTACAAACACACGTGGTTAACAATAAAGTGACAATTGAACTCACCAGCATCTTTCTCAGTATTTTCATTCTTGAACCTCCTCTTTCTTCTCGTGTGGGTTATTCCCATCTCTGCCTCCAGCTGTTTCATGTGGTGTGCACCGCGTTGCGACAGGCATACATCGTCGACGTAGTACTCCCCCCCTAAGCCGAGGGACTGTGGAGTGGGTCGGGGGGCGGGACGCGGCGCGGGCGCCGGCACCGACTCTATGGCCCGCGCGAGGTGGGGTGGGGGGATGTCGCGACCCCGACATAGTAAGCATTTGTATCTGTAAGAAAATTACTTTATTTAGATTATTACGGGGACCAGAATTTAGAACGATATTTTCCTTTCGAGATATTAAATATCTTCAAATTGCAGCTAAACACATATGAAAACGTGCAACTTTGACAGTTCAACCACGCATATATGGCAGAATGGATTTGGATTAAACTTGGCACTATGTAACATAACGAGTGGGATAATATCTGATTTTGTTTGTTTGTTTGTGTGGCTTACTTATCAGTAACGATAATACACGTTGGATATAAAAATGCCTAGCCGAATGTCTTAACGAACCTCCTCCAGGAAACCCACGCAGAGGACGTGATGGTTTATTTAATGGGAATTCGCTCTGAATGCTTCCATACAACATTTCTTTTGCCATAATCTTTTTAAATGGAATAACTGGCTTTGATAAGTAATTTCCTAAAAATAGGAAATCCGTTACGGCCGTTACGCAGCTAATTATTATTATTTATTCGTTTCAGACATATTCCATATTTTTGTTAGTAAATAAAATAGTCAAATTTTGGTCAAATTTAATGGTCGCTAGATGACGTTTTGAAAAATAATCAAAAATTGTGATAAAAATGAAAATTGTGTGGTTTGACGTTCCGTAAACACTTCCTCCCCTAACGCTCCCATACCTCAGGAACCGACTCAGTTAGACCTGTAGTACCGTGAAGTCGCATTTTAAATATAAGAAACAATATATTATATCGACTGACCCGGCTCGACAGCAAGTCTCAGCGTCGCCCTCGCTGCGTATAGCGTCGCAGGATGCGTGCAGCCAGCGCCGGCACGGCTCGCACTGGATGATCAGCTCACCGTCAGAGTAGGGCTCCGAGCACACGCAGCACATCACCAGAGAGGCACACGGAGCACACTCTGTACACACGACACACACACAATCATTACTTAAATACATCATCATCATCAACAGCCTATGTATGTTCCCACTGCAGGGGCTCAGGTCTACTCTCCTACAGAGAGTGTATGAGACATAGTTCACCACGCGGACTCAGTGCGGATTGGTAGACTTCACACACACCTTTGAATTTCTTCTCAGGAGTGTACAGTCTTCCTCACGATGTCTGATGATGTTGAATACTTACATACATTATGGGTTGGAGCTTGGCATCAAAATCACTTGATGGTATGTGACCATAGGGCCGTTGGATGGTAAGAGGGCGCTCTCAGAATCCTCAAGCCAATCAGGCGCTGGTTCTGCTATCAATTCATACCGGAACACAAGTGCTATTACAACTGCTGTTTGGCCGCATACTTATGTTACATGGAGGTAGCTAGCCAGGTGGTCATAGAAAATGACATACCACCAATCAAGACCGAATACTGATAGGTACTTTACTTGAAGCCATTAGCCATTAGACCACGGAGGCGGAGACTGTATGCTAAACAATACGTCCGACTCTTAAAAGAAACCCAGTTTGATTATTGTCTACATCGCATGCTTACGACTAGCTGTGCGGAAGACCGAAGAGTTATGTCGTGGTCTTGGATGTAGTGGTCAGTAGGTACACTCACCTGTGTAGTTGTCGCACCATCCCACTGTCTCTCTCGTGCCGCATACGAGACACTTCCTGCACCGCTCGCACCTCCACGCGCTGCGCGGCACCTCCGTGAGCTGCGGCCGAGCGCAGTACGTGTGCCACGTGGTGTCGCAGTCGTCACACAGCACCAGCAGCGGCTCGTCCCCCCGGTTGCCGCAGCCCTCACACACCGTGCAGTCCAGGCAGCGCCAGCCAAGCTTCACTATCACTTCAGAAACCTAAGTGTAGAATAGTGACAGAAATAGTTTACCAGTTCAATTGTTGATTAATTCTATAACGTTAGTGGTGGCACATCCCGGACATTGCAAAGAAATGTTGTGGGATTCGGTACATATTTCCATACATCGAACGGATGAATTTTGTATACACGCGCGAGTGAGATGGCAGACGCACGATTTTCCCATTTTTGCACAGAAACAAAACTGCAAAGCGCGCGATACTGCCCTAACAAACGTTGCATGAGCCGACCACTTTCTTGCGGTACAGGTCAGACACTTCAAACAAAATCGATTCTTATATCCATACATCGAACGAATAACGTTCATATATGTACACGCGCATATGTTTACTACATCGCGCTCGCCATATGACCGATCCTTGACAGGGTCACTTTCTTGCGTGGAGATGTGAGTTATCGCGGATCGGTGAACGTCTGTACAGAAGTACTGTATTAATTCTGCGTCTCTGTCTCTCACCTTGATGTTGACGCAATACGGATGGTAAGTCTGCCCGCACTGCGAGCACGCGATCAGGCAGCCCTCAGAGTCGGTGCCGACGGCGCCGCACATCACGCACACGTCCTGCGTCAGCACGAACTTGTCCTTGCTCGAACACAGCACCAGTTTGTTCTCCACGCCTGAGACAAAGTCGTAATTATATGTATACCATCTACCATCGGAGTCAGGTAATGTTTAGGTATTTATAGCATTCTTTATATTTGCTTCGCATGTTGATGTTCGACATCGGTACATGTCGTTCGTGACAGTTTTGGTAACAGTCGTCTGTTATGGACATTTTGAATAACACACAATGACTGACCGAATGGAAATTGAAATTAAAAATTCTCTCCCTCTCTCTCTCTCTCTTGATGAAAAAACTAAAACAAATATTACTCACTAGGATCATCCTCTTGTGTCTTGTTGTCGGGCGCCTGCGGTCTCTGCAGTCCTAACCCCGGCACTCCAAATACTCCCCTCATCTTGGGCTTGGAGCCTCTCTTCCTGCCGAACTCCAGCGCTGATCGCTGACGTTTCTGGAAGCCCAACTTGCCGGCAGGTGGGAATCCTCCTTTGAGCTTATACCCACTCATTTTTTTCTTGGCCACTTTAGATGATACGGTGTAAGGTTTGCCTTTACCAAGGCCGACGTCGGTCTGTGGATAAAATGTAACTTTATACATAATTTTGTAGGTTTTCAATAAAATAAAAGTGTAAGAGACAAAAGTCATTGAATTTACTTGGGTTAGGACATTGTCTAATTATTTTACAATGTATTGAGGGTTCGTGACATGATTCTTACAGGATTTATGTCTAAAGAAAGTGACTTACCTGAAATGTGTAAGGTTTATAAATACGTATCTCACCTTAGGTTCAACAATGGCGAGCGGATCCTGTTCTTGCTGCGAGTTCTCGTCGCCCAATGACGAATCCTGCGACGTGGACGCCATCGTGTCTTCTTCAAAAGCTATAGGATACATAATGTTTTATAGCAACGTTGTAGCTTAATCTTACTCCAAATTGTAAATCTAAAACTTTGTATTGCATCCCTACCTACAATCAAAATGCGATTTCGTTGCAGTTGAATACTTACTAGTCGGCAGAACTGCATTTGAATAATGCAGTAGTCTTGCTGTCTGACTGTAGACTGCCTGCAGATCCCGCACCCTCCACTGGTTAATCTGCTCCGTGCAACCAGCACATACCAATCGACTTCGGAAATATCGTTACTTACCATCAGGTGATGGTAATGTAATTCCAGTAGAATTATCAACTAAAAAACCTCTGTGTTGTAACTAAATGTAATAATAATCAATTGATAGCAAGCTAAATAAATAAAACAAAAATCATAAGAAGCGTCCCATATCCCAGCAAAGTAAACAAAACGCGGTGAAGCCTTACAATTCGACTTACTGCCGGCCATCTGCATATGTGCCTTGCATATCGGGCAGTTGTACTCGTAGGACGGTGTCAGCTCCTTCTTCTGTCGGTATTGTGCGGGCTCCGCGTCCGGGTCGCACATGCCGTGAACGTATCTGAACACAGTACATTGTTTTATTTATTTGAAGAAGATCAACAGCTGTAATAATACAAAGTATAAAGCAATCAAAGCAGCTTATCAACCAAAACAACCAAATAACTGAAATAACTATCCCGGTCCCGCTAAAACGATTCAGCTAGCACAACACGTATTTATCGTACGTACAATCCAAATATGTTTCTTGTCTATTCACGGCTAAGTTAATCTTTCCTAAATTTGGCAAGCACGTAGTCTGTGACATAGCGAAGAACATGTACTTTTTATCCTGATAAAAGATTTTCGTAGGATGCTTTTTGAAGAAATCGCTGGTGGAGCTTGTTGTTAGTATACGATTAAGTATATTACCTTTTACATATGGTACACTTGATCATGTCTCTGTAGGCGGCGGCGCGGTACGCTCGCCGGCAGAGCGGGCAGCACGACCCCTTGTTCCGCTGCTGGTAGCATGAGTCGCACACCGTGTAGTGTGCGTGCCAGCGCGACGAGGGGCCCGCGCCCGGCGAACGAGCGCCGCAGTCAGAGCACACACGACAACACTGACAAACACCAAGCACTTCTTGTTAACGTCGTAACCAGATGGTTTCGTAAGTTTCGGGTAGATCTAACTTTAGAATAGAAAGGAGCCCATTTCACCCCGCGGGTTGCGACTAGAGACTAGGCGACTAAGGAAATCAAAATCAGGAGATCGGCACAGCATCTATTATGGCAAATCTTCTTCTATAAAATCAAATGTGGTGATCTATAAGAGTCAGAGTTTCCAATAGTGGACTCATGAGAGCGATGATAAAACGAACGTGCCGCGGCAACGGCCGGCGAATTGCATAAGCAGAATTAGTTGCGATTTTAATTCGATTATTAAAAACAAGATTCTGTACACTGCCTTAGCCCAGTAGAAAAGTAAACGTTTAAATATTACTTTGTCGTAAACATGACCTTTTATTTCTATTCATTTATTTATTCTTTCATTCGGAAGGCACCAAATACACATTAACATCTTCTTAAATATTAATAGTGTCTCTTTAGACACAATTTCCACACGCCATATATGATCCAAAATGGACATTTTGGCTAAATATAGAAACCACCCTGAAAAAACATTATCATAACACATCGTTCTGCGCTACCTTGCACTTCCACCCGTACTTGGGCACGGTTGCCATCATGGGTCTGAGGCAGGTGGCGTGGTACAGCTTGTCGCAGTGCTCGCAGGTGACCGCGCGCGAGTCTGCCGGCGACACCCCGGGCGCCGTATCCAGACGGCACACCTGGCACACGCGGCACGACCGGCACGACCAGCCAGAACGAACACCTACAATGTACACTATATGTCAGATATTGTGGAAGAGAGGAAACCTGCAGGCACACTCTTGCGAAGACATTCTCAACGTGTGTTGGAATTATACCAACCCATACTGGCCTAGCGTGTTTGACTATGGCATGGTGTTGCTGCTGTAGATTCCGACCTCACTGCACGAATACATTTTGATGCGATAAACAATGACACAGCATCCACAATCCAGCGCTGAACTACGTCCAGTCCACTTGTTCTGGTACATCGTGACATTTCCCTCAACACATTGGTGACAAGGTACAAAAGGAATATGAATGCAAATAAACTGATTTGATTCGAAAGGGAATACATTTTTTATACAAATTCCCCTTTTCGGGGCTTCAGGTTTTATTCAAGTACTGGTGTCCTAGTCCTGGATACACAGGAGTTGCAATGTAATGAATGTAGTGTAAGGTATAACCATAGAATGGAAGCTCTCACCCAGAGCCTTGTTAAAGTTAATCCATCTAGTAGGGGGACGGCCTGGTAGACGCTTGCTGTGTTCAGTATCAAGAGCAAACTGTTTATGAACCAAAGTAAAGGTGTGTACATACCTGGCAGCTGTGCGAGTCCCACGCAGGTGCCGTGGTGGTGCGCGCCGCACGTGACGCACGTCATCAGGTTGTTGAGGTCGCCGATGGTACGGCACGTGCGGCAGTCCAAGTCCGCAGTACCTGCATTAGAGAATTTATAGCAATCATGTTAATCTGTAAAGAGCATACGGATTCCACCTCGTCTAATGCGTGAGGTCAACAAAAATACACACACACGTGTAAATGACAGTGTCTGTCCTACTTACTTTATACGTGTTCCGTGTAACACGGCCTATGAATGTTCTGATCTCTATGGTTAATACATATTACATATACGCGATAGTAAGTTATGGCAAGTCCGACGTGGCGATCTATGATTGAAGCTCATGTCGAACTATCGTTGCAGTCTACCATGAAATCAAATTTTAGAATTGTGTCGTTTTTGTAGCCGTATTGAAATGACAGTTTGTTTTACATTATTTTTAGTAGATTACTGGTAAAAAACAATAAAAAATAAACAAAATTCGCTAGAGGTTGAGACGGAAAAATACGGATCACTTGAATCAGTTATATCGATATATATCAACGATCATACTCACATACTAACGGCACTTGGTAGAGGTGGTCTTTACAAAATGACGACTTGGTCTGATAGTCCAGGAAACCCCCCGACGCCAGAACGCAGGGGAAGTGGAAGTATTTACTACAACTCATCTAAAAACAAAGTAAAACATTTACATAAGAATTTGTTGTAAAAATTCCATTTTTAAATGGAGCTTCTTTTCTTGATATAATACCCCAGAGTAATAATCCACCCTGGGTTTATCATATGTACTGTCGAGTTCCTATAGCCAATTTTCATCTGCAGCCCAATGGTACCATCGTCATAAAACGTACATAAGTATACAAAATTTCAATTATTATTATTCATTTATTTCAGGTAACAATGACCCATAAGTATATATACAATACAATAAAATACATTAAAATAAACTACTAGACACTACAATAATACTATTTACTAAGGCACGTTGGTGCCGCTCTGGTGTTGTTGGTCGCTATCTTTCCTCTGAAGCGACGGTACACCACGCCCTTCGGCCAAAAGTCCTCGCTCGGCCAATTGTCAGCGGGTTGGGATAAATAGTTTAAAATTCAGTTGCAAGATATATCCCATACAACTAACACACTAACCTGTGAAGTTAAATAAAAGCTTGGAAGAATGTGAAGGATTCTTTGTGAAATTGAACAGTATTAGAACACTATGTATGTAACAAAGAGTTGATTGTTCTTTGAGGACATATCGTTGTACATACTATCAATATAGTGTTGACTATTCATCATTGTCATTGTAGCCCTGTCTGGTCCCAACTACAATCAACATATAATTTCTTAATTTGTGTTTTTTATGACACAACCTCACATGTCGACTTGCATCAACAGCCTATATATGTTCCCACTACAGGGACTCAGGCCTACAGATAAGGACTTCCATCAAGGACTAACAAAATAGACGAAAATTGTTTAGGTGCACAAAACATATTTTCTATAAAATCTGTGTACTAGGCCATACCCCTACTACACGGGCCGATGACCTAGTTAGGTTCGCAGGGAGTCGGATGAAAGTGGCTTGGGACCCGTCAATGACGCATACCATGGATTAGGCTAAGTGAGACCCTGTTACACGTTTCTATATTGCTATTAATATTTTATCAAGGAGCTAATGTCAATAATAATCTCTTGAGCGCATACCTTACAAGGAATGCTAGCACCATGTCTCAAGCAAAAGGCACATTTCCTCGACAAGGCATTTATGACAATTCCTCGGACCCTGGCTTCTTCCAATTGCTCCTTATCTTCATCGGAGCTGCAGGCTGCAGCCACCTGGTCCGAGAATGGGGGACTGAACTCTAGACAACAGCGGTGTACATAGAAGGCACTGGAGGAGACCACCGCTGGCATTTCTAGAGCTTCCACGTGCCCAATGATTGAGAGTTCATCTGTATGCTCCATGTTGTATAGAGGTGTTCTGTTGGGAGAAAAGGCAGGGCTGTTGAAAGATGACGGTACTTATTGCATACTTAGCTTATCATTTATTTATGGTTACTAAAACATATGTAATGTGTTTATTAAATTCAAAATACAGTGCAGAATTTTCGTTTTTTCCATTGGTTACCCTTTATATAAGGAACCCTAAAACGTAGGGATCTCAGATTTATTGCTATGCTTGTGCAATAAGATCATGCTTTCTGCTGAATTTCAGTAATCTAGGTCAACGTTTTTTAGTCTCTTGCCTAGTTACTACAAAGGTTTTGAGCTTTAAGTATTTGATATTAATTTCAATTTGATCCACACGTTCCTGCGAAAAAATAGTCTTGACACACAAACAGATGGATAATAAATTGATCCTGAAAGGGTTCCATTTTTCCATTTGAGGCACGGCACCCTAAAAGACTATAATTACTGTTAATAGACCAGCAATACTAACTTGCACTTATTAAAAGATTTCTGCCGCCTGCTAAGAGGCAGCGCCAGCGGATGCTGTGTGGGATCGATCAGCTCAGGCGGCGGTGACGACAGCCCCGGCGTAAGAGGCGTTGTTGGTGTACTAGTCGGGGTCGCTACACTCGTCGGAGTAGCCCCTCCAGAGTTGCAGATGACGGGAGTAGAGCCTCCATCACCTTCGATGTTGCATGTGAACTGTCGCATCTCGCCCTGCCCCAGTTGGCTGCGTTCGCTGAGGTTGCACAGAGCGCAGACTTTGCCTGGCCTGTTATGAGTAGAAAAAAAAAGAATGATTGAAGTAGATAATAAATCAAGTAACCAATATGTTTAATTACACCCATAACACACTTCATACATATGGATAATTGTAATGCAGATTTAATTTCAATTTTCAAACTAAGTTCCTGACGCCAGCGCTAGTGTGAAAAAAGGCTCTATTTTAATGCAGCGAGCCAGAATAGAAAACGCATTATGACTCAGATGAAAGTTTGACTGGCAAACACCGGCACTCAAGATTAACTGTATACACGACTGGCATGATGCTGCGACGCAACTAGGTGTTCATTTTTAACACACAAAATTGACATCGTTTTAACTGACCCTTATTTAGAGAAGTGGCAAGTTTAACGTTGATTTTTTAAAATCATATTTGTAACAACTGTACAAAGTCACTTGTCATGTCAAGTCAAAATAAAATGTCATTCGTAGAGAAAGAGAGCCTACACCTGTCTCACGGGGCTCCTATGACAGACTGTATGGCTACACCATATTAATTCAATAGGCTATTTGACTGGTTTTTTGGATCAATCTCATATTATTCAGTAGAGTTTAAGGAACCCAGAAAAAGTTGTATTTTTCAATTCTGGTACATATTTACTGAAAAATGTTGAATTAAAAATTCAATATTTAATGAGCGCGCCAAAACGCTAATTTGACAATATGGGTCTGCGATGGCTTCGGTGACGTCACTTGCCTGTACTATAATCGGTGGTACATGTCACCCACATACATTTGTGCAAACAAAAGATAAAAGTGCAGTTAAATTTACATGAACAGAGTGATTTATATAAATGTTATTATACTTACTTTGCTGTCTTCACATTTTTTAGCTCCGAAGCATAAAAATCGGGATTATTTTTGAAAAATAATCCGACCATGATTGCGTCGACTTGGGGCAAGTTTCTGCTGTCTGCTTTCACAAAATCGTTGTCCATAGTGAAAGTACTTGATAAAATTTTGCGAATAAATCACACAAAAACAATACTGAACGCAGGAAAATATTATTTAAAAATTTTCGAAAGCTATCATTACAAGCACGTGAACAAGTTTACAGGCCAGTGACGTATTCATTAGACAGACCAATCAGGACCGTTTTGTGTCACGTGACAAACATCAGAAAATATGCATTTTTATTTACGGATTTTTGAATGAATAAATTATTATTTTTAATTTCCGATAGTAAATTACCATTCTTAAACTTATAATACATACTGATTACATTAATTAAAATTTTATTTTTAACATGGTCAAATAGCCTATTGTTTTGGTAAATAAATATTTTTGAATTTGAATTGAATTTTGACTGTAAATGCGCGAATTTCTGGAGAGCTAATTCAGAGGGGAAACATAGCGTGCGAGTACTGTATGTTACTGCGATAGGATACTCTCTGGGTAAGCTTCATAGCTACACTGATTCAGAAAAATCTGTTCTGTAGAGAGATAGAAATTACCATTTCTCAGGCATGAACGGTGGCTCCTCCGGGGCAGGCATGGTGAATTCCCCATCCTCATCCATCACATCCTCCAGTGTGTCATCACGGCTGCCTCTGTGTCTCTTAGCTCCGCGGACTGAGCCAGCACCCCCACCTCGGTACCTGCAAAAGATAATTGCTATATTAAATATCAAGATTACACATGCTTCAAACATAGTATGTTATGTGTAGTAGTTAGTAGTTATGAATGTTCAAAAATTCAAGTTTCTCACATTTCACCTACAGGAACATAAATATATTTTAAATTGTTACATTTACATTTGAACAATAAAGTTTAAGGTATTCTACATCAAATATTAAAGTTTAATTTATAAAACTATGATTATAACTAACACATTCTAAAAGAACCAAGGAACTGGCTTGAACTGCCCTAAAAGTCTATAGCATTCATCCCCTAAAATGTTCACCTAAGAGGTAGGTATTTTTTTTGAAATAAGTTGAAAATGGACACAGACAATTATCTGCTGCTTGTCTGTCTTCTAATAATATTAAGATCTGAGGTGTACCAATGTTAGTAATGACCAAGAAATGTGTGGACAAAAACATACCGTTGAGTAGGCTACCTTAGAAGTAGTTTTATTACCTTAGAATAATAACACCAAGCACACAAACAAAACTAAGCCATTGTCACTTAGTTTGCCTATTGGACTGTCAGTAATCAAGGTCTAGTCTAAGGGCGCGTTTAGGCTTCGCACGGCGAACCCTCTAACTCGCTGACTCACAATGGATACAGGGTAGCCGAACGAGCCAACTGGAACATTGCCGCGCTCGAACATGAGGCGGTTTGTTCTGTCGGTTTTTGACGGTACGGAAAAGGCCCTGCAGTTAATTGCACGCGTGTAGTTGGGACAGTTGGATCGCTAAGAGTATTAACTGGCGCGACAAGTCAGTGGCTTATTGATTAAACCACATATTTCAACAAATAAGGTAGACAGTGAAAATGACGTCTTTTTATCATTTTCATAGGTCTCCTCTATTGTATGCCACATTGACCAGTTCCAAGCTACTTGCGTCTAACGACTCCTGCGACCTAAACTGTCCATATAGCAGAGGGACAGCCGGGTACACTCTTCCCAGTATGTGGTCACCAATCAAGAACTTTTACCCCCCCCATCGGTTATAAGTTATTTGAGCGACTTGGCCTCCCCATTTACACTTCAGCTCACTGACTCGTCAAGCTATGTCGGTGACCCTTGTTTGTCTTCAGATTTTATCACATAGTTTCACTTGTATAGTGCTAAAGATTGGTTATGGCATAGAAAATCCCCACAAAATCATTACAAATGGCTTAGACAAGATGTGTGGAAAGAAATAAGTTGTATTCTAGTAACTTATTCCCAACCTAAAAAGAAACTGAACACACTGGCGTCATCTAGAAAAGTCTTATAACTCATAGAAGGCAATCAAGAGAAAGTTTGAGGGAACTTAAAGATACACAATACACAACAATAAACCGAATGTGTAGAGCTAAAGTGTCAAAAAGCTTCGATTTGTGTATCATTGTTAAAATTCTTATCTGTCACCACAAAAAGTTATCAATGCAACCACAATCATCAAAATAAAGTCCATATACGCATTATTTAAAGAACAAACTTTTTATTACTTTACAACACTTTACATTGTTGCTAATAGCCAATGCCACACTGGCCGATTGTCTGGAACAAATGCTGTCTTTCAATTGATGATTAACAATTTCTACACTTGCATTTTATATTTTGCGGAATTTTTTAATTTTATACTAAAATATACATATAGATTAAGTTTATTTGCATCGAACAATTTGAACATGAACAAGTAACAAAATTGTATGTTGTAAAATATATATTTTGAGATTACATATTATGAAATTCATTACAAATCTTGACAATTTAAGCTTGACTGTTTGATTATTTGACACATAAGTGTTTCATGATTTTATTTTGCATTAATTGCTTAATCTAAAATGGATACAAATTTACCTTCTCACTATTTTTCCTTCTCGTACCAATTTAGGACCCTCTTTCCTTGGCCGACCGGGGCCTCTGCGTCCAGCAGTGAAGAATGGGCGGGTGTAGGGCTGGTGATGGAAGAACGCGGGTTGCGACACCGCTCCGTGAGGTGAGGCGGGCTCCTCGCCGCGCGGGGATGACGCGCACGACGTCGGCGTCGACGCAGGCCCGGGATAAAACTCTACAACACCAACATATTGTCATTACTAGCTCGAAATTATGGCCACATTGGGCAACCACTACGAGTCTGACGTCGCTTCGGTTGACAAAACATACCTGAAGACGGTGGGGCTTCGCCTTCATCCTCGGATCCGTCATCACCCAACAAATCCACATCCAAAACACCCTCCTCCTGCACGTCCATCTAAAACACGCACGAATACGATAACAACACTACATCGAACAATCGAACACAATACACGAGCAAATTATTTACAACACGAAACGAATGTAATCAAGACCGCCATAATGAAACAAGTGGATCACAAGTAAACTTGTTAACTTACCGCAAACCCTTGCGATGGACGCTTATTTAGTCAAATTCAGAACGGTTAGGTTTTAAACGAAAAGTAAGACATTTTCTAATTTATTTCATGTTGAAACTGAAAAATTAATAAAATTAATACGACAACGACATTCGCTTGGTTGGTGTGATTGCGAACGAACGAACGAACGAAATCACAGATCACTATAAAATATGTACTAAACGAACGAAACGAACGAAGAGCGAGTGGACAGCGGAGCGCAATCGCAATATAGTGATGTTCGTCTGTAAACATATCGATACGCTAAAATTAAATCGATATTTTCTTTACTAAACCTATTCAGAAGACAAGTTATATATACTAAGTAAATTTTAACAAACCTAAATAAAGCATATCATTTCGTATATATCATAAAAAATTAAAAGTAATGCAAAATTAAAAAGGAAACAGCAATTTAATTTTTGTTTTGTACAGTCATCTAAACGTAAAACGGATTTCACCATCTACGATTCTACGTGTACCTAATTGCGATGTGTGTGCGTGCATAAGCCAGGCAGATAAACACAGATAAACAGCAAATTTGATTTGGTAAGCGTTCATTTGACGCGTCTCGTCCAGTAGCGGCGTCGATAGTGATAACTCACAACTGATTCGCAATTATTATTATTGATACTTCGGTAGACGTGTCAGAAACTTTTTAACTACACAATCTATAAATATACTTTTAAAATATCCTACAATGAAACACACATTAGCTTCTGTAGTTTTACTAGTTTGTTTGTGTACCCTTGGGGATTCATCATTTTTCGAGTCCGATTCGTGTTATTCTTTTGGAAGTGGCAATGTTTTTCCCGGTGGTGCGAGGAAAGTTGATCATAAACTGCAGTTTACTAAAGCAATGAGTGAGTAAACAAAACAATTAATAAAATTATAGTCACTTGATAAACTTCAAATCATTTGTATCTTACAAATTCGTTTCGGTTTCAGTATCAAAGCCGGCACCCGAGTGGGAGGCAACTGCAGTAATTAATGGAGACTTTACTCAACTATCTTTATCTAGTTTTAAAGGAAAATATTTAGTATTTTTCTTCTATCCTCTAGACTTGTAAGTATTTTCTTTATTGACACAGTTTTGCATAGAAACGATTTAATAATAATAGAACTAACAACCTTTAACCTGCTTTAGCTTTAACCACCATTGAAAAAGAAAAAATACAATGTTTATACATCATTATCTGCCAATCAATCATTACACAAATAATTGAATATCCTTCAAAATATACTTCCGTTTGTTTCAGCACATTCGTCTGTCCGACTGAGATCTTGGCATTCTCTGAGAGAATAGAGGAATTTAAGAAAATAAACACAGAAGTAGTAGCTTGTTCAGTTGATTCACATTTCACACATCTTGCATGGATCAACACTCCAAGAAAAGAAGGTGGTTTAGGAAAAATTAACATTCCTCTTCTTAGTGACTTGACTCACTCTATCGCCAAAGAGTATGGAGTGTATCTGGAAGACTTAGGACACACATTAAGAGGATTGTTCATTATTGATGATAAAGGTATCTTGAGACAAATAACAATGAATGATTTACCTGTGGGGCGGTCAGTCGACGAAACTTTAAGACTTGTACAAGCATTCCAATACACTGATAAACATGGTGAGGTTTGCCCAGCTGGTTGGAAACCTGGTCAAGACACGGTAAGTCTATTTCTTAAGTAAAACGAAAGTGCCTAATAGTGAAGACTTACAAATAATGAAACTGTTATTTTTATTACAGATTATTCCTAACCCTGATGAAAAGAAGAAATATTTTGAAAAAGTAGCAAGAAATTAAAGTTATATCTAACTTATACAAAAACATATTTTTAGTAAAAGTGTTTTGACAGTCTGCATGCTCAAAAAATCACCTAAGTAGATTTTGTAATTGATAACTATTAAGCCACAATTTGATAAGATAATATAATTTTGAAGTGAAAATAACGATAACAAGCATTTTAGTAAAAAAAATAACCTATTGGTTACTCTACTATTTGAGAAAAGTTAACTGTAATTTAAATTGAGATTTTTTGACCATGAACTCAAATTATTTATCAGTAAAAATGCAACTGAATATTATTCCATTAACCTCAATAAGAAATTTAAGTACAACGGTCTATGAATTTTCAACATCAGCTTGAATATTTTCATCCCAAAAAAGTAACAAAATAGTCATTTCTACTGCTGTGCTAAAAATACTCAATGGGTTAAGTGTAGTTAACATTAAATTAAATAACGTTTAGATGTTATATTATCTATTTCATTATAAAATATGTGTCGTCATTTCATCACTGGGATAAGACTGGTTATGGTAAGCTAAGAATTAATATTAATATGATTCATCTACATACTTTTAGAATAAGATGAAATACACCATGAAATAAATTTCCATTTTGAGTATAACTAATCTGTTTCGTATATTATCTTGTAAGTATCTACATAAAACTCAAACCTACTCAAACTTATAAAAATTTTGTGCGACTTCCTTCTCTGTTTTAACATTTTTAGTTATTTATATTTGTTAACAACGACGCAGGGTAAGCTGATTTAGTGGTAAGTGAGAGTGAGTAAGAAAATATACTAAACGGAAAAACTGCATAGCGACATATAAAAACCAAACGAAGCCAGCTTTGAGAGAACCTTTTTTTGTTCTAATAAAAAAACAAATTTATAAAAAGAATTTTGCCAGCAATAATATTCATAAATATTTTGTTCTTTTTGCATTGTCCCTGCGGTGCTCAAACTGGGTCTGTTGTCATAAACGATCATAACAACAGGATGATCTGGAGGTTATTGAGAAATAAATCTTGAAAGACGTGATACATCTTGTTCAACAGTAAGACGGAGCGAGCAAAAATAACATAATATTATAGACCACACCGTCACTTTACATCGGGTAAGATCGTTAAAATTTTAAAATTTGACCTACTAAACTGTAGTAATTGCAAAGTTTCAAATCTCTACGACAGTTAGAAGTCGCTTTAAATTGACTAGATACATAACTTACATACAAGTGCACCTAATGTAAAGCAAGTAAAAAAGGATCAATTTTTAAGTTGTTTATTTTTGAAATTTCCTTAAATTTAAAAAATGAAAAAGTCTGTTAAAAAGTATCGATAATCGAGAGATTTGAATATCGCAGATTTATCACACTAGCAGTATATGCGAAAGTGTATGTTTGTTACCACTTGATGCCTCAAAGGCACAACGAACCAGTTGGTTGCAACGTAGCATATGGCACGAACGAAAAACTGTCACGTTCCGCATCTTCTCTTATGAATTTATCAAGCAAAATTATCGTTCGTAAACCGGGCTGACCTTATTTTTACATGTATATAACATTATATACGTGATTATATACTTACCTCTTCAATTTTTATGGCGGCACGCCATAAGCGTAAAACAACAACATTGACTATTAATTGATTGATTGTGCTGAAGACAACAAGTGAAAGAGATGTCCAATTTTATGCACTCGATTGTATGGCTGCATCTCTTTCATGTCATACATTAATCCTGTCAATTCTTTTTGGTAAACGTCGATGTAGCCAAGGCCATAAAAATTAAAAAAGAAGAGGTAAGTATAATTATAAAAAGGTGTGAAATAAATAAGGTCAGCCGTGATTTTTATAGAGCATTTAATCTACATGTGTCATTTACTTGCTCAGTGCATGTGTCCACGTGATTAAATGCTCCTAGGTGTCCACATGTGTCAATGTCATGTAATGACAGTAATGGCGCACAAAAACAATAATATTGCATTTTGTTTATTTTGGTATGTTCAATCAATTCTGTATTCTGCACATTTTTAGGGTACTGTTAAAATTTTCTTGCGTTGAAAAATTTGTGTTGTTGCTTAAAAACAGTGGTGTACCTGTATTACCATTTATCTGTATTGCTTTATAGGCTTATTGATTGAAAGGAAGAATTAATATGCATGCATTTCGCTGTTTCAAATACTGTTCCACAGAAGCCATGGTGACAGCAGCTGCAATATCCAAAAGTATTCCGGTTAGGGTGTACAAAAGGGTGCGCTGAGTAAAAAAAACTTCGAAAATTTCGCGCAGTTCCGCCTTAGTGCCCCCTTTTGTGCACCCCAACCCACATGCCATTGTTTTCTTCATATACTTTGGTTTAAAAAATACATAATTGCACATAGTTCACATTTTTAGAGTTTCATAGTCAACCTATAACCCTATTCCTATCTAGCTAGTAAGTCTCCCATAGGAAGGTCACTAACTAACTTGTCAACTTAGTATTGGCTATTAGAGAACTTTGCACCTATTATGTTGATATAATGGAACCCACACTTGGCCAGTTGTTATTGTTTTATATTATCCTATTCTTTCATTTACTCATTTTTAACAGAGTTCATTATTTTAGATTTCTCACGTCTGTTTTCTCACTGTATATGAAAAGAGAGCACTATAAACTTGTCTGTTACTTTAACTCTGTTCAATAAATATTTATTATTTTAGTAAATATTATTTTCAGCACTTTTAACTATCTTATTTAATCTTTTACATTGTAATCACATCTCAGTAATGTTTAATTATTTTTTTCATCATTAATTTTTCAGTTCCAACAATTTCATCCTTACAAAAATTCATTACAAGCACATATCAAACAACGTCAAGAAATTTTTCTGAAGACATAAACAGAAAGAAGATGGTGGATCCTAAACGAGTGGTCAGTTATGATGACATGTTGAAGGTCATTCAACAGCCAGAGAAGGTTATCATAGATGTTCGAAATCCTGATGAGATAGTTAACACTGGGAAAATACCTACCAGCATCAACATTCCATGTAAGTAATTTGGTGTTTCTATATTGCCTGAATTCACCTAGCTTGGGTTGACATTTTCATCAATAAAATCCTTAATAGTTACATTTCCAAAAGGCTGAAATCGGTTTGAGGTCACAGGGGATTCCCAGAATGATGAAATTGAAATGAAAAAAAAAATGCATGTTAAGACTTTCAGGGTCTTAAAAATGATAAGGAAATCATTGTTAATCCATAAGTTTAATTATTAATAACATAGAAACTCAGTAGTCAGTGATAGCACAGATAGTAGGTAGATATTTAATATTATATACGTTAAGTGCAATTTGGTTTCATATCTCGTTTATTTATATTATGTAATAAATATAGTGAAACCATTGTCTAGGAAACATCCAGTACTAGAAACAGACCTCCTCCATGGTATGCCACATTGACCGGTATCAAGCCACTTGCATAGTAGGGAGACAGCACGATACACGTTTCTCATACATGGTCGACACTTGCGAACCTTTACTCCCTATTGGTTATCCGTTTTTAGGGTGATGCGGACTGCTCATTTCCCAATTTCATTTCCTCATTCCAGATTTTATCACATAGAGAAACTCCATGCATAGCTCTTTCCATAGCTCGCTGAGTGACTTTGTTTTGTTAACACTCCATTGGTAGCCACCTTGCTGGTTTTGAAACCTGCTCTGATTTGACACTAATGCATTGCTTCATCGCGATGGTGGGCAGACATTTCCCTTGAGTTTGAATGACAACTTACTGATAATTTAGTTGCCTTACTTGTAAAACTATAATTTAAGCTGTGGCCGCCATAGTGCCTTTTATTATATCAGAACGACTACATTAATACTTGCATTATTTTTACAGTAAACACTGTACAAGACACCCTTTGTACCATGTCTGATGAAGACTTCAAACAGCAGTTTAACCGTGGTAAGCCATCACCGGATGATGAGCTTATATTTTACTGCCGGTCTGGAAAACGGTCTTCAGAGGCTCTTAACAAGGCCCTTGAACTTGGATTTTCAAAGTAAGAATCAAATATCAATATTATAGAAAATTTGTATGATGAGAGGCTGGAATCAATATTAATATTGTCGCCGATGGATAAATAAAGAGATGTTCATATACAGTAGTTTATATGACAAATGAAAGCTATGAGAAATTAATATAGATAGATATAACATCTTGCTGTCTCCTTCCTTGTGATATGTGACGGAATACAGATATTCGAAACGTTGTATAGAGGATATACATATTATATTTATAAATTACAATCACTCAGCACAATATCGGAGAACTGGACAAGCATGAATGATTGAATGAATGAATAGTTATAAACAGTGGATACTAAACTTGACAAAAATAACTGATTTTTTATTAGAATTAATCATCTAACCACCTCCATGCCCTAGCTACTGGATACACTTGGGTTTCACAATCCGAATGTCCTGAGTTCGATTCCCAGTGGAGGTATCTGTATTCGGTTTGGTTGGTGGTAAGACATTTGTATGTCCACCTGGCTAGCTACAATCATGTTACTAGCAGTGTTAATAGCACTTTTGTGTTACGGTATGAAAGGAAACAGAGCCAGCACCTCATTAAGTTAAGGCTTCTGGGTGAGCATGATTGGGTGAGACATAGGCCAATTATAAACCTATACATTTGTATTTGTGTGTTATCATGCAGTAGATGTTTGCCAGATGATGATAATGTTGTTGTTTCAGTTCAAAAACCTATCTCGGAAGCTGGGAAGAATGGTCCAGCCGCAAAAAATGTTAACATATGTTATAGTCTCTGTGACGTCATGTTACTATGCATAATAAATTGTTCATTAAATAGGTATTGTTTTTTTGAATGGTTACTAAAGTGCTTTAGTAATAAGTTATCAATTCGTCATCATGAAGATTGTCACAATAGATCTATACAGGTCGCAGTGACATGCAGGACAATAAGACTGCGCCCCTCATGCCCAAATAAAATAAAAATCATGAAGATTGTTCTTCTTGGTATATATTTATCTATATGTTTTATACATCTTGAATTGTTATTATAGAACAAATAGCAAATCGGTATTTAATAGATGTAGTGAACACGTAGGAAGGGTCCGAAAATTTTAAAATAAACCATATTCAATATGGAATGGATTTTATGTGTCCTTGTGAATTTTGACTCAATCATGTCCTAGAGAATTTTTAAGGTAACCAACTAAGGATTTTAATTTGACTTGTCAGTCTGTCTCTCCATATCTGAAAATGATTTGAACGTCGCTGGAATGTGATGGCTCTCCCGCTGCCCCGCTCACCTCCCCGCATTTTCACACCGTACGCATGCGTCGCAGTGACGTCATCGACGCCAAGTCCAAACTTATAGTAAACGGGTTGTACATATAGAAAACTAAATTATAAAAAACCGGCCTATCTACTATATCACTTGCGCCATCTGTAGGTTATCGTTTACCTATAACTATTCCAAATTCCATCAGCTGTGACAGACACACACCACAGTGGTTTTATAAGGGTTCCAGTTTTCCATCGAATGTTCAGAACCATGATGCATTAAACATGTCATAATTAAGAATCTTATATTGTGTCATGTGTAACAACTTTTATTGTAAAATAACAATGGGTGTGGTTGTTGGCTTATACACTCTATTGAATATGATAACAGACAGCCCAGAACATACACTAATGGGGAAGATGCATGGAAAAATATTTTTATCTAAATTGATTGTGCATGTAAAAAGGTGAATACCTCTACCATATTTTTTTGGTCGATACGACTAATAGTTTTTTTAGTACAACCCGCCAAAAAGTAATTCTAGTCACGCGGTGCTCACTGAGCAAGGGTGACATTTGTGACGTCAAGTGTTGTTAGAGCAATAAAATGTATGGAGCTTATTCGATATTTTGAGTTATCTCGTAAAATAATGTTTTTATGTGTTATATTCCCCTATAATAAAATGTACAAAATGTAATGAGAAAACTAAATCTAATACGCTTTTTACTATTCGAGGAACTAAATTTTTGAGTCCTTGCAAAATCAAATTTAAAAAATTATTACGTATTTTTATTTTGGTGGGATTTCTTTTAATGTCCATTATGCTATAAAATACAATTCAACCCAATCTGATTTGGTTGCATCTTCCCGATTTTGTTGCTACGTATTGATAACAACCAACTAGCTGATATGGCTGAGATAAGAATTAATGTGCTGTAAATTATCAAACTGCAAATGAACTTTAAATTTTTATTCAAATCAATCATAAATAACATGTTTTTCCTACTTTAATAAAGACATTTTTTACACATTGCTTAAGTATTGTAAACAATAAATAATTCCAGCAAAAGGAATAGACAAATTGAGCACCATACATTACCAAAGTCACAAGATCTGTATTTTTAAAAGATTTCATGCTGCTGATTTAGCTGCCCAATCATTCCAACTGCCTAAGTAGTTCTTTGCGCTGAAACAGATTCAATCATATTTATTGGTATAGCTCAAATTGCAGTTAATTAAGATGTATATTTTTATTTGGCCATTGGGACTCCTAAGCTACACCTGGTAAACCTGTCGTGTTTAGACGCGTTAATTTGTCTGGACAGACGCCTTACTTTTTGTTGTGCCCAGGGTCTGATGATGAAGCCAGAAGGTGGTCATAGTAACTCCTAAATCTAAACCCATGAAAAGCCAATCATGTTTAGGCTCATTTGATTTGTCTTGATGAGTACTCTAAAATAGATCTGATGACAATGCAATTATTAAGTATAAATTAGCTTGTATTGTATTTTAAAGAAGAAAAAAAATGCTAAATGTGACTCAGACTTGCATGCGAAGGGTTTGGTACCGCCATAAAATTGATGGAAATCCCTTTCAATTTGAACTTACTACTTGCTGTTACATCAGCTATAATTCTGTATAGCAGCTAAAAAGCTCTTTGATAATTTACAATTTCTACGAATTCTATTAAATAAAATTAACACGTTCAAAAAGAACTAGAAACTGGCTTCAACTGTCGTGAAAGTCTAGTGCATTCATCCCCTAAAATAAATTAATACTTAATGCAAATTTAAGACTTTTAAGGTTTTCTCATCGATGCCATTGTCAGGACTGGACCAAATTGAAACGGGACTGGAACACAAGAAGCACCAGCTTTCGAATATGTAAAGAATCATCAAAATCGGTTCACTCAGTCAAAAGTTCTGAGGTAACAAACAATAAAAAAATCATACAATTGAATTAAGAACCTCTTGCTTTTTTGAAGTCAGCTGAAAAATACAGCCCTGTGACAAACATATGGTTCGAAAGCAATTATGGAAAAGCTTTTTGTATATGAACTACATTTGTTTTAATTTCTTATTTAGAAGTATTAAAAAAACACAAATAATAACTTACTTCGTGAATCCAAGTTTGTGTGCATTTTCCTGCGCTTTGCCAGACCTCTTACCAATCATGCAATAGAATATAATTTCTTGACCCTCAGTTGGTTTAGGCCTTTTGTATGTGCGCTGGAATTCCTTGTCTTCAGTACTTAATGCAGCAGTGATGTTTCCCACTTGAACAAAACATTGTATATGTGAGCTGTCTTTACAAACTTAAAATTGCCTAAAATTAGCTGCTTCATGTTATAAGTTATGCATGTGCCTAAAACAAACTCACTTTCACATATTTTATAATATTGGTGTATTGCTATTTAATGGCAATGTATTTAAAGTTTAATAATACGCACATGGGATGTTGATGCTGTTAGGTATCTTCCCATGTTCTTTTATTTCATCAGGTTCTCTAACATCCACAATCAGAGCCTTGGAGTCAGATGTAGCATTCTTCACATATTGATAGTCTACAACCAGTTCCTCTAACCCTGTGGCCTGCTGTGAGTACAGCCTGACTGGGAAGTTAGGAAGAATCGAGACAGGTGCAATATCTGTAATTTAAAGATAAATAAACTTATGTGCTGTAAAAGGTAACGAAAGGAATCATTTAGTAGCCGAAAGATTCAACTATTTAATTTTCATTTTGGACCACTACAGCTGAAAGTACATTGTGTGCTTAAACATGAATGAGCACACAAGAAAATTCTTAAATTACAGAAAAAAGACTGGTGAAATAAATTGATAAACTTACTATGAGAATTGATATTTCTATAGCATAGTTTCCAAGTTTTCGATGCTGTTCTTGCAACTTGAATTGTAGATGGAAAGACCATACAGGTAACCCGGGATAATATTTTGATATTATACATTTTAATTCAGTTGATTGGTTTAAAATTATTTTCCTACTGATTGAAGTTCTGTTTCAACGCACTTTAAAAACTATTACGACCGCAAATTTTTATTTTGTTTTTCTTCTACCACTTATTATATTTTATTATACTATATTCTCTTTGTTTCTGTCTCAGACTAGTGTGTGTAGCCAATGCCGGAGTTTGATGAATTTTATGCTACACCGCCACTTTAAAAATTCTTATTTTCTCCAATAGTAACCCTGAGCACACCCTGAGTTTGACAGCTATACTGACTCTGTCTGTCAAATTGTCCGTAGAGTATAAAAATAAATTGACCATTTTTATTTTTATACGAAAATTTACGAAATTGTACAATTTGTACAAAAATGCGAACTTATTTTATGATTTTCTAAGGACTGTTGATTCCTAGATCATTGTAAGTACCTAATTGTTTTATATTCTTGAATTATAAAGTGAAAAACCCCTCAAAAGTGTTTCTTATTACTGTAACGTTCATGCCAAACTAAAGTGCCTTGTGCTTCGTTTTGTGTATCTATTTCTACACTCAACCCGATTTAATAAACATGAGACCGTGTATCCCGTTTACAGATGCTGATGCATAACGCATAGGAGTTGATATAATAGATAGAAAGCATTTGGTGAAATGATTTTGTGTTGAAACTATACAATCACTGAAGTCTTATATGAAGATAAAATGGGGTCTATGAGGCCTACAGGAAGGTTTCTATCTTTCTCGAATAACATCCAGAGAACTCAGAAACCTACTGGTATGTACCATCAGAAAAGAAACGACAGGGTTATCAGTGAACTTCACATTCCATCACAATGAATCATATTTGCATAGTGAATGCCCTTGTTTGAGTTTTTTTACATTCTTTTGCATACAATATTGTGAAAGGTTATGTGATCTATATATAATTTTCATTCATGTTAGTTTATTCTGCTAAAGATTCCAAAGTGTTATTTGGGATTAAAAATTGTATTTACTTTTGTTATGTCTTGATAGCAATATGTTGTTGACATCATTTATTTGTCTAGTTGCTGGTTTAGTTATTATAAAATGAAACATCATTCATTTTGAAATATTAAATCAGATGGAGAACTTTTTTGGATGGAAAATACACCATTACTCAATACAATATTTAATTTACAATTTACATTAAATTATAACTTTTTTTATGATAACAAAATTGAACTTTAATTAGTCAATTTTGTAGTATATAATTTTATTAGTGTCAATTTATTGTATGATCCTTTTTTTCTTCTACATTGTAATCAAATGCAATCGCAAATCTCTGAGTCAATTTGTTCACTAAATCTGTATACAGCTTTGAAAGGAATAATTTCATTCAATATATGATGCAGATCTTCTAATTATTAAAACTGGTCCATAGTGTGTCAGGACACACACCACCATTAAAGTATGGAGCCTATGGGGCCAGAGTTGTGCATGAAAGTGTTTTTGTGTATAGCTTTTAACCTTTAGTAACTTTATGGTTGTAGTAGAAAGACAGAACTGAAATTAGTATTAAAAGATAGCTCCATATGCTACAAATAGTGTATAATTTTTCAGTACCCACAGTATTCCCTCAAAGTCTCTCTGGAAGTGAAACAGACGTTTCAACATCCAATGAAAACTTATCAAGAGAGGAGCGTTATGTGGTCCGTCACACAGCACGGGTGGAGCCGCAGGGACAGGAGAACTTCAGCCAGATTAATAATAACAGAAATTCTCTCAAGGTAATTTAACACTTTAAGCTCTGTAAAATAAATCTGTTTTAGTCAAGTCTTTAAAAATCAATCTAGTGAATTTATTTTGTGTAATTTGTTACTTAAAGCTAGTTTTTCCTCTCATGGGACATCCCTGGCCTAATGCTTCTTCTTCTTACTCAGTAGAACTAATTTGTATTATTTTGTATTTGGTCATTTAGTTACTGGTCATTATTGAAACATTGCTGCCATTTGCTAAAATCTGAGATCTTAAGTTTTATGCATACAGTATTTTATCACACTGCATTAAATGTTATATAATCAATATGAATAATTAACATGCTGAAAATTATAGATAATGGGCAAGCACTGAATAATACTGTAATGAAAATGTAACTTTGCTGTTGAAAAAGATATTATCCCATATCCATCTATGTCACTATCAAGATTCAACTACAAATTAAGTTTATAATCATAAGGAAGCTGTTTTTATGTGATACTAGTTTTCCCCTGTGACTTCAACCGCTTGTACTTGAGAAATTATCCTTCAGGAACTACTTGTTTGGTATGGATAAAAAGTTTATAACAATAATTTTAACAGGAAAGTGTAACTAGCAGCAGCAGTAATAGAAACTCACTCAAAGACTCAGTCGGAGGCAGCAACAGCAACCGGAGTTCCTTGGATGTTTCATCATCTTCATACAACACATTGATCATACACAACCAAGATGATTCCTGGCCGCCGCGACCCACGCCTATACGGTAAGTGCAGGACAGAGGTTGTTACATCACAAGAGGGTTACACATAATGGAATATATTTTAAGGAGTTTCTGTATTTATAATTAGTAACACTTGACCACACCTCATCTGCTTTACTCTTCATTTAAAGACTCCCAAATCATGACCCTATGGTAATAATAATAATTCATATAATCAACATCAAAGGGAGTGAGTTTTTTTATGTATGATGGTTTTGGCTTTCATCTCACCTGATGTTAAGTGATCATAAGGCCATTGGATGGTAAGCGTGCGCACCCAGAAGCCTACATTTTATATCGGAACACAACAGTGCTATTAAAACTGATGTTTAGCGGCGACTTAGGTAACATGACGAACATAGAAAATGCCCTACCACCAACCGAACCGAGCACCGACAGTGTGTTTCAAATCTCGCCTACATAAAAAATCAAGGAATAATCGATTGATATTTCAGATTAAATAAATGTGAATTCATTGATGCCATATTTGATTTTTAAAACTAGCCTGCTTGTGTGTTTTTCATGTTTTTGTACTGTGTCATGTTATGAGTAATTAACTAAACCATATTTTGGTAAATATATATTATTAAAAATTATTTTTAATATTTATAAAAATGTAAATTAAATCACTTTAATTTGATAATGACATTTTACAGTTAGTGCTGTACAAGTCCAGTCCAGGGCCACATTCGCGGAACGTAGAATTTTACATGCACATCAGATAGTCCTACTAGTGGTCTGACTTTTTTATTCATAAAAAGGAAACACACAAACTGAGAGATAGTTTACTTTCATATTTACAGTATATTTTGAAAAATATTTTTCCATGAAAGAAAACGCCAGTGGTATTCATTAAATTAATGTTATTGAGAAACATGTGATTTTTACAACAATAAAAATGTTTCGCTTATCTATTCCCACGTCTTCACAACCGCGACCTACTTCAGTTTGTTATCAACCACAGCAAAACAATGTCGTGTCGATAACCTACACTGATAAATGATAACGATTCAGACATATTTGATAAATTGCATTCCTGCTATGGTCAAAATAGGCATAAATAATTTCAGTAAATTAAACACCCAATAATCACTATAAATTGATTATACTGTAGTTTTCTTAACATGAACAATGGGTGACCATTTGGTCAATGTCCCACAAATCAACTTTAAGTACTCTGCTGGGAATCGAACCTGCGATAGTACACCATTAAGAAGTTAATCTGGAAGTGGTTTAATAAAATACATTTCGTATTACACATTTAACAAAAGAATTGAGCACATGTGATATAGATCTTTCATCTTCATGCAATCTAGTCTATCTAATGCTGAACATTTTCCTGCCTCATGGTATCGTCATCAGACAAAAATCAGCCAAAAAATATATATTCTTCCGCATCCATATATTTAAGAGGTTCTCCATGAATTGCTCGGATATGGCGGGCTCATTTCAATCTCAAAACGATATTTACATAAGGAGACCTTAACCGCCCGTGTAGCATAATGGCTACACACCTGAACTCAATCTTGAGGTCCCGGGATCAATTCCCTCACTGGTTTGGTTGCTGGTAGATTTATCTATGTCCGCCATGGCTATGGCTATCTTCCACCATGTCCGGTATGAAAGGTAGCAGAGCTAACGCCCCACTAGCTTGAGCCTTCTGGGAGCGCCCGCTTACCGTTCTATGGCGTTATAATAATAATAATAATAATAATAAAGCATATTTATTTTTCTCCACAAAGTTTGTACATATTAATGATAGATTACTTACTTAATTCTATGGTCTTGTAACTTTGTGAAGACTGGCTCCTGAACTAGGATCCCCTGTGCTACAGGAACCAGGTCTCCACCACCGGACATGTGTTTTTTTTAATCGTCACCATCAAGTAATATTAAGGCCAAGTGCGAACCCATTATACATTTGTCTATGCTGGGTCTAATACCAACGTATTCCATATTACAGAGAACACGAACGAACCAGTAGCGAAGTGAAACACCCCACAACGCAGTCATCTCCCTATCACACTTTGAAGAAGACTGAAGGGAAGAAGCCCAGTGGAATTCCTCTGCCTAAGGTGCACAAGGAGCAAGCCGTCACCACAACAGCTAACTATATCGATATAGGAGGCCAGAGGATCTACACCAGCCCGCCTGACCATGGAGTTCAGGTAAGTCACTGGCAGATTGATCATCCTCTGACATCAGTCTGCTGTTGGACTTTGGAATTAAAATATGATGAGACTAAAGACAGTTGTTATGTAAATCAGTGACAACAAACATGATTACAAATAGTAGTGTAACATTATTTCTGTTATCTATAGAAACTTGGCTAAGAGGCATCAGTATCGATCTAAAAAAATTTGTTCGTGAAACAATTCAATCAATACAAGAAAAAATATATATTGCGGCCATAATTGAAGAAGTACTTTCTTCAAACAATACATAAAACAGTTCCTTTTTTAAAAAAATACTCAATAAAAACGCATTTATGTAAAGCCAACTCGTAAATCCTAGCTCTTAATAAAAATTAATTGCAAACTCTATAAAACGGATTTAAATAAATAATTGTTTCTTATAGGAGATAACCGAGATCCCAGACGATTTCCTCAACCAGTCTTCGGTCCTGAAGCACCTCGCCAAGGAAGTTGCTCAGTCACCGACCCCCCGCGCGCACACGCCCCCCGCACCCCCGCGCGCGCCCAGTGCTGCCCGCGGGGAGACCAGGAAGGGGAAAGGGAAAGCATCCAAGGCGAAGATGGACAAGGAGAAAGTCAATCTCTCGAGATCTCAGCCAGACCTGACTAGGTGAGCCGACAAGCCTGATAATGCTATTAAGAGGCTATGTTGGTTAGACCACGTGGCCGCGTTCAAATTTGGATTGTTTTGTAGCTGTCCCTATTCGAGCCCTATCCTACCCGAGCGCGTACGGTGAGACAGCATACATCACGCGAAGTTATCCACCCGTTATTTGGATGTTTCGTAGTCCAGGGATCATTTGAAGGATACTGTATATTTTGTAACCATTTTTTTAATACAGTATACTAATGAAATTTCAGATGTCGGTGGTTTTTCCAAATTGTTCTAAATTGATTCATACTCTTGTAAATCAGGTTCAAAGTTGGGGCTTTTTATTACCGTAAAATACCTGTAACTCTATAAGTATATATTTAAACGAAAATCTGACTCACCACCGACACAGATATTTGTTTCTAGATTGTGTCTTGAAAATTTCATAGATTTTCATGGATTACGTTTGTATGGGCGCTTTGACACCAGCATACCCTCTTAAACAGTATTCGTGGTAACTAGTGGCTACATGGCTTGGTTGGTTGAAGGAATTTTTTAAAGGTTCCGTACCCTATTCCTAAAACTCTGCTGTCCGTCCGTCCGTCTGTCTATCACCAAGCTATACCTCATGAACCATGATGGTTTGTTGAAATTTTCACAGATTATGTATTTATTTGTCGCATTAGTTGCCTCTGTAACAAAAAATAATAAAAAACAGAATAACATAAATATTTAAGTGGGCTCCCATGCAACAAATGTAATTTTTGCACATTTTAACTCGATAATGATAGCGGCAACAGGTAGACGCTTGAAATATTATCAGAATATTTAGTTATATATTCACTTTAAAAAAATTAAAATTAAAATATATTTCAAAAAGATCTATGAAACCGACTCAAACCGCCTTCAAAGTTTATCGCATTTATCACCTAAAATGTTCACCCTTAGAGGTAGAATTGTCTGGGTAGATATTGGTTTTTGTTGATTTTCTCAAAAACCGCTGAATCAATTTCGAAATTTTTTATAAGAGACCACCTGACCACTAAGTATGCTTAACCAAACCATTTTTTTAAATCTAAATCGATTCATAATTGGCGGATTTATCGCATAGCATAAATTTAAATAATAATAAAAAAGTTGACTATTCTTCCAGCGTTCTGAAGAGGTAATGCCTTTATAATTGTATGTGTATGTATACAGTGTTGGTGTTCGTGCGGTTCCCGGAGGGTCCGAGTCTAGCGGGTGGTGCAGCGGCGGGGAGGGCTCCGCCTCGGAGCCGGACGACGCGTTCGCGGCCGTGCTCGACGCGCTCGCGGACGAGAACCACCAGCTCAAGCGGCAGCTGGCGGACGCGTGCGAGCGCGTCGCCAAGACTAACAAAGTAACTTCATTTGTATGTCTACCCAAACTATTACAAACTATACATTATAATAATACATACATATGCCGATAGTAAACTGACATATGTCAGCTATTTTTGAACAATCAATTCAACAGCGAAAATGGCGTGACATATGTCAGTTTACTATCGGCATATGTCACGCCATAATTGTCGGCAAACAAATTGAACAAGAATGGGCATAATGGGGATGAGCTCGTGCATCCCGGGTGACGACAGGGGCGCGGGGGGGGGGGGGGGGGGGGGCTCTTCGGCCAATCACGAGCCTCAACGCAGTCAAAATTACTGTCCCCTCCCACTCCCCAACAAAGAGACCCGAAAATCGTTTACTGCGCAGTCAACAAGTCATTTTTGAAGTAGTTTGCCGGCTAGTATACTACGTATCGGCTGTATAAGTGTTAGTAAATAATGAGATATGATACATTTTTAGCTGGAGGAGGAGGTGGAGAAGGTCCGCACGGCACACGAGGAGCTGGTGGGTTCGTGTGAGCGTCGCGAGCGGCTCGAGCGTGCGGCGCGCGTACGGCTGCAGGCTGACTGTCGACGACTGCACGAGCTCAACCGTGCCCTAAAACAACAGGTCATAACATACACACTGCTTGAAATTAACTGCATAACTATACTCATCATCATTAACATATGTTCACTATTCATGACCCGCCCCCATATAGTTCATTTCAAAATAATCAAACATACATCAGTCAGTCAAGTCAATACAGGCAGTATTGCCATTCACCATTTTCATTGCTATGCCTGTAATATATCTCGATTCCGATCGTCACGCAATGTCTGATTCTATCCAGGTATTAAACATGACGTTTCAAATATAAAGAACATTATTTATGTCTTAATAGAAATGTCCATAAACAACATAAAGTATAAAAACAAGTTCCATCGGCTGTCATAGAGGGCGCTATCACGCGCGCATTAACGTTATCCATCTCCTAATGCTTCCATACTATTGCCATAATCTTTAAAAATAAAATAGCTGGCTTTGATAAGTAATTACCTAAAAATAGTAGACGAAATTTTAGTGTCGCTAAATAAATATCATTAATTTACAACTTTATAGTTAGCTACAATAGCAGTTACGCAGCTTATTATTCATAGACGGCGTTTTGAATCGAAAAAAAATTGTTTAAATTAAAATTGTGATTCACTGTGAAGTTGTATGTTAATGATACTCATTTCGCTACATCACAATCTGATGACCTATTTTCAGATAGTTACTACACAAACCCAGCTGTTATATTAAAAGATTGTGGCAACATAAATTTGGATCGCCTTAATATAAAATTAATTTGTTACGTATGTGTGTAGGTGGAGCTGTTGTCGCAGGGCGTGCGCACAGAGAACGAGAGCAACGCGGAGGCGCTGCGCAAGGAGCTGCAGAACAGGGAGATGCTCATTGCACAGCTCATCACACAGAGTAAATAATAACTATATAATAATAATTACTCACACTAAAGTAAGTTCGGCCCTATATATATGTGTGTTTGCATTTTCACAGACTAACGGTTGAACCGATCTCGATGGATTTGAGTATTTAAAATATAATTTGAATTAATAAGAAAAGGTTAATAGCTCTATCACTTTTTTGCTCGATGCGACTTCTTTTTTAGTACAACTCGCCGAAAAGTGATTCTAGTGACGCGGTGCTAAAACGCTCCATATAAATCGGACGTGTTTAGTGACGTCACATTATTATATTGGAGTGTTAAATGTATGAAGCTTGTATCGATATTTTGTGTTATCTTGTAAAATAATGTTATGCAAAAATAAATCTAAAAAGCATTTTACTACTCGAGGAACTACTACTTTGTAATTTTTGACTCTTGCAACATCCAAATAAAAAATGAAAATTATTACGTATTTTTCTTTTGGGGGATTTCTTTTAATGTTTGTTACAGTACAATTAAACTCCAATCTAATTTTGTGTCAAGTACCCAATTACCCAAACTTAAAGGCAATTTTACAATGATGTTGTAGACAAAGAGTTGGCGTGCGCCAAGGAGCGTCAGGAGATCGAGATGTCGGCGCAGAGGGCCACGTTGCAGGAGCAGAGGACGCACATCGACATCCTCGACACGGCGCTCACCAACGCACAAGCCAACGTCGTGCGTCTAGAGGAGGAGGTACGTGCTGACTGTAGATGGTGAGACAAGGACAGAACGCACATCGACATTCTGACACAACACACAATTTAAAAAAAAACTTCAATATTTCACCTACGTTACCTCCGTGTTATATTTTCGTGGAACGCACTATAAAATAGCTTTGTTATGTTTTGGCAAGCGGAGATGATATCCACTAACTAGCGAGTGCCTCAATATTAAGATTTCTGGCACAGGCAGGACACGTAAATATCGTGCTCTCGGTTCCTATTCCCATACATGTATACGTATACACGCGCGTGTGTGAGTGAGAACGCGCGCGCGGGACTACCCGTCCCCTGAGCGGGTAACTTTCTTGCGTGGAGAGGTGAAATATTTGCGAACATATCAGGGTCCAGGACCAGCATCACCCCAGCAGGTGGCAGGAGACATCAAGCACTTTGCACATTTGCTCCACTTAAAAACAATTATTCAGTGGATTAATCTAATAGCAAACTTTGTTTACAAAGAGTGGTAATTCTGAAGTTATTTCTTCTATGTTACATAAATAAACATCACTGTATTTCGGTACAGTTTTATTATATCAATGCTTAGACAGACATAAAACACTAGCGCACGCTCTTTGAACGAACTGTTCATGACACTTGCGGGGCAGCGCGGGGGGTGTGACGTCACCCGCGCGGTGCGTGGCACGATCCAAGAATCATAATTAGCGCCATCTGTGCCTGAAGCTCAGAACTACCACCCGACTGTGTATACATACAGCTGTGGTTGGACGTTTTCTAACAGTACATATGTCAATATACACGTGTTTCAGTGTCGTCACGCTAGCGGGTACGTGGAGCGAGTGATGGGCCTCCAGCGGGCACTATCGTCCCTGCAGCAGGCGTCCGACCGCCGCGAGCACACAGAGAGGAAGCTCCGCGCGCAGCTAGAGAAGGAACTGCAGACGCTAAGGTCGGTACAAGTACTTTACAATACTTTTGACATTATTATAGCAAAACGGAGATATTATTATACTGGCAAAGAAAAATCATTACGTGTACAAAAATTATGAGAAATCATAGAGAGAGAAGGCGCGTGTTGTGTCCGAAGGTAGGTAGTCTTTAATGCTTCAGGTAACGTGTCTGTTACAGTACTCTCAAACTATGTTTGCCCCTCTGAAGTTAGCCACAAAAGACCGCCAAGTATCAACTATTAACGTATAAATGGGAGGCAAAGCAAGTTAGCGGATGGAAAGAAATGTCCTAGTGTTGTATGTCGTCTAGCGATAGTTATTATCGAAAATAATACACACACATTCCGTCTGTAATTTCAGAGGGGCAAACTTGGTGTGCGAGCACTGTAGGAGTGGTTAGCAGTATGTAGTTTTTGGTACACTGGTCATTGGGTTTGTAGAAATTTATTCAGTGATTTTAGAAGTGTACTAAGTTAATTGGTATGTATAATATATAAGGTATAAAATATTGACATGTAAATGTAATATCTTTGACATTGAATAATTATAATTGGATTTAAAAAAAAAAAAAAAAAAATATTGGTATGTTAATATCACTAAAATAACGACTTGTCTAGACAAGGAGCAAAAGAAAACGACGAAAATTGAATAAATATGCACAAAATGTGAATACTAAAATACAGTAAGCTCCAGTATCCATGGTACTTATGTTATTTATTTTTCGCTTATTTTACGTTTTGTTTATTTTGTTGTACCCACCCACTATTATTTTTTATTTACTTTTATTGTTTAACAGTTCTTTTTTGTTACTACACTCTTTTGTTGCTTTTGTTGATATTTTCTGTGCAAAATTATGTATTAGTTTTCTCATGAAGTGAAAAATGAAATTTTCTTTCGACAATAAACATCTTCAACCACATCTGTGTTTTGAAAATGCAGTTATTTATTTTTATTATCATGTTGTGTTGACCAGGATTGATATTTGAACAGGAAACGTGAATGCAACTGCGGGGGCACCAACTCGGGCGCTAGCACGTGCGGCGAGGCGGAGCTGCGCAGACAACTGCGGGAGAAGGACGAACGTCTGCTCGCCATGGAGGGGGAGTGCGCAAAGTGGGAGCAGAGGTACCTCGAGGAGGCGGCCCTGCGACAGGCCGCAGTCTCCGCAGCATCTATACCCAAGTACGTGGCAGTCAGCATTTACTTTGAAATAGACCAACGTCACATAATTACCGCTTGCCCTGATCCGGGATACCTCGCCTCTCCCCACAAGAAATTGACTCAGATAATGACCGTTACGTATAGCGCGCGCGGACGTAAACGTCATCCGTTCGATGTGTGCCGATATCACGACATTTGTTCGAAGTATCCGGCGTAGGCCAACGTTTATTATCTTTGACCATGTTGTCACCTACATTTATTTTAAAAAATTCTGTTTATTCTTTATATTTCACTGAATGATGCCAGTTTGTCGTCCTCAAAGAAAAGATAATCAGAATAAACATGTAGATACAGCCGGCATAAACTACAAATGATGTATCTTTTTTTGACTCATATGTTAGGGCTAGAAATAAAGTTGTAAGTGACAGTGTAAGAGGAAGTTGAATTTCTCAGGGACGCCAAAATAGCAGCTTTAGAGAAGACCTCAGCGGAGTCCGAGCGCCTGATGGCGGAGGCTCGCAACGAGAAGATCCGACACATGGACGAACTGCACTCCGCTCAGAAGAAAGTCGCAGATTTGGAGGGCAGGTAATATAATCTGCCGTCAGAAAATAATTCAAGTCTCATTTACTTAACTTTTAAGAAGAACTTTTAAACGCATTTGAAGGTTGTTGTGTTCGTTCGTGATATCGAGGTTTTTCATTACGTACACGTATCAAATGCGTTAATAAATAATTTTTGATTTCGTCTAGAACTTTACTTTTGCGACAATAGATCAGACCAGAGTAATTGATCAAGTCATAAAACGCCAGAAAACAATGTAGTACTAAGTACGACGAGAATTACATATGTACGAATCTGGTTACGAATAATGTCATCGCCTTGCAGATGTCATGTGGCCACATCTATATTATTTTGAACGGAACTTAAACACAATATGCGTTACATATGTATGTTGCCTTCCAGGTTGAAGGAGCTGGAGTCAAAGGTGGCGGAGCGCGACGCCATGATAAAGGTTTTGCAGAAGCACACGAGCGTGGCCTACGACAGTGGCGCCTCACTGCGTAATAACTCGAGCCGCGAGGAGCTAGGTGCGTCATATACATCTTTACTTATCAGCTTCTGCCCGCGACTTCCTCTGCATTGTCTTCTGTATTTGACACATATTTTACGCGCGGGCAAAATCTTTAATAATGTTAATGATTGTTAAATTCCCTACAGTTTTTATATTGACCTTGGTTGTTTCTTTCTAGTGGGGCTTTCATCTGGCGCGTCATTCTCGAGTGCGGAAGGCGTGAGCGGTGGCTCGGTGACGGGACGCTACAGACACCTCGCCAGGAGGAACTACTCGCCTCACAACGACAACTCCAGCGGTACGTACATCACAGGTTGTGTAGGTCGACTCGGTGACGGGACGCTACAGACACCTCGCCTGGAGGAACTACTCGCCTCACAACGACAACTCCAGCGGTACGTACATCACAGGTTGTGTAGGTCGACTCGGTGACAGGCCGCTACAGACACCTCGCCAGGAGGAACTACTCGCCTCACAACGACAACTCCAGCGGTACGTACATCACAGGTTGTGTAGGTCGACTCGGTGACAGGCCGTTACAGACACCTCGCCAGGAGGAACTACTCGCCTCACAACGGCAACTCCAGCGGTACGTACATCACAGGTTGTGTAGGTCGACTCGGTGACGGGACGCTACAGACACCTCGCCAGGAGGAACTACTCGCCTCACAACGACAACTCCAGCGGTACGTACATCACAGGTTGTGTAGGTCGACTCGGTGACAGGCCGCTACAGACACCTCGCCAGGAGGAACTACTCGCCTCACAACGACAACTCCAGCGGTACGTACATCACAGGTTGTGTAAGTCGACTCGGTGACAGGCCGCTACAGACACCTCGCCAGGAGGAACTACTCGCCTCACAACCACAACTCCAGCGGTACGTACATCACAGGTTGTGTAGGTCGACTCGGTGACAGGCCGCTACAGACACCTCGCCAGGAGGAACTACTCGCCTCACAACGACAACTCCAGCGGTACGTACATCACAGGTTGTGTAGGTCATCTCGGTGACGGGACTCTACAGACACCTCGCCAGGAGGAACTACTCGCCTCACAACGACAACTCCAGCGGTACGTACATCACAGGTTGTGTAGGTCATCTCGGTGACGGGACTCTACAGACACCTCGCTAATAATGATTAGTTTTATATTAGCGCATAAATGAAATATATTTACATATCATTAGCTGAATCTTATGTATGTGGTGCCGGTGGTATATTTAACAGTTGTTCGTTTCTTCAGGTTGCGGCTTCGACAGCACCTCTCTCCGTCTGGACGAGCAGCTCGCAGCGTTGGAGTCTCGTCTGGAGCGTCCGCCGGTGCCGGCCGTGAGTTACCTGCCCGCAGAACAACGACCGCATGCCTCCTACTACTGACCACCGACGACCACAATGATCATGTCCACCAAACCACACTCATTGTTGTACTCAATTCGATCAAATTGATAAAGGACAGCTGATAATTAGAATAACAAAAGCTAAAATATGGTTTGCAGTTGTGGCGGCAATTCTTCGTAACATTTCGTAATTTGGGTTTTATATCCCTATAAAAACAGAAAAATACTTATTTTTGAAAAACAAAACGAAATGAAAACCTTTTTCCGATTCATTCATGCTGTTTCCAGACTTTAAATACAATATGCCAAAATTACAAGTATTGCCACTTCAAAATAATTCCGAAGACTCCACTATTGCACATCCCATATATTTTAAGCTGGAGGAATGAAGGAAAATGATAATTTCAATAATTGTATTGTCATTGACTTTATTGTGTTACTATAAAATGTCTATGGATACAAAGCGGTTAATGAAGTCAGTCAATAGTCGTTAGCACTGAGGTTTATATTTTTAAATTTTCGAGTATTGAAAGTCTGCATCAGATTTAAATCAATTGAATTTCGATATTATAGATTGACTTTGTCGTCGTGTTAGATATCTTTAACTTTGTGACATTCCTTTCTTAATTCCGTTTTTCATAACATTCCTCCCTGGTACAAACTTCGACAGCTTTTGTTTTTGTGTATGTGTGAAATTAGTTTTGATTTGCAGTGATCTAACAGAGCTTTTCTAACATTAAAACGCCTAAATGTCTAATACAGTTTTACGATGACTCTGCCGTTACGTTTATTGTATTGATATAAAAAGATAGCTTTATATAGAGAGTACGTTTTTTTCGCTGTTTATTTTGTAAGGGGCTGAATCGAAGCAGCCTGCGTAAAACGAAACGGGTGAGAACGGTGAGAGTATGATATGTCATTTTTAAACGTCAAACATCGATACGATTTGACGTTTAAGAATGACAATATCTCTTAATCACCGCTCTTATGCGTCTCGTGCTACGCAGACTGGACTGTTGTCTTGAGTCAACTCCAAATAGAGACGGGAAGTTTTCGGAAGGAAACCGCTTATCTAATCTCCGCTAAGGTTCTAAATAAAGATCCTATAAATATAGCGGACCTGTACAGTACAGGTCATAGAGGAAAGAATTGAGAGATATTTTTATTAAGATGATAGTTAATAATACTGCTAAAATATTTATTTGGAACTTTGTAACGTTTTCAAGGCAGATTCGAGTCAAAATTTTAGTCGATATATTAAGGCGATCACCTCTATCAAAGTTTCATACAAAATTTATGCTGCCATAATCTTTTAAAATATAGTAGCTGGATTTGTGTTGTAACTATCTGAAAATAGGACATCAGATTGTGATGTCGCGAAATGAGTACGAGTATCATTAATATACAACTTCACAGTGAATGAATTTTTTTATTTTAAACACTTTTTCGATTATTGTTTAAAGTTTAAATCTATGAACCATTAGCTGCGTAACTGCTATTGTAGCTGACTGTGAAGTTGTAAATTAATGATATTTATTTCGCGACACTATAATTTCATCTTCTATTTTTAATTAAGTACTTATCAAAGCCAGCTATTCTATTTTAAAAGATTATGACAACAGAAATTTAGTATGGAAGCATTAGGAGAGGAATAACGTTAAGAGATTTTTAAAGACATACTGTAAACTTAAAATGTCTTAGTCAAAATTTGAAATATCATAGAAAGTCTGATGATTTTGCTACTAATAGATTATATTAATATTATGAACTTGTGCGAAAAATTCAAGACTAAAAATCGTTAAATGTATTTATGTATCGGAGTTTAAATTAGAGATGAGTGCCTTCGTAAGTGTCTTTAACACTGGTTTGTGTATAAATGTGGTGCCAGTAGGAATTAAGTGTATAGAGTTTGTAAAGAATCTCCCGAGGAAAATAACTTTATAATACTGTCTCGAATCTAGGTGTTTCGCTAAAAATATCCTTTGAAAATAAGCAATAAAAAGTTTAAAACGGTATGGTATTAATAACTTTCTTTAGAACCTATAGAACAGTGTAATCTAAAACATGTCGCTCTTTTCTAATTAGTATAATTCGAAAGGGATGGCATGACTTTAGAATAAGTTCCAAACTTAAATTTGACAGACTTGATTATTCTAGGATCTTTGACGTAATCTGACTGAAAGGGTTTTATTTATATGTATTTTAAAATCAATATTGTGCTTAAAATTGATTATCTAGTTAATAAATATAAGCGTGAAAAACACTAGATGCCTATGAATATGGTTCTAGATTAGTAAGAAGCGTGGTCACAATAGTATGCCAAAGTTAGATATAAAATGGTTTTATTTTTAACTTTGATGGTGTGTAAATTGATAATTGTGCCTATTGGCTTAGTTGTAAGGTCCCGTTTATTTTTCTACGTGTTACGCTATTTATTTTTCTAGGTAGGTAAGATATTGGAAGCAAATAGTAGAATGTACTCTTTAATTCCAAACTCTCAGTCATGTTGTCCTTGTCATAATCTTGGGGTTGAAAAAGGTTGGCAATATTCTGACATCTGTCAAAGTTAGTTTCGGATTAAAGAGTGCGTCAGAGTGATGGCCTTTTTCTTTATTATCAGTGAACTAATTTTCTTATTTAAGTTATTTGCTTATTTATCACTAAGTTTTACTAAGTTGTTGGACCGAATATAATTTTCTTGCGCAATATTTTGAAAATGAAAATGTTTTTATTATTTATTTTCTTTATTATCAGGTAACAAGAACCCATAGTTTTTAGACACATATTTTTGATACATGTGCCTTTACTTACCTAGTTTACCTTTAGGGAATAAAGATGAATTTCAGGTACAGACAAACAAATTTTCGAACTCGAGCATGTTTTCAATCGAAAATACGCATTTTTCGATTGTACCGGATTATTTTTATATTATTACAACAATATCCGGGTGCTACTGTGTTAAATAATTTGATATTATACATATATAATATAAATGAATTATTGTAATAAAAACATCCCAGCAGAATTAACAAGTAGTCGTTAGTTTAAAATGAGATTTACCATGTGTGGCTTCAGTTAACAAATCTAATATCAACCTGAACTAAAATCCTTGTATTTTATATTAATCCAAGTATTTATTCAAAATGTCATTCGGAGGCTTAGTCTTAAATATATTAAAACTATTTTGTAACATGTAAACAGATTTAAGTGTTTTAATAACTATATTCACGTATTTTTGGAAGCATGTTTTAGAATAAACGAATGTTTTTTGTTAGTCGTGGTTTTAATTTGCTTTGCCTAACTTAGCACCGGGGATTTGTGGGGGTTTGTGGTCGTAGCATGCGATATTTACACGTTCTTGCAGGATTTTGTCGTAACATTCGTTTTTAAACGGTTTTCATTTCAAAATTTGACGTCCCATCTTTTTTATTATAGCCGATTTTAGAACTAACACTAGTATTGATTTGGAAACGCGCTAAGTAAAGATAGGATTTGGAGTAATTCCTTACATATCTATGAGGTAATAAAGCCTAAAATTAGTTATTATTCTAGAACGCGTTCCTGTATTAAATCTCTGAATAAATTAATACGAATTAAACGAAAATAAAGACCATCGTGTGGTCATTTTAAATTTGCTCTTTTTGCATTTGACAAGTTCAGAACAGTTCGCAATTTCGCAGCATGGATTTGTGCGGTATATTGGTCATGCCACACTTGGAGGCTCGGTTGCACAAATTGTGGTATGCTGCGGCAACGACCGGAAACTTTCCCTCGCCGAGTATAAACCGAGCGATGTATGTTCAATGTACGTTTGGCCACTAATTACATTAATAGATGCGCCTTTGTTTGACGTGTTGCAGTGATAGCCTACTGACACTGTTCCTATAACACAGCCGCTGTAATACCGCCGCTAGAAGGTAGCTGGTGTCAATAAATACGAGTAGGTAGGTGCTTTCAGCATCACCATGGTCCCTCGTTATTAGGGGACCACGAGACTTATTTCGCGACTTCTACCAACGTCATTCCGTTAACACAGGAAAATTACGCTCCGTTGCGCCTGCTTGCCCCGTATTTGTCTGATTTGACAACTCGAGTCTACGAACCATTCATTCGTGCCATCTTAATGTGCGAACAAACCACATACCGCTGTTTCGGTTCTTCTTCATAAATTATATAGTGATCTGTCAGTAGGAGTAAATTCCTGTTCTAATTCCCGTACAAAATTGAATGAGTGAGAGAGTCGTGAAAGTGGAACAAACTAACGCTAGAATTTGTTAAGGTTAAGTTGGATACTATAACTGACTGGTTATGGGCTTTCTAAAATGGTAATTAGTCAAAGTTACTCATTAGTTTACTGGTTTGAGTATTCTAATTATGTAACGGCTCTCTTAGAGCTCCAAGTTAGCTGATATATCGCTACGCAATTTGAAACATTTTAAAAGGTCCTTTGAAACATATATAACATATATAAATTAAAATAATTTGAGATGATGGCAAAGGAACCAGCACCTCTAAGCGCTGGTATTACAGCGGTAAAGTTATAACTATCGCCGGAGCGTCGACGCCGTAGTAACAGAATGAGGTAAGAATCATTAATTTTGTTTGTCTGTTTGCCCCACTGCACTGATAACCAAGTGTTGCCCAACCACCTGTGTTATGTTGTTGTAGATGACACTTATTATTTTAACATTTTCAAGTTAAGAAACTCGAATGTATTTTAAGATCTCTGCTGAATCATACCATACCACCTACCATAAATTATGAGCAAAAATATTTTGCATTTTCTACTTCATTTAGACATAAATAAATATGCTGGTCACCTTTATTTGCGCTTTAAGTAATTCGGTAATTCAATTTTCAAAAATTATTAATGTACTTGACCTTCATCTCGTCTGATGATGTGACGATAAGACCTCATGGAGGAAGGGCTTCTGGACGACTACACGCAACCATACAGCCTTACCGTCTCTTACCATCAGGAGATAGAGGCCGTGCAATTATGTATAAAACTCTGTGAATCTGTCTCTGTATCTGTAGAGAGGTCTGTGCTGCTTCCCCGGCCTGGGCACGGTGGGTGCCCGCGGAGGAAGCGGGCGCGGCGAGGAGGCACTACTCCTCGAGCGCCAGGGACGAGCCTCTCAGCAGACCAGATCCTCGAGCCTGCCGCCGCCCCCGTCCGCCTTGCCGCGCCCGCCCAGGAAGCCATCCGCTAGGAACACAAGATACGATCGTTTGGAACATCGGGACACTAGAAAGGTAGGCTTTAATTTTAACAAGGCAAGGCAGAGTGTAAAGCTTCGACTTATTCTTATCCTCGCGCCATTCATAAAGTTGTAAAACACATCAGTAAAACGTCTTTTACCAGCCAAAATTTCAAAATGCGATATATATACAAATAAAACTATGCTCTCCTGCTGTGCCGTCCTATTCATTTTACTCGAATACGAATACGGCAAAGGTGCAAGGCCCAGGGACTACGATTTAATATATAGTACAGTATAATGTATCATCTCTCTTTCGGTGATCATCAGTGATCACCAATCCGCCTGCCAAGCGTGGTGATTATAGCAACCCTCATGGAGACAGAGGTGACGAACTATGAGGGAGGCTCATGTATATGGATATACAAGCTACTATAGAAATTAAACTCTCGCTCCGGACGCGTTCAAGGTCACGATAATAGCCTGTCTGTTGTTTTCTACAAGTGAATAAGGTCTAGCATGCGCCGTCTCGCGCTCGCTTTATTTACAACTTTATAGCTAGCTACAATAGCAGTTACGCAGCTAATGGTTCATAGATGGCGCTTTCAACAATAATTGAAGAAAAGTGTTTAAAATGAAAATTGTGATTCACTGTGAAGTTGCATGTTAATGATACTCATTTCGCGACATCACAATCTGATGACCTATTTTTAGATAGTTACTACACAAATCCAGCTGTTATATTTTAGGCAACAGAAATTTAGTATGAAACTTTGATGGAGGTGGATCGTCTTAAAGTGAAACAACATCTATAGTTAAACTAGATCCGTTATTTGGTGTTAATTTTTTCACAACTTATTCTAACTAGTGTCTCGTTAGAAAGTTAGCACAACGTTAGTAATTATTATCTGTCACTTCACATTACACAACGCTTGTTTCCGACGCGGGCTTATCTCCAAGCACTAATGCTAACAGCGTCGTTACCTGCATTATGTTTGAACAAGTGTACACTATGTATGTATGTATGACATCACTACATTGTTTATATTACATTGTTCAAGCTTATCAACGTCGCGCGGCGATGACCTACGACAACGTCTTAATCGCTTTCATTTTCATTATTATGTTTTGTGACTTGTTTATTCGCATTCAGCTTGTACCGAACTTGGCTTTCATCCGATCTGATCATCATCATCATCTGATCCATTTTTAAAAAATGGCCAAGTTGGATTCGCGCACCGAGGGTTCCTACAGAATATGGATAATTAAAATACGGAAAATCATAAATAATATGCATCGAACAATCCCCTAACGAATGCACCTAAATACCATTTTTGATTTCGACGATTTAGTAACGTCATCTAGTGTCGAGTAGCAAAACTAATTGTCGGCACTAGATGGCGTTACTAATAAGTTAAAACGCATGACATGATATCAACTACGCAAATTTTTGAGGGTTTCGACGCGATCGATTGAAAGGTGGTAAACCATGTCTGGTAATTGGCAGATGGATTCTTTCGAATTGTGTGTTGGCTCTTTAAATCGAAAACTAGCGATAACTGTACACATTGTACATTTTACTGAGAAAACTGTAGAAATGGCTTCGGCATAATGTTTTCGTAATCTATAATTTAAAAAATAAGAATATTAAAGATTTGTCTGTAAGGTGTTTTGCCTTTGTCCTTAAAAAACAATTGTGAACCGGGAAAAACCGCGCTTGACCTTCTATGTATACATAACATGTAATTGTTTCAGGACTCTGACGGTTCTGGTTCAATAGCATCGACGGCATCGCGCAGCTCTCCCCTCCCCTACGACACAGTGAGGAAGCTACCGTCAGTGCCCACCTCCGCATCCCTCCCAGCCGCAGAGTCCCGAGAGTCCCTCGTGCGGCCACGGGACTCCAGCCTCCCGTCGCCCTCTAAACTGGCGGTGTATGCCGCCGCCCGGCGACGGTCAGCCGAATCCGCCAAAGACAACAAGAGAACTCATCATTACAGAATACAGTTTTAATGACATCATTCACGTTGATTGTAAAGGTGTTTGTACACGGTGCAAGTAGCTGGAAGTAGTGGCTAAGTCCAAGAGCCTCTACGAATTAGAACTCGATATTCCCGTGCGTCGAAAAGTCATCATCAACAATGAATCCATCATACTAATAGTAAGTTGGTGTCAGAAGGTGTTTTAATTTCATTTCAAAAAAGGCAACCGTTGCTTTTATCACTGAGAACATTTTTTACTGGGCAAACCTTTTGGTTACAGCACTTAAATATAAAATATGACACATGGTATTATTATCAGGTTTATTACCACAGACCTTTACAAAGCTAGACACAAATAGACGATGCTGCACACTAGACGCCTAAAGTTCATTATTGTATTTAAAATACAGAACAACCAAATGAGTATTTAGGGAAGGGGAAGTGCCTGCTGATTGGTCCGCTGTAATCCTTGTCATATCATAAGTGGTCAGAACTTAGGCCTATAAGACGTATAAGTCTGATGTTCCTTTCGAAAGTGCTGCTTGCATTAGGCGACTACTTATTGTGTATATCGTAATTTAGCTGTAGTACATATAAACAAATGTTGCACGTTTAGTTTTCAATACAGTTTCGATTCGGTACTTGCATCATCTGCGGTCATCTGTTTGGATTTGCGGCTGTGACTATCACAGACTTTTATATTCTTTAGTGTTCTTTATTACACTAAAATTTCAATATTTCAAGAAGGTACGTTATTATTATAATTGTCGCAATGTACCCGTTCTTTAACATATATAAGCAGCTTTATTTAGAAGATATCGTAGACTGAGAGTAGAGTATGAAATACGAGGAAGTCGAAAATAATAATTAAAATAAATATTTGCAAAAAATACGAACACGAATTTGATATATTTACAGTTACAGTAGGTTGTGTTTTATGTAGGGTTCAGTGTTCATTCTGGTTCATTCATCGCGTGTAATAATGTATTATAAGGTTTATAAGTCAGAAGGTGTGTTTGGATGTTCATATCATATGTTTAGTGTGTTACTTAATACCTTAATACACTTGGCTCAATATTATTTTGCGAATATGTTTTTATTTTAATAAATATTAAAGTTTTTGACAGGCTCTTAAACAGATAGGACTGTTGCCAATAGCTACAATTTGAGGTGAATTTGTTAAGAAAAGAAGTGACGAAAAGGTGACCTATTTGTATTTTAAAAAGTCCCAAATATCGAAAACAAGATCTTTTTACTCCACACTATGCACGAGTATGTACTCGTAGAAAAATAAGTTTGAAAGTAGAACGAATTTTGTGATTCCTGTGCGGATTGTATTGTATCCAATCTATAATAAACTATAATTTAGCCAGTTTATAGTCATAGAACACAAAGGCCTTGACATCGAATGTCTATCCGAATCGAAATAAAGTTGTCATCATAAGAGCGAAAAATATAGCTTTATATTCTCACTTCAACTTCAATGTATACCCTATCTAATTTAAATGCTTTAATAAATATTAATAGGGTTGACATTTCGTTATATATAGCCCGCGAGCAAAAAACATTTATTAATAATTTACTAGCTGTTAATTATATTTTGTTTTAAGCAGAGTTGGGCAAAAAGTAATCATTGTTTTTATGCGTCTGGAGACATTAAATAACAATTACTGAATGTTATCATTAGTTTAAATTAATTATTGCTTACATGTGATCATTACTTGCATCAATGTTTTCACATGAGCTACCACTACTGTTTATTTGAGATATATTATAATTATTAACAAATACGTTAAAAGAGACCTACTTATGTCGAGCATAATGGTTATAATGTAATATAACAAATTCGTATTACAATCTGAATTACATATTCCATTGAAAATATTTCTGCTGGCAATTAAACTGTTGCTCTTATTTAATACACATACAATTTATTATGGCAACACATGCAACCCGGATATCCAGAGTTTGATTCTCAGTGAGGGTGGCACGGTATTCGGTTTGGTTAGTGGTAGGTCATGTTCGTCCGCCTGGCTATCATCACCTGATACCCAGTTCTGCCGCCAAATAGCAGTGTTAATAGCACTGTTGTGTTCCTGTATAATAGGTAGCAAAGCCAGCGCCTCATTAGCTTGAGGTTTCTGGTTGCTACGCTTACCATCCAACTACCTTATCGTCACTTACCATCAGGTGAGATGAAGGCCAAGTGCGAATCCTTTGCAAACATTTTAAAAAAACTAGTCATATGATTACTTTTCGCCAAACTGGTTTATAGGTTGATCGAGTGTGAGGTTTGAGTCTAGTCGAGAATATTTTGTATCTGTGGTTTTATTTGTAGCGTGGTTGTGTTTTGGTTTGTTTACACAGTAGTTTTTATTTACTTATAAGCTTTGTCCACTAACTCGCCTTGGTTAATTTAAAAAAAATTCAACTGGTACAGTCTATCGGGGTGAGACTTAGTCAATGCGAAGGCTAAGATACAAACAAACAAAGTTACTTTTTAATTTGTGTTATACTATTAGTGTGATAATTCACAGTTTGGACTTGAAAAATAATTATTATATTTAATGAACGCATGTTTCTGACATTGCAGCGTGATCTTAAAAATAACGAAATTAAATATTTTGTTACGTAATTGGTCGCATGTTTTATATTTAACAATTAAATTATTTTTTCAGTTATATCGACGAGCGAGAACAAATATTTATACTATAAAAATTGTAACTTATAACAAGCCTAAAACCTAATCAGACTATGTATTTGTTTTTGAAATTGTAAATGTGGAGGGTATAGTAAATTTTCTGTTTAGAATTATTTAATAGCTTACAATTACTGGAGGCCGGTAATTGTGGGCTAATGGTAGTTAGTTCTCTTATTGCCAGCCAGGTAATGCTGGAGGCTGCGCGTACGCAACTAGTTACGTTACTCACGGCAGCACTAGGGAAACATACAGACGGAGTATGCCAAACTACTTTTTAATGCAACATGTAATTGAGTTGATTGTATGATAAATTTTCTACTTCATCAACTCAATCTCTGACATTGATGCATGCTGCATTGGAGATACACATAAAGCCTGATCAAAGAGATATAATATAGGTACCTTCCGATAGATTATGCTAACTGGATACTCGTCATTTTAAAGCAGACATTTCGTGTGATGACAATAGCCACATTTGGACGACTTGTAACACAGCGCCCCAGTTTTTGCCAATTGAAATGTTTGTTACTTGTCCTGTTGGTTGAATAATTCAGTATTAAAGCTAAGCTCTTTTTCCGAAAAGTATTATCTCAAATGCCGCCATTTGCTTCACTTTGACGCGACGGAGAATGTATATTTATCTCATTCTGTCTTATGTCAATTCAATGATGTTAGAAAGGCTAAAATATAGTTATTTTGATCCTGATTCAAATAATATATCTATGACATACTCGTACTACATTTATGAGCCTGACCATATAATGAGGTCAGTGAATGGGAGCTGCAGTGTAAATATGACAAAAATCGAATTCGTTGCTATCGTTAGAAGTGTCATAAATTAGTTTTAACCTTTGGTTTCAACATGGTTTCAAAAAAATTCAGCAAGATGGCGGCGGCACCTAATATAGGTATTCTTGGTCAGGGGCCTTATCGTCTAACTCCAACACCTATCGCGATACCTTTGAAAGGTATCGGGATCGCGATCGGGATTGCGACTCTTAAATGGTATCGTCTAACATTCTTAATCACAATCGCTTTCGGAACGAATGAAATCGGCGCTTGTTGTCGTTGTGATTTTTCATTATCCTTAGCAGGTAAGGCAATGGTCTTTAAATCTTACAGCCAATTCTTTAGTTACCTTAACAGGCAATGGTCCTTAAATCTTACAGCCACTTCTTTAGTTATCTTAAAATATTTTTATCGCTCGTTTTGGTATCTTTTTTTTACAAAAATTGCTAAGGTTTCATTTCATCTAATAACTAAGATAGCCTTGGTACCACCAGTGGTGTAGAAAGTTCATTTCCGAAGTATATATAATATAAATTATATACAAATATTATATTGTGGGTTCTCATCCATTCACACATAGCACCGTAAACAAACAGCACAAATTATTATTTATTATCTACACAACAGTAATCACCTACAGTCACTCATCATAGCTAATTTTGAAGAGATACCATAATACTCGAAATTAATACAAAATAATTATTTACGTACGTAACGTACATTATCTTGTTGATTTTATTACTTATTTAGGCAAATAATAAAAACAATCTGAAATTATTGAGAGTTGTAAATAAAACATCAATTTATTATATTGTGCGGCTGAATTTCTTCTTCTACGCTAGCTATCAAAATAGTTCTTGCTACTAATTCAATTGATATAACGACATTGAAACTAAATTAATCATTAAAGCTATAAAACAATGATAAACTTGTGAGAAATCTTTGAAAGATTCGAGGTCAGTGTTGAATCTTTCATTTGACACTTGCGAGTCGCTTTGAAAGCGATTTCTAGTTGTCAAAAAGTTACACGGTACCAATTTTATGTCAAAATTACGATTTCGTTCATTCATAATCTTTCAAACTCGTGATTAGTCGCTATACCTTTCAATGACATTTAGCAGTCGCGTTTGAGCGGTGTGAAGTTCGTGAATCATCTTCAAACGTCAAATTCAAAGGGATCGTGATCGGTGTTGGAGTTACACGATAAGGCCGCAGGTTTTAATTTCGTTATCGCTGTTATAATAATAATATTTGATAAAATATCTGGTGCTAAATAAATGTGAGGAGTCAAAAACCAATTACTCACTTGAGAGAGTTAAAAATATTTGTAAACTTAATTTTGTTCCGTCTGTATATTTTCGAGTCTAAACTTTTATGACATAATTGCCAACATTAAACTGAGATGCAAGTCGTATACATGGTAATAATTATAATTGCAATGCTATTCTTATTGAAAATTATGCAAATATATGGATTCTTAATTGCGGTTCTGAAAGCAGACTACTAATTCTTAAAACTAACAAGATTTGTTATATGAATACGTCTTCGTAATAAAAAGTGATTCAAAGGCGATGTTTCACATTCAGCCTTTTATAATTAAAAAATCAAATAATAATCTAAAGATTTATAGCAAAATACTAGAATTACATTTTTGCATTTATTTTAATTGTACAAAATCGTTCTTTTTGTATTAAGTGACAGCGTCAAATGTCATTTTATTGACGCCATCTTTGTTTTCAACTTCAACTCTTAGCTGTTTCGTTTGTTTTATATGTTTTTGTGCGAATAAACTACACCGAAATATACAAAAGTGGTTACTAAATTACTTTTATTTGATAATGGCCTATTAAAAGTGTACAAGACTAGGCCTTGGCTCCATACATTCGCGGAAAGTGTCATTTCTGTATTGTAAATTTTTAAATCAGGAGGAGGTTTTTAAAATATAGAGTTCGTTTGCTTCTGATCCAAAAGATGCATTCGCTATCACAAATCTTGCCGGCAGAGTCTTAGAAAATGTTTTGAACTGTAACACAAATAATTTGATCAACTCATATGTTCGTTGCATCTATTTCGAAATGAAATTGTTTGTATTACGATCTAGTTAGATCATAATAACTTTCATATTTCAATAAGAGTAGTGGACCAATTATTGTTACAAATGTAAGTTGTAATGAAACATATACATATATGTATTATATAATAACATATAAAATGGGTATAAATAGATACTAGCAGTCAAAATGTGTATATTTGAATATCTTCCATACTTACCTGTTGTTTTAATTTGTATGTTTGCGAAGCGAAATTTTACTAATGTCTAATCAAATCACGTTTAAAAGAGAAGCCGATGAATGTATAAAACTCATTAATTATCGTTAATTTATAATTCACGAGAGATTGGTTCCACGTTTTATGGGATATGGAAATAAAATACTAAATTGTTTTATTCTGGTTGTTTTATTTTGTCCTTCTGTTCTTCATTCGGTAATTGTTGTTGTTAACAACGTTGTTGTCAACGGTTGTTAAATAACTAAATATGTTAGATGTTATAATAGATATGGCAATTTGTAAGTTGAGCAGGGTTGTATTATCCGATAAAGACAAAATATTTTTACATCCACCCAATATAATAATACATCCAATTCACACACACATCATTAGAACATTTTGAATGTATGATGGGTTTGCACTTGGCCTTCATCTCACCTGATGGTAAGTGACGAACACGCAGTTCAAGTTATTGAAAACAATATAATCCCTACTAAAATAAATAGAAAAGTGAGTTTGTTTTTGGCCTTCCTTTACGACGGAGAGTCGAAATCACTTAATTTTTTATGTAGGGATATGTAGGACCGTAAAAGGACTACTGCTAGGTTGCTTTTATCCCGATCGAGGCATAATTTATGTAAGTATTAGTAAAACATATATAGATTAGCATCCTTGTTGGTCGCTTAAAAGTAAGCTTAAGAAATTGGTATGCCTTACAAATATCGCCACAAATAACGGCCTTTACATAAATGACATTGTACCTCTAATAACCACCAAGTCTGGCATTCGGATGGGTGATCGCAGTAAGATGTTTCTGAAGCACAGTTTCTTCATTATGAGGCCTAAAGTTTATCACTAGGTCAATCGAAGTTTCGATGCAGTGTTAATAAAAAAATGGAAACATGTAAGATTAAATATAAAAATTCGTACAAATTCAACGTCAGCCGTCAGCGTCAACGATGCCGAAATGCAGTCAATTTTGAGGATGTTTTTCCTCCAACTACATAGAAATTTAAAAATAGAACAACCTTAATTGCTATGTCGTTCCAGAGAAACAAATGTTTCTGTTAAAATTCGAGCATATTCAGGTTGGTGTTGACGCATTCTTCCTTATTTAGCTGCAATTAATCCTCCTTGGTCAGTGGACATCTAGGAGGATGAATATCTCCAAAGTCAGTTGATAGCATACTCATGTGGCATACTCAAAGCAGCGAGCTGGCCTTGACTGTGACATTTGCGGTGCGAATGAGGTCGAGTGGCGACCTCGCGCGGACTCTTGCGCAACCCGCACGCCGGTGTGCGCGTGCGCTGCACCCGACGCGAATGGGGACACTGCGACGACCACGTTATAAATTGATTTATTGTTTGACTGCTCGTTTCAAGTCGGTGAAATTACTTGCCATGTGGGGGACTGATGCTGTATAGATTGTGAGAGGAAGTATTTTTTGCTGAACATAAGTTAACTTCTAAAGTTTAATGTGTAAAATTACATTACAACTTCACAAGAACAAGCAATACCATTGAAATAACAAAACTAGTTAACAAAAGTAAACGAAATACTTTTGCTATGAAAAGGCCGCTGAGTGAAAAAGAACTGTAAGAATAAGCCATTGCGCTGTTATTCAGATGGAATCTTACCCCTGCCCTCATACACATCTCATAGTAAACATGGCACACATAACTCTTCTGTATCGACACTACTACATACAACAATAATGCTTAAAATGGTTGTCATTGCTAGGCTCACACTGGTTCTGACTATACTAGGACTTCTACAGCCCATGCTGAGTCAGCGACACGTTCTATGTCACGACCTTATATACCGTAAACAGTGGCACACACTAGGTACACTCGAGTACAAAAATAGGTATCCACTTTTGAACCATGTCACGTTCATTTTAAATTGACATTTCCTTCAACATACAACAAAGAAACAAGCAAGAGTGAATGTCATTTGGTTCAAAAGTGGATACATATTTTTGTTCTGGAGTGTACCATAGGGCTAGGCTAGTGCCCCGGGGCAACTGTTCAAGGGGCCCCTCGGCCTACGTGAATGACGTCTGAAAAAGTGTTGTAATATCCAAGTTGAACCCAAAATTTTGACCTCCATCCACTCAGATGCCTTGGACGGTTTCGTTGATGCAAGAAAACTTTTTCCAACCTTAAATGATTAATATCAATTATTTCAAATATAGTTTGAGAGTTACGTGGATTCCTTCAAAAAGACGTAACGTAAAAATATATTATGCCATGCGATGAATTGATCCTTTAACGTATTTAGTAGTTTAATTAGGGGCCCCAATTTAATTTTGCCCAGGCTACTTTCTTCTTAGGTTAAGCTTTCTTTTTGTGTATAATTAGCAATGTTTGTCGTAACTGAATAAATATTTTATCTATCTACTAGTGGCTAAAATATGATTAGATATTTTGATGCCATAACAATGATATAATACTAGAATTATCGTTTTAAGAACGTCACTTTGTGTTTTTGCATATTTTAAACTCTTTGTGTTGAAGTAAAAGCCACCGAAAAGCGCAGCATCTCCAGACTCCAAGCAATTCTTCCAAACCGGTTCAATTTGCCTTTGGTTCAGGCTTAATTTGATTCAATGTTCACTCGCTTGTATCACGTTAAATAATGGTTTGGAAATGGTCAGTTTATTAACTAACAGGATGCGAGACTTAACTATAACTGTATGTATTTGTCCAGGTAACTTAAAGTAAGCTAATTGTTTTCTTTACCAAGACTTTGGCCGTGTAATGTCTTAAACAAAAATGTGGCTTTTAAAACATCTCTTTTATATAAGTATTCTCCCTGCGGCTACACGCACTTAAGATAGATTTTTGCGTGGGAATAAGATGTTTTCTCGCGATACAAAATAACAAAGTTTACTTAACCATACAGAACATATTCTTTGCGTACCAAATTTTGACAAAGTCGGTTCTGCTGTTGTATGATCCGATGACAAACTTCCAAAATAACTCTTATTTAGACAAATGCGTTCGTTACCGGCTGCGTAAATCCACTGTTAAACATGAGCCTCCCTCATAGATCGTCACGTCGGACTTTCCATGAGGGGGCTTGCCGTAATCACCGAGTTTGACAGTCGTATTACTTTTAAAAAATTGTTGTCTGTAATGTCGGTTTACGGACGATAATTGTACGTGACAACGTCATAAGAAAACATTGATGAAACGCTATCTTAAACCTAACGCTGCCGATCGTGCATCTCTATCGCTTGTTCCGCGCTCTCGCTTGCACGCTCGGCTCAGGCGGAACGTGACATTGTTTCGTGCGTGCAGCCGGCGTTCATCGTTTTGTAGGACGTTATCACGTCAAAATAAAATCTGTAGATGTCTAGTTTCTTCATACAAACTTTCAAAACTTTTTAAAAATCTTTTCGTACGTGTGCCATGTGTAATGTTACTTGCAAAATTTCAATTTTATAGTTTTTGAGATATCGTGATGAGTGAGTGAGTGAGAAACATTATAGGCAAGCATGATAAATACGAGTAGCTGATAATAAAAGCACTCAAGAGCTTCGACGGATATTAATTTCCTTAATCTTGTTTATATTTCTAAAGCTTGTTTTCATACGCGACTACATCGGCGTGGTCCATAGAAATCAGGAGACAGGAACTACTTATTCAATTGGGATAAAATTAGCCTATATCCTTTTCCGGCCCTTCAACTACCTCTATACCAAAAAATCAGTAATTATAACTCTTCCTTGCGAAGTAAAGGAAGGAGAAACGAACTCACTTTGCATTTACAATGTCAGTATGGATCGGACTGAAACCAGCATTTAACTGAGCTTCTAACGGTAATGTCTAACGGAGTGTTGCTTCTCATCGGCAGGCTTTAATTATTTGAAGGAAACTGGCCATTACTCCAACAATTACGTTACTAACCTGCTACGCGGTGAAGTTAAGTTAAATCTTAACGTGCGGTTCTTTTAAATTATACTAAACTCACTGCAAAAGAAACTGTTACAAAAGTCAACTTTCCCCATGTTCCCTATGTATAACTTTTATCTATGTTTCATCCATCCATTTATATATGTACAAATCCTTCATATTAATTTTAAAACCATATTTCACCTCCTGAGAGGTGCAATTACGGAAAATCCTTTCGAGCCTAGTGTTTAATTTTTATAAACATTTAAAAATTAAATCTGCAGGTTTTTAATTCAACAATCGTCCAGGTGCAAAAGGAATGCCAGATGGAGAAATGCATTCTCTTTAGTTGTTAAACAACCTCCTTGCTCATTTCAGTCTGAACGTACGTATGTCATAAATGAAAGAGATTTTAATTAGAAATAATCACCAAGGAGGTGTTATATCATCATCATCAGCCGGGAAACGTCCACTGCTGGACATAGGCCTCCTTCATGGTACGCCACATTTACCAGTCCCGAGCCACCTGCATCCAGCGACTCCCTGCGACTATAATTAGGTCGTCGGTCCATCTAATAGGGGGACGGCCTGGTAGACGTTTCCCGCTACGTGGTCGCCACTCGAGAACCTTTACTCCCCACCGGTTATCGGTTCTTCGAGCGATGAGGCCTGCCTATTGCCACTTTAGCTCACTGACTCGTCGAGCCATGTCGGTGACCTTCGTTCGTCTACGGATTTCCTCATTCCGGACCTTATCACGTAGAGAAATTCCGAGCATAGCTCGTTCCATTGCTCGCTGAGTGACTTTATTGGTGTTATATCAGTAAAAGTGAACTGTCGTTTATATCACAGATCACTATATGTTTACATTACGTCCTCTATCGCAGTGTGAAGTAATGTCCATCGAAATCGCAACGGACCGGTACCAATGCAGCGGCGCGGTCGGTGTGGGTGCGGGTGTGTGTGGTGTGGTGTCCGGTTCACTTTCACTAGAGCTGGCGTGACGTGACGGACGTGACGGCTCCCACGTATCGCATTATGATGGTGAAAACAACTGGGTACAGTGATTGTGGACACATGTCGATTTATAAATATTCGAAAGATGATCTATGTCCTAAACATATTTGCTTAGTAAAACGATATCTTGCATGACTGTAGGTAAAATATTGTATTCAACCATTAAAAGGAATTATTAAATTTTACCTCAACAAAGAAATCAATCGTATCAAAATTGATTTCACCTTCCAACTGTTCGACTGTTTCTGCATTTATATAATACGATAACGATTAAACTTACTAATATCTGGGTGACCGAGCTTTGCTCGTAGTTTTTTAAAAACAAACAAAAACTTTATTTCCGCCCCTGGTTAGCCATAAAGAGTGGAACAATTTGCCACTAAAAAAATTACAAACTTGAATAAATAAATAAAAACACAACACCATAAGACTACATAAGAGAAACGATGCGTTTTGTTTTTGATTCTTATGTGCATACAATAAAAAGCCTCAATAAAATTTTTGTTAAAGTTTTTCCTTGCGTGGTCAACGGAAGTACGTTAGATGGTCGCGACGAGTACAACTGACAAGTAGTAAAGGTACTTTCACTGACCAGTTCGTAACTCCACGGTAGAATAAATCATCAATCTGATTTAAGATAAAGTCTAAGGCTTCATGGAAATCGATTTATTGGATCCTATCAATATTGTGATCGTGAATAGAGTCTTCTAATTGGTAAAATAGGGTACAGTTTCGAATTATGATGGTAGGTAGAATATAAATCTAGGCTACAGAGCTTTTTCCACCGACTTCATTCGCGTAGACTTCAGAAATTACTCTCTGTTGCTCGTAAGGGAAGAAGAAAAATAAATTCACTTTGGAATATTAGTATGGATTTTCGTTCCGGTTTTTCGAATTACCTATGTTATAAAACCTACTTACCATAAAGTGATCCGTCAGAGAACTAAGTCGGACCGTCAGTCGCTCCGAATACTAGATTATGTTTTGATTTAATTGATTTAAACTATTAGACTACGTAACAGAAAAAATCTGTGCCTATCGAACAAGTAGAATAAATACATCCTGAAGTACACGCGGACAAAGTCGCGGGCGGAAGCTAGTAGTTTATAAATGAGTATGGAATGCTAATATTTATATAAAAAAATAAAGATTAACTAAGGAATACTACCCAGTGAAAGATTTTTTTGCTGACAAATAGAAACTTCTACTACTACTTTTACATAATTACTACTTTTGACATAATTATATTTCAATTTTTTTTAAATATGTAATACTAGTTAATAAGTATATTAAAGTATAACTTCGTATGTCCGCTAAGAACGAAACCTAGCAGATCTATAACTGTTACCTACTACCATGTACACTTGTACAGTACAACCTAAGTTTACGAATGAAGATTTTGACTTTGACTAATACCATTGATTATTATCTATAGTAATAATAGTTTCACGGATTTGTGTACATTCAAGTTTTAGGATGGTTTGTATGTACATTATTATAATTACATTCTGTACATTATTGTAACAAGCCATATCTCACTTCACACTCGACACTAAATATTTGAATGCCGCGTCTAGACAAGAGCTTGGGTGATAAACCTATCAATCGATTCCTCTTGACCTAAATCCGCGGGTCAAAGCCGTGTCGTGACAACGAATACCGTACGGAATAACAATAGCTGCTGGTTCTGACTGTTCTCTACACGCAGGGACGGATTTAAATTTAATGACGCCCCTAAGCACAAAAAAATTCATCTCCCCTCATACTAAAATTTCACTCAAGCTTATAGTTTAAACTTCATACCGTCCCTGGGCACCGTAAAAAGTGCTGCCCCAATACTGAAATTTCACTCAAAATTATAGTTTCTATATCTTATTTTTCAATAATAAAATAAATTCAAATAATTTTGATTATTAATTTTTTTAAAAAGTGCCAAAATTATAATTTACAAATTATGCATGATTTGAATCTTGAATTATCAACTAAATAAAAAGTGTTTAGTTAAAAGAAATAATTAAATATATTGAGCAATCTTAATAACACTGAATTTGTTTTTCAGTTTCCAAATTTTGCCGCCCTAGAAAATTTTCCTCCCTGGGCACTAGCCCTGACTTCCCCTATAATAGTTCAAATCCACCGCTCTGTCTAGAAGTCACCTATCACTACAAATGTCTATGTAGGTACGTCTTTATACTGCGACAAATTATTTATTTATTTAATGATTATTAAATTAAAATATTTAAAAACCATTCGTAATAATCATACGACCGTTTTAAGTCAAAAATGCCTAACATCAGCTGATACTCTTCAAATTGCTGAAGTGATTTTTGGCAAATATAGCTAAGAACCACCGCAATGAAACTTGCTTTCACGTAAAGAAGAGCACCAAAAGCGGCCCATCTGTGCGAGAGCTACGATGTCACAGACTGACAGATAGACACAGACATTGGCGTCAAACTTATAACACCCCTTTTTGCGTCGGGGGCTAAAAACTAGATATTTTATATTCGTTCGTTGGGACGATCCCTTTGAAATATGTCGCCCGGCACACACCGCCTCTAGACAAAGGATTTTAATTTCAAACTTAACATGCCGCTTAGATGTACTACTGCTGAATTTGGCATTTTATCTCGAGGAAACGCAGTGAGGTGTTTGATTTAATGGTGACTGCTGCTTGTATAGAAAATGTTTTGTGTTATAGAGATGTGGTCTCAGCCTTAGAATAGGATTTAAATTTGAAAGTATTTCAAAGGTTGTCTGCAAGAAATATTGCATGATTATGAAATGGCACGAAAGTTTTAATTAAATGTGCAAGGGATATGTTATGGTCCTTCAAGGTCATGGGATGGAAGCGTACTAACTCAGAAGCCTGGTTACTGAAACGCTAATTACAACGATTTTATAGTAACCGACTTCAAAAAGGAGTATGTGGCGTCCACGGTTTTTTTTCGGGTGTAGTTGAACAATTCCGCTGAATATATTTTATGCAAGTTTATTATTTCACCTAGGACTTACCTATTTTACTTCGATATACCCGTATTTTATTTTAGCGAGAAATCTTTTTTGATTACGTACCACGTCTCGTAGTATTCGTAGCCGTCTGAAATATCATACAATAGACATCAACGACAGCATCTCGACTTTCATCATATTATTTTTTAAAGAAAAATCGTGCCATTTTGTATAGAAACATATATGTGGTATATATTCGTTTCGTAGCTTTTTGAATGTCAATGAGCCTTACTACTTGACCGTTTACACTTTTTTATTTATATATACAAAGGTACATTTTTCTAAAACACGTTTGTTATGTACTTTAGCAAAGACGAACACATCCTACACAACAAAATAGCAAGGCTATTTCAAAATACATGAGTAAACATTGAAACTCTTATGTTGCTCATTTAAATCAATTCCATATTTACTAGTCAACTAATCCTATATTAAATTAAATTGCATTTAGAACTTTAAATGTAATCGCACATAATAGAGATTCAGAGATGATAATCGCACGAGTCTTCTCAGTACGCCCGCGCCCGCGCCCGCGCCCGCGCCCGCGCCCGCGCCCGCGCCCGCGCCCGCGCCCGCTCGCTGGCTAACCCAATTCCAGCGCTATCAGCTTTCACAACGAGTTGCATCACAGCGCTGCGTTCTCACCACACGGACGTACAACACTACAAATTGACGTACTTCATGTGGCTTTTATGTACTGTTATAAAACAAGATGAGGCGCTGTGACAGAGCTTAGACTTTACGGAGAGCTAAGACACAGTAAGAACTATAAATTGGAAGCAGTATGAAAAGGTAGTGGTGGGTTTATTTTCAGATAGCTATTACCCACGACTTTATCTGCTTGGACTTCAGAAATAATTCCACGGGATAGCTTAAGTCACGAAGTCACGTCGATCCGTTGCTGCGTGAAATAAGGACAAACCAACAAACAAAAACAATTCACCCTAAGTCTGTTTCATTATCATCATTATCATGAGCTGCATAGATTACACTTCTTTCGCCATGTCATATTTTTCTTTAATTGTATAGGAACAGTAAAAGCTGAATTTGACATGGTGCAAAAGTGGATTTTTGTACTCGAGTATACACGGCAATATTGATATGGGGTGTAGACTCTACTTTCCAATAGGACCACTCCATGTAATTCCTTGGACGGATGAAAACAAGATTTATCTCTCATATTAAACTCGATGGCAAACACTTAATAAACAAACGAATCGTTCTGCTTGTTTCAATCGAGACCACAGCCTCCGCCATATCTGAAAAGGTATTAATTTACGTCAGTCAGCAGATAATTAAAGAGGGGAACCCTCCTGAGAGCAATTAACCAGCTCGAGCATAATTTTAGAAAGTAAAACATTATATAAAACGAACGTTATCGGTTTCCGCTCTCGTTTCTGGGGCAAGACGTGAAAACGCGGCCGCAGCGGCCATGGGACTAGCGTGTTCGGAGAGGCACTCGATTCATTCTTGTTTCAATGAAGCAGGTGGTAATACTTCCGCTATATTTCTAGTTTATACTTCATAATCTAAACGTTCATGATCGAAGGACGTTGTTAACTTCACAATCGTGAAAAATCGTATGTATGTTACACGATAACTCCGCTAATTATCAATCGATTTTGATGGTTCTTTTTTGTTTGGTAGAGCCTAGGTAGACCATACATACAGAGTTGGGGCTCTGGATGTCTCTCCTCGATCCCGAGAGGGCAGCGGAAACGGTGTGGTCCCTTTTCGTTGCGAAGTGAGTTTTAAGGGCTGGCACATCAGCCCAGGAAGTGCGAAATGCATAGCGCTAGGGGAGCACTTGAGACGTTCCTTTGGAGGACCCAGAGCTCTCATGCGCAGCGGAAGGCCACCGGAGAGGGTTACCGGCTAATCCGGCTCTTCCCTTAAAAAGTCGGGTATCTTACGAAGATTCCCGTCCGTAAAAAAAAAGGTAGACCATACTTCAGAAGTGGCCCCTATATAAATTTATTCGAAATTGATAAAGCGATTTTTGAGAAAATAAATATGTACCCAGATAACTCTACCCGTAAGGGGATGAATGCTGTAAACCTTTATGGCAGTTGAAGTCGGTTTCTGAGTTCTTTTTAAAGCGTTTATTATTGTAACTTTTGTATCCTATGATTTACTGGTTTCTCTTTGGTTTATATAAAAAGTAATTTTCAGATTTACTTATCAAAATTTTAGAAACACAATTTTATGTAAGATCTAAAATGAACGCAAATGAGCATTAATACAATGGATGAATAAAAGTATTTTTGTAAATACTCAGCATGAATGGAAGCGGCCATCCACCTCGCGGCTCGATATCAGAATATTTCTATTTGTGACGACAATATCGGTTTGAAGGTTTCGTCGTGTATAAACATATTATGTAGAGACGGGAGGCGGGTTCCCGGCGGCAATCGAAACCTGATTACCATGGCGACGTGTTGACAGAGCTCATTAACTTGATGATTGGATTAACTGGATATTGGAGGAGAGACCGGCTAGGTAAATAACATGTGTTTTTCTATGTATTATCAGAACTCACCTAGTTTAGCGCTGCGGGTACCGTAAAATGCGAACGAGGAGAAAATTCACGAGATGAGTAGCAGAGTCCACGTATCAACAATACCTTTTATAATGGGTTTGCACTTGGCCTTCATCTCACCTGATGGTAAGTATCAAGGCCGTAGGATGGTAAGCGTGCGCACCGGAACTCAAGCTAATGAGGAGCTAGTGTTACCTTTCAGACTGAGATAAAATAGTGCTATTAACAAGGCTGTTTGGTGGCAGACTTAGACAACATAGTGGTAGCTAGCTAGACATACTATATGCCTGCCTGCCTAGCCTTACCACGAACATAACCGATGACCAAGAGGTATGATTGAGAATCGAACCTGTGACTCGAAAAATGCGATTATGCCAAATGGAAAATACGTTAGTCGTGTCGATTTAGGACGAAGTTTTATGTTCAGCTGTGGACTTTTCTGCTGAATGAGAAATAAACTGAAACATTCTGAGCATATTTCCTATTTAATTCACGTGAGCTTTTTAGTGTCCAATTGGAGTTGAGATAAAATGTATGACCTTGATCCGAGTTAAACAGCTACATAATGATTGTTGTGTTAGTGACCCAGTCATGTATACACGCGGACACGTGCCGCCTGCGCCCGCGCCGCATAACACGCCAGCTCTCGTATTCACTATACTGGGCTTTGTTTGGGCTGCAACTGAATTCCTTAACTAACTTAAATTATAATAATCTGTATATATATATCGCTTCCCTCGCTTCCTGAGCGAGTGGAAACGAGTGGATGCGGATGACTGAGGACCGGACGGAGTGAGGCACGTTGGGAGAGGCAGTGGAGAGACACGGGCTGATAAGTCAAATAAATCAAGTATCAATCAATCAATCACACAGATTTTTATCACGTAAAGAAATTCCGAGCATGGCTCGTTCCATTGCTCGCTGCGTGACTTTGAGCTTGTTTATTCGGCCCACAGTAAAGGAACACGTTTCTGGCAACACGCACTGATTAAAGACTTTTGGAAGTGGAAATGGACCATATCGCTCAAATAGCCAATAACCAATGAGGAATAAAAGTCCTCGAGTGTCGGACACGTACTGGCAAGCGTGGACCAGGACGTCGTCCTACTAGATGAACCGACGACCTAGTGAAGGTCGCGGGAGTCGCTGGATTGCTAAAAACGTCGCGTTGTGAGTCGGACTCGCAGACGAAGAGTTTTGTACCACCGCTGTTGTGTACAATGTTTGTGCAGAAATATGAAGAATTATGCAGCGCCTCTAGCGGCACATTACGAAACTGTGATTCTTCATACAAATCTGACGTAGACGCAACCGCGATGGTATCGGTTATAAACTCACACTAGAGATACTGATTGAAGAAAGACTTTCACATAGCGTTCGAGAATGCTTACTTCTTGACAACAGTAAACACTGCAATATATAAAATATCACGGAACAAAAACCTTTTCCCACGTGTGTTGGAGGCCCACAACAATGGATCGGAAAGTTGTGTGAACATGTGACAGCAGCGAGAGAAGTCAACGTCGCCGATGCTCGATAGATAAGTACGTGCTTTAGTTATAAACTTGTATCGTAATTTCCTCATAGAAGTGGTGCAAGATCAGTAAATTGTAGAGCTATAAATGCGGAACGCGTGTCGGTCGTAAAAAAACGGGCGCAAAAACTGCTTTCTAAGGTTAAACTACAAATACCTTTATTGATGTAGCCCCTACGAAATTCTTTAGCTGATTCTAAGAGGAATTTTCTTTTGCTCAAATAGAATAGGCGAGCGAAACTATACAAGAATGATGGAGCATCACCTTTACAGAGTTTTTGAAGAACTTCTTTATCTTTAGCTATTTAGGCACTAAGCCAAATGTTGTATGTTGATCGGCGTCATGATCTTCCGTGTGATACCACAGCGGCGGCACGGCAGCCTCACGGTGATAGCGGGACTAGCGGGTGCTCTTCGGACTCCTTCGTACCACCTCGGCCTTCCTCGTGTCCCTAGCTCGAACGTGTTGCAAGAGCCACGAGAGCGAACGAGACTTCGCCCCCCTACCACCCGCCCGGGCCACTCCGCCTGCTTGCACGAACGGCAGTCTGCTTTTAGCTGCACTCTTGTAGAGTCACGTTGTTGTTTCGCTGTGCGTTTTAGGCCGTCTTTTAATTCGTATACTGCGAATAATCTTTAGAACTCTTGAATATTTGTGTGAAAACTGGCCAGCTCAACGCTGAGGTGTGACCGCCGTGCTCGGGGGTGTTGTGAAGTTGAGGTGACAGTGAAGTAGATCGGCTCGCGCTACGTCGTCCTGCCTCGTGCCTTGAGTTGGCGTCGACCCTTCGATTCTCGCGGCTGACTACAAGTACGATCGCATACGTGGACGGAAACCGGATTGCGGTGTCGTACTCTAAAACACATTCGCTAAAAAGGTACGTTGCTAGTGGAAAACACATAATTATAATTCTTATTCTGCAAAGAGGTGTGCTGCGGCGCGGCAACGGTACCGTTAGACGACGTCGCGGTCGCTGCTCGCGAATGATGAGTCGTGGACGATAGAAACATTAATACTTGCTCAAATTCAAGAGCAACCCGAGAACATCAAGTTGACGTAAATATCTGCTTATGAAATAAGGAACGGCTTGTTTTAGCAAGTTTCAATGCCACTGTCTTGATAAAGGAGGTTACGTATGCGGAAGCACCGACGCGCAATTTTATTGTTCCTCAATCATCGAATGTTGAACATCTGGTTAGCCTTTGTTTGAAAATTTCATAAGAAAACATTGACTTTTTATATCTTTAACAGCAACAATAGAGATGCGAGGCAAGGACTGGTTGATCGCAGTTGCTTTGGAGTATGAAATTAATTTCTGATTAGGTAAACATAAAACATAAATACCTTCGAAATGTTTCAATGGGCGTGGCAAGTGGCCAAGTACTTCAAGGCCTACGAGGACAGGTTTTTAAATCGTGCAGCGCGAGTGTGACCACTTGAGAAATTTCGACATCACCCACCAGCCATGAGTGTAGGGGTCACCACACCAGACATTCACGATCTTTCAATCGAAGACCGTTCAGTCAACATGTTGTTGTACTTCGGAAAAGTTCGGGTCGACGTTTGTGAATCAGCGTCATGTTTCGTATATCGTAGCTGATCAACATTGCTGGTCACTTCACAGTATGACAGGCTACCTAACAAAGAGTCATTGTCTCATTTAACATTTATGTAAAACTCTAAGAATTTAGTTTATTTGAACAAATGTCGCTGGACAACAATGTAAAGGTGGACTCGATTTTAAAGTGTTTCACAGTACGCTTGACAATTGGAAAAGAGAACATGCCTAAACAGTGGAAAACAATATCGTGATGGTTGGTTCAATGGTTGCAGTCTCAATATTCGGCTCTTTCTCTACATTTCGTTAGACGAATAGGGATGTGTTTACATTGATAATGCACGTTTTTTGAGCAATAGTTCAGCGCAAAAGTGAAATGCTTCTCTTCATTACCTAAAATCACACATCGCGACATGCTAAATCCCAGTTCTTATGTTTAGATACCTAGCTATCGATCTGTAACTTAATGAAACATCAATTTATCTAACAAAGTATGAAGAACGTCTTCTCTCGGCACCGATCGTGCTTTCTCAACACAGTGGAGCTATTTTTAGCGACGCGATGCGCGGGGCGCGGGGGCGGGCGGCGGACTGACAGCTAACTAGGTCGCGATATTTGCGCCTGCGCTGCTCGGTCTATCTGTACCTGCGCGTGCGCTTGCCCTTTGAATGGGATACTAATTAACACAAACAATTAATAAAATGATTCAAAAAGCAACGCCATTATTACTAGCGCGGATGAATAGGTCGAATATTGGTTTGATTAATCATAGTAGATCTCGGCGCATGAGTTTCCACTAGGTAGGCCGATTTAACGTAGGAGCTGCTACCATCCGAAGTTTTTCCTTAGTCGTCTTTTACAACCCACGACCATCACGGGTATACATTCGTGATCGTATGTATATAGAAATGATAAAATATGTTTCTATTTCCATATGATTGATTAATCTAATCGTATAGAATCTGATGTTGTAAACTGGAAGCAAACAGGTCAATCGCCGAGAGTAAAGTGAATGGCCGAAATATCATGTTATTCACGTTTTCATTTCATTGTTTGCGTTTCGTTTCACGTTACTGTTCTTAAATGAAAATACTAAAAACATGTATATATCACTGATTATACATGAGCAAAATTGAGAAATTAAAATGAGGGGGGTTATACGGAGAAATATCTGTAGGGAGGTTATTTCGACCTTTCTTGTCTACTAACTTTCATCTAAGGCAAACATTTGTTTATTTGACTCTACTTCCATTCGTCTTACTCTCATTACACATTGATAAGAATAACAAATACAGTTGCCATTAGTTAAATAATCTAAAAAAATAGAACATACTAAAAAGTAAAAAGATTAGATAAGCTAGGTCACCTCATCATTCAATTCAAACAACAATAATGTACATACAAGATTCGATTCAAAATCGAAATACCAAAAGCAGTTAAATGATTTTGACTTGGCTCATTGTGTCACCTGTAGCTTAAAAATCTCAATTTTAAAAAAATGCTGTTTAATTTATTTTGTCCATTACTCTCTGTAGGTAGTCTGTCAATACATATAAGTTCCAGTATACTCAGTAATTTCTTCCGCCATTTTTCTAGAGGTACAGAGTACCTGACTGTTCAAAAATGTCTTTATTTTTAGTAACGCGAAAAATTCTATAAGTAAATTTATGCACAATTAATCCCCTATAAGATGCACTGACGACCTACCAAAATAATAATAATTTATTTTAAAAGACATTTAAAACCTTTGGGGGAGGTGACCGGTTGCGGGAAGTCGTTAAGTCGTTGTATGCGAGTGGCCGAGGACCGGTCAATGTGGCACACCTATGTCCAGCAGTGGACATTTCCCGGCCGGCAATGATGATGGATAATTAAAGAAAAATCATCACAATTATGAACAAATGTAAAGTGCTCGTCTCTACATAATGACGATTGTAATAAGTAATTAAGTTGTAACGTTTTGAATTGAACACTTGATTCCACAAAACATGGACAAAAATAATGAACCAAGCCACGTAGCGTAATTTTAATTTACTCTCTGATTTGTACATTTATCATCATTCGTAATAACGGCAAATAGCAGCGTCATATGATATAATATTTTCATAGCTCAATTAATTTTATTCTCGTCGAATTGATGGATTTGATATTCCATAATCTATTAAGTCAATATAGTCTATAAAGCCTACATCGAGAGAGTCCCTGAAGAGAATAGAGGTTTTTGTGAGGCAAATCTTTACACAGATAGAAGAATGTATCACCGATGGGGATTAAGCGACCACTTACCGGGAAACGTCTACCAGCCGTCCCGCTATTAGATGACCAGCGACCCAGTTAAGGTCGCGGGGAGTCACTGGACACTGGCTCGGGACCGGTCAATATGGCATACCATGGAGGAGGCCTATGTCCATCAGTGGACGTTTTCCTGACTGATGATGAATGAAGGACACAGAGAGTTAACGTTTCCAATTTCCCAAAATGTACAGATTTTCAAAGTCAAGACCCCATGTCTTGTCTCTCTTATGTTATGTCCCTAAGTGGTTGTATATCGCTTCACTGGCTCGGTAATGCCAATGTTTTCGGTACTAGTGCTACTAAACTTCTACACTCACCTACGGTTCTCGTGACACTATTCGTCACTTGACACTATTAGACAGGGCAAAGATAAACAGTGTTATTTAAATCCACCACAAGAATCAGATAATATAAAGGCAATTGGATATAAAAGTTGTGTTAACAGAACTATTGTGTTTCGGCAAACTTGATTAGCTCCTAATTCCTAATTACTTATCCAATCTCAATCCTGATACTTTTATGACAGGTTAGTTTACAACGAGGGACTTTCAGCGACATATGTGGGTTGAGTACTTAAATGAATCGATATGGCGCGGAAGTAATCAATCTGTCATAAATCATGGCAGTCCACACACCCCTAAAAAGTTGTTAACAACTTTGATACATTTGTTTACACCGCAGTTATACTCTTTGGTAGGTGGTAGGTCAGTATATAAACTCCTTGCTTTCAATACATACGAAAAAAATCATTTGACAATAAAATTTTGCTACGAACGATGCCATCTATCCATGAATGAAGAACTATTTTCTTTTTTGAAGTCCCTCATTTAAAGTGACATTAGAGCGATCGATCAAAACGAATCATATGCGAGTAGAACTATGCTAAAACAAGTGAGTGACCGAAATATGTAGAAAGATAATTTCCCCATGTCGTCAGCTGATAGGGCGGGGCATCGACCTCGGCCGCGACTTTGTCTCAGCGCGCTCGCCCGCGCCCGCGCACGCCGCGCTATCGTCCTATGTGCGACGCGAGGTCGGGGGGTTATCGGACTAATATTTTTTTAAGAGATGCGATAAATTGATCGAATGGATGTATGCCCATAGGGATGTGTTTGAAATTAGCGAATTCTGCACTAACGCAAATTTTTGTTATTTGCTAGGCCACGGATTTGTAAAACATTATTGGAGAGCATTTTAAGCTGTGTCCAATTATTATTTATGTTCAGACCGTGGTGCAAGTTTCTTTCTATTCGTTTATCGGAATGTTTATTTTCGTTCTTTTCATCATAGGATCATTATTCGCCGACATCTTTTCGGCATGTCCTTATAGTGATTCATAAAAATTATAGCAAGAGAGATGAATACATTTACATTTTAATAAGTGTGTCTGCATTTTAATAATACATTTTAATTAATGATGCAACGAATACGAATAGGAATATTCGTATTCGCCGAATATCAACTTATTAACGAATATTCGTATTCGCCAAATATCGTGATGATATTCGTAAAGCTACTTTTCTACTTTTGAAATAGCATGGTTAGCAATCGGAACGTCGAACCTACTCGATTAATGAATTTAAACTTTCGTTTGTGTATCCGAACACATTCCCAATTTTAAAAAAATATGCGCAGAATTTTTTTTAATTAAACCATCCAGTGTGGCCTCAGAACGAATTTTTTCTACAGCTGGAAATATTCAAACCGACAAAAGAAATCGTCTGCAGCCCAACACTTTACAGAAACTTTGTTTTTTAAATAAAAATTTGTCTAATGTGAATTTTAATTACTGAATAAAGCTCTACATTCTACGTTGATTGGATATGGTTTTTTTATTGCTTTGCTTATAACATTTTCATTTATTCGTATTCGTATTCGCCGAATATTAAAGTCATTATTCGTATTCGTATTCGTAAAAGTGGTATTCGTTGCATCACTAATTTTAATAAATGATGATGATGATGATGAAGTGTGTCTGCGAAGTTCCTATAAATAAACAAACCATAAAAGAGCGTCGAATTAACTTCTGCGGAGTCTGGGCTGGATGTACCAGCAGCCTCACGGATGTCTCCACTTTATTATATTTCCATAAATTCTTGGCAGACGCAAAAAGGTCTTGATTACATTAATTTCTTATGAAAGAATTTGTTCATGTTTATTGATCTTGTTATGAAATAATTCAAAGTCAATTTTATTGACGTACAAAAGTTGCGGTTGATGTATTTATTTCGCGGTACCAGTGTTTTCTTTCGAGGAGCGGACTGGACTCTCTTAGTAATTTTTGAAACTATGAAATAATAATTAATGGTTTCAATTCAATATACATATATATATATATATAATATAAATAAAATATTTTATCACATTAAAGATAAACTGAGTCCCTTTTTTCTTTTTAGGAACGGAACCCTATAAATAAGTAAATATTAAGGTCTCTGAAAAAGTTTTAGAATCAGGATAGTCCTTTCGGAATTCGTTAAGACCATTAGTAATTCGGTCGACTTTAACTTTATCAAATACAATACATACTTTCAAAGTAGGAAATAAAACACACAATATACTATTCAACAAAACAACAGCAACAAGAAAAATAAACAGTAAATGTATACCAAAACAGAGTTATACTACCGACATGCCCCTGCTATCGGGACAAAGTGTCGTGTGATGTTTACCCGGCCACGTCACAGCATGTTGTGGCAGAAGTCACAGCTCTGCTGGTTTTCAGACTTTATTTAAATGTTTTCGTCGATCGTGAGTCCAAACAGCTCGTGGGCTGCGGTTTCAAGTAATTTATATTATGACTTGTTGTAATGTAGCGACGAAGTAGGAAGCAGTCATTGTGCTATCGGGTGACGTCATTAGCCACGAATCGTCGACAAGGTTACTCGGTAGTGCGGCCTTACGAGATTATCGTTTGTTTTTACGATCGAAAGATCGATGTTGAATCGATATTGTTTGCTGCATAATAAGGCTGTTTTATTGGTCGATCGAGACCAATTAGAGAAGTAAGACACCTATGTCGACAGTAGAGAATTAAACAGAATAATTTAAAAAGTGTAAGCGTTCAAAAAGAACTAGAAACCGACTGACTTCATTGGCCCTAAAATGCTACAGCAAATTTTAAACTCATATGGTTTTCTCATGGATGCCATTGTTAGAACTCTGTTTCAGAACTGGACCAAATTGAAATGAGACCGTCCGGAAAGCACCAACTTTCAAATAAAAAAAGAATCATCCAAATCGGTTCACCCTGTCAAAAATTCTGAGACAAATATTAATATCAACACATACCCGTTGAATCGAGAACCTCCTTTTTTGAAGTCGGTTGAAGACGATAAATAAAACTGAACTTGAGATCATAATAATATCAAAGAACTGAAGATGAATTTGAGGTCATCAACAGTCCGCAAGACTTTAAAAAGAAAAAAGCAGTCAAGTGTGTAGGGGGCCACGCGCAGTGTAGAGTTCCGTAGTTAAACTGGTTGTATAAATTTTTTGAATAAAATATGTACGAAATTTTCATTTGACCACTCTGAGTACATACATTGGTTTGGTCGACTATTACTCGTTAACCTGTCAAGCCACTTTACTCTTGATAGTTTTCCTTTGAAGTCTTTCAGATTTTTAAAAGCAATAGTTCAGCAGATAGACGGGATAGGGGACGCTCGACTCGAACAAAAATTATCACTTTAAAGCTTAATATTTCGCAAACGGAGAAAAGTGGTATTCTTTGGAGGAGGCTTTTACCCTTAAGGGGTCATACAAAACTAAAATATACAACAATATTATTTAGTAGTTAAAAATATATATATTATAGTATTATATAGTATTGCTAATTTAAATTTTATGAATTATGGTGATGATGTATGATGCATGGAATTAGTTAAAGCTTTATTCTATTATTATTATTCAACGACACCGCACGCAACGGGGAAGACGCGATTTTTTTTAGTTACGTGTATAGGAGCCACCCTAAAAAAATATATTTTTCAAAGTTTTATTCTGCCACTTTGTCGGCGTGATTAATATGTATACCCGTACCAAATTACAGCTTTCTAGTAGTAAGGGTCTCTAAGATGGACAGAGCGAAACTATAAGGGTTCCTTGTTTGACTACAAAACCCTAAAATCAATTGTCATTTTAGACGTCTACAAACTGAATAAATAAATTCACTTTTCATAACACTCCGTTTTAATTGTTGATCAATACGAACACCTGATTAATTAAAGTGTATTGATGTTAAAATGAACCGATTGTTGCGGTTATATCTTTCAAAGATCGGTTAGAGGTCGTCTGGAGTCCCTATTCGGTGGTAATTGGGCAAGATTGTGTGCCTCGCGCTCCATGATTCATAATTCAACGCCCGAACTGTCAGTCGGTGTGATTTATAAACATTAATTCGCAACTTCGAAGAGATTTCTGGCTTTTGAGTCGTAAATTGTGTGAAAATAGTCTGTTCATGTTCTTTGAAGATAAGTGAAGATGAAACATCCAAATTAAGTTATTTTTGAGATTTCGGTCACGAGGTTCTAGATACTTGTGAATCGGAAACCGTATATTTAACAATATTTTAATGAATGATTTTTTTATTTCGAGAATATAATAACTTGCAGTTGACCTTTATCTAGCCTTCAATAGCCATGGTAGCTCGGTTGGATAGAGCGTCAGTCTTTGAACAATCGAGGTCTGGGTTCGATCCTGGCTCGTACCAATGATTTCCAATTTGTTATTTGGAATTTATATACGAATTATATACGCACTAGGCCTGCTCTATATAGGAGAGTAGGCCTGAGCCTCTGCAGTGGATGGCTGTTGATGATGACCTTCATCTCATTAGGTGAAGACAGAGTCGTGGAATTGAAGTAATATCACTAAGAAGCTAATGACTAGCGCGGGGATCTTTCATTACAAAGAACACAACATCGCGACTTTGACAACATCGAGAAATTTTCCACTGATCGTGTTTATGGTTTTGTTGTTCTTGCTGTCTTAGAGAATAACAAGTCAACCGCTAACTTCAGTAAAATTAGAGTCAGGTCAGTCAAATATAGAGCTAGTTGGAGGGTCATAGAGAAGGCCAAAGTGCAGTAATTCAACGGATTTACTATCTTTCTCTATTATCATTTACCTAGCGATGTAAACTAAGTTCAAGCTAAATTAAATTGCGGTCAATTCGTATAAAACAGCCATATAGGCACTCTACAAGAGACCTGTAGCCTTAATAAGGTTATAGGGAGACATTTTGCAATTAACCGAGCACTTTCATCGCCCTGTTTGAACTGTATTCGATTATTTCGAACCGCTCTTACTATGGAACGATATGTATTTATTTAGGTATTTTATTAGGTCTTGTTAGGTAGTAATTTAACAAGGGCGCTGGAAATTGATGTACTCGTAACTTAATTCCACATTTATTCCACACTTATCCACTTCTACATTTATCGTCCGTACAGCAAAAATATGGAATGCACTACCGGTTTCCGTGTTCCCCGACAGCTACAACTTGGGAATCTTCAAAAGAAGAGAAAATAGGCACCTTCTAGACCAACACGTAACATCGTCGACCTCATCGTCACTTACCATCAGGTGAGATTGAGGTCAAGTGTTGGTCTATCTTCAATAATAAAAAAATACAAGAGGTAGCAGCAGAAACCAAATTGTTTATCGTACAAAAGTGAAATATGCTAATAAACCAGGTTTTAACTCCCTACTATTGGACAGAAGACCTAGTAAAAGGCGCTGGATGCAAGTGGCTCGGGACTGGTCATTGTGGCATACCTTGGGGTCTATGTCCAGCAGTGGACGTTTCCCGGCTGCTGCTGCTGAACCAGTTTTTTACAATTCAAAAGTAGCAATGTCTGCTTTATGATTCAAACGTTTAACCGATATTAATGAAATTTAGGACTCACTCAGCGGACGACGGAGAGAAACATAGGCTACTTTTGATCTTGCTAAATTGTTACCGTGGGTTGATTTTTTAAGTGAACGCAAAGGATGTCGCCCGCGAAAAGCTTGTAAAAATAAATGAATTTAAATGTATAAACATAGATGTGGAACGCTATGTGAGTGTGTGTGTGCTGAGAGGGGTATAAGAGAATGTCAGAGAGTCAGAAATGTCTATGATGTAACTAACACGTTTTATATACCAGACAATGACAGACCATGTTCACGCAGTACGCGTCATGATGACACAACTCCCAAATCAGCGAAAATAACTCCTTAACAACAATTGGGTACGTTTAATATTTAAAGAAAGAAAGAAAGGTTTATGTAACATAGAATAGTTAAATGTAGGTACAATATGGTCAAAGAGATTTAAATATATATCATAGGTTAATTAGGTTATTAATAATTTAAATGTCTTTGAATATGGTATAAAGTAAGCTTCAATACTATTTTAAAATGTATATCAATGTGTATGTCAAACAGGTTTCCGACTCAGAGTGTAGCTTTGTGTAGGTCTGCAGCGGATTTTGATTCTAGATCGATCGCGTAGCTAATAAAGTAAAAGATTGGATTTTCGTTAAATTAATTTTAAATCGATTTTGAAAATGATAAAGAAAATCAATTTTAGAGGAGATATACTTATTCCACAATCATTACAAAATGCCATAGATCAAAATGTCAGACGTCACTCTAAAACCTACACCCCACCCACCAACTGTACAATTGACAGTATTATATTCACAGTCTTGTATTCCGTCCACACTACCACGTTTTATCACATCTTTAAAACTCTGTTATCTGTATGCGTTCTGATGCCATGTAAACGCTAGAAATTGTGATAATAAATCTGAATATTTTAAAACGTTATTGTCAATGTTTTGCATCAAATACAAGTTTAAATTAATACAGTAAATTAGAAAAGCAAAGATAAAAATTAATAGGAAATTAAGACACGCAGTTTTCTTCGCGTGGAAAAGTTTTTTAGCCGACTATGGGAACTTTCTATCTGATGGGGGTACTGCTGTAGAAAGCGTATGCGATGTAGCTGTTATTTTTGATGTTTTATGTATTACCCTCTCCCTTTCGTGCAGGTAAACTATTACATAATGTCCTATGTCTATGGCCTATGTCACCCGAGAATGCCACTGAAACCAATGTAGACCAAAAAAAACAAGTCACTAAAAAGAATAAAACACAGCAAACCCTTGCAGCGGTCAAGAGGTCTAGCAGCTTCTCTGAAGGAATCATTAAACAGGGAATACTAAATTACGTAGTCAAAGATACAACGAATAAGTACAGCAATCAAAACAAACAAGCATAGCAATTCAGCGCCCCCTCCTCCGACACAGAACAAACAAACACACAACTAAAAACAAGGAACTAACCAAATAATCTTCCAATCCGGCCGGTCACCGTGGAAGAGTACGACCATAACCCTCCTAAAAATAGACACCACAAAGACAGAGTACAAAAAAGAAAAACCACAAAAAAATGAACCTTATCGTCATACGAGCGTTTAAATAATTAGAGGAAGCAATACAAGAAACAAAATACGACGAGGAATATCTGAAACAAGACGGCTGGGTACCAACATAGAAGAACATACAAACTTTATATTTTGCTACGTGTGTCACACGCCCGGCCTATGTGGAGTAGACTTTATAGTAAACAAAGTACATAAAACAAGATAGAGAGCTTATTATTGGCATGACGGAACGAATCTCTGCAATAAACATGAACATTCAAGGCTTCAATATCTATCAAATGGGAGGAGGCCTTTACCCAACCTGGGGACCTTGCTAATTAAATATATATATATATATTAGAAAAGTATGAAATCAAGCAACATTTAATTGTAGCAAGATCAAAATAAAGGCTTTTTTATTTTATTTTTATTTTTTATTTTTATTTTATTTTATTTTTATTTTATTTATTTATTTTATGTATTACCCTCTCCCTTTCGTGCAGGTAAACTATTACATAACAAATGAATGTAGCGCCGAGCATGCGATTTCCGGATGCGCCGGCACACATTGCGACAGAGTCGCGCGCACGCCCCCGATTCGCGGATCACGGTCGCCGATTTGAATTCCGAATCGAAACCCGTGTGGGTGGTCGATATCGCGACATTGATCAGTGTTCATAAAGACCGTTATCCTGCCTTAACTTATTGTTATTACTCATGTTCCTTTCTTTTAACTTTTAATTAATCTGCCGAGCCGAACATGTTATTTCTCAGAAACGGCAAATTCAATTTTATAAGTTCCAAAAACGTGCAACACGACGTCGCTAAATACCGCGAAAAACCTTTTTCGGCTGAATATGTTCCAAATCTAAGTGTGATGTCAGAATCCCAAAGTTATGTGTATTAGAGCGTTTTAATAGCTTCGGATAAATTAGTGTGATTGTGTCGTTAAATTGTTTGTTTATTACGGTCGTAAACGTTGACTACATTTACATAATGCCTGTTATAATTCCAGATATTTTCCTCTACGTTTAAGTTATAGCATGTGTTTCAACTCCAGTGTTTCGACAGCCCACCAAAATTACTCTCCACGGTGTTTCAAATTCTGAACGGTTCCCTTTTGTAGTGCAATAATTCACTTGGCCTCTACAATATTACATTAACAACCTTGACTTGTCGTGTCGTTGCATCATTTGGACTGGGCCTTGTCTGGCCAAGTGTTTTCCTGGTAAATTAAATAAACAGTAAGAAACCGTAACTCCTTACTATTTATCATGGACTTTTAGTTGCAGTACTTCTAATCCTATTCTATTATGTCCTGTTAGTCTGCTTGTGTATGATAGGTATACTCTTCACATAAGTCAATAAATACGTGTCGATTTTGGAGTGACGTGTGACATTAACGAAATACTTCTGCTTCGTGAACATAATTAGGCTCATCCTTTCATCTGCCACGCGCCAGTTGAGGCGTTTTCCACGAACTGTTACTGTCAACATTTCTTAGTTAGCATCCAAAATCTGTGCCTAACAACCGTCTAACTGTAGTGTAGTTAGAACAGGTTGTAAGATTTGCCGAAGCGAACCGTTCGCGACGGCCCGCGTCCACTTTCACCGGACGCCATCTTGTCGGCGGCCATGTCTTGGCTGCGCTTGAGCACCGATGAGGAATCGGCACGCCTATTGTTACGCCTCCGCTAGCATGTGTTGTGATATCACGTGAGGCCTCTATTTTGTTAATGGTTGTAAACTGTGACCATCATATTACTACACGAGAATTTGTGTTTGGCATCCTTATCTTTGTGACGCGGAAGAACCTTTGAGAATGATTTGCTTCTTTATTTACTCGTAACATGGCTTTCAATATCATTAGAAGACAATTCAGTCTTTTTCATTTCATAACTATTCACTGTTAAATATAAATATATATAAACACTAGGTTAGGCTAATACGCATTCTTTAATTATAAAAAAATAAAACATTCTCTGTTTTGTTACAGGTGCTTTTTGGAAGATATTTTATTGGAAGACAATTGATCAACATCATCGTAAGTAAGATTTTCGCTCATTTAATGATTTGGTCATTGAATAACCTTGTTTATTATTCCTAAGAATTTAAAATAAGATATACTTAATCTATTTATACTTTAGACGAAAATTTTGCATTCAATACTGTTTACTTTTTTATAACAAGTAAGCCTTCAACTGACCTTGCGAATTTATTAGTAAATATGTATTTCTTATTATGTCATGAATAGTTTTGTAATCTATTGAATAGTTATTATCTTCCCATTCGATAACCCAAAAATTTGCTTCATGAATATATTTTGAATATGATATGAAAATGTTTGTTAGGTTTAAGTTTTGATTTAGTCATATATTTACTAGGCAGTTCGGACAAAAAAATGAAGCTATACCATAGTACCCATCAGTGTCCCATGGGTGGAGCTGATCGAGCAACAAGCTTTACCGGCCGCACCGACAAACTGCCTTGTGACCTCACATTTCAAATAAATTGCTATCCGATTAAATATAGCAGACTGGTTATTAAGGTTCCGTACGTTTAAAAAAGGAACCCCTTTAGGATCATTCTAGTGTCGTCTGTCTGTCTGTCTGACTGTCACAGATGATTTTCTCAGCACGTACAAAATCGTATGTTGTCAATTTACAATTTTGAATTGGTGTCGCAAGAGATATAACAGATATAACAACGAAATAACTTCGAAATTACAAAGTGACATTACTGAAGTCATATGAAAAGACTTCATTTGTTCATGGAAATAGTTATTTGTTTCTGTGCCTCACAATTTTTGATATAATGATAAAAAAATTCTAAAATATGCGTTTACTTGTCATTTACAAAGTTCGCGGAGTAAAAATCGAAAATAATTACAGTTGATACAGATTTTTGTAAATACTCCAGGAAACCCTAACTAAGCGATATCTCTAATCAGAGTAACCAGTATAGTACTAGAATTAAATCATCAATAAACTTTAACAAACAAATACATGTTTTTATTATTTATTATACACAGAAAACAATGATCAAACACAGCGAAAAAATATATACAAAAGGAACTACTTTTTTCTGTAGGAATTTCTGACAATTAAGTAGTAATTATTTTTACTGTAGAATTTTAATATTTACGTCATGCCAAGGTAAGGCAAGGCATGGCAATCAGACGGCCCTTTCGATCGGTTCCTTAAAATACAGCATTTGGCGGGTTAAATTCACGTTCCAGGCTTTACTTTAAAAATATTTGAATAAAATATTTTTAAAAAAGTCTATAGTATCATTAATAAAATAAATTTTTTTTAATTTGCAATGAAGTCTTCTTGCAACAAAATTGTCTATCCACAACATTTAAAGTACTTTTCGAATAGCCATGAAACACCATGTTTAGATAGTTTATACGTTTCCCCTCAAGATACGGAACTCTCTGTGGGCGAGTCCGACACATACTTTGCCTGTTTACTATTAGATAATTAGTTAGAAGCGGTTTTCGTTTATTTACACCCGGTAGAACACAATTATAATTCAGGGCCGAATTGTCTAGGTGTAATGTTAAAGCGCGCTAACTAGAATATGTTTATTTTAGTGTATGAATGCCATAGCGGGTGCCACGTCGACGCGCGCGATGTTCCCCGCCCACAGATAAGGAGGCAGTGACACTCTGTCACCTTGATTTATTTTTAACCCTATCAATCTATCCGGCGCACCTTGTCACACCTTGCGATCGAGATTGGTGATAACTGGAGGAAATATTAGATTAAATTTGTATGGCTTTATCTATGTTACTGCATTCACCAATCCGTATTGCCAATGGAAAGTTGGACGTGGTGTTCTGTGAGTATGAGATTCTCATGTCCAACAGTGGACTTCCACAGCTGATAATGAGTATATAAAATCTATCAAAAAGCACACGACACGCTCTTTGTAAAATGACCATGAAAAACTGATTCCGTAGTCAAACAAGGCACCCTTGTAGTTTCGCTCTGTCTGTCTGTACGCGGCTTAGCTCAGAGACCCTTCCTTACTATTAGAAAGCTGCAATTTGGTACGGGTATACCTCTACATATTAATCACGTCGACAAAGTGGTAGAATAAAATATTGAAGATGAAAAATATTTTTAAGGCTTTAATATTTTATAATTTTACGTAACTTGGAGGTGTTTTTTTTTTGCGTGTACCCCATTGTGTGGGGTATCGTTGAATAGTTCTTACAAAAATATTGAGGGTATAGGAACACCACTTTTCGATTCACGGATCCTTTTGCAAAATATTAAGTGATATGATAGAGTAACTTAAAGTGATAATTTTGTCGAGCAATCTATCTGCTAAACAGTTGCTTTTAAAAATCTGCAAAAACTCACAGTACGAGTAGTAGTATGTATACTGAACTTTAAAGGAAAACTATCACGACAAAGTTGGCTTTACAGGTTTACGAGTAATAGTCGACCAAATTATATAATATACTAGGAGATGTCACAGTGAAAGTGTGAAGTGAAATTACATTTAAAATTACTTTACATCGTCCTGTGTGGGCCCGTTTTTAGACGTTATTGGCTGCTTCTTGTTTTTTGCTCATTTTATCTCAGTCAAACCACACTAATCAGGTATTTCTTGGATTACATTTATTGTTTCTGATAAACTGTCATCTCTGTAAATAATGACTTTTCAAAACAGCACGTTCCGTCATCCTACGTGATTGGGGTTGTTTAAATCCAGTCATCAATCGTCATCCGAAAAAAATCTTAACCTAGCCAACATCATCAACTATATAAAAAAATCTTTAAAAAATCTCTATATCTTTCATTCTGAACTTATTCATACATACATACGAAATGCTATTAGTTCCATAGAGAGAAAATGTAATGCGCTTTAAAAAATTGAACATTCCCAATTAAGTGTAGATTTGTCATATCGTTCTCGTCACGAGTGATAAGAAACTCCCATATCTACATTGATAAGAACCCCAAGGATTGGATCTGCATGAACTCGCATTCTTTGTTAGATTTTAAGGTTCCGTATCTTTTCGTGAACCACCCCTGACGCACGGCAGCTTTACTATTAATTTTTTTGATCGTAGTACAGTAGCTATTTCCATCAATTACATTGATTGATTTATATTACTTTGTACTAAACACAACGATATTACGACAGTATTTCCGTGTCGCCAAATATCTGTGTGTGGGGAGAGGGAGGAGGGACGCTTGTAGCCACGGAATCTAGAGATTATTGCGCTGCGGTGTTCTGGCATTATCGAAATTAACTTCGGAAAATCGAACAAATAAACGAACAATCCCCCCACAACATATGTATATAATAACAACATATTCTTATTTTTAGATCCCCATTGGTGGAATTAGTAGGATAAAGATTAACATATCTTTTATATACCTTGATATCTTTTATATAAATAAAACAAAGTCGGGATAGTTACACCACTCAAGGAAAGCTAGACCGATTTTGATGATAACCTTTGATTTTTTTTTAATGTTCTCCACCCAGAATAACTATTAAGACATGTGGTAAATTCAGAATAAAAATCCTTTTTTCTTCTTCATTCATGACTTAAAAGAAAGTCAGATTGACTTGATTTTTTGTAGAGGGATAGTTGAAAGGGAAAGGATGAACATAGGATACTTTTATCTCGTCTGTACAAGTAGTTCCCATGGGATAAATCTTAAAGTCCACGCGGTCGAAGCCGCGGGCAGAAGTTAGTATGTATATAGAGGATGAGGCTTGGTGTTTCACAGCGATCTATGTCACTAAGAAAATGTCCGATCATACTCCCAAAACAACTTCATAACCCCGTAAAAAAGTATTGGATCTACGGGTTAAAAGCAAACCTGCTTACATTTGTGATCAAACAAAAATATTACTTGAGAAATAATAATTTTCAATTGCTCGAACAAAACATTCAGGAGTTCTTTGGCAAACAAGGCTACTCATTCTTAGCGAGCTATCTAACAACTTATTATAAAATAAATGTCATTATTACATAAGGAATACTGTATCAAAGTCTGAATAGCAAAATACTCGAACTTCTCGATTTCTTATATTACGGTCCTCTGTGAGGGCTGAATATGAAATGAACAACAAAACTCCTTTCAAATAAGTTCGTATATTCCGTCCTCAATGATGATCTTGACCCAGTGTCTGAGTCAAACTCGAGTCGAGTCCGAGTCGAGTCCTAAACGTGATCACATAACTTTGTTACGAACCTCCCGCCTTACTTCTCCGATTGTGCCTTGCCAGTTTGTTTGATCACGATAACTATTCTTACCTGATTCCTTTCTTAACTATAAGATATGAACCGGACAGTGTTTATTATATCTGAGGTCGATCTATTTAAAGATTTGACCTGTCTTAGCTTCACGAACACCAAGGGGACCTAGATCGCCATTTGAGTGTTATTGGGGGCTCTAGATGAGTAATTCATCCAGTATTCGGTGGAGGCGTTTTTTCAGGGCATACACCCGCGACCTAAGACAACGAGAACAATAGCCTCCAGTCACCACAGCTGCTTGTTATGTCCGACTGTTTGTTCATAATTTTGTTTTTCATTGTTATTACTCATTCCAGTATAGGATGAAATGCGATTCTACTCGTAATTATTTTATTATTGTCCTCTTAATATTCTTTTTGTTTTCCTTTTATTGTTTCGTCATGGAGCTTTAGTACCTATTCCGACATAGCTTTAGTTATATCCGTCTTAGTATGTCCACTGCTACCACAAGATAGTTCCTTCAGTTTAATAACGACATAGTAAACAATATGGATTTGATTATGAATCCTGCAGTCACCTTCTCCGAATTTCAATCCTGTGCTCGTCTATAAAAAATAGTAAGAATATACTCGATCGAATTTGCCGGTAACTAAAACTAAGTTGTGTCAAAAACCGTCTCCGCAACACAACAGAATTTGATTCGCATGCACCAATACAATACAATGGAGTTAGTGGAAGTTACGGTTGGCGCGGGTGTCGCGTCAAGGGTGGGGGGCGAGGGGGTGGGCAGGTCAATGACGTCTCTGTCTGGGAGCCCCGCGCCTCTCGCCCCTCCCCGCGAGCCCGCGCAACCAGTTCCAAGTGTAACTCGGCTCACCAAACCAAACCATCTCTACTCTAGTGGACGTTTACGCTCAGATACTGTTGCTTACCTGCCTGCTAGCCCGTGAACAATCTTGTTATGTTGCATTCTGCGATTATAAAAAGTCCAATGAACTAAATGTGCGCCCTGATTCGATAGGGCGAGAGTCAGCCGGGCGGGGCTGGATACTGGGGAAACACATATTCGTATAGGACATTTGTATTTGGCCTTACGAAGGCCTTTGGCTTTGGATTGATCGTAGTCCGCTATACAATTTTAATTGTTTGTTTAGGTATGGTTCAGTTCGGTTAGTATATTGTGCTCACAAGTGCTTTAAGGAAAAGTTGGACGTATTTATTTATATCAATGAGGCACAGCCAGATAACACGACTCAGATTGATATTGGCCAACTAAGAGTCATTTTGATATGTAATCAGACTAAAATAACATAGTCCAAACCACCCTTCTACTTTCACCACTATTGACATATTTATTAAGTTTAGTTTATCCAGACTGTCTACCATATCTACCATCATATTCATCGATGTCGTATTCTAACAACAAAACCTTATTGGGCCCCTATTTTCCCTTTCCCTAGAAATTCCTTAAGAAATCCTAACTATGCGAACTCAATTTCTGTATCTAGTACGACAGTCTGGATTCCAACAAATACTTGAATGGAGGTCATTGTTAGACTGGGTACAAATTATAAACTGAGATGGTATTTGTCTGGCATGGTGCCTTTAACACAAAAACTGTAGACACCCTAGTATGTCCCTGGTCGAAAATAAGCAGGTATCACTTATCACTTACTTGCACAAGTCGCTTTTGTAACGCACGAGTTTTGCTGGCGATACCCCCTGGCGATAGCGTTATCATTTTCTGGTAAGTGAGACCTACAGCTTACGGTTTCGTAGCATTGGTTTCGTAGGCAGTCGTAGGTAGGTAACTAATTTCGTAGCAAGAAAACTTTTCTTCACACATAACTGATTACATAGCATTGGTTCCGTAGGCGGTCTATGGCCTACGGGCTAGTTCAGTTAGTTTTTCGAATGGAATTGATGCTGTTGGTCCTGCGACCTCTACAGCTTCACCCGGACAATGGCGAGCGCGGAAGGCGCTCAGCAGGTGGTTTTATTAAGTGTCACATCTTATACTCTCGTTTCTGTAAGTATACAAACTTACTACATTATTGTGATGGTTTTGGTATCTTGTACTTTTGAAATCTTTGCTTCTACAGAGTACAGTCGTACAGAGTTACGACGCATCACGTATTGCAACTCGATCTGTCGGGTAATAGGCTATTTATTTATCACTATCGTATTTTGGTATTTATGTGTCTGAAACTCCGGTATACGAGAATTTTTTCTCGAAAAAAGGCACAGAATTTCATCTTTCTGAGTATGAGTACGCCGAGATATAATTACACCATCAGCCAGGAAACATCCACTGCTGGACATTGGCCTCCTCTGTGGTATCCCCGTCTCCCGCGACCTTTAATATAGCCAAGCAACCTGCCCAGTAAGTAGAATTGGAATCATTTCTTTCTTTGCATTTCTGAAGCAGTAATAAAGATAGATTATGTGAGGCAATACTTGAATGGAAGTCGTGAAAAAGCACGTGACCGAGGCGGGTTCGGTCGCTGCCGGTGCGCCGGCCGCCGCGCGGTCGCTGTGGCGCAACAATTGCTTTCGCAAACGATTCCGTAATGGAACTGCCGAAAATAGCTGAAGTTTCCTCACGTTTTTGTCCTCTGTGAGCTCGGTTGAATGGTCTTACGATAAATCGTGAATTAATTGTTTTCGGGATTCGATAAAACTTAATTGTAACATTATAGCATTCGATGTCATATTCAAAAGGCAAAATGCAATTGTTTTAGACAGGATTAGAAATTATCAACACAATATAGGCAAAAAACTTAAGATCATCTTACATGTAGTAGTGTACGTATTCGTCTACCTTTGTGTGTTCACATAGAATAGTATGGTAAAAGATAAGTTCAAAAATGGAATATCGATCGCATACATTACTCACACACACAACAGCATTTACTTCAGTTTTTCACCTATAACAATAACTGAATTTGAATGCCACGAAAATGTGATGCAGCCTAGTACTATTAGGATATTTTCTCTACTTGCTTTAAGTTTTAGACGTATTACGCGGTAGTAATATTGCGATGTAGGCAAAACTACAACAAGTCAAATTGCGTTCTAGACCGTCTGAGGCCAACTCCTATAGGACGGACAGACAGGAAATAGGGCCTCGCTGGGCAAATTATGGGAACGTTACCTTAAACAGCGGTTGAAGGCGAAAGCTGAACGCGGTTAACTCTATGAAGATGTTTCATAAAGCTGAGCAATCGCTGACTTGAGCCCTTTAGGCTGTGCAATTTATAAAAATCTGTATAGACGTTTCCGAAATTCCACCTAAGCTTTCGGAGTATTTATAAATACACAAATAATAATAATGTGCGGACACGGAAGGAAAAAGATATTACCTAACAGGCAATCATCCAGCGGTACCAACGAACGGTATCCGGCTCGAGCCGCTGGCTGCATTAATGACGTATGCAACGCGGCAATGCAATTATGCGCAGAGACTATGCATTATTTTGTTACTTGATGCCGTACTAAGTTAACTATATGTTACTAAAGAATGACTTAAAACTACCGTATTACAAATTCGCTTGTGCTTTTTAGGGTTCTGTTCTGTACCCAAAGGGTAAAAACGGGACCCTATTCCTAAGACTCCGCTGTCCGTCCGTCTGTCTGTCCGTCTGTCACCAGGCTATATCTCATGAACCGTGATAGTTAGTTGTAATTTTCGCAGATGATATGTTTCAATATGCCGCTACTACAACAAATAAATATTTAAGAGGGCTCCCATACCACAAACGTGATTTTTTGCCGTTTTTATAGAGAATGGTACGGAACTCTTCGTGCGCGAGTCCGACTCGCACTTGGCATGTTTTTTCTTTTATTCAAATTGATCATTGTGTTCTTCAACGGACTGAAAGAAGAAGGCTCGACTGAAGCACTGTCTGTTCAGACACTGGAATCACTAATGCAATTGACAGGCAACTCCGGTTATGATTTGTGTAAATATTTGTAATTGATTGTTTTGGGCTTTGGTAAACAATATTTTATACGTTATTATGAGGCAGCCCGCGACCTTGCCAGACATATCTCTATATTATTTTTGTTTGATTTCCTTCAATCCTTAAAGGTACGAACTGTAAAAAATAAAAAATTCAATCTCCTTGGAACATTGTTCTGAAAGCGATAATCGCTCATAAAGAGATACGATGAGCATCAGGCAGATTGGTGATCGCAGAACATGTTAGTGATACAAACAAACGTAGACGATGTTCACTGCCTGGAATTAAGGAGATTTTCTGAAATAAACTTACTTTTTGGTGTGATGCTATAGAACGCTAATAAGTCCCGAGAATCTCTAAGTAAAACATGTATTTGTTTATGGCTTTATCTTCACTTTGCAACTACTAGAAACGTGATTCCATGATTTTGGTCCGGTATTTTTTTTCTTCGAAGTTTCCTCTTAAAAATATTTTTTCCTCAGATTTATTGTTAAACAACATGAAGATTGGCTATCAAAATTGCTTTAACTAACAGGTAACAATGATATTGTTAGTTCTCAACTTTTTTGCGTTTTTTCTTTTTCTAATTTTCATGGATATTTTTGATTGAACTAAATATGTTTTTTCGCGTTCCTAAACGCAGAGCTCACGCGGAGTGATGACATTCCCGACCCTATGGCTCCTTTTTTTATAGAGAAATCTGGTCTCTCAGGCAGGCTCTAACCGGGGCTCTCGGGGACGAATCCTTGAAAACTTACGTTGTCCAGCAAATGCAAGTACAAAAATGGTCTCCCGCGTAAGGAATGTAAAAATCATTGTCGTGTTACAGTCACCACGATCGCCAACTGGACAAAACCTCGAGCAAAACCGACATGTTTTTGTTGAGTGATGCTATCATATTAAGAACAAATGAGGTCGATAGAGGTGAACACCCCATCAAGGAGATCCATTGACCCCTCCGTTATATCCGCGTGTTTATTGAGGCCTTTAGGAGGCGCTCTAGGGACGGAGCACCTACATATACAATACACTGTGTATAATGTACCTATCTAGATAGATATGACTTGCCGACCAACTGGGGGCCAGGTTTTTGCGCCTTATAAGTCGTCACGGTCGATTGTAATTCTTTTAATGACAACCGCACAGTAAGGACTAGTGCGGGAAAATTTTCTCCAGGGTTCTTCACGCTGAAACTGTATCGGTCTCCGTTGCAGCGGATTAGGACGTGTTACGTATCAAATTATACGGGATTATTTTTGCAACTGTTATTCATACGTTTGATGTATGTATATGTATATAATGTATAGTACGGAAACTAAAATAGAAAACATCGCAAATATCTTTGGAAACGGGTCGCCATTCGTCCCCCAATCACGCTCTCAGTGTTAAACTAACATTATTTTAGCTTTAAAAACGTACCACTGTAATATAGTCCCTTTATTAAGTATAAAATACAAGTTATGCAGGAATAGTCAAAATTTAGTACTAGTCAAATTTAATTTTAACTAAGGCTTGGACGAACAATCCCATAAGTACTCGGCTTGGTTTGTGGTGGGGCATTTACTATGTCCGCCTGGCTAGCTACCACTGTAATATAAAATTTAGTTGGAATGTCATGAATATCGACTAAAATGTTTAAGAACTTGCCAAAGACCTTAATTGACCGCCGGACGCGTGATCGTAAATCACTACTTTGTTATTGACTGATTGAAGGTCAGGGCTGGTCAACCTAACAGGAGATAATAACAGCGAACCGCTTCTACTTTAAAGGGTTCCTTGTTGAACAAGGCCAATTCACTTTCATTCGATACTACATACAAATATTATCACTGCAGCAATTCTGAAGAAACGTATCACATTTCCCGCATTTTAGTAACCACATTTTTTCGCATAGCTCTTCCTTGTATTCTCACAAGCTAACGACTCTAATTACAGCTTAAAATGACAAGGTGTATGCATATATTACATTACAGCAATTTTATTTGCTATGAGAACATCGTACACAATAATCTACACAACCGACTCAAGCAGTCAATACGGTCGTGGACCAGTGAGCGTCATCCCAGGTAGTATTTACTCAAGGAAATTGACTCTGACGTCACGGATTATAGCTTGGATCCTTGAAGCAAATTGTGTGAACCTAGACGCATGTTGGACTTATACATTACAGCAATTTTATTTGCTATGAGAACATCGTACACAATAATCTACACAACCGACTCAAGCATCCATTACGGTCGTGAACCAGTGAGCGTCATCCCAGGTAGTATTTACTCAAGGAAATTGACTCTGACGTCACGGATTATAGCTTGGATCCTTGAAGCAAATTGTGTGAACCTAGACGCATGTTGGACTTATCAGATGTAATATACATATTATGTATTCCTTTTTAATAGACATTTTGACCATTGCCGATGAGTTACGTTATCGGAAAAGGTACTACACGCTTACTAAAAGTAGCTTATTGACTGCCCTTGAATAGATCCGATTTGTAGCGCTCAGGGTACACAGAAACCGGCAGGGAATTCCATTCCTTAGCAGTAGCGCATATATTACCTTCGTAGTTGTTTGTATCACATGAGTCAACAATGATTAATAACTGTATTTGCTATATCAATTTGTTATTATTTTCGTATTGTACAAATTTCGTCGGTATAATTTAGACTAGCTAACTATATTTGACTAAGATTGTCTTACACAAGTTATACAACAAAAACTTAATTCAGGAATGACCTTTTTAATAGTATTAAAATATATGTAATTCCAGTGTTTTTACTTATACAATGAAACAATAAGTCGCGATTTCAAACGAAGTTGATTTCCGCATAATTTATTTTACCTTTACATTATAATGGTTATAAGGTTCCGTACCCAAAGGGCAAAAAACGGGACCCTATTACTAAGACTTGGCTCTCCGTCCGTCCGTCCGTCTGTCACCAGGCTGTATCTCATGAACCGTGATGTGAAACAGTAGAAATTTTCACAGATGATGTATTTCTGATGCCGCTATAACAACAAATACTAAAATTCAGAATAAAATAAATATTTATGGGGGCTCCCATACAACAAACGCGATTTATTGAGACGTGCGATGTATTATACTACTAGCGCTATCTAGTGTCGTACTCGTCTACTACTGCTACTGCAAAACTAAATTGATAACAAAAATCGAGGCGCATTCGTTACAGGTTTGTTCAGTGCATATTATTACTTATGGTTTTCCGTATTTTAAATATCCATATTCTGTACGGAACCCTTCGTGCGCGAGTCCGACTCGCACTTGGCCAATTTTTTACATATGCGGAAGAGGTCGTCAGTGGATATTAGTGTGTAAAGTGTTTATGTTGGTAACGTTACGATTCGTATGATGTGATCATGGAACATCAGAGTTGACGCTACCATGCTATCGATCAATAATCGTAAATCAGATTTAAGTAGTCGGCTATCAACATCAACATTTCTTGTAGGAATCACCTTCAAAGTTTCTTGCCATTTACTGACCCGAACAAAGCGCTCGCTGGACCTACCGAGAGGCGAGTTTTTGCAAATTGCGCTGATCACCTTGGGATCACCCACTCCGCGAACAAAGGTCGCACATTTCCACAAAAACGTAGTCTTTTATTATACTAGATAGACTGTATTAACAGCGCTCTCAAATCAGATAACGTATTTATCTAAGGCGAACGCACGATAACACTTTCACAATAATATTTTGTTGGAGAAATTTGCATTCCGTAAAAACGTTTACAAATAAGAAAATGGAGCTGATTTTGGTCAGTTATTAACTAAATTCTAAACTAACTAACTAAAATGAGAGTGTGACAAAATATCCGATGCAGGATATCTAATTTTTGGATAAAAAAATGTAAAATGTAAGTCGATCGATCGCCGCGCGCGCACGGTGCCGTACGCAACCTTGCGCGCGACGCAGGTCAGATTTTTCGAAGGTCGATGACTCGCGGCTGTAATCGCTACGAGCTATTATTATTAGTTAGCGCACCCGCTCCCGCTCACTCGCGTTCGCCACGAATACAATTTGAATCGCTCAACCAAGATCGACGCAAGACTCCCTGATGTATTTTTTGGAAGTTCCTAATTTGTCACCACTCTCTACGAGTATCTGTGCATACAATACAATATTATAATATGTATAAAGTGAATATGCGATTCCAATATTAAGCGATAGTGTGGCATTGCCAATATTTATTGATCGGTCATTTAGACATTTGGCCTCCAAGAAATTAGCGACACCCGTTGCAATAGGTAATAGGATATAGTATTTATGCTACTAATGTTATAATTGTGAAAGTTTGTGAGTTAGGATGTTCGATTGACGTTTTAGGACCAACGTATTGGTGCTACTGTGATTTTTGCCGGACTCAATCAACGTCCAGTAATATAATCATACGATTTCAAAAAAGGAGGAAGTTCTCAATTCGACTGTATGTTTTTTGGGTGTATAGCAACAGCATATACAGGGTGGTCCAAAATGTGACGTCCAAAAATTTTTTTTAGATTCCTTACACCTGGGTGTATCCGAAAATACCCCATGTATGTTCCGCGATTTTTTGTAGTTTAGAAGTTATGATTTTTTAAATGTATATTTCGAATTTTCTGCCGGAGCGACTTAAAATAATCGTAACTTGTTTAATAGTAAGGTTTTTTTATTTATTTTTTCTCGAAAGTGATCGTCTTGAATCACCCTTTCTACTTTATTATCAACTACACAACGTTATTCATTACAAGTTACCGAAAAAAGGGACGAAAGTAAAAATTTTAGGTTTGAGTTGAACGGAGCCAAATTTTCAAAAATTTCTTAATAATACAAAATTAATGTTTCATTGGTTCAAACTAATTTTAAAAACTCCAGCAGTTTGTCAGCTTACCAAATAATAAAAAAAAAGTTGTTCTTAATAGGCGATTTTACGACGAAATTGGCTTCAGAACTTAGTTAGGTGAGAATTCATAAAGAAAAAATTTTGTCAAAAAAAAATATTAAGCTTATTTTGTTTTCATTTTTATGGCCTACATTAGCAAGGCATCATCAAAAGCATTCAAATAATTTCAAATTGAACGATCAGTGACACATTAGAAAACATTTTATTTTAAAAAAGCTTAGTTTAGTTTTTATTAATACGGTTATTTTGGTTTATTTTTAGCATCAATAAAAGAAAACACAAATTAAGTTCAACTACTTTATTAAAGAAGATTTTCAAAATGACGCCCTTCAACTTCGATACACAATCGGCAACGTCTTAAAAAGTTATCTTTTAGTCTGCGGAAAGCGCTTGAATTTTGTCTGACTTTCGTCGCTGCTTCTCTCAATTTTCGTCTCAGTTCTTCTTCGGAGTTAGTTTGCTGAGCATAGACAACTTCTTTGTAGTAACCCCAAATAAAAAAATCTATTGGGTTCAAGTCCGGTGAACGTGCAGGCCATTCGATTGGGCCGCCACGCCCAATCCATCTGCCCGGGTATGTTTCATTAAGGTGCCCCCTCACTTGGCGTGCGTAATGGCAAGGAGCACCATCATTTTGGAATATCATGTGCCTTCTTGTTTCCAAGTTTACATCTTCCAGCAATTCAAAAAGGTTGTTCTGCAAAAAGTTTAGATATGTGTCTCCATCCAACCTAGACGGCAGCTCGAAAGGCCCAATCAGTTCTCCATTTACAATTCCCGACCACATGTTTACGCTGTATCGATGTTGAAAATTTGATGCTCTTGCAAGGTGTGGGTTTTCAATTTCCCAGCTGTGATAGTTATGGATATTAAATACTCCAGTGTTTTCAAAACGGGATTCATCGGTCCATAAGATCTTATTAAAAAAATCTGGGTCTTCCTGACACCTTTGTATCATTGTTTCGCAGAAAGCAACTCTTCTAGGGTAATCTGAAGCTTGTAGCTCCTGAACGCGCTGAATGTGGTAAGCGTGGTAGCCTTCTGAAAAAAGAAAAGGACTATTACTCACCACCTAGGCAGGAAGAAGTCTAATACCTGGCATTGTATCTGTGATTTATGTTTTGTGTAAATAAAAAACAAAACGACATACCATTTTTCAATATCCTTAGAACTGAGGTCCGTGGTATTCCAGTCCTTCTGGTTATTGCTCTGGAACTCGTAGAAGAGTCTCTTTCTACAGCTGCGATGACTTCATCTCTTCTGTCCGGATCTACTCTGGGTACTCCTTCGTGCCTTTGGCTACGACCGGGGATACGCCCGGCCATCAGCGTATTATGAGTATTAATAAATACCCTATGGTCCGGGTAATGGTCCAGTATTTCTCCTCGCCGGTCCAGTTGTTGACGATATAGCCTTGCGGCTAAATGACCGTTTCCTTTGGCCATACCATAGTAAAAGTGCATTTCTGCGTACTGGCTTAGACTAAAATTACTCATGTTGCCGTCAGTAACACAAGCACAAGTCAGTCGTAAGGCAAATCGGAGTCCGTAACACAAGCACAAGTCAGTCGTAAGGCAAATCGGAGTCCGTAACACAAGCACAAGTTAGTCGTAAGGCAAATCGGAGTCCAGTAACAAAGCGAAAGTAGGTTCAAAATATCGGTATCGGAAAGAAGCAACGTCAAGTAGTATCACACGCGATGGAAGTGAGTGAACGACTAGCGGACGGACGATACAGTGAGATGCTACGGAGAATGTATGGGGAGAGGGGGGAGAGGGAAGTGCAGGTAAAAAACCCCTAGCGCGCACGGCTGACTTTTGTGGCCAAGACAGTAGGTCTTTCTCTTTCGTACTTCTACGCAACCATAACAGTGCGAAAGAGAAAGACCTTACTGGCCTGGCGCCTTTTGAAACGTGTTATTTATTGCTTTGTGTCATTGTGTGTGATTGGCCTTGAAGTAGATTTTGGTTTAATTCTAGCTTTCATAATTTCATGTCTAAAAACAGAAAATGAAATGTGTCACTGATCGTTCAATTTGAGATTATTTGAATGCTTTTGATGCCTTGCTAATGTAGGCCATAAAAATGAAAAAAAAAATAAGCTTAAACATTTTTTACGACAACATTTTTTTTTTATGCATTCTCACCTAACTAAGTTCTGAAGCCAATTTCGTCGTAAAATCGCCTATTAAGAACAACTTTTTTATTATTATTTGGTAAGCTGACAAACTGCTGGAGTTTTTAAAATTAGTTTGAACCAATGAAACATTAATTTTGTATTATTAAGAAATTTTTGAAAATTTTGCTCCGTTCAACTCAAACCTAAAATTTTTACTTTCATCCCTTTTTTCGGTAACTTGTAATGAATAACGTTGTGTAGTTGATAATAAAGTAGAAAGGGTGATTCAAGACGGTCACTTTCGAGAAAAAATAAATAAAAAAACCTTACTATTAAACAAGTTACGATTATTTTAAGTCGCTCCGGCAGAAAATTCGAAATATACATTTAAAAAATCATAACTTCTAAACTACAAAAAATCGCGGAACATACATGGGGTATTTTCGGATACACCCAGGTGTAAGGAATCTAAAAAAAATTTTTGGACGTCACATTTTGGACCACCCTGTATATATATGTTCTCACTGCAGGGGCTCAGGCCTACTCTACTTCCTTCCTTCACCAAGCGGGCACAGTGCGGGTTGGTAGACTTCACACACACCTTTTAATTTCTTCTCAGGCGTGTGCAGGATTCCTCACGATGTTTTTCTTCCTCTAGGGGTGAACATTTTAGGGGATCGTTGAAGTCGGTTCCTTAGTTTTTCTTTGAAAGCGTTAATTATAACGTTCTGTCAATTTGTTGTTTAATTTCATGATTAAATTTTTGAATTGCGATAACACTTCGCTCGTTAAATCATCGCAAGTTACTACTCATACTTCCCTTCTATAGTTCACGTCGTTAGTTTCAACATGATAATTATATCTTAGGGTACGATATGGTTGATTTGCACTTACGTAAACTTCTTTTTTTCAAGGCATAAATATAGGTGTAATTATGTATATTTCACGTATGTATGATGTAGAGATGTTTCACGTATGTCGCATATCTCTGCAGTACTAGCTGGTTGCTTCGGCTGTATTTGTATTCATTTACATATTTTTGATAGTAGCTGTCGCAAGGTTAAACAAGAGATTACTAGAGGTAGAATGTCACAGCCTAGAGCTGGTTAGGTAAATTCATATTGAGGCTTCTCCTCGATTTAGGGCATTTTAAGGAATATAGCTTAGGAGAAGCAGTGGTGTTCAGTAAATAAAAGTTATTATCTACCATACATTTCCCGTTTCAATAATCGACCTGACCCGGGTGTCCCAGTATTCTCTCGCTATTGAGGTCGTCTTCTTAACAATTTCCGAGGAATTCCTTTTATTTTAGAAATGACAGAATTTTCCAGAATTGATATTACTAGATTCGATTCATTAGCATGATTTATTTTATTACATTGTAATTATTGTTTGACATTTATTTTATATAATTTTTGTCATTTGAATTTTTTTTGACGATCATTGTACACATTACACACATACTCGTACATTGAAATTGGTACTTTGAAATAAATAAATCTAATATAAATAAAGAAAAAACATACATGCAATCGTCCCGTCTTCTATCCGGTTAACTTTGTCGTTGTAAAGTTATTGTAGATTCTCTCGCAACGCAGGCAAACAGAAAAGGACCGACGACACAAAACAAGTGTCAAATAATTTAGTTGGAGCACAATGTGCTGTATTGTGGACAATATTGAGCAGTAAATGCGGCGCGTCATTACAGATATTGTCTGCGGCCTTCGTTCGGCGCTTGCGCAACATCTGGGCCCGACCGTCCCTCCGTCCGGTTGGCCGGTGCGCGACAAAAAATGTTGAGATGAATAGCTCTCCAACTGAGTGCGAGAGGATTGTACGACGATAACTTTCAGAACTACGTTATATACTGCCCTTCGAAACATTTATAGAAGACATATTTAAGCGAGGAAGGAAACTTTCTTACGATTCAACATTAAATTCTGCATAGTTTCATAAAGTAGGTAGAGTATTTATTCAAATGTAAACATACGAGTATGCTGTTCCAAACTTCAAGCAGCATACATATAATACAAATTATATGTGTTCTGATAAATATGTATATTTTCTATGTATCAAATGTACATCAACCTCTCGACACCGATGTCAAATGTGCTACATATGGTTTTCCAGTTCAGTGGAAAACCATATTTTAAATTTAATGTAAAGTAAATATTTTGTATTCCACGTCAGACGTAAATCCATATTTTGTATTCCACTTCTAGCGTAAAGCAGTATTTTGTATTCCACGTTGAACGTAAAGCAATCTTTATATAGTATTACACTTATAGTAAATCAACCTTTTGTATTCTAATGTGAACTGAAAGCAGTCTTTTGTATTCCACGTTGAACGTACGAGTAAATTCATCTTTTGTATTCCACTTTGAACGTAAACCTTCTGCATTTCATTTTAAAATATGTATCAACTTTTGTTTTTCATAGCATGTATATAAAAGTAAACCGTACATTTGTATTTCATGTATTTTGTAATAAGTACAGCACTTACATGTTGTCTATGTAGTTAAAAACTGTCGTATTTAGAACATCAGAATGTAAGACAAAATCAAAATTGCGATAATAGTAGAAATAGTGACATATTAAAATTGTTAACTCCATTGAAGCAAAACACGAAACAACATTAATCTAAAATCGTAAGCAATTAAGTTAGTTAGTAATTTAATTGTAACTGGAAGTACATATTTGTTTGTAGATCTTCTCTAGATCGAAACTCGATAATGTATACAGTGATAAAGCAATAACTCAAGATTTGTATTATCTAAATATGTATCTACAAATCGAAAGTTACAACGCTTTGTTAATTAAAACAAGAGTATCCGTTACGTATTTGTTTAGAAACCCGACTGAGGCAAATTGAGTTACCAACAATTCCTAAGGACACTTCATTTGTTTAAATCGGTACAACCCATTTTAACTGCTAGGTATCACACCCTATTCATTTTCAATTCATTACCCTTCCTTGTCTTTGCCGCTGTCGGGTAAATAGAGTTTTTGATTTTTTTGTGTAGGGATAGTTGAAGGGCCGGAAAAGGACAAAGGTTATGTTTTATCCCGATCGAGCATGTAGTTCCCGTGGGATACTTTCAGAAGTCAACCCGGCCGAAGTCGCTGGTAAAAGCTAGTAATTTAAATTTATTAAAGAACGCAGAGCAGGTGTTATACAAGACTATCATATTATCTAACGTTAAAAATAATTTTGGAATTGATTTACGGATTTACAAGAGGCGATCATAGTACAGTCCCATACAAAAGCTTTTAATTTTTTGTCACATCGCTAGAATGTAGAGAAGGGGAGAAAACTACCTGCTGCCGAGACCGAGTGTGGGACACGCAGACAATTTATTACATGTGTACAAAAAATACTAGGTAGGTTTTATAGTTCAACGCCACGTGAATAGTTGGCCTTGGAGAGCCGTATCAAGTCATGCGGTGACAATTTTGTACTTGAACAATGTTGAAAGACAAACAAATTGTGAAATCGATCGAATGCAAAGCGTGTTTGTAAACTAAACACAAAGTTTTATCACCATGACGTACTTATTTACACAGATATTAATCAAGTGAATACTTTTGGCTGTTAACAAAATAATCTTAAAATTATTAGCTCCTTTTGTATGATGGGTTTGCACTTGGCCTTCATCTCACCTGATGGTAAGTGATGGTAAAACCTCGAGCTAATGACGCACTGGCCGTTACCACAACAGTTTTATTGGCGGCAGACTTAACCTGGTGTTAGCTAGCCATCACCCATCAAACCGAGTACCGATAGATACTCCCACTGGGAATCAAACCCGGGACATCCGGATTCGTCCAAAAATGTAACAATTATGCCATGAAGGCGGATCCTTGTTAACTTGATGTATTTTCTTCCGATTAATTCTTCATGTAATAATTCTTCCATTATGATCATTAAACAGTTTTAAATTACTTTATGTATTGAAGAAACATGTTGCACGTGAATTGTGCGACCCAAATTACAAACTTCGTAGATTATTAGTCGAAGTAAATTCAATCTGAAATGGTAACGATCTCCATTTGGGTTGACGGGTCAGAATGACAGTCAATTCTCGTGAAAGCCAGTCGCCTGACTGAACCTGTCAAGCTTCGTAACCATTACTCGACGTAACCATACAAACGGTAGAGTATTGGTTGGATTTACTGTTCATCGTTAGCGCTACATTAAAATACAATTTCACTCGGGTTCATTACTGAGATTTCAAACTGTGACTAATAAATTATGTAAGTACTGAGCGATTTAAACGCTCCGAATTCATAAGCTCGTGTGGTAAAATGTACCCTGTTGTGAATGATAAATGAACCTCCATCTTCCTAGAGGCCGTTATTCATTGGCTTGCTTGGAAATAACGTTGTGTGATGTTATTTACAAACGAGACGAATAAAAATAAAATAAGGGAGAGTAATAAAAAAAGAAATTATCCCGGAAACGTCCATTGCTGGACATAGGCTACCTCCGTGGTATTCCACAACGACTGGTCCTGAGCCACTTGCATCCAGCGACTCCCCGCGACCTTTTCTAGGTCGTCGATTCATGTAGTTGAGAGACGGCCTGGTACAAGTTTCCCGGTATGTGGTCGCCACTCAAGAACTCTTATCGGTTATCCGTACTTCGAAAGGACGACCAGTTATTCCAAACTTACCATTTTGTTCTCATCGCCATCAGTCGTAAAACGTCCACTGCTAAAAAATAGGTCGTTCTTATAATGACGGGTTCGACCTATGCAAATTTTTAGACACCTTTAGACATTTTTAGATACAAAGAAACCCTTATAGTTTCGCCAAGTCCACGCCTGTCTCCCCGCTATTTGTACAAGGTCCTATTATTACTACTATACCTATTTAGTATTCTAGCTAGTTCAGGGTTGGGCCGCTTCGTTTTCCGGCGCGTGGCTTTGTGTTCGATACATTTTAGCTGAATCTTCTAGCTGTAAGCTACGGATTTCTACATTACGGATTGTACAATGTACCACGTAAATATTATTTTACTTTGTTCAACTTGAAACCCTACAAAGATCGTCAAGGTCTTGATTTTTCAAATTGTACCTGTTCTAAACAAACTCGCAGCTGGTTAACGACAAGAACAGTTTGTTACCGTTTTAGACACCGCACCGGTTCGTGTGGAAAAAGTGCAAAAATGCCGACCTACTGACCCATTTGCGGTGTCCATGGTCGGAGCAAGGTCAGGCCAAGTGCTCGCTACGTACGCTTTAATCACTTTCGCGCCGGACTGTTCGATCGGTGAGCGATACTTGGAGACAGAGACACGGAATATGATCCGTGGAATCCAGACTTAAGACTATTCTATCTATCTATCTATCTATCTATCTATTATTTATCGAATTAGAGTTATATACTTTTTGTTGTTGATTCTTATCAGTCATCCTGTTCCTGTGTCTAGCTAGAAGATGCATATATACTGATAATCTGAAGACTTATATGATTTAATCTTCAGGGAACGCGGAAACTGGTTGGGTATGCCATATATTATATTAACTATACGCACAACAACTAAAAGATTAAGCTGATCGTATCGTGCGAGCTTTAGGAATATCAAGCTGGCTGCGTACGTAATTAACTTTTGATCTCATTTGTAAATTACGATCTAGCTATTTTTGTGTTTACAAAAATTATAATGAGAAATTATAAATACGAAAGTACTTTTTTGTTTGTCTTTAATTTTCGTCGTAACGAAAAGTCGATAGTTCCCGTGGGATAACGAAGCCACGGGCTACAGCTAGTACCAAATAAATGTTGCAAAGACAGTCATGTGAGTTGTCATGAATTATAGGAAATTCAACATATTCCCATTAGTGCCCTTGCCTACTTACGAGTACCATGAGAGACTCCGGACATAGGTCTTAGAAACACACAGGAAATCACACGGCACTGAGCCACTATCGCACGGCACATTTTGTCTCTATTCAGTATCACTGTAGATAATAAATGTGTGAGCAATATTGTTTCAGTAATCTGTTATTTTTATACGCAAGATATCGTGTCGAGATAACGTAATCGTATCATAGTATCGATAAACTGTATCATTGAATTATTTCACAGATACACAAACAAAGTTTATAGTTTATATCGTTATTAATTACTATAATTGACGTTTTGTGACGTTGATTGATAGCTTTTGTTGGTTACTTTACGGTTAATATACGACTAAAAGTTACTTGTTTTAGATTTATTAACGTTTGCTGTGAGCTTCGCTCGTATAGGTCAATTGTTTGGACTATGGACCACCCAAAAAATGTAAAGTCGGATTTTCCCGAAGGTGAGACCTTGACCAATCGATTCCTTGATCCAGAAACCTCCTGATCTGTAATTTTCATCAAAATCATTAAAGCAGTTTGCGAGATCGTCATATACTAAAATTTCTCGTTTAATAGATTCGGATTCTTTATGTTGTTTTCGTATTCCTTATACCACATTATACGAAAGAGTTTAAACAAGGTCTTGCACTGCACTTGGCCTCCATCTGATGTATATTAACGACAATGAGGCACTGACTATATTAATCAAATTCATAGTATCCATACTAAATTAGTTTTTCTTCTTGACTCATTTGCTTGCAGGTAAAAGCGAGAAATTGCTTTCACCGTGGTTTAAATAGACACAAACATAGCTATAATAGAAACAGTAATAAAGGAAACGAAATAGAAAATTATTAGAATCATTAGTTAGACTTTACCGGAAATGTGGACCTAAGTTATTCTGTTCAATTGAAAGCGACTCGTCTTCTCAGTTGTTTTATTGTGTAACTTGTCATTGTGTTAGCACTGATTCAATTTCCTGTTGTGAATCAACCATCTTCTAATATTTATTACGCCAATCTTTTAAAATCAACGATAATAGTTTCAATTGTGCTGGTAAAGAATCATAATTTTCACTTGTATTCGCCAGTCGTAGTGTACGATTGGATACGACTAAACCAATGGGAGCTGGTTATTCAAAAATTGGCTCGTCATTCTGTGTGTGGATAGCTGACGTACTACTTGACCAAGCCAAGTAGACGCTAGCAAATGTGACATCACCTATTCAAGTTTCGGGTAGATGAATAGCAAATACGAAAGTTTATGGCATCAAATGTATAGAAACAAGGTCGAATGTATCGTACAATGCGATGTGAATCAGGAATGCGGGGAAGGTAGAGTTTATTTCACCCGAGCGTCTATTTTGGCTTGATCAATTCAGATTCAGGTAGGTCAGATTATAGTGATTGGTGGAAGAGACGGACGGGGTTGCCAGCTGAGTCGCGGAAGAATTCCCCGGGATTCAGCAAACATGGCGAGAGAGAGACACCAGAAAAAGATTTCCACTTCGGAAAAAAGAAGAGAAAAGTTCAGATAATAGTAACAGGTAACCAAGACCCTCATGGAAAACCTGTTCCTCGAGCTAATCGTAAGGGAGACCTCACCTCACCTCATTTTTTGGCACAGTTAATTCTTTTAGATTCATTCAATATTGTTTAAGTTTTCTAATTAGGCAGTTTCTAATTCTAACGTGTTGTAGGACGCGGTCACTTAAGAATAGACGGTGGCCGTGAAACGCTGTATTTTATGTGACAAAAATAGAAACGAAGCAAAATAGCGGTAATGTATAAATATTATGAAATCTGATGTAGGAGTAACGTATGCATCCAAGTAGCGGCCGAAACGAAGTCGACACACTGACTGGGGTTGTCCGTTCATTGTAACGGCAAACAAATGCCGTTTCGACACGAATCGCGTTCATTTTGTCTTTATTTTTTCTCGATTACGTGTCCGGAATTCGGAATTGGCATTCCTTTTGGAGTAACAATCTTTTTAGCCACTGATATACCGCAGGTCGAGCGGTTATTTTGTTTGCGTTCAAGGACTATAGCGATCTCAATTTATTTACACAATATCTTTTTTTGCACGATTGTGTACGGATAACTTTGGTGTAAGCTGGGCCTTGTGTTTCCAACTAGATATAATGGCGAATCTCCTGTCATCACGGGCACCAGTCCGCCAGTGATGCGATCTAATGTTCCTGTGATCACTAAGCCTACTTTTGGTAAATCCATTCATAGCTTCGTTGATCTAAAACTAGAAAGTTTGTCCGGGTCTTCATCTGCGTGGACTTCAGAAATTAAATTACCCAAGGGGATCACTTCATCGGGATAAAAAAAAAACTTATGTCCCTTTCCTGAGCGAGCGAAATTTCATCACGATTGGTTGTGTTATGGTGACTCCCAGAGTTAGATATTGCAAAAAAGCAAACCCTTTCTGACTCGGTAATATTACTAAAATATGATGTTCTCATTCCACTTGAAGCAGTTGAATCATAAAATTGTTTTCGTTATTGAAAAACGAGCTTCCGACTCAGTATCGAACACGGTCATTCATTTAATTTTAACTCGCAAACGAGCGAGGTCATTACGGCCTAATTTAATTTGAAATTCGAATCGAATTTTTAGTCCAGCTCATTTCACAGCAATACCAACAGTCACTTTTCACTCGATTGTTGAGAAAGACTGAGTAACACGATAAATGTTCCGTATGTCTGATTTAAAAATGGAACTCATATGTCCGTCTGTCAAGACATATCATCCCAACATCATATAACAAGTCTTGCAAGTGAAATGTTTAAGGAATGTAGTAGTGTCATTAGGTCACTTTGGGTACAATTTGGCTTATTTCTTTATACATTCCCCATGCCTAACAATACAATTCCCTTTTTATCCGAAGTTTACAAGCCAAACAAACTGGATAAATTCGAGTAAATACGCGTGTACGTCAATACATGAAAACTATTTCGACGACTGGTTCTGGTACAAATTCTACCTACATATATACGGAGATAAAAAATTAACTTTATCGCAATGCGATAATATATGGATGTTGCCTTCTTAGGTGCGGAACTTTCGTTGCGAGAATCCGACTCTCTATTCCGCTAAGTTCAATTATGGTTTATGAATCCCGCAGTGGGATTTCACTTACTATGCAAGTTGATACTCTTCTAGAATTTTGTGATCCATATCCAAACTTTTGTATAATTTGCAGACAACATGACATTGTAACTTCGTCGCTTGTCGCCGCTTGCTCAAAATTTGTGTGCCGTTCTAGATTTTGTTGTATTTCTAATTTTAGTTTCGCCTCATTTCTGAGAACAGCTGGTTGGTTCTGGAGCATTGCACGAGAACGGAGGGCGTTTCCTTCGCTCCCTTGCCCCCGAGGACATTGACACTCGCGCCCCGTGCGTTACGACAAAGTGCCCCCCTGCCCTTCTATAGGGCACATAGGGTCAGATATTTTAGTGCCTGTCTGAGAAGTTAATGGGAAAGAGTCATTCCAAGCGGACAGTGATTAAAAGGCTTCTTATTGGTAGAGATGTTGAGCTTAAAGATGTTTTTGTTGGCGAACTTTTAGGGATATTTTAAATATACTTCTCATCAGAAAAATCGAAACACAGACATATTCCTAAATGTACACATTTTTCTGATAATCCTTACAAAACATAAACTTGTAAGGTGTTTCGATTTTTCTGATGAGAGTATAATATATGACTAAAACTTAGAAGAAAGAGTTAGAAACTTGGGATTTTGATCATAGTTCCGCTTGATAATGTAGAAATAGAGTAACACAAAGAAATCGGTTTTCGGAATTCGAAAAGACTGAATGTTTTATGTGGAAACCACTAACTGAGCTACTTTGAAATTCAAAACGTCCTTTGACGATTTAAGGAACAACCTACTGGCGACCTACTAGTGATATATAAAATTGTATATTTACAGCTGAGTTAGCATGTTGAAACAACTAAGAAATGTCTCACTGTCAGTAGGGTTAGTACGATCGTGGCAGACATAGACTTCCATATTCAGTCAGAATGTTGGACCGAGACAAATGCAACGCATAAGGGGGAAGCAGCGCGTGCAACACTAGTTAATTATTAAAATAATGAAGGTGTTGCATAATGACAAGCCGTGAATTACAGAATAGCGATTCACGAGTCATTTCGCCATTACGTAAGATTAGTTAACCCCAACGTAGCAGTATTAACATTCACATCGTTAATGTTATGCTGTGTGATGTAACACTTCCTAGCTGTGACCAGGTTAACACGAAGAAATTGATACTGTATTGCTTCAACAATTTGCTTTTTACATTTATATTTTTCAGTCAAACAGTTTTTGAATCCAAATCAGTTGGCAACCGAATCTTTCAAAATTATGACAAGGCTACTAAGCAAAACAGTACAAAACAGTGTTAGTAAAGTGTTTCATTGTGTTGTACTCAGAAATGAATTCAACCCGGAAAACGTCGTAGATCAACAGAATTCAATAGATCAAACATTTTACTCGCCTCGACCAACGTTACTGTACGTACGTCATCGACGACTGACGCTCTGAATCATAATATTCAATGTGGGATAAATGTAACTCTATGAACAAAATCTGAATACGTCCGCGTCGGTGGTTTGTTCCAGTTCCGATAAGACATCAATTAAGTGGAATAAGCATTTGCATAATCTTCCGTAATAAGTGAAAACACTGTTGCCAACTGCGCCTCATGGGTATTGCAACCTCGTTGCGCAAAAAGAGGGTAACGGTATCGACAGTCAGCGCTGCTGCGGCAACCGAAAACCTGACGGTCAACACTTGGAAAGTAATGGCTCGGTAACGGTCACTTTCTCTCACAGGTCCAGGCCAGTCTCGAGCCGACCACGACGTAGAACGTGCAAACGTCACTGCTCTCTGGTTTAAAACTTCAGTGCGTGTGTTATTAAAAAATCTGTCCTCGATACGTGACTTATTATGCCTGAGCTGCTACAAAGTTGCTCGCGTGGCAACGTGTGCTCACCTCGCTCGCTGCGGCTGCGTGTAACCTTGTGTAGAACAATTTTGCAATATTGACGATTTCGTTTGTCGAAAAATCTCTTACTGAGGTATGTAAACATCGTTGCAAAATCACAAATACCACTTTTTTTTCTACATATATCTCTACATAATTGTACCTAGTTGCGTAGAGTTCCATTAAAACATTCAGGATTTCTGATGGACAGGTCTTTGTCGTCGAATGTTGCAATCCGTTGCAAATTCAACCACTTTTATTTATAATAACCTTACGGTTATGCAGTGAAAGGTCCGCGTTCACAAGTTTTGCCACGAGTTATGTCGTCGCTATCAAAAATAAAAAACCTGGCAGGCGATGACTTGGCGTTGGAGAAAAAAAAGAGCTTGGAACAAGCTTGAACGCCCAAGAGGGAGCGAGAAAAACGAACAGAACCGAACAAGTGCGTTACCCCCACGAAGATTATCGCGTATTTATTTTTATTTATCTTCGATGCGTAGCGGTACGGCTGGCAATACGATGCGGAGATGGCTCATGTTTATAAATCGATAGGAAATGTTTATCATTACAATTTCAAATTGTCTGTTCATTCCTGTCTATTCATCCATCGCCTTGTCCATATTCATTCGCTTATCTCTGTTTCATCATCCCTCTATGACCATGTGTGTGCATCATTTAACTAATATTCCCTTTTCGTCGTGAAGTTTATAATTATTTCGTACGCTGTGTAATTAATGTTCTAACACGGGTTGGTGGCTTCCCTTATCATGTTTAAGAATATGAATAGACTATGTAATTAGTTTTGTTTAAAATTAGCACAACCAGTTTCTGCTCGCCCGTTCCGTGCGCTGGTAACATCTTTCGCTTCTTTTATGGTTGCTTAGAATCCAATCTTGTTTTTATCAAATATGTTTAGGTTTAAATCAAATGGATAATTATTAAATCAATTAATCATTACTGTCTCAATGTTGTTCGCGTCAGGTTTTTCTGTTTATAATATAGTTACAAACCGTTTTAGCAGCTAATATCCTTGAATTTTAATCTAACAGTTTTGATTGACTCCATATAGACCTGTTTTATTATGCAGATCTAAAATCATTCATAGCTTTGTCTAAAAGATGACATAATACGTCGAGTATGATCGTGAACTAACAAACTGGTTTAATGTTACTGAGAAAATTGTTACTAGCTGATATGCATGTCGTTAACAGTGTTGATAAGTGCTATCACATAGTATTTCGCTTCCTTCTCTAACTCTCGGATCACTGCAGTTATCTTTTCTTATCATATTCTTATCAACATGAGTCAGTACAGGATAAACAAAACAGTTGCCTTTAGTTTGCCAGTTGTACAGATCGGTATGCCTTGCGCGATCCGTCAAGCATTGTTATTTGCTGTAGTAACAACAAGATGGCCTTTACGCTCGAGCGCGTGGCCATGAGAACCCCTGAAGGTTATCTCTACTTCTCGGATGGTCGCATAGCTCTGGTTTGACCGGCGCGGAGATTTATCTTACGATCTATCATCTTCATTCAACCTCACTACTAACAAAGAAGTTGCGAGTTCTGGCGAGTTTACAAAAAAAACTTCTGTAGCCGCTTCAGTTCCAGATAGACAAACCTCAGCTTCACACTTGAACAGTTTGCTGTCATTATTGACATACAGCTGTGTGTGTGCCTGCCAATAGGTCGACCAACCAGTCGACCAGACGCCCTCCCCCCGGCGCGGTGCTTCTGTCCTCCGTCCGTCTGCTCCCTCCCCTCTCCCTGATCCCCCCACTGCGCCAGCCAGTCATCGTTCCGCCGTCAACTATACCGCACGTCTCGTATCTTTCGTCTACTGTATACTTTACGTCATAGTTCATTTTGTTCACTTCAAAACTAACACGAGCCGAGTGAGTACGTGGCTTATCTTCGTCGTATTATTTCAAGAACACATTTTCACCTTCAATGATTATCATTAAGAAGTCGTAAAACTGACTGCCGCTTTGTCTTGTTACAGGTACCTGCTTGGAACTGGGTGTGAACCCAGATACGGTGTGTGTGGTTTTATGTAATCATAATACTGTTATTAGAGAAACTCTTATTGGAATTTACAAGAAGATTGTTTAGTGTGTGTGTGCTAGTGCAACGATAATTCGGATTGAAGTGATTGGAAAGTGAAGTGCACTCACATTGTTATGCACAACAAGCAAGTGATTTTTCTCTTAATTGGATTGTAATCCTTGGATTCGTTGCTGCTAAATGGCGATCGTAAGTACACGAATTACTTCTCTATTTGTTCCGTTGTTTTTGACTGGATCTAAACTTTAAACAAATAATATCATGTTCGTAAAATTGTTTAAATTTAAAAAATGTTGTTTATTTAGTAAGAAGTTGAAAATTAGGTCAGTATAAGCCTGATAAATTTATGTTTATACTGAAATGACGCCGAATGAAAAATGATTGTAGATACGAAAACATTAATAAATATGTTACATCGGCCGCATGTAGTGAAACCGGAGCGTGTCTAGACTGTGGATAAGTTTAAAATGAAACTACATGTATGAAATTGATAATTAATATTATTGTAAATTATTTAAATATTTATTTGTAGAAAAGTAAGTTTATTTAGAAATTAAAAGGCAGACACGCGTTTTGGGGATAATCAATGGTTCTGAAGCAATATTTAGGGAAAATAAGAGCACAACCAGTCTTGGACAACATACTTTTTATGTGACCATACGATAAATTCCGAATCCGACGCAAGTGTTCAGGCAGGTGCATTAGAACATTCTACGAATTCTCACGCTCGGCGAGCACACGGTTGTTGGCCTTCCGAAGCTATTCGCCACATGCAATAAACTGCTCATTGTGATGTGAATAGTTGGGCAAGGCTGGCGACTAATGAGATAGTGATTGCGAACATACGGGCGCCATCTTCTCGTATTGACTGACGCGCATCTCGGCCTCGTGTGCAAGTACAAATTTAGAACCGCAGTTGACATCTCACGCTGATGTTTATTTAAAATATTTGAATCAAAGCCCTCGCTTCGCTGTCTCCCATCTTATATTCGGTGTCGACATGTTCCATATGTTGGTCTGCTCAATGATCTGGTTTCAAACTCACATCTTGTATTCCGTACACGTGACGTGCTGGTCACATGGTTTTTTAAACACTGAAATTGTAAGGGCGGGGCGTCTCATGAACTGCACGTGTCTCATTCTATTCGTTCCGTGTGTTAAGCATTTAGATCAACTTTACCGTCGTTACTATTTGATTAATTTATAATGCTATTTATTGGTGATTTAGCAGTTATTTTAGATACAATGCGCCTTGTTAGTGCACCGATATCGTAAAGTGGAAATATTTTTTCGTATGAACAATACATAATAAATAATCGAAATTCATTTTATTGTTTGATAGGGATTATTCTTTTCTAGTAAATATCGCAAATGTAGTAGTGGTAACGTTTTTTTTTCCTATTCGAAATTCGCAACAGTCGGATCGATCAGTTCTAAGTTTATGGTTGGTTGTGATTGCATCTCGTAGTTGCGGTTGCGAGACCGCTGGTTGTGGAAGTGGGTCAAGGCGCGACCGACCGGTGTTTCCTACTCGACGCGACTCCACTCGCCACGAGGAAGACGCTCGTTACACGCACTCAGGAGCTCGATTGAAATAAATGAGTTGATTCAGATCTTTGACAATGATTTATTCGTTTGCTTATATCGCTGTTGCGATGACAACCTTTCGCCAAAAATTCTTTATCGTTGTGCCGTAAAAATTGGAAAATTGCAAAGTGCGTATCGACCTCCAATAAGTTCTACAGACAGGTTGATCTGCAATTCCCGCTTGTCAAATTTGTGAGGCAATTTTATTTCCCATTTAGGATTCAAGGTTTCGTTCGGCAGCTTACAAATTTGCACTGTACATTACATGTATGACAAACGGATGCGTGTGTATATTTGTTAACTGGGTTATGTGAAGTTATCTGTTTCCTTATTGGGTCAATGATTTTGTTAACAAGAAACACGGGTTACATCGTTATTAGAACAAAATTTTATAGCTTAATTATGCTATCACTTTATTGTATACCTCTTTCTTTCTAGTAATAGGCATATGACAGGATCTCTTAGCAAAATCGAAAAAAGCTCCATACCCATAGTCGGAAATGGAGATTTGTTTTTCCAAATCCGTGTCACTAGTCCATCTAATGTAAACAAACAGTTAACGTGCACCAGATAACAGCAGTTTGCACCAGTTAATGTGCCCCACTTAGATATCGGCTACATATCTTTGTTACCGTTACGATAACACCACTTTCTCTAGTACGCTCCACTTAGCAAATGCCTCCTCCGCTTCACGGTCTCGGTGCATGTCTTGCTTTTCTGTATTTTGTATAAACTTTATGGCAGCTAGTCTTGCCAATGAATGTTGAGCAGAACAACAAACCATCTTGGTGTAAGGTGTAAGATTATCTTCATCTAATGTTAACTCAGTGTTAACGACAGACATTGGATCTGAAAAATTTGACCTGTGTTATTCAGTCTGATGTATGACATCTTTTCTTTGCAGCATCAGATCGTGTTTCATTATGCTGGATTTCCTCTCTCTGCACAGTTTATTTTATGCCTTCTACGTTATTATACGCCTTCTAAATTTCACGTCCGCATTTCTATTGTGATGCGACTCAGTAATGGTGGTCGTTGTTTTTTGAGTCGTTACATCATTCATCAGAATTTTGTCTTAGTAGGTCACATCATATCTGATTTAGTTTGATGATTGATTTTATTTATTTAATTGATAGGTTTTTTTCGTACTAGAAGTAGAGACATTTTATTATTGTGATTTACTCCGGATGCTCCTCGAAACTGACGGATGCGTTCTTATTGTAAATGTTATCACTTCTGGTACCAAAAACGTACTGTGGAGTCATTTCTGGAATGTATCTTTATTTACCCTGGGTTGTTTTAAGTACCTCTGTTGCTCCTGGGTAAACAGGATGTAAAAGGAGTTGTGCACCCAGATATGAATAAATGCCCTGAGAGGAGGCATTTATTTCCATACTGATCATTCGAAGTCCATTTATCAATCATAAGTATCAAGTTTCTTATTAAAGCTATTTAGTAACATGTATAGTGTCATATCTTTTGTATTCTTACAGTTCCTTACATCGACTTTACAAAGATTATCGATGAGCTAGTCACATCTAATAATTTGTCAAAAGGTACATTCTGCTATAACATTGACTTTCACATTAGCTGCGTGGCTTGTGACGTAATGCGCCGCGTGCCTGCCCTGCCTCCCTCCCCCCACCCCACGATTAGGTAAACGTTGCGCGCGCGCCGCTTTCACCCCACTTTCACCTGCTAGTTCCGCGTTGCTACTGATTTGCGCTCATTTGCGAAAATATTACATTTTGAAATGACATTTTAATTACATGTGCAACGTAGCTAATAGTGCCAACATACTTTTGAAGATAGTATTCTTCTTTACAATAAAGACCCATTTAAAACCTGGAATGTTAATTGTTCTCGTATTGTTCTCGTACATGTCATTAATTAATAACCACAAGACGGTGGCGTTTATATTGTTGCCTTTCAACACAGACTATAGAGTATCCATTCCGATCTCTTGCGTCTACCCGAGATCCAGCCCGTGATAGTAGCATTCCATAGACTAATGATGTTTGTCGCTTTTTGACAATTCAAAAAATCACTTATCTCTTCACCATTTTGCTCTGCCTCTTCCCCAAAGAATATCTCTGCCCCACCTCTGCCCTTTATCAACATGGATATGTTTTAGCGTTGTACGACTTTATATGGAATGTATTTGAACGTAAAAGGCTTGCTGTACATAACATTTATTTTTTATGTTTGTGGGTTTACTTTATTCTGCTGTAAATATTTCAGTTAAAATCTTTTTGCTTTTTATACAATTAGATATCGTCTTAATTTATCGTATCTTGCTATTTCAAAAGATGAAGAATTATCACGGATAAGCTTGGCCAGCAAAGTCGACGAAAACAAGAAGGAAAACATATTCATGTTTTTGAATTGTTGTTTGTTATTCGAAACTTAAAAATTGAACAATAAATAATAAATATATATATCTGCCCTTCAACCACATAGGACTTAACAACCAGTTATCATGTTTGTTTACATACAAATGTTTTCAGAGTTACAGCAATGTTATCTAATGTATTACGTATGGATGGATGGATGTATGCTTCCTCTGAAACATATACGCCACGTTTATTCAAGTAAATATGACTCGACTATATTCGAGGAATATTGAAAAAGTTACCCGCTCGCCATATGAGCTGTGCATGAATCATGGCTTGTTTTTGCTGTCCCTGCAAGAAATTCCGACAAGTCGGGGTTCGTATAGATTACAGATAAGATTTATGTGGTGTTTATTTTAAAAGACAATTCGTAGTAATTTTACAATGATCTTTTAGTTTTCGATCAAAATAAATATTATTAATAAAATACAAGAATTGCGACTACATCGCTATTCGAATCTTTGTTTTCAATTTAATCACTTAAGTCATTTTAACATTCTACACACAAAGTAATAAGTATGTGTTTCAGAAAATATCTGAAAGAAAATGCTGGTAATAAACCCAAACAACAGTTCTCACAGGTATAGGTTCAGAAAAGATATGTTATTGATGGTGATGTTTCTGACGGTATAGATCAATTTTAAAGCATGCATGCGAACGGTTAGTTCATCGATTGTTCTTGAAACATTTCGCCAACTGTTTGTCGTATAAATGAGATCTAAGTCGCAGTAGCCCTCGTCTCGAGTCGCGCTGGGAGCGGCGATATGACATTGGCCTCATGACCCACTACGATGTTTTGCTCGGCACTCGCAATTTGCTTGCACAACTGTCTCTACAAAGCGAATAACAATTGTCCTATAACTATCTAGGTGTAGCTAGGTATAGACCGACCGCTTAAATGAGTCAGGATATTATGCGAGCCTGCCGCCCGCTCCTCTCTCGATCCCCTTGGTCACCATGCCCGTGTACCATGCGGGCGAGGACTCATTTAAGCGGTTTATGAATCTTTTAGATGAATTACACAAAATACGCATTGCAGGAAATGTCAGGTACAATCATAATCGTGCAATCATTTTATCATCTATGACTTAATCGGTGTTTTGTTGTATAACAACTTTACTACCTTGCTGCCTTCGTATTGTCATCCTTTGATGATGACGTACTTACGTCTGTACTCAACACAATCTTTGTCTACTTTTACTTCTATGCAGGTAAATGCATCAACAGTTATCCGTAAAAGATTCGACATTCGAAGATTGGGGTATTAAAATTTTATGATGTCTAAATGATGCATAATGTGAATACATAACAAACCGGTTGGTGAGTTGTTTGCAATTCGCTTGCAGCCAGCTATTGACCCACTGACACAGAAAGCGGTGAAGGAAAACAACTTGGTTGCGTGCTCCGCTTGGGCCCCTATAGTGATGTATTATTATTGGCATTACTTTCACACACATTTTACTGTAATCTTTTTGTTAGATGCCCTCGGCGTTTTTCTGAAAGATAATCCCTAGCATCCATCATCATATCTCTTCTCACGAATGAATTATTTGTTCGATCCATCTTTGTTTAATTTCTTTTTATGTTACGAGTACATCTGTTTATTATCTTCGCCCTTGTTTACATCAAACACTATATTGTCAAAGTGAATTCACTGAACATCACAAAACAGTTTATATTCTAAGATCGCATGTGGTGTAAAAGTATCAAAATAGACACGTAATTCAAAGTCCCGATAACAAAAGGACGCGTGCGATATTAGAACTCTCAAAGTGAAACTTGGATGCATTCCAAATTGACTAGCTATCGTTGTTACAGGTCTTAAAATAACAACAGAAGACGTTTTATCTCCGTCTTCTTATTGTATATACATTCGATGATAGCCGCGAGTCGTGTCCATTATTTAATGATACCTAATTGAATGTAGATTTAATGGTATGTAATGATTAAATTGTTTGTACGAAATAGGTATTGTTTACAATAAGATTGTCTTAAGAGTCAATTAGGGCTTATGTAATTTGCAGGAAATAGATTGATAATGAAACCTGATTAAGATTAATGAAATTAACAGAAGATCTTGAGCTTGAACTTGAACTTTATTGAGTTGTATTTCCGGTATAATTTTAATGAACACGATGTGCTTTAGACTATTTTGTGAGTACTTTTAATCCTGTATGTTACAAAAATTAGTTACACTTTTCTTTATATTTTTTGTTTCAATGCAATACATTTACGATTTATAACAATAGAGGGTCCATTGTTCAACGCAGGTACCTATAATCTAAACATAACAAGAGCCGAGTGAAGTTAACGAGAGGCGAGACGAAACGACGCCTATGTGCCAGTACCTACAGAACAATGAATGGTTGTAGTTTAGAAATAAACAATCGTTAATGTTCCCTGGTACTGCTAGACCAGTTGACGTTTCATTAATTTTCTATAGTTATTGCTTCTGTTGAAATGAGTTGAATGCCCGTGAAAGTGGAACACGACTTGCTACCAAAACTAAATACGTTAAAACGGTAACCGTTGTACATACCTACTGTAAATGCTTATTACTTATTATACACAACATGACAACGTACAAGAATATAGTCATTATTATTTAAAACTGTGCAACATTCGAGCAGATGATTTGTTAAAATAATTAGGTGATTGAGGATGTTCTGATGTATGATGGGTTTGCACTTGACCTTCATCTCACCTGATGGTAATTGACGATAAGGCCGTTTATAGCAAGCGCGTGAACCTATTAGCTTCAAGCTAATGAGGAGATGGCTCTGCTACCTTTCATTCCAGAACACAACAGTGCTATTAGCTGCTGTTCAGCGGCAGACAGGTAACATGGTGTTGGCTAGCCAGGCGAACATAGAAAATGCCTTACCAACAACCAAACCAAGTATTGATAGGTACCCCCACCGGGAATCGAACCCTGGACCTCCGGATTGTAAGTCTAAGCGTTTCGCATTTAGCAAACGCGGTTCAATGTTAGTCAGTTAAGAAGCTATGTTGGTAAGACCACGTGGCCGCATTCAAGGTTGCATTGTTTTATAGCTGTCCCTATCCGAGCCCTATCCTACCCGAGCGCGTACGGTGAGACAGCAAACACTACGCGAAGTTATCCACCCGTTATTTTGATGTTTCGTAGTTCAGGGATCATTTGAAGGATACAGTATATTATGTAACCATTTTTTTAATACAGTATACTAATGAAATTTCAGATGTCGGTGGTTTTTCCAAATTGTTCTAAATTGATTCATACTCTTGTAAATCAGGTTCAAAGTTGGGGCTTTTTATTACCGTAAAATACAATTCTTTGACGAACTGTAACTCTGTAAGTATATATTTAAACGAAAATCTGACTCACCACCGACACAGATATTTGTATCTAGATTGTGTCTTGAAAATTTCATAGATTTTCATAGCTTAATACTCAAAATATGACTGGACTACGTTTGTATGGGCGCTTTGACACCAGCATACCCTCTTAATTTTCACGGCTGACAAATAAAATTATTTTTCAAATAATTTAAAGAAGATCGGGAATGACCGCGTACTGTGAAATGAAGCAATAATAAATCCCGTACCCGTTATTGAGGAAGTAGTACTGAAGTCGGTGTAACAGTGGAGCAAATACAGGAAGCAGAAGCAATTTGAGTACATTACTCGATTTGTGTCGGTCGCCCGCAATAAACAATGCGGATCTAATAATAGAGGGCGCTAGAGCGCGCGAGCAAAATAGAACACGAAATGTGGGCCACAGCCGCGCGCGCATCTCGCTCTCTGTTGTGATTGGAGTAATGAAACGAAACGAGCTACCGGAGAAAGCCTGTCCAAATGGATGAGAATAAATTAATCGTAGAATAATTAACTCATTCAAAAAGAACTATAGAAACCGACTTCAACTGCACTTAAATGTCTACGGCATTTATCCCCTAAAATGTTCACCCTTAGAGGTAAAGTTATCTACAGTTTGTCTAGGTACAGTTATTTGGTTTTTGTTGATTATCTCAAAAAGTGCTTCGATAAAATTTATATGGGATAACTTCTGAAGTATATTCTAACAAACAAAATAAGAATCATCAAAATCGATTCATAATTTTTTAAAAGCATTTATTTTCAATAGTACATATTACTTTACAATACTTTATCTCAATACAATACTTAATCATCCTTTATAATTCTGATATTGAATCTCAAAAATCTTAACTAAATATAGAAGCCAGTTAAATTAGTAACACGATATGAATAAATGTCTAATGCTGTACATGTACAGTACTAATCAAACAACAAAATATTGTTCGACTTCAAGAATTCCGCTCGACTAGCCAAGCTTGAAAACTTTGTCGTATTCCAACTTCTGGCTATTTTATCGGATCGTCACACAATTTCCACTGCTCGAATGTAGCCGTAGGTATTTGTTCAGCGAATCAATTAAAGTTACCCTTTATTTTCCTTGACGTAGACGTGCTTGCGACATAATATCCTCTCCCTTTCGCTCCCTGTTCCCAATTCCCCATCGCCACAGGCTATAGGCTCGTCAGCGAGGGTAGTAGGTATATGGTATTTGCTATAACTACTCCGCGATGCATTGGGGTGCGGGAAAGATTAATCGACTTTGAAATTGGGTTGGGAGTTGTTGTTCGCGCATTTAAATATTTAGCACAAGTCTTGACAAATAGGAGTTAGTTGATACATTAAGAGATTTCTCTCGGAACGGATTATATTTGAAAGATTTTCGAAATTTTCCACACGATTACCTACTTAACTTTACACAGATTTCATTGTAATAATTAGTCAAGAAAGTCAATGTGGCATATTGAATAAATAGACTTTGCAAATAAGGTACTTAGCTCTTGTGTCCATGGACTATCTATGGCTCCATTGCACGCACTGCAAACTGTAGTCATTGATGATGGAAGCGAGTTTACTTACATTGATAATCTGAGCATTGTCTTGACGCTGGCCGTGCGGGCGGTAAATATGGGACGGTGCCAGTGTTTTGATCTCAGGTTACGTCCTAAACAAGAGCACGACTCAAATAAAATGGCACCAGATAAATGCTAGTCGACTATAGCAGACACCGAGGCGGTGACAAGAGCCGTGTACTAGATAAAGACACACAAAATTACTAATATCAAGACAGATTAACATCACAGACAGGAAAAGCAGTGTAATTTGCCTTTAGAAAGACTGGCGTTCAAAATGCATGAACCAAAGCAAGTATTGTTCAAATATGGTATAAGTGTCATGACAATTGTACTCATCCATAAAAGTTTTCACCTTATAGCCTTCGAGGCATTAAACCGAGTGGGGTGAACGTAAAGAAGTGAACAGATGTAATGTGATGTCGCCAACTAATTTTACACACAAAAACAAAATTAACTTAGAAAACAAATATCATATTCGTAAATATACTCAAAGGTTAACACAGCGTTCATATGGAAAAGACTAAATTAAGATGCAAATATTGCAAATAATAATCATAACATTAAATTAGGTTGTATGAAGTCTAATATCGAACTATAGACCTTCAAATGCGATTTTCACACGAATTTGGGTCGCAAACCAATATTTAATTAATTTTTATGATTTTAACACAGTGATTACTAACATTGTGGATGTATATCTGATTTAAGTAAATAATAATAATGATATTCTTAATCCTAAAGTAATCTAGTAATTTTTAGATTTTATCACCTGCTGGTGCTATAGTATATGTATTTGTAGGAGGCTAAGTTTTATTAGTTACTAATTCAGATTTGTAGTTTTCCAAAATGATCACTTAAAAACCTATACTTCTTGTAATTACATTAAAAAAATGTCGTCTAACCTGTTGGCCCTTCCCCTGTGAAAACGTGGAAGATGACGCGTAAAAACAATCGATGCACCTGCTCCGACATTGGATTCTAATAACGTTGAGGTGTTAAACTACATATATAACAAAGTAATAATAATTCAGCTAATGGCAGCAATAAGTATGATGTCATTCACGTCGCGCACTGTGCAAAACACGTCGGAGTCGCATTTCAATCGAGCTCCAAACACAAAAAGCACCCGGCGGCGGCGCGCGGCGTAGAGACATACGATTCACCTTGTTTCGCGCGTCGCGGGGCATTGACCCCACACAGCTGTGAAGTGTGAGCACACAGTGGCACTACGTAAATAGTTTACACACACGCACAGCACACACGCGTGTTCGAAACGAGAGTGCGCTCGCGAAAAATTACTTTTCGTTTTGGGGATAGTATTTCCTGATTGGGGAGATAACTTCTAATGTAATCTATATATCTGGGGAGGATTTGGGTTTATCGGGCAACGCTACGTCGAACTTTTTGTCGGGCGCGATTCGAAACGAGATCCGGTGCCATCAAGGCCGTCCACTCGCAATGACCTTCGCCTTCAACTTTTCTAACTGGCTGTTGGTTTTACTTTTGACTTAGCTGCAAATTGACTTTAAACCGCTTCCGTGGCCAAGTTGATAGCTACACAGCCTATCTGCACTCAGTTTGGTTGGACTGACAAGCTACCACCGTGATATCGAAGTTTGCTGTTTTCCGGTAATGAGATAAAATACCCCGCGCAAGGCTTCTCCGTGAGCACGGGCTTATCTTATGTCCTTATCGTCACGTACCATCCGAACAGAGCAGTCAAATGTAAGCCCTGTGTGTTTAGAAATCCGAACATGAATGTTAGTAAAAAGCTCCTCTACATCCGACTCAAGTCACATATTGAAGATTTTGCAATATATGTATAATGTTAATAATAATTTACTACACAAAATTATAGTAATTCACAATGATATAGGATGGAAACCAGCAGACTACTTCAGACTAGTCATGATTTATTTACTACTAAATTTAGCGTACTGCAACCAAAACCTTAGGTACTCATAAAATATATTGAAATACAAACTACGATACTAAACTACTTATATCGACCAAACCAACCCTCGCGTATGTTCAATGCATAATGGCGCACACCGCTATTATATTCTCTTTTATTCAGCAGATCGATTTCCAAGTCAATTCGCATGATGTTGTATCTGAACTGCGATCGGCGTCAACGGATGTCGTATTTGGGTCAATGTCCAAATTACCGTATCCACATACACATAATAGTGAACAACATGCATCGGTTTTGCGTTGTGCAATACTGCGCAATACATCACAATCGAATTTGATCAAACGCCTCAATGTTACATTTCTTGGCGATAAGTTCGTTGTCATTTGACATAAACAACAACAACATTGTTGTTTTGTCTAATGTTGAGTATTTTCATGATAAAACTAACGAGGTGACAGCATACTTTAACTAAAACGTAATTAAAAAGAATACATAACAAATTAATAAACAATACATAACGTTTATGACATTTGAATAAAGTGACATGTAGAAACAATTGATATATTACGGCATATATTGTTTACTTATTATGTATTTGTATCAAATTACAACAAGACATAATTACTTCAATGTATTTAACTAATTCAACTTGGATTCAATGCATAATAGTATTGACTTCAATTTATTAAATTTTGTGCAGTACCCTCTTAACGTACGATTTATTAGTCCCTAGTTATCAGTTTTAACAATTTGTGTAGTAACGAAGGTAAACTTGACGTACTGATAAAAATGTTACAGTCTTGTTTTTCCTTTCGACAGATTACGTGTGCGAAAGCAGGATAGATGTAGAGACGCACTTGTATGCTAAATTAGATTGTATCTATAGCATAGCGTACTGCATTTTTATTTTATATTATATCGCAATATCATCTTGGATTATAGTAGTTTCAATCTTCTGATAATGTAATTAATTACACACGGATTCGGATTTAAAAGGTCAACTTATAAATTACGCGAAGTGTGCGCCATCCAAACGTTGCAATCACAAGCTTGGTGATTATGTCAATTCACCTCATCCAATCACCGCTCTAGCGATCTATGGCGTCTTCGGCAGTGAGCACTTTCTTCGTTAATTTTGGTACTAATAACTTTGTAACACTGTTATTGTATATAATATTCAACGCTACATGGGTTTCAATTTCTTATATGTGTTTTTATTTCTATTGCAGGTCACGCCGCGTGTAAAATAAAAGCAATGAACGGAAGAATGACCAGCCATTCACATCAAGCCGGGTAGCTTTATCAGAAGTAAGTTCACATGATCATTTTATTTACGTCATTCATCACATATCATTAGGGTTTTCATTACTTTGTAGATTACATCCACATTATAAACACCGTTGCACTTAAATAGTTCGACTGTGTACTTCTTAAGATAAAAAGAAATATATTGTTGTGCATATGTGAGTGGTAACGTACGTAAAAATAATTGATTTCAAGGAAATCACTTTTGAAGTTTTGAGTCAATTTTGAGTCATGAGTTTCGCCTCGAGCGCGGGGATTTCAAATAAAAAAAAATTACGGCACTTCAAATATTCTGATAAGAAAAACAGACTGTAGAATCAAAATTCATAAACCAAATTTTTTTTTAACTCTGCCCAGTTTACTACGACTACTAAATTACAACGACTAAATAAAACTAAAATATAAAGACGTTAGATAAAGTGGAGGTGGCGGAGGTGTACAGGGGTGGGGTGATATAATAGGGCTCTTAAATTTAAAAGGGTGTGCGACGTGCGTGTCTGTCAATAAGGGGTTTTCCAGTAGGCATTGTCAGTTTATATTTTTCAGTATGAAAATGAAAGAGATGGCGCGCTCGTATCTTTTTCTCGTATTCAATTATTTCTCAGCTTTAGCATCTGTTACTCTCACACGAAGAGTAATAAACGCTATGACTGTGACTCTATAAGACGGTCCATTTTATTTCTATAATTAGCCATAATTTAACTCATGAAGAAAGAAAATACTACTAACGAATACTATGAATTTGTTTCAAAACTGACGCACATAAAAATGGGAAAACTGTCGCCAGCGACATCTAGCGAGAGGTGAGGTGCTAAATGCCTACTGGAAAATGTCATATTTGATGTCCGGCTTTTCGAGCAAAAATTTTATGCTTATGTATAGGCGGGGTTTGATTCTCGAGTACCATAAGAAGGCATAGAATAGATACTCGTAATCAATCGTAATACGAAGGATTGGTAAAATAGAATCCAGTCTAACTGTAATAATTGTATTTTACTATTCATACTGAACTAATATTAAAAATAAATGCAAAAGTGAGATTGTTTGTTAGCCATTCCTCCACGTCGTAAAGGGGGATCGGAATGACTTGATTTTTTGTACACACGAGTAAAAAATATGTATCCACTTTTGAACCATGTCACATTTACCCTTGCTTTTATCTATGTTGTGTGTTTACGGAAATGTCAATTAAAGGTTTAGGACTTAGGCCAAGGGAGAATTTGCCATAATCACCACGCTGAGAGGGCTTGGTGTCCAATAATGACGACGTATTAACAAATATAGTAAATCTAATTTTGTTAATCACCGGAATGAATTACTTTATTTCCCTCTCCCCGCTATGTTAGTCGTGAGCCGTGCACGCGTGGTTAGAAAATCACTGGTTCTAGAGTTATCGTCCAATAACCCTATATTTTTACAACTGGAAAAACCATCTGTTTATAGCTAAACCGCGAGCGTATTCGTCGAACCTACAATTCATTCACCCACCACAATTCAACATTTAACAATTAAATGCTGTGCTTTTTACGAAGTCTGTGCAAACTCTAGACGTGGGTTTAGTCAGCTAAATAAACAATCGTTTGTAAAAAGGTGATACGTAGGCGACAGTGAGACTACACAATGACAGTACAGTTAGGTGATTGGTGGACTGACATAAAAAAATAAACGGGTCAGGTGCGAGTCGGACTCTCGCACCGAGGGTTCCGTAACATAAATAATTAACATTAACCATGTTCTACCGAAAATGAAGTGACATTGAACAACCAAGTTTTCTTTGCTGTTACATTACATACCCGATGTATGGCTTTCCACTGCAAAGTTAAGTTTGTAAACAAAAAAGCTATTTTTACTGTTTTATAATTCGAAAAATCTTAGTTTTCCTATGATTGTGCTGTAAGACCTTGCTACTTGCCAAATTTTAAGATTGTTGGTCAACGGGATAAGTTTTGGTTCCCTTGCATTTTGTATGGAAATGGTCTACAGTGCAGATATATCTTTTTTTATTGCGTTGACCTATACGGTTGATTTTTTTACAGAACAATTTGATATTAGTTTCAACATGGTACCTCCGCGCTCTTGAGAACAAGGGTCTTGACAGACAGACATACAGACGGACAACAAAATGGTCCTATAAGGGTCCTTTTTTCCTTTTAAGGTACGGAACTCTAAAAATAAACCGGTCAAGTGCGATTCGGACTGGCGCACCAAGGGTTACGAACCACTGCGGAAAGAGACATCCCTACATTATTTCCGTGAGACTGTTTGTTTTCATGATTGGATAACTAAGTTTGTTTGGTAAGTTTTTTAATGATTTCCTCGCTCAGGTTTTCCAGTAATATTTACGCAAAGTCCTATCTCATGGAGATACGAGTAGATCCGAAATCAAAAGCCGAACCACATGTTCATTCTCATCTAATCATGGTGCAAACTATATAAATCGTGTTTCCAAAGGGAAGACTAAAATGCAATGGAAATTGTGAAAATGTAAAACCTGGACGAAAACCGCTGGACCCGAAAACATCTGTACAACTGCAAGTTGTGTGTCAAGCTTTGTTCCCTTGTTTTAAATTATGTACAGCATGTCGGGTTTGGTCGTATAATTAAGCTCAGTGCGGGGTACCTTCGCACACGGCCATCGATCCGGGGCTCGAAGCCCTCGTCGCCAGGGTAACAGCATCCCCTATGGTGCGTTGAGCGGTACGGTTCGCCTACCAGGTAATCTACGCAAAAACGATAAAGGCACAGGTCACCATTTGATCCCTTTGATGTTTATAATCCCCGGGCTGTTCAATATACACAGACAGTTATAGTATTGGATTTGTAGACGTGAAAGAACAACCAATATAAATTACGAACGGTAAAACGACGCGTAACTTCAGTCGAGCGTCGTTTGTTGTTCCGTATGCACACCCTCCCGTACCGCTCCCATACCTCAGGAACAGACCCCCGTTATGCGTTAGACCTGTAGAATAGTACATTATGTTCGCTCAGATAGTGCCGTTACAAGTAATAATTTAATTTAGTCAGCAAAAATAATTTTCTCGACCAAATATGGGTACACATGACGGATCATAAAATTGAACACAAAACATTTTCTATACCAGAAGCAGCCACTACAAAGTCACAAGCACAATCTCACTGCTATGACTCTATATAAAATTCCAAATTCACCAGCGGCTGTATAATGCAGCCGGCCTGCTTTAAGCTCGTATCAGCATCGTTTAAACAGAGTCGGCGTTTGAGGGGGCGTAATTTCACAAAGGCGAAACGGACTATACCAATCCCCTCTTAGAATTAATTCAAAATATGGCCAAAATTAAATAAGGCTTACAGATGAAATAATTGTATCATAAGATACACTCTTTAATAACGAGTAGCATACGTACGAATAATAACGGTTATGTACAAACACAACCGAAGTCTAAGATAATCAACAGTGCCAAGTCCCATGTGTGGGATGTATACAATTCAAGTATGCATCCATCGATAGGGAAGGTGCATTCTGTATCATCCTGATAGTTGTCGAGTACCTATCCAAAGCTGTCTGTCTACACAATCGATCGCAGGCGGTCGCCATGGATACAGCTTCCGCTCGGGGCTCCGACACTCACCCTATCGCAAACATGCTCAGCTTATGAATTTATGACTACGTAAATATCGTACCTGTCCTTTGAAATACAAGATAATATCAGCTATGTATTTCCATGGTATTTTCTCGTTAAGTGATGATTGCTTGTTGAACAGTACGTAATCAAGGAATCGTATCTTCGTATAAATTAAAAGTACTTGTGAGCTAATCGGTACTAATATGTAAATGGCTAATTATTCGGTGTCACGATATGAAGGTCATAAAACTTTTTGTCGATACCTGAAAGCAGTCACGCGGAAGTAGTGAGCCATTGTGCGTAGTGCGTCAGTACGGACGTGGTCGTCGGACGGCAGGCGCGGGGGCGAAGTACGCTCAAGGGCAGGCGGCGGGCGACGACCCCCGACGCACGCCTTCAACAAGTTCTGTGCGGCGCGATATCGCTATTGTATCCTCCATTAAGATTAACGAACCTGCTATTCGTTATATTTGTGCTATCGTTTGGGTTAATTATTCCGCAACATCGTGCTAACGTTTCCCTTTGTATTGTTGCAGGTGTATCATTCAGTGCAGACGCACCGCGTAGTATGGACGTAACTTTCAGCAATGTACTGGAAGGGACGCGCCAGTACTTCATGGGACTACCGAAGCAGGCGCAGGGGGAAGGCACCGGACAGCACGTGTGGCCAACTGGAGCTCCGCCCCCCGAGGAAGGCGCCCCGGCACTGTCTGGAGCTCCCACACCGTCCTCGAGGCCTCCGTCCGCCGCTGCTGCGCCACCATCCGCTCCCATAGCAGTGCCGCCGAGGCCTATCTCGGAACCTTTGGAAGAACCCGAGCCGCACATCATTCACAAGGCGACAGTGATGCGCGAAGCAGCTGAGAAGCGGCGTGAGCAGCCGGAACCCGACGACGAGGAGGAGGCGCCGCGTGCACTTTCACCCCCCTCGCACATAATTCGCAAGCCACTGCCGCGCACACTGCCGTCGCCTGCACCTGCACCGGCAGCGCCCTGCCCCTCTCCTGCGCGCCCTCCTTCCACGGCACCAATGCCTCCGGTACCGGTGACAGAACAGGCACTCGATTCCTCGCAGTACCGGCCACCAGCCCACCGCGTGCAAACACCGATAGCGAGACCACCTGATCCCTTCGCTCCTAGTCGCCTACCAGATCCTTATTCAGCAACGAGACCGCCTGAATCATATCCACGCTACTCGTATGAGACGTCGGTTGCTGATGTAAGTCGAAATGTCACTGGACCACCGGTACCGTCGCCTCAACCGTCTGTACCTCCGCGACAGAGTCCGCAGACCTACGCGAGATTGTCGAGCACGATGCCAACACACACGTCTCGGCTTCGTGAGGCCGCAACTCAAAGCCCACCAGCACAACGCTATGTAATGCCTCCTGTGCAACCTTTGCCGCTGAATGATCGCGTGCCTCCGATTCATCATCCCCAAGCACCGCTACCACAGCGTATATCTGCTGCAGACAGTCGGACTACGCAATACTCTTCTTTGGTGTCACGTCGCGAGCCATCACCTTTTAGCCGGCCCACGACTCACTACGATAGACACCCTACATTGCCTCAACGAAAGTATGATCCTCAACAGGCGTATCCTGGTTACCGACCTGCTCCTGCCGCTCCTTTGCCGATAACAAACCAGCGAGTAGATTCACATCAGCATCATCAAGTCCAATATAAGCATGCAGTCGTAGACCCAGTCAGTGCCCATTATGCGGCAAGGTCACAAGATAGAGTACCACCTCCACAACATTACCAACACGACCCGTCGCGGCACACACATGAAGTACCGCGGCGAACAGAATATCCCACTGCAAGTAGAACTGTCGATGCTAGAAGTGGCTATCCTTATCCCGCTCCTTCAACGTCTTCTGCAAGATATCCATCAACTGCGGCCGCAACTGTACCTATCGTTAATAGTTCTGGAATGCCTTCACGAGCAACTGTGCACCGTCCAGCAACAGGCACTGCTCCGAAGTCAAATTATGAATATCCATCAACGAATCACGTCCAGACCTCGCCAGCACGCTCTACGGTAAAGCCTGGGTATCCTAATCAGCAGGCACGAATGACAGTGTCAGTGACAACGTTAGTAAATCAAATGAATCAGACTAAACATAAACGAGAGTCGCCACTCGACTTATCAGTCAAGACTGTTAAAAACTCCGCTGATTCTTCTACCACTCAAGATGATGTCGTTGATTCAGCAACCATAGAAGCAAAAACTCTGCCACTGCAACCTCGTCCGACATCGAGCAGTAGCAGTAGAAGTAATCCTTCCGCCCCAAGTTATGTAGAGTCTCATAAGGTAGACTTCTCACCCGATTTTACAAGATTCCGGGAAAGAAGTGCAAGTCAGAATTATAGTACGCCGGCACAACCTGTTCATCATCCAGTTCGATATAACGGCTCGTATGAAACAACGCGGTCGGTTGCAGAACCCTATCCTGTAGAATCTCGTCATCACGTTTTTGCGGATCGAAGTAAATATAATATTCCAGTAGACAGGGTGAAAGCGTATGGTGATGAATATGTTCCTCGAATAGATCTCACTAGAACGGTTAACGAAGAACGCCGTCCAGACCATAGGATGCGTGATGATCGAAACATGATTATTGAAGATAGGAAACGTCACGCTGGACCAATCGTTAGTAACATTCCAGATAAAATTGTTCGTTATGAGACATGGTCCGCAGACAGCCGGATAGACCGCATGGCACAATCTGCTAGGGAACAACATGAGCTAATGAGTCGTCCTGTATACAGCTACAGTAGCCACAAACAATTTGAAGCTTATCAAAATGAACAAAAAAGGGCTGCGGCATCTACTGTTTATAGAGATCATACCCATTTGAACCATAGATATTCATATCCAGAATTACCAACTCGTGATTACCAAGCCCATTACCACGACCGGAATCCGTCTAGTAGCAGCCGTCCTGTTATACAAAAAACTCCAAGTCACAGAGATTTTCATCATCACAATTCGGAACCGCACAGTGGAATACCTGCCGACAAACGAGTGTTGAGTATACTTAGAAATAGTTTGGAAACAAAACAGACTGGTCTTGTCGAACCGGCTAGATCAGCTAAGAAAATACCAGATCTCATTGTTATAGACGACGTTGATGACTCAGTCATAGAAATAACGGATCTTACAAAAGATAATGATACAGAAATATCAGCCAAAACGGTAACTCACAATAATTCCGTAGCTCCTATTTTAAGTCATCACATCCATATGCCTAAAGCTGTGGATTCAATAAATCGCGATTTAGAATCACAGAAATCGGAAAGTGCAGACTCCAAAAGTAAATCTCCAGAAAGTGATGTAGCATCCAGAATAAGAACAAAAGCAGAATTAAAGGTATTACCACCTTCACAAGACAGCTCTATTAGGGCAGACTCTCAACAAGAGAAACCTCTTCCAAAATCCCAAAAACAACATCTTTTCAATCAAATAAGAGAGGATAATCTTAGGTTAGAGTCCGTCATAAAGAATGATAAACCTTCAGAGATTATTCTTTCCGAAGTGAAGTCGGAACCAATGAACATTGACGAAATTGAAAAGGACGCAGTAATACCTTTAAAAACAGAAAATACTACTGTGCAAAATTTCGCGACTCAGAATGGAGAACTCTCAGAAGGTACAATAGAAGATGATTGGGATTGGGCAAATGCTTGTGATAGTTTTGTAGAGCAATTGAAGACGGGAATTCATAAAAAGAAATCTCAAAGAAAGCGAAACGATACTCTAGACCAAGACACTGAAAAAGCTAAAAAAGTTACAAAACTTGAACCTAAAGAGTCTAATTCGGAAGAATTGACATCTCCACCAAATATCGAAGAAAAAACCCCAGTCGAAATTCCTTCAATAATTATAAAGCAGGAGCCCATCGACGATGAAGAAGTTCAAGCGCAAGAACAAACAGATTTTGCACAGAAAGCCATTGAAACTATAGAACCAACTATTGATAAAAATGTTGAAAATATTAAAGCTGAAACCTCAATACAAGAATCTGAGGATGAAGATAAACCTTTGATTGAGCGGTTGTCCACATCACAAGACAAGAAAGAAAAATATGAGTGCAAAGAAAATAAGTCGTTGCCAGAAAGAGAACCAACTAAAGAAGAAGAAGAGTCCATAATTAAATCTTTGCCTACTTTAGATGAACACCAGAAAGACCAGATGAAAAATAAAAAGTCTACTGAAAATGGCAAGGAAAAAGATAAATGGAAAACTAAGAAAAGGGAAACTTCCGAAGTGATTAAAAAAGTAAAAAATGAAACGAAAATTGAAAAGCCGGGTTCCATCAAAAAAGATAAAAATAAAGTTTTAAACAAATCAACAAAAAACAAGTCATTTAAAAAGGAGGACAAAATTATTTCCAAAACTACTAAAGATAAGACACCGGTAAAGACTAAGTTGAAAACTGAGAAAACTGATTCTCTTTTGTCTTCTCCTCAAAATGTGTTGAAAGCATCGATTAAAACTATCATCAAAGAGGAATCTGAGTCTACAGACGATGATGAACCTCTCATAAATAGTAAACTACAAAAAGAAAAAAATATTAAATTCCAGTTAATGAAAGATCTCACTGAAAAATCTGCATATGTTAAATTAGAATGTTTTGACGTCGATATGAATAAGAATACGAGAATTTCATTAGATTCTCTAACAAAAGAAAAAGATAGTAAGTTATCTAAAGGTAAAACCCTAAGACAAATCTCAAAACCCAAAGAGAAATCAGTATCAATCGAAAACATAAAAATTGAACAGCATAATGAGTCTACTTCCGATAGTGACGATGACGTAGCAGTAGCAAGTAGACTAAGAGTACGTAAAAACACAAAGACTGATGAATGTAAAGCTACCTCTACAAACAAAGCTTCCGCTAAATCATCACCACTAAAGAAACAAGATAATTCTAGTAGTAGCAGTAGCTCTACGCCAATACGTAAACCTGGTTTTGGCGATGGTTCAGATTTTCATCCCGGCTGGGAAGCAGAACTTTATAGATTTAAACGGTCCCTACGTATGCCGCCTAGACTTATTGCAATTCCAAGAGGTCAATCAGGTGGACCATTCGTTAAAGGGTCAGGAGCGCTCTTTACTCGAGGGTCCACATCTCTCCCTGACTTAGATCCAGCTCCTCTGTCACCAGCCCCGTCTTCTGCCCCTTCCGCTGCTACTGACGATTTATACGCACGGCGACAAGATAAGCTGACACTTGATAGTGATCTTGAATCAAATTCTAGTTCTTCTGCCGTAAATAGACTGCATTACGATAGCGAAGCTTCGACATCAACAGTGTTTTCATCAACTAAAGCTAAAAAGAAGACTAGTTCGATTGTTGATGTACTTATTCAAAAGTGTGGTAGAAAAGATGACTCTAGAAAAAAATTAAAAGAAAAGGATGAAAAAACACCAAAAATTATACCAAAAAGTTCAAGCGAGCTACTTCCCACGCCGAGTCTTAGCCTCGTTAAAAACGGTAACAAGGGAAGCTTAAACATAAAAAAGGAAAAGTTATTGGAGGACATATTTTACTTAGGGGCTTTCAGAAAAGAAACTGTAACAGCTTTTAGGGACGACTTTATTAAGAATACTGACGGTTTAATCGGTGCTACTCAGGAATTTGCACCAGTAGTTCTAAAGTCTAGGACACGCACTGAGAGCAGAGTTTTAAAACAGCGTGCCACTATTAAAGAGGTTTTTGGTGATGAAAGGCCGGCGTCAGCTCCACCGACATCGTGCAGGGAAACTGACGAACCACAAATCATACATGAAGAACCGGCAAAGGTTGAAATAAAAAAAGAAACAGAATTAATTAAACCAAAACTAAAGCCTAAAAAAATTATTAAAGACAAGTTCAAGCGCAGGTCTAGCTCTATAAGGGATGGACTTAGAAGTACTGCCTTAAAGAGAAGCGATGCCAAAGGTCGGTTACTTCGTTTCAAGAAAAGGAACAATATGATTAAATCTATCAACAACAAAAGGATGAGGGACATGACAGTCAAAGTTAAAAAAGAGAAGACAGACGATAACATCGACGACAAAGTTAAATCAAAAGAAGAAGGTAGTTCTTTGGGTGCGACTGAAGTGAGTACAAAAAGGCGCCTCAAGCGACTATTTGGAAGAAGAAAATTTAGTTCTGGCTTTGATTACATAAGAAAGAAGAAAAAAACCATCCGTAGCGAAGGTACTCCTAGCAATAGAATTCGTCGACCCACAGTGAAACCCAGCCCAGAATCTGTTCATGATATCCTTAAAGAGATTAAAAGCTGGTTCATTAACAAGAGTGTGGGAGAGACACATCTCCACAGAGCTGCCAGATTAGGATACACGGTATGTATCAAGAATTAGATTTCAAATTTGTTCCTTGGTTACAACAAAACTTCTTATTATTGTTGTTCTTATTGCAGGACTGTGTGGCTTACTGCTTAGAAAAATTAGACGGTGATCCGTCGGCGAAAGACAACGCTGGATTCACGCCACTCCACGTAGCTGCAGCTAAAGGACATGTCAGAATATCTCGTCTGCTTCTCCAGTACGGTTCCAACGTGTCTGCCGCCGCCCAGGGAGGGATCAGGTGATTGTTTCTACTTTTAGATAACACGCGGATTTCCGTGTGGGCGTGCAGCCAACACATTTATATACGACGACCTACATAGATTCTATCGTGTGACATTATTTCGAGAGTAAAACAAAACATAACTTGTAAAATAACGTATTTCAGGCCTTTGCACGAAGCTTGTGAAAACGGTCACGTGGAAATTATTCGTTTGCTACTGGCTTATGGCGCAGACCCTGTCCTTGGAACCTACGCAGGTCAGACGCCTGAAGAGCTCGCAGAAGGTCCAGCAGCTAGGCTACTCCGACTTCATTTAGCAGATGTTCAGGGCCAGGCTGTCGAGCCGTGGAGGTTTCCACCACTGGGACACCTTATAGGTAAAGTTGTCTTACCATTTGGAATTTAGCTAGTGATACTTTATTAACCGTTGCATTTATGTCTTCCCATAACGTGCTTGTACGTATCTGCCCACATGTTGACCTTTACTTTCACTTTGCAGACCGCGAGGAGCTCGGCTGTGACCCCCTCTCGTCGCCACCACCCGCTTCACCTCCGCCGCCACCCGATTCAATGGTCGAAATACAATGCACTGAGGCACCTTTGCCTCCTTTCTATAGCCTGAGGACTGCGCCTGGGCAACCGGCGGATGGACTTTGGTGCTTACTGCAGGATGTTACTAATTTATTACAGGTAAATACTATTATCTAAGCGTCTAAAGACATAAGTCTTTCACCAGTGCGTTTTGCCAGTGATAAAGCTCAAAGTCACTCAGCGAGCTATCTCTACGTGGTAAAATCCGGAATAAGGAAATTCGTGGCAATGGGCAGACTACATCGCTCGCACACCGATGAGGAGTAAGAGTTCTCGAGTCAGTTATTCAAAACTTATAAAAAATAAAAATTTTAAAATGAATTCATAGTCTTCCTTTAAATTAAGGCTAATTGTTATTCCAAGAAAAGTTATTTTTACCTTTAGATCGGTATCATAAAAATACAACAGAGATTGTTCTCCACATCTTTTATTACAATTGAAATTTAAAAGGGGGAGATCATATTAAATATTTTCTTTTAGCAATTATGTAAATAAGTTTACGATATAAAAATTATAAATTTTAACTACATAAAATCTTTAATTTAATATTTGAACAATCAAATCAATTATTTATTAAATCAAAGTTAAGTCTTCTTTCCTGTCTAAAATGTTTAAAGTTATTTTCCTCCGTGTGGAATAGCGATGGGACACTGTGTGTAGGGTGCCGTTCATTAAGTACTAACATCCTTACAACCTCAACATTTTCTGACGTCATTCGATATATCGTCAGCAAAGGTCGATATTTGTCCTAAAAAAAGAATCATCCAAATCGGTTCACCCAGCCGAAAGTTCTGAGGTAACAAACATAAAAAACACATTGAACCTCCTTTTTTGAAGTCTTCGAAGATAATCTTTTTACCTTGATGGTGCGAACGTATCGATTATTTTAATATTTTAGCATCTGAAACAGTCCTATTGTATCTCATTTAAGACGGAATGTTATATTAATCTTCTCATTCCAGATCAAATCAAAAGACAGCTTGCTGAAACAAATCCACTGTGGGTCTGGTTCACCGAAGGAGTTACTCCGCGAGATCCGCACTCAAGAGTTCCTAGAGAGAGCTCAGTGCAACCAGCTGCTGGGTGCAGGAGAAAAAGTGAATGTTCGAGCGTCTAAAGTGGCGCTGGTAAGGGTCACCGACAAGTTGAGACAACTGCTCAAGATAGAGACCGTCCTTGTTAGCTGATATTAGGAGAACGACCTCGGAGTAGTCGGCCCTACGCTTCGTAAAAACCCTTGGTATTTTTAGGAGAGGGTTTTTGTAGATTTTGGTGACGTTATATGGACATGATTATAGACGTGATGAATTGATTTGATATCAAGAGAACACATGTGAGCGAGAAATTCACAATTAAAGTTTGAATTTATATTGTATTCTCAACGACAGCTCCAAAGCACGAATACGTATTTTAAGGAAGATGTATGGAATAAAAAACAAAATGAATGAATATTTTAGTTCGACAAAGAATTGAAAAGAATCCTAATGGACGGCGACGGCTCAACAACGAGATCTTTAATTAAAATCGACTGACTATTATAATCTTAACAAAGATATCTCATTTTAAGAACAAAGTAAAATATTCGTTTTATGAGACTGTGTAATTTAAGGCAGCCATTAATCGATTTTTCAAGTCACTCCGGATATAATAACTCTGTCGGTGCCGACTGAGCTAAAGCTTATCCTAAATCCGAGTTGAGTGAGATTATCAAATTAGTCTCGAACAACTTAATTGTAAATATTGTAAATAATTAGTTATTGCTATAAATAAACGCTTTAAGTGTACGATATTCTCATGGGTGCTATTTAACGTTGGTGAACGGTGTTTAATATGAAGCGAGCCGCTGCGCTGCGGCGAGGTCGATAGCGTAAAAATCGAGATGTAGTTACCATAATATTATAATAAGTTTGTAATAATAGTATAATCATAATAATGTGTGTGCAATAGTATACGTGCATCGATTTATGTGTAGATGAATTTCTTAGAATGAATGTGTGACAGGGTTGTATTACGCCTTAAACCGAGCGTGGCTTGCATTGTCTTATCCATTCAATGTTTATCAGATTGTTTATGTACCAATGAAACAATGTATAAGAAATGAGAAAACACTTTATCAATGTAGGGTAGATATTTTCTAGAACATCAGGTTTGGGTTTCATAATGAATAAAAAATCACAGTACATTAAATTAAATTGAACGATACAGACACATGTAAGTCTTGTAATTTCATAAAATACTTTTATGGCAAGTTAACATCAGTTGATCTGAAAGTTTTCAAGCACTTCCTTTCAATATTTTAGCTTTTGAATTCTGTTTATTGTTATGTTTGCTAGTTATCGGCATAATGTTTTATTATTGTATAATTATTTTTCTTTACAAGTTATATGTTATTTTTATTTAAAGATATCTTGCAGTCCATAAAATAATTAGGCAAATATATTTAATTGAAAACTTATGCATATCGCAAAATACTATTAAAATACATTGTAAATAAAATCAAATTAATAAAAAATAATTTTTAAATTATTTTACAACAGTCAAAGTGGAATAAATAAAAACCAATGGAATATTTTTATTTCGTTGGCATTTATTTACTTTGGATAAGTATTTTGGACGACTGCATGAATGGAAGTTTTATAGTCTGTTCCGCTCTTTTATATAATCTTACCAACTTATAGATTTCTCAAGATACTATTGAAGATTTTGTAACATCACTTTTAGAGATAAGAAAGAGTTTTATTTTTATCTAGAAATTTTGTTACCGACTTTAGAAATATTTACATACAATTTACAATAATTGTACGACAATCTGCGCCTAAGGCTCGCTATCACAATTTTCTCATCGCATATTTTCTTCCTGTTTTATGTATAAGTTGGTTTGATTGTATTTGATCTGTATTGATGAAAGGCACGAAGAAGTACATGATTAATCTGTGATGAAATAATAATTAGGAGGATATAACCTTGAGTGCGAACAATGTATGAAATTTTATGAAAATTTTGGAATATATGTATGTATGACGATTTATATAACATAATCTTTGTGAATGGAATTCGTGTAATACCTATCTGTTATTAGCAGTACCTACAGTTTAAGTATTATTATAATTATTGACACATATTTCTTGTTGGTAACATGAAAATAAAAAAACGTGAACAATTAAAACAGATTTTTAATTATCTACGAATCACATCAGAAGACGAGAGTTTAGTTAAATTAGGCTTTATTCAAATAAACTATCAATGTTCAATTTCAAGTGATAAAAATAAACAAAATTTCCGTGTGGTCTCGGCTTTAGAATAGTCACCCACCTCATCCCGTAGGTACGTGTCGTAAAAGGCGACTAATATAAACTATTAGGACATTGGCAGTAGCAGTAAATCAACAACATCCTGCGATCACCTTCAGCATGGAGAGGCCGGACAGGGCCACTTTTTATTCCGGTCATGTGATTCAAGTGGTCATGTGATTTTTCTGAATATATATGCACTACTTGTTAGATCGTGATTAAAAGAAGCATGTGATCTTATTTTGACTCTCTGAAGGTCAAACAAACACACTTTCGTATTTATAAAGTTAGTGTGGGTTCAACTACCTTTTTTGCCTACTATCTAGTAATACTATCCGGGGACTCGGAATGATTGGTGGAAGATTTTCTTTTGTTCTTTATTCGCCTCGATATTTAACTATAATGTTTATAAACAACAGTACACTTATAATTATAAGGTAGAAGAGCGATCGCCTAATTGATTGGAGCCTGGCTTATAGGTTATGGGTAAGCTCACTATATTCAAACGACCTCTATCGTCATTTACAAGGTGAGACGGAGGCCAAGTGCAAACCCATACATATTTAAAAAAATAGTAGAATGGACCTACCATCTACCCTGATAGTTAGGGAAAATAATTGTTAAGAATTTATTTTAGATTCGTTTTCTTATTGATGACTAAAATAAAGGACAAGACGATAAAACACAACAATGGCGGCAAAACCAGTTGTGGTTTTGCCGCCCGCTCTTTGGTAGCCCGCCGAAAGAAGCATGTGTCCTAGTACAAAAGTATATAAAAGGCCAGAATCATAAAATTATGATTAGAGATTTTCAAAATTCCCAAATTTTAAATATTGAAATGATATTAATTTAAATCGATTCGTTGGATAAATCGAACCATTGAAGAGGAAACTTTGAGGACAGCACTAATGTCATTCGTTCATTCATTCAAAAATACTTCGTTCAGAAATTTTAACATTTTAGCATGATAAATGATAATTTTTATTCATTTTAGATAGTTATTATCAGTACGAATTAAATGAAATAATATTAAACTGACAACAAAAATGGCACAAGAAAGTAGTCTCCGGATAAAAGGGCTAAACGGATATTGAATCTGCAATATTAAATCATGAAAACAATGACAGCTAGAGTTAATTTCTGAACGTATGTTGACGGCAAGTTTGGGCGAGGCAGGCTTGCTTGTGTTAATAATTTTCGGCTTTTATTTAAACTGCAATCGTTTTTCTAATAAAATTGTAATGAGAACTCGTTAGTGTAAGTACTAGATAGCAATTCATAGGAACTTTATAATGAGTATCCAACTATTCTTTAAGTAATAAACTCCTCTTTGTTGTTACAGAAAATGAAAAACGTCCTTCTACTTCTCGCTGTAACTAGCAGTGTATATTGCCAGTTGGATCAGACGAGTCCTTATAACCAGAATTATCCTCAGCAGCAGTATCCCGATAGTCAAAATGGGTCCTATCGTCCTACAGTACCTTACGGGAGCTTTCCTGTAAACTCTGACTACAATCAACAACAACCACAGAGCTCGTTTTACAACGACAACTACGGCGACCGCGGCGACCGATACAACCCAGACGGCTACGGTGGTGAGAATGAAAACGAAGTCGATGACCCACAAAACACCGCAAGTTATTACGCCAATTTAGATTACGAGGAAAGGTACAGGTGCCCTCCAAATTGGATTAGATATAGAGAGTCATGTTACCGATTCACAAAGTCACCTAACCGTCCACGAAATGAAGCTCGTAAAATTTGTCAAGCTTATGAATCTGAGTTGATTGCTGTGAATAGCCCTGAAGAACATGGCTTTGTTATAAATACCTTGATGAGGTTGGACCCTCAAAAAGGGTCATGGTATGTCGGAGCCCATCAACAAACTCCTGGCTATTGGGCCAATGATGGAGATGGTTCACAGCTGTCCGGACTAGAAAATGCATTTTTTGAAGACCGCACACTGACTTACAACAGTTATAATCTTTTACCTCGAGATTACTTAGTCTATAGATTCTCACAACAGGAAGGACGATGGGGTCTAGCTCCTGTAGAAGGGACTCAGTACTACCATTTCATCTGTGAAGGTCAAACTCAAAGACTGCACTATCTAATTGAAGAAGAACGCTCATTCACATATGGCTTAGACACTTTTGATCCAGAGAGAATTCCACGAGGGCCTTACTTTATTAAGGAGCCTGTTGACACAATCTATGATCCTTTAAAAAATCAACATGTTCAACTTACATGTATCGCTGGTGGTTATCCTGCACCTGCTTACAAATGGTACAGAGAAGACTATCAAGTAGATAGTCCCATCTTTACTGAGATAGATCCATTAGCTGACACAAGGTTCATCCTTAGCGGTGGAACTTTAATGATTTATAGTCCGGATCCAGACAAAGATAATTCTAAATACCACTGCTCTGCTTCAAACAAATATGGTACTATTCGCTCTGAGTCTGTAAGGTTGTCATTTGGCTTCATCAGAGAATTCAACCAAAAAAGACCTATAGAAAGTGGAAACCAGTACTGGGGCAAAACTTTGAACTGTGATCCACCTTCATATTACCCTTCTGTCAACTATTTGTGGGCTCGTAATTATTTCCCAAATCTTGTAGAAGAAGATAAACGTGTATTTGTCTCTTATGATGGCGGGTTGTATTTTTCTGCACTAGAAAACATAGATAGAGGTAACTACAGTTGTAATGTAATGAGTAAGGTTTCTGATGCTGGCAGGAACGGTCCATTTTTCCCGTTATTTGTGTACCCTCATTCTGACTATCAGCAACTCAAGTTCCCCAATAACTTCCCTAAAGTATTCCCGGAAGCCCCTATTGTGGGACAAGAAGTCAGATTGGAATGTTTTTCATTTGGTTACCCTGTACCTTCTTATAACTGGACAAGGCGTAATAACGCCATACCTAGACGAGCGCGCTTTAGTAGTTTTGATCGTGTCTTAACAATTCATAATGTGGGCGTCGAGGACGAAGGCGAATATATATGCGACGTTCGCAACGACAGAGCGCGAATATCTAATAGCGTTTTCTTGAAAGTACAGGCTGAACCTAATTTTACTATTCCATTAGCAAACAAGCACATGGATAATAAAGGTGAATTGCATTGGAACTGCGAAGCTTTCGGCATTCCTGACGTTAACTATACTTGGTGGAAAAATGGACAGAAACTTTCGATGGACACTTTAGAAACAGAAGACAGAGATCGTTACATTATACAAGATAATGTACTTATTATAAAGTATTTAGATCCAACTAGAGATCCAGGAATGTTTCAATGTGAAGCTAAAAATCAATTGAAAGCAAGGTATTCCACAGGCCAACTACGAGTATTGTCTTTGAAGCCGTCATTCAAAAAGAGACCTTTAGAATCTGAAACATATGGATCAGAAGGAGGAAACGTTACGCTTAGATGTAACCCTGAAGCAGCACCCAAACCGACATTTACTTGGAAAAAAGACAATGTTGTAATTGGAGCTGGTGGAAAAAGATTTATTACAGAAAAAGGTAATCTCATAATTAGGCAGCTCTCTAGAGATGACGAAGGAGTCTACACTTGCGTAGCTAAAAATAATTACGGGACTGATGAGAGCCGCGGCCGTTTGATCGTTCTACGTGCTCCCCGATTCCTGGAACGACTACCGCCTAGAATTACGACACAGGTCAATGATGTTATTTTCTTACACTGTAATGCGGAAATCGATCCCCTACTGGATACTGCATATCTATGGCACCACAATGGCATTCGCATGAAAGAAGCATCAGATCTTTATGCCGATAAGAGAATAAAGATTGATGGAGGTGAATTGACAATTTTCAACGTAAGTTTAGCTGACGTCGGTGATTACGAATGTATTGTCAAGTCGGCAATAGGACGCATATCATCGCACACACAGCTGCGTATCGAAGGTCCCCCGGGATCTCCGGGCGGCTTACAAGTACTCAATATTCAACGGAAATCTGTTACTCTCGAATGGACAGACAGCAACCCGAATGGGCGACCTATAATAAACTATGTAATTACTGGTCGAACGCATTGGAATTCTACTTGGGGTGTCATCAGTGACAATGTTGTGAATGTGATGGAAATCGATAGGTACAACGGTCGAAAACGTGTTACATTACAAGCTGCTCTTTTGCCATGGTCAGTATACGAATTTAGAGTACAAGCTGTCAATAGCTTGGGCATCGGAAAGCCCTCAGCACCGAGTCCGCAATTCTCCACCCTCCCTGACAAGCCTACGCAGGCCCCAAGTAACGTCGGTGGAGGAGGTGGCAAGATTGGAGATCTTACAATCACTTGGACCCCATTGCCACCTCATTTACAAAACGGACCGGGTATTTACTACAAAATATTCTGGCGCCGCAACGGTACTGAAGTTGAATTCCAATCGCTCGTTCTAAAAGAATACGGAAACATAGGCATGCAAGTTGTTCACGTATCACTGGAAAACTTTTATACGGCTTACGATGTTAAAGTTCAACCTTTTAATGATATTGGGGCGGGTCCAGAGAGTGACGTTGTAACTATATATTCTGCAGAAGACATGCCTCAGGTCGCCCCTCAACAGGTCTACGCTATGTCATACAACTCTACATCTCTCAATGTTACATGGAACCCTATCGACCAGTCAAGGGAACGTCTGCGAGGCAAGCTGATTGGTCATCGTCTCAAGTATTGGAAGCAAGCCAACAAAGAAGAAGAGTGTATTTACTTCTTGTCTAGGACAACTCGTCATTGGGCCCTCATTGTGGGATTGCAGCCAGACACCTACTACTACGTAAAGGTAACTTAAAGTTAAATATTTGTTTTAAAACTTGTTAATCCTTGAGATCAATGTTATTATATTAACTTTTACAGGTGATGGCATTTAACTCTGCCGGCGAGGGACCAGAAAGCGAGAGGTACCTGGAGCGAACGTTCCGCAAAGCTCCGCAGAAGCCGCCGGCGTCCGTCAACGTTTGGGCAGTCAATCCGAGCACGGTGCGCGTCGTGTGGCGTTACGTGCAGCCCACGGACGAGGAGGAGCCACTCATTGGTTACAAGGTAGGTCGTAATGTTTTTTAAGCCCATGATTTACGTCTGCTCCATTCATTCTACTTGTGTCAAAGGCTTGCCTTTCTGGCTGCGTTTTTGCGGCGTTTTTACGGCGGCGTTTTTACGGCTGCGGAAGAAAACTTCCTCCAAAACTTATTTTTTTAACGTATGATGGGTTTGCATTTGGCCTGTTCTCATCTGATGGGATCTGACAATAAGGCCGTAGGATGGTAACCCAGAAACCTCAATACAAAGACGCGCTGGCTCTATAACCTTTTATATTGGAACACAACAATGCTCTGTAACATGGTGGTAGCTAGCCAGGTGGACATACAGCCAACCAAACCACCTAGTCACATTTACATTATCACATTTTGCTATACAGGACTAACAATGGACTTATACACGTCATTAATCGACGTTTTCATAATCATCCGGAAAACGTTCCAGTTCAACACTCCCGAATCCGTTATCGATACTTATTATATTTGCTATTTATACTTCAGGTTCGTGTTTGGGAGATCGACCAAGACATGAGCACTGCAAACGATACGTTAGTCCCGGTGGAGCAGAAGCTGGAAGCGTACGTGACAAGTCTGACTCCAGGCAAGTCGTACAACTTGCGTGTGCTAGCGTACTCGAATGGCGGCGACGGACGCATGTCCTCTCCACCGATTACCTTCCAAATGGGGGACTACCACAGCGACGCATGGGGGTACTATGTCAAAGGGGCAGCTCATAGACATAACATAGCTGTAGAAACACTAGTATTTTTTACATTACTGCTAAATCTCCGTAATTTGATAATATCGTGATAATTTTTTATAGAGAACATAGAGGTAAGATTAGTTATAGTTACTGTAGGCAGCTATTTTTAAGGGATATTTCTCGGCAATATTTTTATGCAACTTAATTATGAATCTGCGCTTTATTAGATAACTAAACATTCCTTTTCTATCTTATTTATACTACTCACCATTTGATATTAGGTTGTGATAACTATCCGGCCATTTTTACTTTTTAAATATATTTTATTTTTTGCTTTATGGATATGTAACGTACATGATCCAACGGCTGATCTATCTTTTAGAATACAATTCTATTTGAAATTAACAAAGGTGTAAATATTTTTATTGCAATTTTGATTTCAACTGATGGATCTCCCGTTGGTTGATCTGAAAAGACTATTTCTACTTAGATGTTTACTATTTTTATACTTTAATTATGTCAGATTTTATTGACAATAAGTAGATGTTAAGATTACCGATTATCCTTTAGCATTTCATATACATGCGGTGTGGTAGTCTCGCAGGACTGCAACTGGTATTATGACTGACGAAATAAAGAATTGCACAGTTTAACAGCAATAAACAAGTGAATTATTCAAATAATAAAAACTATTACTGACCTTGTCTTATTGAAGGAAAACAGGTTCAAATTTACGTATATTCATTTTTATACAGGGAAAATATTTTAGGAACCAAAATTTTAGTAATTCTGTCATTCCTGTTATATTGTGAACGAAAACCGGTTGACAGTCCTTCATCTTTCATTTAGTCCATATCATTATAAGAATCTCTTAGTTTTGTAAGGATTCATTTCACCTTATTTCATACCATCAATCCGAGCCATATTTATTATTCTTTGTGTATGTATATTAAGGGCACTCTGACAAATAAGCCGCAAAGAAAATAAGAAAAATGTATTAGTACAAAGCACTTCACAAGTGGACCCTTATTTCGTGTTCGACATATCGTTAATACACTATTGTACTCAATATAGAGAGATGCCTTATAAATGTTAAGTCTTTGTAAAGAGATGTTTTCATTAAATTGTCCTACAAAATACTAGAGTTTTATTTCACTAGGTTTTATTTTGCAATTCTGATTCAATTTAATTCTGAGCGCTGGAAATATGGTGTGTAGGGACTGATGTCCATTTCCAGTGTTGCTAACATTCTATGAGGGGATTTGCCATAATTACCGACTGTAGCAGGCAGGAGGATTGGTGGTGATCCCAGTACGATGTTTTTACATTGTTAGATTTACATAATATAAAGATATATAAATTATAAATAAAAATATATAAACTACCTATTATTTAAATGAGGGATAAATAGTGCTCCTTGAGTCCGTTTAGTGTCCGGTCTATTTGCTAGTAATGTTTGATTAATTTACAGTTTTTTTTAAATGAAACAAATGTTACATAAACTATCGTTTATTTCTTCTCTAACACAACATAACTACATATCACACTTTCTTATATTTAACTTTACGCTTCAAACATTTCGCGTCAACGTTATCCAATATATCTTCTATAGTATTCTTTCTCTTTAATAAGCTTCCCTCTTCTGTTGGCTGCACTTGCCTTAAAGGTAGAAGTCCAACAGCAAATGGAATATCGTTTTCAAAATCACATGACATAGTTTCGCCGCCAGGGTCGTTTTCTTTTGTATTATCATCTATTAGAGCGTGATCAACCTTTTTAGCTTCCGTCAAATCTATAACCACATTGTCAAAGTGTGAAATATGATTTTCAGTACTCGTTATTTCGTTTTCTCCATTTTCGTTATTCTTACTGCTAATATCCATGCTGTCCCATTGAAGTCCTCTTGGTGTTAAATTACCAGTCAGACCATTATTTTCATTCTGTGTCATATTATTAGATTCGTCATTAAACACTCCATGCACAGTAATTGGATCGGTAAAATCTTGAACATCAGCATTAAAGGTACTTTTCTCGTCGTTTTCCTGAACGTTTGCTTTCTGTACTATATTTTGCTCAATATTCATCAAATCTTTTATTATTTCGTCTCTCTCTTGCGCTCTTCTCTCATCAAGTTGACTGTTGTCGTCATTTCTCTTCGGGGTCGATATCAAACAGTCTAGATCTGTGCTTTGTGGTAGCTGCAAACCAAAATCATAACAATCCTCATTCCGTCTTAAATCTTCTGGATTTAAATTATACTGCGGGTTCATATTGCTGCTCAAGTGAGATATCTTTGTATCTAACAGAGAAATGTTGAAGTTTGTGTCCAACGTTGTGCTCGTCGGACATAGCTGTTCCATCACCCTCGCATCAGTTAATTGCTGCTCTTCGTAGTACTTTTTGACATCATCACTCATCGATTTAGTAAAGAACTGCATATCCCCATCGATGCACGAAAAGTCATTGTCATTAACCGGATCCATGTTAGTGCTCTCTTGCAGTTGAGAATCTAGCACAACAAAGTTTTGTTGTTCACTAAAGGGCTCCAATATCGCGTTAAGACTGTTGATAGCGTCATCGTGACGACTGAATTGTGTAGAATCTTTGTTGTAACTATTGGAATCGTAGCTTTTGTTCCCCATCAATATTTCGCCTCTTTCGATGGACTTCGATAAATCATCTATGCTTTTGATTTCACTAGGATCTGCCACCTTTTCGATAATGTTTGGTTGTTCAATAACTTCGTATTGTATCTCGCTGCTCTGCACCATGTCTAGAAGAACTTGCTCATTGACGTTTATGTAGGAACCGTCTCCAGATTCAAACAGTATGGGTAAGTCTGTGGGAAGACCAGCACTTTTCAGTGCGTTCACGTACTGAGACATGGCCGTGCTTATACCACCAGAGTTCGCATCTGAGGCCGAACTGGTTGCAGTTGTGGAGTAACTGGATGTGATCGTCTCATTACCTAACGTGTTTTCTTTGGAGTAGGACACTGCGGGGTCTAGTACGTTCGCAGAAACATTTGGATCCATGTATATGAGGTCGTTGTCGATATTCATGTAATTATGTGACGAAGAGGTTTCAGGTCCGCAGATGCTGTTCACAGCTTGAGACAAGGTAACACGCTCCATGTAATCCTGAAACAAATTGTTACAAATTTAATTTCGTTAAACGTGAGGAATTCATACTTCCGACAATTTAAGGGACACTCATTACAAAAATTTAGCCCTCGAAACGAAATATTCAGTTGTTGTTTTCGAAAGAAAAAAAAGGTGAAATGTAATATTTTCGGCCCTGCCATACAAAGTGCATCACTGTGCGTCGACACGCGTACAACCGCTCTAACACGCGGCATTAGATGTTTCACATCGAAAACGAAATCTCAGCTATTTCATGTAGCCATCGATTCAGTCCTGTAGTGGACGTTTTCTGGCCGATGATGATATGGACGGTGCCTGTTAGGCCGTAAGGACGTAACGGGTGATGTGTTGTTGCAGAGCTTACCTGCATGTGTCTAGACTGCAAGTGTTTTAGCTGGTGTATGGCCTTGCGCGAGTCTTGTTCCCGGCGCAAGAGGGCACGCTCGGCGGCGCGGCCCAGCGCGCCAGAGCTGTCCCAGCTGCCAGCGGGCCGCTGTCGTATGACAACGGATTAAAATCTCTCATAATTCTCCCGTACAAAATTTCTTTTACCACAATACTTTTCGGAAAATGAATATTATTATCTTGCAACTTCATTGTCAGCTACAATAGCCGTTACGCATTTAATGATGTTTTGAACAATAATAAAAAAGTGTGTAAAAATGAACATTGCGATTCACTATGAAGTTAATGAGAATTTCCTGACATTATATTGTCCCATTTTTAGATAATTTCAAAAAGTCAGCTATCCTATTTTAAAAGAATAATTTTGCAGCATGATGATTTGTTGTCCTATTTCTAGATAATTTATCCATTTAAACCAATGGTTCCCAACCAGTGGTCCGTGGACCACCAGTGGTCCGCAGAAGCCAAAATATGGTCCGCGAATGATTTAAAATTAGCGGCCGGTGAGCCGTCGGTCGCCGTGCAGAGCTTCGTAACCTTTTTAGCACGGACGCTGGTGAAGTTACAGAAGAAATTCAAGAAGAACTTATTGATTTACAAAATGACAGAAACTGCAAGGATACTTTTGAATCGAATTCACTTGAGTCATTTTGGTGTAAAAAAGCAATTTCTTATACTAAACTTCGAGAAATCGCCTTACGTTATTTTATGGTTTTCTCAACAACTTATTTATGTAAACAAGGATTTTCTGCTTTGTTGGTAATACAAAACAAGGCGAGAAATCGTTTGAAAGTAAGTGATGATTTGCGTGTGGCTTTGAGTAACAATAGTCCTAGGATAGCCGAACTCGTGAAGGAGATGCAAGCTCAGAAATCACATTAATTCAGAATTACAAAACTTTATCCTAAAAATGTTATTATTTCTTTTTATGTTATTTCATATTAGATTTTAATTAAAGTTTCAGTTTGATTATTACAGTTTATTTTTATTACACCTAAATAGTGGTCCCTGCCAAAAAAATATATGTAAAAGTGGTCCCTGACCAAGAAAACGTTGGGAACCCCTGATTTAAACAGATGATGGCCAGGCCACAATACCATGGTACAAATAAATATATTTTGTGCAGGATGTTAATTTTGTCTTTTTTTTTAACTAATTGACGCCGCATTAAAATTATTCATTCATATTTATTCATCATTTGACGAATTAAATAGTTTATTTCATTAATAATAATAATAAAAAATATAATAATAATAATATTATAAAGAAAATTAATGTCAGTACTGTAATTCTCTATTGTGACTAAAAAGCGGCATATGAAATATGTCCTAGAAATTTGATGTTAAGAAATCAGTTCCAGACCATATCTTCACTTGCCATTATCCATGTAGCAAACTCAAACTTATAAAAATATTGCAAAGAAATCGAACCTTAGATCGTCCAAGATTGTCTCCGGGCTGGCTGGAGCTTGTCGTTGAGGTGTGCTGCGGCGGCGGCTTCACTTCACTCATAGCCTAACAAATGGTCTTCGATTAAAAATTCATTTTTGACTTGAGTCTGTTACGATACTTTATTCATTTCTGCGACTGATTTATCTTATTCACATTTATTTAAGGGAAACAAACAGTTTTCAATGACAAATAGAATGTTACAAAATATTTTCCTACCTACCTCCTTGATGATGGCGGTACTACCTACCTACTTAGCAAACCTTTTTTTTTAATTTGTTTAAAAAAATGTCTTATTACCTGTGAATGTAGGTCGATTAGCGATTGTGGAGGCCTATTTATAACGACTGGAGGCGTAAACACTGGAAGCTCACCTAAAATAGAACCAAAGTTGACATAATTTTACTTGAGAACCTATTTTGATGTTAGTTTTTATTATTTTTGAGTAAAATTCGAATTTATTTTTTAACAACGTAGATACAATCTACATCACAACGTGGTAAGTATATTGATTCCGTTATTATATAACGCATTTCCAACTTGACGTCTCCTAATTTGGCTAAACATCATACAGAAAACTGCAATTTCTCATAATACTGAAAGTATTACAATAAAAACGTGTAGCCGGATGTTCATCCACTTAGGTGGACCGACGACGACGATCTAGTATTTAAATAAAGGTTGCGGATGCAAACGGCTCGGGACTGGCCACAACAATGACCAATTTTGACATTATGATTTATCATGAAGACATGAAGGAGACCAACTCGTTTTAAGATAACTTTTTAATGCTGGTAATTATATCAGAACCTAATCAGAAGAAACTATATAAATAAATTTAAAAAACCAAATATGATGTAATACATACGAGTATATTTGAGACTTACTGCTATTTACTATACCCAGACCTTCTTTCGTCACCTTGGAAAGGCCTTTGATCTTTAGGAACTGTGCAGCGGATACCAACTCGTCCAAGTTCTCCTCCAAACATTGAGTTTTACCGCAGTACATAAACTCTACAAGGCATTTCAATACGCTGAAGCGCATTTTCAGTATTATTAGCGGTTCACCAGGCTGCTTCTGAAGAACCTCCTGAGACAAAATGGCCGAAATATTATCAGAAACGTAACATACTTGCGGAAAATGGAAGGACTTCAAAACATTACTTCGATTGAAAACAACGTCAGTACCAAAGCAGCAGTTATAATTTTTATTTAAAAAATTATAGAACCATTGACATCTATACTATGTCATCATATGTATGTCAATAATTAAAACCGTAAATAAGTAATTACCTGAAAATAGACACTGCTCGCAGCCAAAACAGCCTTGTGAACGCGCAAAGTGTGTGAGCTACACATAAGTGTCATGTCCACTAAGGATTGCATTTGCAATAGTTTGCCGAATCTCGACATCAGGTGTTCCGAATAATCTTCATAATGGAGACTATACCGTATTGGGGCCATATCAGTCGAATTACACGCAAATACATGGATAATATATTAATTTCTTATATGAAATGACAGCTTTCGTTAGATAGGTTAAACAAAAGAAAATTATAAATATAAATCAAAGTTCGAATTTAATTCGCAGTTCACCAGTGTTATTTATGAATGCATTAAAGACTTCTTCACAGATCACTATATATGAATGTACTACGGACTTCTTTGAAGATAAAACGCGGGAAACTGTCAGTCAATTACAATTTTTATTTTATTTTTAATGGGTTCTCACTCGGTCAGGGCTCAGGTCACCTCAGGTAAACTACATACGTTTATGTTGGATTCTTTTTATTAAAAATAAAATGCGGAAAAATATTAAATTGTTAGAAAAAAGAATTTATTACAAATTTGTATTCATCATTGCATAATGTTAATTAAAATATTCACATAATAATACATAAACATTGTTTAATAATACAGTTTTAAATGTATCGTGAAACATATTCTATCACAGTCTATTTTAAGTAAGTACATATTGAAATAAATTTATTTTCATAGAAATAGACATGTTATTAACAATTAAGATTTATATCATTAAACCAAGATGAAACCACAATGTCTTTGTATTGAGTGGATCTCTGGCTGTAGAAAAAAGTTATATTAATTCTCAGTTTTGGAATGTAAGTAGGAATGACAATATTTGTTCATAAGGCACTTGGAACAAATACAGCGAGATCATGGTCAGATTAACCTATAGATAATCACCAGTTCATTAAAATTAAATTGCTTGTACATATCAACATACGATAAAACGAACACGTGTTATATATTGATGCTTTTATTCATTCATTATGAACTATATATAAAACCATTATATAGTCCCATAGACACAATAATAAATCATTTGAGATTCACAATTAATACACGAGATTTATACACGGAAGGGTAAATATATACTATAGATTTGATACAAGGTTAATGTAAGTAAATGAAGGGTTTCGAAATGTCTACTGTAAAATACCTAAGCATTCCAAGAACAAATACTGGTGACATTACAAATAAACTGCACCAAAAGTAAACAGCTTCTGTCAATGACATTATAATACTTTTTAAAATATATCATAGTATATATGTATATTATAATATTTATAATATCATTGGTCTGTGTGCGAACTTTGCGCAAAATAAAGACAGGCAAACTAAGCTGTAACTTTGGTGGACGAAACTCTACAAAATTACATAATTAGACATTTAAAATACAAATTTGTAACAGTTCAATACTTTGAGTATCGTCTTAGAAATCAATATTTTTATACATTAGCTTTACGTTACCCTTATCTCCCTACGACAAAGCTCATAGACGCTGCCACAGGCGCAACTTTTCACGTGACGCGCAAAAATACCGACAGAGAAAGAATCGCTTTCGCTACGGCTCGATTGTTTTGTGCTTGGTAATATTAATATAATCATCCAATAAACTAAACAGTATGGCAACTATTAGTTCATAAACTAGCTGTTCCTGAGGAATATTGACGGTCAGAGAGATAAAAACTGAATATTGGACGAATTGGGTTCCTTTTTCATTCTGAGGTACGGAACCTTTAAAAAAACGTGTTGTGTTCATATGTTATATGTTACCAAATGACTGATCTTCCAGACTGGTAAAGAACGTCTTCACCCGATTGTAACGAAAGAGATTTTGTTATCCATGACTGGAAGATATTATATATATATAATATCCGAGATAGAAAGAAACGAATTTCCTTCCTATTCATTCTATTTATTGCTGCTGATATACAGTGAAACATTGATTCCTTTGCTTTCTATAACTTTTTAAATAAAGAAGTTAAATTAGGCGGGGAAGTACAGCGGTAGGTAGATAGGTTCGGTACGTTACGTACAATCGTCGCTAACATCTAAACGCGTTATTTTTACATTTACAAATTTTTATTATTAAACACTACGATATTGTCGTACTAACACGTTGAATTATTCCATCCCAGACAATGCGGAAAATAAAATTAGAAAGAAGAAAAGAATCTCAATAACGGACTAGCTTAAAAATAAAATATGTTTATATTTTAATTGTAATTAATTTCATTAGTTTGCGTTAAGTCCACTGTTTTTTAGAAAAATATCCTTATGTTTAAAAGTTAACGTTTCGATTCATATTATTTGTATTTAAAAGGGTTATTTAATTATTTTTGGTGTTCATAGGATTCCATTTATTTATAGTTTGAGAATAAATGGACAATTCACAAAGTAAGTATTACTTACTCCAAAATCTTACCGAATATACATTTGTAAGAAATAATTATGTCGTATTTGGCATAAGAATCCTATGTGACCAATAAAATATTACTTTAATACTATTTACAATTTGTTATTTTCAATAATTTGGTGTAATTTTAATCATATACCTATTATTAAAACAGATTGACTCGTTAATTGACAGCTATTAAAAATAAAAATTCAAAAAATAAAGAAATAGAAATTAATACTCATTGTACTAAGCGCATTTTGATAAAATAGTTAAATAATGAAATGTAAATTGAACACTTTAAATAGGTATGAGTAAATTTGTACAATACATAGCATGTAGAAAAAATAGAGATTCACTTTTATAAAGAGATCGATCAGTGAAACTAGACCATTGCCAGCTTTAATAAAACTTGTGACCACAACAAATACACTGAAATAATGCCTGAGAGCAATTCACTTAATAAATCATATTTTTAAGTCGGGAATGTAACTCGTGTTTAGATACCAAATATCTTACCAACCTTCAGTGTACTTTAAAAGGGATGTACTTATTCCCTCAGTATGCTCCTATACAAAATATCTTTTGACTATAATCTTGTAAAATAGAACAGCTGGCTTTGATAAGTAATTACCTAAAAATAGAACATCTGATTTTAACAGCGAGAAATTAATATGACCATTTTATAATTGTATTGTCGGCTACAATAGCGGTTCCGCAATGAATGATCCCTAGATGGCGTTTTTAACATTAATCAATAAAGGGTAAAAACACGAAAATTGTGATTCGCTATGAAGTTATTTGTTAATTAAGTTATAATCTGATATTTTAGATAATTACTACACAAATCCAGCCATTATATTTTAACAGATTATGGTAAAAGACATTTCGTATGAAACTTTTACCGTCGGAATTTCCATAATATAATGTACTTGTATTGCATCATTATTGAACACAGGACATACCTCATTATCACCAGCAACTACGTCCTGTTCACTATAACTGAGCAATGATCTGTTTCAGTGGCAGGTTATGTTAAACCTAATGTCTAAAGCGAATTATAACTATATTTACAAGGGCAAATACGAGAATAATCTAATATACACATCGATTATTTGTTCATAGTTTCCATTACGACGTAATGCAATAGCATGGAATGTACTAGTTATCGATGATTTTCAAGAACTCCTCCGGGGAGATTTCGACGTCGTCGTGTGCGGGGGCTTCGGTCGCGTTTGGGACAGCGTTCTTCAGCTCGCCGAAGGTGTAGGTGGTGCGCTTCTTGAGGCCGCGGCTGGAGACACGCGACGCCGGCAACGAAGCTTCACAATCTAGACTGGCTCGCTTGTTCCAACAGAACGCCTGGCGCGGCTCCGCACCCGCCGACATCGGCATCGCTAGCTGCACCCGAGACCGACATATTTCATTATCACTGAGCTGCCGTTTGAGTTTGTCTTTCCCCACTACTAGCTGGAAGCCCCGCACGCCGTCGGTGGGCGATTTCCCGATCTCCGCCTCGCTCAGCTGCCTTTTTAACTTGGACAACGCTGGAGTGGGACTCGACCGCGACGGTTTATCGACTAGACTGTTCTGTCGGGACGCTCTGCTCGTCTGACGAGAGCCCTTCAGCAGCGCCGCCTCATGGTGGCTGCTCCCCGACGAGCTGCTCGTGTTAGTATTGCTGTTGTTCGCGTTGTCTCTTCTCAGAGTCTCTATCACATTGTAGAAGTGTTCCAAGTCAGACGCGCTGTTGTTTCTGGATCTGGTGACGTTGTTTGTACTGTGCCTCTGGAGGCGAATCTGAGCTCTAGGTAGATGACCGTAGCTGCTCTGTCTGGCAATACCCACGGTAGTCTGTCTCCGCGGCATGCTGCAGCTCTTGGGTACGAACGAATCCTGAGACATCAGAACGTTTTCGTAGACGTGCACGTTATTGTCGAATTCTTCAGGAGCTATGAGATTCTGTCGACTCTCAGTGGTTTCCTTTTTCTGTCCCACTGAATTGCTCTTTCTATGCCCGTTCCTGATCTTTATCTCGGGCATCTTTATTTTACAATCGCTGGCGCTGCGCGGGAGTAAGTTGGCGTAGGCGTGGTCCACGCTCTCTTGGTTCTGGGACTTATCTACTTTGGGTGCGATGGCAGCAGCCGTTTTCTCTACGACACTCTTAGTCGAGTTACTATGTTTGGGAGTTTTATTATTGGCAGGAACGGTTTTGGCTTCGGCTGACGAAGGTTGTTGATGGACGACCTCGTGTCGCTTCCTATCGATGTCGGGTTTAGAAGATTTATCTAAAACAACCTTAGTTTTATCACTCTTACAGATTTTCACGCTGAACCTGAAGGGTGGCTTGAATACGACCTGCAACCTGGTCTTCTCACCAGATAGCAAGTTAGTCGCACTCTTGGACGGTCTAGTTTTTCTTGATACTTTCTGGACTTGTCTATGCGTTCTCTCTGTGAGGCCAAGAGGGATAGATTTGGATTTAGGAATTACTGCGGGTTGAGGAGAACTTAACAACCATTTCTGTACTTTAGTTAGCGCTTCAGTGTCTTTAGTGGGTGACGAAGGATGCTTCTGCGTGGAACTGTAGTCAATGGTCTCCTTCTTGACTTTTGTCTTACGTTTTTTAATTTTTCCTTTGTGTTTGGACAATATGATGTGTTTGGGCGACTTGCCGTCGGCGTTTGTGACCACAGCTGTCGTTTCTTTTGTGACTTTTTGGACGTCTTCTGGTTTCGGTGTGTTGCTTGGCTTCTAAAAGCAGAAAAAAATGTTTTAAAGTCAACAATCGCGACAAGACGTTGTGAATTTAACCCGAAATGAAGGTGAAAATACAATCTTTTTAGCTTCATGATTTAACCATGGTCGATTTGCACTGAACTATAGTTTTTCTAAACAATATAAAAATCCTTACTCTCTTCTTGTTGGCACTGTGTGACGGAGACGCCTTGTCTCCTTGCTTGCCCTTGTGGTCCTTCTTACTGCGGTAAGCTCTAGTCCGTAGAGCAACTTTCTTCTTCAATGGTAATTTGGACCTGTAAAAAAGATCTCCTTCATTTTTTGATCGACCTAAATATAGACAGAAACAGTTCAATTTGAATTAAGTCACCAGTTTACTATGAGTGAAAAATAATTCACGAAAGCTGCATTTGTAAAATTGGACAATAGTCTAAAAAATCTGCTCGATTTAAAACTTACTATGTCTGGGTTAAACAAAGTAATTTATAGGTGTGTACAATGAGGCCCTGGTCAGTAGCGTCCGGCAGTCGCACGGTCTCCGTGGTGGAGGAGTGGAGGATGGTGACAGACTTGAGCTTGTATAAGACTCACCTGACAGCGGTGTGTACAATGAGGCCCTGGTCAGTAGCGTGCGGCAGTCGCACGGTCTCCGTGGTGGAGGAGTGGAGGATGGTGACAGACTTGAGCTTGTATAAGACTCACCTGACAGCGGTGTGTACAATGAGGCCCTGGTCAGTAGCGTGCGGCAGTCGCACGGTCTCCGTGGTGGAGTAGTGGATGATGGTGACAGACTTGAGCTTGTATAAGACTCACCTGACAGCGGTGTGTACAATGAGGCCCTGGTCAGTAGCGTGCGGCAGTCGCACGGTCTCCGTGGTGGAGTAGTGGATGATGGTGACAGACTTGAGCTTGTATAAGACTCACCTGACAGCGGTGTGTACAATGAGGCCCTGGTCAGTAGCGTCCGGCAGTCGCACGGTCTCCGTGGTGGAGTAGTGGATGATGGTGACAGACTTGAGCTTGTATAAGACTCACCTGACAGCGGTGTGTACAATGAGGCCCTGGTCAGTAGCGTCCGGCAGTCGCACGGTCTCCGTGGTGGAGTAGTGGATGATGGTGACAGACTTGAGCTTGTATAAGACTCACCTGACAGCGGTGTGTACAATGAGGCCCTGGTCAGTAGCGTCCGGCAGTCGCACGGTCTCCGTGGTGGAGGAGTGGATGATGGTGACAGACTTAAGCTTGTATAAGACTCACCTGACAGCGGTGTGTACAATGAGGCCCTGGTCAGTAGCGTCCGGCAGTCGCACGGTCTCCGTGGTGGAGTAGTGGATGATGGTGACAGACTTGAGCTTGTATAAGACTCACCTGACAGCGGTGTGTACAATGAGGCCCTGGTCAGTAGCGTCCGGCAGTCGCACGGTCTCCGTGGTGGAGGAGTGGATGATGGTGACAGACTTGAGCTTGTATAAGACTCACCTGACAGCGGTGTGTACAATGAGGCCCTGGTCAGTAGCGTCCGGCAGTCGCACGGTCTCCGTGGTGGAGTAGTGGATGATGGTGACAGACTTGAGCTTGTATAAGACTCACCTGACAGCGGTGTGTACAATGAGGCCCTGGTCAGTAGCGTCCGGCAGTCGCACGGTCTCCGTGGTGGAGGAGTGGATGATGGTGACAGACTTGAGCTTGTATAAGACTCACCTGACAGCGGTGTGTACAATGAGGCCCTGGTCAGTAGCGTCCGGCAGTCGCACGGTCTCCGTGGTGGAGTAGTGGATGATGGTGACAGACTTGAGCTTGTATAAGACTCACCTGACAGCGGTGTGTACAATGAGGCCCTGGTCAGTAGCGTCCGGCAGTCGCACGGTCTCCGTAGTGGAGGAGTGGATGATAGTGACAGACTTGAGTTTCTTGCCGTGGCGGCCGAAGAAACGAGTACTCGCCACCTGAGGACATATTACAACCTTATTAGTGTTAAATACACACAAAAGTACAATACATCGCTAAAGCTCTTCTTTCAGGAAACCTTTCCAAATCCAAAACCAAATCTTGTTCTCAAGATTGAACTGAGTGTCCAGTACAAATCCATATATGTACATCATTGTATAGCTTAGCATATAAGTTCATACAACAATAATAAGACCAGTAAAAATTAAATAAAACGAACACTTTCACCAACTGGTTGTATACTTCTCAAAACAACGAGCATAACAAAAAATCGGAATTAACGTTATCCCTCTCCTAATGCTTCCATACTAAATTTATGTTGCCATAATCTTTTAAAATAGAATAAGGCTTTGATACGAGTAAGTAAATAATTACAAATAGGAGATGAAATTCCGGGCGCGATATAAATATCATTAATTTACAACTTTATAGTTAGCTATAATAGCAGTTACGTTCATAGATGGCGCTTTGAACAATAAGTGTTTAAAATGAAAATTGTGATTCACTGTAAAGTTGTATGTTAATGATACTCATTTCGCGACATCACAATCTGAGGTCATGTTTTTAGATAGTTACTACACAAATCCAACTATTATATTTTAAAAGATTAAGGCAACAGATATTTAGTATGAACCTTTGATGGAGGTGGATCGCCTTAAGAATGAAATGAAATGAAAAACCAGGTGAAACAAATACTAAATAGATAGTTATCTAGCACTTTATTCTCATCACTAGCGACCTACTAACAGTTGTGTGTTAGGAAACTTGAGTGTAAACAATCAATCTACGTTGAGCGCATACGGTATACCTGTTCGAAGAAGTACCGACCTACGAATCATAGTGTTTAGTGTCGTTGTAGATCGCCGAGTCTAGAATGCCGCAGCAACGCTAGAGAAGTCGCAATAAATTAAAGTTGTGGTGTGAGTGATGGCAAAATCTGGAGTTTTTTCGTACACAATGCTCAAAAGCAGATTACATATGGGTATGTAGTTTGTCGAACTTTAATTAAATCCATTTTTGATATCTGCTCTTGGTGGCCACTGAACCAGTTCTAGTTGTTGATTATTATTAAAATAAAAGGAATAAATGACAGAATCGGAGATAGTTTAGAAAGAAGCAAAAAAGAAAAGTTTGAGTTCATTACGTACAAAAAGATATTATGGTCCTACATTATACAAGCCTTTATTATTACTTAGTTCATTCTGTCACACGTTATATCCCATAATTTTAAAAAAACATCGTCAGTCCTACCATATCGCCACCACGCTACGGAGGTAGACAAATAGAGATAATGAGATGAAAATCTGTTCAATAAATATCAGTAAATAAACTCACCAATAGCGCTATGACAGCTAGCAGAATGAGCACCACAGCGTACCAGTGTCGCAGCATCCACTTCTTGAACCCAGCTATACTCTCATCAGAGAGCAGGAGCTTCCGCAGAGTGGCCAGAGGGCCGGACGGGTCCACCTCGCGGCAACGTTGGAACACGTCACAGTAACTGGCAAATAATTATTTGGATTAGAGATTTCATTTGGTTACCGACTACTATATTACCATCCCTGCATATATCCGCGGTTTGACATACGCTCAGTGTCATAACTAAGGTCATAAAGGCCCAATTTTATCCCCCTCCATTTTTTCGCAGGTCTGCGAATGTGCGAACTTGAGCTTTATGCTCCGACAACGGCCCACGTGGCCAGCCCCAAACTACGGTAAGCATGAGCCTTCCCCATATTTCCACGTCGAATGGGGTGGTGGTGGTGGGTGGGGTTTTCATTAAGGGGTTTACCATAATCACCTCGCTTCCCAGACCGATTAATGATTGCAGTACGATTGTGTCGGTACATAGGCAGATAATGATGCCCAACTCCAGAATTTTTCTTTTAGCTGCCATTTACGACACCCACAGGATGTCAGGAGTCTTATCCTATTCTAATGCTGAGATCACATGTCTAAGTCCCTATGTCAAGGTGCATGTTCCAGTGGGAGAAGAGGATAGGCAGATCTCACGCAGCAGCACAGCTAAGTTCGGGGTGTCTTGTTGATACTGCAACTTGTTTATGATGCCTTACCCGTTGTAGTCGTTGCAAGGGGTGCCCGGCTTGGCATACATGTCCGGCACGTCGAGGGGCGGCGAGTTCCAGTGGAATGAGGAGAGGCAGGGCCCGCCCGCCTTGCGGCAGCACAGCTCACACGCGGAGCGAGGGTCGTCGCTGCGCGGCGCGCACTGGCACGACTCCAGACCGTACGCCAGGCAGATCGAGCCGGTACATTCCTGCGAACAGACATGCGCGCTTGTTAGATACATGTTTTTTTATTTAAATAAATTATAGTTCAAGAACTAGACACGCCAAAAGTACCAGTCATAATAAACCAAATAAGCCCCAACTCGATGAGTTTAGTTGAGCCCTTGAATAATTATGCTGTGAATCTCTTGACTTCGTCATCAGATACTTTAATATATTTATAGCAGCGTCAGAGGTAATGTGTTTGACTTGTCAAAACAAACAAAATGAGCCCAAACTAGAGGGGCTTAACAATACCCAAGGAGACCGCTGCTCACGTCCTGCTGTAGTGCGCAGGAGTAACAACACCACGGACTAAATACTTCGGAGCACCGAGGTCGCACCTTCAACAACTTGTCAACAACACAAATAAGCAGTTGGGCTTTCTGATGGAGTTCTGGTGCCATGAGTAAGGAACACCTGACGTCGAGTTGTGGAAACCTGCCTGATAACGAATACTCATGGAAGAGTTCATATACACCTCCTGGGTCCATGGTGGCAAATTATTGTATTGTTATCCGAACTAAGTAAATTTTTCATCTTATACCTATCATCCCAAATACGATCAGAAACAGTACAACGTAACTTTGCCGACGGTTGTTTTAGGAACTAAAAAGTACGTAACTCAAAGAACTGCATTTTTAACTACAAAGTCTGAATACTGATTTTGAGTTCCTAAAATATGAATCCTAAAAAATACTCGTACCTTACTTTTTATAGTTTGCTCTGAACACGAGACGACTTGCGGCGCCAGTAACCAAAATGTAATGTATTTTTTTAAAGGGGTAGATAATTCAGTTTGTACATAACTGATATAAGTTGATTTGTCGTTTAATTTAGATTATTTACATAGTGTGAAATGTACAATATGGGATGGCGGGACGAAGGATAGCATCAGAATTGACTAGAAGTTTGGCGCCTGCGCTTGACATATATGAATATACGAGTACATACCCCCATGTAGCAGACGAGCTCCTTCTCGCAGTGGGTGCGGTTTGGTTTGTGCCGGCTGGCGGGGCAGGCGGCACGCTTACCGTCGCAGTAGGCCGCGTCCCGGCAACCGTTGTCCGAGCGGCACTTGTCACCGAACTTGAGCGTGCACGAGGCCGTGCAGCACGGGCCCTGCAAACCACATACAACGAAATTATATACATGGAGAAAATACAACCCCCGTGCGGTCCGAGCAACGAATTTATCTTATGGTGATAGCTTATCACTAGGTACCTCGTGCATATTACATCCTATAGCCCGATTTTGTCTGTCTACTCTCCTTCCTCCACTACTCAGTTACCTAATCTAGTCTGTACCTGACTGGGACTGCAGACGCTGTGTTCAGTGAGCGTGCAGGGCTTGTAGTGCGGCCTGATCGCCTGCGGCCGACAGCACACGTCCGTGCACTCCGACGCCCAGCCGCAGTCGCACTCCTCGCCTTCCTCCACCACTCCGTTACCGCAGATAGCTGGCTGGGGCTCTGTAAATAACATTGAAATCCGTCAATACGAGATTCTAGTTTATAATTAAATTGAGCCAAGGAGGCTAACTAAACTCGACGCCAAAATTTCACGGACTACTTTGACAGTGAATCGGTCGTGAATGTTGCCACGGTTCACCCAGTGTTGTTCTTATTCTATATACAATTTTATTCACTAAACCTACAATGATTGAAATATTGTCTTCGGTATATTAATATTTACCGATTTTAGAAACACTTTTCTGCTCAGACTAGTGTCAAACTAGTCTGTGAAATTCTGGCGTCGACTTTAGTAGTCATTTTACATAACTTGACCACCAAAGTGAGCACAAATGTAGCACACGCTTGTCTTTGTGTTTGTAAATAAACCATGACCATTTAAAAAAAATTATTGAACTTTTTAACCAGGTTCGTCTCACATAACCTGTCTCAAGATACTTTGAGCCACACTTGATGATTGTCACTCAAGCCATGCACATGAAGTAAAGAACACTGCCATATCCGTGTAAGTAAACCAACATACCTGTGAAGCAACCTTTGGTGGACCTGGCCTTGTTGTTAAGCACGGGATCTATGGCCCGCAGCGAGCACGGAGAGAACTTGTTGTTGTTCTTACGGTCGCCGCTGGTGGCGCGAGCGAACATTATGTAGTTGCCGTCTTCCCCGAAGGGCGTGCACACTTCTGGGTCGTGCTGGAAACAGGATAATCAAACCTTAGGGCTATAAGATATTTTAGGGACATTATTTTTATGTTACGGTGGCGAAAAGGTAGACAGTGCCTTATTGAGGCGTCTATCGGCTCTATAGTCACTACCAGCAGGTACGAAGCCAGCCAATATATAAAATAGGTTACCGGATTGAAATGTCGGTCAATGAATATCAATAACGTACAACTTTCTTGTCAGCTGCAATAGCCGTTACGTAACTAATGGTCCTTGGATGAACATGAACAAGAATCAAAAATAGTGTGTAAATATGAAAATCGTGATTCACTGTGGAGTTGTATGTAAATGATACTCATTTCGCGACATCAGAATCTGATGTCCTATTTTTAGATAATTAATGCACAAAGACATGCACATTCTATTTTAAAAAGAGTAAAAGATTATATAAAACATGTTTAGTATGAAAGTAGTATGAAAATTGAAGATAATTTCTCACATTTGTAATAAACGTTATGGCAAATTGTTTCTTTATCTATCAGAGAAATTTAACCAAAATTTTGTTTAGTTTTATTAGTTTTATTGCAATTCAATAACAGTGTTTACCGGTGATCCGAAGTTGTGCCCTATCTCGTGTGCGAGCGTGACGTGGGAGACGGCCGGCGGCACGTGCTTCCCGTAGTTGAGCAGCGTCACGATACCAGTGTTCAACGACTTCATACTGCCGCGGTAGTGCTGTAAGAACATAACAAGTTTATTTTATTTCCAACTGACTTCAAAAAAGGTGGAGTAAATACCCGACTGCGCTATAAGAAGGGTTATGTTTTTCGAGCGTATGTATGTATTGTCGAATTTGACCTAAGACATATTCATGTAAGTGTAGTAAAAGATTTCTGAGGGAATCGGGTACGTTGAGGTGAACCTGTCACTATTGTTGCCAATGTTTGCAACTCTGCCTTCTCTGAAAGGTATATCGGTCATATACAAGTTTATGTGTGTGTGGGTGAACGTGGGTATGACATCACATACCCCATTCTTCTCACAGACGCCGCCCGCGTTCTTGAGGTCGCCGGTCCAAGCCAGGCCCAGTGTTCCCATCTCGAAGTCTCGGTACGTGAACATGTAGGCCAAGCAGAATGCATCGTAGTCCTCCTCTGTAAATACACATACATACATACTCATAATACAATAATATACCATGTAATTGACTAAAATAACAAAAGAAAATCAACCTATATACGGTTTACTTAAAACTAACAAATATAAATTTCCTACATTTATCGTTTGTCGCTTAGGCGATTTATTGTAGGCAACCCTAGAGGACCCGATATTTGCGTGAATGAATGAAATGAACACGCCTAGCACCATTCGATATACTCTTATTCCGATAATGAAACATCTTTATTAAATTGGCGGTTCTGGGGTCTTTTTCTGCGAGGTTCATTTGGTTACAGAAACGATTACGGTTGTTAGGCGACACACATATTTCATAAGCAACATCGAAGGGCCAAAGGTTCAAATACCCTTTTTTTAAAGTTTCGGACGAGTTGCTTTCGCATAAAACTATTTTTAATACCTGTGCTCAAAAAGTGATACGTTTCGTAGCTGTTTGGCGTGCTCAAAGTTAGTGATTTAAGAAGTTGTCTGAATTTTTATTTATTAACCAGTTATAAAGAAAAAGCATCATTACTAGTGTTTTTTTCTATTCACTGGGCAGTATTTGCAATACACCCTTGGCCACCATCTCAATAACTAGGTCTCGAGCAACAATAGTCAAAACTCGATTAAATTTACAGACTTCCACACTAGTTTCTAAATGTACTTACTATTTTGAGACCTTAGCGTGAGGGTATAAAACATGTTCGGATTCCAAATATTTGTGTTGTTGAAACTATTTACATATTTTCACGAGCAAGTTGTATGCGAAAACATAGCCTACTTCTGTGTTTGTACACACATGTAATTTATTAGGGTAGTATTCGTAGAATAGTCCCGAGGGCAAGCCGCCCATTGTTATCATAATTGTACTTATATTGAAAGGAATTACCCGAAAAAAGCTCCAAATATTTCTCCACGCCGTAATTATTGGGGAACCTATATGCAGGGTCCTTGAGCGCGTCCAATGTGTGAACCTTTATTCTTTTGATCATGAAAGTAATGTTGTCAGGCTTCCCGTCTTGATTAAAGTCTGAAAGGAGCAGTTCATTAGTAAATGTACCAATTAATTAAATGTAGTGACTTGACGTAGAGCTCACCGGTCACTTTGTAGATGGCGTTTACTTTCTGAACGTGTCGGGTCATCACTTCGATACAAGCCTCCTCCGAGCCGTATCTTTGGTAGAACATGTGGTCGGCCTGTAAATAAACTAAACAAGTTGTTTTCTTCGGGTCCACGGTAGCTCTTTTATTCACGTGACGACCGTCGTCCGTGCCGTTCGCCGTCAATACTGTATACCCCACCGGCTCCTTCTTCACAATATCTTTGCTGACAGTTACAACGCCAGCTTTTGTTTTAATAACTTCTACGTGCGTCTTTGGTTTCGGTCGCGATTCTTCTGAATCGAGTCGCACTTTAGTTATGAGGTTACTCTTATCGATTTTGGTTTTGGGTTTACGCGTACTGAACTTATCGGAGTGGTCGCTATTGCTAGTGTAGGGAACGTCTAAGTCTAAAGGTAATTCGGGATTTTTCTTTGGCTCGTCATCTTGCATCTCGTCTTCGGGGAGCCATCGCTTCTTGCGTCTGTTAATCTCGCTATCCAAGTCTTCCGTATAATTATTAAGAGATATTTCTTCGAAGTTTTTATTATCAGTAAAGTTGAAGAGTTCGGCGTTGGTTCCTAGAGTTTTCTTCATGTGTAGGAGGTGAGATGTGCAAGGAGCTCCGCTATTCTCGTTTGGATGTTCGACGTCAGATTTTCTATAGATGACGCTGTGCATGGAGGGATGGTCGACGTTGTATCGGGACAGAGGCTCCACGTAGTACTCCTCCGATCTCGTCCAGATCGTGCCGTCGAAGAGACCATCTGCTGTTATGATGCCGTAGACGTGAGACGTGTCATCATCTGGAACGTAAACAAACAATTTTTCAACATAAAACTTACACACCAACTTATAACCGAACACGAGTCTTCCTCAAAGATCGTGACGAAGAAGCTTTTCACTAAGGGCTTTGCCTTAATTATCATGCTTGGAAGGCGGGTTGATAATCGCAGTAGTGTGTCAGTGTCAGTAGCACAGATCGACACTGAACTTCTTAAATATTCTTTAGTTTCCTTCTACAACACTTACGAGAAGGTAGATGTGTGTATGAAAATGAGCCTTATAAATCGTTATACTTTTAGTATGGATCAACAGGGCCCTAGTTCAGGAAGCTCTGCCCTCTAGAAAAGGTAGCTTCCAACAAACTATCAAAGTCGTTTCGTAAAAGGTTCATTTCAAAGTGAATCTTGAAATACAAACTGAGGGACAGTGAGATAAATGGCGCACGATATTTTATGCAAACTAATTCGAGGTGCAAAGTGGCCAGGGACTCGGGATGAATTAAAATCAGGACTTGCAGTAGCATCGGGGATGGAGACCGCTCATAAATAACTGTAATTGCTGCCCGCTCCGCCCTACACTTCCCATTTAGTGCTTGAAGAGAGAAAAGAGACGTAACATTTTATGTGAGGTCCTGAGTTTGAGAAGTTGAATGAACAACGGTTGATAATTCATTCACATTAAAGCTAATCAGTTGACCATGACCCGGTTGACCTTCATAATATTGTGCCTGGTTGACCTCGAACCCTCAGACCCCTTGTCGGTTCAGAGCGCATTGACCGGTTCTACATCACTGTAGGTACTAATATTATAAATGCGAAAGTGTGTTTGTCGATTTGTCTTTTCTTTCAGGCAGCAAAAGCACTGAATCAACATGATTTTTTACATAGAGATAATTGTGCCAGAAAGGCGATTTTTTATCCCTTGGAATAATTGCTGAAGTCTTTAGACGAAGTCCCTGGCAAAAGCTAGTAGTTAAATATTATTGAAAAAACTCCGAGCTGAAATGGCAATGTCCAGGCTCGAAGAAAGGATAACCGATGGGGAATAAAAATTCTCGAATGGCTACCACGTACCGTGAAACGTGTACCGGGCCGTCCCTCTACTAGATGGACCGACAAGCTAGTAAAGATTGTCGCTGGATGCAAGTGGTTTGGGACCGGTCATTGTGGTCTGATGACGATGAGTAGAATATAGATACTGTATGGTATAGCTCGGTCATCGTTCTTGGTGTAGGCCGAAGCGCAAAACGGGATCAGGCAATACTGATCTGCTCATCACTGTGTGGCAGTCAATTTACCTAAGCACCCTAATTACAAAGAAACTCTTTCTAATTTCCAAGAAAGACGCCTCCTCTGTAATATATTACACGAAGTTAACCCTTCCCTTATTTTCCGCGCCGTTAAAACAACCAATTAAACATGAGCTAAAGAAACTTGTACGCCGTGTTGGTAACTTAATAAAACGAAATTATGTGCTGCGACCCATCTGGAACGCAGAGACAAAGTGAATTTTGATGAAATTAGTTGTTGAAAAGTTTAATGGAGTAGGGGTAGGTGAACCGTTCTCGAGTTTGTCTTTTATGTTTGCCGCAACTCTTTATTCATCGACAAAATGGGATACGGTTTTAAATATATAGGCAAAGATGTTTGCATCTTTTGATATTAATGAAATTGTCTGTGAAAATAGTACTACTGCCATTTTATTTAAGTCTGCCTTCCTAACATCAGTGTTAATAGCACTGTTGTGTTCCAGTGTGAAAGGTAGCAGAGCCAGCAACTCATTAGCGTGACGCTATTTTCCATCGAACGACCTTGTCGTCAAATCAGGCAAGATGAAAGTCAAGTGCAACCCCAACCAAAATAGAGATGGACAAAGAGAATCTCCAATCAAATCGAGTACCAGATTGATATACCGTTAGATAACTAAGCAGGCTAAAAACACCATAGAGACACTAAACCAAAGAGGTTTTTGCGTACAAAACAATCATCATACAAATTCGAAGAAGGTCATCAAAGCCAAACTAACCGTAACACATGTAAATTAAAACGTTAACCACTCGTAGATTGCTGCTCTTTATTTCCGTACAAAAAATGTAAGAGACGCCTTAATTGTTTCCAATTATACTGTTCTAAATAAAAGGCACGCTTACATTACAAAACAAAGGCTGAATTGTCGCGGGAACGAGGTGACAAGAGCTAAGACAAAGCGCTCGTAAGAACGGTTACGCAACTTCTACTAGCGGTTGATTGCTTGGAACGCACGCCTTGTAATTCATGTACACTCTGCTATACTCTGTGGTGCGGTAAGTTAAAGCGTTACACTTGTGTCACGCGATAGGAAACTACATGGTATTTGTATCATTAGATTTTTATTCATCAACCAGAAAAGTTAACTGCTATGACGAACGAGGTTGCCATGATTTTATCATTGCACTTTCTCTAGCACACTGTCTCCTAGCTCCTTTATTCGCCTTTTACAATCCATGGAGTCAAGGGTTGGTCATATTTTGAATCAACATTTGACTTTTATTACATTTTTATACCAGTTTTTGTTCCGAGCTCTTCGGCTTTGATTTCTTACTTTGGAATCGAGAGGACAAATCAATGTGAATATTTCAATACACTGACTTCTAACATCACTAGAGGTCCAAAAAATAAGGCGAGGCATAAGTCATAAGGTAACTGAACAACATTGTAAACTTCGCCTTTGTTAGCTTTTAGCCACATCAATACAATCAGGCAAGCAGCTAGGCAAAATACCAGCACATTAACTGAACATAATGAGAAGAGCTCACAGCATTGTGAAGTCAGCGCCATTTTCCACAGTAAATAATTATATATTATACGCACGAATGTATTTTAAGTTTTGTGGAAATAAAGACTGTTATCTATCTATGTAACCTTTAGGTATCGTATATTTATAATGACCACCTAGATTTTGAAGTGTCAGTACTTAACCTCGAAATGGGCTAATAATAATATAATAGCACAGCGAATAATTCCGGTCATTAAAGTTACATTGCCTCGGCGACGTCCTTCCAGTAGAAACGTAATAGAAACGTTAATCTTAAAACTTAGTAATTACCGAGAAAGCAATTTTAGCCGGACTCTTATTAATTAAAAGAAAACCAGCACAAAGAAGTAAGCCGTTTAAAGAAAACAATTTAATTTCCGTCGGCCGTCGAACAATTAACGGAAGGTCCGCGTAAAAAATGACGGCGCAGTCGAGGATTGCTGTAATGGAAATTTACAAATCACCGACTCGATTACTTCTTCTCATTTTTGCGAATCGAGAGAAACAATAACCAGGAGGTAGCACCCTGAAGAGCTGCGATTTTAAAATCCTTTTAAAACAATAATTAAGAGGATTGTCCACGTAGACGTTTTCATAACGATACTATTTTAAAGAAATTTCGAAAACATATATTTAATGCCTTACATATTATAGGGCTTATCTGAAAACCAGCGCTATGGCTACTGCCATAGCAGATGCTGAGATCAGTCCTTTTTGACGACACATTACAACACAATGCCTATGTACATCAATAATGTACTATTTGTAATTGTACGTAATGTATGTATTAATTGTATTTTGTATTGTGTTGTGTGTGTTTTAGTCAAATAAATATTTTTCTGTTTCTGTTTTCTGTTTCAAAACGTAATATCAAATGAATGACATTCGTTAACCAATCAAGACCAACGAATATTTAATAATACCCAAGAAATCCACCGTGACCGCGACTCAGCATTTTTGCCTTGAATTCACGCAAAAGGTTCGCTCTAAATTAATCCAATAATTACAGCGAAAGTTTTTTTAGATTTCGATGTAATTTTATTATTTTATTTTATAGTTTCGGACGACCAACAGTTAATAATACAAGTATAACATAACAACTAGTTGACAGAAAGCCAATTACAGGTCTTCGCTAATAAACAATTGAAAATTTACAAGATTTTAATATTGTTGATGAACGTTGTTTCCTATAAAAAAACATAGCATGCGAAAACATTAACTTTCTTTTTTCATTCATATTATAATGTAATATTAATTTATGTATATTATTTACGCACAAAAAATTAAAATAATTGTAATTATTCTCGAAACATAGAAGAATACTTTAAGCCTTCTAGAGACGAGTACACCTAACCCGGTAATGACAAAAGATTCGACGAATTTGTAGTCGTCGTAGGTAGTTACTAGTTAGACGATGTGAGTGGCTAATGTATTAATAATGTAGTAGACTTGTAGCCTTGTTTAGTGCGTGGCCGCGGAGTCCCAGGGGACTCCCCTGTCTTATTACACAATACAGTGTGGGTTTTCGTTTGATTGGAAAGTTACGCGGGCCTCATATTTGGGCTGGCTAGACATTATTTATTGTTAAACAAAGCCGAATTACTTACTTACTTACAGACCTTTGGAAGTCCCAGGTCACCGTGGTATTACACTTTAAAAAAAACTGGCCAAGCGCAAGTCGGACTCACGCACTAAAGATTCCGTAGCATTATCCTGCAAAACATGTATGTTGTATGGAAGCACCCTTAAATATTTGTTCTATTTTAATTTAATTATTTATTTTTAAAGTGAATATATAACTAAATATTCTGTGAATATTTCAAGCGTCTACTTGTTGCCGTTATCAAAATCGAGAAAAAACGAGCAAAAAATCATGTTTGTTGTATGGGAGCCCTCTTAAATATGTATTTTATTCTGTTTTGTATATTTATTGTTATAGAGGAAACAGAAATATAACATCTGTGAAAATTTCAGCTGTGTAACTATCACGGTTCATGAGATACAGCCTGATGACAGTCGGACAGCGAAGTCTTAATAATAAGATCCCGTTTTTACCTTTTGAGTACGGAATCCTAAAAAATGACAATTGACACACAGAAAATTAAATTAGTCGAATTAATGTTCTTCGTATCTCGTATGATCAAAACAAACATTATTGAATTTAACGCTCGACGGCTGCCTTTACAATACAGTTTGTAAATACGCCTGACAGCGTTTTCAACTTAAGAAAAGAAGTACTTATTCTGTGAAATTCCAGGAATGACAGACTCACACACAGAGAGGACTCACTTCCGCAGTGTTGTTAACTTAGAATAAGAGGTTTTGCTTATTACATGTAAATTGATCCATTTTATAATGGCGGCTAGACGTTCCGTCTGCTTTTCTGAGAGGTGAGGCACTGTATGCTAAAAGACAAGTTTTTAAACTTAGTTTAGCTGCAGACGCTTTAGTATTTAACAAGATCAAATATTCTAGCCAATTAGATTTAAGAAAAACATTTTGTACACTTTTAAAAAATAAATTTATTCTTATTCTTATTAATGAAAGCGCGGTGTAAACTCCATTCAAAAACGTGAACTAATTCGTTGTCGAGATTAAATCGACGTTTTCCGATGAAGTTGTCACCAACGATTCCGCGATGAAATTTTAAAGAAACCGACACAGTTCATCGTATGTATGTGATATACCAGTATATTTTAAGCAATTTGTAGTTAGCACTGAGAAGATAATCCGAAACAAACGTATCAAAATTAGTTATCTACGAACGTGGACGAAGCGCTAATAGTTACTGCGACTTAGACATATTTAATTTCATTCCTAAAAGTATCAGGACCTCAAGCAGGACGTATAGAGTGATCTTTACCAACTCCAATCATGTATCGAATGCCCATGGAAGCTTCACGCCTTCCGAAATGTCATGGCAGTTGAAAGCAGTCTAAGTCAAGTCATCATAGAAGTGATGAAGAGCATCGCAACAACAAAGAGTGTAATGAGAATTTTTCTCAAAAAAGCAAAAGTTTTCAACTCAAACTTAAGATTTCCTGTGGCTCTAATTTCCAATTTTTATTATTATTATTTATTAATCAAACAATTTTTTTACAATATTTGCTTAAAGTGTACTTAATCCTATTGCAAGGTATATCATATAAGGCATAGGATATAAATAAGATTATCATGTCTCTTCATAACGACATCTTATTACAACCACTAACTATTACCAGCCTACTTAGTATGGCATGGTGATTATGTAATATTTCTGTGTAAAGCTAAAGTGATTTTTCACTCAGCAACAGACTGATGGACGACCGAAAGGAGATTCCGTTGACCTACTAAACTAAGTGAATTACTAGTTGGAAGCGATGTTGTCCTGGTACCCCCTATTGTATCGACCCGGCGACAATCGCCAATGATTGGTAAGATCGAGTCCACATAGATGTGATTACGGAGTCAGGGGGCGAAGGTCACATTTCAATCGTGTGGATTCGCCACGCCAAGTGTTGTGACAGACTTCAAGAATGAAAGAGAGAGCGCACCTGATAGCATCATTTGAGTTCCAGCGAGCAAGTTACTATCTAACCGGGTGAGTTCGTTCAAACGATCTTGATGAAATTTGACAAACAGCAGACTATGGTATGGAGAGGTACAGAGGATACTGCAGTACACACAAACACAGCCGGTCACGGGCTAAAGCTAGTAATAACTTCAAAGTAAATTTGTTAGTAAGTAATACAAAGAAGTTATGCTCTGAATTTCTCTACGTGATAAAATCCAGAATGAGGAAATCCGTAGATGGAAAAGGGACACCGACATAGCTCGACGAGTCAGTGAGCTGAAGTAAAAATGGGAAGGCCACATCGCACGAAGAACCAATAACCGGTGGAGAGAAATAGTTCTCGAGAGTCGACCACGTATCGGGAAGCGTGTACCGGGCCGTCCTCTTACTAGATGGACCGACGACCTGGTTATGGTCACTTTAGTTAATGTTGTATTCTCTCTAAGATTAAGAAAGGTTCCAGAGGCAGCGCCTCATTAGGTTGAAGCTTCTGGGTGCGCACGTTTACCATCCAACGGCCTTATCGTCACTCACCATCAGGTGAGATGAAGGCCAAGTGCAAACTCATCATACATTTAAAAAAAAAGATTCGACAATAAGTCACGCAAGATAAAACACATGACTTTCCGTGGTTGCACGCAGTGTCGTATTTGTCGTAAGGTTCAGTAGCCCCGGGTCTAGGGCGGCCAGCTATTAGGGACGGACAATCGTGACAAAAAATCACTGATGATAACAAGAAATAACTCAAAGTACCTAAAGTAATCTAGCAGATATAACAGTTAACTACATTTCATATGTAGTAAATTCATTATGCAGTCTATATGATGGATGCTGAGAAAGAGGCGGCTGGTACTGTTACCACAGGGCCTGGGGCCTAGGGCGGACAAGACTGCAAATCCGTCACTGGTTGTACTAAAAGGTGACTAAGGGACTAACGAATAGTAAGGCTGATGTTCAGAAAGGTATGACGTTACGTCTAATTTAGTTACCGAGTGTGAGTCCCAGAGCCGCATGAATCGAGGCAAACGAGTCTCCGGGCACGTGACTCGCCTCGCGGAGTCCTTCCTTGTTCAGGGCTCAGATGTAATACCTGCGCACAACTGCTCGGTATAATATATGTTGATAGAGATGCAACGAATACCACTCTGACGAATACTGATTCCATTATTCAGCGAGTACAAATATTTAATTTTACTTCAGCTGCGCTTAATGTTAGTAACAGAATAAGACATGATAAGCAATGGCAATAAGCGATTGGGCAGGTCAAATCGCTCGAAGAACGGAAAACCAATGGGGAGAAAGAGTTCTCGAGTGGCGACTATGTAAGTACGTAGATGTCGCGGGGAGTCGCTGTATGCAAGTGGGTAGGGACCGGTCATCGTGGCTTACCTTAGGGGAGTATGCATATATGCAGCAGTGGATGCTTCTCGGCCAATGACGATGAAGAAGTCATATTAAATATTTTCAAATAATTTACAAACAAAAATTAACACTCGTTTTAAAAAACCGGCCAAGTGCGAGTTGAACTCGCGCACCGAGGTTCATACGGAAAATTATAAATAATATGCACTCAAAAATCGTCTAACGAATGCGCCTAAATATCATTTTAGATTTAGTTTTGCTAGTCGTCACTCAAATTGCATTATTAATGCATTGAAGGACGTCTAAAAACACGTTTGTTGTATGGGAGCCCCCTTAAATATTTATTTTATTCTGTTTTTTAGTATTTGTTGTTATAGCGGCAACAGAAATACATCATTTGCGGAAATTGCAACTGCCTAACTATCACGGTTCATGAGATACAGTCTGGTGACAGACGGGCAGACAGACAGACAGACGGGCAGCGGAGTCTTAGTAATAGGGTCCCGTTGGTTACCCTTTATGTACGGAATCCTGAAATCAGTTTTGCAATTTCTCACGCATTATTAGATGAGGTTGAATCCATATATACAAAACAAAAGTATGTCTACGAAATAAATTTCGTTACATGTACTTGGTCGACGCTGTCACTTTGCCAACCCTGCCTTTAGTAGTCTAGTCACTGCGTCGGTGTTCGTCCAGGTTGCATAACTCAGTGTTATCTGGCACAGAGCGGCGATTATGTGAAGTTTTCTTATTGTTTCACCGCTATCTTAATGCGAACTCTGAGACTTCCTCGGTCGCCTTCCATCTTCACTAAAAGGCTGATCTTAAGATGGCGGTTTAAGGGAGGATCGCACCTTATTTAAAGTATTCAGAAACAGTTGTGAAGATAAAAGATAAAATGGCCGATGCCAAGTTCAATTCAGAATTCTAGCACACTTCGATAGTGAAGTCTTAACATCACTCACCATCAGGCGAGATGTGGATCATTATAAATAATAACAATAATCATGATACTTAGGAACAACTGGTACGGAAATTCAATTTGGAGGTATCCAATTCGTTCACCGTCTGGTAAATCGTTTGATTGGTGATACATTCTATTTTCATACAAAGTTTTTTGAGTTCGCATCTGTCCTTCTTCCTCACTATTATTTACGAGGAAGTGAGATGAAGGACCCATTTAAAAAAGTCTATCTTTCTTTGCCGTGCTCATACCGCAGTTAGATTACCCTTGCAGTCGGTCATAAATAAAAGTTTCATCATCTTCTATAAAAAATAAAACAAAGTCGGGTTAGTTACACAATTTATAACTCAAGAACGGTTCAACCATTTTTATGGTCTTTGATTACCGGTTGATGGTATAAATTCACCTGAAAAAATATTCATTTTCTCATACATTCACGACCTAAAAGAAAGTTAGAACTACTTGATTTTTTGTAGAGTTGAAAGGTCGGAAAAAGTCATATGCTACTTTATATGCCGATCGAATAAATAATTCCCAAGGGATAAATCTTACAGAAAACGCAGACGAAGTCGCGGGCAAAAGCTAGTTATTATTATTATACTCTCGCAAAAAGTTTAACTCCCCATAAACAAATTAATATTTACCAAGTACGCTGTAACAATGTGTTATTGATCCCGTGTGTCACTCTCAGGGACCGTTAATTTTAATCACCGCAATAACGCTGCTTGCGTTGTAGCCCATGGCCGTGGCCCGTGCGGCGTGGGCCGTCCATGGACCGTGGCCCCGTGCCCCGCCGTGAGAACCGGGACTATGTCAGTCGTAAAACTGTAGCACCGGGATATTCGTTTTTAGTGTTACTGCACTATTATTCAGATTAACTCAATTTTATGCATTATGAATTTAATACAGCTTATGTTTTGGTAGTAGGTATTCGTAAATTTTTTTTTACATATATGTATATCTCTCTCATCTCTCTCTCTTATGTGCCTCCCCGTGCCTTGGCGTTTATAGAGAAGAAGGGAACTATGGGAAAGTACCGTCAGTTTCAGTCCAAAATAAAAATAAACGTAAAAAACACGAATTAAGTCTATTACACTATAGTATAGAAAGAGCCTTGTCGATGTAAAAGCAAGTATAATAGCTAAATGTTTGACTAACAATCACGAGATCCTGGGTTAGATTCCCAGTGGGCGTACCTATCGGTACTCGGTGTGGTTCGTGGTAGGCAATGGTAGGGTATTTTCTATGTTCGCTTGGCTAACTATCACCATGTTACCTAAGTCTGCCGCCAAACAGCAGTGTTAAGAGCACTGTTGTGTTCCGGTAGCAGAGCCAGAGCGCCTCATTAGATTGATGCTTCTGGGTGCAAATGCTTACCATCCAATGGACTTATCGTCACTTAAGCATCAGGTAAGATGAAGGCCAAAACAAAAACCATCATATATTTAAAAAAAATTAAAGACTAGTCGTATTCTTTAATAAGCGTTTAGGGCTATGTTTTAACCTTACCTAAGTTCTTTAAAAGCACAATACGAATGCGATTAGAGGCCGCCTGCCAAAAATAATCTTGCTATCGTCTTATAGAATATATATATAGCTATATATATATAAGAGAATATTCCAGAAGATCCACGTGGTCTATTCTAAAAAATAATCACAGTATGTACAAACCTTCCAATTTCCCGGAGTACACCAGCCCAGTGTTGTAGTCTAGCTGGCCAGCTGTGGAGTGGAACTGCACGCCGTCCGCGAACACGGAGCCCGGGTCCGGCTGAAGCACCAGCCTGAACTCCCTGAAACAATAACATTCATTATCAGTCAAAAGAGCTGAAGTGGCAATGGGCAGGCTACATCGCTCGAAGAACCGATAACCGGTGGGGAGTAAAGGTTCTCGAGTGGCGACCACGTACCGGGAAACGTCTACCAGGCCGTCCCCCTACTAGATGGACCGACGACCTGGTTAGAGTCGCGGGGAGTCGCTGGATGCAGGTGGCTCGGGACCGGTCGATGTGGCGTACCATGAGGGAGGCCTATGTCCAGCAGTGGACGTTTCCCGGCTGATGATGATGATCAGTCAAAAAACCCGTCAAGTGCGAGTCAGAATGCGCGCACTGAGGACTCCGTACAGGATATGATAAATAGGTAAGATAATATGAACCGAAGAAAAAAAAAACGAAAGCGCCTGACGAAATCAACGAGAAATTGTTAAATTTAAACATTAAAATACAAATAAATACAGGCGTGGGAATAGTTTGTAATCGTATCAGTTATTTTAATGTGATATAATTAAAAAGTATACTTTTCAGGTTTATTACTATACTTGTGCTGTAGGGCCTTACTTCTTGTCTATTTTCAGGTTTGTAGGTCAATGGGACATCAATATCAATGGAGACAAAATAAGGCTTGAGTATTTGATATTAATTTAAATTAGATACCTACACGTGTTTCTGAGAAAAGGGGTATTGACAGACAAACAAACGAACAATATAGTGATCATATAAGTGTTCCTTCTTTCCTTTGAGGTGCGGAACCCTAAAAACGTTTACTGATAAACATAGCCTTCCCCCGTGGTACATTATCGAGGAATGCCCGAACAGAAAATACTGAAACAGCTGGGTGATCCATATACTCTCCCTCCCAGGAGACGCGATACAATGGGCCAATGAAAACGACAAAATGTCATACGCTACAATAAAAAAGTATAGACATATATCTATATATACTATTATAACACGGTAACAGTAGTGTGTACATTGAAGATATTTACAAAAACGTTTAAATACTCGATAAAAATCATACCAGAAATCGCCCCTAACCAAAAGGAGGGGACGGAACGAACCCATAAAAACTTCATTCACCGGTAAATCCCAGCCACCTATTGGCACGTATTGCAAAACTTTTAAACTAGAAACATAAAGCGGTCATGCGGTCCCAGTATATCAGAGTTACGCCAGATTTATCACCCATTACACCTCCGCTCTAAATTTTAATACCTACCCACACTTGAACTCGCCGGCGACGGAGCCAAATTATAATTAACTCGTTGTTTGAATTGTGTGTGAGATGACGAAGTTTTTGCTTCAGTTTGGGACTGCATTGTTTATACAAGGTTAGCTATTGGCGTACTCGCTACGAAATTCGCGCACTGAACGTCTACGATAGACTTGCTTTATGATAACAATAAGTTAAACTGGGAAACTATCGGAATTACATTCGTATCGTGTTGAATTTGATATAAAAATTACACCTGAATTAAAACCATGTATGTTCTAAATTTTTAAGGTCATGTGCGTATTTCTTTAAAAAATACTTTTTTCCTACAATCTCACATGATGTTAAAACATGATGTATGGTACCGTTTGTCTAAAAAAAGACTATTCTCACATCCATATACTCGTATGATTCATCGAAAGCGAAGTCGTTCGTCAAATTCTTGTTTAGTCAAACCTTTGCCTCGTCGAACCCTTTTTTCGTAAGATCATTGTTTCGTCAAATCCTTTTTCTACAAAACCTTGCTCCGTCAAATTATTGTCTCAACAAATAATAGATTCGCCAAAGTGTATAATATAATAATTATATTGCATTGAGACATCATTCATAAAACATACATTATTTTTGTGATCAATACGCGATCGTATGTGACGCCAACGAGCAACCTGTAATCCGCTTATGAACAATCGAAAACGCCCGATTTGTCAGAAATAACGTGCCTGTTGGACACTGGAGTTGATTCTTACAAGGACAAAGAGCTACGAGAAACTCGACGTATTGATGAATTCCTTTTCAAGGAATACACGCCCATTCATCCATTGTACGAAGCCAGCCTTGTATGACATTCGGCACTTCATTATTTTTAGATTAATGTGGTTTAGTTGGTGGTAGGGCATTTTCTGTCAGCCTGGCTAGCTACCACCATGTTACTTCAATTTGCTGTCAAACAGCAGTGTTAATAGCACTGTTATGTTCCGGTATGAAAGGTAGAGCGCCTCATTAGATTGAGGCTTCTGGGTCCGCACGCTTACCATTTAACGGCCTTATCGTCACTTACCATCAGGTAATATGAAACCTAAGTTCAAACCCATTATATACTTCTCATCAGAAAAATCGAAACACCTTGCTTGTTAGGATTATCAGAAAAACCTATGGAAATTTAATTTGAATTTAGAACATTAACATTAGGATTTGAAAACCTCATGTTATTCACTATTAAACGACATTTGACATGAGAAGTATATATATAAAAAGCGCTGCTTATGTATATGTTGTACTATTGAGTATTATGTGTTTCAATGTAAGATTTCGTTGTCTTGCCTTACTGTGGAGGGAAGCCCACATAAATTGTGAATTATTTATTAATCAGTCAAATAGCTCGAGAGTCTAAGACTGCAAAGGTTAATTTTGCAGCTACACGATGGCAACACGGCAATTAATCAGTTAATCAAGCCCGAAATCCGGCCGACAAACAAGGCGAAATGCCGGCGAACAGCGCACTAGTTGCGAAATTGAATTGTTTTATGCATCAACGGGCATTTTCTACTACCTTGTAGTAGACAAGCAGCTAGTATTAAGATAAATTATTTGTTAATGTGGATTTAAATGACATAAATATGAGGGTATCGCAGTTCCTACAAATTTTGATAGATTTTCAATCTAAAATACTTACTATTACCCCATGGAAGTAAAAAGTATTATCTCTGTTCCAAAGCACCTACGTTACGTAAGTCCCTAAGAGAGAATCTTCTAGCAGGGCTTCCCAAACTGTGCGTCACGACAATATCCCAGGGGCGTCGTGTGTCGATGAGAAGTTTTGAGAAACTATGCTCAGAAAAGCAAGCATTACAACACTTTAATATTATATTTACAAGTTACATTATTCTAATTCTAGTGCGTAACCTATTACAAGCTGATACTGCATGCACAAAAAAAAGTTATATAATAAAATTGAAGAGATTAGATAATAATATATAAATATATGTCAATGTAGAACTAACTTAACTAACTAACCTAACTTAATCTAACTTAAAGGGAGACTTAAATATACTAAATTACATTATTTGATTATTTTTTTATTCGATTCGATAACCAGTTATTAGGCTTGTATTGAACTGGTGGGTATTTTTGGCCCGGAGGGTGGGTTCTGTGTTGAGGGGTGTCGTCAAATAATGGAAAATTCTCAAGGGCGTCACAGTACAAGTAAGTTTGGGAAGCCCTGACTAGGAGGTAAAGGAAACTGATACCTGTAATATACCTGTGCTGTAATATTAAATTGTTGTATGTGGGACCTTTTATGACATTCTGCTTTCATTGTGAAAGCAGTCGTTGTGAACAAGTACTTATTTACTGATATTATTTTATAACACACCTACATATCGTATGCAGACGTGTGTTCTCAGCTTTATAATAGGATCTAACCACGTCATCCCATGGGTGTCGTAAAAGGCGACTAAGAACTATTCAGATCACATCATGATCTTCCTATATAACCGATTGTCTATTCCCCGTAGTTCAATCAATTGAACTAGTGTACAAATTGAATTGAACCGTTGGGACAAAAGTTCAATTCAATTTGTACCGATCATCCAACTAAGAATTGCTAATTGAACCACCGGGAATAGATGTATCGCCGTCCAAGCACGGCAAAGCAAATCTCCTCATGGAAAGACCAAGTGGACTCATGCAGTCGAGTATGCTGACGATGGTATCACTTATAAGGATGTCAAAGCAAGCTGATACAAAAATAACAAGCACCAGTGTCTTTATTAAGTTCTGCTAGCTTGTTAAATAATAACAGATGTAATTAAAACATCCTGTATTTTCTAGGTGCGCTAGGAAATATGCGCAGAAGTGCTGTTCAGGGAAAGAAAATTAAATTTAAATCGTCTAAGCGCACGCTCGCTTCTGTTTCAGTGTTTAATTTTATTCCATGTTTCTGAGTCTTTCGGTTACTTGTATTTAATATTTTTTATTAATAACGACATACTTTAAATATATTTATCAAAAATTGAGTTGTTCTTGACATTCTCAACTGAGAACGAAGAACCCTCAAAGAAAGTGATGCACTGACTGCATTCTGTTATAGTTTTTTTACATATTGATCACCTGGGGACACCAAAATCACTTCCAATAGCCTCCTGATAAGAAATTCAAAAGTGTGTAAATGTTACATGTAGTTATGTATAAATAGACATAAGTACTTATATCTTCGCACGTTCCTGACAACATTGTTTACGGCTATTTTTCATGTCAGACAAAAAGTTTCTGTGATAATAATAAATACAGACACAGTTAAACTAAAAGAAAGCGGGCACTTGCCTGTTCGCCCAGCTGTAGGAGAAAAACGAATCCCAATAAAAAAGTACGCACGTGTTCGTAGTTACCGTACGAGTATACCGCAACAAAAACCTACACAATCCACGAAAGATCTAAATCATAGCAACGTGACGGGGTAATACAACTTTTATCAGGCAGTTCGCTCGGTCGTCCATCCTTGTTTAGGCACCGTGCATCAACACTGAAAACTCCGTAAGAAGTTATTAGCGGGACCAATTTCCCGAAGCCATTACTCATTTCTGGCAACAAGCGGCCGAAAGGTCCCGGAGTATCTCGTTTGCTTGTCTCGCGGACAGCTTTTTATGTCATCATGCGGCGACATCGCACCTTAGATTGTAGGAAGACCAACAGATAAAACCTTCAAACGTGACAGCGTAGGAAGAAAGGACGAGGAAAATTATTTTTCTTGGAACCCCCAATGGGAGTCAAAAATATAATAATAATAATTTATTGCAAAGGCATAAAATAACTATTATAAAAATAATAAAAAGGAATCCCATAGGATTATAAGCTTAGGAACCAAGTGGCTAGAGGACCTGAAACATTATTTTGCCTTAACTAAATTTTTTCGTTCCTTGAAAAAGAGCTTCTTTTTCAAAAGAGGAGATGGTTATACACAATATGTTCGACGTGTATTGTTACTGAATGAATGTTCATAATATATTACACCTGCCTATGTAGCCTCATGGCTCGTATTATTGAGGGCATCAAGAACAATGTCTATTAAAAGTTAATATGACATGGCACAACGTTGCGTAGATACATATGATGCTGACTGTACTTATTTCAAACGATCGTACTATGTAACACTTGCTACATTTCCGGCCTTACGATACAATGTTCAAAAATAAACATTGTCTAGGGAATAAGCGAATAAGTAACGAAAGAAAAACTAAACCCCAACTTTTAAATTAGCGACCTACCCACCTCCATTACGGCTGTGTTTTAGTTGTGCAAAAAAACTGTAGCCCCTAGCAAAATGTTTTAGCAATTTGGCAAAAATAAAAGTTTTATCGTTGGGCTACATTGTGCGGATTAACCTCGGGTTGACGTAAACTTCGGACACTGACACAGTTACGAGTTGGGCTCGGACTTTTGGGCTGGAAGACAGGCCCTGACTACGAACATTATGCCAGGTACTACGTCAGAGTTATAGAATTGGGTATATTTTGACTAGCTGAGTGCACGGAAGCAAGAAAAACAACAATGTATGCCAATATTACCGTCATGCCTTCAACGTCGTCGGTCAACAAGTGAATTTTAGCAAATATAGCTAAAAAACGCTACAAGGAAACTCTTTCACATAAAAAATCACATCAAAATAGCCACCCGTTCGAGAGCTACGATGTCACAGACAGACATTGGCGTAAAACTTATAACACTCTTCTGTTTGCGTTGGGGGTTAAAAATCGCGCTTTATACGAATATATAGGTATTTCTCAACATATTAGCTATCCTTGCCTCCGTGCTACTCATATTGTCGTTCCGGCTAGTGGTAAAATTCCGATTTTTCTATGGGTTTTGTACTTTCCCTTCATCTCACCTGATGCCAGTACGATAAGGCCATTGGATGTTAAGCATACGCACCCAGAAGACTCAATCTAATGAAGAGCCGGCTGTGCTACCTTTCATACCAGAATACAACAGTGCTAGAAGCACTGCTGTTTGGCGGCAGTCTTAGGTAACATGGTGGTAGCTAAAAACAGACATAGAAAATGCGACGAAAAAAACACACCAACCAAACCGAGTACCGATGTGACCTCTACTGGGAATCGAACCCGGGACCGGATTGTAAGTCCAAGCGTGGAGCCATTAGGTCACGAAGGTGGTTAAAACAATTGGATATACGTTACGGCAGGTAAACGTTGGCTAAGTTGCCAGGCCGGAAATATCCACATTTGACAACATTCACGTTAAGACATTGTTCTAATTTTAAAATTATATTGGTCAGGTGATGGTGCCTGATGCCTGGCTCCATGCCTGGTCCTCAGATATCATGAAACTTGCGAACCATCGCCCCTCCCTCACGTTGGGTCCCCGCGGAGACATCCTGATTACTACTGAGCCGGATCGAATCACTGTCGGGATACTTGCCCAGAGGATTATTAGTTTGTTTCCTATGATCCTAGGATAATTACGTACGCTCGAAAGGTATACCTGAACATGACATGTGACTTCATCTTTAAATCAGGATCACCCCATACACTTGGGTCTCTTGTGTTTTGTGATTAAAGCAAACTTGGCACAATTGTTACTTTGTTGGTCCTGAATGGACCTGGTCCATTTGTTGCTGGAACCCAGTTTATTTAATGTATAATATAAGCCACAAGACACGGCGTAACAAAATATCCCATCACATCCCATCACACGCGTTCTGGGTCCCAGCAGCTACCGGCCCAGCAAAGCCCACTCAGAGGCACCTATGTACAAGTCTGTTACTCGTAATTTAATAGTTTTTTCTTCTTCTCACATATAATGGGTACTGCGACATTTGACATATCGTATGTCGAAACAACTACTCTTAAGAACAGGAAAAGCAGAAAATAAGACAAAATTTATAGATAAACGTAAAATCTGTTTGCATTTTTAATTAAACACTTTAATTGACTATCTATAAAACAACAATAACAAAGCTTAGTAAATGTTTTTAAATGGTAATTTCAATTATTTCAGTATTATTTGTACGCCGATATGGCAAACTTTTTAATGGTTCTCTATAAACTAATGACAATGACATCCTTGTAATTTACCAAAAAACTTCAAAAACCTCGCAGGATCCATGCTTTGTGATGTGAAAACGAATAACCACCAAACGCAGAGTTCCCATACACCAGCTATGAATTTTTAATACGCTGTCACAGACATTGTATTACATAATATAAACATAATATTTTGTTTCATACATATAAACCGGGTTTTTAACTTGCGGATTGCAATTTTTAATGTAATGAAAATATCTTATAATCTTAACCACGACCGTAAAATCACGTAGCAAGGCAAAATTAAACGTATCTCAGCCCCGACCGCGGCACACCGTTTTAATCCTTTTGATGTACCTACCCGTAATTTAAATTTAAACACCTCTTATTTACGTCACAACCGCCTCCCCCTCGCTCCGCTTTTCCCGTCTCTAGCCGACTTCCTTCCTCTCCTGTAGAGATTAGTCTCTCTTTTCTTTAGATATATAATCGGACCAAAATGAATGCTTGAGATATCTGCAAAGCTCAACAGCACAGCTGGAAAAATAACAGGACTTTCGGTATTTCTAGAGTTTGCGATCGAATGCAGAGGTACTATTTAACCCACCCTGTTTTACATCATCCCATCAGAAGAGATATTAGGAGATCTTTATTTATGATACCAACAAGACAACTACTGACACAAACAACCCACACTATGCATTTCCCTACGCAATTTAGAGGTATAATGCTCACTGGTAAAGAAGAAATTTTGAATCTCTTTAAGACCAACGTGAACACGTCACTTCTGGGCATGAATCGCAAACCATGCCTGTTAACATCGACATGTAACATCAAGCGATATTGTGGTCAAACGCATTTCTTGAAAGGTATACAGGAACCTTCTTCATATCACCCGCATGAGTCCATTTTTGAATTTGAGCTACACCCGCATAGATTACCAACAGATTAAATGACAAGAATTGGCATGATCACAATAGGATATTGTCCAGACATCAGTAGATGCTAACCATCTCCTCAATTTTTTTCCTTTGCACCTTTTTATGACACCCATGCGATAATTCTCATGGCCAAATGAACTTTAATAACATATAATTGCCTGACGCAGTTTCTGTTGCGATTTTCTTTTCATAAAACTTTTCGATGCTTTCTAACGGCGGGAGTATTTTGTGTATCTTCGCGTGCCAGACCGAAGATTGCTTGACTCTAATTTTGCGCTCGGATGCGGTTGATACGTCGAGATGCGGAGATCACACGGATTTACAGGAAATTGTTGACAATTTCACGTTAATTAACGGTGAAATTTCCACGAGGGCCATGATACGGTAGCTCGTGCCTCTGATGTCAATATTATGGCTGTTGCGGTATTTTCGTGAAAGTAAGTTCGCTTTGTCTTCATATTTGTGGCTGCGGAATGTCTGAGTGGATTCTGTTTTCAAGTATGCAATGATGTGTTGAAATTTGTCTTAGTACAATCTCTGTATGAATTGTAAATAAATATTATTGTTATTAATAATAATAAAAACAAGACAAATAGTTAAAGTAATCCACTCGCCGTCATTCCTGGTGCAAAGGTACCCTCCCATGAGGCTCGCAGCATTGTCACGCTGTATTCCTATACGAGTAGATATCCTTTTGCACCAGGAGGGATCCGGAGTGGGAGTAAAAGCCTCTTTTAATCTGCGCATACTCGTATATGTTTAACTTTCTCGTTCTTGTTGGTTATTATTCCATAAATATTGCCACAAGGTTATTCATCTTGGGATCGGGTCAATGGCGTATCACACAAAAACAACCAAATTAACAAGAACATTTTGTTATTTACTTTTTCCCTATTTATTTAGAAGACTGCAAGACACGTGGTAATATTCCCATTAAAACTCGAGGAAATTATACCAGAACTCTTCTTAAAATGAGTACATATAATATTAAGAGAAATACTTAGTACCTAATTAGTGCGTCTATCTGCTTTCTCAACAGTTGAGATAATTAGCATCACATTCTGTTACAAAAGTAGGTTAATTACGAATTACAAATAGAAGTTCGCTCCTGCGCGTAGGCCAAGAGGCGTCTTCAAGGGGAATAATTGTGAAATACGATATTTCATTAGTGTCACATCATTTGAAGTTATTAGACTGTTTTGAAGTCGGGGAGAACTCGCACGCCTGCGCTTATGCAAAGGTTGGTAAGTATTAGAAGGAACTGACGACTTTTTATAACGAATTTTGTTTATTTTTCCGGCTTTTGCCTGAGACTTGCGACTGCAAACAAAAATAGAACTTTACCTAAAAGAATACTTACTATATGGGCTCCTTCGGCAAATATTTTCATTCCATCAACTGTACAAAAAATCTCGTCGATCTGTTACTGAGCGAAAGCAACAAGCAGTCTTCGCATTACAGTAGTTGTGTAATTTACAATTGGAAACCTAAGTCTACTACTGCTACCTAGGCTAGGTCAAGCAGCCGTCAGAGTCCCCTAGACACCCCAGGGCGGTCGTTGACACACGTTATTCTACATGCTTCACAAGCCTCGCCCACGCACCCGTTGCTAATTAAAATTTTGCCGAGGAGACTGTATCAAATATTCAAATGTTTAGATTATAAAACAAAAAATAAGACACGGCGCTTATTACATGTAGGTGTTAAAAGTAGGTCCTCGGTATCCAATGCACAATACCCATAGCTGCATACTATTCCTAGTACAATTACAGTAAAAACTACTGACAAGACCGCTGTACAATTAGCTTATTTGTAAATCAGTTTACAATTAAGCCGTCGTTTAGGGTCTCTTCAATCAATAACCTTTAAACAATTTTATGACATCGCCAGCAGTTTTTAGGGTTCCGTATTTCAAAAGGAAAAAGAGGAACCCTTTTAGTATCACTTGGCTGTCTGTCTGAGAACCTTTTTCTCAGAAACACGTGGAGATATCAAATTGAAATTGATATCGAATACTGACGTGTGCAATTCCTTTAATATGAAAAAAATCAAGCTTCTAAATGAACGTAATAAAACGATACAGCAGTTTGTGTTGCTTATTTCGACAATTCCTCTTGAAAGCGCATCAAAACCTATAGGGTCCTTCTAATTGACCTATAATCTTGCACCTTTTTTTCACCTTTACTTCATTTCACCTGATGTTAAGTGACATTATTGTAGAGAAGCGTAAAATATGTTGTACTAAATACGTATGTATAAAAATATGTATGTATTAAGGGTAACATGTCTGTAATGTTTGTCACAGTCTAAGGGCGTCACTTCAGAATGTTAATTATACAAGAGTTGTGCTCTGTCGGGACGTTACTCAAAGGAAAATAAGTTCGCTCGCCGCTGACCTACGAGTGTCCTACGCCGTAGCGACAGCTACGAGTGCTACTGCTACGAAAATGAATAGTTCCGTGGAACAGTGTTCAATTATAGTAAGGCGTATTTAATAGACAGGAAAATATTCAAGAATAAAAACCTTGTAATGCCTTGAAATGATGCGAGAGCTTTTAATCTTTGTCTTGAGTTTTTGGGGTTTATAACATTTGATTAGTCAATTAAATAGTTTATTATACGCCATAATACGTATAAATCTTTTAAACATTTAGTATATATATTAATTATTTTATGAGTAAAACGAGTGACGTCACAGGCCGCGACCGATTTTTATGGAGCAGTGCAGAGATGCACTGGAGTGAATAGAAATGCTATGTGACGGGAAAAAAACCGGTCAAGTGCGAGTCAGAATCACGCACCGAGGGTTCCGTAAAGAATATAAATAGCTAACACACGAAAAAAATTCACGAGCAATTGCTAATTTACACATAAAATAAAAATAACGTGCTGGCGCTGGAACAGATCGTAATCATATAATTTTAATGATATACATAATAACAATTTCATGATTCTAGGTCAATGGGAAGTACCCTATAGGTTTTGATTCATTGTTCATCGAAAGATGTGTGATAAACAGTATCTTTTTATTGACTGTATATTTTCACAGTGCAAAGGAACTGCAGACTTGAGTATTAAATATTATTTCAACTTAATACCTTTACGCGATCCTGAGAAAAAGGGTCTTGACAGACAGACGGACAACCTGGTGGTCCTTTCCCTATAGGGATACATCCTTTTTCCTTATGGGGTATGGAACCCTAAAAATGTCAAGCCACGTCCGTATCTTGGTCTTCCACGTGTAGGAATAAAAGGAAAATATGATCTCACACCTGAAGACACCACTTGCGAGATCATGTTTTTTATTATTTTATTAAACAAGTATCGCAAGCCACCTGGCCCAGTATAAAGTTACCGCGGGAACGAAGCCACCAGCCACCGTAGCTGGCGGGAATGTCGCTTCGCATCTGCGGTGTGGTGTACACCAAACAACGTCAAGTTACTTGCAGTATCATAGTCTCAGAGACGCGGACGTAGTCAGGGACACTGTGTGTGAATAGTCATATCAACTTTTTCCCCTTTACTTTTTACACACTTTATCTTATCACAGCATACGTCAGATCAGGAATCTTGTCATTCTTATTACGGCTTATACTAAATTAGTTTTTGATTTTAATATTTTAGTAGTATTTTAACCGCCTCCGCCTAATGGCTAAACGTTGGACTAACAATCTGCAGATCTCAGGTTCGATTCTCAGTGGGGGTACGGTTTTGTTGGTGGTAGGGAATTTTCTATAACCGCTTGGTTGGATACCACCATGTTACCTAAGTCTGCCGCCAAAAAGAAGTTTTAATAGCACTGTTGTGTTCCGGTATGAAAGGTAGTAGAAACAGCGCATCATTAGCTTAAGGCTTCTGTGTGCGAACGCTTTCCAGACCCTAATGTGAAGGAACTACGTCACGAACTTGGTTTCGTTTCTGTTTCGGATTCCTTTCAGATTTGGACACATTTGTATGAATCCGAAATTCGAATTTTAAATGGATTTCGATCGGTCGTTTTTCATGGTGTAGGCCCTGGCCGTCAATATGCAGCGCACGTCATTTTTAGTTAGTTATGCATTGTTAAACGAGGTTCCTTACGTATATTCTTTACAAATCCGTGGTTAAGGTGGTTCTTTACAAATTCGTGGTTAAGTCACCAACAAGTGCTCTTGTCCTGTCTTTTTTTCATTATCATTATCACTAACATAGTATGTAAGACTTATCTCCATGAACATAGGCCTCCTCCATGGTATGCCACAATGGCCGGTCCGAAGCCACTTCCATCAATCGACTCTCCCTTTCTAATCATCATCATCATCAGCCGGGAAACGTCCACTGCTGGACATAGGCCTCCCTCATGGTACGCCACATCGACCGGTCCCGAGCCACCTGCATCCAGCGACTCCCCGCGACTCTAACCAGGTCGTCGGTCCATCTAGTAAGGGGACGGCCTGGTAGACGTTTCCCGGTACGTGGTCGCCACTCGAGAACCTTTACTCCCCACCGGTTATCGGTTCTTCGAGCGATGTGGCCTGCCCATTGCCACTTCAGCTCACTGACTCGTCGAGCTATGTCGGTGACCTTCGTTCGTCTACGGATTTCCTCATTCCGGACCTTATCACGTAGAGAAATTCCGAGCATAGCTCGTTCCATTGCTCGCTGAGTGACTTTGAGCTTGTTTATTCGGCCCTCAGTAAAAGACCACGTTTCGGTTCCGTATGTCATCACTGGCAACACGCACTGATCAAAGACTTTTGTCTTTAGACGCTGAGGTATTTTGGACGAGAAGATATGCCGTAATTTCCCGAACGCTGCCCAGCCGAGTTGGATTCTTCGGTTGACCTCTTTGTCGAAGTTGGATCTACCTAGTTGAACGATCTGTCCCAGGTATACATACTCGTCTACAACTTCGATTGTAGTGTTCCCAACCACTACCGGCATAGGTGCAACATGGACATTTGACATGATTTTCGTCTTGTCCATGTTCATTTTTAAACCTACCTGTTGGGAAACTCTGTTGAGGTCATTGAGCATTGCGTTCAGATCCTCCAAGGATTCTGCCGTTATGACTATGTCATCGGCAAATCGAAGGTGAGTGATGTAGTCGCCGTTGATGTTGATGCCCAGTCCTTTCCAGTTAATAAGCTTGAAAACATCTTCCAGTGCAGTGGTGAAGAGTTTCGGGGATATAACGTCACCCTGTCTTACACCTTTCTGCACTTGGATCGGTTTCGTGCATTCATCCTGTACTCGGACGGACATTGTGGCTTTATTGTATAAACATTTCAACACTTCGATATAGCGATAGTCAATGTGGCACCTTTGGAGAGACTGAAGCACTGCCCAAGTCTCGATTGAATCAAAGGCTTTCTCGTAGTCCACAAACGCCAAGCATAATGGCCGATTATACTCCTCGGTCTTCTGTATAATCTGCCGGAGCGTATGTATGTGGTCTACGGTACTGAAGCCTTTTCGGAAACCGGCTTGTTCGGGAGGTTGGAAGTCGTCAAACCTGCGTGCTAGTCGGTTCGTAATGACTCTCGAAAATAACTTATAAAAGTAAGGCATTATCCCTTTCTAAGATTACTTATAACTAATACCACATAAGACATCCCAAATTAAATGATTTTTTTATTTGTTAAAAACCGTAATTATTACGTATTAGAAAACTGGCCAGTATTTTTAGTCAGATAGACATACAATATACATATATATAAGTCAGTTTTAGTCAACTTTCAGTCACTCCTAACTACAGCCCTGTCGACAAATCTCATGAAGTAGCGAGTGTAATAAAGGCGGGAGGACTATTCGAGACACACCGCGCGATATCTTTACTGTTAGCATGATCGTAACGAGGTTATAGGCAAACTTACCATATCGTTCTATAAAATGACTAGTATTTGACCGCGAATTCATTCGGAAGGCATAAACAGATCTAAAACGGTATCGTGTTGCGCGTCTAATTCTCAGACGACTGCGCGCCGGAAACCATTTTAAAAACAGACTAAGGGTATTACATTATATACCAAGTCATGGCCATCAATTCGTACCGTTCGTAGGTAAATCTTCCTGCAAGCGTCTTGATTATTACCTTCTCATGCGACGCCGCGCTAGATCGTCGTAGAGATCTCTGACGGAAGCCCAATGTTCATCAGTGGACTTTTCAAGCTGGCATTAACAAAGATTTTCTTTAATGTGAAGATGATCAGCAACCTCAATGGTCTAACTAACAAGATAATAATGACAGCCTTCCTATGTATGCCTTTCTACTACATTACTATATTAACTCATTGTGGGCGTTATTTCGACTTAACGGCTTAGCAATAGACGAGATGAAGGCCAAACCCACTGCATAAAAAACTCAAGCTTGTTAGGTCCACCTATAGTAAGTATTCGAAACTCCGTTTTCATACTGGATTTCCGTCGCTAATAGCAATACACATGTATAAAGATATATTTGAAATATTTAAAATAGTAAATTCCAACGTAAAAAAATGCGAGTCGGGCTCGAGAAATGACGGTCCCTTACCTTGAATGGAAACATATCAATGTTGTCAGTTATCCTCTAATCTAGGGCTTAATAGGGGTCGCCCTAGTAATCTTAACTTCATGCAACAATTTAAAAAACTATACAATTCATAGAAATTTTTGCTTGTTTAGTAAACTATTGCGAAGACTCGCACGAGAAATACGGAACGTATCAAAGCAATGTCAATTTTATGTCGCAATGTATTGCTGCACCGAATGTCAACATGTCGCAAAATAAACAGAATAAAAAGAAGCATAATAGAGAGCTCTGACGTAGAAAACTATCTCCCGGAACGTACACGTAGCTTCAACAAGTTTTGAACTTAACGTGTCACGAACAGGCATATACTCTACTGTTTATGAAGAGAATGAACTCCGGACGTCGCGTTGTAGCAGAAGCATCTTGTTGTTATATTCTAGCGAAATGAAGTCAGCAAGTAACAATGGTACGCTAGGCTAGGAGTGTGTTATTCGAAAATTTTGATAAATTATAGTTTTAACTGAGTTGGTCCGTGGGTCAGGAATTGATTTGGAAATATGTGAATTATAATAATAATAATAATAATAATAATAATGTTTTTATTAAAGGCATAAAAAACCCAAAAATAATAATAATACAATAATAAAAAGATACAAATAATAATATAAAACTAAATATTACAATTAGAAGAAAGAAAAACCTAGTCTAGTCTACATCACATTCGGTCTACATCATTTTCGGTTTGCATCCCGGTGCACGGAGAGCCAGTAGCCAAAAATAGGACTGGACACCCCCTCCACCACTGCCTGGAGAATGGCGTTGTCTGACGCTCTCAGTCTCTCCCGGAAAGACGCGACACGTGTCCTGATGACACAGAAGAAGTCAGGGACCCTCGCCTCGGCGAACATGCTCGACGCGCTGCACCAACGCGGCAGCCCCATCAGGATGCGGAACGCGTCATTGTACTGCACCCTGATGGTGCTCATCGACCTTCTTAGGTAGTTGGTCCAGAGTTGACAAGTGTAGAAGCACTGGCAGTACGCTTGAAACAGCGTTACTTTCACAGCGTCGCTACACTTGCCAAACCTACGCGCGAGCATATTGCACCTTATAGAGAGAGCCCTTCTCTCTCTCTCAATTATAGAAGTTGCATGGTCAGATTAAGGATCAACATAGGCCTGTCCTTGTCTTGTCGAAAACACGACTATTATTTTATTTAACTTGCGTATATACTTCAGTCCCATTGTCTTCCCAGTTAACATTCGAAAAAGTGCAACGTAGCCGACTATTGTTTTATATTAGCTAACGGGCGAGTACTCAAAGCCTTGCTTTCGGGTAAAGAATTACCAGCGCCTCATTAAATTGAAGCTTCTAGATGAGCACGCTTTACATCCAACCGGCCTTATCTTATCCATCAGGAGAGATGAAGGCCAAGTATTAACCCATTAATCTATGAACTAATGATGAATTTAGGGAACTATTTTTAGCAATTTGCCATAACAATAAATTCTATCAAAGTTTGTATCTCGAATTGCAAGTCAGGAAAAGTGTTTACCGGTATTTAAGCCACTGCCCAGTATATAAAATTTAAAAAAAACAACAAAAAATTGTCCTTCGTTGGGCATTATTTAGGAATGCGCAAAAAAAAACTTCTTTGCAGTAACGTTGTTGACACAGCATCCCAGCAGCTGAGCTATTTGCAGCAGAGTGTGGTCGTTAGACGGGCCATTAGCTAGGTGCATTAGCGACGGCTGTCGATTAGCTGCTATTCTTCCGACTCATTGCGCTGAGTGGCCACTGGCAGTGTTCCTAAGTTTCATGGTTATTTGACCGCTAAGATAAAACCAGTCTCTAAGAATCCTTAAATCTGGTCGGTTTTCTATAAAAATAAAAGTGTATAAGGCGTTTGAAATTAATTATACTTACATACATAAAATACTGTTATTTACAAGCACTGTAAGTTAATTTAAATAATGACTGAAGAATTACATTTCAACTAGCGGCCCGCCCCGGCTTCGCACGGGTGTACATTTATTTTTTAAACATGTGGAATAAACTTAGTGATGTATATTTATGCAAGACAAAAAAAAACAAATTGTAAATCTAAACCATTCTTGAATTTCATCAAATTCGGTCCAGCCATTTAGGAGGAGTTCAGTGACATACACACGTACAGTAGAATTCTATATAAAGAAGATAGAACACTATTACAGATCTTAATTGTACCTTGCCTTAGTATTTATCAGTCAGTATTTATCAGTAATATTTATACGAGTCTAAAGGTCCCCCTTATTGAACGTGCGATCCATTAGATTCTTTAAAGAATTTGTGTATTTTTATAATTAATCATTTAAAAAAAGTATCAATAAACCTATGCAACATTCTCGTAACATGCATGACGAAACAAGAATGTAAATAATAAATATTTGAGAATCCTTCAGTTTCCGCTCCATTTTGATTACCCGCGCCTTTCATTGTGTTCTATCACGGGGCCGCATACGATGGACATTCCCTTCCGGATGATTCGGTCTGCGGTCAACAGATTACTCGCCTACGATAATTTGAGCGTCATTGGGCAATGTTTGTACGTGGATTGCTCAATTTATGTTACAATTTGAACAACTGGCGTGCTGCTTATTTCTACGTTAGTTGCATATTTTTGTTATCAGTTGGTATTTTTCTGTGTGCAAACATTCCATTATCGATCATAATACGAAATAGTCTGTAAAAACTCAATTTCGTAAGGTTTTCTAGTCGTGCGTTTCAAAATTGCGTCATCATTATTTGCCGGAAAACAAGAGTGCTAAACATATTTCCCCATGGTACGCTATCATGTCTAGTCCTAAGCCGCTTTCACCCAACGGCTCTTGCAAGTCATCGGCAAATTTACAAAGTCTTCGGTCCATCTAGTTTTGAGGCACTACATGTTTATAGTAATAGTATATAGTGTACACTAGGTTATCCATTCTCCGATCAATGCGGCTTGACCATTGCCACAACGTTTACTACGGCTTCCAAGTTAACATTTGTTTGCGGAATAAATACGTTTTATTTATTTCTAAATATTTTACTTAATCTTATGGCAATTTAAATGCGATGCGACAGTACAGTGATGCGACAGACAAGTGCAGGGAACTGGAGAATGGTCATGAGCAACATCATACCTCTATTTTGCGGAGGGGAAATCTTTCAAGGAAATTCGGTGCTTCGGGGGAAAACCCCTCCGGTGTCACTCTCTCGCCATTTTTCCCAAGTTCTAGAACGCCTCTTCTCTAATACATCATTCATATTTCGCATTTATCTTTCACTTCTGCGGCAACCACATCCAAACAAACCCTACCCAACACTTCACTTACACCTTTGACGTGCAGGTTTCCACACGGGGTGGCTTCCTTCACCGAAAAGCCAATTATAAAAAACACATGTTCAGCACATTATCTTCCTTGGCTTCACAGTCGGATTGAACGTTTGTACAAAGCTAGAGTGCAGCTTCTAGAATCCAACATCAATCAATGCAATGGCTCGCTTCCTCAATTGTGGATCAATTGATGAAATTGTTGTCGGTCCGACAACCGCTGTGTGATTGTCGAGGAAGTATTTATATGATGCGTCGAGACCGTGTGACCTACGCTGTTGAGAAGGTGCACCCAGGGCTTCCTGTGGGTGACGGACGGACGATACAAATGACAGTAATAGTTCAACTGTACCGGACGGTAGTCTAACGAGATACGTCTATAAAACTTGGGAATCTTTTGGAACATAACCATTTATTATCACTATAGCAAGAATTCAGGTCTCACGGAAACCTTTTTTTACCCAAAACGATGAAAATGGTTTCTGTGTACACAAAGACAACTTTATAACATTACTAGTAATAGACTGGCCAGAGCAACCAAAATTTTGATCCTAAACTTTTAACCAATCGGTAATAAGTCACTCAGTCCAGTGTCAAATCAATCGCGTCTGTACAAGGCATTTCTCGTCCCATTTACTTTAGGCACCAAAGTTTTTCTATGAAAAGTTTTCCAATCTCTCCAAGCTCTACATTCATATATATGTATTTTTAATTTTTCTATAAAAACTATAACGGTAACATAAATTTAATAATAATAATAAAATTCACTCATTAGCTTAAAACAGTCTTTCATCATCATCAAGTTCTACGCCTACCCTAAAAATCTGCAGCTAAGTAAAAAAAAAAGAATTTAATACTCAAACATCGCTATATGTTATGTTACCCATTATGCTTTACCAGCAAAAGAAAATTGCCACCTTGCAGTATCAAACTATGTTTCACGAGACCACTTTGCATAGAGCACTTAAAGTTTTTTCTTTCTCTATTGCAAGTAGTTTTTGTTTTAAATTTTAAAACATCGTCGTGAGTTACACACTTCTGAAGAAATTAAAAGACGTTTGTAAAATCTAAGGCATAGCTCTGGTACCCAGTGATTAGACTATGGTCCAGGGATGCGCAGGAGTGCCAATTAGTATACGGCCGCTAACACTTGCGTCTTCATTGTACAAATAAATTGGCATAATAAACTGTCCTCACGTACGAAATTTTGTAGTGTAAGGTCTACTACTATGCGCTGTATTAGTTACATACATTGAAAGGACTCATTTAGTTTAGACCAAATTGAAATGAAGCACACGGGAAGCATCACCTTTCAAATAAAAAAAGAATCATCCGAATCCGTTCACCCAGTCAAAAGTTATCAGGTAACAAACATAAAATTTTAAAAAAACATACCCGTCGAATTGATAACCTCCTTCTTTTTTTGAAGTCGGTAAAAAGCAACGATAACGTACCGTTAAGTTATAGCCCAGTCCAAACACAACTACCTACCCGTCCCTTCGACTGTAAAGTTGAAGTGCATGGCGCACGGATGCATTACCAAATGGATACCACCATGCATTACCACAGATAGGCAACGACTGGCTCAATGAAAACATTGAATGCAACAACCTAAGACTAGCTTATTGAAGCAGACAGCTAATATACTGTTCATTGTAATAACAATTTAAATCGCACTTGGCTATTACTCGTATGCAAAACAATAATTGTCATGTCAACAACTTAACGATTTCAAAGAAATTCGGCTGCGGCGTAGACCCGCTAGTAAATTTGGCAATTTATATCGAGGCATCGAAATGAGGTTGTGTTTGTGACGTGTTGGAGACTGCTGCTTGTATACAAAATGTTTTGTGTTTAATATTATGCACCGTCATTTTTGTCGATTAAATTTATATAAAAAATTCAAAGTTTAGAACAAACACGAAAAATTATATCAAACTCAGTTCAAGGGGCTCGGGACTAGTCACTCTGGTGTACCATGGTAGTTCAGTTCAGCTCGTTTCCCGGCTTATGATGATATTGGGGATGAAAGCATATCTTTGCTTTTGAAAAAACATCAGGCGTGCAGTCCTTTTTTACTGCATGATCTATTGTGACAATCCCCTATAGTAGATCAAAGCACCTCCCAAAAGCTCTCGGCCGTAAACCGTACAATAGGACTTGGAGGTCTTGATACTCTCCACTGCGCCAGTGTGGTCTCCGAGGTGATGTAGAGCAAAGCCTGTTGTCGCTTAGGCCCATGTAACCGAGCGACAACTTTTATTCGTGGTTACGGAGTAAATCGTCACTAAAAGTGTAGTGTACTTCTGAAATCAGTTCCATCTCTTACATTGCAACGATCAGAGCGTCGACCACGAAGCGGAATCCATCTGCCGTGTTCGATCGGAACGGTTTAATTAAGGGAATGGGGCCCGCTACGGTCCACGATCACGCTCGAAAACGACGCACAAATGGATTAGTCTGTCGCGCTACCATCCAACTCTATGCTGTCCCAATCTGTGAAGTTATAGACATATATGTTGGAGCAATGACCTTTTCAGTTGCCCTGTTTCACGAGGAGGATGACTTTAAGTGACAGAAGATTCAATGACATACTCGTAAAAAATTATGGGGTTGAAATTGCACTTCATGTCACCTGATGGTAGGTGATGTCAAGACTGTGTAATAGAAGCATGCTCACACAGAAACTTGAAGTTATGTGCATGACTTATGACTCGTTGTCTTATGTTAAAACGTAAATTCAATAGACAATGTCTCAAGTCTCATATGAGTAAGGCCTAACTATAGCTTTGAACAGTTTAAATATTACTCAGGACCGGCACAAGCGAAACACCGGCCTAAATATCTGTTACGATATTTACTTAGGCGGCACGAAACAACACTGATGAATTAATAGGATTGTAGGGTTCCTACATATACGTTCCGGACATTACTCTTCTATATTCAAAAAGGTTATGATTAACCTTGACTTTGTTAGATTCAAGCATTTTGCACAATCTAAGATAACAGTTATATAGTCAGCTATATAATCGTGAACTCAATGTTCGGAATATGAAATTTGCATCACAGACTATGCCATTGTGAAGGAGATATGATATTGATTCCTATCTATAAAATCATTTTGAGTAGTGTAATTACGAAGTCACTCGTTTTCAAATTCAAATAGTCTTTATTGCGCGCGCGCGCACACACACACACAAAATAAAACAGAAAAGGTACAATGAAGGCGGCCTTATCGCTAAAAGCGATCTCTTCCAGGCAACCTTGGGGCAGAAGAATCATGTGATTAAGAACGGGTAAGTAAGTGGTGCTAAATATATATATATATATATATATATTATGAATAATGATATGATAATGAATAAACAATCAGAAATCAAAGGAGAAGAAGGGAAGAGGAAGGAAAGAAGAACGTTTTATGATTTAAATGAACTAATTGTCATGGGTACCGCACTATTTGAAATTAACCAATTTTGGCCACATTTCGCTACACACGCTTATGTCAGGCTAGACCGTGAAATTCAAGCGTCGACTTTAGTGTTTAAATAATTACGGATACGAAGACTACTTGAAATGTCTGGAAATTTATTTTGAAGCAATTTAATTATATCCACGTACTCGTAGGTATTATTGTTACGTCTAGACGTATGGCACTCACTGTTCCAGTAATTGGATATGAAATTCTCGATAGCCTCTCGCTTTGAGCGGTCTCGTTATAAGTGGATCAATTATTCTCCCTCTGGTAATGCCTGCCTTCTACATAGTAACACAATACAATCTACATACTAAAACACATACTTTTGGTACTAAAATATACAATTTACGGACTCGAGCACACAATAAGTACTCGACTGGGAACTGTTTATTGAAAGCCAGCGATAATGTAATTGAAAATTTGTAGTTAGGGTTGTCACATTGTTTGAGATAAAACAATAAAATGTGTTAAAAACACAATCTCAAAAACCTACGCAACATAGCGTGGTGATTATAGCAAATCCCCTCATAGAAAGTACAATGTGCTGATCTATGAGCGCGGCTTATGTCCAACAGTGGACTCATGCGGCAGACAATTGTTACGAAATAAATAGTTAGTTACCATATGAAAAATGTATGAATTCGAGCGTAGATCAAATGCTAATCTTGTCTTCATAAAAGATCGTATACCTTGTTGCTGATAATGTTTTACTACATTTTAACATTACGAGTAACTACGTGTTTATTCAAATAACTTTGGCGATAACTTCGTAAATAGTTGCCATTAGTGTTAAATTGTACCAAACCTGAAAAAACATAATACTTGAAATTGGATTAACGTTCCAATATTACCCTCAATATGACTTGTTGGGAGGAAGAAATGTGAAAAAGGGGGCGGCCTTGGCATATAGGGTTTATTAAATAATAATGAACTAGTAAGCATCCATCTTGCAGACTATGTTATACATTTGATCATAATATTAACTCCCGACGTGACTCTTTAGTTAAAGCCTGATGTTTATACGTTGTCAATCTATGGCATCGTAATTCTCAAACAGGTGGACCGCTTTAAACAGAGAGCTAGCAGATTACACATATCTAGGAACCCATATGTGTAATCTGTTCGTTAATTTGAATATCTTCTCGTTGACTGATAACATCGATTATCATGACGTGTATAGATGTAAAGCTTTTAATGGAAATGTCGTTTTTTTAAAAAAGAGTGTATTTAACCTGTTGTGCGCACGGAAGTTGATCCGCAGCGGCTGGGGCGGGGAGGTGCGTTGAGGGGGCGGGGGCTGCGGCGGCAAGGAGCGTCTGCGTCGTGTCGCGTGCGCGTGCGACAGCGGCTCGTAAGTCGCGGAGTGGAAGTGGCGCACGAACGGTGTCAGCGACAACCCTGTAACAATGTAAACTACATAAGTATAATTTAATTTAAAAATAATACATGTGGCTTCGACACCAAGCCTGAACGTACCACAAGTTTATTGTTTTCATATCATTGTCTTCATTGGTCATGCATTCAACTTTTAAAGGTATGACATATTTGAATCGACGTAAAACGTATTATTACAACGTAGAAGATAACTGTTGATAGATTTAATTTATTAAAGAATAATAAATGCAAAACCTTCAGCTTGAACCTTTTAACTCGAACGTGATAAAAGTTGAACATCATTATAACTATTATAATCCTATAAAAATCAAGTTAATGTGACTACAGGACCAACAAACACACTTTCGCATTTATGATATTAATACGGTGTACGAGTATTTGTGATAGATATAATGTTACCTATAATACAGCTTTGTCAATTTATTTCTTTAAAGCTCTGTAAGCTCTGTGAAATAAACTAAAGTTTTTCTAGTGATTACCTTGAAGTAGATGACACTTTATACAAATGATATGATGTAGCACTATCCAATCGAAACACATCCGATAAAGTAACAACATTGCTACCTCTCCATTAAGGAGGTCCATGAAAACATCAAGCGGGGCACTCGGAGCTGTTCAATTTGTAATTGAAAAATTCCGACGAGCGAGTGCAGCCGGCTATTTTCACAAACCACACGAATGGGGCAAAGCATTGCTATTCGATTCATTCCCGTTTGATTCGCTTGGATAGCACTCTGGTATTGAGTACCTAGGGAGTTTGGGAGTTTGCTACGCCCAACTATCGCAGTTTCCTCTTGGGTTGGTAAGGGTCCTGCAGTTCCTTTATTGGTTTTGTAGAAGAGGATTTTATAACGAGCAGCTCTGATTTGCTTGCTTGTACTCGGTAGGTCTTATTCTGTATGCAATTTTCTAGTGTAAAATAAACAAAAACAGACCTGGTCTAGTAGTTACGGACTTATAATAGATCCGACCTATTATTATTGATGCCGTCACGAGGATTGTTACAAAGGAACGGCCAGGGGCGATAATATTAATTTATACGTCGTACAAGTCAAAATTCTATAATGTGGTTTAATTAATTTTATTAATCGATTGTCGTTGCGTCCTATGAGAGATTCTTTCGTCTAAGCATGCTTTCGACTTGTCTGTGCTTGAATACAACCTTTTGGTTTATTCTGCTTGTGACTCTGAAAGCAAAAATGCACATTGCCTTCTTTCCATTTTATTAACATTTTAAAACGAACTTAAATGTACCTAACTTTTTAAGTACATAAATGAATAGGGCTGCAGAAAATAAACATTAATGGTATTCTGTCGGTACGGCAGGTGATCCGCTTATTTGCATGAAACGATCGTTAAAGCGCAGCCTTCCGCGGCTTTTTAATTAAACCATCTGACGCCTGGTGGGGATAATTCTACCTGATTGATGGGATTTTAATATCTAATGGAAAAATGATTCAAGTTTTTATTGATTTTTTAATTAATTTCGTAAGCCCTCAGACGAATTGCTAGACAATGACAATGAAATGAAGAATTGTCCGATGTTCAGCAGTTGTAGAAGGTATTTTCTGAATATTAGTTTCGATGAGTCTTTCTTGCTGTGCCATCAAACCAAGGAGCATGGTTGGAGAGAGCGTGAACGCGGTTTTGTTCTGAATGAACCGCGCCGATTTACGGTGGAAGGCGAGGTAAGCCGCGACAACACTAATGTTCATGTCAGTGTAACAGAAAGGGACAACATGAAAATACATCATCGCGCGTGTCTGAGAAATTTAAAATTAGAACATTTTGTTTTATGAAACTTTATACCTGTGAAATATTATTCCTCCTTTTGTGTAACTTAAAGTTGTAGTCAAGTTGTAGTACACATTCCACGCCATTAAATTTAAATAAGTTGATTTTATTAGTAACGCATAATTTCACCTTGCCCAAAATGGTTGCCCATGGATTCCCCGCACAGAGTCCTGTGACATCACTGACGACGGTCTGTCACTACTGACACCACTCACTAGTACACTAACAATTATGCACTTAATATATAATTATGAATATAACAATATTATATTGTGCTCCGGCGACCAGAGAACAAATGTCCAGCGCAACGTTTCAATAAATGAAGGCATCGGGAAGATCTCACTCCAATAGTAATGATTTAGGAGGTCAAAAACTCCGATTGTTCAAATAAATACGAATAAGAAAATGTATCTTAAGTATTGGCTCCACAAACTCCACATTCACCGTTAATCAACACGTGTAACTTTCAATATGTTACCGAAGTTCACTGCAGCACAACTTAGAGACACGAGTTATAAAGTGATGCGGCTACAGAAGTCATATTTCATGTGGAACGAGGCAACTCGCGCGACTTGTTACCAAGTTATCAGATGTCTCAACGAGGCTCGAGTGGTGCCACTCGGCAACCATTCGGAAACATGAACTTGCAACTAATTGGAAAATCAGACGCAATATATTCACGTTAAGTCGCCCTCTGAGAGTTACGAAGGAATTACGTGCGTGAATCACTGGAGTTAGTCCAGAACTAGGATGATATTCTCAAACTGTTATCGTGCGATATATTTTACGCTGTTTTATTAGGGCTAGACTCTCGTCTTTTTACGAATTTTCTTATTTCATTCTTTGGACCCATTTAGAACTGGTTTCTAACTTAAAGTTTATGGTTATCGAAGCGTTTTGACAGCAGCTTTGGCGAGTTTCAAAAGACAGTCCTCCGTTATAAGCTCCTACAGTAAGTCATTAGCAACATCGTAACTTTACCATCTAAAATCAGACGAGATCATGTCGAACGTCAATGTCTTTTCTATAATAATAATAGTTTAAAAAACTAAAACGCACTTTACAAGTGTCGTACTAAAAAGCTTTTTAATCCTAAAACAACTTTTATACGAGTACGTATTTATTCCTCACACATACTTTATTGTAGGGATGGAGGACGGATCTGCAGCCGTCAACTAGAAACTGTGTTCATTTATTAATTTCTTTCTCCTGTTTTAACTTGGTGCATAATTCCGCAAAAACAATTTTGTTTATTTTAAAATTTCTTGGTGAATTTGGCGGTTTCACTGATGTTGCGAATATTCCCGTGATACTAGGTTACTGCGTTGTTTTGTCAAGCACTTAGTGTACTTAAGCGGTTCTAGTTTTTACATAGTTTGTTTAAACACACACATCAATAAATATGTTACTTGTAAATTTGTAGGTTTTTTCTTCTCGTTTGACAAACACACGAGTGACAGCAACGTTGTCCCAAGAACTGTGATGGTCAAACTATGGTCGGAGTCTGGTTTTTAAACAGAAGAAAAGTGTTCTAATTTTAACAACAAGAATCGAGGAGCCCAGGGTAGCATTTCTAAAGCCAATAACTGGTTCCAGGGTCAGATCAGCTCGCCAGGCCAAATTATTGTATTGTCATCCGAATTACACATAATTGCAAAGTTTCAAATCGCTACGACAGTTAGAAGTAGCTTTAAATTGACTTGCTAGATTTGTTTACATACATAGTTAGATATAAGTGGACCTAATAATTATAAAGCGTGTAAAAACACAATCAGTAAGTTTGTGAGCGATTTGATTCCATTTTCAAATCACTCGAACGTTGTCGGCAACGGAAGCGTTGTGACGGTTATGTGGTCCTCCAGGTTTTAAACGTCTGCCTTCCTCCATTAGTTCAGATTAGAGAAATAAATGGCGCAGGCGACAGGATTTATGGTCGCTTTGTGCGCTGAACTTGTCGCAACATGTCGAGGATGTGCCACAAAGCATGTGACTGATCCTTTTTAGGGTTCCGCAGTCAAACAAGACACCCTTATAGTTCGCTCTGTCCAGCTGACGTAAGTTAACGAATATTAGCCTTTATTAACGTAAAACCGAGAAATTACATAGGCAACCACGTAACCCTACACTGCGTGTGGCACGACACGCACTTGACTACTTTTTTATTTTTTAAAAGCATTAGCAAAAAATTCAAATCACCATATGGTATTACGTTACACAAAAATTTAAATAGTATTCGAGAGCAGTACAAGGAAAGCCGTGCCAACATGTTCGTGAAGAAGATATTATTTTGACAACTGCCACAGATTTTAAGCCGGAAAAGTCCATTAAAAAAAATTGGTTGCCTGTAAAGTCGGTATACGGGCGAAAGTTTTACGTGACAACGACTTTGAGTGGTAAAATAATTTTAATGTGAATATTCATTCAGGGACGCGTGCCTTTCACTTTTTATGTCTGTCTCTCTCGCTCTTAGGCGGGCTAACCATGCCCGAGTGGAAGGGACGCGTGCCTCTCACTCGCTCTCATTGTGAGCGCATAACGTGAGCGGAGCGTAACGCAGTTTCTTGAAGTGTCACCCGGCAAACCAATTTATAAGACGTTGTCACGTCAAAATTAAAAATTAAAACTGTTTAATTCAGATAAAAAAACTAATACTACTGTTACATTTACATTGCGCAAAATCTCCTTTTAGAAAATTATGTGCGCCTGGAGAGCTGCACAATTCCTTCTTCACACAACACATTCTTAACATGAGTCACGCCACGACGAACAATCTGTTGATGAGCAAATTTTTCATGATCTATAGAAGTACACATTAGCATTAATATTTCAGTTGTACAAAGGTGAAAGGTACCGGAAGACTATTCTGTAGCTGTAGCTTTGGAAGCCAAAACCAAATGGTAATAAACGATTTGTAGATAACATGCTAAAGAACCAACACACAAGCGGTTCTACTCTTTAATCTCACAAACGAAATCGCTAGCTTTACGAGCGCGTACTCCCTATAATTTCTGTTCTGTATTCCAATTTAGGAACACTGAAGTGGACAAGGACCAAGTAAAATCATAGAGATACAATAATATTGTGAAACAATATATAGGCAAGAGCGCTTAATATTGCGTTTTTGAACTGTGTTGTTTTTTATACGCTTCACGGACTCTTTACTCACCGTAATTTTAATAGTAAGTTTTTTTTTGGAAAAAAATATATAACCGAACGGCTTTCGTTGATGTTTTTTGTACGGCATTTTAAACTGCTACGAAGACTACGAGTCGTAGCACGTACATACAATTGTGAAACAAAAAGTTACATCACCTTAAAGTATTATTTTAAACATTTCCAGTGCCATCTTCTTACACGTTAATTTGAAAAGTTACCAAATGCTAGAAACTGACAAGCTTTATTACTACGCAATTGCACAAAACTCGTTTTGGACCATTGCCGCCAAATTCACATATTTTCATAATTATGTATAACACAGAATCTTTGTTGAACATATTAAGAAAAGAAAGAAAGATAAATAAATTTATTGCTTTGTTAGAAGAAAGAACAGAGATTTATAAACTAAATATATACTAAATCAAAAGGCCTATCTCAGCTTCTGCTGCAACCACAGAGTGATTGCAGCGCTGAGCTAGCAGACGCACGTATCCTCCCCCTCAATACCAACACACCCCCGCACCCACACACTCACCTTACACACGTATACACACACACAACTAACCTAATTTATTTTAAAAATGTATACTTACTTTATCTTACTAATTTTTACTGTACCACTCGTAATCTAATAACTAAATCTGTTAGAGCGAGGCTACCTAACACAAATATTTCTATATTTAAAAGGTAGCCTCTACTACGAATTATTGTAACATTTATGAGATTATGTAAATAAAACATTTTTGATTTGATGTAGTTGATGTACTAAACAGAAACGTTTGACTTTATTTTCTTACTTATATTTTACTTTATTAATGAAAAAGGCATAACGATCTACTTATATATTACGGAGCTATGTAATCATGCTCGAAAAAATCGTGCAAATTCAACTAAAACTTTATAGGTACAAGTTCAAATCAAGAGTTTCCTGTAGGGGGCAACTCTACAAGAAACTCAAATATGGTACATACAGTGGTACCCTTCGTATGCGATTTCGACTACAGTTTTCTTACTTGTATTATTTTCGACCTTCAAACCCTACACCACAAGGCGTGAAGGTGGGACAAAATAAAGTAACATTCCCAATTTGTGACCGCTGTTAACAGACAGGATGCGGAGTTACGACGCGCTCGTGGCGGGATGCCGATGCCGGTACCTCGGGAGGATTCAGAGTGTATAATTTTTCGCGCCATTTGCCGATGGACGTGCGCGGGCGGGCGTCAGCGCGCGGCGACGTGACCCGCCATCTTGAAACTGTATTAACTCCCTGGTATATTGCTGGTGGAAGATGTATGGTGGAGTCATCTTGAGGTAATAATTATAACTTAAGTCCAGTGTTGACATATAACTTTTGTTCTTATAAGAGTCTGCGATGTCTTTCATCGAGTGAGTGAGTGACGATAAGGAAGAATCAAAAAATGCAAATCGTTCATGAACAGGAAGAAAGTTTGATACCAATGCCATTAAAGATTTATGTGACGTCAAATTGTCTACAATCCGCGGAAGAGAATAACGCTTCCAAATAATATCTCAGTTGTCAAAATATATACGAGATAATTTAAACCATACGTATAAGGCATCATAAACTTCTATAAAAGTTAAAATATCATATAACAGCCCCAACAGATTCGAAAAACCAACTTGCTCAAATAGAATTATATTTTTTACATTTAGTTTTTTCATTACACTGTGAATGTTTTGATAAGGGCGTGGACACAAAAACATTACGAGATTAGTCAAATATTGTTAAAAGTTTCAAACATTTTAAAGCTCCAACGCTTAGCCGTTACGTCACATGTATGAAGTGATTTGTATGGAGCGTTTTTGCACCGCGTGACTAGAATCACTTTTCGACGGGTTATATACTAGGGAAAAAAATTGGCTTATCTAAAAATCTCTGATAGGGCTATTTATATTTTCACAGAACGGAGACAGTGTATGCGTTTATGGTGAGAGGATATTTGTGTGTTTGTTTGTTTGTTTTCCATGTAATGAGCCTATTGGATTTACGTTGTACGACCACACCCATCTATTTTTGTTACACCTCCACCCAAAATATTATGGTTTATTTCCTCTACTCACAGGTTGTCTGGTAGAGATCGAGCACTTAGCGATAAGACCGCTTGTTGTTTTAAACTGAATGCTCCATTTTATTATGTATTTGGTGTACAGTGAATCTGCATTGTATTGAACCTCTACACCAGACAGAGGAATGAAGCACATCTGATTGATTGGAACATGCAGAACTCAATTCTATGAAACAAACTCGAATTGTGGCACAAAAGGAAACGATGAATAGCAAAATAGAGAAACCTCAATTTTCCGAGAGCAACAGCGGACTGACTTCTACAAAACTGGGATCCAGTTACGAGCCGCCGACTTCGCCCCACCTACCCTATTATTGAGAAAAAGAGGCAAGGTGTACCGGTTCCCGCTCGGCGAGTATATCTCAGGAAGCTGAAAACATTGTATAAACATTAATGATATCTTTTGAAAGACGGGAGTGGAATTTATTCACGTATCGAGAATGTGACTGATACAGTGAAGATTCCTTATATTTATCTTTAGTTTCTGTGAATACGTAAGAATATATTTGCAGGCTTGTGTTTATATTAGTGAATGAAAGTGAACGTGAAGAACATGTAAGGCGCCTGAAAGCGAAATGTGAATAAAGACTTCTGTATGAAAATTCACGTGGTTATTTTACACATGGAAGTGAGTTTGTTGTCAGTTCGTTACACTTTCACGCTCGAAATTTTGTATATGTGTTGTCTGTGTCATGCACAAAGAGTATGTTAGTCGATGAATCCTATTCACGTTCGCAAAGCTGCGAGCACTACATAGTCTCTAATAGTTAGACAATGACATAATAGCTTGGTGGACTATGATTAGATAATATACTCCACTGCTGAACATAAAACTCCCACGATATATTATCGTTTAATGTGAGGCTCACAACGTTCGACAGGCGTTTATTGATTACTGTGATATAATTCGGCTTCTGACATCAGCACCAAAACAAAGGGTCGGTCCTATTTTACAATCAAAACAAAACAATACGCCACCTAATACATCCACATCAAATTCTAACACGAAACAAAAGTTTCATACTGAATTTCTTTTACTATAATCTTTTAAAATAGAATAGCTGGCTTTGTGCATCAATTTCTAAAAATAGGACATTGGATTATAATGCCAGGAAATGGCGTGGCGTTTCAAAAAAAAAAGTTGTATTAATGATAATACAACTTTTTTTTTTGAAACGCCACGCATTATAGCACAAAACTGAATAATTACATATTGTATTTTAGTGAAATTCATTTACCACAATTATAATCCGATGTTCTATTGTTAGCTAATTACTTGAAAAAGCTAGATATTCTATTTTCGAAAATTATAGTAAACAGAAGAGAGAATACCCGCTAAACAATTAAAGCACCACCCTTTTGAACATTCAAAGTTAAAAGAATAACTGCAGATGAGTCCTTTGCTGTCTAAAGAGATACCGTCGTCGTGACAGAGCATTATTAATTGGTAGCCGTCGGGAGTTGCAGGACAAAGAGACTACGATAGTAAAGCTTCTTTGAAACGTTTTGAGGGAAATTTACCTTTATTAGAGCTGAATAAAATCAATAGCCGAGCCTCTGTGGCGGCTTAATGAACGGCAGGGGCGGATTAAGGGCCGTGACGTGACCCTGAGGATAAGATTACGTCTAAGTGGAGAGACAAAGAAGTGCGAGTTCCACACAAAATTTAAATTGATGCGAGAATCATACTTACGAGCACTATCGTTGTTTAAGACTATCTCAGAGTATTAAATTAATTTAACAGTTGATAAATCGTGTTTCTTACTAAATGTTATTGTTTTGCCTACGAAAATTTGAAGTTGTTGCGTTTTTAAATTGCTTTGTGTAAGAAAGAAATTATTTTCAATTAGTTCGATGTACTTAACCTGTCCACAGGTGTGCAAATATTATAAACATATCTAATTAGGAATTTAATTGTTAAAAAATTAGTTTACATCGCATGTCAATTAGTACAATGTTAATAATATTGTCATTAAATAATTCACAAGTCATCTCATTAATTTATGTCAAACTATAATTACAGGTATATAAGTCTTTCTTTCTTATGAGGTTTTCATTTTTAGACTAGTATAATCCAGCAGTCGTAACAGTGATAATATTTCCTCGAATTTCCAAACGATACTCGGTTTGGGTAGACAATACTTTTCTATTTGCCCGTATGGATATCTCCAAGGTATGATATTCAAGGCAAGTTTGCCGCCAAAGGACATTTTTAATAACATTGAAGTATTTTGGAAATGAAATGTAACACTGTATATTGTATTAGAGGTACATAATATTGAGGTCAAGACGTACCTGAAATATCTCAATCACAACGGACCTTAGGCGCCTATCACATCGCCTGAATACGTCTTTAATCAATCCCTGAACGCTTATTAGCCGTACTGCTGACTCGAGCAAAAGAGGATTCCGTCCCGTCAGCCTAACGAATCATATTCGAGATTAGTTCCAGTACAGACGGCCACACGGGCATTCCTTTAGCTTTCATGCTCTATTGTAACGTCACAAAGGATGCTGTGTGGTAGACTGTACTGTAGTATCTGTCAAACAGTGGGGGTACTTATTCTTTTTATTGAGATAACCTTTGGTGGTTGGTTTTCGTTTTTCTTTGCAAAGCTGGTACCTATCTTGGACAGTATTGAGTATCATTATGCAGAAGGGAAATGCTGCCAGGCTTCAGACATCAGATTTAGGAATATATTTACTTTTTATTTGTCAAGTTTTTCGTTGTTTCGTATATCGCGGAAGGTTTTATTTTTTTACCGACTTCAAAAAATCAATTCGACGGTTTTATTTATTTATTTTTGTTACCTCAGATCTTTTGACTGGGTGACCGATTTGGATGATTCTGTATTTATTTGAAAGGTGGTGCTTCCCGTGGCAAACTTAAGATATAATATATCGTTTTCTCATGGATGCCATTCTCAGAACTGGACTAAATTGAAATGAGACCACAAGGGAAGCATCAACTTTTAAATAATAATAAAATCATCTAAATCGGTTCACCCAGTCAGAAGTTCTGAGGTAACAAACATTTAACTAGTACACACTTAACATTCCCTATCTCAAACACTACTGAACCGATTTTGATGAAACTTGTAGCCTTCCCTAAGTTGAACAATACCTAGTTCAATAACAAAAATGATTATTTAAATTGAACTTGTATTTCCGGAGATATGCGAGGACAAACATACAAATATATACATAACATTTGAAATTTGGCACACGAAGCTGATATAGACTAACATATACGAAAACTTGGCAGTTCTGGAAATATTACATACATATAGGTTGAATTGGTAACCTTCTTTTTTGAAGTCGGTTAATAATAAAATATTCAATAGGCTAGTTGTCAGAGCAAAACCATCGAAACTTAAACGCCATGGACCACGTGCACAATCTTCTTATTAGGTACCGTTTTTTACGATTTATTTTTATCATAAAATTCCCCGGCCGCTTCCCACTCGCCCGGCCGCCGTGGTATAAAGAAATCTTTATTCAGTAATAAATGGATTTTCCATTAGATGCATCGCCCTCAGCCGGCGGCTGTATAAGGAAAAGTGTGGGAAGGTTTTGAATACATTTGGAGTGTTTACGAGCTTCCGATAGAGCTCTCGCGTGCTCAGTGTGTATTTTTATCATTTACGAATCTATCGTTGCGTGTTGGGAATAACCCGGAAATGCAGGGCCTGTGATCTTTATTGATAAGCAGCGATGGCCTGTAATATCATCCCAATTATACTTCATAGCTCGACCTGTTCAATTGATGGGTAACATACAGAGATTAATTAACAAACAATAAAAGCCATCAGGTCAGTCGGGATCAAAATAGGGTTACCTAACTGACCGATGGAAAGATACCTCAAGATAATAAGGCTTTGGTTGTGCTATTTTTCATACCAGAACACTACAGTGCTATAAACACTGCTATTTAAAGGCAGACTTAGGTAACATGATATTAGCTGGCAAGGTGGACATAAAACACCGGTCAAGTGCGTGTTGGAATCGCACACCGACGCTTCCGTACAGAATATGGATAATTAAAATACGGAAAATCATAAATAATAAGCTCCGAACAATTTTCTACCGTATGCGCCTAAATACCATTTTCGATTTAGTTTTGATACTCGTCACTAGATAGCGTTACTAAATACTTTTAAACGCACGTCTAAAAAAGAGTCACGTTTGTTGTATTGGAGCCACCTTAAATATTTATTTTATTCTGTTTTTTTTTTAAATATTTTTTACATAACTACAACATCTGTGAAAATTTCAACTGTCTAACTATCACGGTTCATGAGGTACAGCCTGGTGACAGACGGACGGACAGGATAGGACGGGCATCGGAATCTAATTAATAATGTCCCATTGTTTACCTTTTGGGTACGGAACCTTAAAAATGACCTGATATGGACCTGCCCGTAACTAAACCGAGTACCTGGACCTGCGGACTGTGAGTGCAACTATTAAGTCACTATCTTCCCTTACCATCAGTTAAGATAAAATAAAAGAGGAAAGAACAAGAAAAATGAAACTGTGTTCAAACCACACAGCAAAACACCTGAAACTGACCAAATACAAAAAGCTCTTTAAAAATGTACTCAAATCGAACAACAATGGAAAACGCCAACAATTGTAAGCCAACGTGTTTCAATAAAACATAAACACACGACCCCATTGTCTGTTTGTATGTTTGTCAATCCGATTTTATACGGCTTTTGTCCGAGCTTTTCAGTGAAAATTGTTAAGTGAACGTCGAATGAAGTATTGTGTTGATTTTTATCCGGCAACAGTGAGGCAGAGGTGGAGTAATGAATTTGGCACCCTGTATGTACCACAGTACGAATGCACTTAGAATCAACTTAGCATTGACGTCACATTGATAAAGAAATGTGAAACAATCTCGCAACATTGCGAAACAAGGACGATGCAACATTGTTTCAGACACATGGCCTTCAATATTGATCCTTGTTGACTAGGACACTAGAGATATCATCAAAGGGTAAGGAGCATGTCATTAGTGAACTGCACTGTAAGGTAAGGTAACTAAGAGGCGCGGAATATATTTTAACGATCTAACTACAATTTAAAATATGTACCCTTTTTGAAAGTCCTCCATTTGAATGCGTTTGAAAACTGAAAATATTGACTTTGTTAGTATATCAGTATAAAGTAAGATTAGGTCAACCTGAGTGTAAGTAGACTAAAGGGCCGAAGTTTTGATGTACATAAAAGTATAAAATATCGCTGTAAATTTTTGATTAAGTCGGATTTATTAGTATGTAATTAAAATCTTAAGCCGGTCGGTGTTAATAATAAAAAAGCAATTTCCGACAAAGAGAGTAGGTATTAGTTAAGCTTCTCTTTAAAAATTAACAGAATTTTTGTCAATGCAAATAATACCCTATAATGAAACAGAAAAAACAGAAACAGAAAAATATTTATTTGACTAAAACACACACAACACAATACAAAATACAATTAATACATACATTACTATTATTAGTTAATTACAAATAGTACATTATTGATGTACATAGGCATTGTGCTGTAATGTGTCGTCAAAAAGGAATGTGATGAATAATGAATCCTCCTAATGTCCTAATATAGTCCTAAATGATCTAAATGAATGATGATAATCGACTGCACGAGTTCACAGTTGGTCATTGGATAAGCGTACGAACCCAGAAGCCTTAACCTAATGAGGCGCTGGCTCTGCTACCTTTCATACCGGAACACAACGTTTGGCTGCAGACCGTCAGGACCAGGCGTCATAGATAGCCTGTCATAGAAAATGCCTTACCACCAACCAAACCGAGTACCGATAGGTATCGAACCCGGGTCCTCAGGATTGTATTATAAGTCCAAGTGTGTTGCCAAGAGGCCACTGAGGCGGTAAAATACTTTAGTTTCTAATGTATAGCGTGTAATAAAAAGAGCGATCAATAAATGGAAGGTACCTAAGGTATTAAAGGACCTCTCCACACCTGCTACTCAACCCGACCACGAACTTTTTAACAATTCCGAATAGTTTTGAGTCAACAACTAATAAGCGAACATAATCCGACTAAGTTAGTCGAGCTTCATAGTTGATGTATGCCGAACGTCACGTATTTTGCATTTAGCGGTACAAACTCTGAAGCCTCTAAACTGGAAGCTTTTGTTAGCAGAAGAGAATTACAGTTTATGCGTACTTTAATATTCTTACATCGTAAATTACTTTCTAAGGATGTATTTCAGCTCATTTTCTTCGCGGTTTAGCATCCATTTTAAAAGGGCCTGTGTCGGCACGAGTCATATACTTCACTGGTATTTAGCACCAGAGAGCTTTATTTATTTAACGATTCTCATATATTAGGAAGAGTCGCTGATACTCTTCAAGGAACAAGTGAAAACTTTAAGTAGTACACACATTTACCTCGAAAAAGGTTTATTGTCAGTGCGAATATGGAAAACAACGCGCTTTGGGATGATTTTTTTGGTAATTTTGTATGCTTTATGAGTTTTTTTTTCTTTTTGCCTTGTTCCAATCTAGATATGGTGGAATGTGTAATGTGTAAAGGAGACAAGAAAGACAAGCGGCGACACAATTTTCCATACAATTCGGTTTAAAGATCTTTATTTCTTAAAACAATTCGAAAACAATTTCCTTTTCAACATTTTTACCAATTCCGTGGACTGTTCTTAGCGACTTAGTGACCTAGGACTTGCGACTACCTCTATTTTATTCAAGTTGAAGTAGTTTGATACAAACTTGTATCGATTTCTCAAGTATCCTTCTACTACCGGTCCGAAGGTCGAAGGGACCGTCCCATTCAGGGCGGGATAAGGAAGGCTTTCCGCGACAGATACGAAATAGAGCACCGATACATACATATGTAAATATAGGAAATTGATTATTTATAAGGGCGCTGTCCCTCCGCGACGCGACGGGCGGGGAGTCCCCTCACAACTGACATAAACATCTGTTGTTTATTCATCGTTTCGACCTTACCTGTCTTCTATTTCCCAATGTTTACTTGTGTAGTGAATTCGGCGATTCGGAGTAGGGAAAAATAAATGTACGATTTAGAAAATTAACCACCTCCGTAGCCTACAGACTTGGACTCACAATCCAGAGGTTCTGGGTTCGGTTCACACTTGGGGCTTTTTCTATGTTCTATATGTTACCTTCGCCTGCAGCTAAACAGCAGCGTTAATAGCACTGTTCTTCTGTTCCGGTATAAAATGCCTCATTGGCTTGAGGTATTTCTGGGTAAGCACGCTTTCCATCCGACGGCCTTATCGACATCTACCAATAGATGAGATGAAGACTATGTGAAAGCCTAAGTAATCTTTAAAAACATTGGTGACTTTTAGGTGCAATTATACTAACCTTTTAATTTGCAGTTGGCTTACATCACACTGCACACTGATCAGGCTATGTTACATTTCATCATCAGAAAACAACAGTGCTATTGATATTGACACTGTTCGGAGGTGGGTTCAATGGGTGGTTAGTCAGACATACGAAGGTAGGATTAACAGCTATACCTCAAAGGCACCAACCTACAAGAATACTGATAGGTATAGGAAATATGTATCTGGTATACATATACCCACGGTAGCGGTAATTTTCGTGAGGTCAGCTCGAAGAAACCTGCACACTCCTGAGATGTCACACACAGTCGCATGCGACCTCACGGCTCACATAAATTTACATACGATTAAATAAAAACCCGTCCTCAAGAGTGACAAAAGTTTGGCATGGAGAATGCTATCTGAGGCATATCCTATGTCACCGCAACGTACAATATACCGTTTCAGATTTGTTGGAAAGTACCTACGTACTCGTATGCAAAAGGAAAACCCCAGTGAGCTCGCTTTGAAACATTTCGAACGAATGAAACGAATATCCCGTCGGCGGCGAGTCACAATGAAACGAACAACGTTACCTATTTCATTCGTTTTGATTTCCGCACACTACGCCGCACCTCCCGGGGTGTCCCGGGGCGCGGGAGGGAGCCCGCAAGAATGCGAAGACTATTATTCAGTTATTTACAATGTGCAAAGTAAGGAATAAGGACTGTATGTTGGTTTGAGCTACATCACGAATACGCCGAAGCACTCTGATGATGATGAGGTTCTGTTCGGTGGCAGCAGTAATGTTTACGTATGATGTATCGCCCGCCCCCGTCAAGTGTGGGGATTTTGAAACAGCTGCTCCATAATGGCGATCGATGATGGCTGATGCTGTGCGGACTTTTCAGAATGACAAAGAATATAGAAGAATAGCACCTTTAATTTATTATTATCTTATCGAATTATATAAATGACTTATACCTGATGTTTTATTTAGTAGCATCTAAGGCCGTGCCCTCTACGCTACCCGTGTACGATTTAAAATCAAGGCAGATAATATCAAAGCAGCAAGACAAAGTTGAAAGGATGAGTTTCAAAGAAAGCACCACATTTTCCCTCACGCTGATCCGAGGCGTCGGTAAAGAGCAGATTAATAATTCAGATTACGACGTTAAAGTTAAAATATTCATAAAAACACAAAAGTCGGGGATGACAACGCAGCGAAACAAAAGCCCAAGTGACATATTGCTGAACACCGCTTTTACGGAGTAAAACGAAAATAAAAAGGTATAAGCAGAATGAAGGCGAAGATAAGGAACATTATTTATTCTCCGAAACAATTTGGAACACCATCCAGTGGCGTCTCACACCGACGTGTAATCTGAAATCGTAGAGTCGCCTTCAGTGGCATCAAATTAATTTTTGAGCTAGATAAATATTTCATTCTTCTGAGACATTTTCCAGTAACATTATATCTGTTGTACAAATTGAAAAGTATACTATTCTGATATTTTTAAAACATATTTAATGAAATGAATGAATCGTAACTGAAATACCAATTTTTTTTAAAAAAACATGCTCTTCAATTATAACAAAGTTATCCTACAGGCTATTACGCCTCTACACTACAAAAAATTTATTTACAAAGGATTACAGATTTGAACAATACAGCAAAAGGCACGATTTAAATTATGTATTGAAGGTTAGGGCACATTTTGATTTAATCTTTAATTCTGGAATTTTGTGAGTAATATCTTATTTCTTTACAATTAATTTTCCGACTAATCAACATTCTGATTTATAGAGGCCAGACTCTTCACGCATATCTGATGAAATGCTGATGCCACCTGATGTGTGATGTGTGAGAATGTGAGACAACTGACACAGAACTATCATCAAGTCATTCAGGTTGAGGCTTGATGCAAATCGGACACGGTGTGATTGGCGGCTTTTGTTTACCTCCGTTCTTTAGATAGACGCATGAGAAAACTCTGATGGACTCATCAACACAGGTTACAGTAAAAAGAGGCCATATCACTTTTATGTCCAAATTACACAGACCTACATCAAAAGACCTGCTTTCCCACTATAAGGCGTGTATGCAAATATCATATGAGACTGGTTTTAAAACGAGGTCAATGTTTAAACTTGCACTTGGATTGATGCCACTGTTATTTTATAATGGAAAAGTTTGGAGTTTTTGAAAAGTTACTCATTATCGATGTCATGATTGTTTGACCTGTTTGTTACATTTTGCGGGATTTTACAGGAGACAATCAATATTACTGGATAATATGATGGCAGTAGGGTCGGTGCTACTAGAATGTATACTTAATTTTATTATCACTGTTAATTTTGTGAATCATTCAATTATAAAAAATTACTAATGCTAAGTTTATAAGTAAGTGAAAAATTTATAATAACTATTTGTAAAATACCTACTTATCAATATTAGGAAAATGCCATTTCCAAACGATACGGAATTTCCGTCGTTTTTTACTTTAAAATGTAGGTCATTGTCAATATTAGACAGTGATAAGATATATTTACCGTGGGTTATTTTTTATGAGTCAAGTCGATATAGATGGCCTCTTATTCATATAACTATACGACAATTCATATGTACCTCGAGGTTGTTGCTTACTTGGTATATCCCATGACACGGGGGATATAATACTGAAGGGAACTACTGAGATATCGCGTCTATAGGGCCGAATGAGCCAGGACGATGCGGAGTCTCTATAGAACGAAATGGCTACCTCTCACAGTTCGATTCAAGTTCGATTAGGAAAAGGCTCCCCAGGCTCCGGCTCATGTCAGCAATACTGTGAAGAGAGCCGCGAACTATCACGCTTTCCCTGCGGCGATTGAGATTAGTATTCTCGCACCGTTACGAACACGATAACTCTGCAACAACTGTGAATGAAACGCTACTTTGTTACTTATTGTACTTCTATCACAATTCACAATGTTACCTGCAGTTCCGACACAACAATTCAACCTTTCCCCCCTTGCCATAAAAGTGACGTTAGATGCAAAATACTCTGCCGTTTTGTAGTCATTCACTCCGTTCACGCACTAGATGTTATGTTTGCAGTTTAGTAGGTAAAGAGGTCGAGTTATATAAACGAGATTCTGTTGTTAACAGCCACGGAAAGTGGTATTTTGGCTTTCACTGATTATATTATTTACTTTATTGGCGAGGCGTGCCTTTGAGTAGGTGTTTAAACGGCCTGACCTCGAAATAATAATGCCCATTTGGCGGATCTTATTTTGTACGCGTTGTTTATTTGACTTTGAGGGTATTCTGTCAGTTGAATAAATATAGTCTGCTCACTTTTTTTTGATGAAGAATTTATTAATTGAATGATAAATGTGACGAGGTGATGATACATGGTACTTTTCGTGAGTACGCGATTTAAAACACACCTTGAGTACGAGGCGCGCGTTTGCCGCAGCGCAGAGCGGCGAGATAGCAAACAATACCAACTTTGTACTACTTTGTGCTTATAAATATCATCATCATCATAGCCACCATAGGATATTACCATTGTTATACATGTCCCTGCCCTATTTATAGCGGCAGTGAAGAGATTAATATGGGGAGATTTGGACTTGGATTCTGATTGGTCTCGGATCGGTGATCGCAGTAAAGGAGGCTGCTCTGTCCGTTGAATGGAATTTATACACAGTCGCCTTTTAAGACAACCATGGCAGACATCTTCTGAAATATTTCATCATAATCAGCCTGGAAACATTCAGGCTTCCACTATGGTACGCCATAATGACCAGTAATGAGCCGCTTGCTTCCAGCTGTGCTTCCAGCGTCTCCCCCCAACCTTTACCAGGTCGTCGGTCCATCTAATAGGGAAATATATATTTATAGCAACACAATCTAACTAAGATAGCTAATACGTAATATAAATTTACATAATTTTCTAGATATGATTGTCTAAGACTAAGATATAAGTCCATTGCAGAACTTTAGTCTATACGTGTTAAAGCGAAGACACTTTGTTCATGTGTATCACTGAATCTATTCTAATACCGGGATCCGCACGTAATAAAGGTATAACGAATCTTGGTAAAATTATATTTAGAATACAACAATTTCGAAGAGGTGCACCAATATTCCGCATTGCGTTAAAAGCAAATACCATCACATTACAGTTTTCGATTCGATACTCCTTGGAAAGTCTCCAAACACCCGTGACCTTGCCTCAGATAACTGAAGCAACCAGACCTCCCGCTATCTTACAGATATTGGAAAAACGATTGTTTTCTTTCCAACTTTATGGGTTTTGTGAAAGTGTGAGAGGGATGAACGTTACGGCACAATATGGAAAAATATTTTGAGAGGCCCACTTAACATGGAAGGTTTGTCCTTAGCCTCATTACTAATTCTTGGAGCATAGTGGCGACAATGGAGTTTTTCTAAGAAACATGCAAGACTACAGATCATAAGTTGTGAAGGAATTTGGCTCTTATTGCAACTGTGTAAGGCGTTCTGTTCTTAATAACACAGATTTAAGAACAGGTTTAGGTTTTAGGATTCTCTGCCGGTACCTACGAGTATATTCCCTAAGAACTACAACCTAAGGAGAATAAGCGAGTGCTATCCTCGACCACATCCTGACTCGACATCAGAGATTGTGGTTAAGCGCAATGAATAATAAAAATAAATCGCCACTTTACGATTACAAACTGTTAACGCCTAAATGTAATACTTAAACTATTGCGCGTGTGGTTTCGTCAGGCGCATTCGTTAGAGCTTTGCTCGGTGTCTGTTACCTTACTTGTTATTTAAGATTTTCAGTAAGTAAATTATTTATACTTTGTACAGAACCCTAATGCGCGAGTCTGACTCGCACTTAGCCGGTTTTTACTAAATTAAAAAGATTTTCCCGGCCACACAAAACTTACATAGTAGCTTTAATTCCAAACTTGGTAATAACATGATTTGGTTCCATTCATTATTGTTGTGTAAAAATTATTTTCAAGGTTCAGTGACGTCACGCAGGCTTGCGTGGCAAGTTTAACTCATTAGTTAACAGATTTAACATGATTGCTGTGTTGTGAGTAATTTGGGTGTAGTTTAACCGCACCCATAGCTAGTGTCAACGCAGCTGCTTACGATCCGTAGGTCGCGAGTTTGATTCCCAGCGGGGTATTCAAGCCTGGGTAGGTACCACCTGCAAGTCATTTAAATCTGTCGTTTAAAACATTTAATGAAACGGAACATAGTGACTAATTGATAGCTTTCTAGGGTAAGCATAACTTTCTAGGATAAGCACTCTAGTTTACGTCTCATCATTATGGTATTTATGTGACATGATGCGATTCGTTCCTTATATTAGGTTTTGCTTTGGCAGAGCTTTGGCCTTGCTCTGCGGAGCACACTTTGAGAATGATTGATCTACACAACTACTCTCTTATTAAAAAGCATTTATACGTGATACATACTTTGGTGAATCTGACACTCTGTTTACATATTGCAAATTGCAATACACGTGCTCTAGCTATATACCAGTGTAATAAACTTATTCAGTCGATTCCATAAATCATCCCCAAAGAATCCCGGATAAAATGTGTCATAAAGCGCTCTTCGTCACATAAGCTACGTGCGTGCCAAATTTCATCAAAATCTGTTTAGTCGTGCAAGTGAGTTTTTTTGTTTCTTTGTCCTTCCTTTAGGTCGTAACTGAGTGTGAAAACCAGTAGTTAATTCTTAATTATCTAATTATCCTTGTGTAGTTTATGAAGTCCACGCGAAGAGTCGCGGGAAGACACTATTTATTACTAGTGTTCCGTTTCTTTCTTTTTAAAGAACGGAACCCTAAAAAAGGTGTTAGAATGTCTATATACGACAAACTGATGGTTGAAGGTCTAGCTTTCTGACTAATGTCCTTCAAGGTCATGTAGGTAGGTTTCAGCTCCGAGCTCCGGATACAATAGTATAAAAGTACCTGCAACAAGAGATATCGTACATTTAAACAGTGCAAATGTATTCGTAGGTAACACACGTGAAATAATTTATCGGTCCGATTGATTTACGAGGTGGAATAAATGAATGTATCTGCTCGTACGTACATACATAATGCATTAGCGAGGTAACAGCGTGTCATTGTATGCATTACAGCACACATTATACAAGCGAAGTGCACTGTAATGACGTAACAAGGATAATTATGATATTAACACAGTGTAATAATTGAATGATTTAAATTAGAACAACCTTCGGATGTCGTAAAATGCAAAAAAAGACGACTAAGGGAAATTTTTCCAGGAGATAGACAGCACCATCTACCTATGTAACTACATCTAACTGCGATCACGTAGTGATTACGGCAAATCCCCTCAATGAAACTTCTACGTGTAGATCTAAGAGAGATGTTCATATCCATACATACCTGCATACATTCATATATTACGCTGAAAAAACATCGATTTCCACATCATTCTAAGATAAATAATCTTAAACCATACCGGTACCCAGAGTTTACTGACCGCACATTTTACTTTGAATTAAATTATACTAAAAATATATTTCCTAGCCCAGCGAGTTATAAATGAGTTTTAAAATTTGTCACATATGCTGAAATCAATTCATACACATAACATTTTAGCGTAGCACCTTCGTTTCATTATAGCCCCGCCTGTTTTTAACTAGACGATGCCTGATTGAATTCAAAGACCCCACGGTCATAACTCGCTCATACCGAGCTTTGCTGGTAAACGCACAACGACGTCAACAAAATTAAACATTATTACTTGGGTGTCGTGGAGGGAGGTATAAACCGCTTTCAACCCGATTGGTCGCATAAATTATTCACCTCGGCCCGGACAGGCGCGTTACTCATTCCGGTCTGGCCTCCTTCTGAATCTTTTTGAGGAAACGCTTCCCGTTACCCGCTGAAAGGTTCCTGATGGGAAATACTTCGTTACCATTGATGGTTGCTTATATGTAGGTGATTCAACTGCGATCAAATTGGCTTGATGGGCTAAGATTGACCTGTGGATTTCGATAATTTTACTTTACACTAGTATATGGCTTATGTCGAGCAGTGGACATTTCCCGGCTGCTAATGATGATGATGATGATGTAGACATACGAGTAAATACATTTACAATGCTAATTATTTTGTATTTATTGTATTCCCTAAGTAAAGTCTCCGTTGATCATGTGTCTCATATTCTAAGAATATCATTAGAATTCACAGCTCGACAGACAACTTCAATAACCTTGAATTTTAATGAGTTACCAAGTATTGGTTCTCGCAAAGCTCGTAGGCACTGAAACTTATCCATTGAATTTTCGACAAAGTTTTATTTCAGGCTCGCGGCGGGCAATAAATCTTTTTCTTGATATTACACGTTCAAGAAGTAAGACTGGGAACTTTCAAAAGTAGTCTTACTTTCTATCGAAATACTGTGTTGACCTTTCTCAATTAGGGCTTTATATATCAGACTACCGTTATGACTGGAGGGCGAGGAGAAGCAGATATAGTGACGACATGAAAACAAATCTATATAATTTTTAGTAACATTTTTGGTAAATAAAAAAGGAATGTATTCGCATACCTCTCTAGTACAATGCGTGTCATATAAAAATTAAACACACGCTTTTGTCAGTAATAAAACCGAATAGTTCCTCCGTCCATATCCTGGCTGCATCGATCAGACTCTCGTAACAAGGGTAATGTACTCGTACTCACTACTCGACTCATCTAAACAAACAAAATTATCCTGAGCTCGGGGGGTTTACTACTATTCCATGAAGATTTCCACTTTATAGTACATGGTTTTATCAGACCCTTTACATCACGTGTAATATTGGACTCGTCATGACATACTAAAAGAGTTTATTAGTGCCCATTGAACAGTTTCTCTGTCCACTTCCTAGCTCCAGGGTCAGATCAGCTCGATGGTGCCAAATTATTTAACTTGCTAGATTTGTTCACATACATAGCGAGTAACTTATATAGTTTGTCAGTATGCCACAAGTGAACCTAAAATATAAATCGTGTAATAATCAATAGCACAGTGGCTTTTGTTGAGTAGTTTTTGCCAGTTTCGTATATAAATCAATAAATATTTCCCTAAGAAAACTCCACGTTCGGGGAGATTAAGCATCTTTCACACAGCTTTGAGAGGATTGCCTAGCCGGAATAACCACTTCTACTAACGTAAAACAGCCTAAGGTTAACTGCGGGAACTGTACAAACAACATAAAATTAAAGTATTTAGAGCATTGGCTCAGAGCAGTGCACACGTGTGAAACTCATACACGATCAAATTTATTTCTGCCCGGTATAAAGTATATCAGCTTTGTGTAAATAGCAGTATTACATAATGGCGCAGCTGGCGAGGCAGCCTCGCTCGATGCAGTAACACCTTTCATCAGCCAAAGTGCTTTCATGTTCGATAATGACGTCACATTTTTACGTGACATTTCGGGAGCAGTGTCCCGAATTTCATGGAAGCAACATGCTGCGATCTCATTATGCACGATGTGTTTTGTTTGAAAGCATATTTTAAAATGCACTCGTCTAAAGATTCAGATAAAGAAATAATATAACAGCTTGATATTTTTCTTTCCACAAATTAAAAAGTAATTAAAATGTATATAAGCGAAAACATGCACCCCAACACAAAATCTTTTACATGGGAAGGTCTTGTGTGGGAGGATAAATCTCATATAAAAAGGTCAATCTAAAAATAAACGTCAACTTTCTAATCGACATTTGTGAGTCTTCGGGGTCGACTATAGTTGATCACGATCTATTTATAGACTCAATTACCCTTTTGACCCTATTGTATTACCCACGGAAAAGATTTAATTAAAATAATGTGCCCATATCAGTAATTGATCACTGTTACACTCGTCAAGGACAGGATTTCGTTTTCAAATTGTTATTTATAACGACAAATTGATTTATACCATCAATAAATTAAAAGAGGCGGGACTCTCGGGACGGCCTTGCGGTGACGTGGCATTTTATGAGAGTTATTCGAAAATGGAAAACATTGTAAACGCTGTAGGTTACCGAGTTCTGACATGGATGGATCACGACCTATGCTTTCTAACTCCCCGTTGATTTAAATTGAGTAGTTGAATAACAAAATGTGTGCTCTCATTCGAGAGTGTGAAAATATATCCGTGTCAAATATTTTTGAATATGATTAACGCTTTTTAGTTCTCACGGAAGATCAGCGCTGCTCTCAGCTGTGTCTGCAGCATATGCTGAGTCAGGACCGGTTCTGACTCAATGTCTGCTGATGTTATTTTCTTATTTCTATGTATTTTTGAATTTGTTTATTTGTTTCCGTACTTCATACATGTTCAATGGCAAAAGGCCTCTGGATGTTCTGATATCTGTAAATTTAATATAATTTGTCTGTAGAAAATATTGACACTTGCTTCAACTTGAAACCAACTGTTTACGTCGATTTATTATTCATTTCATTACGAACCATGTCCAGGCTGCGCCGCGCCGCCTTAAGTCCTAAAACGCTGGGACGATCGATTCCTAAAATCGCTAGACCAGTAAATACCCATACTAATATACAACTTTACAAAATACGTGCCCAAGCTGAACTATTCGTATTCCAGACGACCAGTCTCGACGGGGCACATTCCTATATATACTACACTATCTATTAGAATATAAATGATTCTCCTCGCCAACATAAGGATCGCACTTTTATCGTGTTTAAAAGCATAAAAATTTCCATATTTAAATCGACGCTTTGTGATACCTTGGGTAATATTCTAATATCGCCAATGATAAAGGGAAGATATTATTGGTAGTATGAAATCGATTATACAGTTGGTTCTCGCAATGGATGGATGATGTTGGCTCGTCGAAGCGATTCTGAAATAGAAGACTAGTTAATAGAGCTATCCACCATAAAACCACCCTATATCATCCAACATGTGCCATAGACAACAGTATCGTCTACCTCATTCCTCAACCAATGCAACATTTTCTGCAGTCCCGAATTTATTATTCCAAATAATTGAATGCACTTTCGTCGTCGATTTTCAAAATAGCCGTTTTGTTAGTTACGACAATAGTACCAAGTTTGTATAGATAGGGCTTACAGAGCGTTACTTGATTTATGCTATCCGTTTCTTTTAACTCATAAAAACGTCCATATTTGTACGGGCCAGGATATTATACATATTTTAAACATTCCTGGAGAACGCTAAAACGACTAGAGAGGCAGTTACAATTTACGACGCACTTGAAGCAATGACATGCCAATAAACGGGATAAAGACATGAAAGTAAAGCTTTTATGATAATCCTCTTTTCTCAAAACAACGGACTGACAGATAAAACGATAGCACTAAATCTTAAACCTTTGTGACGTCAAACTGTTTTTATATTTCGATTGATATTCAAATATGAAACGAGCTTTTAAAGCGAGTAATGGGAGTTAAAATAATGACGTAGACACGATGGGCTTTCGCAATTTCGTAACTCCCTCCTTTAGAATTTTCATGAAAACTCACGTCAAACTTCGGGCACAGAAGATGATAGGAGTAAAGGAGCGGTCCGGGTTGATAACTTTGAATTAGGTTTTTCATGAAAACGTGACCAACTAGTGCGTGAAATTTTAACGAGTATTCTGTCTTTGGAATTGTATCTGTAATATGTTAATTATTCAAACTTTTCATACAGACCAAATATGTCCGATGAAATCGAAGAATTTTCCAGCGAAACTTCACAGATTAACATATGATGCATGCATTCGTCAGTTTATTTATAAAATATCGCTTTCTGAATGAAATGTACACACGCACGGCACCAGGAAGCAAAGTAAATACAAATATAGACGCTATTTTTAGTTTCATAGTACGTGGATTTATAACTAAACTACATCATAATATGAGGTCTAGTTTCGGATTTTGGTTTGTGAAAATTACATTGTTTTCCTTCGAAAGTAAATATTTCAAATACACATACGAAACATCGTATTCGGATTAAAGCTCATGTTAGCTTATTCAGAGTTAACTGTAAACAAATATAGATTTTAGCCGGCTTAATTAGTACATAACGTGAGGCAAACATAATTTACAGTATAATGAATGTAATTTAATTCCGAAATCGTTGGTTTGTTTACCTTTAATCTGTTGACGAGAATGTGGTTCTGGTTTTCAATTTTACACCAACATATTGTTGAGTTCATGAGTTTCTTCTAATAAAGAGCGTGTTGTTTTGTTACTCTTTCAATTAACAATTTCAATAATTCGATTTGCATAAACAATGTGTTGTATCTTGTGAACGCTTCATCATTTGTATTGCATGTGATAATAGAGATGGTGATCGATGTATGATGTGGGTGGTACACAGGAGCATGATACCCGAATCTTCATCGTTACAGCGTCGTCGCTCAACGAGACCGCTGAATAACCTTTTTTTAACTGCTAAACACACACATGATCAAGACAATAGAGCGAAAATATTCTTGGTACACTCGAGTACCTAAAAATGTATCCACTTTTGAACCATGTTACATTCACATTTAATTGACAATTCCCCCAACACAATGCATAGGAACAAGCAAGAGTGAATGTGACATGGTTCAAAAGTGGATACATATTTTTGTACTCGAGTGTACTTACTCTACTTAAGTATGTTTTATCCTGGTGTTCGAGAGTTTTCAATCAACCCAGTGATATTTATAATTTACCCATAATTCATGTGTGATTTATCAGAGTTATACCTTAATTTGTTCCTTCTGTCTTTACAAATTCAGTCTTAGGGATGATACAGTTTGTTTATTTAAGCTATTTGTGAGCAACCTTCGAAAAGCATTACCGTAAAGTACCAGGGCACCAGAATCGCGCAGGAGATGCGTGAATCGAACGCGTCATCGAGTTACGTTCCCGCGTAATACGTCCTTCGCAATCCCCGTTCGTACGCAATGAGGGAATATTGCGAAAAAATCCAATAAAACCGCGTCGGGGGTGAAGGCTGAAGAGATGGGAGGGCGGGAGGAAATTGGAACGGTGACACCTAGAGATGAGCCCGCAGCACCTGCGCCAATTACACTTGGGGACACGAACCAACGCCTCGGGGCTGTCGGGAAGAATTTATGTAATGTAATTGTCGGTAATGTTTTGTTCAACGAAACATTACGCAGTTATGTCGAAGATAGCATTCCTTACAAGCTGGAGCCAGATGTAGCGCTTCATATCCAATAATAGTTGCTTGTCTAATTATGGAATCTGAATTTTCACGCGATAGGTACTGCCTGAAACAACATCATGCCTATTACAATAAAGGACAAGATAAAGAGATGTTACGACCATAATCAGCTGTATGTGTGTGTGATTAGACATGGGAATTAATTAGGATAGCAGTAAGGTGTAGTTCTAGTATATAGGAAGATGACTAGGCCCTCTATGACAGCAAGAATATGGCATGACGAAGAATAATAGTACCCTCTATCCTAACTTTAGTTTAGTCTATAGATAAATAATCTTTTATGTACATGATTAAATTCAACGAACAAACACAAAACGACAAATTAAGAGCTATCCCATTTCAACGAACACATGTTCCGATAGTATGAAATAGGGCGACCATGGCCGCCTACTCGAGTATTCAGCGCCCATCCAAACCGCAGTGCGGGCTTGACATAATTACCTCGCGGTTGACCTGACCTAGCGACCTTGACTGGCTCTTCTGTATTGGTCTTTAGCCAAGTAGGCTCGGATGAGAGTCTTTCCTTTAAAACCTTGAAATCTCCTGGGCTCTGTAGGTTGGGTGCGAGCCAGAACATCAGTGGCTTTGACCCAGTAAGCTATAAACCCAGAGGAATAAGTCTATCGAATCGAACTTGTACATTGTTTATTCTATCATACTATCTCCAAACTATCCAGCTTTATTTGTGAGTAGAAGTTGTTAAGGGAAAATGTGTCAAAATTGGCAACCCGGTTATTGAACAAATTGTCTTTAATAACGTAAATAACGGAGCTGTGGTTCGTTTCAATCCAATATAAATAAATCGTAAACAAACATAAACATAATGTATTTTATCAAGACAAGCAAAAATATAACAATGTTTTGACTTTTACTTTAAAAAAAGATTAATAATAGAAAACTACAAGAATGTGATAAAATAAACTTTGTATGAAAAAGAACAGTTCTTATGTAGGTACGTACATACGTAAACCTGAAACATTGCTGTTGCCCATCTTATGATGTCCCGGGGTGGTCTTGTTCAGGCCAAGACCACTGAATCAATGAATCACCATTCATTGCTAGTATAAGCTCGCGACCAAGTTGCATTGCTTGGAAAAACGTAATGGAATATTTTCTTCTGTATGGGCTCGCATTTGGCTATCAACTCACCTGATAGTAAGTTATGATAAGGCCTTTGGATGGAAAGCGCTCACCCAAAAGCCTCAACCTAATGAGGCGCTGGCTCTGATGTTGATGAGATGATGTGGTGAAAAGCTGTTATTTTAATTTAATTGTTCCGAGACGGTACATATTTTAATTCGGTTTGTCAATCCTCAAAATCAGTGAGGGACGTGGATTTATAGAAGTAATTAACTTTCATTACAAGTTGATTCGTTTAATTCACGTTCTATTCTTAAATTTATTCCGTAGATTTATTATTTTAAATTATATACTACACTTCTATCATTATATAGTTGTTTTATGTAAACATAAATCCACCGCAACCGCACGACTCATTAAAACAAGATTAATTAGCCATACAGCGGTACACCAGGCACTTATGTTCAGTTTTTACGATCTCTTACAAGACGGTTGGGTTGGCCGGTGTTGAACGTTTGCGGAGACAGTTGCCAGCCATAAAGCGACGTTTACGGGCGTCGCAGTAAACAGATCCTGCGGCCCAGTGCTAGCTGGCCTCATAAACTACACTCGGGGTAAGATACTCCTTTGTGCCTTGTAAAAATTGTGACGAGTACGCTGGCGTTAAGGGTCTGCATAAAAGGATAAACATATGCGCATAATATTGCCGCACGCTTAAAAGTTTAGGGTCGGCTCATCACTTTGTGAGTAGATGAAAAATAGTTTGTTTTACTGAATTGCAATTTTTAAAATCATTACTACGAGTAATACTAAATTGCGAAAGTGTGTTTGTTAGTTTGAGCTTCTTTTACTGAGCAACGGATTATAAAAATTTGCAAAGATATAGAGCCGGAGGACGATAATTATACATTTATCCCGGTAAAGTGCTCATGTGGGATAATCCACGTGAAGTCCACGCAGACGAAGTAGCGGGGAACAGCTACTATTTGAAACTATATATCCTTTATTATATTATATATATAACAATTATTGTTATAATATGAAATATGTATTAGCATGTTAGCCTAAGCAAATATTTCCTTAAATATAAATTTATTTTTGTTATGGAAGAGTGGGACCCTCTGTTACAGGTATTTTTATACTTACAAGAGGGTCTCAACCTTGTGTCTGTAAATAACTTTGTTCAATGCAATAAACAATTTTGAATTTTGAATTTGAATTTGAATATATCAATTTAAATAAATAAAAAACACGGTTCAATTTCAAAGCATATTCCTTGCTTAGCAAATATGACGTTTCAAAAATCGCCCGTAATAAGCAAAAATAAGTACTAAACCGAATAAATACTAGCCACATAAACGAAAGCAGCTTATACGTAAACGTTGACTTTATTGAAATGTGCCTCCAGAAATACACATTAAAAACACAAGTATACGTAAATATCAAACATATCCTGGATATCGGACCCCGAACTGAAAAATCATAATTGTACTTTATGTAGAGAATATTGGAAAATGTAATCTGCATTTTTGTAATAAATAATTTTGTACAATTATTAAAAATATGCAATCCATCGATGCCCAATTCAAATAATAAGTTGGATGTGTTAGCAAGCAAATAGGAATTTAAACGATCTACTTCCTTCAAAGTGTAATACCCATTTTCTGTTGCCATAATCGTTTAAAATATAATAACTGGATTTGTGTATCTAAAAATAGGACATCAGATTGTGATGTTGAGAAATGAGTATCATTAACATACAACTTCACAGTGAATCAAAATTTACACTTAAAACACTTTTTTTTCGATTATTGTTTAAAGCGCCATCTATGAACCATTGGCTGCGTAACAGCTATTGTAGTTAACTATGAAGTTGTTTACAATGTGTAACAATTACATCTCCTATTTTTAGGTAATTACTTATCAAAGCCAGCTATTCTATTTTAAAAGATTATGGCAACAGAAATTTAGTATGGAAGCATTAGGAGAGGGATAACGTTATCGCGGCCTGTCAACATTATTTGCACGAGTACTAAGGCGCACTACATAGTCCATGCACTGTATAGACGCATGAATTGAAATGTTTCCCCACTTTACGAGCGCATCCAAAGCGTGTAATGCGTACAATGTAGGATGTTTGAAAATGATTTCAATGTGAGTGGATGCTTAGCTTAGACAAAAGCAATTCCGCGTCAACACGGGTTCCCACTCGCTCTGATCGCGGCCTTGCGCTGATCCGATTGCTTTCGTACGTTCGTGCGCCCATGTGAAGTTTGTACCTGGACTCTGCTATATATCCAGAGCACACAATTATAGTAATATGTCCGACACATAAGAATGCCTACACGTAAATCGTAGCTTCTGTGAAGAAATAATCAAGACACTGAGAAAACATATTGCCATTTTTAAAGAGAGCTTACATGTTTATTGTGGACAACAATCTAGATGGGGTTGATCGTTATAATTAAAGAAGATTGCCATATTGCCACGTTTGGCAGGTGGGCGCACTATTGATTGCAGAACGATAAAACTGCTGCCAAAATGGCATGCTTTAATTCAACTCTAATGTAGGGACTTATAAAAAGACTGATGAGCTGATTGTGTGTCTGGATGTAAATGCTACCGACGAGAATCCTCACTCACCTAGTTCACGATAAAGCGCTCCGTCGAAACTTTAACTAGATCCAATGAACTGGGCTCAACTCGGGACTCGGGAGCGACTGCCGTAAGAGCTTACTCGACTGCGTAAAAATACTGTTTCACTTTTTTATTCACTATTTCTAGTGATCCGTTAATTTAAACAAGGCGATAAAGGTGCAGTTTTAATGTCGGTCGATTAAAAAAATACAGATCACTAAGATGCGGAGAATTTTTAATATTTTTTAGGAAAGCACAGTTATTATTTTGCTATGAGATAACAAAAACGAAATTGAATAACATTCAGGTATCGTAGAGTACGCATACTAGATATTGTTATTAAAAATTATGATTAACAATATGTTAATATTGATTTTTCTCGATATCGACAGCTCTGTTAGATATTTAGCGAAATAGTTTTGCTTCTGTAAAGGCATATTACAAAAGTAAGAAGTTCTTGTTCCGTATCTAAAAACTCTTACCAAAAGAATAATGGATAGAAAACAACTGATAACTCTAATTACAGGAAAATAAATTCGTAACAATGCTACTGTGGACGAAACGGTAACTAAGAAACGCCCGGAAAATAATATTACGTAAGAAGTTTCCGAGATTCCGGAATCGTCATACAATATTCATGAAATTAAATGGGCATCGTTGTTTTACGGATGGCCGGGCCTGGCCGGCGCGGAACAAAGTCGGAGAGGAGTATTAAAATCTTTGAGACGTCACATTTATGAGGAACTTTGACGGGATATTTTCAGAACATTGCCTTTGTAGAGATACTTCGCAATTTGAAGGTTTAAGACAGCTTCTGCAGCCGAATGGTGGACGCAAGCACGGGTGAAGGGATGCCGGTTTACGGAAGAAGTTCTAATGTTTTACTCTTTTTTGTTTGTTCATTCTAGTATCGAAAGCTACAGAATTCTTGTTATTTTTGTAATAGTCCTTGTAGTGACAAAAGATACAACTAAAGGTTAATCTAATGTCACGCAATACGTTAGCACATTACCTATCTACCTATATTATCGATACAATCGATACATGAGTCCATGGTAGACATGAGCCTATTTAATAGATCCACAAGTCACACTTCCCATGAAGGGATTGTTGAACACCCTTGGCAGTAAGAAGCTCCAGTCTGTTCCCTACAACGTTTTTCTCTATACAGTCAGGTTGCACGTAAGCTTAAATAACACGTACGGTCCACTAACGCTGTGTCAAAAAGAGTTAGAGGGTATTCTTAGCAAAAAAAAATATATGAAGAAAACTGTGTTCAGAAATAGACCTTTCCTGACAGTCAGTAATGACGCAACTGTAGCCATAGGCGAGAATATAGCTGTGTGATCATTATACCATCAGTCTAGCTGAGAAAGGGTTCATTCGACACAGTTTTGGCAGTCGCAGACAGATTCGTATCCAACTTAGATCCATAACAGACTGTTCAAAAGATTTAAACAAACAAACAATAAAGACAGATACCGATATTATGCCGCAGTATACTACAAGCGCTCTTCCAGGCACCCGTAAACCAGCAAGTAAACAACTCAAAAACCCAGATCATATTCATCAATAAACGAAGCCCATAATTAAGTTTTCATTTTAAAAAAATTAAAAAATGCACAAACACGTTATGGTACAAAACTAAATACGACAAGTCATAAATACTCATAAGTTCACACCATAGTGTTTAGCATGTTGGAACTGATCTACTTACTAGGTTGTTCGAGTTTCCAACCATGAGTAACCTGTGGCCACAATCTAGATTCTAAGCTGATGAATGAAAAAGCAGCGGATAAAATATAAAGCAACTCAAAATACGAGTACATTGAAGAAACAATGTCGAGATTGAATTCCCAAGTTAATCTTATTCCTAAGCAAGACTGGCGGGGTCCGACTCGGCGCGGTGAGATTTACAAGAATGAAGAAGCTTCGCCCGGAGCCAAGATGATTTAGCGTCTACCGACACACTCTGGTATTAGGTTTCAGTAGAGGTTATGTAGAGTCACTTATCCCTTCTGAAAGCTAAGACAGATGAATATTTAAAACGTGAGTTGTTCCATAATAGGCTCCCTGCTGGTTCCATAATAGTTACTGTGAAAGAGTCTTTCCTACATGATCGAAAAATAATTATCAGTGTATTTAGTCACTACAGTAGTTAGTTACAGTAAATCAGGTGATTACACAACATAACCGACAAGAGAAAGGTTTGAGCAATATTTAAGGCGAATTCGTTAACAAAAGTTTTATACTGAACTAAACAATTTAAAACAGTAGATATCGTTTTGAAGTGTAATTTTCTCTTTTGGGGCATTTTAACCCATTGCTTTAGCAACAGGCGGGGAATAGTGTGGCGCGTGGGAGAGGGACAAACTGACATGTAGCTGATATTAAAATTTACGATAATGATATTTATTACCCGACATTATAATCCAGCTATTTAAAATATTAAAATCTTTTGAAATTTGAGTACGATCTGTTAAGAATATGGAAATTATTTACAATAACTGTAAATGTACTGTTTCCTTAGATGTTCAACGAAAAAGATAATATAATCCAAATAATGTTTATGAATCAAGTGCGGTGTTTTCCTTCAGAAACATGGTTAATTTCCTAGAAAAACACCGCATCAACAATATACCTTTTTCGCCGAAGCAGAAACTTTCCCTTTGTGGAATTCTGCGGCAACATATTGGACTGTCTATCAACAATAAATCATAAAAGTTATTTATTATAATAAAACTCTTCGCCTCCGTATGACGCATTCGACATTCTTTACAACTAAACTTTCCACAGTAAAACGGAAAAAGAAAATCAAAACCACTATTATATGATAAAATGTAATATGTAGCTGTTTTTGATATTATACTATTAACTTCCAATAAAGAACTCTGAAAGTGTAGCTGAGCGATTGGGAGATTAAAGCCCTTGGCCAGCTGGTGTATAAAATAGTTCTATAAGATTCTTTTAGAAAATAAGTGAATATTTTGTGGATATTTTTCTGTATTTGTCGTTTTGTAAATGTTTCTCTTTACAATAAGCTGTTTAAAAAGTAAATACGTCTCCTGTACATTGGTTGCCCTTTTCCTGCTAAATACCTGAGCCAATCTTGATGAAATTTGGAACGCACGTAGCCTGTGGCGTGCAAAGAGACAATAGCCTACTTTTTTAAAAACAGAAAATTGTCATCGTAGACTTCAGAAATCACGAGTATCCTACGGGATCTAGTTGTACGTTCGGTATACAAAATATGGTTTCCGACCCTGAAGTATTCCTTTATATAATAAATTTAAATCTTAATAGGTTTTCTATTTTAAAAAATAGCATTTTTGAAACAATATTTTTTGTTGACGGTTCTGTATTATTGCCTTGTCATTCGATCTACTTAGTACCCATCAAGACAAAGTACCTGGTCTACCGAGCTTTGCTCGGAGTTTTGGCAAAAGTAAAATTTTCTTTAAAGGCTTACAAAAAGTTGAATAAATAAAAAACTAAATGAAAAACTCTGTATCGCACTGGGATTCAAACCCAAACACCTGGGATTGTCAATCTTGTGCCTTGACCAAGGTGCTTATGTGAAATTAGCGACCATATTTTTCGTGCAAAAGAAAATTGCATGAAAACTCGAAAACACGAGTTTCCTAAACATACGAGTAAAACTAATCTAGATTAATTGTTTGCCCCTGAAAACGTAGCGATGTCGTTAGAGCTGTTTCCGAGATTGCCTGTATAAATAAATAAATTTATATACAAGAACTGCTCGTTTAAGACAAATCAAACGGTCCTAAACAAGACAGTGGGTTTATATCATGTGTAGTTTAGGAGTTCCTATGACCACCTTCTGTCTCCATCATCAAACCAGATCGTTAGTACCATAAAATGCATTGAAATCCATCTGAACTTAACCGACATGCAAAAATTAACTATAGTTATAAGATGTGGTTCTAATAAATTCATCCTGCAAGTTTGACTGAAACAAACATACATACAAATAAACTTTAAAAGTTAAATAAAACAAAAATATAATAAGAATATAAAGATATAACAACAAATAAAAGTTAAATATAACAATAAATAAAACAACAAGTAAAAGTAAACAAAACAAAGTAACTATGACTCTGCAGCGTGAAGGGAGGACAAACAAATTCACTTCCACATATGGATGCACATGAACAACTTACAGTTATCTAACTGTAACTTTTCAGCTAGAAATGCAAATATTATATATTTATATAAAAACACAACAAATTTTCATCAGAACTAATTTCTGTTTGTTTGTAGTCAGCGCCATTGTTGTGAACAATTCCGTAACAACAGTAGTTAGCGGGCAAGTTTCGTGGCTTGTGTATTTTGTACCTGAATTATGCCGGTGGAAAGTGGTCATTACTAATTAATTTATAACCTCCAACCGTTAGTTGGACATTCTTTGGCTTGCGCGATCACAAGCCTCGAAAGGTTAAATATGGATTTTGATAAGTCAAAGGACAATCCTGTTCCCAGAATTGAGCCGAGGCAAACATGTTGAATGAAGTCTTATCTCCGATTGGAATCTTTGAAAATAAATAGTCGCAAATGTTATTTGGTTTAGGGGTAGAAACTAACAAATGAATTGATCTGTATTTTTTATTTACTGAATTGCTTTAATTTTCATTCATGATTTTGATAAAATCATAAGAGATATTTTTTGACGAAAATGACGTAGCTCGTGTGGTAGAAAAAAAGCATTGAACTGAAATCTTGAAAATAATTATTGTTAGGGTACCCCTACATGTAAATTAGGATGAACTTGTTTCCTCTAGCTAGTTTATCCCATTGTTTTGGGATAGTGTGGTTTTGTGTGTGTAAACTTCTATATGAGTTCTTACCAATCTTATTGTCTTGAAAAGCGCTATTCACGGGGAACTTTAATTGGACAATTTTGTGCCAATCTCCAATCTGAGTGGGCCGTGTAGTCACTGACCAACCACAGACGTGATTGGCGTCGATAAGATTGACCCGTAGGGCGCTTTTAAATGGACTTTTTCTTCATTCTATGATCGATGGTTAGTTCATTTCACTTAGTCGTCTTATAAAACAAGCACGAAAAAACAACCGGCACCACACGGCAGTTACAATTTAAATGATTTAATTGGAATCGACTCCCGTCATCCCGTGCAAGTACTCCCAAGTTCCCGTGTAACCCGACCACGCGGTAACGGAACTTTTGACAACAATTTTCGGTACTTCGGATTAGAGTCCGTAAGTTCGTAAACAGAATTAAATAACTCGATTTATACTTGTGGAGTTGGTAGCATAAACGAGCTTTTATAACCGTAGACGTATGAGTGGCTCGGATTATAAATTGATGTTTTGTCAGGTCGGAGATTGAAAACTCTACTCGACACATGTTAGAAAGCTATTGCTAAATATTGCTTTGAAATATAAATCAATTCAAGTCAATTTATTCATTTAGAATTAAATAAAAGTACAATGTTGCATAAAAGTTCTAAATAAAATTAAAATATTCAGTCAGCTGATTAAAGTAAAGTAATCAATGAATAAGGAACACACAGAAAATACAGTCTCCTGATAAAGTCTCTAGCAAGTGTACCAACAGTTTGTAACACACTCGTTAGATATATTCAGCAATACGAGGCGTGTCGCCGTTCGTGCACGAATTTAAACACCTGACGTGGTTAATATTGTACGTGACGTAATCTAGACAGATCGTAAATATTCAGAACAGGCTGGCCGTCGCCTACGCACACGAGGTGGATTATAGCGACACTTCCACTTTAATTACCCTTCTAATCATGGCATTCGTTTTTTGGGACTAGATATTTCTGTAAACGTATTTAAAACTTATAGAATCAACAAGCTCGCAGCTCCAGCGAGCCGTGCTTGTAGTTTACCGCGGAGACTTGCGTTTCTGACCCGTTGCGGCTTAGATCAACGAGACAGAAAGTTGGAATTCTAATTGGCAGGTCGTTCTAAGAATAGATGGAGAGTAAATAAAGGTAGTAATGACAGAGATGATGGTGGAGATAAGATTTCGCGAAAAAGGCAACTCAAATGAAGACAAACCGTACATTTTACAGCTCTACACTTGGATAAATAATTGGCGGATGTCGGAAAAGTCTGTTATTGTTAATTAAAATAAAGCCGGTTGTTTACTCAAAAGAAAACTGGAAATACATTGCAAATCCCAAAGTGTATGAGAGTATTCTTCAATTAATTATGATAACTTATGAAACTCAGACTTTTTTGCGAAGACACGGGAGGACCTATTGTGAAGTCGAAGCGACCACGCCTTCACACACACGCCTTTTTTACAGACTATAGAACGCTTGCCAACTATCTTACCTGATGGCAAGCGACGATGTGGCTTTTAATGGAGCGCATTGGTCTAGAAGGTGCCTGTTCACCTCCGACTGAAATACACCCAAATTGTAGCTTTGTGCGTTCCACTCCCACTTTCTATACCGACATGATCCAGAATACGTCACCGGTGTGCATAGCCTAGATCGACATTGATGACCTTAATCCTCCGCAAATCACGGGTTCGTTGAGAAACCGGGAGAACTGTCGCGGAACTCAAACAGGGGGCTTATCGGTGTATGTGCGCGAGCAGCGCCCTCTATTTGCCTTTTTCTTAAAGATTTATGTACACAATAAATACGTCCCTGCCGTGTGCCCAATCACGCCGCCAATACTTCGGGAGCTATGTACGTTCGTCCAGTCCTAAACAAACTCACGTCGGTCGGTCGGGGGCAGATAAAATGTTTCTAGAGGGATCGTTCCCTTCAGATTTTCAGTTATACAAGTATATTTAGCCTGCTTCTAGTAACCGCCTCCTTTGACATCGGGTACACAAGCTCGGCACCAAGTTTTTAAGATTATTTTGTATCTACTTCCCTTAGGCACAGGTTTATTTACGCATGCCTTATTGTGTGCCTAGGTACACGAGTTTACCTTCTTAAAGGCGGATGGGATGGGACATGTTTTAAAAACCTGTTCTTTAAAATTATTGTATGTACTGCTCAAGGTGCAGTTAAGCCAAATAACATTTTGGTAATACAGTCCTCTGAGATAATAGTGAGAAATTTCGACGTGAACCGGATTCAAACCTAGAGACACAGAATCGAATCCCATCAGTCCGAAGCGTTTTCGGAGCACACTGCTTCTTTCAACTTAACAAAACTTGAATATGTATTGATCGAATTTCTATAAAAAAGAAACTAAAATAAAATTACAGTTAAACTTTCATCCAAGACGGAAGCAGATTGAAAATATTTTATAGTATATTTCGCCGGCTTATTTTCAATTTGAACTATTTCTAGGCGACTAAAAAAAAGGCAACTACTAGTAAAGTAGGAGTGTAATATTCTCCGCGTCTGAGCATGAGTTCCTACAGCGCTGCGCAGCGCTATTTTAAAGGCCCAGGATCCCATTATCCCTGGAGTGGCCCCGAGCTCCTGAGGGATGTCAAAGAAATACACGAATCGGGATACAAGTACGTAGTTCCTTCTATTTGATAACAAACAGAAAGAGAGGAACTCTAAAATTATTTCCCCGACGTTATAAATATCTCCGGGGATTAAGAGTTTGCTTATCTAGGCTGAGATTATGTAAAATACGTTTTAGAATGGGAAACCACGGATAAAAAGGTTCAGAATAGTCACTACAACCTGTGTGTTTAAGGAAAGAATGGATGTACTAGATGCGATGATTGTGGTGAAACGATAATCTTCACACGATTTCTCAATTTATAAGATTTTGTGTATAATGAAATTTAAATTTGTTCTTCTCAGTCAAGTAATCGCGAATCTCCTTCTCAATCTATCTCTATTTTCACGATACAGCAAACAAAAGTATAGTTTGGATTCTCTTGGGAACGCTGTGTAAGTGTATCTCAAGCAGAAGAAGCCGGGAAACGAAGAAAAAAACGTTCACTGCAGAAGACAACATAATAATAGCAACCTCAACTGCATATCCACAGTCATATGGCGATAGTGAGAAAATTATGAACAACGTATCCAACGTTATGTTATATGCCTCCGTTAACAACAATGAATTGTAAATTGCTAATAGATTATCACTGGATTTCCAATAGATTGGGCACGTCTGCTAGCAAACGGGTCTCTATTGAAATTATTAAAAAGAGTCCAGTATCATTGACACATTTCGTCAATAGCGACTAGCTAGTACATACTCGTACCTACACTGTCGAATTCCGAGCAAAAAAACACCATTGAAAGACGTCAAAGGCCCACGCAGTCCACACGTCTAACAAATGATCGTCTTCACGAAGGGAGCCTAAGGACGTAAAAAGGCTAAGTGCCATGATCAATCTTTCTCATAAGAGGTCTAATTATTCGGGTGCAAAAAACGAGCGCGGGCTACCTTATCGAACGCCTCACAGACCCCGAGTTCCCGAATTACTTGGAATCAATTCAGCTTGAATAATCGAATGGCTTCCAATGAATGAGTTTGGTTAAGTCTAGACGGGTGCCTTTATGTAAGATTGTGTTACTTCTTCGTCGGATTAAATTATCGTAGAAAACGATGTCAGTTAATTTACAAACAACAAGCTTTACATGTTCTTTCAATAGTTGCTTTTGTGCCATTAGAAACATTGATCCGGCTACAGAATAAGGATCAGTCCCCTGTAATCGAGTGGGTATCGTAAAGTGACCCAGGGAACATTTCAGGTATCAAATGTGACTTAAATGATAAAGTGATATTACTGTGACGCTCAATTCTTCTCAATTTATTTCAATGTTCTGTTTTCTTGACATACAATCAAATCAGTTAAACATAATAATACAAAACAAAAGTTACTATGTCCTTTGGCACAGAAAACTCTACAATCAGAACCTCTGTTTGGATAATCTAACTATGTGTGCTGAAGTTATTTCCTCTGACGACTTGTAAACAAATGAATAGAGCACTCGCGGCGCGACGCGAACACAGCGTAAAAGCTTTTTTCCCAATGAATTATGCAAAATTCATTTAAAATAACCGGCGTTGGAGCACGTTCGTATGTGGACTAGAGTGCTATAATGACTAGTCCAGGTTTGAGGCAAGAAGTATTATCAATAGCATAGATACAGACGTGTATTTTATTTCTACCAGCATTTATTTAGCTCCATGGTGTCTATGGGAGCAATGTATGGATGCTATGAAATCTAAAAAGTAGTTTTTATATTTTTTTCTACCTAAATTAAATAATGTGTATTCTTTAATGTTTTTAGGATTCCGTAGTCAAACAAGGAACCCTTATAGTTTCGCTCTGTCCGTCTGTCCGGCCGCGGCTTAGCTACATAATACTCTTAATATAAGAAGCTATAATTTGGTACGGATATACATATTAATCACGCCAACAACGTGGTAAAATAACATCTTGAAATTTTTTTTTAGTTATCCACATTATAACTTGGGGATGAAATATTTTTTTCGCGTCTAGCCCTTTGTATGGGGTATTGTTGAATAGGTTTTTCAAAAACATTGAGGGTCTAAGAACACCACATTTCGATTCAGAGATCCGTTTGCGAAATATTAAGCTTTAAAGTGATAAATTTTGTTCGAGTCGAGCGTCCCCTGGCCCGTCTATTGCTTTGAAAAATCTGAAAAATTCACAGTAGTAGCTTATATACTGACCTTAAAAGGAAGACTATCACGACTAACTGTGGCTTCACAGGTTAACGAGTAATAGTCGAGCAAATTATAAAATATACTTGGAGTGGTCAAAATGACAATTTCGTACAAATTTCATTCAGAATTACTTTTTATATAGCCAGTTCAACTACGAAACCCTACACTGCACGCGGCCCGACATGCACTTGACTGTTTTTTGTTTATTTTAGTGGCAAAATAATTCAGAGTAATTGTGGTCACTAGGGGCGCTGTCGTCGCGCACGCAGCGAATACCAACACTATCTAATTCTATGGGAACGGACATAAGACAAGCCTGCTCCAGAAACCTCAAGCTTATGAGGCGCTGGCTCTGATGCTGGGTTGGTGGAACAGGTAAGATTTCGAGTGTAATCGGATCAACACTGGCAGAAAAGTAGAAAACATTAAACATAATTACAATTTTAGCTCTATAAAATGTAAATAGAACACACATACTAGCTAAATTATGAAAACTTCCAACAAATGCCCGCAGCGCAGTGCAGGTACGTCATTAAGTTTTTGTACTAGCCCACAATTCGCTGATGTATTCGTATTTAGCAATTATGTATTCAAATACATATTTACATTATTCAAATGTTAGTTGTTCGTAGAACTGCAACATCGACGTTAATCACACGTCAATAACACTTCATAATCAAAGAGCATTTTGTAAAATAAATTATTACTTCTTACCCGACTGCCGAGGACGTGAATTGTGAAAGTTTGAATGTGAGTGATTGTGTTTTTAAAGATATCCATTTATTCTCTACAGCAAAAATGGTCGATCAGTCAGCATAATGATATTTCCACCGTTTGGCGTGCGTATAAGATAAGCTTCCGTTTGACCACAATCTAACCTGACGTTAAGCCACGATGTGGTCTAGTATGGTTGACGAGAAGAGTCATTGCACTCTGGCCTTGAATATATCCAAGCAACCTGCAAGCTCAGGAAAAGAAGCGAAACGCTTAGTTCGGAAACCATAAGAACAGATGGGTTCTATCCCTACTCAGTTGACATTCAGGGATGGAACCCATCTGTTCTTATGGTTGATAGAATGTTTAAAAGGGGACTGTGGAATTCCATATACAGGGAACTGCCATAAATACGACGCTTGCTAGGCGGTTTGGTGATCGCAGTAGTATCAATTATTGTAGACTCTTACTTGCATTATATGCTCTCCGTTAGGGATCATAAATAAATAAACACGTTGAACGTACAAAGGTAAGTGAAAACATCATCAATCATCAGCAGCAGCAGCAGCCTATATGTATCCCCACTGCAGGGGCTCAGGTCTACTCTCCTACAGGCCCAGTACGGGTACGTGTACTTCGCACTCACCATTGAATTTCTTCTCAGGAGTGTTCAGGTTTCCTCACGATGTTTTCCTTCACCAAAAAGCCAATAGTAATGATTTTTATCATTCGTACATAAATTCCAAATGACAAATTGGAACTCATTGGTACGAGCCAGGATCGAATCCAGACCTCGATTTATCAAGGACTGACGCTCTATCCAACTGAGCTACCATGGCTACAGTGAAAACATCCTATTAATCAAATCCATTTCTAGTTTATGTACTTTGATTTTGCGTTAAAAATGACGAGTTCAAGTACAAAAACGTCTCTAGATAGTATGCGTAGACGAACCTAAAACAATTGATTCCATCGCATTTTCAATGCCTGCAGCTCACTTCAGAGTACAGTAAGTGTTAAAAACAATATTTAAAACGTATTTTCTACAACTTTAAACAACATTTATCAAGGTATTCTCGACCAGACTCCCTAGCTAGACTTGCCCCCGGGAGTTTGTGATACGTTTATACAACTGGCTTACCTAACATCTCCCAGGCACTCCCAGACATTGCTTTTATCTGAAATTTCATTTGTTATTGGAGCTCCATCTTTATCAGGTTAATATAATATCGAATATCAGCCCAGTCCGAAATTAGATTAACCTTGATATTTGATATATAATTTCTGATTTATTATTGCCAGTGTGCTAAAACTGTGTTTTATTATTTACACAGAACAAGGGAGTTACTGGATGCAGATGGCTCGGGACCGTTTGATGTGGCGTACCATGAAGGAGGTCTATGTCCAGCAGTGGACGTTTCCCGGCTGATGATGATGACACAGAACAACACATATTAACAATACTCTAACCAAGGACTCTTATCCTTCTCTTCCTCTTATTCCACTTCCATTAATTAAGAGGAATTTTAATAACTTAAATCAATGAAAAAATGTCTAATGTAAAATGGGTTTACATTTGGCCTTCATCTCACCTGATGATAAGGCCGTTGGATGGTAAGCATGGTGGCAACTAGAAGCCTGAAGCTAGTAGGGCTCTGGCTCTGATACCTTTCATACCGGAACACAACAGTGCTATTAACACTCCTGTTTGACGGCAGACTTAGGTATTGTTACAGTGTCAGCTAGCCAGACCAAAATAGCAAATGCCCTGCCACCAACCAAAGCGAATACCGATCGGTACATCGGTTTCATTATAAAGTTATTTGACCATAAGATTTTAAAATAGGATAGCTGACTTTGTACAGTAATATCTAAAAATATTATATTGGATGTAGATGATATAATATCGGAAAATGAGTATCATTAACATACATTTTCATCTTTACACCCGTTTTTCTTAGTGGTTTTTTAATTTTTTTTTGAACGTCTTCTAGGAACCATTAGCTGGGTAACGGCTATTATTGTAGCTTTCATTAAAGCTTACGTTGTTAATGATATTAATGTCCCGCCATTACAATCCGATGTTCTATTTTTAGATAATTACATATCAAAGTCAGCTATTATATTACAACAGATTAGGGTAAACTAAATTTTGTAAGAATCCTAAATTAATTCTTGTTAATTAAGTTCATCTGGATGGACAAGCTCATTAAGCTTCTTTCACGATTAATTATAAAAATATATTTCTGAATTACTTTACTAATTTATTTGTAGATCCTTGTGTGATACGATATATTATTAAATTAAGTTAAAGCAACAGTTTAATAATATAAAAGCCAGAAACGCGATACTCTCGGGACAATAGGACAATTTTATAACGGTCCCGGGCCCATCCATTAGCGAGCAAGTTAGGTGAAAAGATATTTCGTCCCTCGCATAATTACCACCACCATGGGACCGGACTCAGGGGGCCCGAGTATACGCAGAGGTACTTAATCAATTCGGGGCCCAAAGTCAATATCAGAACGGCCTTCTATTCCCATGAGACATCTCGACATATGCTTGCTCTTTTATATTTTAAGTGCAAAATTGGTTTGCATTTGGTCTTCATTTCACCTGGCGGTAAGGGAAGAAGTGTGCTTACCTACGTCTCAATTTAAAGTTGTCCAAAAAATGATGAAGACAATTTTGTCTTTTCTTGTAGGAGCACAAAAGTTCTCTGAGACTAAATTGCCTTTGTTTGTCCAGCTAGACAGATATTAAAAAATGGTAACATCAAACAATTTTTGTTTAAACAATAAAATATAATATTATTTCTATAGCCGAAAAATGTCCACAGTATCTCTTCTGTGTTACTTGTACAGCTATCTGTATTAAATATGCCAAATGGTTCGCGTTTTCCGATGCGTCTATAGTCATCTGTATATGTTTACTGTCCAAAATCTTCAGCTCATACAAGTATGTACATTTCAGGGGCCCAAATTAAATTAAAGTCCTCACAAGGCCCAAACAACCCTAAGTCCGTCATTACCCCTTTTAATCTCCGAAGGCCCTTGGCCATCCTAAACAAATACAACAATGGCTCGTTATATGCTACAAACAAACGCAAACGGCTTCATTTCTCGATTAATGGAAGTCATGTTAATATTGTTGGAGCTCCTTTGGCTGCTTAATTAAAATTCTAGATCATTTACGTTAAAAATAGATTTTAATTGAAATGTCAACGGCTCGAAATTAGTAAATTGAGCTGAATTTGCTCGTTGCCGGTTTTGTTCATGAAATTAACTGATTTTCGTACTTAGTAAATCAATCTTGCTATGTTTTTATTTTTGCATGATCAGCCTGGAAACGTCCACTGCTGGACATAGGCCTCCTTCATGGTACGGCATATCCAAACGTCATCCGTTCTTCTTCATCAATAGCCTTTATATGTCCCCACTGCAGGGGCTCAGGTCTACTCTCCTACAGAGAGTGTATGAGCTACAGTCTACCACGCGCGACCAGTGCGGACCAGGAGTCAAACTTTAGGTGACTCTCCTCTCGGACAAAAACAGAGTTGCTAAACAGATATACGTAATCGTATAAGGAGTGGAATTCACTACCTGACTCTGTTTCGCGAGCGATACATACTATATGTCTTCAATCAGTTGATATTGTTGTCATACGAAAATTAATAGGCATTAACTCCCAGATAATAATTTCGGATGAATCAAATTTGTAGGATAAAAAAATACATGAAAATGAATAGGCCCACTGAGTTTGAGGTTTTAGGAGGTAAAGAATAAGCAAACACTGTAACATGGCAGCGTTATTTTCTTACGAAATGTAAAAAATGATATAGCACATCTATACCAAAACCTACTCTATATTGTCAAGCGTTGATCTAGAAATACATACATAAATTACATATGTGTGACAAAAAGGTAATATTCGGCAACTTCCGCTTATTCTATATCATTGTACATTGTACAATTTCTTTGAATATATCATTATTTACCTAAATAATTTCTAATTTTTTCAAAATTTACAGTGCAGTAACAGGCACCTATAGGTCTCGCTCCGGGACCCGGGAGCATCCGTCCAGTGATTAAACGAGGACAATATAAATGATGGAGCCTCGCAATTACGCTCCCGCCGGTAACATCAATCACAGAGATACCTACCCGACTTACATTTTTAAAAAAAACGACAGATTCGCTACTACTACACAAGACAGTACTTGGTAACGCGCCCTGTAAAGTAGGCGACGAGACACCTTATCTGAACGGCATAACATTAACAACTTTGAAACTTAGCTTTCCATCAAACATGACTATAAACTATCTTACATATGTAGTGGGTGAATGACTGACACACTTAAAGGTTGCATAGTGTCACTGCACTACATCTTCATTATAATAAGGTTCAAATAACTGTCATCATCTAGTTCTAATTAGCCTAATACGTTAAAAACACGCAAACTTGTGAATAAATGAGTTATCGGACCAGCGTCAACGTCTCGTTTGTCTCTCCTATAACTACCAGGGACAAATTAAACGTATGCTAGTTTTTTAAAGTTTTGGATTTACGATTACAGGCAAAACATCCATCGTACGTAAGCGATGAAAATATTCCTAATTCTTAACAAATTTCTCTCTAGCATCCAGCCCGCTGGTCGGTGAACTATAGAAGATAGAGAGTGGATGAGGAGGTCTGCGGACCGGAAGGAGTGGCGCACGTTGGGAGGCCTCTCTTAAGCAGTGGAGAGGCACGGGCTGATAATTCAAGTATTTATTTCATGAAAGATTTATATCCAAAGCATAGTTTTAAAAAGATTTTTATTTTAGAAGTTTTATGACTCTGACCTATACCCTGAATTCTGCTGGATCTATAAAAAATCTACGGTACAACGACAATCTTCACATTTCCTATGTTGGAACCTACTTTTGTCGGCACAGACTGTGTATTAGTGTATCCATGACTGAAGACCGTCACCAGAGCGTGCTAGCTCGCTGCCCGGACGGCACTGATTCCTGTTTCTCTATTTTTTCACTGGCCTCTCTAGTAGAGTCTACTCCCTGGTGTAAATTAATGGGAGTTACGGGTATTGCGAAACATTTTTTGTTCGCTTTTTCCGTGTATTGCTAAGAAAAATGCGGAAAATCTATTTTTCTTTACAAAGTGAATGAGCTGGAGTAAGTTTCGTTTTTGCTATTATATTGATTACGAAAATACGGACACACATAGTGGTACTTCAGATATGTATTTATGTATAGAAGAGAGCTACGTGATTGGTTTTAACAGCTACTACACGCTGGGACAAACAATCCTGAGGACCCGGTTCCGATTCCCAGTGGGGGTACCACTCGGTAATCTGTTAGGTTGGTGGTAGCGGATTAGCTATGTCCCCCTGGCTAGCTACCACCATGTTACCTAAGCTTGTCGCCAAACAGCAGTGTCAATAGCACTATTGTGTTCCCCATTGGGACTTGAACCCGCGTCCTCCGGTTTGTAAGTCCAAGCTCGTAGCCATTAGGCTTCTGGGTGCACACGCTTGTCGTCTAACGGCTTTATCGTCACTTACCATCAGATGAGATGAAGGCCAAGTGAAAACCCATCATCCATTAAAAATTCTACATTCTGACATCAAGTAGGTGATTGGTTCCAAACACAGTTGCGCTCAGGTAACGAAAGCAAACCATGCAAGGTTTATCGTCACTTTTTAACAGATGAGATGAAGGCCAAGCGAACAAAGGCAGCCACGAGTCCGTACAAGCTATTTTCATATATTATTCAATTTCATTGTTTTCAGTTGTAAAATTGAAAGTCATGATATGAATAATTTACACGTTTGTAATATAATAATTTACACATTAACAATATTGTAGAGGTATAAAATTGTTCTACTATTTAATTTCTAAGACACGCGCTTGCATTACTTTCATACTGTTACTTACTGATAAGTACATTGTCCTTGTCGCAGCTTACTTCCCCTTCCCCCGTAAATCGGTGAGTTTTACTTAGGACAAACCCCGTTCATGCATCCATTCTCCTTGTAATCTACCTGGTTATCGCATAGTTGCCTGCCAAGCGTGATCATGGAAAGAAGACGAACACCCGTAAGAAATCTCGTAACGCCCCTTTCTATGCCATTGGTGACGAAGCTGAATGCTTCTTATGAGACATTCCAACTACTCAACGAAATTACCTGAAACAAATCAAAATACAAAATTAACCTCTCGTGTCCATTGCATGTCGTATTAAGTGTAATTTAAGAAGTATGAAAATACTTTTAGATGTGACCAAATTTATTTTTTTCAAGTCTCTTTCTATGTCATGGACTTCAACTTTGTAGCCTCCACCCAGGCAATAAAGCACCAGTCCGCTTTGTGCTACACAGAAAGGCCATAGCTTTTATTTATTGCCCTGTTTTATTACGGATTCAAGCCTTTTAGGACGCTCGGATAAAGTCACCCTGAAGGCAATTTGCGCGTTTTTAGACTTGTTACGGAAAGTTTTTGTGAAGAAAAGTTTTCCTGTTTTGTTCTGGCGCTTTATGGCGTTGTCTCTGAATAGTAAAACAGATAAAAATTGCAATCTCCCACTTAATAAAAACTTCGTAATACACAAGCGGGAATAATGCTCGTATTTTCTTACCGGGAATTCGCTCAGAACATACATAATTTCATTTGCCATAATCTTTTAAAATAGAATAAGATAAAGAAGAAGAAGCTAGCTTTGATAAATAATTACCTAAAATTAGGAGAGAGGAGATTGGATTATATTAATACCATAAACGTACAACTTTATTGTCAGCTGCAACAGCCGTTACGTAGCTAATGGTCCCCAGATGGCGTTTTAAACAATAATCAAAAACAGTGTGTAAAAATGTAAACTGTGATTCACTATAACGTCCACAAAATCCGATATCCTATTTTTTCATAATTGGTGCACAAAGACAGTTGTCTTATTTTATAAGATTATAAAAAGAAATTTAGTATGAAACTTTGTTCGGCGAAGTAACTTTAACAAGAAACAAGGAGGAAAACTCAATACGACTAGTTTATATCCGTTCAATATACTGGTAGAATTTAACTACAACACTTCCGAGTTTAGGATGTTTAAACCACGCATTTATGTCTAATGCCTGGAAATATGGGAAAAATGGTAATGAAAAGAACTGAGATGTATATACTAAATGTTAGAGTTTAAAATATAAATGCCTGGTAAGTGCCAGCCAATGAAATAAGTTTAAAAATGGAACGCCTCGTATAATTGCGAATATTCAGAGAGGCATTAACTGAGGTTTGAAAACTCGACTCTGAACCATCCCCAAACTAATGAGTTCATTCTATGTGAGTCCTTCGTCCCCTAGGGTAAACAGGAATTTTCATTTAAGCCTTGAATCAATCATAACGGCTTAAAAACAAACGATGCGCCACAAACGACGGGCGAGTCGGAACAAACGCTGGTGATTAATTTGCAACTACCCGCGCTTGTTGATTTATGTACATTGGCGACGCGGCGAATCGCATGTGCGTGCGTTGACGGTATCTATGTGCCTGTTTCTGGTAGCCAATCCTTATACAGTTATAGATTGAATTTTTAAATTCTAATGAAACCATTTAGATCTATCCCAGAACCGTATCTAGAATTATTTTAACGATTCCTAAGGGCTTTTCAAAATATTATTTTTAACACAAGCATCAAGAGAAATACAAATACATAGCTTGAGGAAAACACAAAATACAGACTTTAGACTTAGCAACTGTTATACCTTAAAGTTTGTAATTCACTAGACTAACGTTTGATAATACACTAAAAAAAACATAATTAGAAAAAATAAAACTAACTCGTATCACCTGTCAACCAACGATGAAATGACTAAGCATGGGCGACCGGTGCAGTGGCTATGTCATCTCAAAACAATAACGCTATCATCAAAGGTCAATTTTAAACAGTACTAAAAATTATGACATCAAACAAACCAATTACTAAATAGGTACACCATTACGGTCAAACCCATGACTGAAGGTCCACATATACCACAAAGGTGTGTACAAGTAGAACATTTTTTTTTCTTCAAAGCAGCTTCCAGCTGTCCACTAGTCAACACGAGTTTCTATCTCAAAGACACTATCTCCGCGTGATGACAAGGGGCCTTAGTCGTCCGTCACCATCCATCACTCCCCGTCACGTGTAGACACGAGGCGTGACGTCACAGCTCCCTCGGTGACGTCAGCGCGCGTCAATGGGCCACTTTGCCCGATCATAAATTTAACGCTTATCGTCGGTAATGAATCAATCGGACAAATAGATTCTTTTGTTAGATTGCCTAGCTATTACGTGGATTACCTTTCCGTAACCGATTGTTACAGGTCCGCGTGTGGTTACATTTCTTGGCGGGTTTCCGTTCGGTTTTTCGCGGTCACTGCCAGCCAATTTGTAGTAATAACAATAAAAGTTTATTTTTCACATAGACTGATTTTTGATAGTAAAAACTATCTAAGTAAGTTCTATGTTAGCAAAATTAAAACAGGGTTAGGATGTATTAAGATTATTAATTCTTGAAAATAGTCTAATCATTTTCACAGTGTAATCGCTCTCAATACATTGTCATGACTAGGTAAGCCAGTATGTTCAAGACATACGGCCTAACCGTCACTTACCATCAGATACGTACGATGTCTGAAAATCCTATTTTTCATTTAAGTAAATTATAGTTACGACGGAAGTAGGTTTAAATTAAGTTTCTACATTTGTTTACATACGTTGTTATATTATTTGTTTCTTGGTTATTTTATTTAGTTAATTATGTACTTGGTTAAACTTGTTTGCCGCCACTAAAACACCATGCCAGAAGGTCTTTCCAGGTATAGGTTGTAAATACCACTCCTTTTGTTATTGCCCAATGACCGCCTCAAGTGGAATCCTGCCATGCTATTTGATATCGACTATACCTCAATATTTAAAATAAAACCATTTTGGCCACACACTTATGTCAAACTAGTCTCTGAAATTCTGGCGTCGCGCATAGTTAACTTACTGAGGTTAGGTGACACCAAATCAGATTGGGGTTTTATATATATATTTGAACTTTTACAGCTAAAGCACGCAAATATTGGAAAAACCAACTTGCTCGAATTAAATTTTTTATTTTACATTTTGGTTTGTAATTACATTGTGTAGCTTTTTTTAGTAAGGGAGTAGTCACATAAAAACGTTATTTTACGAGATAACTCAAATATTGTTAAAATTTTCATTCATTATTTACTTCAATGCGCAGACGTGACGTCACTCCTAGGTACCGATTTTTATGGAGCGTTTTTGCACCAAGTGACTAGAATCACTTTTCGACGGGTTATTTTAGGAAAACTATAAGTCATATCGAAAAATCTTTAACAAGGCTATTTATCTTTTCACACGGTCTCTCGAATTAGGGAATACAAAATATTTAGTCATCATCCCTTAAAACTTTCTAATATTATCTATGGTAAGCAGGTAGATCCGTTATGAAACACCAATATGTGCCAGTATTAACAAGAATCATTGATCCCAGTCTAATGGATGGTTTCCACCGCACCGGCATCGGGCGGACTACAAAGGCGTAAGTGTGAGTATTCAATAACACGCATCATTCAGGCACGCGTGTAGCGGTACTCGATAATATCGCATTGTTTCCAACTGTCAGTGCCCCGTGATCGATGGGGACGAACACGGTGAGGTTGCCAGCGCAGCCGCATTACACCTCAGCGATGTCGAAATCACGGCCGTGGGGGCCCACGCATGCGGACCCGTAGAATATTTGGTGCAGCCCGCGAAGCGATTTTGATCTAGGTATTATCGAATACAACCAAACGCTAACTATGAGTGGAGTGTGCATTCGTAAATGTAGCAAAAACATTTCATGGGTATTGCTTACTCTTAGAACGGATAACCGATAGCGAGTAAAAGTTCTCGAGTGGCGACGATGTACCCGGAAACATGGCCGTCCCTCTACGAGAGGGACCGACGTCCCAAGTAAAGGTGGCGGACAGTCGCTGGATGCAAGTGGTCCGGGGCCGGTCAATGTGTGTGCCTATGTCCAGCAGTGGAAGTTTCCTTGCTGATGATGCCTTACTCTTTAAGAAGATCTTGTGTAATCACTGGTTGCTTTGTTTACCAAAGCCACATGAACGTAAGGTTTGGTTTGGACGGTTAGTTGGACGATTGTAGACGAATATGTACAACATACATTAAAACACTTTATGACAACACTGCTCTTTGAACGGAGTTACAGGAATATGTTGTTTACAATAAATGACAGGTCCGTACCGTGAGCGGCATTTGTTTAGGAGTGGATTGTTTCTAGCAGGATGATGACAGTCATTGGTCGCTTGAAATTGGCACCCGTACTGTGTGGGCCAATATTAGTTTTAAAAGTTACATGAATATGTATGGAATGTGTTTGTGCGTAGGAGCGCAGGGAAGTGAACGAACGCATAGTACAATGACATGCGTACACGCAGCCGGTCGACACTCGACACCCACAGGACACTGCGCCGCGTGACCGCCTTTCTTTAAATAATAAATCATTTATAACAATCTTTTTGTTTTTTGAGAGTGTTATTGTTAGTCGAGTGAAGCTCCTAATCTATTTAATTATATGTGGTGATGTTGTTACTTAGCAGCGCCGCCTTGCTCATGGGAATTGCTACCGATGAATAGACTAAACTACATACACCATGTTTGCAACCAGCATATAGTATAGTCCCATGAAAAATTAATGCCCTTCAAACATTTAGATTAAGAATATAATTAAGAACACGAATTATGAAACTAAATGTTGTCGAAACGGCAAGTAGCCCTAATTTTTATCGCGAATTGCAATTAAAAAGGAACCTCAGAACTACTAATAATTTCCTCATTTTCACGCATTCTTAATTAATTGTATGAACTTTGTCATACTTACATTTAAAGAAAAAATTATAAATTACAAAGCAGTGCTTTAGTAAATTTTAAGTTTTTATAATATGTATTCTTATATTAAAAATGCGAAAGTTCATATATTTGTCCGTCATTTACGTCACAACGGAATGCTAGAATGCTTTGGTTTTTTTTTTGGTGTGTGTAATGATACTAGGAACCAGAAAATACTACTTTTTATCCCACAAACAAGTACGTAGTTCCCGTGGTATAATTCTAAAGCCCACGCAGACCAAGTCGCGGCCTGTAAACTATAATTAGGGAAGCTATTGAAGAAGATACCACAGTCATCCGGAACCTTCTAGATAAATTCCAGCGTTGCTAAAAACCTTACGCAATACCGAGTACGATCCCAGAAAGTATTACCAGACAGATCGGAAGTTTTAATGAAACTTAAGTGCGATCCAAGACAGATCGGGACATTCACAAGTTGTACGTATAAGCGCCGGGTTGAGCCGGAAGCGGCCCGAGCCTCGCGGGACCAATCCACCATTTTATGTTCGCGCGTTCGCGAGATTTTTTACAAAGTATGCATATGAGACTCGGAATATATTCCCCCAAGTTTATTCACTTCAGATATTCTCCTCTCGAGAAACTTACACGCGTCCCTCATAAATATGTAGTTATGCTGTGTTGTACGAAACGATTTTCGCAAATTGGAAAGCTATGCGTAGAGATACTAACTTGTACATGAAAGGGAACATAAACGTGCTGTGTGTAGGGAACTTTAGAGAACCTAATAACACTAAGTTTTGGCTATTTCAAGTTATGTAACTTTTGCCTTTGTCTTATCTTTTATTACGTAACTTTTGTTTGCTGCTTGTTTGAAATTCATTCCTGCCTACCGTTTTATAAATCGTTACAAGAATCCCTGTTGAATGAAAGCTCCTCCGAATCCGTTACCACCCGCTATCAGGGAACCGACTAAATTTGACTCAGACCCTTACAATCTATAAATAGATTTTAACACGGCGGTTGTTAATCGCATCAATATCGCCCAAAACGCCGTTACTTATTTGCCGAACGCTCGAAAGTTATATTCTTGATCGGCTGCAAACGCCTAAAAAATAAACATACAATTTACAGAGCTTACGAGTATCAATCTATTTCTAATGTCCGAAACCCTGTCACCAAGCCATCTATCAACGCATCAAAATGGTCACAGCCGTTTCCTATATTCCGAACATTAAATGATATGGTATAAAAGTGACGTCACGGAATCCCGCTGTAGTCAACTCGCGATTGGATGATTGGGGAGCACTTCAGAGATGACTATTTATTCGATTAAACGATTGTATTGAAACGCCGACCGCAGACCTCGACTCCTAATCCCTGTCTTTGTCGGTCGGTCAACGGGCGCTCGCTTTCATGAAAGGATTTAAGAGCCTGTTTTTATGTCGCTTTAAAAATGTACTACTGAATATTTACGAAGAGCTTTCGTAGATAGTTGGGAAGGGTGTGGGCGGACGGTTATCATGATTTAATTACGGGATGTATAATTTTCAGAAATGTATATCTTGGAAAATAGCACAAAATATTATTCTTTATACCGCGGTAGTATACCGTGTTATTTATTGAACTAAAACACATTGTGAGACTACGCTTATTTATGTTTTGTGACGGGATTATTTCTATCTGGTGAAGATGATAATTGATGATGATTTATATATTGATCAGAGAACATTTTGTGCTGCAACATCAGACAACATCTTAATGGTGACGTTGACGGTACCAAACCACACATATCAATTAATTTCCATGACTATAGTACAAACACAGATTACTGGACGGTTATTCAAACTTCAAAAAGCTAGCTTGAATCGAATCAATTGAAAAATTTACCTAAAGTATGGAATATTTGGTTTCAATTAAATATTCTGAGGTTTCGATATGTTAAAGATTTCAAAGTCCTGAACAAAAGTATCTAAGGTTGCTACCACTTTTTGTAAAGGGGTCCTTTTAAAGTTATTATGAGACGCAAACACGCAGCGCCCTCTATGCAGTTTTTAACGAGTTTGACAGTACGAATCTCCATCCAAATTGACATTTTGGAATATAAGATAACGGCTGGACCTTCTGATTACGACACACACAAATTTTGGGATTCAACAACTAAACACTTCTTTTTAAACACACGTTTTTCACCAAATGGCTATAGAGTTTCCTCCATTCCCCGCAGATAATACTCAGAGCTTTTGCAAAGTACAGCAGGAATCCACGAGGGTCCATAAAGGGCTCCTACCGTTCGTCATCCGTGAATATATATTATAGCAATATATCAGGTGGGTTTATACAGCCAGGAACCAATATTGGTATGGCGGAGCTCGCAAGATACTTTGATTTATTTTATGATTGGTTGGTTACCTCTTGCATAAGCGGCATATTGATTTTGGTTATTTGTTGGAGGTTAGAGGGGTTGATTGAATTTTAAGAAAGTGCTAAGAAATTCTGAATGAATAGAATATGTGTCTGTATTGTGTCTTCTATATAATCGTTACAACAAAACAACATAAACATGAGTTCCTCATGGCCTGTGGTAGCTTCTAATGGGAGATCCGGAAGTCGCCATTTGTTTATAGGTATAAGGTTTGTGTGTGTATTTAACGATAATGGTTTCGATTGATTATAGTATAAAGAAACATTTAGATCTGTCACATTTGTTGAAGTTTCTAACCAAACAATTCTCAAATCTGTTTATTTAATTTTTCTATGTGCGTATTTTACACTTATATATTTTTACAATTTATAATTTGTTATTTTCAAATAATAAAAAACCTGCAGAATCATCGGTACTAAACCGATTTTACGCAAGGAGAAAATTTCAGATAACATGTCTACAGTAAAAAGCAATTGCATTGCAGGAAAAGTTCATTTTCTCTGAAGTATCTAAGTTTCTTTTTTGTAGTTTGAACCCAGAAAGAAAAGTACAACTTCTTCCTTTCATTCTGATATAAAAATATAGTGAGTACTAGTAGAGCGCCAGAAAGTCGAGTTTCTTTTTACGTGAACAAGTAAGGCACAGGTAAGTTTCACAACGAATCGTTAATCAGGCTCGCCCGCCGACAATTTGCATGCTTTATAATGTTGAACAGTTTCCAAACCGACATTGTAGCGTGTCATTTATGTATTCAAGCGACTTTATTCCAGTTATTGCCCTTTTCACTACATTTTATTTGCTTAATATTACAAAACCAGGAATGTTGCGCTTGAGTTATTGACATGCCACACGTTGGACACAGCACTTTTTACGTAGCGTTTGTGTAATAATTAAAAAGTCAATCACAGCTATTAATAATTACAAATAAATATTACAGAAGCTTTTTATGTAATTTTTTCTTTCGGTTAGTGTGATCATCTAACCCGACGAAAAGTAGAGATAAGACGAAAGGCGAGAAACGCACTTAATTTTCTTAATTTGAAATTTTCTTAAATGAAATTCAGCAATGGAGTAAGTTAAGACATCAGTCATAAGATCAGTCATCAGTCTGGCGTTGACGATGGTTTATACGGCGACCGCAGCAGTTGCCGTACTTCTATCGGATATGAACATTTACGAAGCAAAATATAGTTAGTGAGGATTGGATATACTGTTTTATAAAAAACCGGTTAATTGCGATTTGGACTCGCGCACGCAGGGTTCCGTACAGAATATTTATAATTAAAATACGGAAAATTATAAATAATATGCACCGAACAATCCTATAAAGAATGCGACTAAATACAATTTTCGATTTAGTTTGGCTTGTATGGGTATTGCTTTGTTGAGCCCCCTTAAATATTTAACAACAGAAATATAGCCTGTGAAAATTTCAACTGTCTAAATATCACGGCTCATGAGATACAGTCTGGTGACAGACGGACATACAGACAGACAGACCCGTTGGGTACGGAACCTTAAAAAACGAGGATGTTAAAAACAGTTTCCGCTGGTACGAGGTGCATGCGTTGTGCGCCGTCGCATTAAATGATATTTCCAATCTCATCAACTTCACGCTACGTTTTATTAGATTTTCCACAACACCCCCCGCGGCCCGCCGGTCCGCACCCGCACGTTATCGCCAATCTCCACCGGTGACAAATAATAACGAAATTCAGCACAATTTGCGTTTTCTCACCGCCGTTCCACTCCCTCGCGAAAACAACGTCGCGATAACATCTCTTTCAATACCACAATAGAAATACATTGTAAAAGAATCGCTGAGTGATTTTCCTGCTGAGTTTTTACGTCCCAAAAGATCCTTTCAAACATTTAAATGTAGTAAAGTGCGGGTATGTTAATTAGGACGTTTTATGCAGGCGGGCGAGCCCGGGCGGCCGTTTGCGGCGGGGATAGTTCGCTGGAGCCCCAACGGGTGCTCCAACGTTTTATTGCGGCAATTCAACGCTTTATGAAAAATATTTTTCAACTGCGATTTCGCGGGCAATAATAAAATCGTCCGACGAGCCACGCAGTCGTGACTATAGCCAGCATTGTCCGCTTGACCCCTGTTACGAGGTCACTCGAGCCGGCGACTAGCGAAATTGGTGCAATCGTTGCTCTAATCTCCAGCACGACATCCGATTCGATTTCTCAAAGTTTTAGCTGACTCGACGGTCAGGATTGCGACGCGATGCGAATCCAGTATGCGGCAGGTCATGCGGCGACCGCAGGCGATTGGATTCTACGAAACATAATATTTTATGCCTGGACTGGACGCTCCAACTTTCGGATGAATAAACCGCAAACGGAGTCCGATTTCAGCGAGACAGCGATTTAGATGTCGTACGGTGCACCGGCCGGCCGATGACCGCATCTGCATTTACACTCTATTGTGGAAAAGATAATGTAAGTATACAGAAAATCTTCAATTTTACAATGAAATGATCTATCCTAAATTCTGATATTGCACTTTAATAGAACTTCCGAACAAAAAATGTGAGTTATTTCAATGCTTACAATTTAAAATGAGTAGGTACTTGCTTAACAGTATACAGGTAGTCTTTAAGAACCGCGATCACGAACTGAGGGCGTTCTACACCATCGAGCACTTACCACACTAGAGACTCACGTGTTTTTACATCAATGCAACGAATAACTTGGCACGAACACTCGTCTCATAAAGGTCCCTTCATTACACACATGGCGAACAGAATTCATTACAACATCTGATAACATTGCAAAATGCACTCAACAACATACCTACAATGAAGTGTCATTTTGTAAGAGATACTCGTTGAGATCACCGTCTAAGCATTTGGTCCGTCACGATTCCAAGAAAGGAATGATTGAACAAAGAAATAAGAGGAGCATGAAATCAAATTGGAAACATGCAAATCAGCGTGATGATGCGAACCGGGCGTCGAACTTAGTGACCTCACTATACTCTCCGACAAGTTCAATGTTTCACAATACGGTGTAAATTAATCTTCTCCCACGCTTGTTTAACGATTCAGGCTCTGGTACTTCGGGAGACTTCCACGAGATGGTGTTATGCCCATAAATCTAAGGAAGTACCGACGAGACCAATCAATTAGTCTGGTTCAAACGCGTGGAATATCTCTATCGCGTCTCTAAATTGTTGTTCAGGAATGTATACTTAGGTTCGATGACGAAATATGATGAGATTTCTATGATGTCGATAAATTCAGACGGGTTGAACATTGTAGAAGCTATTCCGTTATAAAAGCTCTCTGAAGGATCTCCTTGTCCTATTCCATTGGAATCATGAGTATTGGATAGTAATTTGGACTTCCACTGAGAGCCTTGACGATTTCTCGTAATTGCTCGTATAAAACTGAATGAGTCTCTTTACTTCTTATTATAAGACTTTGTCCCATAAACATCTTTGAAGTAATTTGGAAACGGTAGACACAGGACTAGCATATAATGAAACTGTATCTGAAGGTATTGCCCAAATAAACGTATTCGTCATAAGCCCCATGAACTTAATCACTGTCTCGATCGCGATAACGAAGGAAACCGCAGCAAATCTCATTATTAATCAAGCTAGATTCGGAGTGGGCCTGTGATTGAAGACAGAGGAGTAGATCAACGTCGACTCCGTGAGGAGTGAAGCACAAGAGCCAACTTTATCCACAGCAATAAATTGCATTGAGCTCAATTTGTCGACTGTCGCCGTTGCTTGCAAATAGAAATCGGTTCAGTTCATCTAAGAGACTGATTGACAATTAATGTAGAAACTACACGTTTGTTTTTCTGATCAAATTTTCAATAGGAAAGCTATTTACATATTAACGTTATGAACATATTTTTAGATTACACGAGTAATAATAAATGTAAGTTAATCATTTTTGTGATGTCAAAATTTCTACTTGAACACCTATAAAATATGGCCGTCTAGTGAATTGCGTTATAGAACGAAATAGTAAATTGTTTACACGAGGGAGCAAAACAGTATATTTACAGTGCGGATGGAATTTGAAACCCAAAGCGGGAGCGAAAATAACACTAGTTCGAGTATGTGGGGTATTCCGAAATTCCTTGTTTTATGAAAACTCGTCACAGACATGTAAAATTTCGCTTGACACGAGTCTAGACCCGTAAAAACAGAGGCAGTAAACGCGATGAAGCGTAAACTAAGAGTTATACAAATGACATTCCATTCGCGGCAGAAAAATGCGAGCTTCACAAAAAAGGGTTGGCCGGAACGGAACGACGCTCTCACTAATATTACGTTTTCCAAAGGAAATCCCGTCCCTTGGATCATTGTAGTGTTGACAAATGGTTGTGCTCGCAACGTTCCACTGCGGCCGTTCTATCAGATGAGTGCAATATAAGGCGTAACGGGACGCGTTGACAAATGAATTGGTAATAGGAAAACATTCTCGATAGTAGTAATTTAAAGATAGGGATTATTCAACACGTAAATTGTCGGTCGTTTTATTGGCTGTGCAATTTGTAAATTTACATTGATAGATTCCGCTACAATAACATGGACAATGGACACTTTAAAAGTATCTATTTTAAAGAAGTATTTTTATGCTTATAAGCATTTTTATGTCCCCACTTTCCTTTATATACGTCTTCATATTACTCCGACTATTCACGCACATTCTCCTGATTCTCAGCAACATTCCCCGCCCGTCTAAACTGCCAATGCATTTCAAACTACAATAGAAGACGGCATATTACTTCCGATAGTTCCAGCTCTCATATGAAACTGTTCGGTTGTTGTTTCCGATAAATTGGGGAGACACACTCGCCGGGGACTCGAGAAGTCCTAATGCGTCAGCAGTTTTAGTTTACTCGTACGAACTTTGCTTTTTGTTCGCTAACAGGCCCCGCTGACGGCACAACTTTTTCTATACAAAGAAAAGTATTTAGGAATCACGTTGTTATATTTGCGAAGCGAGTAGTTGTGTTAGTTCCACGTGGCTTTGAACCTATTCAATTTGTTTGGCGGAATGCGAGTTCAACATTCCTCTGAAGCTCTTTGACAAATTAAATTCAGACCAGTTTTAGCTTTAATTACGTGAAACGTTCAGATGTCAGCTCAAAGAGAGATGTACGAGTATTACTACAACATCAATTATTTCATACATCAATTTAGCCACAAGGGAGAACATTTTCACAGCTGAGAAGAAACTGACGAGCTTAAATAGCGAGCGATAAAGTTTCAATTGATCCTCTGGAAAATATTTTAGGGTAGTAAACAAGTATTCACGTTGTTAGAGGTTTAAATCTGTCTCTGAAATCCTATCCGATGGAAGTTGGATCGATCTGTTGGAACGATGAATGGAGTTTTCGCGTAATTTACCCGGGAACATTTCGCGATTGTGTTCAGGCGCAAGCGACGCGAAGCAACGCAAATTGCGCCCAGTGTCGCGTTTCTGAAAAATGCCTTCCTTTTAACAGGTAAGGGCCTGCCCACGAGAGGGAGGCGGAAACGTGAACTACGGTTAGAGAATGATGCAGATATTTCCGCGCCCGTGCGTCCACGGTCAAAGGGACGAGCGAAGTACAACCGAAACACATACTCATAAAACTATAACATCATAATCGGATGAATAAATCCACTGTTGGGCATAGGCCACGCCATCGCATATATACGATAATTTGCCATAATCACCAAGCGGTCAGATGTTGTTACATAGTAGGTAGATGCTTCATCAGAATATTTTTCCCTGAGATACCTTTTACGACTTTCACGGGATGATAATTATAGGTTAGTCCTAATCAAAAGGTCTCGCCACACTTTTTATCAATGTATAAAAAGTAAATTTAATTTTTTTAAAGAGCAATAATATAAAAATCCGTTTAATGCCGAAAATGCCTAACATCAGCTAATACGCTTAAAACTGCTGAATCGATTTTTATCAAATATACTCATGGCTAAGAACCACCGCAAGGCAACTTGCTTTCACTTAAAAAACGCATCAAAATCGGTCCATCCGTTCGAGAGCTACGATTTCACAGACAGACATTGGCGTCAAACATATAACACCCCTATTTTTGGGTCGGGGGTTAAAAACAAACGCAGAACATCACGCATTGTTATAAAATTATGTCCGTATTGTTTTTGTAGTTACCTAAAGTTATTTTTAAGTTGAAAACATGAGTGTATAAGCTCGCCTCTCGAATTAATTAATAGATTGAATGTACAAAGCCTTTTGTATTAAAATAATTACGGGAAAAACTATAGTATAAATAATTGCCGAGTTTTACATGCATTTGTACTTAATACTTGTCATAAACGCTAATCGCTTGGTGCATGAACATAGCTACGAGGGGACTGCAGGTTAAATGGTCATATTCAGTCAACTTTTACTCGTATAAATGGGGACTCGTCTGGATTTATAGCGGCCCCTGCCATTTTATACAACTATAAATTGCACTGTGCACGAGTTTGACAAATGGGCGCGGACTTTTTGCTAACTTTACCTCTTTGTCCCTCGTTGCATGACGTTATTCAGTCAAGTAGAAAAAATAAAAAGTTTGCTCGTGATAAAACAAGTCAGTAGACTACGTCGTTGGCAGTGAGTGGCCTATCTGTCTGCAGCGTCAGCAATGACAGCTAGACATTGTGATTTTTAGGGTTCCGTACTCAAAGGGTAACAGATAATGTATTTCTGTTGCCGCTATAACAAGGAATTCTAAAAAGCATAATAAAATAAATATTAAGGCTCTCATACAACAAACGTGATTTTTTTACGCGTTTTTAAGTATTAGTAACGCCTTCTAGTTACGAGTATCAAAACTAAATAGAAAATTGTGTTTAAGTGCATTCGTTAGAGAATTGCTCGGTGCATATTATTTATGATTTTCCGTATTTTAATTATCCATATTCTGTACGGAACCCCGCGTGCGCGAGTTCAACTCGCACTTGGCCGTTCTCTAACTATATTTGACGATGATGATACTAGAGTTTTCCCGCGACTTCGTTCTCGTAGAAGTCCACGTTATGTTTCTCACGGGGACTACGTGCTCGATAGAGATAAAAAGTAGCCTTTATCCTTTTCCGGACCTTCAACTATCCCTTTATAAAAATCAAGTCATTCTGTTGTCCGTTACAACGGGAAGGACATACAAACGAACTCACTTTAGAATTATATTATCAGTATGGATTAGCCAAAAAGCTGCTGTAATAAGTCAAGTCAAGAAAAACGTTCATATTAAACAATTTGGATATCGAAACTTCAGTTATTCTGTTACTTACATACTTTTAAAACTATGATCTATAAAATCTTTCCAATAAAATCCACATAGGAAACTAGGGACACTATAATTTGTATTTTTAAATCAAATTAGGCGAAGCCCCTGCGTCCCGTCTTTGCTCCAAATGAAATTTAAAAAAATAAAAAGAGAGAAAGGTTTGTTTGCTCGTTGCGTCTCGTCTATATGCTCAAATGGCAGAGCGGAGTGGAAACATCTGCTGTTTAAAAAGGCATCTAGAAATCCCAGCTGATCATTAATATAGATATGTTGTTATTTTACTTAGTACTGTAATTCATTTTAAAGTAGTTTCTGATTTTATAGTACAAGGACTTTTGTCTTTGTTAGCTTAGTTGATTTTAGCAATTTAGTAAAATAACTATGTAAAAAAACGACTACTTAAAGAAACGAATTAGTCGTAGTATAAACATTATTATTTAATTTATTTTTCTGGGGTTTATGTATACGCACTTATATGTAACCGATATATTTTCGGATATTATTTTGCGCTCATCAAGACTTTTCATTTGATACCAAACACGATGTTTAAATTTTAAATTTTTGGGGGTACCACTTTAAGTCCACTACAGGCCGCCATTTTGAATTTTATGTGACATAATTGAGCCTATAACCGTCGGACGCATTCAATAACATCTCATTTATCAAAATACGAGTGGTTAAGGGAATATGAGAGAACATAAACATAGACACAAAGGTTGCTGAAACCATAATCGCTGTAGTGGGGTAAAATAGGCGAGCTTACCCCAAAAAATTATTTCATTTATTTTTACGTCTAACAATTAAGCGATATGTCCTCGTATAATTATATCAATTTTGAAGTACGAAATGACTCTAGCAATATTGGGAGATTACAACAACGTTACATAAACATTTTAAGCTTCTCCTGATTCCAATACTCCCCTTTAGACGACGGTCTACTCACTCAGCCTATTGGCAAATCCTTATCCAACACATTTCGAGTCCAAATTGAACGTAAACACGTTTCAACAAAGGGATAACGTCCCTTACAAGCGTTTAGCTACAAAAAGTATTCGCCCTTAGACGCGTTGACCCAACCCCACGGGCGGCGGCGCGGCGTAGGCGGACGGACCCTTTCTCACGACCTTTGCCCAACTGTATCTCTTTCGTTTCAATGCATTCGAGATCCTTTCCTGATCGGTTCAAAGGTTTGGGAATCAATCTGTGCTAGAGGTCAATGGGAATCCGTCGTTGTAACAAATTACCTTCCTGTTTGAATAACATAATGGGCGTTAATTGCTTTAAATACACTAAATAACAACAAATTAACTGAACTAAACACGCTTACTTTTTATTGATACATAGAAGTGAATACATTATACTCGTAGCAGAACTTTTTTATTTACATGTAATCGTCAATTTTCTTTACGTCAACAGCAAGTCATTTCTTGTCAGTCACTAATTAAATACCTAGACATAATGAAAACGATGGAAGGAAACGTGTTACTATGCGTATTCTTCCAAGAGAAACACATATTAAAGAAAAAAACATTCCGGACGATTTACTAGACAAACGCAACTGTCGTACTGTATAGGCACATCAAATGTATTTAAATTACCGTGACGCGTTTTGTGAAGTCATTCTGTTCAGGCCATTACCCTATACTATTCTGTATCCATATGTGCTTTAATTTACGCATTCCGTTAAGTTATAACCACAATGGAGGTAAAGGAAGCAGGGAGCAATATCTGGGTGCCAACTTCGGAACTCTCTGGAGTCTCGTAAAATTCCATTAACATTGCAACATGTTGGGCGTGTGAACTCGAAACTTACAAGGGTGCTGACAGTTAAAAGACGTATTAAAAGCATTTGAGGCGCTCCCCAACTTTCTCCCCGAGGTTCTAACGTACTTTCCAAACTCACAGTATTGTTGTTTAAAGAGCCATTCGGCTCATATTCCCTTTCAGAATTCGTAAACATCAAAGTGAACAAAATGGATGGTATGGTGTCAATTTATTTTGTATTTTTATCATAAATATTTTTGATACACAAGGGGTTTGCACTCGTCTTTCAGGGTTATTCTCCGAGGGACCCGATATATGTACATTTATCTCTATAATGTCCATTAAAAGTCAATCTTGCTTAAAAGTATCACCCGCAGGAAAGTGTTAATTGCTAATTTAAAACAAAACTTGAATTACATTAAGGATCGGATCAAATTATAAGTCTAGAATCTAGATCACGGTATAATAAACGTATATAATAATCAATAAACAGTCTACTAGAGAAATCAAAGATTCTAACTATCATAATATTTAGTTTGTCTATAACAATTATGTTGAAAATAATCGTTTTAAATAGTTAAGGGATAACAACTTGAACCGGTTCTCCATATCACCAAGTGACGTGATGGTGAGTGAAATTATACTGGTGTTTGGCGGTAAACGTGGAAAGCATGGTGGTAGCTAACCAGACGGATAACTCTTCATAAAAGCGCTTTAATCCTAACTGAAGATCAGATGACTTTTCCAGCCTAAAATCATAGATCAATTAAACATTTACAACCGGACAATGTATCGATCGTTTGTGAGCTGTGGCGACAGTACGGCGTCGTAAACAACGCACGGGGAACCCCCGGCCACGCCGGCGTGCAGCGGCGACCGTATCTGGTTTCCTGGCGCCCAGCATGGTGCGGACGACATCGCGATAACACCTTTACAAGTACAGTTGCTAACAAGTAAGCATAGGTGAAGCTAGCAATATAAAATCGTCATGTTTATTATCGTCATTCATGCTATTTTATGTTATTCCAAGTGGGGTTTAACTGGCGACAAACAACGGCTGAATATGTAATTTGTATTTATTCGTGAAATAAACAGTTTAAATTTGGGTACCACAAATGGTAAATAAAACAGTTTTATCAAAAACACATTCAATAATGTCTACTGACAATATTATAGTTCTAAAATAGTAAAAGTAAATTATAAATAATAGTTAATTATTTATTATAATGTTATTAAGTTGTATCGTACACCTGAAAAGGTAAACCATAGGGCGCTAAATGTATTATATGTACGAGTAAGAGCTATTTGTACAGACACCTAAGGTCACAATAAATATTATTCTGTTCTAATAACTTTCTTAGAAATAGATATGTTCTGTATTTAACTCCACGAAACTTACAATTAAATTGAAAGTGAAAGTCGACCCAAGCTGTGTCGTTAGCATGTGTGTAGTCGGGGCGAGGCGACGCGACGCCAACCACGCAGTTTGCGGCCAGACGACGACGCCTTTGTGAATGTTTTGGCGCCCATCTTGGGACTCCCGCATTCTGAGTCACCCAATAGAATATTCCCTCCGAAAACATAGGCGAAAGGCAAACTAAATCAAAAGCTAGCCCTAACTTTAGCTTCATTTTCGCTCAAGCGGTTTCGTTTCCACACATCAAAGTTAAATTAAACCTATTCTAGCGGAGCTAACATTAAAATCAGTAACGACAGAGATTTCCTCGGCTTGTAATAAATTAATCTTCGTAATTTACCGTGTAACAGTCTATTTGAGACTCGACATAAATGAGGATGCTTTGAAACCACGCCGTTTTGATTTAAGATTCTCGAGTACGTATTGTCGGTGGAATGTAATAGACGCTTTGAAATTTAAGCATTGTGAGTGATAAATCACAAGGTGTTACCAACTGGAGTTAATGCTTTAAGTTAAATTACAACTTTGTTGTAGAATCTTCGAAGTTGATCAGCAGCAAGCAAGAATATTTACATCTATAATCAAAATCATGTAACAAAGGAGCTTAAAGTTTCTGTAAGTTTATTTAAATTTATGTAGCATAAATCGCATCAGATTATCTCAAAAACGATATATACAATATTTGCACCTTATAGGATCTAAAAATGAAGTTCGGAAATCTAGACCACCACGTCACGTCTTGAACACATCATTAAATAAATTCAGATGAGATTGTTGTCAATCATCGGTCTATAACGTAATGAAAAAGTATACAAATCTGTATTGGGTTAGATGTAAAGACGCACAATACCACAGAACAGAGTAAAATAAACATTAATTTGAACAGAAGAATTCACGTTTAAAGGCGTGAAAAGAGTTGATTAACTTTAAAACTAAGAACTAAGAATCATTCCAATTAAAAGTAATAATACAAACTGAGTGAAATCGGTATATCCGTACATAGACAAACACACAAAGGCTTCAAACTGTCACCGGGTTTGCGTTGTAGGCGCAAGAGAACGAAACGGACTATCATGTCTGATCCTTGAATATGGGCAACACAAAGTGTCTGCATAGGCAACTCGCCTCTCGTGCAATATTAATAATTAATTATTACTGCCTCGTACCGTACGAGTCGGCTCGGGCACAAACACTGCAGTTAATTAATACGGCAGCAAATCATCCAGTCGCATGTATGCTGGGAGCAAACGTTTGCGTTTGATTCGTTTGGATTGTTCAGAACTGGCTTCTATACATAATGAGGATAATGGTGGCAAATTGAATGTAACAAGATACAATATCTCTTGTCACTGGAATGTCAACTGCTGAACATGTAGTTTCGTCACCTTCATGACTGAAGCACTTTCCTTGTGGGAATTGGTTAACTGAATAACATCTAAAGTCAATGGCTATGTGAACTTGGCACCCGACCTTGAAAAAATTTAATTTTTTTTGCGCTATTCGATAGATTTACGTTTGTAGTTGTTTGTAGTGAAACTATTTTCGTTTGTAGTTAAACCAAAAAAAAGTTATGACGAGTCAAAAAAAAGCTGGCACCCGACTTTGAAAAAATTAACTTTTTTTTGTGGTTATCGGTAGATATAGGTTTGTAGAGGTTTGTAGTGAAACTATTTTCGTTTGTAGTTAAACCAAAGAAAAGTTATGACGAGTTAAAAAAAATTCTCTCAAACTTTAAAAAATTAACTTTTTTTCGTGATTTTCGATAGATATAGGGCAGTAGAGGTTTGTAGTGAAACTATTTTCGTTTATAGTTAAACCAAAAAAAAGTTATGACGAGTTAAAAAAATTCTCTCAAACTTTAAAAAATTAACTTTTTTTGTGATTTTCGATAGATATAGGGTAGTAGAGGTTGGTAGTGAAACTTTTGCGCTACTACAAACGAATACGAGTAACTACAAACGAAATCCAATCTACTACAAACGATTTTGAGATACTACAAACGAATACGAGTTACTACAAACGAAATCCAATCTACTACAAACGATTTTTAGCTACTACAAACGAATACGAGTTACTACAAACGAAATCCAATCTACTACAAGGTTTTTTACCTACTACAAACGAATTCGAGTAACTACAAACGAAATCCCATCTACTACAAACGATTTTGACCTACTACAAACGAATTCGAGTAACTACAAACGAAATCCAATCTACTACAAACGATTTTGACCTATTACAAACGAATTGGAGTAACTACAAACGAAATCCAATCTACTACAAACGATTTTTAGCTACTACAAACGAATACGAGATACTACAAACGAAATCCAATGTACTACAAACGATTTTTAGCTACTACAAACGAATACGAGTTACTACAAACGAAATCCAATCTACTACAAACGATTTTTAGCTACTACAAACGAATTCGAGTTACTACAAACGAAATCCAATCTACTACAAACGATTTTTAGCTACTACAAACGAATACGAGTTACTACAAACGAAATCCAATCTACTACAAACGATTTTTAGCTACTACAAACGAATTCGAGTAACTACAAACGAAATCCAACCTACTACAAACGATTTTTAGCTACTACAAACGAATCTAGTAGAGAGTTTTAGTAGAGAGAATTTTTTTTAACTCGTCATAACTTTTTTTTGGTTTAACTACAAACGAAAATAGTTTCACTACAAACCTCTACAAACCTATATCTACCGATAACCACAAAAAAAAGTTAATTTTTTCAGAAAAAAAATAATTAAAACGAAAAAATTAATTTTTTTTTTTCTGAAAAAATTAACCTTTTTTTGTGGTTATCGGTAGATATAGGTTTGTAGAGGTTTGTAGTGAAACTATTTTCGTTTGTAGTTAAACCAAAAAAAAGTTATGACGAGTTAAAAAAAATTCTCTCAAACTTTAAAAAATTAACTTTTTTCGTGATTTTCGATAGATATAGGGCAGTAGAGGTTGGTAGTGAAACTTTTGCGTTACTACAAACGAATACGAGTTACTACAAACGAAATCCAATCTACTACAAACGATTTTTAGCTACTACAAACGAATTCGAGTAACTACAAACGAAATCCAATCTACTACAAACGATTTTGACCTACTACAAACGAATTCGAGTTACTACAAACGAAATCCAATCTACTACAAACGATTTTTAGCTACTACAAACGAATTGGAGTAACTACAAACGAAATCCAATCTACTACAAATGATTTTTAGCTACTACAAACGAATACGAGTTACTACAAACGAAATCCAATCTAATACAAACGATTTTTAGCTACTACAAACGAATTCGAGTTACTACAAACGAAATCCAATCTACTACAAACGATTTTTAGCTACTACAAACGAATTGGAGTAACTACAAACGAAATCCAATCTACTACAAACGATTTTGACCGACTACAAACGAATTCGAGTTACTACAAACGAAATCCAATCTACTACAAACGATTTTTAGCTACTACATACGAATACGAGTTACTACAAACGAAATCCAATCTACTACAAACGATTTTGACCGACTACAAACGAATTCGAGTTACTACAAACGAAATCCAATCTACTACAAACGATTTTTAGCTACTACATACGAATACGAGTTACTACAAACGAAATCCAATCTACTACAAACGTTTTTTAGCTACTACAAACGAATTCGAGTAACTACAAACGAAATCCAATCTACTACAAACGATTTTGAGATACTACAAACGAATACGAGTTACTACAAACGAAATCCAATCTACTACAAACGATTTTTAGCTACTACAAACGAATACGAGTTACTACAAACGAAATCCAATCTACTACAAACGATTTTTAGCTACTACAAACGAATTCGAGTAACTACAAACGAAATCCAATCTACTACAAACGATTTTTAGCTACTGCAAACGAATTCGAGTAACTACAAACGAAATCCAATCTACTACAAACGATTTTGAGATACTACAAACGAATACGAGTTACTACAAACGAAATCCAATCTACTACAAACGATTTTTAGCTACTACAAACGAATACGAGTTACTACAAACGAAATCCAATCTACTACAAACGATTTTAACCTACTACAAACGAATTCGAGTAACTACAAACGAAATCCCATCTACTACAAACGATTTTGACCTACTACAAACGAATTCGAGTAACTATAAATACTCGTATTCGTTTGTAGTAACGCAAAAGTTTCACTACCAACCTCTACTGCCCTATATCTATCGAAAATCACGAAAAAAGTTAATTTTTTAAAGTTTGAGAGAATTTTTTTAACTCGTCATAACTTTTTTTTGGTTTAACTACAAACGAAAATAGTTTCACTACAAACCTCTACTGCCCTATATCTATCGAAAATCACGAAAAAAAGTTAATTTTTTAAAGTTTGAGAGAATTTTTTTTAACTCGTCATAACTTTTTTTTGGTTTAACTACAAACGAAAATAGTTTCACTACAAACCTCTACAAACCTATATCTACCGATAACCACAAAAAAAAGTTAATTTTTTCAGAAAAAAAATAATTAATTTTTTCGTTTTAATTATTTTTTTCTGAAAAAATTAATATTTTTTTTTGTGGTTATCGGTAGATATAGGTTTGTAGAGGTTTGTAGTGAAACTATTTTCGTTTGTAGTTAAACCAAAAAAAAGTTATGACGAGTTAAAAAAAATTCTCTCTACTAAAACTCTCTACTAGATTCGTTTGTAGTAGCTAAAAATCGTTTGTAGTAGGTTGGATTTCGTTTGTAGTTACTCGAATTCGTTTGTAGTAGCTAAAAATCGTTTGTAGTAGATTGGATTTCGTTTGTAGTAACTCGTATTCGTTTGTAGTAGCTAAAAATCGTTTGTAGTAGATTGGATTTCGTTTGTAGTAACTCGAATTCGTTTGTAGTACCTAAAAATCGTTTGTAGTAGATTGGATTTCGTTTGTAGTTACTCGAATTCGTTTGTAGTACCTAAAAATCGTTTGTAGTAGATTGGATTTCGTTTGTAGTTACTCGAATTCGTTTGTAGTAGCTAAAAAACGTTTGTAGTACATTGGATTTCGTTTGTAGTATCTCGTATTCGTTTGTAGTAGCTAAAAATCGTTTGTAGTAGATTGGATTTCGTTTGTAGTTACTCCAATTCGTTTGTAATAGGTCAAAATCGTTTGTAGTAGATTGGATTTCGTTTGTAGTTACTCGAATTCGTTTGTAGTAGGTCAAAATCGTTTGTAGTAGATGGGATTTCGTTTGTAGTTACTCGAATTCGTTTGTAGTAGGTTAAAATCGTTTGTAGTAGATTGGATTTCGTTTGTAGTAACTCGTATTCGTTTGTAGTAGCTAAAAATCGTTTGTAGTAGATTGGATTTCGTTTGTAGTAACTCGTATTCGTTTGTAGTATCTCAAAATCGTTTGTAGTAGATTGGATTTCGTTTGTAGTAACTCGAATTCGTTTGTAGTAGGTCAAAATCGTTTGTAGTAGATTGGATTTCGTTTGTAGTTACTCGAATTCGTTTGTAGTAGCTAAAAATCGTTTGTAGTAGATTGGATTTCGTTTGTAGTAACTCGTATTCGTTTGTAGTAACGAAAATAGTTTCACTACAAACCTCTACTGCCCTATATCTATCGAAAATCACGAAAAAAAGTTAATTTTTTAAAGTTTGAGAGAATTTTTTTTAACTCGTCATAACTTTTTTTTGGTTTAACTACAAACGAAAATAGTTTCACTACAAACCTCTACAAACCTATATCTACCGATAACCACAAAAAAAAGTTAATTTTTTCAAAGTCGGGTGCCAGCTTTTTTTTGACTCGTCATAACTTTTTTTTGGTTTAACTACAAACGAAAATAGTTTCACTACAAACAACTACAAACGTAAATCTATCGAATAGCGCAAAAAAAATTAAATTTTTTCAAGGTCGGGTGCCAAGTTCACATAGCCAAAGTCAATGCCAGAATTTCACGGACTAGTTTGAGATAAGTGTGCGTAGGATAGTGTAGCTAAAATTCGTGCATATTAAATGGTAATGTACCGATGACAATATTTCATTAATTGTAGGCTTAGTACATACAACGGTAAATCGATAAGACCCGCACTGGGTGAACTGTGGCAGTATTCGTGTCCGATTCACTGTCAAAGTGGTCCGTAAAATTTTGGCGCCGACTTTAGGGGAAAAACTTAAGGGATTATTACAACATGAGTATATGTATTGTTTGCAATGAGCAACAGTTTACATACAGGTACAAACGCGGTAGGACTATCTAATTACCGGATTCCCCGTAGCTGTTCATAAAACGATGGATTACCTGAAAAGAAGAATATGTTTTAGTACCAGTTGAGTCAAATACCGAAATTGTATTAATAGAAACGGTATGGTGTTTAGTATATCGACTCCCAGCGGCGTACCTACTCGTTTCATCGAAGTACCACTATGTTACGTAAATCTGCTGTGAATTGTATCATTGAGAGCAGTATAAGATAATCTCGTTAGCGCCTCGTCAAATCGAGGGTTTTAGGAGAGCTTGCTTTTATTGTGCCACCAATAAATATACGGCACAGTCATAAACTTGTTTAATTATCAAAAACCGGCAAAGTCCAGGTAGGACTCGCGCACCGAGGGTTCAAAATTGTCGTCAGTATCATGAGCAAGCGCTATAACAAAAGCTGTATTAAAAATTTGAGTTATTCTGCCGACAATCAGACTCGTTTCAATAAATATATGACAATCACTAATTGCATTAATTTCCAACATTCGACTGTAAAGTTTGAATAAACTTCGGTTTCATGGACGCGATTTGTTTGAATTAAATTGTGAAATTTTCTTCATAAACTTGTACACAAGAGCGAGTCAGACGTTTCAGTTTCAAAACTTTATCCATCGAAAGCATTCTTACGGTTTCCCACGTTCAAACTAAATGTTCAGAATTTAAGTTCAAAGCAATACCCTTCAATTCACAATGCGCTTGGTCCGATCGGGTAAATCCATCTGAGTTTGACTGTATGGGAATATTTTTCCACATTGCAATGAATGGTATTTTTAAATATTAATATGTTCTCATCGTAGAAGTATGAAATAATATTAACAAAGACCTTCTAAGTTTTGGAGGATTTCCCCAGTGCATCGCATGAGTAACGAGTAGGGGAAGTGGCAACCATATGTGTACCGACCGTCTGCTAAAACTCTGACGTCACCTTAATGGTCAGTTATTAAACAATAAAAAAAATTCTTCATATATTTTGTGTAAATGTTTTTTATTATTAGAATAAATGATTTATCTGTCTGTCATCATATCCACATCCAGCATCTCATAGTTAACCTATCCTACCTACTTTCCTTAGACTACACCACACAAACTTTGTTCATGTTCCAATATTAGGACTGGGTCGTCCATTAGATTTAGGCACGTGCACAAGTGCACACATATCTCGGCGAAATGCTTCTTCGACATTTCTTCTCTGCAGCGCGCTTTACCGAAGGGGCCAATTTTGGATATAAGAACTTGACTCATCATGTAATCATACATAACAATCTAACCAAGCTTTAATACTTGAAATATTATGCCGCTACAATGAAACCGAATTCTTAGAAGCTACTACTTTTGGTGACAATTAACATTTACCACTAACATTTAATGGCGGAGAGTGCGTCACTGCGGAATATTTGAGGTTCCCATAAGCCGTAAAGGTCCACCCACACACTAAGATAACGAGTATTATAATACGCGGAGCGAATGCGAGATATCAGAGAATATGAAAAACACATCCACATTATTCTAATGTGCGTCAGACTTTAGTATTCTCTAGGCTCTTCTGAATCTATGAAAGTTCTACATACCTACCTATTTACCTACCTACCTACCTATACTATTGTAGGACACAATCTAATAGAAGTAAAATTGCAGTACTCGTTTGTTGTGCTCGCAATTCGTTTGTGTTAAGTTAGAAAATTCGATGGTGTAATGTTATTCATTTATTGTAAAAATTGTGTAATGTTGTGAAGCTGCTGTAAAAGCTGCAGGTTATAATTTTATATTTGACTTTAGTCTGGGTTGTAAAAATGAAAATTGTGATACAATACCAGCTTGTATATTAATGGTACTCAGTTCCCGACTTTATAAACCAATATCCTATTTTTTTAGATAATTAATGCAAAAAAACAGCAGCTGTCTATTTTGAAAGATTATGGTAAAATAAATTTAGTATGAAACGTTCATTGTTGAAATCGCCTTAAGAGAATCATGTGCAGTTTTTTTTTTAATTAATTATTTTAGTTACATTAACAGTAATTAAATCTTACTTGCATTACATTGCATTGAACAAAGCAAAAATAATGACATGTAGCGAGAGAGAGAGAGACTATATGTGTCGCACAGGGCTCCCTCTATTGTATGGCTTCACCATTTTATTGTAAATTGTTTTGGTCAATAAATATTATTTTATACCATCAGAATGAATAGCTAAAAAGTAGCAGATGGATTGATATATGCAGTAAGATAAGATGAGATAAGAAGAAGATAAGATACATTAACACAGATTTTCAAATGCCAGAGTTGATCATGGTAGCCTTGTGACAACATGAAGAAATTTAGTATAGAAATGAAATACGATTTAAAAACCAACTTCAAACATTTTACATCTCATTTCGGTTTGAGAGTTTCAAGTAGTGATAATTTATTGGGAAGCTGGAGGCGCTTTTGCAGGTGTTCGGAGTTGCTTATTTGCCCTTGGTAACTACGAGTAAGCAGACGCGATCGTCAATCCTCAGACTTATTCGGTATTTAAGCTACGAGTACCTTCAATGTATGTAACAATTACATGGTAATTACAATAAAATATAGTACTGACGAAATTATACACGCGAGGGAACCGTCCAACTTGTCTATATGTTACCATATGTTTTGTGGGTGAAGGAGGAGGTTAATATAGCTAGCTGGATTTATATAAAGAAGTTGTATATAGATTTGTCTGGTATTCGCTTCATTATATCGCAGAAACATATTCGTAAGACAGTTGTTTTTAAACCTCTGCTCGTATGGCCCATGTTGAGAACACTTATAAATATCGTGTCAAGATCTTATAGTTACCAACACCATGAAGTGCCCGATCATTTGCCAACATTTCAAGAAATGATCCGTCACTTCATTTCACGTCACATTTAAAAACAGGTCCCATAGTCACAGGCCGGAATGGATACACACATCGAACGGATGACGTTTACATGCGCATGTGTGAGTGTACACGCGCGCGAGATGATATGGACCCCTGAGCCGGTCACTTTCTTGCGGGGAGAGGTGAGGTATCGCGGATCGGTGGGAGGCGGTAAACATTCGTCCTGTACGTATAAATATATTAACTATGTGCCATAGTGTAGAAATTTATGTTGAAGGTTATCCTTTAAAAGTAAAATACGTAGGTGACGTCACCTTAAATGCAACATGGAGTCGTTGTTTTTTAAATAATGACACGCCGTGGTTTGCAACCAGGTTCATTGTTGTAATATGACTACCACGAGCAAGTACGTAGAACAAAATAACCATTTCTCAGTACGAAACACTAAAAGCAGCATTTAACGTCCGCCATTGAGCGGGCGCTTGGAAGTAGTTTAAAATAATTACAACGACCTCTAGCTTTTCAACGTGTAAGTGAAAAGACTGGTAACTAATGTCCAAACGCTAATGGATACTTCTAGGTTTAGACCTTGGGTATAAACCTATGCTAGAATTGAATAGGATTGCAGAAAGCGATCGCCAAGAAACATCTGTCAATAGACGAAGCCAAATACTACATTAGAGAATACTGGATGTGAACCTTTGCACCCAAAACGGGGGATTTTTTATTTTATTTCAAACCGTTTTTAAATATCCTATGCTATGAGTATTAAATGATCTCGTAGATTAGGGTTTTGGGGTCCGGGATCGAGTGGTCAAGAACTTATCTTCGTTCGTTCCACACTCATACAATTTTATTATATTAAATAGAACTCAGTCAGAAGACTGAAGGGGGATTTATTGATGGCATTAAGGTCACTAAATTATTTGCCTTTACAATTAAGCTCATATCTAGGATCACAGATTTCTCCAGCTGTATGTACTGACGGACTATTTGTATGTCAAAGAATAGTTGTCAACTTGAAAAACCATGAAATTAATTCGTTCACTCATCTCGAGTTCCAAGTGAAAGAGGCTGAGCTTAGTACGAGTACGAGAAATAATAGCACATAATTAATATACAATAGTACTACGTTCAGAACGGACGTTCAAACCTCACCTCTCCCCGCAAGAAAGTGACCCGCTCAGGGGTCGGTAGTATAGCGTTGCGTATACAAACGTCATCCTTTCAATGTATGGGAATAGCAACAGATATCACGCCATTTATATAAAGTGCATCTATATTTGCTACCAGTCAATCAGTACCGGTTATGTATTCAGAAACAACAACATATAATAACCAATGCATAAAAAGCTTCACTTCATCTATGAAGAATATAGAAAAGCATTTGTATCGCCTCGTTTCGCTGTAAGAATATTGAGAGGAGTCGAGTGTAAACAGACACGGCGCGGCGCGAAGAGAGAGCAGCGAACAACTGCTGTTTACACAATCCATAGACGGACCGAGCCAAGCACAAAGGGATTACTTCAATAGGATACACGAAGAATCAGAGAGGTTATATACTCGTATATACGAGTACATATGTATACAGTGTGTTCGGTAGCTGATATCTATGTGTACGGGGCGTCGATGTGTCTTACATTTACGAAACTAATGGGTGATGAGGTCAGTGATCTCTCCGGGTGCTTTGCCGCCCTTGTACTTGTAGCAGATTTCCATTATAACCCTTACTAATTTAGGGCCTGTGCACACCACGTTTCTGAAACGCGCGTCGACTAATAATCCTACAGAGAAGTTTGTTGTCGTTTGAATCGATTCACACGCGAGTTAGCATCTCGAATCCAGGATCCTAGAGCTAGCTCGGGTTTCAATATGAAAACTCGCGGAAAACAACAACTTTGCATCCTTACATAACGAATAACTATTTTATGATTACAAACTTAACTTTGCGGTTGAAAGCCATACATCGGGTATGTAAATGTAATTTAGCTGCAAAATAAAGTTTGTTTTTCAATCGGACATTTTCGGTAGAGCATTGTCGGGTGCATATTACCTTACCTATTATTTATGAATTAAAGTAGGTTAATTATTAATATCCTGTACGGAGCCATCGGTGCGCGATTCCGACTCGCACTTGATCTTTTTTTAAATAAAAAAAGTTACAAAATCGTACTATATTCTCGAGTATTTAAGTATTTTATTCTCGATAAAATACTGCAAGCAAAACATAAACGCTGGGGTGGTCACATTGTTTCTAAATAGTTTTCTAGCGTCTTTTTTAAAGGACAATGGTAGTCAAACATCTTTACTGTATTAACCACGAAAACAATGCTACTAAACGCTTTTCACTTATCTATTCTCTCTCCCAATAGTGAAGCTGTGGTAGCATTAGTAGTATGCAGTCTGCATACGATAGTTCTCTTTCGATTTGAAAGCTTCTTAACTCCGGTCATTCTGGACCATAGGACCAGGACATAGGACCTTATGGACTGAATGGGGTGTTCTTTCTGGTTTCGGAACTGTAAAGTTTAAGGAAGAGTTATTATAAATTACATTCCCAATCCCGAAAGATTAAGCTTTAGCACAATTCTCCGAAAATTTAATCACGCAACTCAAGAAAACAATGACGGCGCTTTGTCTAAGAATTCAGAGCATTTGTAACAATTTATCCATTATCCGTAGCCGCGTATTTAGAATGCCGGCCCTCGCGTTTTCACTAACGTAAATATTTAATTTACATCAAATTTTGAGTCGTCTTATTGGAAAGGCGATACCCGAGAGAAATAATTGAAAGCAAAGTGATGTGATCCGATGCTGGCGGATTGGATTCCTCCTTTGCCGACTTCTTCGTTTCGAAGAATATTTTGGACATCGATCTCTAAAATCCAGAGTTATACTTGCTATCAAGTGTTTGTTTGTGTGAAGCCATGGTAGCTCGGATAGGAGGTTAGTCCTTGAACAACAAGGTCTCGATACGATCCTGGCTCGTACCAATGATTTCCAATTTGTTTACGAATGATAAAAATGGCTTTTCAGTGAAGGAAAACCTGGTGAGGAAACCTGCACACTCTTCAGAAGAAATTCAAAGGTGTGTGTGATGTCTACCAATTCGAACAGGTCCCACGTGTTGATCAAGTGTTTAATCATATTTGTGTTTGTTCTTCTCCTTTATTGTCTCCATAAGCACTCATAATGTTTATTGCAAGCTGAGAATGTCCATGGATGAAATGAGCCACGCCTAAAACTGCAAGGGAAAATGGTTTTGGAAGGCTACGTAAAATGTGTCAGGGGTATTTCTTAATATTTCTTTCGCTTGGCGAGCAGTCTGATGGTCGCAGTAAAATTTTAGTGGTACAAAGGTTGACGGTTACTCTCGCCTCTCTTAATAGATCAAAACTAGGGTAGCAGGGCAATTAGAGTAGACAGTACTCATACAATAAAACCCAATAGTGCATAAGTGCACCACTCTCAGACGCTCCAAGCATCCATTTACCTCAGATAATTTTAATGTGCGTATTGTATATATACATCAACTATTGAGTTGGGAGTGATTTTGGAGTGTCCCTTACAAACGTGCAATAAACAGATGATATCGGGTCTCGGCTCCCTTTGCCTTTCTCTCTCGATATTTATTCTTCTTTGTGAGTCCATCTAATGAATGTCGTTTTTTTTTTAAATGTAACCTATCTATTTCAAAGGATATACAATGTGTTTAATTGCAACCGGTGGCACGATTGAGGCGTAAAAGTGTATGCAAAAACATTTTGTTCCTATTTCTATAACACTGCATGGGGGACCATAAACAGTGACATAATTACTTAAGCACTTAACTGTGTCGGTGCTACTACTACTGTTAAATAACCACTGTTTTGCACAACTGCCTCGGTCTAGCGTTCTTTCGAATGTTTTATGCGAGAAGCTAACGAGTTCCTCACACCGCGTGTAAAAAAGGCAGTAAAAAGTAAAGTTCTGCGCATAAAAGCGCCGCAGCCGATGCCGTTAGCTCCCGTAATGAGATGTTACACTCAACGGTAACTTATTAAGTAACTAACCTCACGTCAAACGTTGAATTCAGACAATAGACACGCACGGCCAATCGTCATAATATGGATTTAAAAAAGAATACACCTACTTAAACTATTTCAAATTAGTTGTGTATAGTGCGACATAAACATGAGCAAATAATAGCCACATTTAATCCAGTTTTTTTTTGAAGAATCTCAATTAGTTCTACGTTCATTAAGAATAGGAAGAATTTTTCTAATTTCACCAATAAACTTGTATCCCTAAAAGTTCGACCTGGTTATGTCAAAAAATGTACTTCTGTAGCTCATGATGACAAAATGTTAAGTACCACATCGAAGTCATGTTAGTTCCCATGGAGATGATTCTAATCTAAGGCAGGACAGTGTATATTGCTATGTGAGTAGGTGTGAAGCACCCACTTTACGATTCACATGAAATGTCCTATAAAATGTTGCATCTATTCTGCTTGATCTAAAGTATATGGCAGCATATGGCGCAAGTTTTATGTTGCATTTTGCTAAATTAATCCAGCTTGTAGTGCCCTCTTTAATGAGGTAACTAACTCTTGATTACCTGGTCAGACCGAGTTGTTATTTAAATGAACTATTTCAAAATACGTCGATGAAAGTAGTAGACACCTTTACATTTTAAGTTTGTTTTAAAATTGTAGGTCATTAAACTTACAGAAGTATATATGAAAAATTTCGATGTATAAAAATATATGGTTGAATGTTTTATTATTTACGATGGTAATACATAATTAAACTTTGTTACAAAGGCTCCTACAAACTATTAGTTTTTTAAGACGATCGATGAAAGGCCTTTCTAATCTCGAGATGTTGAAAGTTGAGATCTCGTGGGCAATCAATATTAAAGTTACTCTTATCGTTTCATTTCTCAAAGATTTATTTCAAGGCGGTCATTTATCAAGATCACAATAAATAACGGCTCTCTTTTCTTCTAGTCGAACAAAAAACAGGGATTCTTGGAGTGCGCGAGGAATATTCAAACAAAAAGATCGAACATATTGGGTTAATCCAAGTACGAGTATGTAGGTGTCTAGCCGAAGACCACGCATATTGCTGGGAAGAACTACAAAACATATTTTTAATCACATCTTGATTATATATAGAATACTATAGAATATTTTGCTTTGTATCATACCTCGTATAACGTGTGGATATAATTACTGTAATCATGTTGTATTTTCTGGACAACGCGGGAAAAAACTTTTTCATTTCATTTGAAAATCATTTCGATTCAAATTCATACTAAAATAAATGTGTAGTATGATGCATGCATGCATTCAACGGGTGTTGAAAATCAGCTATTAAGCCAGCATCTACCTAGTATTTATCAACAACGACTTACTACGAACACCTATCTGCCTCGATATGCCAAATCCATTCATGGAGTTCGACAGTGATATATGTACTCGTATATCAAATTCTCAAGGCTCAAATTCAAAATCAGACTTTTTCTGCTATTTATGACTACATAAATAATTTTTAAACCCCGACGCAAAAAGACGGGTGTTATAAGTTTGACGCCAATGTGTGTGTCTCTGTCTGTCTATGGCATCGTAGCTCTTGAACGAATGGACCCATATTAATATATTTTATACGTGAAGGCAAGTTTCCTTGCTGTGGTTCTTAGCTATATTTGGCAATTGTATTATTATTGCATAGTAAAAAAAATATGATATATTTGTTACTTTCCATAATATCAACAGCAGTGAGAATAAACAACTTCCAATATCGAAACTTATATGTTTTCTGTTCTTTTGCCTTCGCGTAATAACCCGATATGTACGAGTACATATGTTAACAGAATGACTAATAGTAGAAACGGGAGAAACGTATTGGTTTCCAAATAGCGAAAAAATGTCTGTAGGTCTAGTCCGGGCAACTGGTGTAATAATTTCACGAAAAGGTCTGGTCTGAGTGCAAAGAAATTGCCAATGTCAGACAAAAGCAGAAATCAGGTCGTCTACACCAAGATTTCCTGCGTTTGGGATTTCATTTGAATTGGGTGTAAATAGTATGTATCCGATATTCAGATTTTAAGCAAATTACAATCGGTCGTATCTGGTATCAGGGATCTTTATTAAAGCATTGCGCGTATTGACGTGCAGTTCTCTGCTTCTCAATCATTTTCATTGCACATAAATCAGTGCAATCACATGGGAAACGTCAGAGTTTTTCCTTAGTGGTCATCTATGATCCTTGGGAAGATCTTGATAATATGATAAGGCTGAAACTACGGTTCAAAGCCTAGTATTCATTTGTATTCAGTCCCTCCACAAAGCCCGTATGACAACGTAAATAATAGGTATGTATACAACATACGTACAAAGCTGTCCTTGTCGCACTATGGAAAGTAGAAGCAGGGCAAGCGTTATGGTCGTCGCTAGAACCCGCATAATTTTCACATATATGAGTCTATGAGTAGCTAGTCCGTGGAGGGTATCCAAGTATAAGGCACAGCGCTCAATGACGGTCAACTCCATTGCTACGGTAGGAGGACGAATGTGGCGATGTGTACAAGGTGCATTTATCTTAAAATATTTTTGTGATTCTTTCTTTCTTTGTGTAACTTCCACACATATCGAGAATAAATAATCATCCAAATGCTAGTTTGACTTGCGCACCAGTCACTGGTTCCTAACCATGGGAAGAAACGTATAGAAGCTATTACCTTGAAATAAGGGACATTTTCCCAACCGCATAACAAAATATGTTTGTCGAGGTTTTTTGATGATGTCTCAAAAACTAGACAAGATTTTCTGTAACATACACACAATATTCTTTCTACTGTGATATCAGATTTTCGACTTTGGAAACTTCGGAGATAGAGAGGGGAAGATGGTATTTTCGATACACATTGCTACACACAATGTTAAGTCAAAAACTGTGGTGCAAAAATATTGACGAACAGACTGACACCGGTGTGAGATTGGGTTCCGTTGTTTCATCGAATGTTCGACTAGTTCGACCCTAAAACTATAGACAGCAGCCTAACCTTACTGGGATCGTCATCCCAACTGCCAAGCTAAGCTCAATTACAAGTTTACTCATGGAAATCACTCTGCTTATGTCTATGAAGGAGGTACACTTTTCAGTAGACTTTATAGTACATACTGTGCAATAAACAGAGTATAAACCACAATCTCACACGCGCATAAGCATAGTTTTTTTTATTGTATAAGGGATTTTCAATTTGTCTAGAAAGGGACAGAGCATGAAACTAATTCAAATAATCGTGATACCGTACTGAGCCGAGTCATCCCGAACATGTAGACCTGTAGAAAAAATGCCATGTAAACTTGTCCAAGTTACCTGATGATGGTGACCTACCTCCAACAAAATCAAATAAGGCATTCCTCTGAGCTTGGTCGTCAAACAAAAGCAAGCGATAATAATCTGCGGAAACAATTTGTGGCTTATTAAAAATTCCCGCACTTTTGCATTCTCTCAGTTTGCGTCGCTCAAAGGCAAAGGGCTGACTCATTATGTACTAGAGGATTGGAGTGCTATACACTAGCGCCCTTTGACCTGTCGACAGCTATTCATGCGCTTGGGCAGGTGGCGAGGAAGTCGTTTGACAAGAGCCGATCAACAAATGAATCCTTCACTTGAGCACTATCTAAACGCTCTAAATCCGAGTGTTCTTATATGTATTCCTTTTTAATTTATCTAGGTATGATTAAACTGTATGATGTTTAGATGACTTGGTAACAAAAACCTGGGGAACGTTTTCTAAACAACGGACGAAAATAGCTTGAGGCTTTTGAGTGTGCACGCTTAGCATACAATGGCCTCATCACTTGGCACAGGCCATACATAAAAAAAATTATTCTCTGGAAATAAATAAAATAAGAAAGCGACAGTATAGTTGCAAATTTCAGGAATCGCGTGAAAAAAGATTACATTTACACACAACAGAAATTTTAATTATCTATACAATACGCCATATATTGTATATTTCTATATTTAGCTTTGTAGCTTATTTGGTCGCCATGCGCTTTCGCGGCCTCAATAAACAGACTGAATTGCGACATAAAATTCAACCGTTTCCTTGCGCACTATCAACAAATCTCGATCGATATACAGTTATACGTCTGCGAGACCCTTTACTATCTCGCAGCTAACTTAGTTGGTATTCAAGCAATCATCCTCATTAAAATATTAATGAGCAGCACAATAGGAGCAATCCCGCAACGTTAATTAATGCAATCGGCCGTAGGACACGGCGCGGCGCGTGGTTAAATTAGAAACTGATTAATAGTTGATTAATTATACATCGCATTGGTGGGTGACAGAGTGGTCGGTATCCGGATCCGGAGTGTCCGGGTCCAGTGCGGTGGTGTCCGGACCTCGGCACGTCACTGACTGACAGTTAGACCTTCTGTCTAAGTAACAAGAAGATAGGTCATCCTTCTTTATCCCGGGAAATGCCAGTTTTTGTATGGCAGAAAAAGGCCCTGGACCGAATTGAGCGGCGCACTCTGGATGATGCCTATGTCTAGCAGTCGACTGCCGCAGGCTGTACATTAGAAGGCCCTGAACAAATCACATGACGGCGGGCGTCAGTTCCATGGTACACTGTGGGGAAGTTAGGCAAAAAATGCAATTTCTTGTGGGGCCATATGGTTCCGGTGCGATATTTAATTCGAACAGTTAGTATATCACTTCATGAGTCTTCTTAACGTCGCACCGGACGGAACAGTACAAGACACATGAACTCGGAGCAATAGCAACGCAATAAACCCGCGGTTTAATTGTTAGAAACTCATTAACAGTCGATTAATTGTATAGCGCAATGCTCGTGACATTGTGGGCGATGTCTAGAGTGTCGGTGCGTGACACGATGCCGGGCATCGCTCATGTTCCACCTGACTGACAGCTCGGCCTAACGTACAAGTGACAAGACGATATGTCTGTTATTTGGATCATAGAGGTAGAACTACGCTCATTCCAAAAAGTATAATTTATGACATCTGGAACTGATTTTGTCATTTTATTGGTACCATGCTCGACCACAATCTCATCCGATGGTAAGTGACGTTGTGGTCGGCGATCGCACGATACGCGATAGCTTGGCTTTAAATACCTACACATTGTAATTATCAGGGAACACGGAAATTACAGAGTTTTCTAAATCTTAACGAAATTAAGCGCTTGGTGTTAACTTTAAATATAATGTTGGGTTGCACGCGGAATAATCAAGCTATCTAAAGAGAGTTTTTAGGAGTTTCTTCTTCGGTGCTTATAAGTTGTTTACTAGTAAAGTCACCTGCACGCTCGCTACCTCTTAACACTTATCATATGTAGTCCTGATTAATTGCGGCAGGTTCCGGCCACAGGACGCCACAGGCCCTCTGGCCCTGGATAACCGAGACCTCGGACAAGATTGACGGAGGGCGGGACGCGAATTAATATTCAGAAATTGTAACCCTTCACATTCGCCAAGTTGCTGGAGAGCCACGGTCCCTGAGGTGGAACGTGGTCATATCGAGATGGATACGAGGTATTAAATGACACATACTTACCGTCATCTATTTTAGCTATGTTAAAATTACTGACGTGTTAGAATCACGAGATATAGAGCACATGTAATAAAATTCAACATTCATACACATAACTTTAAAGTTATACATGTTTTCATAATTTCTATGAATTTTCTATATAAACAGACAGAAGTTGAAATCTACATCTACGTGGGAAAAAGCTAGTTTAAAACAAAACCTATAAGTTATAAGAACGAACGCCACGCTACCCCACGTGACTTCGTGCTTTATTTTATATTTTATATTTAGTGCTTTATTTAATTTCCAATTAAAATTTAAAGAAAACACTTTTTCTAATCACTGCCCATATTCGTATTTATCAATTGTTAACCCCGAACGATATGAAAGTTGGTCGCGTATTGACATCACATAAGATTCAATGTGAGGGCTCGTTATGAACAACATAAGCGGGTTTATGGCAGCAAAAGGGCTCATAAAGCCAGATGTGGGCCAATAAAACCTACCCGCCGTGCCTGAGGCTTCGTGGAAAAATACAATTTGGTCAATCAACCTCGGCCTCTATTATCTTATGACACGCTTATGAGAGTTTCATTCGTGGGCGACAGCTTGTGTTCTAACGGTGGGATAAAGTACAAAGTCACAGCGAGGTAACGACACTAAGCACCCACTGTTGGATATCAGCATCCCTCATATATAGCCCACCTATGACATTCCATGGTGGGGTTTACCATATTCTGGCATATGTCATTCATAGACAGATGATCCTATTATAAAGGCAAGGCCGGTATAACACTAAACAGGGCTGATTAAAATGATGTCACGTTTGAAAATGATATTCCACTCGAATCGAAACCATACGAGAACATTTGAACAGATATTTTCCACTTGAAATCTCAATCATCTCAAGCTCGTATTCTATTGCTACAGACGATTTTTTGAAATTCTCTTTTCTATTCATATCAAATAAACACTTGTCTTTTTCGCATTGAATGCGAATAATTTCAATACAAAATGAATAACAATTGTGGAATATTCAAATGTAGAAAGTGAAGTTAGATTCTGTATCTAAATATGTACTTACTTAATTCATCCGCCTTGTTTTTACTGTTACTTTGTTCAAAAGTGTTGTGTGCGTTTCGTGTAATTATTTGTCTAGATGTCTAAGTCACGAATTTGTAAAGAGTATACGGATTCAACCTCGTCTAATAATGCCTTAAGTCAAAATATAATATACACACACACGTGTAACTGACAATGACATGCGGCTGCATGTTGACGGACGAGTGTACATTTGTTTGTGTGTACCTTTTGCATAACATATGACAGTGTCTGACCGGGTCTCTGGTCTGATCTCGTGTCGTAGTCAAGCGTTAACCTTTTTGGAGTCAAAATGTAAAACAAAGTCTATGATTATGTCTATGGTATCCGTCTGTTTTGTCTTGGATACGGATTATGACGTAGTTCCTATATAGTCCTCTTGTAATTTTTGCCACGTGCCACTAGCTTTAACGTGTCGCGCCTGGGATAATCTCTATCCTACAACCACCCACATGCGACATCGTGTTCATTAGTAGCATTCAATATTATTTTGGGCAGTGAATTTTGCTTTCGTCTTTCCATGAATCTATCTACCCATCTCATATTTTCGGTGGGAGATTTTCTGTGTTGCCTTAGAGGGGGACAGAGGGAAAGTTCTAGGCTACTGGCAGACCCTTACAATTATATCATATCGTAGTTGCACCGGTAATGGAACCTAAGAGAAGGACAACAACATAATTCTTACAGCTGGGCGTGTGGAAATACGAACCGCAAAAGAAAAGTCAATAAATATTGGTCAAACTAGATTACGAATGATCCTGCGATGCGAGCAAATTCGGTTACTTACCGCGGACTATCTCTCTAAATTAGGAAACTATGTTGGAGTGAGCCAATCAATTTAGAAACGTTGTTTTTGGAGATCCCGGCTTACCACAGCTCTGACTATTTTTCCCTGTATACGAGAATGTCGGAAAAGGTTCGGAAAGGGAAAGCAGGAAATGTCCAATTTAAAGTGCGGACTCTGAATTTCATACTGTTTATATGGTGAACTATGCAATGGTCGGCTCATTAATGAGCTAAGGGTTAATTGTTATGGCCGCATACTCACATTTAAGTTATTCATATATGAAGAAAAAAATTGGAAATTAGATTGATAAAAAAGTTATTGTCACTGTCTCAGGATAAAAGTAGTCTATTATCAAAAACTTTTTTTGTTATATGACTTTTTTGCATTACTCACAAAAGCGTGTTTAGTTTCTTTTGAACTATAATTGATTTGTCTTTAAATTAAAAAAATCATATATAAAAATGTTGAGGTTTCGATACTTCACTTTGAAAGGACACAAAAGCTAAAGTATGCATGCATTTACTTGGTGATTGGTACCAACATTCCGGCCGCGGTCCCAGGTGGGCCAACCCTCTTTGAAGAAATAACTGACATCCCTGGAGCTTCTCCTCCGATTCCATTTTCGTTTCATCTTTTCCGGAGTTTTAAGCGAAATAATAAAAATATTACTTCCTTTTGACGAAATTTTAATTAAGCGTAATAAGGTCAAACTCATGGAAATCTTTCGAGTTTGCATTCAGGAATTCCCCTTCGCTTTGCCACTTGTTGAATACCGTGGATAATTCTCAAAAGTTAATTTTTAAAATGGCTGTAGGAAAAGTTTGAAAATAACTCAAAATGTCTGAATTATTCATTTTCAATGTATAATGATATTTTTAACTAGCGGCCCGCCCCGGGTTCGCACAGGTGGATATTTATTTTGGCATAAACGTAAATGTAATATTTCTAGATCATTACATATTATATTATTATATTATCATATTATATTACATACACAATATATAAATTTTCATAAGTTCTCATGTAAAGTTCACATGAGTTAGACAAGGACATATATATATTTTTCACATTTTTGCCACTCACAACCACCCACTTCCACCCACCGCGACCAAACTCCCTTACTTTCATCAGGAGACCAAGGGGTACCCCAACGGGAAGTTGATCGGAGTTGGTGGTGATAGAGAAAACCCTGTCTTAACGTACTAACATTAGCTTTTTAGATATATATAAGATTAATTCTGACCTTCTGACGCAGTCGGGTAATAATCGAATCAATATTTTTACAACAAAATATATAAAATTGGCTAATCTTTTTCATAACATATAATATGCTACACTCGGAAAAATCATCAGCTTATTAGAAAGGTCGAAAGGAAGGATGAAAAATATTTTAGGTGCTATTTCACGGATATAGCACAGCACATACAACATATTTATACAGCCATGAGCCGCATTGTGAAATGCATGTATATAAATTGCATGATAATAGCTACCAAAAATATAAAAGCTCCAAATATACTAAATGACCACAAAATAGTATTTTAGAGAAAATATATCAAAGAAGACTTTTTATGCAACCTTTTCTTTTCTATTCGCATTGATCGTCTCCGGAAAAACCACACAAATAAATGTAGACGTTCCGCAAATTGAGTTGAGACTCAGAACCCGGGCGCAAAAACTTTTAGAACAAAAGAATTTCAGGTTTGCAGATACATCCGTAGCTACCCCTATAAAGGGCTGTTCTATTTTTATGGACACGGTACAACCTCAAAAACACCCGTCCCTTCAAATTACTGCAACCACTTACATTAATGAGCTCTCTGCCTTTTTGCCGCGCACCTTCCCAAGAAAGACATCGCAGAAAATTAGACTTCCAAATATATTCCTGTTTGTGTTAACCTAACGAAATTTAGTCGTAATAAAGCTTACCCCGGGACGAGTCGGAGCGTCTTTACTGCCGCCCGAACGTGTGAAATGTGCCCACCTTTATAATATTCACGAGAAGCCGTGGCAAAAATGACCGGTGACCTCGAAAACCTTGTAAAATGAGGTCCTCTCGGGGGACAACCGGTGAGGTAAATTTTGACATACTTGGACCAATAAAGTTGTGTGGAGACGGTCGTACGGAAACGAAGAAATTTATAGCATCTTTCAAAACAATGTGCACGTCATTTTTGCTTCAAAACTTTTATGTGGTCTTAGTTTACTTCGTTATATGTCTACAAAGCTTCAATCGCAACGGAAATATTTCTTCCGGACAGTAAATAAAGTAACAACAAGCTAATATTTATAATAAAATAAAAAACGCACTCAACATTTCAAAGTAAATTTTCTGGGAACAAATATTCATACAGCTTTCATTTTCAGAAGTTCCCCCATTGGCCGCGCAATGCATTTTGCTTCCACTTTTTTCAAGAGTGCAGCAAAAGTATTTCCATGTTCCCTGAAGATTACAACCCGGGAGACTCCAAACGAAGAGTAAATAGGCAACTTCTAGGCTAATGAATAATCTTTAATACTATTAAAACAATCATCATCATCATGTAGAGCCTGCGCAGTCCACTGCTGGACTCTCCCGCTGCGGACTGCGCCTCTCCCAGAGTGCGCCACTCGATTCGGTCCTCTGCTCTCCGCATCCATTCACGTCCGGCTACCCTACGTAAGTCGTCTTTCCACCTCGCCGGGGGGACGTCCTACACTACGTTTTACCTATTAACACGATGTGTCAAGCGAACATCTTTCTGCATACACATACTAATTTGCAGGTAGCGTGGAGTAAGTTGGCACATAGCCTTATTTCGTGTGTAGGCGTCGTCTAAATTATCTTAGGGACACCTCGGCAAGAGGTCGCGCCCGTGATGAATAGATAACTTAAGGTTAATGGCTTTAGGGATGTGCTCGCTGTTTGTGTTGTCGGTCTGCTGGGCCCAGCGCAACAATAGATCTGGGTCAGCGTACCGACTGTATTATGCGAATTTAAATTGGGTTCCAAATATGCCGAGCATTAACTTTAATGCACAAATACGCGTTGTATGACGTGTTAATGAATTTATGGTAAGCTTCAATGGCCCGTCTCTCGTCTGATTATTACTTTAGTTCACATTATATAGTCGTTAAGGAAACGTTTTAGCGCACTGTACATCTAGTGCGTCTTTTTAACCTATATACAACGTGTACAAAAAAGGAGTGATAAAACTTAAGTGCGGTATATGTTCGGTAAGGTTTTATCTTTGGAGCGGTAGTAGACATCTGTAAACCGTACGAATGTGGAGAAAAACTAATTTAAAATATTGACTAAAATTTTTGAATTTCATCCTTATCCTAGTTCTACATGTGTCAATAACCCCTAAAACCAAAGATAAGATCATTCATCATTGACCCCAGTGCTCGTGTTGGTAAACAAACATTTAGGGTTGTCAAAAATTACGACGACAATGAAATAAAAATGTATGGAAATTTAAACTAACCTTTACAACGCTGCTACTTTTACAGTGTATTCTATACAAGGGATATATACCCACCTTTAAGTATTATCACTCCTTTTTTGTACACGTTGTATAGTATAGGTTTGCATTGCGTCACATTTGTATGAAGAATTATGCAGCGTCTCTAGCGGCACGTTGACGAAACTGTGTTTCTTCATACATATCTGACGTAAACGCAAACGCGATAGTAAAATAAATAAATAAAAAAGCCATTTATTCCGTTACCAATTATCAAAGAATTTTTACAAAAACAATATTGGAATAAATTACAAAACTAAATTGTGATTCTTCATACAAATCTGACGTAAAGGCAAACGCGATAGTATCGGTAAAAATCTGACACTAGAGATACTGTTTACCGTCTTTCAGGCTATATTACGATCATAACATGTCATCTAATGGGTGTCGTAAAAGGTGACTGAGGGTAGAATTCCATGAAACCATTACGTATCTACCGCTGTATCACTTACATGCTACTGTGGTCGCCACCGAGCCCGCCAAGCCAAACTCTTCAACGTTCGTTGCGATCCAATGCTCCCGGAAGAGATGGGGCACGTCCTTAACACGCAATAAAGAAAAACATAATGAAAGTAATTCTTCCCCTATTGTATCGCAATAAAAACAAACATACAGTATATAATTTCATACGCCACTCCGTTCCCTCTATGTATACATATAATCTTGTCATCAACCAACATTGAAGCGCCGCTCACGCCGCCCGGTGCACTTGAACTGAACTGAATGCGGTAACAGTTTCTCATAATTACCTGTAATGTAACAAACAAACAAGTGGTCATTGGCTTCGTGGACACTGTACAGTGACGCCCAGCGGACCGTGAACTTAGGAGAAAGTACATAGACGCCGGTGATTGGATATCACCTTATATATAACCTTGGATTTGTGGGGAAAGTATTGAGTTACAATTAAGTGTTGACAATTGGTTTTTGTTGAAAACTATTTGGTCTCAATGTATTGTGATCGAATTATTTGGACAAACTAAACACTTCAGGCAGTAGGTCAACTTTTCGGACAACCGTTTTGAAATAGAATCCGTTAATGAAAACATTAAACGATGGACTAAAGCTTATCCAGTGGGCCCTAATCCACAGAACCTATGTCGCCTATTCTACGAGTAAGCTCTCCTATCCGAGAAAACAGTGAATAGATTATTTGTTTTCCCTACTTAGTTGAAACGGTCTGATAAAACAAATAAATGGAAATGGGATAAGGAAAAGTCACATAGCGTGCGTTCACAACCGAATGAAGCACAAATTAAGGAAAAAGCGTCTAATTTAACCAATTAAACATTCAGAAATTTGGACGGAAACGTGCGAATTGGACTTTTGTTGGAGGGGATTCTTCGAAATTTGCAACAATGGACTAATTTCCCGTCTTCCAATCACTGGGGAGACGTGAAAAATTGCCCATTGTAGAAAACCATTGAGGGGTGATGTGCATTAATCGTTTTTGGTTCTAAAGGAGCTTGAGTTTAAACTAATACGCAATAGTCGTACCATGGAATCAGTACTACAATTTAATTTGATCTAATAGAAATGAAACTGTTTTACTCTTACACTCAAAATAAAGGAATACAGGCACGCGATAAATAAAACGTAGGTGTTATACTCCTACGAGTAGGTGATGCAAATTTTTGTACATGTACTTACTACAAAAAATATAAATTGATAACTTAGCAGTTCATCGTCACCCGGGTAACGTCCACTGTTGAACAATACGCCTTCTCCATCAAGATTAATTAAATTTAAAAATACTGCTGGTACTTGATAAAAAAATTCTTGTTATATCGTAAACACGTGTCCCACTCATCACTTGTAAACATGGCAAGACGTTACCGACTTTTACCGAATAATTATATGAATAATCATAGCATTGTTTACTTAAAATCCAGCATCATTAAAAGAGCTCTATCAGAAGGGTTGGCTATGGCGGCGCAGCGGCGGTGGCAAATCTCTGAAATAAAACAAACGCTTGGTAACAACAGCGGCCATAATTCAGCTCGGAGCTTCCGACATCGGTCCCCGCTGGCTAGTGCCGTGGAATACATAAACAGTTCAATTTAAAGCACTGTAATACATGGGGGAGCCAACTTCGGCAATGAAAGTAATGAAACCACTGGTTTCTGCCTTTACGAGGTGACACTGATGGTCGAGAGGTCTCCTGTCACACCGAACCGTAACTAGACGATCAACAGACAACACTGTCAGAGAAAAAAAAGTTTAAAATAAAGAAGAGAAAAATTACATTAACATGCTTGTAAACCTTTTGGCGCCTGAACGGTAAGTATGGACGTAGTATGTTTTTTCCCGGTAAATTTCGTGAAATAATTTTTGGAACTTTCGCAGACAAAGTCGTTGCAAAGCTAGTATAGAGTAAATGATGCTGAAGATTTGGAGTGCTGATTTTCAGTTGGACCACTACGAGTATATTTTGTTTTGACGTTCCAACATCGATGCTTACCATGCTTAAATAACACACGAATCAAAAAAAGAAACATGACAATCAATTTTATTAAGCTTATATATGATTAGCATGTTGGTAGTTGCCCTTACCATTAAGAATAATTAATTAGGTAGATAGAGAAGGTAACCGAAATTGAAGTCTGTTTTTGACGATTTCATCAAATCAGCTGTTTGGTGACACACGAAGGAGTAACTAGCGGGTTACATATGCCAAAATTACACACCTTTATATTCTCGACAACCAATCTAAATGGTCTATCACGTGAGGTCCCTGACTAAAATAGAACCATCCTGTAGACACTCTTTGGTACTACAGGATCACAGGATAGCTATCTATTTAAACATATAGGAGTAGGTACAAAATCAACGTTTGTTCGATCCTCTCATTAGAATGCAACATCTCTAAGCCGAGGTCGTGCCCAAGCGGGCGCCTTATGGCCAGTTGCAAGGAAAATCTTAACCGGCTCAGCACCTTCCACGCTTGAACATTGTTTGAGTGAAGCTGGACCAACAGCATAAGACCAATCGAAAAAGACCTACATTCAATAAACTGCCTGTCAAATGAGATTTAAAAAAATCTCTGGGTAAAGCTATATTTAAGACGTATGAAGTCCTTCCAGTTCCTTACCTACAATTACCGATTTCGTATTCAGTACACTACCATTATTGATTTGCACTGCACACCCGTTCAAAGCAGTGTAATCAAGCTTGAGAGTTTATAGTGAGCAATAAACGGCACGGCACACGAGTACGATCAAGTGCTGTAACTGTAAATGAAATGGTATTAAAACTTGGGAGTCAACAGTTGTGGAGTTCGCGTGGCGCAAGCAATTCCTATAAGTGCAGACATGAAAGGCAAACATTCCGTACGAGGAGTTTCACTGAGTTAACTTGGAATACGACACCCCATGCCGCAAGCCCTCAATATAACAGGTGATTCCGTCATACAGAAGTATTCTGCTTGATCAACTTCGTTGGTAACCGCTCAGACATGTCAGTATTACAGGGGGCGCATTCACTAAGGACAAAACTTGCCGAGTGAGTATTTATATGTAACTCACGGCTTGAGGATGTGTTCTCTAATGCCATTCGATATTGATCCTTGTTGCCTATGACACTGAAGATATCGTCAGTTAAAGTAGTATGGATGATGAACTTCATATGATCACTATTATTTTTCGGCACATATATGGGGGTGACACCATTCTAAAGCCGCAGCACACAAGATTGTTTTGGAGGCGATACCGTGGCGAAGTCATTTCTGATGAATTTAGCAATTTATTTCGGGGTATCGCAGTGAGGTTGTATTTGTGTCTGTGTGTGTATAGAAAAAGTTCTGTGTTTAAGTGTGTGCTGTGTCATGTGTACCTATATTCTGATGGAATAACCACATATACCGTTCGGGTGTAGCGACACAATCTACGCGAACAGACGATATATGTCGACGACAGTTTTAGTAATATTTTAGGATATGTGGAACAGCGTCTATCTTGCTGATACCACTAAACTAACCTTCCAAGCGTGGTCATTGTTAAAATTAAAGTAAAAATAAAGGAAAATATAGAAACTTTATGCTATAACAATGTCACACTCTACTTATGACCCTATTTTAAAACAGTCCCGCAGTTCGGAAGGGTGTACTCGTAACAGAGGGAGTGGGTCAAGGCGACTGAAATAACGATTTGCGGCCATTTCAACGGTAATACCATCAAAACGACAGTGTTTAAGTAAAGTGGGCGCATAGACCGCGTAAATCCTTCCCAGAGGAGTTACGTATACAAAAAACCTACACTGCCGTGCTCTTTCCGCAATTTCTCCCTTGATCCAGATCTAGTAGTTTCTTCAAGAAATACGATGAATCTTTTGTATAAAGTTTGCTCGTTATTTCTGTGCTCAGTTTTTCTATTCATTAAACTGTTTGAATTAAAAATACATCAACTAAAACTTAAAAATGATATATTTGCTTAAAGGAATAGAGCCAGGAAGGCTGGAGGCGCTTCCCTTCTGGATAGCAATACTTAATCTCAATATTTGCGCGCTGACTCGTAAAAAGATACATACAACTCGTAGAAGGGTAGTGAGCACCAAAGACAAAGAAAAACGTATTCTGAGCTCCATCTCTAAATCTACTCGAATAATGAAAATTTCTGATTGCATGTAAAGTTTATTGTTTTAGCTTCAGTTGCAGAAGCAAATATTGGTTTGAACCGACGAACTCGCGTTTCAAACGAAGTGAATGTTCTAAATTAAACTAAAATAGTTGTACACGTCGGAAAGTTCGTCGCGTGACAGATATCTATATAACTAGCTTTAGCCCGCAACTCAGTCTGTGTGGATTTTACAAATTATCCCGACACAACTTTACCTGGAAAAGGTGTTTAATGCGTAAACCCAGAATTTTCTCATTTATAATTCATAATGCTCACAAACGAAAAAACTGTACCCCAAAACTCTTCAACTATATCTCGACGCACGAGAGTATCGCAACGAGTTCGTCTTACTATCGTCGGGTAATCTCCAAGGTACAGCGATAATTCCGCCAGCAAGCTGTGATTCGCAATGGAACGCCGCGAGATCCCCTCTCAACGTATGATTTTGGGAACGTGGCAGTATCGCCGCGAGACGCGACGGGTCCGTGACGCTCGTCAAGAGTCATTCTCTCGTCTGTGGAGGGAGACAGCGCCTTAGATTTCCAATTGATAGACATATAGCGAAACCATTCGGAGGCGGCTCATAGCGGTCGGTGGAGAATTAGGACGTGTGTCATACATCGATTACTTGATTGGTAAGGCGTTAGTGCCGGGATTAGCGAGAGACGAAGCTGAAGAGAACGACTGCGAATACTGGAGGAAAGCGCTTTACTCTGATATTTGCTGCACTTCGGATAGGGTGAATATTGTATGTATCCGAAATTCAGAATTTAATTGAAACTCCCATAAAGTCCGTACGAATCCCGATCGCGACGGAAAAATTCACGATCCTCAGATTTAGAGTAAATCTCGTCTCAGAGAAATAAGCGGCACTTGACCCGAACCTTTCAAAGAGCAATATAAATCAACGTAGCACACTACCGCGCACATTACCTCGTCAGTACATTGAACCTCGACTTCCGCTAGGCCACAGGCACAGTGACAACAGACAACGAGAGATGACCTTTTTTAAATTTCTACACTACATGGGCAAGCACTTGGCCTACATCTCACCTGATGATGATAAGGACGTATGATTGAAACAAATGGTCTCTGATTTATTATAGAGACATCCCATTTCATCCCGTTGGTGTCATAAAAGGCTACTAAGGGAAAATGTAAGATGTGCAGGCGCATCTCTCATTTATCAAATACATCTTACAGCGATCACCGATCCGCTTCCCGATCGTGGTGATTATGTCAAACAGCAATAAAAATCCTTCTCCACGTGTCTATTTAAACGGCAAGTTTAGATCAACAATCAATTTTATACAAATTAAAATTATGATGACTTTAAAAATAAATACAAACATCTGATCACTGAAATGCTATAGTCTTTATAATTCTTACATAAAAGCGAAAGTGAGTTGGTATGCCCTTTTACATGTTGTGAACTGATAGTGTTCTCAATATTAGTTTTAAACAAAACATGTCTCGCTTGTTTTCTTACACTATGTTTGATTAGCGTTGTCTATTCCTCTATATGTGTCCTGCAGTACCTCCACGAGACCTCTAACCCAATTTGCTGTGTGGACTTCAAAGTGCCTCCATTTCGACGGCCACTTCTTACTGGCCGCCATTGCAAATAGAATTTCTGTCAACATTTTTAAATGGGATTCGGGTGGAATTGTAGTATGAATTGCATGAGTTACCAAAGTCTAAATTGCGGCTTCCAGGTGAGCACTCTATCTTTCTCTACAATATAGTGAAATAATAACAGCAGCAGGCGTGCTCAGAATAATGCCCGAATGAACCTAATCAAATAGTTTTATAATTTTGGATAATTACGAGTAGTAATTATTGCATAAATTTTCTACACACATTACATCAAGTTCTACATCGAAATACAGGTGAGCCTACTTAAATGTAACAATTGTTTTGTGAATGAATAAATATAGAGGCGCGAATGGTCCTTCATCAGAGCAATCCATCGTTAGGGCGTCAGTATGCGAGCGAGTAACTAACAAAATATAGATTAGTAGGCAGAAAACTATTATAACCCTCATTTATTGAAACAACTCGTTAATCAAGGCATCAATCAAATGATCAATCATCAATCACTATGAGAATTTAGATAAAACTAGAAAACCATCAATGGTGCGAATAGAACGTGGTACGCGGGCTCGTAATTCTATGGCCGCCACGCAACCATCGACAATACGCTTCGCTAGAGTGATTCATTATTTCATTCGCTTTCTATCAACATCTTCACATATATCTTAATCTTTAATATTTACATTTGCCCTACTACGAAAAATTTCAATACCTAAGAATAACCCCGTCGCGTTTAGAGTTACGAGTATGCTCTATAAAATAACACGCCCCCTGCATATAAAGGCTGCAGGCAATAAAAACCTACACGCTGGAAACCTTCAAAGAAAATTACCCCGAGTAAGGAAACGGGGGGAAATACTCGTTACGCAAACATAAGATATTTCCTTTTGAGGGAGAAAACAATATTCGCGGATGATTGGTAAATTACTGCCAAAGGATAAAGAAAGAATTGGCTCAAATTCGATAATAACAACAAATGGGAGGTTCGTTATTTTCGTTGCCAAGAGATAGAGGAAACGTTGAGATCTGACGAAAATATTACGAAGGTAAATGAATATACCCATCAGCCGGAAAATGAACGCTTCTTTGAAAGTACACCAGCAAAACACATAAATACTTTATATCATCATCAGCCAGGAAACGTCCACTGCTGGACATAGGCCTCCTTTATGGCACGCCACATCTACCGGCCCCGAGCCACCTGCATCCAGCGACTCCCCGCGACCTTAACCAGGTCGTCGATTCACCTAGTAGGGGGACGGCCCGGTAGAGGTAGGCACTGACTCGTCAAGTGAACATAGGCCTCCTTCATGGTGTGCCACAATAACCGGTCCCGAGCCACTTTCATTCGCCACAGCTCACTGACTCGTCGAGCTATGTCAGCGACCTTAGTTCGTCTAAGGATTTCCTCATTCCGGATTTTATCACGTAGAGAAACTCCGAGCATAGCTCGTTCCATTGCTCGCTGAGTGACTCTGAGCTTGTTTATTCGGCCCATGGTAATAATTTATATGTAGCGGGGAAAAAAAACAATTGCAATCATTCTAAAAGTATTAATTTTTAAACATAGACATTTACCCAAAAATCTCCAATCGTCTGCCCTGAAAATTAGACGTCAGGGATGCAATCCACTAAGTACAAACTCGGCTAAACCTTATATTATTAAAAAGGGAAAATGATTATTTTTCCTTTTATAACGCGTTGTGGAATCAACTCGCACAAATTCGATCAAATTTACCTCAATGACTTTAAGACGGAAATTATAAAAATACTTCATAATCGCTTGAGGATTTTTCCTGAAAAAAAAACTTATTTTTCATAGTCAATAGCTTAGTAATTTCCACGAATAAATTCTTTCCTTTTAATATCACAACAAGGAAATTCCTTAAAAACGTTTGAAAGCTGTATGAATAGTTCACAGGATTCCTAGTGTGGACAGAGCGGGCGCGCGCGGGCGCAGTGGGGCGGAATCGTCTCTAACGAGTTGGCAGAGACGACGCATCGCCTCACTGCCTTGAGAACACTGTTGTTAGTGTAATCTATGTATACATAGCAGATGCTATCTAGATTATATGAACCGCCTCCTTAAACTGATGTTAACGGACTGACGATCCGGACTTCCCCGGTTCGTTCGGGGTTCGGGAACAAACAAATTATAGCATGTGTTAAATACGCTGTTATCTCATTAGGTTAGAGTCTTCTGTGTGCGCACCTTACCATCCGACGGTTTTATCGTCACTTACCAAACCTATCATTCATTTTTAAACGGTCACTGGGAAATCCACTCAATCATTGTGGTAGTCTATATGTAACACGCTCCCAAAGTGGCTTTTAAATACAATTCGTTTGTGTTATTTAGTAGAACTTTGAACCCAGACCTAATTCAATTTAAAGCTCCGTGTAATTTACCACATATAATTGTATTTCAGTTGAATATTCCCAGTAAGACGACCGTGGCGCACTGACACGTAGCGTACCTGAAACAAGAGTAAAATAACACTGAATAAATTATTGTCACAACTTCATTGTAACATCAAGTATAATTTAATGAAAATGATGATTACAATTGCTTGTAAAGAGCTGGTGAGATGTGAACCGCTTGACACTAAACGCTTCTCGCGGGTTTAATTAATTAACAGCGTTCCAATTTGACCTCAAAAGTTCAGGAAAACATACGACAAGTTTACATTATTCCAGTAGGCGTTAGAGTCCACTAATCCAGTCCCACCGTTCCAGTATCCTCATTCAAGCTACGGTGTTAACACGATTCTATTATAAAAACTAATCGTAAATGGAAATGAATACAAATAGAAATCGATTGACAATAAAAAACGTAAAACAAGCATTTATCCCGTAACTCTATAAACATTATCAGAAAATAAAAAATAAGAACTAGGAAGTAATACGTGTTTACACTGTAATAGTGTGATGGCTATTGCTAATAGCGTAGTTACGGCACTGTAATCAAAAATACAAATATTATTTTTCAATGAATTAAAACTAAATCGAAAAGACAGACTACATCACCGGACTGGAACGGCTACTGGAATAGTGTAAGCTTAGCGTTATGTTTATTCTGCTTGTGGAAGACGTGAGCTAAACTTAAACTGTGTAAATGTTTCCAGAAAGCTAATTAGACAGATGTTTTCGTGGCTCTGAAATCTCATGAATAAATTACTGGAGAAAATTTAATTAAAATAAATTATTTAATCTTCTGACAGGTCGTTGGCACTGTAAGTTACTTTGATGAACGTTGAGTTAATGTTATTTATATATTACTAGCTTCCGCCCGCGACTTTGTCCGCGTGTACTTCAGGATTTATTCTACTTGTTCGATAGGCATAGAAGGCATCTATCTCCATTTCCAGCATAAGGTACAAAATTCTGTTACGTAGGCTAATAGTTTAAAGAAACAAAAGAAATTTCAATATCTGACGTAGTACATTCAAAAAGTCTTCACACTAATATTATAAACGCGAAAGTTTGTATATACGAATTACATATTCTATGGTCGGTTGCTAGGCAACTCGTTTTTGTTATGCCAAAATTGCCCATGTAATCCCACTAATATTATAAGTGTGATTTTGTACAATTTACACAATATGGCTTTATAAATTATAGCCTATATGTTATTCTGATGTATAGGCTATATTATTGTAAAGTTTCATTCAAATCCATTCAGTAGTTTTTCAGTGAAAGCGTCACAAACATCCAAACATCTAAACATCCAAACATCCAAACATCCAAACATCCAAACATCCAAACATCTAAACATCTAAACATCCAAACTTTCACACTTATAATATTAGTAGGATTGGTTCTTTTATACAACATAAAATATGTCTAAATCTTGACACCAGGAAGGGTTATTAATTGTATATTTTATTGATTACTCATAATACTTTTCTTCCGTATAAGAAAACCGTCCCCTACTGTATAAAAATGATGTTTTATAAACTGAAAACAACAAGCCCAAAATAATCAGAATAAATCTATATTTGATTTTAAATGCGACAATGAGTTTGTTTGTTTGTCCTTCCTTCCCGTCATATCGGCACGTTAACAATGACTAAATTTTTTGATTTCAGTATTTCTTCATTTTGCTATTCTTTAACTGGTCGACGATCACCATATTTTCTAAGATGCTGTACGTTTTACAAAGCGTTGCCTCCTTTCGATGGCAAGTATTCGAAATTCAAATGCTGTATGAATTTAAATCGGACGTATCTAAGAGTAATGGCACGAATAGTGACAAAAGCGTTGAAAAAAGTATCGATACAACATATGGAAATAATTTTTTTTTCTTTCTTCAGTAACAATAACATCCTATACTATACCAATTAACGAGAACCCCTGCTCACAGGGGGCTAGCATGTAGCGACGGGTCAGTTGCCGCTGGTTTGCAATCAGTATTCCAGCGGCGCTGTGCAGCCGTTAATCAGCCCTGTGCGAGCGCTTTAATGGGTTTCTTTCGGGAATTGACTTCAAGCAATTTTTCTTTGAGATTGCCTTTTAGGTTTCCTTGAATTCGAAGACACGAATTTTTTAAAATACATAACAAGCGATGAACGTGTTTGAAAGTGTTCCCATTGTATTTTTGACACTAGATATTAATACTTATTTAAATAAATTCGTATAGTTTACTGAATGAAGTTTTGTTTTAGAAATATGGAATACGTTACCGGGTACCCTGAAAACTACAAATAAGTCTTCAAACTAAGAGGAAATAGGCTTCTAAACCAACGCAGTCAAACGTCAATATTTATTTTATTAAAATATACAGTTTTTAAAAGTATCGGTTACATGGCTAAAACTATTTCTTAATCGACTGATTTATTCCACTGTTGGGAATGAGCCCTCAGAGATCACCACATCGAATACGAGGAGGGGATTTGCCATAATAGCCCCTTTTGTCAGTATCAAATCAAATTACCACTATTTAATAAATTATAGGCTAATAAGGCGTCGGTGGCGCAATGGATAAGGCGCGGACTCTCAATCTGAGGGTACCGGGTTCAAATCCAGCCGTGTACCTATGAGTTGTTTTTCAATTCAAGTACATTATCCGATTGCTTAACGGTGAAGGAAAACATCGTGAGGAAACCTGCATGTCTTGAACAGGCATGTGAAGTCCGCCGATCCGCACTGGGCCCGCGTGGTGGACTATGGCCCATACACTCTCTGTAGGAGAGTAGGCCTGAGCCCCTCCAGTGGGGACATATATAGGCTGTTGATGATGAATAAATTATAGAATACTACTAATAATAATAATACTACCATATAGAATACTATATAATAAACTATAAATCAATATACACATTAATTCATAGGAGGTATTCAGTGCACATTAAGACCACATGCTGGCAGCTACAGTAGCATGTTTCGTACAGATTGGTCTACGAGAAATTCGTAGCAGTGTCTACGACGCGACACAGCTTGGTATAAAAGACATCAACGTGAGACACAAGACATAAAAATTACTATATGTAATAAACACACCCTGAGACCGCGTGGTCCGACTGCTTAGTCTGAATAATCGGACTACAACACAAGACTTCATACAAAAGATCGATTAAAATAAATAGTAAAACACTCACTAAAAGACAGATTCTATTTTTATTAGGCTAAGTATGTAAATCTACATTTAATAAACAATTACAAGACACAATGAAAGAACTATATAAGTTAACCATAAAGAGTGACAGAAATGTAGACTATATTTTTTTTGCTGACTTGCAAAAATGCTTTCGTATGTCAGGTGGATTGTCCAGCGAATATCAGTCTGTTCTCCTCTACATGTCGTATTTCAACCGGTTCTTGTGAAATTTTGTGAGTAAGTTAGTGATTTACTGTTTTCAGTTTAACGAAATTTTTTAAAATGGTCCAGATCTCTGGAGTTTGAAAAAGTTACAAACCATTTTTATTACCCTTATAAACTTACATAAAACAAACTTCAAGGAGTCAAGGATGTAAGTGGATAGAAAATTTAGTTTTAAGGTTTACGGTGAATTCAGTTTTAGTGTTAAAAAATTAATTTTTTAACGTTTGTGTTCGTCATAAAATGTCTACTTGTTTATTTTAATTTTATTGAAAATATATGTACTTATTTTTGTTTTTAATAGTGTAAGAATTCTAAGCAAAGACAGATTCGCGAGGTCTAGAAGTCACAGAGTCACTAGTATTCAAAAATTCTACTATAAAACCTCACTTTACATCTTATCTCATATAGCCTTGACATCGAAAGTTTATTCATACGATCCTGAACGTTGTCTATAGTAGAGATTAAATTGCGAGGGACTGTCACCGCCGCCGCGCTGATTCAGATTCGCGAGCTAAATCAAATTCTCTGTAATATCCTACATAATTCCAATCCCGCAATGAAATACTCGGGGAAGTTGTGAGAATTTGCAGATTACAGATACATTTTATTAAGCCTCACTTGCTATGCATTCCGCGGGTGTCGTAAAATTAGGTAAAATCGATATTTCAATAGCGCATCGAGAGACATTTATCGCGAGAGGGCAGAAATGGAGTTGTTCGGTGGGAACGAGTTATCGTTCATAGTAGGGGGGATTTATTTGCCTACCTGGCCAGTTACCACCGGCATCTGGCAATAAAATATACAACTGTCAATCGCTTATTAACTTCAGGCTTCAGGGTGACTTTAGGGTGAGTACGCTTCTATCATACAACTCTATCGTTCCACTTACTTTGAAGTGGAATGACGGTCTAGTGCAAGGCCTTCATCTCACCTGATAGAAAGTGACGATACGGCCATTAGAAGGTAAGCGTGCACACCCAGAAACCTCAAGCTAATGCTAAAGCTACCTTTCATGCCATAACACAAAAGTGCTATTAACACTGCTGCTTGACGGTAGACATCCGGGCGGACATATTAATGCCCTACCACCAACCGAGTACAGATAGGTAACTCAACTGGGAATCGAACCCAAGACATTTTTAGTCCAAGCATGTAGCCATTAGGTCACGGAGGCAGTTAAAATCGCAATAATCAACATACGCATAAATCCACATTTGTACACTCGAGTACAAAAATATGTATCCACTTTTGTGCCATGTCACATTCAGCCTTTCTTGTGATGAAGATGAATGACATGGTGAAAAGTGGATACATATTTTTGTACTCGACTGTAAATAATCACCACAGCGTGCAGGCTGATTATTTATAAAGTGATAGATAAATATATAAATTACAAAGGCTCGACGATTCCTGTCTCGTATAAATTATGTCTTAGTTAGTCAGTTCTAGTCATGAGGTGGTTATTTACTGAACATAGAACAGACAACACATCCGTTATCAAGCTTAGAGTTAATAACTCTAGTTGTATATAACAGTCAAACAACAACTCCTTCGTTTCATGCCATCCACACGCATTAAACACAAAGAATGAACATTAAACAAAACATTAGTTTATAAAACGCTCAGAGCCGAGCCCGAGCTTAATTAAGGAGTTTGTTTTGTTCTCAAAACTTTTAGCCGCTGACCTCCACAGCATTATTAGTGTTGCTCGCGTTAAAAATAACCACTAAAATAAAACGTTTTTACACCATTATTTAAAAGCTGTGACTCTATTTTTTATAAGTATTAAATTATCAATTTATGACACAATAAGACTATGCTTACTCGGAATTCCTCTACGTGTTCAAATCCTGTACGAGGAAATCCGTAGACGAACTAAGGTCACCGACGTAGCTCGACGAGTTAGTGAGCAAGTGGCTCGGGGCCGGTTATTGTGGCACACCATGGGGCCTATGTTCAGAAGTGGATGTTTCGCGGCTGATGGTGATGAAAACTTGCATGGAAAGTTTTTAATGCCTAGAAAATTCTCTGATTCCATGGCTATTATTCGAATGCCGATAGGATGATTGATTTCGTTCGATGAATATCATATTTTCCGTTTCAGTGTTATTGTTGAATAGAATTTTAACCCCCGACGCAAAAAATGCTGAGAGTTTGCCGCTTTAGTGTATCTTTCAAAGTCTGTATCGTAAAAAACCAATGGGTGTTGTAATCGGTATGGTTCTTATATGTGTTTTGAGGGGAAAAAAATCGGTCGGTCTGAAGATGTCTTCTGGACATCCCACTTCAATACTTTCACCGATATATGTAAGGCACAATAATAAATATCCACCCTTTAAAGTCAAATCCCAGAACGCTGAAGTGAAGGAATCCTTATTTAACCTGCGTCTAAGCCGCCGCAAGCAGTTAATGCGGGATCTGACGCGACGGAACGACTCCAGCCAGAGTTGCCTTAAGTCAGGTGCTTAAGCACGACAAAGCTTCGAGACGATACTTTGAGTGATGGGAGTCATAGCAAACATATTACATAATCTATATGTATATAGGTGGATGCATATAGATGGATTCATAGATTTTTGTGTGTGTGCAATAAAGTTGAATTTAATGGAAGTCCACAGTTGGATCACTATATATATGTAACACTATATATTGAGCTAACGGATTGGTTATCGTGGTGAAATGAAATTTACGACACCCACGGGATGACATGGATCGACTAAGTTCACCAGAGCAATCTTTGTTTAAGTCCAAAATCCAAAATTATAACGTCGAACTACGCAGCAGGATAAACGAGGTCAGTTCTTCACCGGTCCCTTGGACGGCTTCTTACCCCGTTCCTTCGCAATTAAGACGACCTCAAACAGTTAACTAATTGGGGTCGAAACGGGGACTCAGCAACGAATTAATATGGATTTACTGAATCATTATACGGGAGAACTCTCGCCGTTTGATATTCCTAAAAGGGTACATAGGACTGCTCGGATATTATCGTCGTATCTGCGTCCGCTGTCGTTTGAAGAGTTCCCGGAGTCATCATTGCCCTAGCCTTGTCCCGTTTCTCAATGGGGGTCGGCTACCTAAACCACAGAATTAATATAGTAACACGTACAGGTCGGATGTTTACCGCCTCCCACCGATCCGCGATGCCTCACCTCTTCCCGCAAGAAAGTGACCCGCTTAAGGATCGGTAGTATCGGGTAGTATAGCGCGAATACACTCACAAATCGCGTGTTTTCAAGAGCCATCCGTTCGATGTATGGGGATAGGAACTGTTATTGTCCTGCTTGTGCCTAAAACCAACTTTAGTAGTTTACGAAGGCAACTGCCATCTCACTTTCCAACCCAGAGGGGAAACTAGACCCTATTTTAGGGGCTAGGCATCTATCTAGTCGCAAACGTTTAGTTCGAATCCCGCTCGTAGCGAAACATTTTCGAAGTGAAACGAGCCGCGTTTCGCGTTAGTACAAAATGTAAGTTCGTTAAAATGAAACATTATGTCCCGTCATAGACCTACCAGTCTTGCTTATTCGGGTCGATAGGTGTGTGACGATCGGTACATTTTGTACATTTATACATTGTACATTTTGTATTGCATCTTGTTCTAACTAGAACAGGACAGAACAGAATCGTTATTTGTGAAACGGGACTAATACATGTGCTTGTATCGTATCACTGAATAGTTTTAAAAGCAAATTCCGAATATGTTTAAAAAATAAATCGCGATAAATAATAATTAATAAACCGCAAACACCTGACTCGTTTTTGGCCACTAAGGTCAATGTTGAAAACAAGTTATTATCTTATTACACATACAAAAGCAAAGGTTACAGACCTCAATAAACATCTAAAGTAATTATTAGTATTACTAATTTAAAATTATTATCGACCTGCTCGTTTTAAGCTATATTTGAACATTCTAAACACATCGTAGTTAAATATTCTAATTTTTAAATAATATTGATTTTACTAGCTACTAGCTCGGGTGGCTGCCCAGAGGATAAAAAACATCGTCCGCTAAAAACCTACTACTCTTCGCTATGGGATAAATATTGTAAAAAACTTTCTACAAACTACTACTGTCCTTAAACTTGTTCTTAAAATACTACTGTCCAACTTTATACTTTAAGATTTAACAGCCTAAACTGATGGAATGCCCCTACGAGTCTACGAAGACAAACCAGTCTGGAATAACACGAACAGGAAAACCGACACAAAACTGATATAACCGAGCTTGTTTTCATCTCAGTAGTAAACACCGGCTTGTAACAGACGGACAAGTACAATCTATAATTTAAAATATTGACATGTAAATCTAATATCTTTGACATTGAATAAAGTTTATTGAACAATCTATAATTTAAAATTAAATGGATTAAAAGTTGGTAGAGTTGACTTAATAGAATTCTACTATCAGTAAAAATTCAGGTATTGGCCATGTCAAGAACGTTGTTAATTAAATATGTGAGTGCACTGGCTTTAGTGTTGCAGTCGGGTAGAGGTATGTAGTTGTTTATAGTTTGAATTTATATACAAAAATATATATCTACTACGGCATTTAAAAGCGAGAAACAAGTTTAGTACTAAAACTGTTATTCAAAATTTGTTCAGTCCAGATCATTCTATCCTTTCAAGCCTCTGAAATAAGAAAAGGACAGTGTCATCTATGTGCTCTTACACTAAACTGTCAAAGTTAGAAAAAAAGGTCAGAGGCGCAATACTAGAAGAAGTTTCGCCTGGCGTGTGGGGTTCATGATTTTAAATAAGATCACCGTGTAATCGTGTTGGTGTCGTAATAGGTGACTTATACACGACCTATATATAGATAGAGAGATAGAGAAAACGTAAAAAATAACCCTCTAAAAAGGTGGTTATCCAAAAAGAATTTAAAGGTATTGAGAGAGCGCTATTGATATTTTTATGATTTAGAAACATGTTGCAATTTATAAAAATCAATGTTCCTCCCAGGCGTTTGCGTACTAAAGTTATCCTCCATGTCCCACGCAGCCACATTAACTATAGAAATAACAGTTATCTACCAAGGATTTGTAAGTTCATTAATGTACTTTGCCAGAACAGTAACGTAGATGTTTTTATGATAGTATAATTAGTATTAAGTGTTGTAAAAGTCTAACATTTGGTTCATAATTATGTTCTGTTGTATTTGCTTAGTTTTTTATGTTTGCTTGCTTACTATTATTTATATATGATTTGTCTTATATAGTTTAATATTTATTTATAACGATTCTATATGTGAAAGCTTGTAATTGGCGAATGTTGGCGTATAATATTACTTACACTGTAAAAAAAGCTGTATGCTTCCAAAATAAAATAATTATCATATTTCTATTTTTATATCCATACCGTTTAACTTTTGTGGCATTACATTTTAACAACAGACTAGTACAAACTACAATAGCTGGTATGTACAGGAAATACAAACGCATTGACAAAAAGAAATACAAACTAAATAAATATGTATAAAAATTCCAGGTGAGGTCGAGATAACCAGCAGCAATGAAAATTCGTACGAAATAACTTGTAAAGGAAATAGTACATTGGACGATATGGACATTTCACTATTCAACAAAACAATTTCTGTATTGGCAATCAATAAATGTCCACCTCCAGAAATGAACGGACCTAACAACACCCGTACACCTAGGACATACTTAGACACACTGACTGCGTTAGGCCTCGATACCAGCTCTATACTATCAATGAGGATAGCTGACGTCCCGCATAGTTCACCGCTAAAAAACGAACATTTGCAAGGATCAGAAAAATTCGTATTTCTGGGCATTTCTGAGGAAGACATGATTTACAACCTATTCCTACACGATTATAATATTGTTTATGCAAATGGTAAGTGTTTTAAAACTCATTCATGAACTCATGCATGGTCAAGTGACCCCGACAGCAAGTAATGGCTTTTTGGAGACGCGCGTCGCTTAAATTCTTTAAACCAGGTCAATTTTTAAATATTTTTTTATTTTCATAGGTCTCTATGATTTTTCTTATGGAGGAATACTTGGATTCTTCTGCTTCGGCAACAGGCTTGAGGACCAACGGAGTCCATGGTTCAACCAAACCCTACGACCTCGTCTATTATCTATATCACAATGTCCGTTACCACGGAGTACTTACGCAGAAGACATCAAACGTCTAGGAATTGATCCAGCATTTTTTAAACTCAGAATAATGAAAATACCAAATAACGAAACCTTGAACGAGAGCCACATTAAAGGGCTATCAGTAAAAGCCATTGAGATCCACAATGGAGATGAAAATCGTGGTCAAGGTACCACTCAATATCTTACTATAGCTAAAGGTAAGCAATAATCTATACCAACCTATTGTCTACAATTAGTTTGTCCCATGAACCGTGGGTAACAATGTTTATGAAGTGGGAACCTTTCTGTGGAGCCTTTAAATAGTCGCTCCGCCATTCGCAGTGACACATTCGTATCGGTAACAAGTGCTGCCCAAGTTACGAATAAAACAAATCTATAGTCAAAAGTTTGTTTGATTAAACATTAGCCTTCACTTTCGAACCCCTGACGATTCAACATCTAATTTATCATATTATAGTCTTTGATACAATTTTTATCGACTCACTCGACCGTCAAAAGCCTAGACCACTTCCAGTAAAATTTTATTTTCCACTTTTACAATTATTGGTTCAATGTTGGAGACAAAGTTATTGGTACATACCAAGAGAATCGATCGACGAGAACTATTTGTAATGATCACCGATGTTGATCATATGTTGTTTTACCGATCTCCAAGTATCCCTATACAAGAAATGTAGTTACTCTGACCCTCCGTTACGACGCAAAGGAAGGACATTTATACACACTTTCGCATGTATAATATTAGTATTTCGTATGTATTACTACCTAAAGTTCGTTTCAATCCAATAAAAATAGAATATAAAACACTGAAACAAAATAATAATGTTAAACAAAGCTGTTTTCTCTTAATTTCTAAGCGGATGAAATGATCATATGACGACCATAAGTGAGGAAGTGTATCATGTTTCTGTTTGTTGACGGTTACTAACACTTGATTTAAATTTAATTTAAATGTAAAAGAACCAAATAAATTAATAATAGGGAATGAAATGAAAATAGATAAATTATACACAAATAAACTACTTATCAGCTGCATGTACAGCCTAGATATAGATTTCGAGTTTCGTAACTTATTAATACATACAAAATATATATAACGAGACCATGTATATTTCACAGGTGGGGTGCTGGACTTGACTGACGGAATAATTGCTAATTTACGATGCTATAACTTAGGCGGAGTAGTTCCTATTAACAAGCTAAGACCTGTAATATACAATAGTACTGTCAGAGTATCAACGTTGGAAATAGATACGTGTAAGATACCAGAAACCTCTTACGCTGAAGCCCTTCAAGCTGTTGGCATAGACCCAGCCTCCATTTTAGTTTTAAAGTTTATTAGATTATACGATAAAGTACCTTTTCGACCAGAACACTTTGAAAACCTTCCCATAAGGTCTTTGGAACTGTCTACATTTCTTGGGAAACCGTACGATAAGGAAGTCCTACAATCGGCAGACAAAGCATTCGAAAAGCTCGTAAATCTGACTTTTCTCTCTGTAAAGAATCTGGTGATGTCTCCATTGCCCGCTACATCGCATCTCCATGATGTCACTCTGTCAAGTGGCGCATCGAGTGGCTCTTTCGGAGGTTGCGGGGAGCTTCGCAACCTCACGTTAGTTCAGTGGGACGTGGTTCAGCCCATGGAAAACAATGGATGGCTAGCAAATTGTTCAAACCTAAACAAATTGGAGTTGAAACAGATGGAGAAACACTTGGTTAGAAGCTTACTGATTGGTGCCAATTCGCTGACACTATTGACCATAGAAGAGTGCAGCCTTGAAAGCATATCTGAAGACTTTTTTGAGGATACTAATCAATTAAAGGAACTGCAACTAGTAAACAATGACATTATGGAAATAGAAAAGTAATTTTTCTCCTTACTCATCACATCGCTAATCAGATTTTTATAACTATGTCATTTAAGATGCATCCATCCGTCCATATATAATGTTTGGCACTGCATTCTATGTAGACCCTATTGTGACTTACTTAACCAGTTACAGTTACACGTAAAAAATGGAAAGTGGGGAAATCTAACGTGGACATTTCCTTAATGGTCACGAAGACTTTTGCTTATTCATTTATTATGCAAACGACAAAAGAGTGGACTTCTCAGCTGAACTTTGAGAGGGTTTCCCAAGTGTTGTATTTACGGCGAGCGTGTTTCATCACCCACGTTTTATTTCCTCTCAGCATTCGTTGAAATGTGGAAATATTTTTTAACAATATATTTTGCTTCATCATAAATGTTTATATCATATTAAAAACGCAACTTTTACGATACAGGGATGCCTTCAAGTCTACACAGGAGACAGAGGTGTTGAATTTGTCAGGAAATCGTATCCGTTACTGGCAAAACGTTAGGGATGCGATACGACATTTGGTAGAGCTTAGGACGTTGTTCCTGGCATATAATATTTTGGAAGATTTGTGTGACTCTGATCTACGTGGCTCTTATGGTTACAATGAAGGTGAGTGTGCTAATATGGCTATGAGTATTGTATCGTGATCATATCTGTATAATAAATGGCAACATTATTCTTCAGATGACGGAGGACCACCATCGCCAAGATTAAAATCATTTTCGCTCCACGCTACCAATGTGTCCAAGCTTTGTTTCCAAGAATGGGAGACGCTAGAATCTCTTAATCTGTCTGACAGTCGAATAACAGAATTAAAGGTAATCACTGAAAAGCGAGATAGATCCCTAAATGTTTTGCAAAATGGTATAAGAAAGTTGACACAACCGATCTTTTTCGTATCTCGTAAATACGGGATAAGGAACCGTTTCACCATTTTCAAAATATTAGGAGCACGGTGACGAAAACAAAAACAATGTAGACTTACACGCATTAAATAAAGTGAACGTTTACAAATTCTATTCAAATGTTTCAGTTTGACAAATTGCCGAGTCCCTTAAATCACACTTTAGTAATTGATCTTCGCGGCAACCCACTGCAAGAGTATCCTCGCACTTCGTCTGACTACGATATGATTACATCCAAGTTTAGTCAGGTACGTAACCGAACACATCACATCAAACGACATTCGATTAAACCCTGTACGTTTTGACTATAATTTTTCAGGTCAAAAATGTAACAGTCAAGCTCAATATGAGTCTCGAGTGTGACTGTCAACATGCGTGGTTTGCGCGCGCTCTGAAGGACACTCCTCGACTGACTGTGGAAGGTGCACGCTGTAATACTGGAGAGGAATTAAGGAACGTTCCAGTCCAGCAACTGGAATGTAACAAGACAGTGTGTGCGGCCGGGTGTGTGTGTCGCGTGCCATGGAGCGACACTGGCACAGACGTGGAGTGCAGCGGCACCGAGCTGACAGAGGTCCCGCGCGTGCGCAACCTGCGCTCACTGACCGCGCCGGGGAACTTCATCGAGAACATACGCGGAATAGACTTGCCTGACTCTCTTTTGGTGAGTATCGATTTATTAAAACAACTTTAAACCACTTTTCTTTCTTCTATTTGACATCAATCTCTCTTTCTACAGATCTTGGACATACGTAACAACCACTTGTCAAGAATGGACGCCGAGACGGCGGCCACGCTGTTCAGTGTTCCTACACGTCGTATTAAACTTGGCGCTAATCCTATCGCCTGCGATTGTGAGAATCAGCCGTTTTTGTTCGAGCTACAATCTCATAGGTCACAGGTATGTTCGCAAGTTACGGTTTATGTAGTGTATAGTGATTATTGTTCTACGACTCTGGTGAACTTGTATCAGGTGGAGGACTACGACAACGTGACATGCGTGGGCTCCGACCTCCCGGTGCGAGACGTCGTGGTGGACGCTCTCTGTCAGGCCGAGCAGGAGCGCGCAGTGCTGGTCGCAGCCTCGGTGGGCGGCGCATTCCTCGTGCTGACGCTCATTCTGCTCGTGCTGTATCGACGCTACAGACAGACCATCAAGGTGTTTCTATACTCGCGCGGATGCTGCCTCCGCTGGCTCCACGAGGAAGAAATCGACTCCGACCGTCCTTACGATGCGTTCCTTTCCTTCTCACACAAAGACGAATCATTTATAGCCGAACATCTACTCCCGGGCCTTGAGGAAATTCCTGAGCCGTACAGAGTGTGCGTGCACCTCAGAGACTGGATTGCTGGCGAGTTGATTCCGACACAAATCGCTAAATCCATTCAACAGTCGCGTCGAACCATCATCGTGCTATCAAAGGCCTTTATTGAATCTATTTGGGGCATGCTCGAGTTCCGGATGGCGTTTACCAATTCGTTGCGCGAGGGTCGCCAGCGCGTGATACTAGTGGTGTTGGACGACGTGGTCCACGACGAGGGTCTGGCCCCTGACCTGAAGGACTACGTGGCGAGCACGACATACGTGCGTTGGGGAGACCCGTGGTTTTGGCAGAAACTCCGCTACGCACTACCTCACCGGCGGCGCGACGCCAGCCCGCCACCGGCCTATAGTGTCGGTGACGTCACGGCTGTCGGGTCGCAGTTAGAGCTGCAGAACTGCCCAGTTACTATATCATGAAAAACTGCACGTAGACATAACAAAGTGAATAAATATGTGTGTGTCCTATCGAATAAATACAATATATGATTTAGATGCCTGGTATTAGTACTCTATGTTACCTGAAATATAAAAAACATGTTGAAACGAAGATTTATGTTTTGTTCTGTTTATTATTTTAAATAGTGACAGTTAGTTTGTTTGTTGAACTGGATTGTTACCTGTCGCCACGACAACATCATTCAAAGTGATGATGATGTGAGTGTAGCCCTTGTTGTGAATACAGATGCATATTTAAAAGTTTCACACATAAGTATTTAAATATTGTTTAAAAAATTATAAACACCATTCCCTTGAATGTTGCAAGCAATAGCTTATACCGAGTTACTGCAAGAAGTTTTAATTATTTCGTGGCTAAACCACAGTGGACGAGTGAATACGAGGCCTCTCATTTAAGGAAAACAAAACATACCGGTTCAAGACGTCAGCGACCGGGGGCAACCCGAACAGGGAAAACCAATTCTAGATTAATTCAACTCCTCAGTACAAAAGCATGTGTTGTGAGTGTCGGCAGTCTGTGTTGATAAACCGTGAACTAGTGAACTCGTGTTGAATATAATCAATATACACATATAAAATAAATATATGTAACATGTGTGCTGACTAAAATAACAATAAATAAACAATGACCGTCTGCGGTGTACAAACAAACAAAAGTTTTAAAAGTGAATGGGCAAATACGAGTAGTAATCACCATGATAAGATTTAAAATAAAGTCATCTAAAGTTTTAAGTATTTTAACTATGATATGGACATTATGTGAAGGTAAATCAATATCTTTGAATAATACCGCCTAGAAGGATAGTCTTATATCAACCGAAAACCAAAAGTGAAGCAAAATTCAAATTCAAAATCTTTATACAGTACTATATGAAGAAATCAGCATTTGCTCTAAGCTAGAGCCACATTGCTGGTTTTCAGTGTGGGTTAAGCGTCCGGCACACGCCAATGGACACAGTTATTTACAATCCTGTGTAACAATATTTGTTTTGTTCTTTCGGTGCATTGTGTATAACTGTCGTTTTAAATAAATATATAAAAGCACTAAGATTCAAACTTAACTACTGACGGGGGTTTAGGTGCACTAAGCCAGAATGTTTTAGTTTTACTTGCTTCAAGTTTCATTCGCAGACTCACTTTCTAAGCGTTATTATTGTAAGGTATGTCACTAAGAGTCAGATTATCTTGATTTATTTTGTATAGGGCATAATGTCTACTTTTTATCCAGACCTAACAAGCAGTTCCCGTGGGATAATTTCTCAAGTCTACGCAGACAAAGTCGCAGGAACAGGCAATCTAGTAATTAATAATTATTAACGCAAAATATGCAAATTTTTGCAAAATACATTTACAATACACACGCATACGAACAAAAACATACCTTAATCATTTTAGTTACGCGCAAGGATTTCAGTTTTAGTTGTGATACACCACCAAATGCCTTGTACTATAGCATCATCTAATATAGCTTTTTGGTTGAACGGGTCAAAAAACTCAACACTTTACAGCAAACACAACAACCTCTGACTAAGACCTAACCAAACTCTAAATAAAAATGTGAATATACTTATATGCCCTGTACAATGTAATACTAAATGTAATTGTAGTGTAAGCGGCATAGCAGTCACTGTCTCATGTGTAATATTCAAAATTGTAATTTTAGGAAAAGTTGAAATTATCAGAGCGAAATACGGCAGCGGTTCGTACATTATTACATGTAAAGAAAATAGCACCGTGGAAAATATAGATGGATCACAAATCAACAGCACAATCACAGAATTGTCAATTAATGAATGCCCTCCCCCGCAAACCATGGGTGTGAACGGATCCACAGCTCCTGGTACTTACTTGAGTACATTTGAAGCACTTGGTCTGAATGCAGGTGCACTAAACACCTTGTATATAGTAAACGTGCCACATAGTTCGCCGCTAACAATTGAACACTTGAGAGGTATAGAGAGTGCGACACTTGTAGCTGTATCTGAGGGTAGCTCATCGTTCACAATAAAACACAACCCGGCTAGTCGAGATACTGGAAATGGTAAGTTTGTAAAATTGTAATTTGTATTGATTAAGTTCTCTTAAGTTTGCACACAATTTTATTTTATAATAGGTTTATCATTTGTTTGAATAACTCGAATTTAAATTTATGAGGTACTCGTATTTTCCCATTTTTGGGACATTTTCAATTACGTCAACTTCTTTAGTTTTATAAAAAGCGCTCATACCACTCCAATGAGGTTGGACCGTGTAAAGGTACATTCAGATTGGAGACTGGCACTAAATTGTCCATCATATGTAGTTTCAAGTTTCGGTCATTTTTATAAGAGACAAATTATTCATATAAATTTCAACACTAAATAGAACGTCATACAATACTCATAAGTGACATTACGTCACGACTAAAGAAGTTCATAATGTTCACCTATGTTTCAATGTTTTAGACCCATTTTCCTTTACTATAGCCTAATCATCAGGTGCCGTGGACTTCAATAAGGGCGGAACAGTCAGCTTGTCCTGCAACAGTGGGACCAGGCTTGAGGACCAGCCATCTCCATGGTTTAACCAGACCCTACATCCAGATACATTATCCATAGGGCGGTGTCCAATACCAAAGGAGACTTATGGACAGTACATCAATAATCTAAACATAGATACTACATTTAATACGCTGCAAATTTTCAACTTGCCACATAATGAGTCTTTGAACGAGGTACATTTCGCAGATTTAAATGTGAAAAAGATCGAAATACATTTAAAGGAAAACGCAGATGAAGGAAAAGTTATATATGAACTTAAGGTCAACGGTAAGTATTTTAGTCACTTATATGATAAATGCTAATGTTTAGACTGAGGCGTACATTTTGTGGATTATAATAAATATCAGCAGCTACTAGTGATATCGACTTGAAATTTAGAATAGTTGTGGGAAATGGTGACTCACAGGTGCCGCTAGTGAATTAAGTAAATGATACACTATTTTTATTTAAAAAGAGGACAAAATAGGGTATCTCATGAAAGGGCTTCATTTATATATTTTGAAACAAATTTTTGTTTATTTTCTTTGTTGCATATTTTGCCTTATCATGAAAAATATTTGCAAAAATACCATGTCTAAATAGTAACGGAAAAATGGAAACCGACTCTCTAAGTGATTTGTTTATACAACAAACAACAAATTGGGGAATTAATATTGTTGTTTTCTTTCAGATACTGTAAACTTAACAAACGGAGAGTACTTACAAATAACATGCTTGAGTTCCGGCGGCGCATACATTCCGATCGAGAGCTTCCAGTCTGTTTTGTTTAATCGCACCATTCGAGTCAAAAACGTGATCGCACACAAGTGCAAGCTGCCGGACACTTCATATGCACAAGCTTTAAAAGAAATCGGAATAGATCCCACTTCAATATCGGATTTCGAAGTTCGCTTATTGGCAGAAGATAAGCCGTTTCGTCCAGAACACTTTGAAAAACTTGCTATAAGATCTTTGAAACTATCTAGTTTGTTACCGAAACCGTACTACAAGAACGTTCTGCAGTCGTCTAAAGATGTATTTGAGCAGCTCAGGAACTTGAGCTCATTATCGGTAGAAGCAATGACATTGCCGCCGTTGCCAGACACATCAGAGCTGCGCGAAGTCTCGCTGTCAAACGGCGTGTCGACTGGTGCTTTTGGAGGTTGTTCAGAGCTACGAAACCTTAGCCTGAAATTGTGGAGTGTCTCTCAGGAGAATGGATGGCTGGCGAACTGTACAAATCTCAACAGAGTAGAGCTGAAAAAAGTTTCGGAATACATGATTAAACGCATACTGAGCTCCACAAAGTCGTTTACTGCATTGTCTATTGAAGATTGTAACCTTTTAACCATTTCAAACGACATTTTTGGCGATGGAAATACATTAAAGGAGTTGAAACTAGTCAACAATAAATTATATTCTTTAGAATTGTAATTATTTTCAAATATTTTTTATACACATTGGGTTCGAACTTGGCGGATGATTTACTTCTACTACTACGAGATAACAAGACGGTATAGAAGTAGCAGATAGCGGCTACATTTTCTACACCACCAAACGAGTCAATCTGAAGGACATTCCACCAGTGGTACTATCGTATGAAATAAGAAACATAGCCAGCGAATTACATATTTACGTATTAAATCAATACGATATTTATAATTTCTTTTTGTCGCAGCTCCAACTTCAACCGTAACAATGAGATAGAGGTACTGGATTTGTCTCATAATAAACTCAACCAATGGAAATATTTAAAAAACTCGTTATATTATTTGCCAAAGTTACGAGAACTATCTCTGGCGCATAACAATATGAAATTATTTTGCGATTCGGATCCAAGAATAACTTACGATTACAGAATTGGTAAGTACGTTCAAGCAATTTGCATACATATAAAAGAGTTCCCTGAATAACTAAATGACATATTCAAAATCAAGTCCAGATCAAACCGTTTGAGGTAGAATCTTGTTATAACATCGATTGATATCTTTATTGATGTACCTTATGTACCACAGACTTCTAAAGAGAAAAAATAATTTTTGGAATCTCCACCTTTATGTGGATGAGAAAAAAAATGATAGGTTTATAATAGATAAATCAGTTGAGATAAAAGATGTTAAAGTTGTTCTGAGCTTGAAAGTTGAAATTTTAAACGTCGATACATTCGGTCATTTAGAATTATCACGCAGTGGGCGTTTCCCGGATGATGGCCATTATGAGATGACAGCATTCATCCCTTTTCCCATCCCAGACTTTTAGGGCAGTTTAGGACAGGGCAGTTGAAGTCGGATTCTAGTTCTTTTTGAACGCTTTAATTATAATAAAACAACTCAGTGATCCAGTCAGTAGTGACGCAAGCTCCATGGAAACGTCCGCCCAACATCGATATCAGATTGGCAGCAAGAAGGCACTACCATCGAGTGTTGGCGAAACGTCACCGTTGGCCTGTGTACCACATTTATTGATATGCCATAATTACACCACATTATATTTTATTTCTCAGATCAGGGTTCGCCGCTGAAAGTACATACTCGTACGATGAGATCATTTTCATTACATGCAACGCAAATATCGAAGCTTTGCTTTGAAGACTGGCACATGCTGGAGTCTCTTAATATATCTAGTAGCCGGATCACGGAGTTGAAGGTACAGTAGGACTTAAGTTTGAGAATACTTTTTATTGCAATGTTTGTTGAAAAAGTCATTTATGACTGACTTAATGAGAATGTCAATGCTCTTTAACCAGTTTCTGTTTTCCAGTTAAACAGGTTACCAAGTCCGACAAATCATACCGTGGTGATTGACTTACGTGACAATCCTCTGCAAGAGTTTCCACGTACATTGAAAGATTACGAATTAATCAAGTTAAAGTTCACTCAGGTACAAATGCAACGCCAGAAAATTCTGAGAATACATTATACTTATGCTATTAACACGATTTACCCGTATTTTATATTATTAATTCACAGGCGAAAAATGTAACGGTGAAACTAAACCTGGATCTCGAGTGTGACTGTCAACACGCGTGGTTTGCGCGCGCTCTGAAGGACACTCCTCGACTGACTGTGGAAGGTGCACGCTGTAATACTGGAGAGGAATTGAGGAACGTTCAAGTCCAGCAACTGGAATGTAACAAGACAGTGTGTGCGGCCGGGTGTGTGTGTCGCGTGCCATGGAGCGACGCTGGCACAGACGTGGAGTGCAGCGGCACCGAGCTGACAGAGGTCCCGCGCGTGCGCAACCTGCGCTCACTGACCGCGCCGGGGAACTTCATCGAGAACCTACGCGGAATAGACTTGCCTGACTCTCTTTTGGTGAGTATCGATTTATTAAAACAACTTTAAACTACTTTTCTTTCTTCTATTTGACATCAATCTCTCTTTCTACAGCTCCTGGACATACGTAACAACCATTTGTCAAGAATGGACGCCGAGACGGCTGCCACGTTGTTCAGTGTTCCAACACGTCGTATTAAACTTGGCGCTAATCCTATCGCCTGCGATTGTGAGAATCAGCCGTTTTTGTTCGAGCTACAATCTCATAGATCACAGGTATGTTCGCAAGTTACGGTTTATGTAGTGTATAGTGATTATTGTTCTACGACTCTGGTGAACTTGTATCAGGTGGAGGACTACGACAACGTGACATGCGTGGGCTCCGACCTCCCGCTGCGAGACGTCGTGGTGGACGCTCTCTGTCAGGCCGAGCAGGAGCGCGTAGTGCTGGTCGCTGCCTCGGTGGGCGGCGCATTCCTCGTGCTGACACTCATTCTGCTCGTGCTGTATCGACGCTACAGACAGACGATCAAGATGTTCCTATACTCGCGCGGATGCTGCCTCCGCTGGCTACACGAGGAAGAAATCGACTCCGACCGTCCTTACGATGCGTTCCTTTCCTTCTCACACAAAGACGAATCATTTATAGCCGAACATCTACTCCCGGGCCTTGAGGAAATTCCTGAGCCGTACAGAGTGTGCGTGCACCTCAGAGACTGGATTGCTGGTGAGTTGATTCCGACACAAATCGCCAAATCCATTCAACTGTCGCGTCGAATCATCATCGTGCTATCAAGAAACTTCATAGAATCTGTTTGGGGCATGCTCGAGTTCCGGATGGCGTATACAAATTCGTTGCGCGAGGGTCGCCAGCGCGTGATACTAGTGGTGTTGGACGACGTGGTCCACGACGAGGGTCTGGCCCCTGACCTGAAGGACTACGTGGCGAGCACGACATACGTGCGTTGGGGAGACCCGTGGTTCTGGCAGAAACTTCGCTACGCGCTGCCTCACCGGCGCGCCACCGGCACTGCCTCGGCATCACCCCACAGTGGTGGTGACGTCCCGGTTATCAGTCCGCGGCTAGAGCTGCAGCATTGGCCTATTACTATGTCATAGGGATTTTACAAGACTGAAATTATAATAGTCATTCGTTACAAATTAAAATAATCATTAGCTCGAACTACACTGTTGCATACATGGATAGCGCGCCGACACGTTTTTTACAGTGGTAGGAGAAGTAAACTGCGACATCCACAAATTCTCTCAGGACTACGATGTCTGTTTGTAAAAGAAACAACGAGAACGCATATTTAGTGTAACTTGATGAAGTAGTACACAACCCGCACGATTTAATTTATCGAGTTAAAGATAGTTTACACAGGTTTTTTCCTAGTTTGGGAGTTTGTGACAAACTATAGTACCTTAGAGACATGCAGGCACTACCAATATAGAATACGTATGTTACTGTAACCTAACTAGTGATTGTTACTAAAAAATTAAATCTTAAATTAATACAGATGTATATTAGTAGTGATGTTACTTAGGTTAACAATTTGTACAATAAATACTTTTTTATTTATTATATTTTATATGTTTTTGTTTGCTTTTAATAACAACCATCTCGATAGAGCATACGTTTGGTGTCTCCGGGGCCGCCCTCTGCACGTGCCTGGATATATTGTACTCTCTGCATATCCATATAAATAATACTATGTGTTGAAATGAGACTGTGTTTGGCCTTCCTTTCATACAGTTAAAGCTCTTAGGTAAAGTTCTTCTTTTGATCTGCTGATGACATTGATTCAATTTTTGGAAACAACTTCGCAACTTCTTAGTGTTCCTAATTCGGATCCTTTGGATCGTCGGTAACTCTGTCCATCTGTCAGTTAGACTATCATGTATATTACACATCCATATCAGAAGCACCAGCAAGGAAACGTTCACTGCTATACATAGGCCTCCTCTATAGTATGCCTTTACACGATGCAGAGTCACTTGCATCTAAAAATTACCCGCGATCATTATTAGGTCGTCCATCTAGTAGGAGAACGGCCCGGTATACGTTTCCCAGCACGTGGTAGCCACTCGATAACTTTTACTCCCCATAAGTAAACTGTTCTTCGTGCGATATGGACTGTCTATTGCCACTTCAGCTGACTGAGCTATGTCGGTGACTTTAGTTCGTCTACGTATTTCCTCATTCCGTATACAGTGAAGTGTAATTATGTCGTCCAGCATCAACAATTGTTTCAAAAAATAATGATGTATAAGAAACACTAGGTTGAAGGCGCGTTGAAGACACAACTATGTCAATCAGTATCACATGCTCCACTAACTAACAATGTGCCGATCCAGATCTAACGCTCCATGACTGTCCGTGGCTGGCTGACTGTAAATTTATTGTGGTACTGAATTTTCATTAAATCAAACTTTTTGTGTTGGTTCCCTATTCAACCGACTTCAAAAAAGGAGGAGTTTCTCAATTCGAAGGGTATGTTTTTTATCGTTGGCTCCGATTTGTTATTATTATTGTTTCAAAAATATTTTAGAATTTTTTATACATCTTTATTTTCGTGATGACTTTTAAAAAAGACTCGCTGTAAGCTGGCATACTAAATTAGTAGTAACTAATTTCATTAGTATATCTCATAAAAAATTTAGGGTTTCCTTAGCTCTGAACCATATAATCTGACTACTTAGATTAGTTATTATAGATCCCCTGGTGGAGTAGCATTCCCACCTCCTCTCCGCTCCCACTGTTATTCCTATTTTTTGTTTTATGATGCTGCTGCTGATGATGTAGTAGCAGGTGGACTTATAGCTTACAACATATGTCTTTAGACAATGGGCTTGCACTTAGCTTTCATCTTACCTGGTAGCAAGTGACCATAATGCCGTATCACAGAAGGGTGATTACCCAGTAGCCTCAAAATGCTGTTTGGCGACCTATTAGATGTTGGTAGCTAGCCACGCAGGCATAGAACAGTGAGCTACTACCAATCGAACTGAGTACCCGATAAGTGTCTCGCTGGGAATCGAACCTACGACCTTCGCATTGATAGTCTAACAGTGTGTCATTAGGCTACTGTAACTCGTGATGATTAAGGTGGTTGCGTCCCCATACAAAGTAACATATTGATAATGAAAAGATTTATAGATCACTAGCTTCTGCCCGCGGCTTCGCCCGCGTGGACTTTAGGTTTTATCCCGTGAGAACTACGTCATTACAAACCCTTAAAACCCTTTTTTCACATTAAAAAGTAGCCTATGTCCTTTCTCAGGGTCTAAAGATTGTCTGTGCCAAATTTCATCGAAATCGATTGAAAGGTTTAAGTGGGAAAGCGTAACAGACAGACAGAGTTACTTTCGCATTTATAATATTAAATAATAAAATAATAAGTAGGGATGTCTTATAATATACAGCTAAATACTACTAAACCAGTATCGCGTGGTAAACCCATAATGTAAAGGCAAATATCGCTTAAAAAGTAACGAAAGCACGTCTCATAAATATTCAAGCTGACTCCGAAGGAAATCCGATAGTCGGAATAAATTGAGTGGAGCTCGATATTGACAGAGGTTTATTTATACATACGTCGATTAAACTCAGTATCAGTTTTATAAATGAAATTTGTATAGCACGCGGATATTGAAATAGATCACAAGCCAAAAATTATTATCAAAGTATTCGATCGGTTGTGCCTTTAGATCGTACGGGGAAGCTACTTAAAAACGCTCTCTCTGTATTGAAATAGCCGTATACTGATCTAGAACTATCTGTGGTATTAGAATGCTGGCCTTAAGCGTATTTGGCATTCTGCATATTAATAATGCTTGGATTATTTTTTTCATTACGCAAAATAACAAAGTTGCGTTTCGAGTTTTTGGCATTATGCGTCGAAAAGATCCAAACACGTTGATGTAGGGACGCAACGCTAAATCGAACAAAGACTCATGTTTCTATATAAAAAATGAATTTGTCTAACAAATACGCAGAGAACTATTGTTGTGTGGGCCAGGCCCGCTTGGATTCGGTACGGCTTTGTCAAACAACTGCGGGAGAAAGTTGGATTTGATGCGGTTGGTTCCAGACAACATATATATACGTACGAGTATAGTATGTTCGAATGTAATCTTTAAAGCAATATAAGTAACGAACCAGTTTAAATATTCATATCTATGACAGGTTGAGTTTTTGATATCGTTAGTAAGTAGCATTATTATCATCAGCCGAAAAGCTACCACAGAACGTAGGCCTTTCCTAGATGTGTTACAGCATAGGGATCGGCCCTGAGTCGTTTACATTCAGCATTTCATTGGTTGTAGCAATAGTCTTTTTTTAAATAATGGCTTTAAGAGGCTATGCTGTTGTCAAAGCGCCCATACAAACGTAGTCCAGTCATATTTTGAGTATTAAGCTATGAAAATCTATGAAATTTTCAAGACACAATCTAGAAACAAATATCTGTGTCGGTGGTGAGTCAGATTTTCGTTTAAATATAAACTTCCAGAGTTACAGGGCGTCAAAGTATTGTATTTTTCAGTATTAAAAAGCCCCAACTTTGAACCTGATTTACAAGAGTATGAATCAATTTAGAACAATTTGGAAAAACCACCGACATCTGAAATTTCATTAGTATACTGTATTTAAAAAATGGTTACATAATATACTGTATCCTTCAAATGATCCCTGGACTACGAAACATCCAAATAACGGGTGGATAACTTCGCGTAATGTATGCTGTCTCACCGTACGCCCTCCGGTAGGATAGGGCTCGGAGAGGGACAGCTACAAAACAATGTAACCTTGAACGTGGCCACGTGGTCTTACCAACATAGCCTCTTAACCAGTGGTTATCTAGCCAATGACGAGTAAAATTAGGTGAACAAATTTTGAGGCTATGCCTATGAACTATGCCGAAGCCATTTCTTCAGCTTTCTCAATAAAATGTATAATGTGTACATTTTATCGCTTAATTTGGATTATTGACGAGAACTTCAAAGGCCAGCCTTGGTTTCAACATTACTCGAAAGAATTCATATGCCGAATGTACTCGACATGATTAACTCTTCGGATCGCGTCGAAACCCTCGCAATTTTGCGTAATTGATACTATAACACCGTCTATAACACTTTTTGCACTATATCACACCATTATAACACAATAAACACACATAACAGTATTATTATTCAATTAACAAAATTGCAATGAACCACGATCCACGAACCAAGAATCCAGCAATAGTTTACTATTGAGGGCGGCCGCATTTCTGGTGTTTACTAGTGCACTAGCCTCCACTATTTATCAGTGTTTGAAAGAAAGAAGAAATGTGTCCCGTCAATTCCCATTTCCACTTCGGCTTACTGACTCTTCGTCTCGGGTCTTCTTTCGTATCAGTTCGAAAATTTAATATGAGAGATTTCCCTCGCACATACGTAACCTAACTTGAAAAACATAACCCTCCTTTGGCGCAGTCGGATAATAGCTATTGTAGTGATACACTCAGTTTGTGATACAAAAACACGTGACGGTTACCATGTAGGTGGATTTGGGTTAATGTTCGATGATGATTCAAGTTACTGCGCAGTCTAAAGCAAACTCGGAAAATAATGATAAATTCAAGGAGGCACGCCTACACTTGATGAGAGAAACAGGGTGAACGAACTACCATACGAAGGAAACAAAAAAACACGAGTCGATACGGTTGATTGTGTTCATGTCCATGTATTGAGGTTGAGTTTTCAAAAGTAACGGAACTAAGTTAACAGAATATGTGAAACAAAAGAAACCTGACTCCTTTTTGTCTGATGTCAGCCATCGGACCGGAGGCAGCTTTCAAATATTTTCACTGCAAATTTAAAATGCCCGAGAAAGGGGAAAGTCGTGATATTTTTACTTTATATTGACATTTTCCCGTGACGTTATTACCCATGACTTTTGCGGGTAACTAAAAATGTTTTAGACAAATTTTTAGTCTCTTGTAGATTCTAAGACCAATAAAAAGGTTTTGATCGGAAGCCAGACGAGACGAAATGGGGGTCAAACACTCCTCTTCATCGTGTCACTGCACAGTACCCGCAGGCTGAGCCCCGGAAAACTAAATTCTCCCTAACCTATTTGATGTCTTCGTTTGTAGAATGTGGTATTTTCTGGAGACTATTAGGAAGGTTGTCTTGCAACGGCCGCTTGGTCTTATAGTGCATACTGTATGTAAACGCGGCTAATATTGTGTGAACACACCCACGTTGTGTTAACAAGTAGTTAAACCGCAAACTTGACAAACATATTTTTTTCTTTCGCAACATACAATGTTCCATTCCGTACAAGTACACTCAGCCGCAAAAGTAAGAGATAGGAACTACTGTATTAGTACAATGAACGTGAATTTCAGGAACTACTTGTTCGATACCTGCCCATTGCCGCCACTTCAGCTCACTGATTCGTCAAGCTATGTCGGTGAACCTAGCTCGTCTATGATTTCCTCATTCCGGATATCACGTAGAGAAATTCCGAGCATAGCTCGTTTCATAGCTCGTTGAATGACCACGTTTCGATCCTGTATGTCATCACTGGCAACACGCACTTATTAAAAACTTTTTTCTTTAGAAGTTGAGGTATTTTACGAGAATATATCCTCCCGAACGCTTCCCAGCCGAGTTGGACTCTTCAGTTGACATTTTGTCGAAGTTAGACCTTATATAGTTGAACGATCTGTCTCGGGTATACATATTCTTCTAGAACTTCGATTGTAGTGTTCCTGACTACTACTATTATAGGTGCATGTACATAAATAAAAATCAATTGCCGCTTGTATGAAATCACTTGAAGATGGCTACGAAACTTTGGGAAACGGATAGTATATCCGGCTGATGGCTATAATAGCAGGTAGCTGAATATGTTTTTGTTTTTAAGTCTGAGCATACCAAGGACGTTAAAAGGAATTTTGGATCTATTTCATGGATATCCGCCGCTGAGTGTACTCCGAAAAACACCTTGACGTATTTGCACCGCTAGTAAGTAAACACGGTGGGTTTGTCTGTGTTTTCCAAGGCCGTCGCGTCCGGGGGCTAATTGCTAGCTATCAACTACGCCCAAGGCCTTCATTCCTCGCGCCAATTTGGGAGGGTCGTGCATCGGCCAGGAGACTAGTTTCCTTATCCTATTAAGAACATTTTATTATCATTGTCCTACCAGTTAATGATTGAGAATAAATTATGCTACTGTGATGGCTATTTTTATCACTCTGGATTGTGCTGAGTACACAACCATGGAGAATACATAAAACAGGGGAGATTGTAGAAAGATGTCCGATGTCCACCTATTATTTACTTCATAATTTTCAAAACCGAATTTAATTTATTTTTAATATCTAGTAAATAAAGAGTATTAAAATTAATGCTGTTTTTATCCTCGATATCACCACATTGTGCGTATGATTTTGAAAACGTTAGCTAGTACCAGGCACGTGGCTATTGCCGAGCCAGTGAAGTGACAGACAAATGTAAGGGACCATTGTATATGCAATGCAGCAAAGTCAATGACGAACTTTTCAATAAACACAAGTTATATATCACTCCATCGCAATGACCCTTACAAAATAACAAATGGTAGGAACATACTATTGCCTAGTGAGATTTTAAAAGGAAGTGTAAAAGTTACAGTGGGAATGAAATGTCTGTGAATGTAGCGAAAAACAAAACAACCAAAAACCTTTTAATAAATGGTTTTGCTTCACTACCACATTGGACGTAGCTATTTACTATGCCGTTGTTTTTTAACTTATCAAAGCAGGAGTACAGAGCAGGATTGTTTTGTAGAGCCACACGGAGAGATAGTAATTGCACACAGAACAAGGCATTTGTAGGTTAAAACTTAACGTGAACTATACATTTGCCGAGCGCAATTTCCCACACTTGTTTTACTGCACACTACAAGTTGTGAGAACAGTTAACGAGAGTATGGTAACAACCGGTTACACAACGAAACGTACTCGACCTAAAACGTCAGTCTCGGTGAAATTGATTGAGTAATTGTGGTTCATCTGACACCGGTACGATTGTTAAAATGGACGTGCCTCCGTGAAGCATAAAAATCGTTTTTTGTCGAATTCACGTTGCAATAGCCATGAGCCATGACTCTCCATACCTGCCTCTGTCTTATGTACATTACATAACTTGAATACTTACTTTTAGCGTTACTACAGCATGCAGGTAACCGGTCATTTTATTTAGATTTACCTGAAGAAGAAAAAAAGACAGAATTAAGACAAGCAATTGGATAAATTAGCATTAGGTTACACCACAAACATCGGCTTGTGAATACATGCCGCACTAGCGCCATCTATTATTGACTGTCTGTAACTGTAACATATTTAATTTAGTTATTTTACTTAAACAATTTATTGTTCACAGAAAATGTAAACAAGCTTTTTGCCGACAACTTCTACGGCGATGACTTCCAAAGTCATCCCAACTCATAACTGCGATAAAAGGCAGTTTAATCCCTTTTCATTCCATAGGTTACGAGTATGCGTGCCAAATCATCCCCATGAGTTCAGGTGTTTTGTTGTGCAAAGAAAACAAACAAACAGACAAGTTTCTTTCGACTTCATATTATTGTGGTGTAATATTAGTGTGGTGAAGCGATGTGACAGACACCAGTTTCGTCTAATTATAAATTGGCCGTTATTAATATGAAGTCATTATTATACTCGTGCATAGTTGCCATTTCCCGCGTTACTCAAAGACATTGAGGCTGAGTGATGGGGTCACCAAGGCGACCTTTGGCTGTCCTAGCACGCTTTTGGCCTTTACGAGCAATAATGTGGTTTATTATTTTCAATGTTTGCATATGTTAACATTTACTTTTGTGTTTAAGCAAGGCTCACCCTCGAGTGTTGATAGAACATATTGGGGTAACACGATCCCCAGTAAATCTCCCACAAACACCGTGGTAAACCTTGCCACGTGTATCACTTCTGTTAGTATACTTACATCACTCTCAGGGTATTTGTTGTTGACAAGCGTATTATATATGTTTCATTCAGAATTAGTATAAGTTGTTAGTATTAATTCGATAGCGCGTATATATCGAACGTTGTGTGCATCAGACTCTAAACTGTATCATTGTGTCATACATTTAGAGATAGAATACGAGACACTGTTGATGCTCAAAATGTTTCATTCAGAACTAGTATACCTACGTTTTATGCATAAGTAGTTTCAATCTTAGTTTCCTTTGATCGTATAGGTAGAATAGGGAAGATGCAACCAAATTAGATTTTGTTGAATTATATATATATAGCATAACGGACATTAAAAGAAATCCCACCAAAATAAAAATACGTAATAATTTGGATTTTTTATTTGGATTTTTCAAGTACTAAATGTCTCAAAAATTTAGTTCCCCGAATAGTGCTCGTATGCTTATTAGATTTAGTTTTTTCATTGCATTTTGAACATTTTATTATAGAGGTACATAAAAACACACATAAAAACATTATTTTACGAGATAACTCAAAATATCGAACAAGCTCCATCTAAAAACAGGTGTGACGTCACAAATGTCACCGGATTGATATGGAGCATTTTAGCACCGTGTGACTAGAATTACTTTTTGGCGGGTTGTACTAAAAAAGTATTAGTCGTATCGAGAAAAAAAAATTAATTTTTTTATTAAGTACAAAAACAATAATTAAAGTTTTTATTTTGGCTCGATCTAAATAATGACAAGCAGAACTTGAAATGCTCACACCGATAGTATTGCTATATTCACTAAAAATACGATGGCCCGGAACCCTTGATGCGCGACTCACACACAGCCGCATTTCACGTATTTCTTCTTAAGAAGGAAGTCTTAAGAGGGTATGCTGTTGTCAAAGCGCCCATACAAACGTAGTCCAGTCATATTTTGAGTATTAAGCTATGAAAATCTATGAAATTTTCAAGACACAATCTAGAAACAAATATCTGTGTCGGTGGTGAGTCAGATTTTCGTTTAAATATATACTTCCAGAGTTACAGGGCGTCAAAGTATTGTATTTTTCGGTAATAAAAAGCCCCAACTTTGAACCTGTTTTACAAGAGTTTGAATCAATTTAGAACAATTTCGAAAAACCACCGACATCTGAAATTTCATTAGTATAATGTATTAAAAAAATGGTTACATAATATACTGTATCCTTCAAATGATCCCTGGACTACGAAACATCCAAATAACGGGTGGATAACATCGCGTACATTATGCTGTCTCACCGTACGCGCTCGGGTAGGATAAGGCTCGGAGAGGGACAGCTACAAAAAAATGTGACCTTGAACGCGACCACGTGGTCTTACCAACATAGCCTCTTAATTATGTATCGTCTATCTGATGCATAACGCCTTTTCGAATGTAACATTTATATCTCTGTCGTTTGTTGTCATTGCAATGTAATAAAACGCAACAAAGAGACACCGTGTCTCGCAGAAACAATATCTGTTACAAGGTTTGTATTATAAGGAAACCTTGCCGACGCCAAATCCAATAAGCCTGGTCTTGGCTTAAGTGCGAAGAGGGTTCTGTTCTACATTACGTCATACGAGTACTATGTATGATAGTGCATGATACATTATTGAACGGCATTCACGTATTGTTACAGGCATTAGTGGTATTTAATATATACTGTTAAGATGGTATTTATTGGGAACATATAGAAGGGTACTTGGGAAGTAGTGTGAAGGTAAGTGGCAAAATATGTACCTACTTTAGTACTATATGTCAAATTCATCCTTTTTCCTATGCAGTGTCTTGAGACAAATGTCAATTAAAGATGAATATGTCATGGCACAGTCGTTGGTAAATATTTGTGTACCAAAGTGTACAAAGTAATGCAGTCGAAAAAAAATTAACTTCCAGAGGTACCAGGTTCGACTCCCAGTGGCGATTCCTCGATGCTCGGTTTGGTTGGTGGGGTGCATTTTCTATGTCGCCAGGCTATCTGCCACGTGTAAGTGACGATGCCGTTGGATGGTACGCGGGCACACCCGGAACCCTCAAGATGATGAAGCGCTGGCTCTGCTACCGTTCATACCAGAACACAACTGTGCTATCAACAGTGTTTTATGGCTGCAGACTTAGGTAGCATGGTGGTAGCTAGCTGGCGGACATAGAAAATGTCCTATCACCAACGAAACCGAGTACCTATGGGAATCGAACCCGGGACCTTCAGATTTGTGGCAATTAGGCCACGGATGCGGTTACTTGTTACGGTTCAAAAGATATAGCCCTGTGAGAGTGTTTAATATGGACAGCAGAGGCTTATAGTAATAGTCTTTGGTTACGGTCCCAAAAAGGGGCTAGAAAAATTAAAGCAAATCCCCTCTTCTATATTCTAGGTACATTAAAGACAGAAACTAATTATCTCTCTCCCTAAGTAAAATCAAAAGGTGTTCGATTTGTTTCAGCCAATCTAGAAGAAAATCAACATAAACTTAAAGGAAATATTAAAAAAATAAACCAAATTAATTCTTGATAATTAGAAAAATTTATTATATTAAAATCCATAATTATAATAATTCTAGATATTAAAATTAAAGCTAAACTTACCTCATAAGAAATAGTCTTAATTATTGATTGAGCTACTGCACGTAATCCCCCCAATAAGGAATAACTTGAATTTGAGGATCACCCACTTTACTCAGGAAGTAATCAAATATTGTCAATAAGTCACCACAGAGTCAGCCTTTACAAACAATCATACAATCAAAAGCTAATCCGTGACGAATCAAGGATTCATGAACCCTGAATGAACCCAACTCTAATTACATATTTATCATTCATCGTTCGTTTTCGTTGTCAGTCACAGCACATGTTCACCTTCCTACCGGTCAATGTACATCCGGGACACCGCGTATGACCGGATGACGACACGCAATCTACGGTGACATCACCGCTTCAAAGGTAAACATTTTTTTTGCTTTATTGATGAGCTCCAATAACCTATTCATATCTTGAACTCTAGCCTTTTTACGAAAAGACCTTCTTAAAAGGTGAATCAGAGGACAGGCCAATAATATATACGAAAACTATCAATATCGAGGGATATTCTAAGATGGAATTTATTGTTGAGTTGTTTAAGGTTCGTCTAGACGTTAAGAGATTTTCTGTGTGTACCTTAATGCATTATCTATTTTCAATCCAATATTATTTTTAATTTTTGAGTTGAATAGATAATGTGAAAGCATGGATTTTTCGACGTAATCACTACTCTAGGCAGACAAATAACTATAGATCGAAATAAGATGGCGTTTTTACCGCATATCGCATTTATTATGAGTACAGCTAAGGAGTGGAATTCCCTTTCGGCTTCTGTGTTTCCCGAGGGCTACAACCTGGATGTCTTCAATGCCAGAGAATACGAATAGGCTACTTCTAAGCAATCGTGAACCATCGAAGACCACATTACGGTCAAACGGAAGCCTATCTGATATGAAAAATATAGTCCGTAGCCGATTGCCCCCGGTCTTCACGACACCTACGAAATGAGATAAGAAGACAATATTCCACGGAGCAGCAATACATATTCTAAAGATGCGAGCATTCGGATATAGGCAGAGAAAAGGAAGCGGATGATATTTTCCTCATTTTCGAGATTTCTATTCATTAGACAAAAACAAAGACATTTAGTTCCATTTATATTTAGAACACTAAATGTTGATATTCACTTCACGCCCCGTTAATCTTACGTGTATTTATTCACTCTATTGTTGTTTCTTATTTTGATTAGTGATTTACTAATAGCCTATTTCGTACAGCATTGTTTGCTTTCATTCTGAAAAGTTTTAATTCAATAAACAGAATTCATTTTACACAGCCACACAACAAAAAACAGAATAGACATGCCGTTTATTTGTAGTCCTCCTTGGAACAACTGTACAAAATGGAAGGTAAACAACGACTGTTTGGTCAATTAAATTTTGCAAGTATCTGGATGAGTGTACATAATTCCGCGTGCCTATTATTTTGTGGCAGACTGCGGTACGTCAAAGGTCGCCTGCCAGACACGTTTGAAAAGATCATCTGCCCGTTCGCACCCGCTCTACGTTGTCGTCCTTGAATTGAAACACTGTTTTGGAATATAATAGAAAACAAATTTAGCAGTTGTTATGATTTTAACAACCTTTTTATGTGTATGTTTTGTACATACAATATTTTACCTCATATCTACTAAACCACTCATTGTATTTTACACATGAGGTGCGGTGCAATCAAAAGTGTTGTTCATCCGGGGGTATATGCTATACTATGTCACATAAAATTCAAAATGGCGGCCTATAGGGTTCTAAACAAATTAAGCTTAAAGTATTCTATTTGTTAACAAATGAAAGATATTTATAAGCACATTCCGGTGTGACATATAAACTCCAGAAAAATTACATTTAATTTGTAGAATAAGTTTACTTTTAGTAGTCGGGTTTTAGTTTGTCAACGGCGAAAAGGCATAGGTTCATAATTTTGCATTCTGCTCACAAAAATAATGTACAAAAATATGAAGCGTTTCAAACGCAAGTACTTTCATAGGAATGCTTCGAACACTATGGTCTTTTGGCCCTCAATTTTGTAACGATATGTTTGCACTTGGCCTTTGTCTCGTCTGATTATAAAATTATGTCGTAGCAGCAATATTTAAATGTATTTAACGTAATCCAATGTCTAATATTCAAATTAGTCAACAAATTAAGCACGATACCTATCTTGATAGGTAAACAGTAGTTTCGACCTCCTATGGCCGCCATAAACGCAAACAGCCACACAGATAACATCCGATATTTAATTACGCTCACAATATCCAGACCGCACGCATTAATTGGGTTGTGTCGAAATAATTACATGAGAATCTAGCCGGCGAGACGGCCTTGTCGCTGCCGCAAGGAGGGCTTTATAGTTTATTTTAAAAACATGTAGTACTGCGTCAGCTCCAAATAAAACTAACTTGTCAATTTGTTGCATAGAGTTGCAATTGAGTATGCAAATCCTAATCATCTTTTGATTATTTGCGTCGAATCTTACAACAACTTTCGTCGCGCCTCATTTGCCGAAGATCAGAGAACGGGAAGGCAACTCGACTAAAGAATCAGCGTCGACATTCAACCAGGTTACACTGCCAGTTACACGGTCGAGATCTCAAAGGATTAATTTTTTAATAAATATTTTCTCTTGCATTTGAGTCGCATTTAATAGTTTTGTTAGTGCTAGCTTAAAAATTACTATATTTATAAGAAAACAAATGAAGGTCGTCGTCGTAGGAACTGAAAACACCAATTTGTGTTTTATACAGAACTATAGGATTCGAATATACAGGCAGACCTTTTGAATCTTAATTAAGTAGATTTAAAACGCATAACCTATATAAATTGGAAGATTGCTAAGGACTGATAGGATTTCGCGAAAAACAGATGAGCACCGCTGTCTCTTTGAACTCTTTGAAAAAACAGACGATTCTTGGGAGATGAGCAACCTGATACTGTCAGGAAGACATGCGTTGATTTATTCCTAGCCCGGAACCATACAGCAATCCTCTTTTTTTTTGCTAATCTGTCTACGTCATCGCGACCTAGACCTTGCAATAATCATAAACAATCTACGAGGAGGAACTCCAGTGTTGAAAAATGATTACAACTGTTCAAATAATTGTATATATCGTAACGGAACATCAGAAAAACATGAAGCCCGCCATAACTACCGGATTTCAATTTTTACGTGTAATTTCGTGACTGCGAAAAAAGAACCGCCCGAAGGTGGCGGCCCACAAAAAAACAAATTGCCTCTCAAAACAGCTGTTCCTTTTTTAATGCCACTATAAAATACCTGTTACGAAACCAATCATGGCACTCTGTGATTTAGACGACGGATGTTACATTTTTGAGGAATTTGTGCGTATTTTTTTCTAGTAATTACGCGTAATGGTCTCCGCATTACACTGGAATCGCGTGTCGACTTTATTAAAGAAATGGACGATAAAAACAGGTAAAAGTGATCACATGCTCAATTAAGAAATCACGCTGCGGTGCGTTCAAATTGCCGCTCTAAAATATATATTATCTACTGCCAGAATACTCGTAACATTAAATTAAAGATTGCATGAAGACACGTCATTTGAGAACTTTTATGCATGCGTTTTCAAATAATTACAATTTCATTACTTCTTGAAAATAATATTGTAATTATATTATTCTAAAAACATCTGAATAACTCAATTCTCACAAAATCTCATCTAGTTAACAACCTGAATACAAGCTAGTTTGGCTGTAGGTACCCTGCACGACGTACAATCTCAATAAGAACGTAAACCCTTATAAGTAAATAAGGAGATACAAAATTTATTTTTACTTATATCACTTTTATTATTAATCAATACCTTCTATAGCTAGCTACAAAGCTCCAATCGCAGAAGAAACAATGTCCTCGGTGACAATTCGTCACACTGATCAACCGACAATCATCTCTCGGAGATTATGACATTTCGCTGTTTTCGAAACATTGACGTAACGAGGCAAGGCACAAGCCGCTTGCGGACTTTGGTGAAGGATAAAAAGATTTTTTTAGTTGGCTTTAAATTGGTGGTTAGATGTTTTTACAGCTTTCAGCTGGGGCAGAAGAAAGCCTTCATGTTTGTAATGTAACACAAAAGTGCTATATTATATATAACACTGCTGATTAGCGGCAGACTTAGATAACATGGTGGTAGCAAGCCAGGCGGACATAGAAAAGCCCCAAATATAACCAAACCAAGTACCAGATATCTCCACTGGGAATCCAACCCTGGACCTCCGTTTTAAATAGCCTGTGTGTGATATAATTGCAAGTATTATATACAAAGAGACAGTACAAAATGATTTTCCGAAATTCCACCCCTAGGAAGTATTAAAGAGGAAATTTTCGTGTGTCAAAGCTTGATTTGAAACAACGATCCGTTTGGCAATAATAACAATGTACAGAATCAATAAGGAATTTCCAAAGCGACAAAACCGGGCGGTTTATTTATTAGTTGTGTATAAAGAACCCGCTAGCAACAGCCAGCCTATCAATAGCCTTGATGGTAAATAATTTCAAGGAACTTATCGTGTCTCCCCCTCGTTCCAGCAGCATGACCGTGTAAATTTAAATAAATTAAACCGTGTACTGGCTATAATAAAAAGTTAGCTTTTATAATGCATCGAGCAATTTACTCCTAGTCCAAGGGTGTTCTAGGAAAAACATTAATTCGAAATGGAAAAGATATCCGAGTCTTTTCTTCTTCGAGTAACGATATAAACAATGTTGATTGTTGCTTGGAAGACATAATTTCTGTAATAATATGCAGTTCGACTGCAGGTAAAACTGTTTAAAAATTATTCTGCCTTAGTTTTGCTGCTAGATCGATTAGTGTTCACACTTTTCCTGCCTATTCCAGTAGTAACACCAGAACCAAAAACTATGCAAAACAGAAGAAAACAATAAGCAAAAGTGTAATTTATAGCCTACAATGATTCGGCCTACGCTTTTCTAGACTCTGTATCAAGGTTCCTCTCATCAGCCGCACGCCTGAAGCCTCTTTCTATTCCCAGCACTGTGCCAGACTACAGCCGATCTAGAGCTGGGACTAGTAACAGAACTAATCGTTGATTTAGTTAATTGATTTATTTACTTTGATTTGTTTTCTAATAATTAACCTCATAGGACAATTTTATGTTTGGATTTCCTGTTAATGATAATAAATACAGAAACCATCAAAATACTAAATCTATATGAACGTATTTATAATTAGAATCGTGAATCTATAATAGAGACATTTGGTTGTGAATCAGATTATGAAAAGCAACGTTCCATTACTATTGAGGTAAGCTTGCTTCACAGTAAGGATAATGTCAGGCAGGTGCTTGGAGGTCAGCATCAGAGTGGTGCAACCAGTTCGCATCATTGATAATTGTGTTGAATATGGTGAAATCTTATTATGTTACTTACCCACAGGTGAGCTTGACGAAAATTGACTTGTTTAGAATTCTGTTCCCAAGATTGTTGGTTTAGCCTTCGGGCATAAGAATTCCATTCTTTTATTGTGTTTGGTTAACGTTTATCTTTAAATTTGAATTCCTCTATTATTCCGTCCGATAGCGAGTACCACAAAAATATTCCTTCAATATTATGTGGTTAATATCTGTAACTCTATTTCATTCGATACAAGATTTTAGGATTTTGCTACTTATGAGTTTGATTAGTGAGTGTATCTATTTGTTTTATTTCTGATTGTTCTTTTTTATACGATTTCGTATATAGATTTCAGATATTGTTTTGCTAAATTGTGATGGGAAGAGTATTTTGTTGGGCGTTTGGATATCCTTTAACTTGATGGATGCTAGTCTTATTAAAAACGAATTACAGTTAATAGAGAGATAAACGGTAATGTGCTACTCCTATATATACGCTTATTGTTTATCGCAATGGCAAGGTGAAGTTTCTTTACTTTTACCATAGTCTTTTAAAATAGAATAGGAATTTGTGCAGTAATTATTGAAAAATAGGATATCAGACTGTAATGTCACGATATGAGTATCATTAACATACAACTTCACAGTGAATCACAATTTTCTTGTTTTTTTTAAATTATTGTTCGAAACGCCATCTAGAGGCCATTAGCTGCGTAACGGTTATTGTAGCTGACAGTAAATTCAATTCGCGACACTATCATCCGATCTCATATTTTTATGTAAAAAATTACTTATGAAAGCCAGCTATTACATTTGTAACAGATTATGGCAAGATTAGTTTTGTATGGAAGTATTCTGAGCGAATTTCTGTTAAATGATCAGCTGATGCACAAAATCCTTTAAGTTTTTAGGAACAAAACACTTTGTAACCGTAACGTCATCTTTGTTCAATGGAGTCGAGGACGCAAGCTTTAGGGGTCGTTAGGAGGAACAAAGGCAACATCAAACGATTCTTTTGCTGCGATGACATTTACAGCGACTCGAATTGAATTCGCATTTTATTGCTTACGTCAATTTAACAATGTTCATCGAGGCAGCAAATTACGTAGGGCGGTATTTCTCGGAATGAAAAGATGAAGGTTATATTGAGAATTTCCAGACTTTTGTGTTTAAGATTTACCTGTCTAGAACTCGTTCGGATTATATCTTAAGTCTGCTTAGTCAGTGAAAGCTTTTCTGCGAACTTAATTGCTTTGCAATAGGTACATTAAGGGTTGAAGCTTTCAATTAGCGTCAGTTAATTGAAAGACTTGTTTAGTTGCAATAGATTTAAAATGATGGAAAGAGTGTAAGAGTCGCAGACAGTTATAAATCAATTCTATGACTTGTACCTCTAATCAAGAGATGGAAGGCAACAGCCAACAGGCTCTTGTGCTAATTACCTAGGCACTCGTAGTTCTGCGGCTGCAAGCGGCACGACCAGCGTACTCAAATTAATTGCTACTTAAATGTGCCTCGGCTATCTTTACTCTTATTAATTAAAAAGTTAAAAACACAAGAATTACAAAGATTCTTCTATTTTTAAAATTTAATTCAGATTAAAAGAATTTATTTTACAAACAAAGCAATGTAACTTAAAACTAGAGAAATCACATATTAAGGTAAATTATAACAGCTGGTATTTACAGAGGTGTGCAAATTTATGTATGGACTAAAACAAAAAAAACGGTACCTATCTATTGCTCTCTCTCTTCGCTGCAAAAGCTGTCTGGAATAATTTTAAAATTATTTAAAAAAATAATTATTTTGCATTACATTATGATCTATAAAATTTATTATTTAATTCTGACCACTAACAAATGTATAGTCCTTGAGGTTTGTCAAAATTTCGATACTTTAAAATTTTAATAATCATTTATTTACGTTATAAAACTATATGTACCTGAAATTATATTGCACGCTCAACACGAAAAATATTATAATACTGATAATGTTATAGCATTAGTTACTCTCTCCCGAGGCGTTTATGTTTACATTGGCTCATCAAGGTATACATGCCCTGCAGTACGTACAGTCAAGAGATCAAATCCAATCCAGAGATGGTGGAGTGATCAACAACACACTACACACGCAGGCGTAGAATTAATATAACTACTACGTACATAAGGGACGTTCACTGCCTCCCGCCGATCCCCGATACCTCACCTCTTCCCGCAAGAAACTGTCTCAGGTGATAACCGTTACGGCACTATATTAATTCTGTGGTTAGGTACGAGGGGCATACCGAAAAGATCGGTAATCGAGTACTTTCGATTTAATTAGATTAAAAACTCTTTTTGATGAATAAACACTGGTTAGTTGAAAATCGAATACAATTGACAGAATTAAAAAAAAAATTTTTTTTAAAGAACAATATCAGTTTGAAATTGATAGGTCGATAAAAAAATGGAGCTTACAAGAGAAAGTTTCCGTGCCATAATTTTTTACAACTTTCGACGAGGATTATCTCAGGGACAATGTCTCGCTGAGCTTATATCTATATTCAAGAGTGAAGCGCCGAGGCCAGACGACAATATATCGCTGGTATTCTGAATTCCGGCGTGGACGTGCTTCTCTTGGCACCGTACCTTCCACAGGCCGGCCAAAAACAGCGGTTACACCAGAAAATGTCGCTGTTGTGCGCCGAATGATACAGGATGACCGACATATTACATATGAGCAGATTCGGGCTACTTTAGGGATAGGTATGACTGCGATACAAACTGTTTTACATGGTGAACTGGGAGTGAGAAAGCTAGTTTCCCGCTGGGTGCCCCATAATTTGTCCGAAGAGCAAAAGGCGGCTCGTGTCAATTGGTGCCGGTCTACTCTGCAACGCTTCAACGGAGGAAAGTCAAAAGCAGTTTATAACATTGTCTCTGGTGATGAATCATGGATCTATTCATATGAGCCAGAAAGAAAGCATCAGTCGGCTGTCTGGGTCTTCGCAGGTGAGATCAAGCCAACAAAAGTTGTCCGCTCTCGCAGCGTATCGAAGAAAATGGTCGCTTCGTTTGTCGCGAAAACAGGACATGTAGTCACAGTTCCCTTAGAGGAACGGAGAACGGTTACCGCTGATTGGTATACAACGGTTTGTTTGCCACAGATGATATCCGAACTCCGTAGAGGTAACCCGAAACGACGCATAATCCTCCATCACGATAATGCGAGCTCTCACACCGCTCAGAAAACAAGCGAGTTTTTGAAGCAGGAAAACGTTGAATTAATGGATCATCCTCCATACAGCCCTGATCTGAGTCCCAATGATTACTTTACATTCCCTAGAATCAAAGATTTATTGCGTGGTCAGCGGTTTCAAGGTCCAGAAGAAGCAGTGGAAGCATACAAATCGACGATTTTGACCATGTCAACTTCGGACTGGAATTGCTGCTATAATAATTGGTTCGAACGAATGCAAAAGTGCATTAACTGCAACGGAGAATACTTCGAAAAGCAATAAAAATAAATTTAGTTATTTCCTGTATGTATTGTTTATATTCCCGATCATTTCGGTATGCCCCTCGTATACCGCGAGCGGACTCACACATCCGCGTTGTATACAAACGTCATCGGTTCAATGTGTGCTGATATCACAACATACATTTGTTCGAAGTGTCCCGCCAGTGAAGAACGTACCTTAATTTTCATTATTAATAGCAACGTAATTTGTTCACTCAAGTAATTTGCAATTTAACAAATTTTTCAGTTTAAGCGTAATTTTTCACTTTTGGGCGTGGAATATTTGCTGCTGGAATGGGACCACCCTTCGAGATATATCCTAAATATAATATTTTAGAACAGCTGATGCACAAAACACGCACACAAGCAACATTCATGTTGAATCGTATTTGTTTCTGCCCTCTCAAAGTGCACCACTGTGCGTCGCCACGCGCACACACTATCTCACCCGTCGCATTTCTCACAAAAACATTATGAAAATCTGATCACAATCTACTGGGATATCGAGGAACATCCACATCCAAAAAAACGTACACAAAAATAAAACCTCCTCATTTTTATTGTTGATTGATTTAAAATAAAAAAACACTGACCACTTTTGAAATAGCTGTCTACGATTTTTACCAGAAAAACTTATTAAAACTACAACCGGAGTCAGATGTAGGTCTCTATAATTATTTGTTGCTTTCTCTGCCGTGGTATTTAACTCCATCGCATTACCAATGAGGCCAGCATAGAAATAAAACTATTCAAATGAATGAATGTCCTCAAATGTAGAACAACCAGTCACTCATGGTAGTGAGAAAGAAAAAACACCTCTGAACGTAACGGGCGCCACCCACTCACTAAATAATCGTCAATCGTCATACTAAGCACCTTTCTAGGCTATATAAGTTTTATTCAGACAGATATATTTTGTAATAGTGTCTCCTGTTTAATTCGGACTCCTATTGATTTACAGTCGCTGCCTGCCCTGATGATTTACACAGCGTGAGAATGTAATAAATATTATGCTCTAACAAATGCACCTGACGAAATCACACGCGCAATTGTTAATATTATTTCAGGCGCTAACAGTTTGTAATCGTAATCTGGCGATTTTCATGTGAGATAATTAAATACATTATTATTTGTTATATACACACATTCTGTGAAAATCGGATCATGACAGACAGACGGACGGACGGAGGCTTAGTAATAGGGTCCCGTTGGTTTCCTTTCGGGTACGTCGACACTCAGGTTATACATGGTATAAAAATTAAAAATAGTGCTCTGTGGTCTACCATCTGGCATACAATAGGTACATAATATTTCTATCATAAGGTATAATAACAGATTGCATTGTGCCCCAATCCGGAATCAAATGTCAGTAGCTAATAGGATTCGCCTTTTATGTCTAGCATACTTTACCTCACCGATAAACTGCGCAGTGTTTATACATTATACTATATGTAAAATGTAAAGCAACGCATGTGTAACGAAGTCTCGGTAGCATCGGCGCATGAGCAGTCATTACCGGGCAATAACGTCCATGAGTACCCCTGCCCTGCCCTCACCAAACCAGTTACATGTACCAACGCACCGACCGAGCTCACAGGAATTGCGCTCTACGCCTTCCGCAACACTATCCTATGAATCAATTACTGGTAGACATTAAACTACACTGCACACTACACGTAACAATGTATCTTCGGTGATACGACGAAGGTATGTTTTATGTATTGTAGACGAGAGCTTTGGTTTGAAAGAAGATGCCAAGATTTGCGTGCGTCGTGGATATATGTTACAAGCGCTTTTTACACTTCACAGTTTTTGAAATGAATTTTTTTGGTGTATTTTTAAGTCCCAAAGAGTAGTATAAGAGTTAAGAAAAAGTTAAAAACTCTTGAAACTTAAGCTCAAATAATATATCTAAGTGTATATGAAATCTTTATTTGAATATCTGCGATTGAGCCAGATTTGACGTGAAAATCACAACAAACATTTTCGGTCAATTCAGGTGTAATGCCAGGACAGTAAACAGTAAAACGTCAACAGCAACCTAGTTTCTTTACATCATTGAACATGTGTTTAAACAGTACCGCATGACCTTCTTTCTAATTCAAAAATATTGTCGTCTCTGTCTGCAGCCGGCATGCAGCATTGTGTCCGATCAGTCACGGTCTCGATCCGATCAGGGGCTCTATTTTTGATTCGCTCGTGTGACATAGCTTCGTCGCACACGACTTAAGTCACGATCGACTACAAGTCGAATGAAAACAGGTTTGACCGTATTTTTGAATCATTCGCCGCAGGTGTTGCCGATATAACTTAAAATGTTTAATTTTATCCGTTTTACGCAGAAAAATAAAACCGATAATTCATGCAAGTATAACGGAATGCAAAGTACATAGAAGTTCAATGTCAATAAGTGGTAATGTCAGTGTTCGACGATGGCGTTTAGTCTATCGCTCGCCTCCGCAAAGAGTGGTCCCGACCACTCGTTGCAGAAGAGCGATTCAAAAATACCAAATTTCGTAAGTCGAACGAAAATCAGTAGAAAACGAGCGCTCGCGGCGCGTAGAGCGAATCAAAAATAGAGCCCCAGGCCACGAACGATCATGCTTCGTGGTCGTTCCGTGATCAGAGGGTGACGGAACGGATTGGAGATTTTGATTGCCGGTCCCACGAAGTTCTCAAAAAATACCACCATTTTGAATTGAAGTGATTACTCGGTAGTAGTAGTTTATAACTCTACTAGAATTGTTATGTCTAATATCTATTAATATCCAAGGCTTCGTATCTGAAACGTTGGATTAGTTAGTTGTTCGAGAGTTCGAGAGCACATTCGTTTTAACCCGCCCCGCTGATAAACTATCTGTAATGATTCATTGTTGGTTTATTGACAGTCTTTTCTACGCTTGTCTAGCTAACAGACACCAATGTTATCGAAGTATACCACCATAAGTCAATGTTATATTACAGAACACAAAAATAACATAATGCTGGGCCGGCCGTATGTTTATTGCCTTCAGTCGAGAATATCAAACCCAATTACATTGCGATTTACGAAAATAACGGTGACGTGATTCCCTAAAACGGACTTAATCCAAACTGTTTCGTTATAACCATCATGTTTTGATAGTGAAGTGCAAACGATCGGCTAGTGCAACCTATTGTTAGTCGGGTGTGATGGAGATACCGCGCTCCGGTGCAGCGGGCGCTCCGCTCGCGGCTCGCGGGGCTCCCAGCCCGCGCCCCGGTCCCGTTAGCCGGATGCGAAGCGCTTGTTATGCAATTGACGTGTCCCTCCATTCGTCGGCGCGAGCGGAGCACACGCTGCCGTCCGCTCGACAACACTCAAACCTATTGTGCCGTAACTAACAGCTGCCGATTAGAAAGGTTACTTATTTGGAGCAATAAAACACGTTTCGTCCGTGAATTTGCCAACTAGCGTGATATTAGTTGCCACACATGATCTAGTAAACAGATCGATTGGGAACTGGAAACTGTAGCGAGGAACTGGCGCGAGACAAGCAGTAGAGCTAACAAAAAATCGAGTTGACAAAAATGGAATAACGAACACATCCGGAATGTTACTTGCACGAGTTGTATGTGACTGTTACTGAAATGGCAAAACAAGCTCCATATAGGCCGTCCGTCCGTCGTTTATTCAAAAAAGTTGTTATGAGCTTTCGTTGCATTTATAAATCGCCAAGCCACTTTATACTCGTTTAATAATACAAACCTTTTAGTGCGACCATGCTCTTAAAATTTCAACATCATATTACGCATCAGGAGGTCCTAATCCCAATTTGCTAATTAACGCCGCCTTTCAGGTTAATATGGACCGTTTTAATCCTACTGACGGGCGCACAAAGAGCTTCATTAGACCTACCCGCTCCGCGTGTCTAGCCAAGCCAGCAGCCACCCACGTCTCGGACGTGCAACCCTTATCAACTTAGTATCGTTCATTATTCTAGAAAACACGTCTCTCGCTGCACACAGACGCAACTTTACTTTTCTAATCGTAGGCACTGATTTTACCGACTGTTAATGCCAAAACCAGACTGATTTTATTAATACAAAATATACTCCTCATATTAAAAAAAGTATATAGGGTGTTTCACTAAGTTGCATATTCTTGAAAAGGAGTCCAGTTCATAACTTTGTACCTTAATTTTTTATTGTGTGAGACCAATATTTATTCTCCAATATACATATAGGGATATGGATCGACTTTAGAACTAGCCGTGTGTTTTTGGCTTTACAATCATCCCATGTGAGTCGAAAAAGCGACTAAGGGAAAAAGTCCGAAGATGATGAAACATGACTAATCCCCATGCCAAGTGTAAATGGGAGATCCCTTCATTGAAAGACGTGCATCCGAAATGGCAATCTTTGAGAGACTCTCATATCCAACAGTGGACTTCATGATTTATGGCATAGTTCTTTATTTTCCTTCAACATTGCTGTGACGGTTCCACAATAAAAGTTGTATAGTATACAGTGAGAGCTACGCCATATAACACGCAGCTAATAAGTCAGCACCCTATATATGTGTATAACCGCACAGAGCAACCGCTATAACTAAACGATTCCCCTAACGAGACCGGAACAAATTGAAATCCGAAAATGCTCAATGTAGCACGATTAAAAGAAAATGAGAACATTCCACCGCGTATCGGGAACTAATGCGAGGTTGTGGGCCAAGGTATGGGGTGCGGGCGGGGTGGAGGGCTCCAGCCTCCTCGGCGGGCCCGTGCCCCTGCGATAGCTGCCAGATTATCGTCTCTCGGAGCAATTTGTAGGGATTTGCGGTCGACCTCGACGCCGAATAAACCGATCGTCCGTCATTAGACCTCTACTCTCGCTGGACTAATTTGAAATGTCTTATCATGTACCCACTGCGATTTAAAACTTGCGTCACTACGACCCGACATCACAATCAATGTTAGTTATATCTACTAATAGCTAATTGTAAAGATCGTCATAAAGTCATCGATATTCATCAACAGCCTGTGTACGTCCCCACTACAGGGACTCAGGCCTACTCTCCTACAGAGAGTGTATGGTGTATGAACAATAGTCCTCCACGCGACTTCACATGCCTGTTCAAGACATGCAGGTTTCCTCACGATGTTTTCCTTCACTGTTAAGAAATCGTATAATGTACTTGAATTGAAATACATGGCTGGATTCGAACCCCGAACCCTCAGATTGACAGCCCGCGCCTTATCCATTGCGACACCGACGCGACACTACACAACTGTCATCGATATTAGTGTATACTAATAAGAATGGATTGTTTGAAATGAGCTAGTGCAATTTAGGCTTGCAAATGACAAATTATCATTAACAGGTAATCAGGCAGTCTAATAGTATATGTTTCCAAAAGTACAGCAGCACCCACCTGCCAAGAAGACTGTCTTTAATTTATTAGGTTAAACTATACCAACCTAGGTGTTAGATGGAACATAGATACCTCATATCCTACATATTCTATTCATAACCGAAACAAAAGGAATTCAAGAGAAAGAAATACTACATTTTTTTATTCTTTTCTTGCTTTACCATTTGAAGTGGCAATGAGGTACATATCCAGCCTTGGACTTGACCTGATTAGATTAAAGAATAAATTTTAATGTTCTTTTAATGTGTGCCAGCATTTTTGAACTATTCTTTACTTTAAGCCATCAGTCAATTTTAACCGCCTCTGTGGGCTAATAGCTAAATTTTGTACTCACAATCCCGAGGTCTCAGGTTCTATTCCCAATGGAATACCTATTGGTACTCTGTTTGGTTAGAGGTAGGGCATTTTCTATCCGCCTGGCTAGCTACGACCATGTTGCCTAAATCTGCTGCCAAACAGCAGTGTTAGATGCACTGTTGTGTCCCGGTATGAAAGGTAGCAAAACCAGCGCCTCATTAGGTTGAGGCCTCTGAGTGTGCGCACTTACCATTCAACGGCCTTATTTTTACTTACCATGGAGGTGAGATGAAGGCCAAGTGCAAAACCCATCATACAAAAAAAGAATAAGAAAGAAAAAATGCATCTGTGACAGACTAACCAGATGAAGTGAGAAGTGCAGACGATTCCTTTTATTATCACTCTGGTTGGGAAATATAAAAATTCTTTCTGTTCGTTAGATAGATAAAGTCACAGGCAAATGCTAGTATACTAAAATAATTTATACTAATATTACAAATAAAAAAGTAAGATTGTTTATTTGTTCTGCCTGCATGTCCTAATGGAAAGGCAAAATGTAATTTTTTTTGTAAGTATTCTACATTTATTTAGTATGTATTGATTATATATTTATGAAGTTCCAGAGAAATATTAGGCTTATGAAGCTTCTTTATATTCTGATTAAATGAGTAGTTCCCCTGGAATGATTCCCAAAGTCCGAAGCAGAGGACAAAACGAAAAATATCAATTATAGGGGAAAAAAATAGGCCCAGCCTACCCAATGTCATCCTGAGGAGAGGGCTAAGGATAAAATATCCCCCGCCTGTCTAGCACAACTAAGTGGATTAATGATCTTTATAAAAAGAATGGCTGACTTTGATAAGTAATTATAATTACCTTAAAATAGTACAGCGGATTATAATGGTGGGAAATCAAGACATTACCTAGCTAATGGCCTAGATGGAGTTTTATATAATAAAAAGTGCATAAAAATGAAAATTGTAATTCACTATGCTATGAAGTTATATGTTCACAGTACTCATTTCGCGACAAATGAAATGTCCTATTATTATTAGATCATTACAGCACAAAGCCAGCTATCTGATTTTGAAAGATTATGGTAAAATAAACTTAGTATGGAACTTTTATGATCGGAATCGCCTTATGCTGCTTACACAACAAGCTCACAGACAATATTCAACTATATATATTTTTTAAATTAAAGATAGACCAACACTTGACCTCAATCTCACCTGATGGTAAGTGACAATGAGGTCGACGATGTTACGTGTTGGTCTAGAAGGTGCCTATTTACTCTTCTTTTGAAGATTCCCAAGTTGTAATTTTGCGGGGAACACGGAAACCGGTAGTGTATTCCATATTTTTGCTGTACGCACGATAAATGTGGAAGCGAAACACTTTTTTTATATCGGTGTTTTGCTGTCTTTACTAGACTTTTACTAATTTCTCTCTATTAGAAATCTGATTTAAAGGATTTTCTATGGATGCAGATGAGGTGATTTTATTCTGCTATCATATATTCATCTTAATAACCTTGATTTTATACTACTTTATGATTCAACCCTATATGTTTAAGCAATTTTTTTCTTCTCAATCCTTTTGTAGCCCAAAACATCAATAAACTTGTAGGTTCCTAGGGCACTGAAAATTTGAAGCTTTTAATAATTTGCATGAAGTCAAATTATTACATTCTTTGGCTAAATATCATTGCAAAATTCATGGCTCACCTCTCTATATACCAGTGGTCAAGTATACATAAATAAGTAGGTGCTAACTTATGCACCGTTCACCTAAAATTGTTCTAAGGCAGTGTATTGAGGGCAATGTCAATCAAAACTGGATACAATGTGTTAAAAAGTGGGTTCGTACATATGTTAGCTTGATCAAAGTACATTCAAATCTAACTTCAACTATAAAATTATGGCTTCATAGTGATGATAGTTTTGCCAGTATCAAGTGTCAAATTGTCAGAAAGTATCTTTCTGCTCTCAGACAAGTGACAATTATTATGTGTTATAGTACCTTATCGGAGTACTTAACTTAGGTAAAACAGTAATTGCAGGCAAGTTAACATAGATAAGCTACTAATTCAGTTAGGGTGTACAAAACGGGGAGCAAATCAGATGTACCCCGTTCCATGCAAATAAACTTAACTTTATCAAATTATAAAGTTTGATAGTTTTATTGTAAAAGATATATAAGTCAGCATATACTTAAACTATAGTAAATAAAACAAAATTAAATAACAATCAAAATATTTTCAATAATAAGTATTAAATATAGTAATAACAAATGAAATAGACTCAATGTTATGGTGACATAAAATTTAAAATGCGAGCCAGAAGAGTAGTGTGCATAAGCGCATAAGCAAGCAAAGCCATCGAAGCGTCGCGTAGGTGGCAAGGTTCCTCTCACCTTGCGGGATCGGAACAGGCTCCAGCGGCGAGCCTCCCGCCAGCCGCGTGACCGCCTCCACGGCCCACAGCAGCCCCCACATGTCCCACAACCACATCACAACACTCCACTATCTCATTATTGGCACAACATTCACTAAACTTAAACAAAAACACCTAACTATGCTAACACCTATTGGCACGATCATACTTTGGGGAAATTCATGGCGCGCATACCACTGCAAGCTATGTTTCTGAATTCATCTATCACATTATTTCAACTAGTATTCAGTAATAATGTTAAGCGAATACTAATAAAACAAAGACAGTTACTGCACGTCATAACATTCCTCAACAAAACGATTAGATACAACCAAGTGACACGACGTTTCGTTTAACACTGGTTTGACACTGGTTTGTGGTTGGTTAGTTGGATAGTGTTGCGCTAAGCGCCCATGCAGCTGTTCTGTCAGTATCGATACCCGTTGTCTATAAAACTCGATAAATTTATCGATTAATGTCGTACCATTTAATATGCATTTCGGTTTTGAAATATGATTCAGTCAATTGAGGCGCAAGTGCATTTAATACCAAATATTTTTTCTTGATATTGTTTTTGGCTTGCATGGACATGGATATAGGGGCACAATTGGTGGTAAATCTTCAGCTTCCAAATTCATCATCTTTTCGGCAATGGATTGTAAATAAGGCAATTTCATTTGGGAATCTCTTGGCAGTAAATAATCGGTGGCAGGCTTAAATGCATTATCCACAAATCGAGATGGTTGAGAAAAGATGCCGTCAAATGTAAGTCCAAAGGAGCCTAGAAAGGAATATTTCAAAATTATTAATTTAGTTATACTAATAATTAATCATATTGACAACTATCAAAATCGCTTGATTGAAATGAGATATGTAATCTGGTGAGAAAAAGACGGAACCAATACACCGTCCTTATCGGCATGATTACCTAGAGTATAGAAAGATCAATAGATAAAACCTTGCGACGTGACAGCATATTACTAAAAACTTCATTTTAACTGAACATCATCGAAACTCATTCGAAAATTTTTGACAGATGGTGCAGTAACGAGGTAGAAAGAAATAGACGTACTGATAAAAAAGTTGCAGTCTTGGTTTTTCTTTCAGTCTTAGGCGGATTACGTTTTATTACGTTACATTACATTTTGTTTCATTATTTTTATATTATTAACTATATTGTGCTAAATTATATTTTATCTGTAGCGTATCGCAATTCTTTAATCTGTGTAAAAATACTTTTGACAATGTCACTTTAGGCCCTATCGCAGGTGTCTCACTCTTACAAGTATAATATTGCAATTTAGCGATCCCGCCCGCGATAAACTTGTCCGCGCGGATATCATCGTAGATAATAATGGGTTTATTTCATGGATATGTATATTACTGCAGAAAAATATTCCCAACACTCTGTAATGTGCTTCATGAGGAATAACAGTAAATGATGTTATAAATTATATATTTTACGCTAAAGGAATAAAACTGTGTTTAAGTCGCCTACAAAATTCACAAAACGCTGAATTTCGCGGTTTTCGAGATTTTTTAATATCTAGCGAAGTTTTTCAAAACATGTATCGAACTGAATACAGTTGGAAAAACTGTCACTACATTTCAAGAATAATATATAACAGTTATTTAGACTTTTAAAAGCAGTAACATTGAATTTGTCAACCCTCCATCTCAACTATTCTGAATGTGTATCACCTTAAGATGCCTTAAGTGACAAACGCGTAGCGAAAAAGCGGGAAAATATTCTTTTTCAAAACTATTTTTTAAAAATATTTGAAGCGTTTGAATCAAAGAATTGAATTCAATCAGACTGATTCCATAAGTTTAGTAAGAAGAAAATTATTATTGTATCACTGGCTGCAGAAACAAGATGGCTATTTGTGGTTATACCGCGTCTATAGGTACACCGCCTTTTCTCAGCTAAACTGTTACTTTTAAATATTTGAAAAAAATCACTGCCGTAGTATACATACTGAAGTTAAAAGAAAAACTATCACGACTAAGTCTGCTTTACAAGTTAACGAGTATTAGACGTTATTAGCGTTAAACCGTGAACTTACTGTGACGGGCCCTACACTGCGCGTAGCCTGACGCGCACTTGGCTGTTTTTTTGTTAAAATAAAAATGCATATAATATGACGCTGCCACGTTTTTTTTATCTGGTTCCTAGGGTAAGCTCCTAAATTAATGAACTAACTTACCATCGCACATAACTCCAACATTCAGCACATAGTCTGGATCATGATTGAAAAACAATGTGCTTATAAGGTTTATGACAGAAGTTGCTTTATTAATAGAAATTGGGTAGTTTGTTCGTTTTTCCTGAAAATACATCATCAATCATATTAGAAATAGCCATATTACATAGACGGAAGATAGTGGATCATGGAGTTATGCCGTTTATTCACCTGATCTGTCTGGGGTAGAGAGACAGGCATATGTGTCCGAAAATCTAGACGTATACTCGGATCATGGACCCCGTACTCTAAATATTTACTAATGCACAGTTACGATGTTGGTTTAATTAGATATATTCATAGAGTATATTTATACTATGTAAATGATACAGTTTGGAACTGGTTCGCACTTACTTAGTTACTTACGCCATCAGTTGAGATTAGGGTGAAGCGTCATTTTTAAAGAAAGATAAAAAACTTTCTATCATTCATATAAAACTAATTTCGTAAAAACGATAAAAATACGTAGAGGTTGATTGCCAAAAATCGCTTATAGCTTTGTCGGACATGTTGCATTTAAGGCGATGATGTCTTGTCGCTTGGCAATGGGTGGCTAATCCTTTGAATATCATCGCACATATCGAAATAATCAATGTTGTCAAGAAATGCAGTAATGATGTAGGTATAAACAATTTCATGATTTACCTTATTTCCTGCAATCTTTAACCAGAAGTTATTGTCGAAATACACCAAATATTCCATCGTTCTCACTTCAGGAGTGAGAGTGCCAATTGTAAGTGTGGAATTTCTTACTTTAGTATATCTTCGATAAGGTTCAAACGTGTTGTATTTATGCATAGTAGTCCTGATGTCTACAAGATGGTTTATACCAACAAATCCCCATACTGGAGGACAGAACATGCCTCTTGGAGGTACTTTACAAGTTTCAGCAAGATCGAATAAGATATCTAATCCTAAATCAGATGTTGCAACCATAATGTGATATTTATTAAAACTGGGAGACATTGCATGCGCCAGACAAGTCGCATTGTAGCAGGCGGGTCCGATGTTTGGAAATATTACGTATAACGATCGTGGTCCAGACGCATTGATCATTACACCCAATTCAAGCATTATTTCTTTGTTCAAATTGAGCCATGTTCCGATTGGCATTTTGTCACTGAAATTTGGCATAATTTGATCAGAATTACTTAACAAAAATGTACAAGAAGAAAGTTAAAAAAATGAATCCCAATTACTACAAGTTTAGCCGTACTATAAAAAATATGTGGTTTATGTATATTATAAAATATACTTATGGTGTGTAGACTATATCTTTACTGTATACACTCATTGACCTTTCATTTAATACCAAACAACATACATTTATCTTAAATTATTTTTGGGACCACTATATGTCCTCTAAAAGCCGCCATTTTGGATTTTATATAGATAAATACATAGCAATAAAGTCTTCCTTTTGACTTCACCGTAGTTGGCCAAAAATTTTAAGTTATTTGTTATAATGTAAACTTACTCAAAGGGTACGTGATCCAAAACTATAAGCAAATTAGAGAATGTGAGAGCTATCCCAATTTTTGAAACGTATTTCACAACTTTTGCAGGACAACTAACGCCGATATAATTGCATTCTGCCTCTACTCCTTCCAAGAAGTTTCCGCAGTCATGTTTGTCGTAAAGATATATTTTGCTTATATGTTTGCCTTCCCCTGACATTTCCAAAAGGCTTGATACTAAATGCATTGTTAGAGGATTGGCAGCGCCTGATATGCAAACAACGTATCCAGATTCAAGTAAATCGTCTCCCCATAGGTCGTTATTCTTACCGAGTTCATCGGACTCGATTTTTACTTTTTTCTTATATTGAGTATAATTCTTGATTAACCCTTCGAATTTTCGTGGAGAAATAAAAATATCAAAATTATAATATGAGTGACAGTATTCCAAAAATTCACTAGCTCCTCCTATATAATAGGGTTTGCTTCCTTTCATCAACAATTCTTTCCATACTAAAGGAGATTCCAAATGATGCCAACCATTTTTGACGTTGATCTTGCACAGCCATTCCTGAAATTGGAAACTTAACGTTAATTAAAGATCAGAACTGGTTTGACTTGCGTTTATTGACCTCATAGTTAAATTAAAAATAATGATGAAATACGGTCATCAATAAAACAAAATTTAATGGTTCATTCAATTTAAAATGTTCAGTGTGCTGGGACAAAGGTGTATCTGCCAAGTGTTTTCCACCTGTTTTGAGTATGAGAGGAAGGACTGTGGACTACCGTGGAGATATCAATATAATCGCCAAATGAACCAGAATGGAAAAAATGTGTCTCTACCAAATATTCTGGAAATGAGAACTATTATTGTTCACTTCACTTCACTTATCAGCCCGTGTCTCTCCACTGCTGAAGATAGGCCTCTCCCAACGTGCGCCACTCCTTCCGGTCCTCCGTCGTCCTCATTCACTCTCTTCCCGCTATCTTCTTGAAGCCGTCAGACCAGCGGGCTGGAGGCCGTCCCACCCCGCGTCTTCTGGTCCGAGGTCTCCACTCGAGAATCTTTTTGCTCCATCGCTTGTCTGTTCGTCGACAAATATGGCGTTGCCACTTCAGCTTGCTTATTCGAGTAGCTATGTCGGTCACCTTTGTACGTCGGCGGATTTCATCATTCCTGACTTTGTCGCGCAAGGATATTCCAAGCATAGCCCTCTCCATCGCTCGCTGTGCAACTTTGAAGCGGTGAACAAGCCCAATGTGAGCGTCCATGTCTCTGCTGCATAAGTCATGCAGCATTTTGGTTATTATTAGCAACTATTATTGGCTTCGTGTAAACTCCGTTCGCGAGATCAACTGAACAGGCTGTTTTGTAAATTATACTTATAAAAATACCAAATTTCGATGGAATTACCTTCCATTCCAGTACTGGTTTTACAATGCGAGCATAACAAAAATGTGGAAGTTTTTGATTGAGATAGTCTGCTACTAAACAAACTTCAGCAAATGTATCGCTTTGTGATTCTCCAGCAATAACCATGCGGACTACCATAGCTACCAATTTTTGTTGAGTTTTTGCTTGTCGAATATTTCAATTCAATTCTTAATGGCAAGTATCAATCACAGATCACTATACATGGTATCAACTTGTCTAATATTTATTTAAAAATAATTATAATTGCTGACAAACACAAATATCAACAGCACATCAAGAGACCACTGAGCAAGTAACAAGCAAGTAATCACTACCAAATCACTACGCAACAAACAAACAACTGACACAGTGTTTTATTTTATTAATGACAATATCTACATATACGTCAGCAACAGCCAGTTTTTGAAGAAGAAAAAACAAGTGGAAAAATTCAAGGAAATATGATAGAGCAAGAGCCCGCGAGGGCCATACGTTCGTTATTTTGTAAAAGCAATTAGTTTCTCTGCCCATTTACCCAATACAGGTAAGAACATGAGAAGGAGAGACACTTCACAAAACAACCGAACCGCACTTCGACCTTCCTTTACCTAAAGGCACATTTAATGTTATTACTTTTATTCGTAAATTACAAGTGGAATTATTATAAATGATTATTTATCGATGGAGCACATCACTATTAAACTGTTTCTGAACGAATCCCGTCTTGTCAAATGTCAAAATTGTCTGGCTGTCGCTCGCTCGCTTGTTTCATCATCATCATCAGCCGGGAAACGTCCACTGCTGGACATAGGCCTCCCTTATGGTACGCCACATCGACCGGTCCCGAGCCACCTACATCCAGCGTCGGCTCGCTTGTTTACTGTAACATAACCTAAAAATCAGTTGGATTGGCTGGAGAATACACTCCCACAGCCACCTTACTTTACACGGAATAAGATTTACATAGTGGTTTACACTGAGACTACTACAAAACTTGGAAATTGTGAAAAGAGTGTATATAATTATTATTATGTCGTGCAAAAACTGGGGGTTCTGTGATCTGTCCATTAGTAAAGATTATGACTTGAAAAAACTGGATTTACTCGTAAAAATGGGATTCCACACGGTTGCGATTAACACACACATAGAAGAAGCTAATGAGGAGCCTAAAAAGAAGAAAAAGAAGGGTGAAAATAAAGAGAAAAGAGACTACATCACTGCTCCTGTTGAAGTTCCGAAAGAAATATCAAATGAAACGAAAATAAATATCCTCCAAAGGGTTACGATTGAATTTTCGGACTCTAGCATAGCTCACAAGCTAAATCAGTCAGAAAATCTCAAAAAGTTTGATATAGTGGCTGTGGTCCCTAAAACATTACAAGCATTTCAATATGCATGTGGCAGTTTAGACATAGATGTGATCTCCTTTGACCCAGAGATTAGAATTCCATTTAAAGTCAGTCGCAAGCTGTACAGATTGGCTGTTGAAAGGGGATTATTCTTTGAACTGATGTATGCACCAGCTATCAAAGATTCTACAGCAAGAAAGAATATTATAAGCACAGCACATACATACTATGCAGTTGGTAAATCTAAAAACATAGTTCTGACGAGTGGTGCGGAAAGTGATGCTCACATAAGAGATGTTCATGATGTCATTAACTTGGGATGTCTTTTAGGTCTGGACAGTAATAAGAGTCTAGATGTAATAAGGATGAATGCTCGAAGACTCATATTGAAATCTGAGGGTCGTAGAGCTGGGAGACTTTATATGAATGTCAGTGTGGATACAGAGGACAATAAAACTGGATAATATTATTTTAACTTTTATTCATTTGTTTTATTAAAAATCATATGTAACAAACTACAAAAACTTGCAAGCATCACAGACAGGAAATATTTTTGCCCAACAGCATTAATTCTAGAGTACGAGTAATAAGACTGATTTAAGTGTCATATAAATTATATGTTGAATATCTTCAACACTTGAGTTCCAAGACAAATTATCTTGGTTCCAAGTTGGACATCCAACATTTGTTAAATTTTTTGAAATCATTTAAAAAAGAGAGCTTTCAATCCATTTTTTAACTGACTTCAAAATGGAGGAGGTTATCAATTGGACCGGTATGTTTTTTTTTTATGTTTGTTACCTCAAAACTTTTGACTGGGTCAACCGATTTAGATGATTCTTTTTTATTTGAAGGTAGTGCTTCCCGTGTGGTTTCAATTTGGTCCAGTTCTGACAACGGCATCCATGAGAAAATGATATAAATCTTAAATTTGCCTTAGTAAAAGTAGACTTTTAGGGCAATTCGGTTTCCAGTTCTTTTTGAACGCATTTACTTGTAGTCAGCAATAATGAGCCCAATACAGTGAATGTATTTTTTACCACAGATATATTTATAATTTAAACTTAGTTTTTTAAGTTTTCAGAACTTGAATTTTAAACTTTTTTTATAATATTAATCATTAGGGTACAAAGTACTATGATAATAAATTCTGAGTTATTAAATGGTTGAAGTTGTTCTGCTACTGGACTGCTGAGAGTTGTCTTCCCAAAGTTCAATTACTCCTACAAAACCCACACCACCCATTGTATATAACATAACTAAAACTCCTAGCATTCCCAACGCGGGAAACCTACAGTGGAACACATCTTTAAAGAAGTCAAACTCACATAACTTTTTTAAATTTTAGAATCATGATTGATTTGCATATGGTCTTGATCTCCCATCAAGCTAAAGGTAACCAAAAAGGTACAGTCTATGATATGCTAGTTGACATACACAATCAACACTTTTTTTTAACAAAGCTGGTTTGTTGTCGATTTCGATAACGTATAATAACATGCTGATAGCATGGACGACATACACATAGAAAAATGTCTACCACAATAAATGCAGTCATAAATTATATCTATGGAACTGGGCGAAATATTTATAAACGACATTCATCTCCAAATTCTCCACACTTAGGGACTATTTCCTTCAAAACATTCGAAAATAAATCATCTCAACTGACCATGTCAGTTTCTTAAAAAAATTGACTTATTTTGAGATTGACTTTTATTAAATCATCAGCATATACTTATATTAAATTATAACTTTCCTGATAAGGCTATTTGACGTAAACCTCACATAGATCACTTTATTTTTTAACTGACTTAATAAAAGGAGGAGGCTATATGTTTGATTGTATGTAAATATGTTGTTTTTATGTATATTCAACTATTTCTCAGTCAATCATGGACCATTTTTGAGAATTGTTCTTTCTTTATCAAGGTCCCATTGACATCATGTCAGGATATGATGAGGGGATCTCATGGAAATCCAAATGTATAGGCATGTACAGGGTGTGTTGAGTGTTCATTTTTGTCAAATCCAATCAATTAATGATCATCTGTTTGAGTTTGAGAACCATCATGATGCTAAGCTGATGATGGAAGCCACAACACTCCTAGAAGTTAGGAGATAATACTGTAAAATGTCGACATAAACTATTTCGCAGTTCTTGGATAGATTTCGACATGTTAGTTAAAACATCTTTTTCGTTACAAACGAGAACAAAAAGTGTGAATTTTTTAATACAAAGTTGGTTCTTTTTGTTAATTTGTTTTTTATACAATCAATCGCTTTAATCCATTAAGGTCTAAGCATTCTTTTCCAAATATAAGCATGGTGCATAACATGTTATTCGGGATAGTCATAAGTACTTTCTGCATTTAAAGTAAACATGTGAAGTTTACATTACTATATTCGAGTGTAATATTAACTGAGTAAAACGTATATATACAAATACCTGGCTAGTTCCCATGATGTAACGAGACTGCCATAACCAACATTCTTTTGCACTTAATTTTGCATGGTTTTTATAAAACTGTTGAATATTTATATTATTTAGAACAAATCGTATAGATTAAAGCGATGTTATATAAGGGAGGGGATATTATCCTCTCCCTTTTAGTATCAAATGACTTCCTTGAATGACACATTAAGGCCGAGCTCAAACTGCTTTGGTTAGTTAGACACTTGACGGAAATTGAACATATAGTTGTCGGATAAATCCAAAGAAGTTATCGTACGGAAACCACATTATGCACCAGGATTAAAATTAGCGTATGTCCTTGTCTTAACAGATTATTAACTGGTTTTTACGCATCTTAAGAACAGTTCTTTTATTCCGATATTATATGCTCTCCCATTTTATGTTGTACTGTGTTTTCTGCACGGCCAGGGACTGTAGCTTCAGGAGAAGTAGGTGTTATATCTGATGCTTTCCGAGATGCATGTAGATTTGTGTTTGTCGGTGGGTCGTCAGGCAAGGTGAAGAGATCAGCCAACCACTTGAACCTATGAAAATATTCAATTTGAGTAAGTAAGCTTTCTATTACGAAGGTCATGGTGTGCCTTTGTTGCATTTTATGACACCTAGAAGACAAGGTAAGCACTTGGCTTTTATCTCACATGATGCTATGACGATAAGGCAGTTGGATGGAAAGCGTGCTCACCCGGAATCCTCAAACGAACGAATAGGCTGGCTATGTTTTTTCCTTACCGAAACACAACAGTGCCTGTTTAGCGGCAGACTTGTTAACATGGTGGTAGGTAGTCAGGCGGACATGGAAAAATCCTTACCCCTAAAAGCCCTAACACCAATCAAACCGTATAAATCAGAGATACCATGCATATGCAGTCTAACAGAGATAGTTTGGTTTTAAGACAGTCTTACTGTTGAAATACAATGTGTGCTCAATAACTAAGAGGTCTGCCTTTCCATCCTTTAGAATGTCCCCTGCCTTCTATCCCTATTCGTTGACATGACGCGATTCTGTCCTAGAGCCAAAACCTTATCAGCAACGATTTATTGATCAAAACTTATGAACCGAATGAGACTGAATTCAACGCCGTAATTACATCTATTAACAATCTATCGACTGTGAAAACTATAATTTAGTGACGAACTTAGTAAGACTGTGAAATGGAAAAGCAGATGAATTGATGATATGTGATACCTGTTGACTTACTGCAGTTGCAACCTAAGAATATTTAAGTCACTTTTCGTACCGATTGACAAGTTCATAATTGAAGTTGAGCTCATTATAGGGTTGAAAAAAGAAACAAAGTTTGATATTTTATTGTGTATTATCTTTCAAATGCAATCTCAACGTTTGGTACAATACATTGTGTTACAAAATGTATAAAAGTTCGCACACTATTATTTTACATTCACAAACATATAAGCCTTAAAATAAATGAAATTCTATATTATCTGACCTACACACTACAGAACGATAAATATATGTATACCTTTACAATAATACCGCTTAGGGGATAAAATCCATTTATCAGAATTAGTTTATTAGTGCAAAAACAACAGACTCGTTAATTTTATATTAATTAAGATATTTTTGCACTACATAAAATAATAACACTGATAAATAGACTTTATCAACAATAATACATCGATGACAGCACCGCTTTAAAATCATAGGCTATATCATCTTCATGGTATATAGGCGACTATTTATAGTATATGTTTAGTCATGCAGTTACATCAAATATTTAAAATTACTAATTCAATGCAATGTATTGAAACCTGACAATCCCGCTACGGCTCGTAGGAAACTCAACTGATAACTTGTCTAGCTCCTACAAGATGTGAAATCTTCACAGCATATGAATGTAATTAATTATATACATCAAGACATAGCATCTACCTTACCGTATTATTGTTACATAGATATGTAATAATTTAATAAATTCAATTAATAATTTAGTCAATCCAAAAATACTGCGTTAAATTATTCGCCCAAACTATGTCAATTCAAAAGTCATTGCTTCGCTATCAAAAATTGATTTAAGTTTTAACAATGAATTTTGTGCAGATGAACGATGAGTAATGGTAGCAGACGAATTAATTATAATGTTAGGCGTTCATTAATTAATATACATCAAGGATCAGTATTTCACGAAAATGTGAATATTTCCAGCGTTCAACAAAAGATTAATTATGTGAAGAATAGAAATAAATTATTAATAGAATTAAAGGAATAATAATAAGTGAATTCACAACCCAATGTGATTCCTGCAAGATTTGCGGAGATCCATACGACTAGAAATTGTAAAATAAGCCTCAAAACATAAAATCCGAACAAATTGTAGCTTTTCCTCCAACGCAAATGCAGGTTCCACAGTGATGTAAAATTTGAGCAAACGAATAAGTTTCATCGATATCCCTAACTCAGCGAAGTCTTTATGATTTCGATATTTAAATCATACTGAACTGAGTTAAAAATATGACCAACACAAAGCCGAATCCGGCGTTAGGTACATAAAGTAAGTCGATCAACATTTTATACCAAATGCTGCTAGGTGCTAACAAGTGGGCTGTGATCTTAAACGACTGTTTTTGTAAGAAGACAAAATTGTTGTGCACCATGAATAGCACAGTTCAACAGCATATTTATAAAACAACTAGTCTACAGTTACTCTAGAGTAAACAGTCTCATGAAATGTCTTTTATATTTTACAAAATTTTAAGAAACCTGAGACACAGGGAATTTTGTCCCACTCGCTTTTGTGTCAAGAAGATAAAACGAGACATTACATTATTATTCAATTTTTTAAATATAAACACATTAATTCATGTCATGGCAAAATCGTTACATATAATATAACATATAATTGTAATTATCTAAAAATAACAATTAAATTATCCGATCACAATGCAAAACTACAAAATAGTACATAAATAATCTCGCGACATAGTACCTAATTTAACAAATTCAGTCTCATTGGTCGTTTAAAAAAATAATCGAATCTACCATTTACTTATGTCTTTCCTCAATAACCTTTTATTAAAAATCATAATAATAATATTAATTATGTACTACATATAAGTTTAAAAAAAAATAGGAAAAAATAAATGCAAAGGGTGTTTGTTATTTTTACAATCCTACAACAATTTTAAATAATTTGATATTTTATTTCATTTTAAGCTACATAATAAGATATCTATTCGTTTGTATTGGTTAACTGCATCAGACATCAACCGATTCAGAATTACGACACGTACTTTTAGAAAACGGATATCCACTGTCTACGTAGTAAACCGGTATTTAAAACTCGTAAATTTTAAAATTCGAACATAAGTTCTTTTTAATTATTTCTGTGGTTGGTATACATTGCAAGTATAGACCACAAGTGGTGCGGTACCACATACCAAAATGACAGTCAGTAAATCTATTACGCTGTGTTTCAATTTTGATTGATTTGTAATATTTAAACAGAATAACAAAGGAATCTTTAAATTTAATTTGAAAGCACTAACTCATGCCATCCTTTTCAAATCGTAAGAACATGAATAGGACGACTTTATTTATAGAATGCGATCAAAATCTACAACACTTAAAGAAACCGCTATATTTTTATAACTTTTGTCCCAGGTTGCAATTATTCAAGCCTCAAGTACTAAACATCAGATTGCATGTTGGTATTCATTATAAGGTTAAGTATAACAGACACTTCAAAATTTTGAAATTTACGATTATATTTCACACATTATTTATTTAACGAAGTGCGACAAGGACAGGTTATATTGATTAATGAACTCTAAAAGTTCTAACATTCCAGCTCGCACCTCACTTCATGTTTATCTCAGTTATATTTTAGTCCTATTTCATACAATTTGTTCATATAAATATTTCTATTGAATAAGATGAATTAATGCACTGGATAAATGGACTAAAATAATATTTTTCGTTACTACTATCTAATTTTTCAAAATGGGTATATTTTGTTGATTGTACCAATCCAACGTTTTACTCAATATTCAATCTCGAAACGGATAATTCGTTTTTGATTGATCATTATTATTTTTCAAAGTGATTTCTAGATTTACACTTTATTGTATGGTAGTTTATATAAATGCCTCACAATGCCAGGCTTAGGCCACCAATCTGCCTCCTCTGAGTACAAATATACATTAGGTCAATGAAAACGGATTAATTTAAACATGTCAAAAGTTTTAAAAAACTATTCCAATTGCATGTTTATTTGGTTGTAAAAGATGCTAACATACCAAACTGCGGTAGGAAGTCTTAATCAACCGTTTACATTTTGGTCATTTTTATATATTAAACATAACGTGCGACAGCGAAGAATTATTGACCTGGTAGTACAGACCGACCGCTTAAATGAGTCCTCGCCCGGATACTGCGTACCTGCCACCCGTTCCTCTCTCGATCCCCTTTGTCGTCATATCCCCGCGCCCCTGTACCGCGCGGGCGCGGGCTCATTTAAGCGGTTTACCTATAGATAATGAGCTAACGTAACGACTTCATTGTAATGCATTTACATATAACTAGAAATCACTCGTTCAGTTGTTGAGGAAAGACACGCAATGCGCGACCGTGTTCACATTCTCTACCAACCTGTTATACAGCTCCCTGCGCACGCTCGCTGTGAACTTGCTCACTAGACACAGGGTGACGGTGGCCGCGAATATCGCATTGTACAGTAACACCAGCTTGAAGTTGCCCAGCCATTCGATGCGACCGAACTCCCCGAGCAAATCGAAGTTCGTTATACCTGACGGTTACAAACATTGTCATATTTGAACTTGGACATCATCTCGCCTAATGATAAGGAATGTTGGAAGCGTACTCATTTAGAAGCATTAATTAACGGCATCCCTCTCCGAATGCTTCCATAATACATTTCTGTTGCCATAATCTTTTAAAATGGAATAGCTGGCTTTGATAAGTAATTACCTAAAAATAGGAGATGAAATTATAGTGTCGCAAAATAAATATCATTAATTTACAACTTTATTGTTAGCTACAATAGCCGTTACACAGCTAATAGTCGCAAGGTGGCGCTTTGAGTGTGTAAAAATATAGTGATTCACTGTGAAGTTGTATGTTAATGATGCGACCCGTTGTCCTGTTTTTTAGATATTTACTGCACAAATCCAGCTGATATTTTAAAAGATTATGGAAACAGATATTTAGTATGCAACTTTGATGGAGCGGGATCCCGTTAATTCGATTCAAAATTCAAAAATATTTATTGACAAAAACAGTTGATATAACATGGTTTAGCCATAGAGTCTGTGATAGGGGGAGCCCTGTGCGACAGGTGTAGGCTCTCATTCAATACGTATAACATTTTGTTTTGTACAATATTGTAACATAATAGATTTTTAAAATATGTTGGGGTTTCTAAATTGGGTGAGAATGAGTGCGAGTTACATAGTGTGCGTGTGTGTGTGTGACCTAGTCACAGCTTCCACTTAACATTCATGTTTGAGGTGTGAGGAGAGGCGTGTGATATATTGAGTGCGTGTTAACCAATTTTATATATTGTGATCATTATTAAAGAAGCAGGATTTGCTTTATTTATTTTATGGTATTTAGTAGTTCTTCAGTCTCATTATATTTAAGTGTTTTGAGCCACTTTTTTAGTTTAAGTTTGCTTGAGCTTGAAGGAAGAGGGTGGAACATGAGTATTTTGTTGATTTTATTATAAAGATAAGGGGTTAATGAAGTGCTCGCGATTATTTCCTTTCATTGCTGAATAACAACAGTGCTAATAACACCGATATTTGAATTACATTATGACCTTGGACTTGATGGTCCTGCGACCTTTACAGCGTCATTGTTAAGATTTTAAGAGCAACTAGCCTAAAGGCGCACTAAGAGCTTATATATATATAGATGTGCGGATAGTTGATGTAAGAGCATATATTTATAAGTAATAGTGGTGGATAGTGCATAATTTCTGTCTCCGACGGCGGGGTCGGTGCATCTGTGCTGTGTCATTTTGACGACGGATCGTTAGGGTCTAACTATGTAGCTACTAGGCTACAGACGTAAAATGCAAGTGTAAGAAGTATTGTACCATGGGAGTGTATATCAGCAGTAGATAATTTTAGAATGATTCTGATGATACAAATATTATTGATAGTACATCACCTAGTATCTTGGCGAGCAGCGGCTGCGCGGTGGAGTGCGCGAGCAGCAGCGCGCACAGCGCGATGATCTGCGCGAGGGGCGTGCGTCGCGGGCGCGGGAGCACGCGCAGCGCCGCCATGGGCGCGCACAGTCCCGTCAGGGACGCACAGTGAAGGTACAGGATCAGGAATGCTTCCAGTAACGCACCCGCCCATCCAAGCTTAGAGAGCGACGCTATGCCCAGGGTGAATTGCTGAAACATGTACAATTTGAATTATTTCTTTGCTAAGTACTTATTGGGACCGACTTCAATATCCGCGAATGTATTAAAGATTACAGAGTACGACATTACAACGAAATCAAGACAGTAGTCAAATTAGTAACGCCAAACATTGTTCTAGCGTCAAATTCTGTTCAAATAACAATCGTCTGCTAAATGAAAACATAATTGGCCATATACAAAATCCAGACAAACTCGAATTTACAATTAATTTAACAAATTCCCTGTCTGGTTGGCTATCAGATCACTTATTAATTCTGACACAAGACAGCAATCTTAATGGCATCACTGTGTACCGGTTATGGATAGATAACATAGTGTCTCATTAACTTGTGGGTTCTTGATGCGCTTGCGTCCACTAAACGGCCTTATAATGGGACAGTCAAATTTACAAGCTACAGTATTCCGAATGCGTTTCGAACTGGAGCGCACTCGATAACAATGCATATTTCTGAGGACAAAATGAAATCTATTTCCTCTTGCCTCAGTGATCATATTAGCCGCTTTCACAGCACGGCAGTCTTAACAGCATCTTAAACAATGGACGCGTAGAGCCAACTTTTTTTGTAAGAGCAGCTGTTCCGCTGATGATATGCGACTTACCCTAGTGCTGAGCGGCAGCGCCTTGATCCCGATGAGCAACTCGAGCGTGTTCTGCAGCACCATGAGCACCGTGATGGTGGTCAGCGCTAGGAGCAGCAACATCGCCAGAGGGTACACCACGTTCCGCTGGAACGGTGACCGCTTGCGTTGACCTTCCACCTCCTGAAAATTGCATATACTCGTACATTTATTTCATCGTTGGTTGGCTTGGCTATTTGCGCCAAAAGTACTTACAAAAAATTCAGACAGAACACAATACAGATAAACACCACATAAAATTTCTATTAATATATAGCGCTGTTTTTAGTAGTAGGCCTTCACTTTCGCCTTAACCTTATCCCGTAACTTTGATGTTCCAAATTTCGAGATTCCAACCCTATATGATGGGTTTACTATGTCAGTCATGGAAGCATTTTATAAATACATAAGAAAGAGGTAATACAGTCTACTTGAAAAAGTCATAAATACATATGTGTTGAAGAATTTAATTCGTTTTGGTGTATTAGAGACGGCCATAACCCGCATCGACGACGTGCGACTGAAATGTAAAATAAAATTCATATACCATAACACTGGTAACAATACATATATTGTATTTATAAGGACCGACAGTAGCAGTAAAATAAATAATATTTCAATACGTTTTATTAATAAACAAAATTTAAATAAAAGTGACTTTTCATTGTTGGGAAAATATATATTTCGTAAGCAAATTGGACTGACAGCTTGTAAAAGTTCGCTATAAACCGATACCGCTGATATCATGGAACCGGCATATCATGGCATCCTAATACGTGTTCATGTCAAAGCGATCCTGCAGCCTATGCTTGCCCTGCCCTGCTTATAAATGTGGGAGGCTCATGTCCAATAGTGGACGAGATACTTGCACTTATGAGGCCTGACTATAGCGCTCCATTCCCCAGCCTCAGCAGTGGAGTCTCTTCATTCATGGGTAAGGACGTTTGGGTTTCTTTTTCAGGGGTAAAGACAACAGGTTTTACTTGGATATAGATCTATTTATACGATTATTTTACGTTTTCTACTGGGCTGTCATCGTCATGAGCCTGGAGACGTCTAATGCTGAACATCTGCCTCCCACATGGTACGCCACAATGACTGGTCCCTAGCCGCTTGCTTCCAGCGAATCCCCGCGATCTTTACCAGGTCGTCGGTCCACGGTCAGCACCTTTGGTTGACGCCAGAATTTAACGCACTAGTTTGACATATGCGTGTGTAGAACACAGAAAAATATGTATATACAAAACATACAAAAAACAGAGAAAATATATACCAAAGGAATTGCTTATTTCTATAAGAAATTTCTTACTGTACGCCCTAAAATTGTTTTATTTTATTGAAGTACCTACCCATGACAATATTTCATTTAATGTAGGCTTAGTAAATAAAATTGTGGAACTATAAGAACCAAACTGGTGTGAACTGTGACAGCATTCGTATCCGATGTACTGTCCGTAGTAGTAGTCCGTAAAATTATGCGTCGACTTCAGGCTTTACAATGTTTTTATTATTAGTTAGACTATTAAAACATAAGTGTATAACAGTACAAATATAAATAGCCCAAGTCTCATGGCATCAATACATTGCAACCTCTCGACAAGGCCAGTAAACGAAGACATGACTTCGCTTAGGGGTAAAGTCATCTGGCTGCCTTTGGTTGAGGTAAGGACTATTAGATTTTCTTAAGAGTATACTCAAAATTACACGCGGCTAAGTTTTGTAGATCCTACTAATATTATAAGTGTGAAAGTTTGGATGTTTGTGACGCTTTCACGGAAAAACTACTGAATGGATTTGAATGAAACTTTACAATAATATAGCTTATACATCAGAATAACATTTAGGCTATAATTTATAAAGACATATTGTGTAAATTGTACAAAATCACACTTATAATATTAGTGGGATTACATGGGCAATTTTGGCATAACAAAAACGCGTTGTGTAGCAACCAACCAATGAATATGTTATTCGTATATACAAACTTTCGCGTTTATAATATTAGTGTGAAGACTATTTGAATGTACTACGTCAGATATTGAAATTTCTTTTGTTTCTTTAAACTATTAGCCTACGTAAAAGAATAAACACTATTTTGTACCTTATGCTGGAAATGGAGATAGATGCCTTCTATGCCTATCGAACAAGTAGAATAAATCCTGAAGTACACGCGGACAAAGTCGCGGGCGGAAGCTAGTTATTAATAAAGATAATTACCTTTCTCATGGCAACGATTCTCTGCAGTCTCTCATTGAGGCCTGCCTGTAGCGCTCCGTTCCTCAGCCTTAGCAACGGCGTGTCTTTGTTCAGTGGTAAGGACGCCTGGCTGTCTTTGGATATGGAGACGTTGGCGTTGATAGGTGCTGATATATCCCCTCTGTCGTGATACATCGGTTCTGGTGATATGTAGCCAATACCTGAAATGATTACAGTACAGGTGTTAGATCCATGAAGTAACGATATAGAACAAAATGTTTAAAATCTCTGGTTCATCATCGTCAGCTGTGTAAGACTACTTCTGGACTTGAGCCTCTCTCATGGTTCACCACGGAGGACTTTCCATTAAAATATTTGCCAAAATTGCCACTTTTGGCAAACAGATTTTGTTTTATTTATTTTATTTAATAAGGAGCATCAACAGTATCTCGAATTCTAATTCCCAATTTAAAATATTATAACGTGTATCTGAAAAGGTAGTGTTTGGTTTGAACTATATCTTATGTAATTTCCCACCTATAAATGTTGGGTACATTTATAGCTCTCACACACAATAATTATTTCATTTCAAACCGAGGGATGAAAGCGTGGTCACTTCACTTTTTTTCCATACAAATATGGACTTGTTAAAACTTCAATAAACAAATAAATAAAATCTGATCAAGACTCAGAGATCAAGGATACATACATTATGAGTGTGTGAAGGTGTGTGTGTGTCAATTTACATAACATGGAACGCGTCTGGAATGCCGGTTCTATTAGTTTAGCTTGCGATTTGAGACGCAATTACGACAATGGGGAGTGATCGACCTTGCTCACCCACAACACGTTATTTATGTTAAAACAAAAGACTCGTCATTATTGTTAGGAATTACTGCATTCGTTCGAGATAATAGTGCCTCAACTCATAAGTAATTGTAGAAGGTAGGTGGTATAAAGTGTGCTTAAGTTTAGGGAAATATTCCCTATGTAGGTTGGAATTGCAATCACGTCTACCTATCGGTACTCGGTTTAGTTGGTGGTAGGACATTTTCTATGTCCATCTGGCTAGCTACTACCAAGTTACCTAAGTCTGCCGCCAAAAAGCAGTGTTAATAATAATAGCACTGTTGTGTTCTGGTATGGAATGTTCAGGGCCAGCCCTTCATTAGGTTGAGGTTTCTGGGTGCGCACGCTTTACTCCAACGCTTATCGTCACTTTCCATCAGATGAGATGAAAGCCAAGTGCAACGCCAAACACATAAAAGAATAACTGAACCCTATTATAATTATCCAACATAAGATGTAACGTCCGTCCACATTAGGCAAAACAATCCTCTGGTCTATGACTGCATATTTGAATGTTGGCACCACGACTCTTTCTGAACCAATTCATATTCATTTATCAATATCTTCAAAACTAACAACTAACAAGCCTTCATAGAGATCAATTTAATATTTCGAAATAGTACGATGCGATACCACAGCGTACGGTTGGCAGACTCTTTTATTACGTACAACCTATTTGGAGACAGCGATGATATTGTCAGATTGAGATGCTCTATATTTCATCCACCTTGAAGATCTAATTTTATTTGGGTCCGAACAATTCGCCTTTGGTTGCGTTCAATGACTCCCAAACACTCAATAGTGCAAGAACGTACGAGGTTTGCAACTTTTCAGAGCTCGACAACTCTTTATTCAGCTTTACAATCGACAATGTTGGGAATACAAATTATTTATTATATATTAATATAAAATATATAATTATTATTATTTTATTACATTATAAAAAAACTCACATATTGTAGGATCGCTGTTAAGATATTTATAATTCTAAATTAAGGCTAAACTAGCTTTTGTCAGCGATGTTCACTGCGTGGATATACAAGAAGTAGATATGTATACCGGTGGACAATATGAGAACGCAAATTTTTGCAGTATCATAAAAATTACATAAATAGGCGAATTGTTTCAGTGGTATATTTTGTTGGAGTCATGAACATTAACATCAGGATTTGAAAACCTCATGTTATTCACTAATAAACAACATTTGACATATATTCTTAAATATACACTCAGAAAAATTCTGATTATCCTTACAAAACATAAACTTGCAAAGTGTTTTGATTTTTCTGATGAGAAGTGTATATTGAAGCTGATAAAAAATTGGTTTGCAATATAGTAAATATGATGTGAGCTATAGAAATTGTGGCATGCACTCTCCGCCTACGAGTGCAAGCGACGCAGGGTATAAACATAGCTGTTTAACTTACTATCACACGTACCAAGCCATAAATTTGAATGAGGACAACACGCTTCTAGTAAACCTAGATAGACAGATAAATCGTTTATTTTACATTCTTTTTGAATCATAATACAACAATAACAAAAAATAATTACAAATGGACAAAAAGCAAAAAAATAAACCAGCATTGTACACGTAAAATAATTGATAATTGAATATGTACAATTGAAAATTTTATGAATGGACAAATTGATCAATTCTTATGTGATTATAATTTTATTAAATGTAATTTCCAAAGAAGAAATTAGTCATCTCAGGGTCTAATCAATATTAATAACAATTACGAATGATTAAATATTTATATTGAACGAACAGAGTCAGGACAAAATATATCCAATCCATGTTCTTAGTTACATGGCTCTACATACTTCATTTTGTACTGATCGTAAAGTGGCATTATAAAATTTACACAATAAAAAAACTATAGATACGATACAAGAGCTACAATACATATTTACAATACAATTAGCTAGTACTACGAGTATATTAATTCTGTGACTATGCAAGCGAACATTAGAAGGCACTACAATTCGTGACCTCGAAGAATACGTCTTTATGAATGTAAGTTCTATCTCAAAAAAGATGCTTATAGGCGTCGTAATTTGCCAATAATTACCAAACTTGTCAGACGGATTGGTGATCGCAGCAAGATGTTGTATAGTTACACAGGTGGTGATTCAGGCAAATCTATTTCTATTTATATAGAAAACTCAATTACCGTGCAGTAGTACTCTACAATAGCTCAACGGATTTTGGTGTTATAAATTTAAAATGTTCATTAAATTCAATTGTCCGGATAAGGTTTCAGTTATTTAGTTTAAAATATTGAAATTTGGACAGAAGGACGTCTGTCAGGTCAGCTACTTCTCATAGAAACTGTAATGTCCAACAGAGGACTTATGCAGCCGATTATTTAACCTATCGTCGAGTTGAAATCGAAATTCTGCAACGAAGGCCATTCTATTCTTGAGGCTACAACGGTCGTCACGCTGTACCTATTATTGTAGGAAGTGTTATTTCGAGACAACTCATTTATGTACTCAACGCATAAACGCACTACAAAAGTTCAAAATAAATATTGAGTTATATCGCCGTCCGCGGGAAACGGCTAATGGGCCATTTCCTTGAGACAGATTTTAAATTTTTCGTTTGACTTTTCATTTCGATCGGTATACGACGACAATTTTGTATTTATAGGTATGTAATTACATGTTATCACTCAAATGATACCAATGAATTCCTGTATTTTTAATGAATAACAAAATGGTCGACACCCCTTTAATTGCATACATTGCTGTATGTTTTGTATATCCGAAATGTCGTCATAACTCGTACAACTCGATAAAAACATTCATTCCCGTCCAATTCCCGTCCTATTAGCTTCAGACACTGGCTATCAGATGAGGTGAAGGCTCGGTGAAGGTCAACAATAGAATATTTCCTTCTTAAGATTGTATCTTAAACATATAACAATATTATTAATTACCAGTAGCAACGGCATTCCCGACCCTCCTCCTGATGGTCTGCTCCTCCAGGGAGTAGACGTAGTACTCCTCGTCCAGGTCCCTCAGGAACTGCGGCTTCACCAGCACGCCCCCCACCACGCCGAACAAACGCACGAAGCCCAGGGGCGTGAACACTGAACAATTACAAACATATACCTATTACAATATGTATAATTTATTTTGACAAAGTACTGAGTCGGCTTTAGAATAGACCGTGTGAACTTATCTTTAGGATAGGATTATAACCCCGCAAGGGCATTGTAAAAGTCGAGGGAAATAAAAACAAAATCTTACAGCAGTTATCAAGCACCTGCGAAGCGTACAGATTATGGCATATATCTGATGATCTTAGGCTACTTGTGAAGCTCCACCCCGCATTCTTATTATTTATAAGGGTCTTCCCATGAATTCGCAACTCGTCGTGTTCCGGCGGGTGGTAGAAAGCACCATTGGCGACATACTTAGATAAGTCACCATCTACAGTCTATATACGTCCCCACTGCAGGGGCTCAGGCCTACTCTCCTACAGAGAGTGTATGGGACATAGTCCACCACGCGGACCCAGTGATTGGCAGACTTCACTTCACACACAAACACCTTTGAATTTCTTCTCGGGAGTGTGCAGGTTTCCTAACCATGTTTTCCTTCACTGAAAAGCCAATGGTAACGATCTTTATCATTCGTAAATAAATTCCAAATAACAAAATGTGACTCATTGGTACGAGCCAGGATCGAACCCAGACCTCGATTGTTCAAGGACTGACGCTCTACCCGACTGAGCTGCCACGGCTGCTTCTTCCACTCAGATAAGTAAGGTAGCTCCCGAATCGTAAGTCCCATATACATATATTTAGCCCTAGGTTACGAAGGCGGTTACATAATGATACCACCAGATTATAATATTATGTAAGTGTAAGATTAAAATGATATGATAAAGATATCCCTAATGGGCGGCCTTGCCGACTAACTGTTGATACAATGACTTAGTTTGGTTCGATGAATCAAGTCCGTCTAGGATCCAGATATGCGTTAATACCTTATCGGAAGATATAACAAGGGCAACGATATGTCAAGGTTGTCTTTTTTTTGCTTTTAACTTTTAGCGCTTCATAAACTTGAGGTTTTCGGCTTTTCATACAACGACCTTATCCATAAGGCTGCGTTGTGTGTTTCCAGTACTACAAGCACGATCATTGATGCACTTCATTATCATCACCTGAAGGAGTCCACTGTTGGACATTGGTTGCAGGTTGGCTTTCCATGAAGGGATTCATAATTTTTTTATGTATGTGGGTTTGTACTTGACCTTCAATCTCACCTGATGGTAAGTGACGATAAGGCCGTTGGATGGTAAGCTGGTACCTTTCATATCGGAACACAAGAGTGCTATTAACAGTGCTTTTTGGCGGATGACTTAGGTAGCATTGTTGTAGCTAGCCATTACAACTAATGTAGGTATATATTATGTATGTAATAGAAGAGAGCACAGTTACCATTAATTTTATATTATTTCTTGGGCGTGATTGACCGACCGTGTGAATCACACCACGTTTACCCGAAGGTGAACATCTATCACCAACATGTTACTGCGATCGGTAAGGTAATACATCTGCAATGTGAGGCGATTATAGAAAATCCCTTCACGGAAAATCCACCTGGTCTTGTCGTTTTTAAATGTTCAGCGTTACATTCGTATCTGTTATTAGCTAATGAATGGCTTACATACATGGCTTATAAAAATTAGTGAAGAGTGAAAACCAATTAATCGCAAAACAGTATTTTCCTGGCTGCCAAATGTTGATATGCAACAAAGTTCTCAAAATCGTCCCGTGTCATCTACTGTGACATGAATGCACCTCAAACATACTTTATTTACAACTTTTGGCAAGTTACACGTTTAAAAAAAGTATATGCGCCAGCGCGTGTCTCGCGTGCTAAAATAAATTTCCCACGTGTATTTCAGACGGATACACGGGTATTTCACGTTGAGACGTCAAAGAATACTCCTCTTTCACATATCTCAGGTTTACTAGGCGTGTTATTAGTACAATTATAGAATTATAGAGTACAATTACTGTTTATGATCAAATCTATATGTGACTATACATGTCAAAGCGAGTTCAAATTTATTACACCCATATGTAGGTTAAAAAGTTATGCAATGTAGGTAGGTAAAAAATACTGAACAAAAAAATATATTTAAAAAATACTTTATTCCGTTTAAAAGGTTTCCTATCTCATCATAGAGATTCTACATCGAAGATATAAATAGACGGACAGCCGCAATGGCATAAACAACCAATGACCGATCACTATGACAACGGCCTTTGTTTACAGCCGCGTCAGTCGATATTTTATAAACACTGCGATAATTCGAGTTTGAACGCGAATATTTTAATTCTAACTATCACAAGCACGAGCATAATTTCAATATGAGTCTGAAGAAGACTTTATCTACGCCAACATTCAGAGACACAGCGAAACAGGTGGAATTGAACGAGGAATGGACCAACTTCATGAAACGTGTCGGCGAAGTGGGGAATCTCGTGCGGGACTTATCGAGTGGGGATAAAGAACGAGCTGAAGCAGCGACGATTCTCGCTGATCAATACTTGGACGGGAAGGTGATACTAGATGAGGATGTGAAGCTGACAGTCAAAGCTGACAGGACAGTCATAAATGAGAAAGCATTCAAATCGCTGGAGAAAAAGAATCCGGTGAGGGATTGGTGTATGACCTTCTATGATATGGTTTTCTATCACTATAGGATTGTTTTGACAACAACTTGCTCTAATGATGGCGCTTATAGGTTCTTTAATTCGCCAAATATATTAAGAACCAAGCTCTTTACGAGTATATGGCATTGTTTTTGTAATTGTAATTTTGACAGCACAATATCCACATCTACTACATCGGATTGGTCAGCTAGTTGATGAATGAACATCAAATTATAACAAGACAACACAAGCTGGCTTTGAAGTCCGTTTATATTTTGTACAGGACGAGGTTTTTACCTTGAAATTATATAACTGCATTTAAATGTTCAAAACAAACTGGCCCACGTTGACGCCGCACGCACAGATTAAACATAATGTAACTGGGTTATCGGTAACTGCTGTTAAACAATTAACTACGTACTTATATATATTTGCGCAACTGTCATGCCCGAAGTCAATCGTATAGTCAGTTCGGTCAGATAGTGTTGATAAGATTGAAAGGAATATGTAATTTTTGTCAATAATGCACATGATTCAAAAAATCTCGAAGTGTCCTGCACCTCACAGCGATGCATCGATATACAATGTCAAAATTCGGGAGTACGACGCAGCCGGCATCCTTTGATTTCTTTTGACAAGAGGCGGCGTGTGCCGGGGGAATATAATAAAAGCGACACTAAGAGAACGTACTAAATAGTATGTTCTATATATACATCCCAATACTGCTTGCCTGCTCGTTTCTATTTTTAGATAACTTGGATATTTTCAAGTTAAGCTGGTGATTGGGCTACTGCTAGGCAAAGGTACCATCTGGGAAAACAGTGTCACACACCATTAGCCGATTAGGCATAGTTGTGGTCATCATTATCGCTAAATAAATTAAGACTTTCTGGGTGGATCTTTTATCTACGAACTTCATCAACATCAGCCAGAAAACGTTTACAGCTGGACATAGGCCTCCTCCATGTTAAGCCACATTGGTCGGTCGCGAGCTACTTGCATCCTGTGTACTCCCTGAATCCGGCCTTATCATTAATCCATTAATACCAAGCGAGATGAAGGCCTAAGACCTATTACAGAGGTACATGTAAAAAGGTTTTATTTTATTCCGAACCACACACATCTCTCTCCACACTGATCCATCAGTTATGACTCCACAGCATTCCCGTCGTAACGACACTATTATTCATGATTTTTTCAGCTCGCAATCACGCCAGATATTCGATGCAATAAGACCTACGCGGATTATTTTAATAGTGAAAGCTATTTGGCTCGCATCCCTCTGTAAATAAACAAATGTCGTTTATAGATGTTCTTTCTATTTGCGCCCGCGCACAATCTTACCTTCAAGGTGTCGGTTCAATGCTGTTTTAATAGGTCGCGTTTGACAATTCAATTTGGGTGTTATATCATCTGTTCTAACTATCGAAACTGGCTATCCCAGTTAGTTGGGATATATTGAATTTTTATTCCACTCTTCCAAGCTGTTGAAAAACTGAAACAAATTCCCTACTTATTTGGATTGTCAGGTAGGATAGATGGAGCAAGCCGTTTTTGTTTGCAGAAAACACTTAAGGAAAAGGTTTTTTTTAAAATAGAATGGGATTGCATATTGACTTTAACCCGATTGGTAAAATGATAAGACCCTTAGATAGAAAAAGTGTACACACAAAAGCTTCAAGTCCCCTAGTGTCGCGTTTGGAGACATTCTATTACTATACCCACTAGGCAATTATGCACTATGCAAATATACTAGTACAGAGTCGACATCCCCATGGCTCGCACTAAGCGTTTTGCTTTAAATTATATCATGCGTACATTCCCACAAAGCTACAACTTGGGTGTCTTCAAGTCGAGGGTAAACAATCTACCTTCTAGACTAACGCGCATTATCGTGGCCAATCTTTGATCCATCTTCTATCTTGAGTATATAAAAAATATAATAAGAATATAAAAAGAATGACTCTCACATTTTTAGTATCAAAGAAGTTCGCGTATGCTCATTATTTCAAAGGTAAACGTTGACATAACTATCGTAGTTTAAATAAGATTTGTAGAGTCATTTGAGTGAATTTGTAAGACAATATGACGCTTGGACGCTTGGCTGCCGTCCGGTATTCATAAAAATTACATTAAAATTCCACAGACTCAACGCACGGAAAACTCTAAAGCGTTTTGCGGACACTGCATTCACTACATAATGATACGACGGCAACAGAAGTTCCATTATGAATTCACAACCCATCTCGCAAACAATTCGTTCAACGACACTTTTTAAAATAAAATTATGATTTCTTTATCAAACGACGAGCAAAATGTCTTTGAAACAAAATAAAATAAAATTTAATAATAGATATTTAATTTTGTTGATTAAGGCGATCCACCTCCATCAAAGTTTCATACTAAATTCATGTTGCCATAACCTTTTGAAATATAATATCTGGATTTGAGCAGTAACTATCTAAAAATAGGACAACAGATTGTGATGTCGCGAAATGAGTATCATTAACATACAACTTCACAGTGAATTATAATACACACTTTTGTTCGATTATTGTTCAAAGCGCCATCTAAGAACCATTAGCTGCGTAACTGCTATTGTAGGTAACTATAAAGTTGTAAAATAATGAGATTTATTTCGCGACACTATAATTTCATCTCCTATTTTTAGGTAATCACTTATCAAAGCCAGCTATTCTATTTTGAAAGATTTTAGCAACATAAATTTAGTATGGAAGCATTAGGAGAGGGATAACCTCAAATGAATTGAAATAAACCTTACCATATTAGCCTCAATAATATTTGTTTACCCTTGACACAGGGCACAACTGTGTACGCACGGCCTGGCCGTCAAAATGTGAACTAAAACTCGACACTGTTACAGCATGCTAGTGAATTGTTTAAATATTAGTTTTATATTATGAATAATTTGTATATTAAACGTAAATTGTGGTCTACCATCAAACCCCCCCCCCCCCCCCCCCCCCCCTCACCATTATTCTCAATCCAGATCTTGTTCGTTCTCCGTGGCCTATTAAATACACACTTGGACTCACGACGCGGAGTCTGAGTTCGATTCCCAGTGGGGATACCACAAAGCATTGGCTAGTGGCATGTTCTATTTCTGCCTAGCTATGTAGCCTAAGTCTGCTGTGCACTGTTGTGTACCGGTATGAAAGGTAGCATAGCCAGCGCCTCATTAGCTTGAAGCATTTCGGAGAGCATGCTTTTCATCCAACGGCCTTATCATCACTTATTTCAGGTTAGATAAAGGCCAAGTGCAAGCAAAAAGATCACACAAACATTTACAGTCGTGTTTATTTTTAAACCTTGTATCATCGACAGCTACACTTTGATCGTGCCCTTGCTCCCGAGTTCAATTAGCGACGCGGTTCGCTAACTACAGCATAAATGTATTTAGACGAGATAATAAAAGATTCATTTGGTATCATGTTACAGAACCATTCGCTTGTTTTGATACTTGTGCATGACGAGACAGACTGCAATAAAGTTTTAAATCTTAAGTTTCATGAACATGATATTCAGGAAGGTTTGGAAGACAACTCAACTGGAAATGAAGGTCAAACAATCGACATTGATTATGTTTGCAAACAATTATTGATAAATTTGTATCTGAACAAAAGATTAATAATCAGTAAGGCCGGCTATTATCCATGTGGATGTACATTTGCGTAAAAAATATCAGCTGTGTCACTTTAATGTTGCATTAGATTTCAACGAATGTTACAGTTGGTTACAGTAAGCGTCAGAGAAACTACAAGTATAGCTAAGCCTATAAAAACAATTGCATTATGCTTGCAACCATCGTCGAAATCCTAATGGTTCCGAATGTATAGGAGATTGAATTTCTTTCAAATTAAAATATTTCTCTATCCTCTTTTAACAATTTTCTCCTTTCCCTCCCCTTATAGTTCATAAAAACAAATAAAAACTTAAGTTTATTTTTAGGACTCTATGGACAAAGATGTATGGATGGCAGAAATGAGCAAAGACGCGGAGAAACGCGCGCTGGATCGCAAGATACGCAGAGAAAAGGCAGACACCTTTAAGACTCAAGCAACCAAGGCTTTCCATAGAGGAGAGTACGAGAAAGCACTGTCATGTTACAATAAAGCTATCGATCAAATTAAAGACAGCCCAGTGCTTTACTGTGACAGAGCTTTGACAAACTTAAAGTTGGGAAACTTTGATAAGGTAACAATAAAAAAAAATTCACTACAGACGCTTAAAGATAAACCAGTGACATAATTTGTCTATTGACGACAATGTACTATTTCTATGGGGAGTCGGGACCGGTCAATTTGGCGTATCATGGAGGAGGCCTATATCCAGCAGTGGACGATTCCCGGCTGATTAGCATTTACGTCAGAAATTATAATGCCTCGTCTACAGCAATTTACAAATTGTTTAACCATTAACTTTAAAAGCTCAACGTAGGAAATCGTTTATGGCACACAAAAAACCGCTTAAAAAGCAATGACGTACCATATTCACGTTTATTACTTCATTGGTAACCAAGGGATCATAAATAATTATAAATATGCGCCTAGAGTCTGGTCCATTGTCTGCGTGGTTGGCATGTAAAGATAAATTGTGCAATGCTGTTGTGATATTTTCTCTGTTTACGTTTGTAATTTTAGCAGACGAACGTATTTCAAAATTCCAAATTTTGCATCAGATACGGTGAAATATAAAACACAAGTCGTAGTATTAGTATCTGCAAAACGAAATCTTAAAACTAATAAACGAATATACTGGATGGCCAAAGGTGAAACAGAAATAATCTAAAACACAAAACCGGTTCAAGCACTCAAACGAAAAGAGTACGCGTAATTTAACATCGATTCTACTAGAATTCAAAGTGTTTCTGACTTATTATAATTAGAGTCAACCACTGGTCTTACATAAGGGACCTTCTGTCGAAGAGTTGTGATACAATGCGAATAAACTTAGCAGTTGCTAAAACCTGGTACCTAAAAGATCTACGAGCAGTATTGAGGAGCTTTGTTGATTGAGATCCTTTGTCTTTGAATTGCTCGTACTATATAATTTCCTTTGTCCCTCTGTTTACACATTCGAGATGTTAAAGTCCTCGAAATATGTTATGGTAACATGAACAGTGCAACGTCCTGAAACTACTGTGACAGACTGCTGTTTACATTCTCTACAGTCGCTACACAACGAAGCTGAAATAAACAATAGGGCTCGCTTTGATGTTGGTTCCCAATTAATTTTAACTGCGCTACAAAAAACTAGCTAGCTTAATTAGCATAACTGAATTGAAAATTCCACGATTCATGCCTTAATTAGATATGGACCAATAATTAGATTCCAAATATGTTAACACAACTAAGCATTTTAAATAAGTTCATTGATTGATTTGAACAAGCAGCAATTACTACAGGATGTCAATTTCCAAATTTTATATAAGCCTTTCCTTTCAATTCCTAAAATGTTGAATTTGAACACTCAAAAGAATTGTAACGAACATTCACAGCCTTACAGCTCATCAGCAAACACTTCCAACCCTAAATTTTATGAAGTGTTTGCGAAAGACGATCACAAACATACACAAGAAGTAACCCTCAATCACTTGTCTAACGGAACGTTACTCGGTGTATTTCCAAAAGCAAAACAATCAAGCAGAGTGTTCGTTCACCTCTTTGGAGTAATTTGTTTCGAACGATAGGAACTGTGAGGTCGATAACAAAAACTATGCTCGGCCTCACCGCGGCCGCGGTACCCGAAGGCAACTCCGTGAGGTATTTATAACCGGATTTTAATGTTGTTTGTTTTCCATCGATGTGAAGTGACTCGTGATGCAGAGCTGAACATTGATATCTTTTTATGGAAAGCTATACAGCATCTTTTAAAGTTGTTATAAATGATCGCCTCTGAGGGTTACATGAAAAACATTTTGAATGTGTTTTACTAATAACACATTTACATAGAACCATCATTATTAGCTGAATAAATCTAACGCTCAACACGAGCGACCCATAAACGTATTTAAAAAGCGGATTGATGATCACACTAAGATTGTAAGTCGCCTTTTAGGACACTCCAACGAGAAAAAGACATGTTCTTATTACATTCTAAAACCGAGACGAATTGGTAATACTGGACGAGTATGTCCGTTTGCAGGAAAAATAATGAGTAAAGTACTCCAAAAAATTGTAACTCTAATTTAATATACAGTACAACATCCTCGCTAGAGTTTGGCATCAACGCTGCCACGGGCGGCGCGTTGCTGTGGTATTAAAATATTTTGTAATTGAGACATTATAACTTTCTCCGATCCCTTCATCACAAAGCGACAACCCAAAGCCGAGGTTGGCGCCCTTGGGCTAGTCACTCATAAGATCTTAGCCGGCTGAGTGCCATCTGCGCTCGCTATTTGTCCGGATGAAACTGTAGTAGTCGCAGGACCAACAGCATCAAAAAAGAAGAAGAAAAAAGACATAACTACCTGCAAGCATGCAGAATGACACAAACCCCCCAAGAACTTTGACAAAAGCAGAAGATTCGTTGTATTAATTTAAAAACAAACACATATTTAGATCTGGGCAACCGGCATTTAGATCTAGGGCAAGTAGCACTTGAACGCTAACAAACTTAATGATATACAGTTAGGTGTCAGTGGTACACGCATGACTACAAAACAAACGACCATCGAACGAGGAGTCCATGCTAATGTTCCTTTAATGTAAACACACTAAACAAAACTGTTTAAAGATGTTCAACATAAATTAGAAGAAGTAAAAGTACATAAGACAGCGATCTTGGTAAAAAGCAGCTTCCATTTGGACTATAGACGATAGGTGAAATAAATGCAATCACAAAACATTAAAAGACGCTAAAATAGAGATTCTCTCCATTATTTGGGTCAATTAGCAACGATAAACCTAAACTAACGATAAGAACTTTTCGTTTTGTATTCAAGAGATAAGTCATAGCCTGCCGTAAAGGAATAGTTTCAGAGAGCATGTTCCAAATTAACATCAACGATCGCCAAAAATAAACTGCCATAAGACATTAAGTATCAAATATATATATGTTTAAAAAATAATAAAATAAAAATAGTTTATTAACACTGTTAAAATACATAAAATGACCAAATTATATTTTTGTTACTGCTATGTTTGTTGAGGATCTCTGGCTACTGCAGTAGGTAAAACCTGTGTCGCAATAACCAGTGTTTCAACAAAGACAATTTATTACGACCATAATCCTCAATAGTAGGGCTACATAACCTGACCACTTTAACCACTATTGCCTTATCATTTTAACCAAATTGTCAGCAATCAATAGAAATCAACAAATACGATTACGTATACAAAAGCAATACACTTAACGAATTAAAGCGTCACTTGCTTTTAATTTGAATGAAATGTGTATATTGGAAACATGTCAACACATTGACCTTAATACATCTAGAAACACGATTATCGATGTCTGAAACGTCTCCCTTCACATTGTTTTGTTTATAAATGAGTCATACTCATTAATTTATATCATTCATTACGAATAAAACGAATACATATTTGCTTTGAATACTTACTTGCCCATTTACTTTGATAAGGAACAAATTAAGATTGTACTCGTAGCTGGTTGATTTAGATAGGGCACGTTATAGTTTTTTATATATAGAATTCAATAAAGTAGGAAATTGATTGAGCACAAAGTTCAACTTCATAAAAGAAATTTATAGTTTCATCATTGAGGTCATATAGTTATAGTATAGATTCCAGCCATGATGTCAGGTGTCGAAAAAGTATTAAACTACTACTCCATCAAAATAATTAGGCATTGCTTTGTCAAGTAATTAGGCATTGTTTTAGTAGAGAAGTACGTACGATAGAGTAAAATAGTTGCTCGACGAAAGCATTTTATTTGAGTATCTTGAGTAATTATCGTGTGGATAAATGACATTAGTTTGAGAGACAGATAACAATGATTTGACAAATCATTGCTACAAAATCAATGCCTCTAACTATTTCAGTGTTTAAGCATCTGTTTAAAAAGCATTATGTTAACTAGACAAAGAGTCATCTTATAATAAGGTAATTACTTATCAAAACCAGCTATTCTATTTTAAAAGACAACAGTAATTTTTTTATGAAACTTTGATGGAGGTGGATCGCCTTAAAATTGGATTAGAAGGATTTTAGTGTATTAAGTTACACTTTTTGATAAGCGTAGAAAACTTGTTGTAACACAGTAAAAACGCAAGAGTTAAACACATACATTTGATATTGGCAAAAACCAGACACGGATTTTTCTTATACATATGCAATTCACCATCGTAACACTTCTATCGCAAACTTTATCTGAAACAGAGTGGAGCATTTCGCTTGAACGGGCCAAGTGCATAATTATTAATATCCACATAGCCGACTGTTCATAAAACTGTATTAGACTAATATCCCGTAATTATTTCCGTCATTGCAAAGTTCAATTTACAAAGACAGTTATTGACTCGTACTTGAAAAAACCTAGTTCTGAAAGTCGTGACATCAATATTTGTAACGGTGTAAGTTGAAAACGCAATAAAAACTGGTTCTGGTCTGGGATTATTTGGATTTCACGTACTTATCAACTCCTATCTCTTGTGATATCTAGCATAGCAATAAATACTTAGTACATTCTAATGATAATTATCTTGGCAACCAAAATTAAAGGCGAGTGCTATTTTTACAATGTTCTACTACTCGTACTTTTTATTTGGACAGGTCCATAAATAAGGATTTTACTACTTTCACTCCCCCATTCTATTTTTAGGAACCTGCACACATATAATTTTTACGGTTTTCTTCGCTGGCAGCTATTTTAAGGGAAGCAGACAACTACGAATATTTGTTACTTTTTACTGCAATAGGCTTTGCTCTAGCGAGAATATTGAGTGAATGGAATGAATTATTGAGACGCTATGTTCGTCTGTGGACGTTTTCTGAGACGATACTGATGGTTATGTACGCTAAAAGTAACGATAATTTTTTTAGGTATTGGAAGATTGCGACTTAGCCCTGCGTTTGAACGAAAACAGTTTCAAGGCTAGACTCTACATAGCTAAAGCTCGAAAAGAAATGAATGAACTGGAAAAGCTGGAGGAAATGAAGAAGAAACTAGAAGACAAGTTCCCTCAACACCTGGACTTGGTGACTTACTTCCTAGACAAGCAGTTGAGGGTGGAACTGGAGGAAGAAGGCGGAGGCGATTCTGCGGAATATGATGATAATACAATACTTATTTAATAATGCTCTGTGTGGTTTAGGTGATATGGAAAGCGGGCTTGTTTGTTTTACTTATTTTGTTTGTCTGATTATCAAGTCGTGTGACAGCGTAATAATAGTTTTCTCATATTTTCTTTAAGTTTGTTGTATGATGTGAGTTTTACATAACTAAAGCTAACAGGGCAACCTTATGTTTGGATTCGACGCATTCATAGAAACTAAATTGTCTATTTTTCATTTGAAAAGACTAGCAATAAGCTGGCGAATTATTGATGGCTATATTGTGCAATTTTCAAAGTGCATTTTGAACTTTGGCACTTCCTAATGCTTAGTTTATAATTGCGTAGTTCTATTAATTTTATTATTATTATTTCAATAGATTTCATTACATAGTTTTTACTTTGACAATAAACATTTAATTCAGAAAGCTAAGTGCTGTTCGTTAATCAGGACACGTGTCACTAAGTCACTAGCTGCAAGTTTAATGGTAATTGATTGCGAACTTATCTTAATCCCGTAAATAAAGATTACACCAGAGATAGTCATGTCCTACATTAAATTGCTTTAGGTATATTTCCATTACGAAATACGTAAGATTTCGTATTAAAGTACTGTTGCCAAACGGATGTAACAATATCGACTTTCCTTGACGTAAATATTTTTAAACTCTTGAAACAGAACTTTGAACAGTGAAAATAATGATGATGACAAAGATGTTCATCGGATTTTGGAAGGAACAAGGGAAACCAACTCCCTGGAAACACCTCAGCCCTCAATCGAGGTCACGCTCAAGCGGGCGTCCTAAGGGCGGTTCCAAGTATAAACTTGACTGTCTAAGCGCCTTCCGCGCTCGCTAAGTTGTTGGATGAAGCTGTATGGTCGCAGGAACAACATCATCAAGTATGATCGATAAGAAATCTTGCTTATGCTATGAGCGCTATAGCTTCCTTGAATATATATTTTTATAAAATAAGAAGTGTACTGTACAGTCCAAGCCGCGGCGCCATACTTATCGTATATATTTTTTATTTAATTATAATAATTAAAAACGTGCCAAGGACGCGTTGGCACACGCTAAAAGAAAGGTTCCGTTGTCATTTCTTATTAAATGACTTCATGAAACAATAGCCCGAATGACGACTGTAGAATATTTTTTATCGCGAGTTCTATTTCAAACAAGGTTGCCGTTGGGAAATCAAAGAGGAAGAGAATGTGGGTTATGATTTTAAAAAAGTTACCTCCATATTATTGTATATTTCATTTCAATTTCGATGCTTGAAGTTACACAGAAAATTATGGTTTTTGTACAAACGAGTAAATTGTGTTCCCCAAGTCATTTATATTCTGCAAAATTTCATACACACGGCACGACACGGCTTTTAAAAAGATTCCCTGTTAGTAACCGCCTCGTTTATCTACGGGACCCTAAAAAACAAAGGTCATTGCCCGCATACGAATCACGGTCGCGCATCCAGCACCTTTCGCCTTGAACGAAGTCTTGCTGACCCCGATAGTTATACAATGACTTTCTTCAAAATTGTTAAGATTAACTGGCTAGACAATTATGATTCCTAACATTTGTTTTAGGAAATTGGACGAGAGACCGAAGACAAACACTATGTTTTAAAAACATAAATTATAGTAAAACAAATGTTCGGATAATTGCCAGTCGTGATTTAATTATACTTTCCTAAATAATATAGTGGCTTTAGATTGCTACAATGTTGAAAAAGCCTCTAAAATCTTTGCTGCTTTTTGTGTGGATAATGACTATTGTAAAATCTTAACGGAAGTTTTGTTTAGGTGCCTATGGCCCCGTAGATCATCTCGAATACGATTTTTTAATACGTGCAGATCCGTACTAAAACCGAATTCAAATTAACACGAAGTATTTTATAAAAAGACTATGAGGAATCTGCCTGGCTAGCTACCACACCGTGCTACCTAAGTCCTGTATGAAAGGTAGCAAATCCAGCGCCTCATGAGCACGCTTAAAATCTCTCCGCTTTATCGTTATCATCAGATGAGATGACGACCAAGGAGTTTTTTTAAAAGACTGAGTGAATATTATCCCCTATCTTATTGTATGAGAAATAAATCGTTAATATCGGTTCACAACTGGCGTTGTTATATGGTAGTACAAACTTTTTTGGATGACACACTAGACATGGGTGCCGGGCCTGAATTTGCGTTTGGCCTGAAACGCCATTCAGTGTTGCCAAAGCAATGATTTAAAATGGGCACAAAAATCCTTTTAAAACGACCTAATCTAATGTATATCACACCCAAAATAGTCAATCGGCACGAGTCGCATATCAAAATACACATAAACATATACGGGTGTGCTTGATAACCTCCTTTTTGAAGCCGGTTATAACATATTATCACATTAGATTATTTTATGTTTTAGTAACCAGAGGAAGAAAAGATAAAGATAATATGCAGTAAATTGTAATTTTAAATTAAATTTAATGCAATTTTGAACAAGCAATGACGTACTCCACGATGTCTATGTTCAGCAGTGGACGATTTCCATACAGTGATCAACAAGCAGACGAAAATAAACTACGTTCAAATTGTGTTATTCGATGTAATATTTATGTGAAAGCAATTAATAATGATAATTAGTTGTCATTAGTTGGACATTAGTTGATGAGTGAAAACCGGCTCGCACGGGTACTTATCTACCAATGTTTTAATACGAGTAACTCTCGAAGGCAACCGCGTAACTATACTCTATCTACGTCTGATTATTTTAACGGCGCCGGGGAAATTTTTATCCTCCTTTCACTTTTACAGAAGCTTAAAGAAAACCATCTTTTAAAAGCAAGCCTGTAGTCTGTAGTATATTTTAGGCTATAGTTAAATTATTCGTAAATTTAACATCAGTTGAATAGGTATCATCTGAATTTATTCAATAATGTTTTTTGCTCAATGGGTGATGATAGGTGACGATAACGCCGTACTCACCCAGAAGGTGCTTAGGTTATATTTCATTACCGGATCTAACATGAACATAGCATAGGGCTTTGCCTAGCAGTGATACAGTACAGGCTGATAATAATAATAATGTGCACGTACGTGCTCCTTTCAAATAAAGAATGGTACACAACATTATACCAACACTCACCTAACAGCATTAGAACCCCGACGAATGACACGCAGGAGTACAGGAAGGGCAGATATGTCCACAGATCTGTTGACAAACATACTAAAGTAAATAACACTAAGATCTTTAGGATAACATATTTAGCACGATGCAGGCGCTGTCGTATATTTAAACAAACAAATCAGCTGCATACTTGAGCCTAAAACAGCTTTCATTGTACATGTAATCTATAAAGAAATCTGACTAACTTGTCTATTGACAATGAGAAAGTTCACATACTTGATTTCAGTGTATATTACTCAATCACCCCGCAAATGCTACTGATTTGAATGAAATTATTAGCGCAAGATAAATTATGCCCGCGAATAGCGCATATATACTCTTTTCCTATCACTTTTTGCAAAAGACATTGCAAAGTCACATTTGTTAGCCCCTAGTCGGGATCGAGATAAGAAAGGTTTCTGTGGAACACGATAAATCATCGTCAATAGCTTATATATGTCCCCACTGCCGGGGCTCAGGCCTACTCTTCTGCCGAGAGTGTATAAATCTAAATCTTGTAAATAATATTTCTGCACATTATTAAACAAGTCTTCCGGCCATCTCACTATAAGGAAACCTTCTAGAAAACAATTAGTTATCAATAACAAGCAAGGCCTATCGCCTAAAATAATCGCCATCAGTCATATTCAATTACCCCTCAAGTAGATAGGTGTTAATGTTAATGATAAAATTGCTCGCTACTTTCTCTCCTCACGGTGTTTATTCATGCAAAGTTGCAAGCGTCTTGCGAGTATTGTCCGCGGAAACGAAAGACATGTCAAAATTGGCAAGATTTTATTCATAAGCGTGTCAGGTAAACGTCTGCTGGTATGACAATGGAATTATATATTGCTGTTTTTAATTAGTACCTCATTGAATTTTATGAAGAGAGAATTATAATTTATTGCTTTAGCGCGACGAGATGAGACGAAACATTTATGTTGCTACAAGGACCAAGGAATACGGAACGAAATATAACGATAACCAGCTGTAGCATGGCCTGTCTGAGTCTCACTTCACCACGCTTGGCAGGCGGATTGGTGATCCCTACAAGGTTGACTCGTAAATACTATTGCCTACTTGATTATGTAATGCCATGTGGCGATCCTTCAGAATCCGAGGGTGAACAGCACCTACTAGTCTATACCAACGCGTCGTAGGCCACATCGTTGCTTACTATTAGGTGAGATCGTGGAAAAGCGTTGATCTACATATCTTCAATAATAATAAAAACCACATGTTCGAAAAGTAGTAGAAATATATTCATACAGAATGTCTACGTCCGGATGTAAGAAACCATTCGCACAGAAGCAGCAAGCAATTCAAAATTTTCCGACAATTAAATTGACTTCGAGTTGGGAAGCACTTACTACAAGATTTCTTTCGTTTCGGATTTCTTTCGGATTGGATGCAAATTGTATGATTCCGTAATTCGGATTTTGAGTAGGTTTCAATTGGTCTTGGTCGGATCATGTAGTAGGGCCCTAAAGGAAATGAGCGATGCCGGGACTCATTTTTACATACGTTACATTAGGATCACTTGTAAGTATTTAACTGACAAAGTAAATATATATAAAGAATATAAGTAAGAAACTATGTATCTATGTATGTAAACAAAATTAGTGAGTCAATTTTAACCCACTTCTGACTGTCGTATCGATTTGTTTCATTGTAGTACAGATGACAATACAATAATTTGGCACAGCCAGATGGATAGATAAACTATTCAATGGGAACAAGTAAAGCCCTCGACTTTGAGCTCATTGAGTCTATTGCATTACACTTAGTGACGAAGCACTCTACTTGTACACTGCCAACATTTTTTTCTAATTGGCATTGTTAAGGCTAAATGCGTTGCCTGGGAGCGCCTGGGAGGCACAGGCAGATATAATCCGACCTTAATCCTACCTCACACGTGGTAACGATCACATTGCGTGTGAATAAGTTGCTCTAATGTATTGCGTCTGTGATACCAGTCCCATATATCCGGGGTGTGTCCATCCACACGTCTCTCGGACAATGGCCGGTCACGCTTGGCCCCTCTCCACGCGCAATTACACCTAGACAACTATTGTACAGTTTTTGTAATGATCAACAACAGACAAACCCAAAGAGTGACGTGATTGCTGTTTATTGCATTTGGACAATTGACAAAATCGCCAATGAGAAAGTTTTATATCTAGTACAATCCATTGCATCACATTACTGTTACAATAGTTTGAACGTAACGTATGCTCAATAGGATATATTTTTATTGTAATGTTTGTTTGTTTTAGTCATTTTGGTATCATTGCAGGGCAAAGGGTTGCTTTTTTTCAATGTACAAATGAACAAAAATATTCCATACACCAACCAAAGTTTAATTTTAGATACTCGTATTTGAAAATACATTCTCTTAAAAAATACTATCCGTAACATTAATCTTTTTATAGAAACTGGCCAAGTGCAAGTTGGACTCGCACACGAAGGGTTCTGTACCATTAATTATAAAAACGAGCAAAAAATCTCGTTTGTTGTTTTATTCTATTCTTTAGTAATTGTTGTTATAGCGGCAACAGAAATACAGATTTCAATCGTCTAACTATCACGGTTCATGAGATACAGCCTGGTGACAGACGGATGGACAGCCAAGTCTGAGTAATAGGGTCCCGTTTTTTACCCTCTGGGTACAGAACCCTAAAAACAGCGAGGGTAGATATCATTATAGCATACAACAATTAAAATAACTTTATTTGAATATTCGGAATAGCATATCATTTTCTTTATTTTAAAAATCCTATCAACTCTCTCAAGTCATAACATTGTTAATCATATTGTTGACCAAAAAGCATGATGATTAATATTCTTAGTGCAGCACTTACTTAACAAAGCATCAATACTGGATCGGTCTCCTTCCACCCACGCCGATATAACGTAGGCCAAGCCGAGCATGCCCACTCCAAGCAGAGCGAGCACAACAAAGGTTTCGTATACCCGCCCTCGCATACCGCGACACCCCGCGAACCCTGACGACTCCGAGAACAGGTATGCGAACGGCAGGAACACGAATAGAGAGAGATTTGAGAACAGGAACACATGGTTCCAGAGCCCTGAAACAAATTAGTTTATTTTATTATTAGATTAGACGAGTGTAAGATGACAAGTTAGTACAGAGTGTGCTGTAACGTGGAACTGAGTAAGGAATCTTTAGGAGGTTGATATAAATGTTTTAGAAATAGCAATTATGTAACAGGTCTACTAGGTACTAAACCTAAGGTGTGTATGTCTTAATAAACATGTACTAAATATATACAATGTCTTTTTAAATAAAAAAACAACAACTATCTAACATAGGATATGTTAGACAGTTATTAGTTCTAAGATCATTATAATACTGATTCCACTATTAGTACATATTTTTAAAATAAAAACCTTAAATAATCTGAAAAACATATTTTATTGTTTGAGACAAATATAGAAACCAAAATAACCTATGCTGATATCAAGAAACCAAACCGGTCAACAACACTGACATTTATAAACATAAATGTTAATTTAGATAATAGAAGTCTAGAAACGAACAGAACTTGACACAAGTCTTCACATTACATTATATTGAATGTTAATAGTATACATTGAGTGTTACAGAATTTTCATAACACAGCAGTAGAATTTATAAACGTAAAATGACCTGATGTTACATCAGCTTTACTTCGTGTAAAGTCAAGGTAAACAACGCGTAAAGCAAACAGAATACAGTACAATTACTACAGTTATGAGTTATTGTTTTCAACAGAAAATTTTGCTTAGTTTTTGGTTGAGAGACTTAACATATTATTATGATCTGTCTATCTGGATTTTTGTCCACCTGTCTAGTTGACCTGTCACCTAGCTAGGATTTAGAATAGGATCACACTATCAATCCCATTTTATCCCGCGATATTAAAAGGCGACTCAGAGATAATATATGCAGGAGATGGGCAGCAGCATCTACCGATGTAACAACAACATCTTAATGTGACAACCAATATGCGATGTGATAACAGCGAATCACCTCATCGAAGGTTTGCCGTGGCCATCTATGAGGGAGGCTAATAACAATGTAGCTCATAATATAAAAAAACAACAGAAAATTCATTTTTTTTATTTATTTAAACAGTTTATTGTACACGGAAACATTACATAACACAAGAAACAGAAAAAATATATACAAAAGGAACAGCTTATTTCTAAAAGAAATTTCTTCCAGCAGTCCTAGGTCAAGGAGAAATATTAAAGAAAGGAGGGCAGTTAGGCGTGTACGATATAATAAATATAATAGACGATTACATAAATACGATATACAACAACAAACTAATATATATCAATAATAATACATACATACTTTACATACTATAATTATATATTAACTTATAGTGATAGAAAATGTTCCTTGACGTTTTTCTTAAAGGCGGAAACAGTTTTGCTGTCGCGTACAGTGTGAGGCAACGAGTTCCACAATCTGGCTGCATGAACCGTGAATGAGTAGGAATAGAAATCGGAGTGATGGGAAGGGATGGACAGGATTGTCCTAATGTGAGCTCGACAAGGTTGGTCAGTAGGATGCGAGTATGTAAATCGCTCACTTAGGTAGCTAGGATAAGAAGGGTTATTTAGGATATTGTACAAAAGGGAAAGGATATGAGCATTTCTACGAAGGCGGATAGGGAGCCACTTGAGCTGAGCGCGAAAAACTGACACGTGGTCATATTTTCGCAACCCGAAGATGAAGCGTAAGCAAAGATTCTGAAGTCGCTCAAGTTTGTTTAATAGCTCTTCGGTGACGTCCAAGAAGCAAGAATCAGCATAGTCAAGAATAGGGAGCAATAATGTTTGGGCTAGAGAAATCTTAGTTTTCAATGGTAGGAACCATTGAAAGCGCTTGAGAGAGTGAACAACAAAGTGAATTTTCTTGCTGATCTCATTGACATGCTCCACCCAAGAAAGATTGCAGCTAAGGAAGACACCTAGATTTTTTGCTGTCTGAGTGAAAGCAATTGGAGTATCGTTATACAGCACAGGGGGGACAAGGGATAGGTCAAGTGAGTTGCACATGTATCTACTCCCGATAATCATGGCTTGTGACTTATTTGGATTTACTAATAACCCGTGAGAATTCATGATTCTGAAACTGAATATACTCGATTTTTGTAATGACACTCGCAATGACATACTAAATTCATGCAACCTGTAATTGTTTGTTTTGCATAATGATTTGATTACTGTTATTATGATAATCTCTCACTTCCAGATTGGTAGTGTTTAAAAAAAATTATGATGGGTTTGCACTTGGCCTTCATCTTATTGTTATTATATATCAGTTTATAGCATTCTAACCTTCAATTACAGTTCCAAGTCCACTATTGGACATCAGCCATATCCCCTCCCCGTTGATAGGCTGTCCACAAGATGACTTGCCATTATCATATCAATGGAGTAAGATACAAGGTGATTATGCTCAGTTTTTTAGAAATTTGCCTATGTGGCCTTTAACTACATCCACAGGATAACATAAAGTGGTCCCATTCTAAAGCCAACACATTTAAGCTTTTGCTAACTAAGTATAGTTAGAAAAATAATAAATCTATCAAGGTCGCAGTGAATGGTTGGGCACGGTGGACCACCCCCCTTGTCTCAATAGTTAGATAAAGCTTCCATGTATGATTGAGAGCATAAGTATTTATAATATTTACTTAGAGGAAATACACCACTCACCCTGTATTAAAGAACTGTTAAGCCACTTGACGTAATAACTATTGGGGTACAGTATGAGCACTTCGTTGCTGACTATCGACACGGGCAGCAGGAGTGCTGAGCCCAAGGAAACGGCCAGGGCGAAGGTGCACAGCCACAGGCTAATTCTGTACACCTTGACTTCATCCTCGTCTGCTGAGAAGTAGTCCTCGCTGTCCCGGCGACGGAACTTCTCAATTACCATAAACGAGAGAAGATACAGTAGGATGAAGAGTAGAAGAAATATCTGAAACAAAGACAAACTTGTTTAAAAAAAGTAAGTAAATTATTAATAGATAAATGCTACTACTCAATCAAGGAGTTTTTGGATAATGGGAATAAGTAGATGACATGAGAATATTTCAATTTTAATAAATATGATGACATGTATTCATTTTGATGTTATATGCTGAAATATTGTACAGCCTAATCGGCTTAATTTGGAGAGACTTCATATATTTAAGATCCTACAAAATGTAATACCCAAATTAACAAATAAAATTATTTGATTTGAGACAAGGCATAAGTCATTCTTGAATGGAGGGTTTTACGATCACAGCTCAAAATTGGGAAAATCGATATCAAGTAAGAAAATTTATCTAGACTATATTTCCTTAAAGTCTCTAAGCCTGAGATATTTATTTTCAAAGTTCCGAAATATTTTTGGATGTTCATCACTTCGTCAGGTTATTTATTGGTCAGGACTTAGAGGTTTATTGCTCTTTATGTGTGAGTAACAGATGTAAAAGCTAGGTAGGTATATAATGTACATCATGGAACCCTATCAGGGTATTACAATTGCTTAAAACTAAATATAATACATATTAATCAACTCAGTTCTAGCTTTGAAGCAATTTCATCAGCTAAAAATTCACACCAATTCAGAAAAATATATTTACGTATGAGATGTATAACATGTCTCTGTATTTTATATTGCTAGCATTGAATAGTCTCATTTAAAATTTCTCATTGTTAAGTAAATAATGTCTCAAAACTAATCGTCCTTTTGTTCAACTTCAAAATTAATGAGAAATAAATAGTTTATAGAAGAGTGTCTTTTGTTTAAAAATAAAAAATAAAACATAAATAATCATTGTGCTGTATGAACTTCAAATTGGTAGGATTTAAGCTCAGGCCAACTGGCGGTTGCTCCTTTGAGGATGTAGATGGTTAGTTAGCTACTAATTTGTGGATGAGCAGAAAATTCAAAGGTTTTAATTACACATTCTTGAATTATTTATATAGTCAATTACGAAGTTACCAGCAAAAATTTTTTAAATTTACAGTAGGAACTAATTGCGGGACAAGGGTTTTTGGAAAATCAATTTGTTCGAATAATCAAACTGCATACATATCAATTAGCCAAATACAGTGTAAAAACTGTAAGACCAAAGGAGTATATTACTAAATATAGCAAGATTTATAGACATAACTAAAAAAACTGCTTACAGTTAAAACTGACAATACATGTTTCCATGTTGAACTGTAACTTCGGAAGATTGAAAAGGCACCTTCTAGACCAATGCATAACATCTTCAGCCTCATCGTCACTTAGAATCAGGTGAGATTAAGGTCAAGTGTTGATGTATCCTTTATAAGTTGCTTGTTTGTCCTTCCTTTACATTGTAATGGTGTCAGAATCAAGGAAGGGCCAAAAAATGACATGGGCTATTTCCCCCTGAATAAATCAAGTAGTTTCCATGGTATAATTTCTGAAGTTCACGCGGGCAAAGTACAAAACTCAAGTAAATATTTCAAGTCATCCCTCTTTGATCTTAGCTACAATAAAGATTTAAAGAGTAAAAACAACACTTACAATTTGCTCCCTGACATTATTGTGAAATATCTGTTCACGCAAGTCAGCGTCCTCATCATCCATCGTCCGACAGATTTCTATCTCTTTATTGTTATTCTACAGCGTTTCACTGAGAAATAGCACTTCATTTTCACATATCACAGCATTTTACTCATGTAAACAAACCACACTTCACCACTAAGGTTTATTATTCTGTAGGAACACACGCGGAGATTCAGTTAAGAATATCTTGGGGCACATTATTAGAAAAGGAGCACATATTGAAACAATTATTTTATGAAAAACACGACCAATTTATTGAAAATTTATCAGCTGAAAGCACAGAACCACAGTCACATCGCGAATGAGAATGACATCAATGACAATGAAATAACATGACAGATGCGTGTGTGCGTCTCGCTCATAGTATAGAGTAACATGTCTACAGATCTCTATATATGTACTAAACAGTACTAAACATGCCTCGCTCGAGTGGTCAGTAGTGCTTGACCAAGAATTATCCATAAAACAGCTCTACTCCAAGTCCATGATGGGTAATGTTAATTAGCGGTGGGCAATTATGAGATATATTAATTAAATTAGTTACTAATCCTTTTTTTCGAGGGGTAAATCTTTTTCTTAGGAGAGAAGTCGGGTTATGTGGAATTTCCATCCACTAAAACCCCCTCGGTGGTCATCCTCTGCGCAAGCCGAGGAGCCTTGGAAACTCCACGAACACTCACTTCCTTGGCGTTTTAGCCACGACAACTCGGCAGGCACGGGACCACGTCATACTACCCCTGCCGTGCCCCTGCCTTTCAGTGGTCGCCAGTTCACACCAATAGGGCGGACAGAGCTCCTACTCCAGGGGAATCGTTGTGACGCAGTGGGGCATTTAATTTTGTAGTTAGTATATCTCGATTATGCCCATCGGTACGTCAAGCATCTCTACACAAAAGCCTCGTATACATCTTGCGAAGTATCAAGTCTGAGTATCAAGTCAAGTGTTAAGGAAGTGTTGAATCCCTGTGGACAGGGAGTGACAAGTGCAAGTGACAAGTATTCTTGAACTATTCACTCGCACTAATCAGTTTGCAGCTATTATTTTGTCACCCGCACTTGGCATTCCCTGTCCACACGGACTAATCACAGCAACTTGACACTCAACATCATACTTTACAAGATGCATACAGGACTTAACGCTCAGTGTCAAACAAACAAAATAAAGATAGAATAAACTCTTTGAAAAAAATGTCAATGTCATCTGTCAGTGTCATACAAACAAAGTATGAATCCTTATGAATCTGTTGGTAATTTGGTATGAATACTATGCCTAATTGCCTAAATTTGCCTGCCTAGGAGCATTTAATAACTACGTTTTAATGAATGCAAAGAGCAAAATTCAAAATAAATGATGAACAGATGAATTTAAATGCTCCTGGAGATGAATGAATGAGAGCAAACAACACAAGCCACACATTCATATTTCATGTTTTGATTATTATAGTTATATAGTTATGTTATCATTCCAAATAATTACTTCCTCAGTTACTGTGTTTGTTTTTTGATTGGTTGAAGACAGAAGACATGAACAGATGTGGACATGAAGTTGGTTGTTGGTTGCTGCCTTGCCTACCATGAACAATAAGATTTAAATGGAATTTGAGCTAACTGAGCCATGAATTCTTCAAATTGTTCGTAATATATGCAGTTACTACGTTTGTACTCAAAGTTTATCAGTGAGTTTATGTATGTTTTTATGTTTCAGCGTCATGGCAACTAAAGCCGGAGTTTTCAGTACGAATAGTTGTTTGCGACCATTATCTGTCAAAACCTACACCTGGTATTGATGTGATTTATTCAGATTTCCGAGGATCTGACATCAAACAGGTAAATTAAAACAATAACTTTAGCCTTAAATACAAATGGCATGTAGGCATTAATATGTAAAATGTCCCACCTTATGGGGTGCCCCCTTTTGTGCACACAAATCATTTGGTGGGTATTACACTTTTTATCCTCTATTAGGTGGACCAACAACCTAGTTTAGGTTGTTAGAAGTCCCTGGAGGCATGTAACATAAGGGGAGGCCAAAGTTCAGCAGTCAATGATTTAGGGTGTACAAAAGCACAAACACATCTATCGGTTCATGTTGATTCTATTACACAAAGCTTATGAAATTTTATGGAACGTATAGATATGCTATTTTAAAGTATTTTCCTTCAAGTTGTAATATCACTCATTGAAAAAAATACAGGTAGACTAATATAACATGGTAAAAAGAGGGTACTTATTTTTTTATAATACTTGACTCTACACAAGAAGGTGGTACACAGTAATGGAATGAACAAAACTATGTAGATTTTTTGCCCATTTCAATGAACTAGTGGTCGAAATTCGACTATAATTAATTTAAATTTTTTATGGATAATTTTAAAGAAATAATAGCATTAATATAGCATTCTGCCCTCCTCTATATAAACTATATGTGTGTCAAATTTCATACTCCTTCGTCCGCGCAATTTTCGTAAAAAAGGGTACAAAGTTTTTGCTTCACGTATTAATATTTAGATTTGTCTAATTTAAATGAATTTGTCTAATCATAATGATAGTCATGTTTAGCAAAATGTTTTGAAAAAATGTTTTTAGGTCCCAGTATTAAGGATATTCGGTCCAACTCCAGATGGTCACAAGGCATGCCTACACATACATGGTGTCTTTCCTTACTTCTATGTTCCATGTCCTTCTTCTAAACCAGAACCACAATTTCTTTATCAGGTACAGTTTTCACATATATTTTTCAAGGTAAATTCTAACTGGATTTAGGTGATTAATTTTTCATTTCTATTGTATTAACTGCTTGTCTTCCAATATTAATAATCAAAGATGTTTTTTAAGACCGAGGCACTCAAGGGAGGGGAGTGCAAACCTCCTCAAATTAGGAAATTACATGTAAAGAAGCAACAATGGTTTAATTTCCTATCTCAAGAAATAGAGGCGGAAATAGCATTTGTTAAGTCATTTGAATCATCATATATAAAACTGTGCTGCAGAAACTTTAAGTCACAGGTTTTGCAGTATCAGTATATATCTTGGTCAAGAAATGTACTTTGATAAGTATGTGAATGTAAATGTACAAAGAACGGTCTTATAAAGGACACCCCAATTGATTATGGGACTTTTTAACAGGACTTTTTTTATACAGGTCCTTTTAACTTTGAATTATTTCAATTGTGACACCTGTGGGTTCCATTTTTTACACTATTCTGTATTTCAAGTCTGTTCTCATTAAACAAAACAGCAACAAAAATAAGAATGAAATATAGAAAATTGTAACATTTCAGATTGCAGCTAGTCTAGACAAAGCTTTGAATATAGCTCTTAAGCAGGCGACATCAACAAACCAGCATGTGTATAAAATATCTCTGGTCAAAGGATTGTGAGTATGCTTGTTTATACCCGTACGAAACGAACTACTAAGCTGTACCAGTTGTACTAACTTTGATCAATATGGAATTTTATACATTTCAGGCCTTTCTATGGATTTCATGATAAAGATCACCTCTACCTAAAAATATTTCTATATAGTCCAAATTTGATCAAACAAGCTGTTGAACTATGTAGTAATGGTGCAATACTTGGACAGACATTCCAACCTCATGAGTCTCATCTAAATTTCACTTTGCAATTCTTTATTGATTTCAACCTATTTGGAATGAGCAACATAGATTTGCAAAGAGTAAAATTTCGAAAATGTGGCATATCTCAGAATAGCGATGAACCTTCTAGTATTGAGGAGTTTAATTTAAAACCTGAAAGTGTTTGCTATTATGAAGCAGATTGTATAGCATCACATATAATTAACAGACAGAGAGTCGGCAAAGGTGATGGAATTGAGAATCCAGGCTTAGAAGAAGTGTGGAACCAAGAAATGGAAAGGCGAAAACAATTAAATGTATCAATATCAATGGCATCAAAATCACTAACACAAGGTAGAATCAATGATGAAACAGAATCACATTATAAATTCCAACAAATGCTTCTAATTAAGTTGTCTGACTTAATTGATAACCCAGTAGATACAGAGAATCAGAATAAAGTAGAAGACGTTAACTATCCAGCTGAAAGTTTATTAGGTTCACAGTTATTTAATGCTGTTGATGTGAGTGTACACCTACCAGATGAATCACAAAGTTCAAGTTTGTGTGAGCCATTGAGGCTTGATGAAACAATAACTGGTGACGATATGGACAAAACCATCGTAGATGAGAACGTAGCTTTGAACAGTAGCCTTTCTGTGCACTACAGTCAAATTGTGCGTAAGTAAACTAAACGTATTACTTTGTTAACTAGTAATTACTATTTTAGCATTAAGGTAGTGAGTAATTTAGATGAAGTTTTATCATGTAATGATTTAATGGTTTTTAATATGTATATTTACAGTTGACAATGATGACTTAGAACTAGTAGGTATGTTGGAAGGCATGGATGAAAATCAAGTTGAAGAAGGCAGTATTATGGCAACACCAGCAGGAGAAGATGATGTGAACTTTGAACTAGATGATGCAGAATATTCTCAAGTATTCAATGAAGACACTATTCTATTGGAACCTTATGAAAGGCAAGTCTACTTCTGTTATTTACATTTATCATTAAAATACCTGTTCAGTAATTAATTTAAGAACCTTTCAGTAAAGATGACAATGATGATTCCCCTACTTGGAATGACTCATTCTGGGATGGAGCCAATATACCGCAGTTGGATGGAACATGTGATGACAACCGTAAGTAGATAACTGTGAGTCTACCATGAGTTTACGCAGGTGGTAACGTATATCGAATACTATCGGAAATGCTGCTCAGTCGAGATGCGGGTGACAAGCACAGAGCGATAGTTAACGATATACGTTATCGCTTGCGTAAACTCATGGTAGATGCACTGTATAGCGTGGATTATGGATAAACTTATTAATCAACAGTAACAATTCATTCTTGAACAAATGCCTCCCCCTTGGTATGCGACAAAGACTGATCGCGAGTCCTTTACAACCAGTGGTTGATTAGTCCATCTAGTGGGAACTGCCTGTTACACATTTCCCAATGTATGGTTGCCACTCGAGAATCTCCCGCTCCCCATCAGTTATCCGTTCTTCGAGCTTTGTGGCTTCCCAATCGCTGCGTAAGCTTATATGACGATGTATTGAAGATATACTATGATATTTTAGCTGTGAGTACATCGGTGACATTAATTTTTATTTTTAGATGTGAAGAAAGTAAGAAAACGAAAGATGAGGCCTTTGAAACTTGGTTTGTCTCGCCCTAAAACAAAAAAAACTAATTTAGCTAAACCTGAAGCTTCTAATGACGAAGATTCCAAAGGGATAAGTGATTCAGATGAAATCAATGCCTCAAGAGAAACTATTGATAGTATATCAAATTTGCATTTAAAGAAAGTCGTTAAAAAAGAAATAGAAGAAACTGTTAGGGATTCTAAAGACTCTCTCAAAGATACTGATAACGCCCTAGTCAAAGAAGAATCTATAACATATCTTGTTAATAAGTTGTCAATGAGCCAAGAAGTTTCTCAAAAAGTAGCTAAAACATATGATTTAAAAAACAAGTATGAGCCTTTACCTGGGCCATCCCATTCAAATACAAATATGTCACGGCATAACGATACTTTTAACAATTCTTACGATTCTAGTCCTGATGACGCAGGAATATTGAGTTTTTATGACGTCTCAAAGATATTCGACAAATCAGTCTTAGAAGATCATGATAATGATATGTTAGGTATGCAAAATGCTGAGATAGTTAAAGCAGAAAATATGTCTTCAATGGAACCGAATATGGATAGACTAAATGTCACAGATCAACTAGATTTCAGAGAAAGAAATCAAGTTAAGGAACCAAAATCTGAAAACAGTATTTTAATTTTAACATCTAAAATAAGACCACCAACTAAGGACTACATAATATCTAGCCTAGAAAAATATAAAATACCTAAATGTAAAAATCCAGAACCTTACTTTTCTGACTATAAAGATGTGGGTGATAAGGTAGAAGTAGGTCAAATGTTACTCAAACTTCAGAGTAAACTAGCTCGAGATCAAAAGCCTTTGGAGCAAGTATTGAATACTACAAGCATAGAACAATGGAGGCAGTTGTTATTTCTTCAAACAAATGAGCTAAATGAAGATACATCGAAACCAGAGACCTTAAAAACGTTATTGGCTGGTAACAAACATTGTGTAATAGAACCAATGATAAGACCCCCAACTAGAAAACAAGTCATAAAATGGTTTGATGAACACAATAAAACAAACGAAGTTGATTCGGAACTAGTTAATAAAGCTAACATAGAAATCAGTAAATATATTGATGAACTAGATAATTCGCAAGCCTTAGGTTTAGATGAACATGAAATAAACAGCAGTGTTAGTCTTGAAGCAAAAGAAAAAGTAAGTCAAGATATTCTTGTCTCCGCCTACATAATTATATTCTTAATCGATTCACTGAAATATATCAATGACTTACAGGATACAGCAAATAATTCACTACAGGTGACGATGCAACCCGATGGTTCCTTTCTCTGTTTTGGAAGTGGTCAGATTCAAGAGAAATCCATTGACATGCCAACAGTTGAAGTAAGTTTATCAGTTGACTCCTCGTAACCTCCGTAACCATAATCCTCATCCCAAAGGCGTTTTATGATAGTGTCCTGATATTATGTTATTTCACAGGTTGATTTCCTAACCATAATGCTTTTAGAAGTACATACATCTGTAAGAGGAGACTTACATCCAGATCCCGCGATAGACCCTGTCCAAGCTGTATTTGTTGCAATAAAAAACTATTGTCCTGGAAACCATTTCCTAGCTAAAAATGTAACAGAAATCATAGTTGTTGATGATATGTCACCGCCTAAGCTTCTAGATAGATGTACATTTAATGTAGCCGTAACTTATGTAAGCAGTGAAAATGATTTGCTAGATAAAATAATCGAATTAATGAGGATTCATGATCCGGATATTATATGTGGATATGAAATAGAAATGAACTCCTGGGGATACATTCTAGAACGATCGCAAATATTAGGCTTGGAAATTGTGAAGGAAGTTTCTAGAATCACAGAAAAATATCGACAGAAGCGTTGGAGATCAGACGAGAACGATTTTGAAGGTAGAATAATCGGCAGGGTCATGTTAAATGTTTGGCGTTTGTTAAGACACGAGCTAGCCTTGTCCAGTTACAGTTTCGAAAGCTGCATGTATGAAATATTGAAGGAAAGGGTACCAAAGTACAGTTACGCTCAGTTGTCACAGTGGTGGAGTAATGAATCAAGAATATTAAGATGGATTCCAGTTGAATATTATTTGACTAGATTGTTTGGAACTTTAAGAATGTTAGAGAAGTTGGATATCATCAGTGAGTGTCTTATATATTTTTACGTTTCACTCGATTGTACATCACCATTAATTGAGTTAATGCATATTTTGCAGATCGCACATCGGAGCTAGCAAGACTGTTCGGCCTTCAGTGGTGGGAGGTGTTGACGCGAGGCTCTCAGTTCCGAGTGGAGTCTCTGATGCTGCGGGCGGCGAGGCCCCTGAATTTAATCGCCCTGTCGCCCACCGTGCGGCAAAGGGCGGCTATGAAAGCACCTGAATGCCTACCACTTATATTTGAACCAGGTACTTACATTGAAGACTGCCTGACATAATGTCCTATTCACATATATCATTCTTTTGTTTTTAATTGAATTTTCTTACTCCAGAATCTCGATTCTACACAGATCCAGTTATTGTTCTGGACTTCCAAAGTCTGTACCCCTCCATGATGATCGCCTACAATTACTGTTTCTCTACATGTATCGGACGCGTACAAAATATAAATGGGTAAGATAACAACTACAGCCACATTACGTCGGTCAGCCATATATACTTTATTTAGTCATTTTTTAAACTATATTTTATTTAGGTCTATCCAGGATTCAGAGTGAGTATTTCGAGTAACGTATACGCAAATTTTATCGAAAGTTTTCAAAATATATCTGAATCACTGGACTATGATTTTTTTTTAAATCAGAAAAGCATAAATCACCACGTATAATATTTCAGTAAGTACTATGTTGGAATGATGACGTGTGCGAGAATGATATTGAGATGCACGAATAGCTGAAAACTAAGAACCGTTCGTTCTTTAGTACAATCCAACGACACATAGTGAACGTGATTTAGGTGGATAAGAAATACGTATATATATATTAAGGATAGTCGTTTCTATCTGTTTGCCGTACTGCATAACGACCTTACCGAGCACCTGCCTTAATTGGGTATAGTAAAATTGTCTTTCGGATCCCTTTGGACAACGCTTTCACATTGCATACATTGTATTATAATGTTCACGCCTCTCTAAAGGCGCTATCAAATTATTATTTATCATTAGAAATCGTTGTTTTATTTGGTGTTTTGGCGCCTGGCACCTATAGCAACCGCTCGTCTAGTTTTCTCTCTATCTCTCTCTATCCTAGGCCGGCTCTGGCCTTAGCCCAAAAATCTACGTTGAAAACTGATCCGTCCACAGCGACTCAGCGTACGAATTCGGCGCATGGCGACTCCGAATACCAAAAACCAAACTGGAAACCCTGGTGAAGTCCGATCTAGTGCACTGGTCCCCAGTCGGTGTGGGCTTCGTCAAATCTTCGGTGCGTCGCGGGGTGCTCCCAGCGCTGTTGCGGAGGATCCTGGCTGCCAGGCAGGCGGTCAAGAAAGGAATGAAGCTGCAAACCGATGAAGCTGTCAAAAAGGCTATGCATTCACGGCAGTTAGGTAAGATCGACGTATGTGTCATTTGTAAATAGAACATGAGCTTATCATCGCAAAGAATGTCGCTTTGTAAAGGGATCGGTGATTTGAGTAAGATTTCGGTGATACGGTCGGCAAAGAAAGTGTCTTTATGACAAAGCTTCCAGCTGATAAAGCTTCCAATGATTGATAGTATCACCAAAATAAATGATTAGGAAGTTTTATTAACTAACGTTTTTAGGGTTCCGTACCTCTAAAGGATATCCTCCCTAAGACTCTTTTTCTCAGAAACGCGTGGAGCTATCCAGTTGAAATTAGTATCGAATACTCAAGTCTGCCGTTCCTTAGATCTGTGAAAAAATCTTTATAGGTCAACGCCATAATAAGATATCATGCTGCAGGGGCTCAGGCCTACTCTCCTACAGAGAGTGTATGGGCCATAGCCCACCACGCGGGCCCATTGGGGATTGGCCGACTTCACATGCCTGTTCAAGACATGCAGGTTTCCTCACGATGTTTTCCTTCACCGTTAAGCAATCGATTATGTACTTGAATTGAAAAACAACTCATAGGTACACGGCTGGATTCGAACCCGAAACCCTCAGATTGAAGTCCGCGCCGTGCGACTGCGTCATCGACGCTTATAATAAGATATACATAATATCTGTATTTTACTCCGTTTCCATACAAAATGCAAGGGAACCAAAACCTATAGGGTACTTCTTGTTGACCTAGAATCCTGAAATTTGCCAAGAAGCAAGGTCTTACAGCATAACCATAGGAATAAACCTGAAAACTAGGATTTTTTAATTATAAAACAGTAAAAACAGCTTTTTTATGTTCACAAACTTTGTAGTTGAAAGCGATACATCGGGTATGTAATGTAACCGCAAAGTAAAGTTTGTTCTTCAATCGGACTTATATTTTCGGTAGAGCAGTAAGTATGTTAATTATTCATATTCTGTACGGAACCCTCGGCGCGCGAGTCCGACTCGCACTTGACCGGATGTTTTCTGATTTATTCAACAATTAAATTTATAGGTTTAAAGTTAATAGCAAACGTCACGTACGGCTACACGGCGGCCAACTTCAGTGGCCGTATGCCATGCGTGGAAGTGGGCGACAGTGTCGTCGCTAAAGGCAGGGAGACGCTGGAGCGAGCTATCAAACTCGTCAAGGATAACAACTGGAATGCTAAAGTAAGTTCCTTTGTTAGAATTCCGTACCTCAAAAGGAATCCTAATCACTTCGTGGTCCGTCATTCTCTGTGTAGACCCTTTTTCTCAGGAATGCGTGGCGGTATCAAGTTGAAATTAATATCAAATACTCAAGTCTACAATCCCTTTTATCTGTGAAAAAATTAAACTTCTAAGTCAACGCAATAAAAAGATATTGCCGCTTATGACGAATGTTTTGCCGATTTCCGTCGCTAGCGCAAGGAATCAAAACCTATAGGGTACTTCCCATTGACCTAGAATAATTAAATTTGGCAAGAAATAAGGTTTTAGTTAAGGATTTACCATTTACCATTAGTCGAACCTGGATCGAATTATGAGTCCAATCGTCCTACGTCCATAACGGACGTTCATCGTTTGCCACCGATCAGCACACATCACCTCTCCTCCCAAGAAAATGCTCGGCTCAGGGTGAACCCACTCACACATGCGCGTATATATGTGCAAACGTCATCCGTTCGATGTATGGCAGTAGGAACCTATATCACGACATTTGTTTGAAATGTCCGGCCTGTGCACTAATCCTAAGTGAATTGCAGTTAACTTTCAGCTAGTTAAAGTTTGGTTAAAGTCGTAATTTTTGTTGGTTTTCAGGTGATATACGGCGACACAGATTCCATGTTCGTATTGGTGCCCGGCGGGACGCGTATCGAAGCCTTTCACATCGGCCAGCAGATCGCCGACGCCGTAACAGCTGATAATCCCGCGCCGGTAGCACTCAAACTAGAAAAGGTAACTTCTTTCCATCCAAAGCTCGCTCTGAGGCTCCGATTGGCCGAAGGTAAATGGTTGTTTGATGGTTGGTTGGCAGAAACATCGGTGGCGCAGTGGATGAGGCACGGACTCTCAATCTGAGGGTTCCGGATTCGAATCCAGCCGTGTACCTATGAGTTGTTTTTCAATTCAAGTACATTATCCGATTGCTTAACGGTGAAGGAAAACATCGTGAGGAAACCTGCACACCCATGAGAAGAAATTCAATGGAGTGTGTGAAGTCTACCAATCCGCACTGGGCCCGCGTGGTGGACTATGACCCATACACTCTGTAGGACAGTAGGCCTGAGCGCCTACAGTGCGTATATTGTTGCGCTGTTGATGAAATGGTTGTTGATTTAGCCCCGTTTGACATTTGGTAGGTTTATTTTCTCTGTATGGGGCCAAGTCTCTTATTACGTAGTGGCACCAACCAAGTGAAGTTTAGCCATGTTTCATACAATTTGTCAATAACGGATTCGAACTTAATTTGCGTCAGACTGTCGTCAGATCAATGGGAGCAAGCATCGAGAGTGAGCGAGACAGACATCAACGTTGACTTGTGTGTCACATTTATTGACATGCCACATCGCGTTTAAAATGCTTAAATATTCACAGGTGTACCAACCGTGCATCCTACAAACCAAGAAGCGGTACGTGGGGTACATGTACGAGAGCGCGGACCAACAGCAGCCCGTGTACGAAGCTAAAGGCATCGAGACTGTGAGGAGAGACGGGTGTCCGGCTGGAGTTAAAGTAAGTTTAGCAGTACACCTGTTTGTGGGATTGTGACGTAACTCTCGTAGTGCAATACACGAGGTGGCGTGACATCCTCAAAAAGACTACTTAATAATAGATTAAATCGGATACTGTATTTAAAGACAATTCGATGCATAACAAGAGAATGAAAAGATATTTTTTTGAACCCGACTGCATAATTTTTTAAACTTTTGATAATTTTAATATACCCAGAGTCACTCTCGCAGTAAATAGGAATCTAACAGCACCTCTCAAGCTAAATTCCATCGAGCTATTCAGGCCGCAGAGCGTGCTAAACAATTATACATACATACTCTCAAAACACATAACCCTCCTGCTGGCGCAGTCGGGTAAAAACCACGCGAAGTTTATTTTAAATCATTTTTGTAGTGCTTATTATGTCAATCTTTACTTCGAAACATCTGGAAAAAGTGCCGCTTTAGGCCAATATGTTTATTTCCCTTTTTAACCGACTTCAAAAAAGGAGGAGGTTATCAATTCGACGGGAATATTTTAAAAAAAATTGTCTTACCTCAGAACTTTTGACTGGGTGAACCGATTTGTTTGATTCTTTTTTTATTTAAAAGGTGGTGCTTCCCGTCTGGTCCCACTTCAATTTGGTCCAGTTCGGACAACGGCATCCATGAGAAAACGATATAAATCTTAAATTTGCCTTAACAAAAGTAGACTTTTAGGCCAATTGAAGAAGGTTTCCAGTACTTTTTGAACGCATTTACTTTTTGTTCATACAATAGTCCTCTATCGATATACATCAGCAGAATTGTGTGCTGCCAACTTGAAAAACAAAATTGCCGCCTCTGCAATAACTCGTCAATACACATAAGAAAGTTTATATCGAATCAATGTAAATAAGCAGCTTTTGTGCAGCTATTGCAGCGTTCCCTGTGCGAGCTATTCGATCACGGCGACATGTCGCGTGTGAAGCGGGTCGCCATGTCGACGCTGTCGCGGCTCGCGGCCGGCTCCCTGCCTCCCCAGGAGTTGTTCTTCACGCGCGAGTACCACGGGCCGGGGGGGTACCGGCCCGGGGCAGCGGCACCACCCAACGAGATAGCTAAGTAGGTCGTCTGGACCGAGTTGGGTATTTTTGTTCTTATGTTTTCGTAATAGTCCGAATTAGGATTTTATGGGAATAATGAAAAAAAATCCCAATGAATATATACAAATTTGAACAGGACAGTGTCTATCAGGTCGACTACAGGTCTAGCGCTTAACTGAGTCGGTTCCTGAGGCATGGTAGCGGCACGGGGGGTGGGGACCTACCTACATACCTCAGGAACCGACTCAGTTAAGCGGCTACTGTAGTATGAAAGAAATCCTTTTTTCAACGATAAGTGGAGAGTTCTGGATCAGCATCATAATTCAATACCTGAAAATGCACCTCCATCATATCATTAAGCTTTTTATTGGGAGGATCTGTCCACCACGCTTGCCAGGTGGATTGATGATACATGATATAAGCTGCCCTTTTTGAGTTCGTATTTTAGTTTTTTGTTAGTTGAGTAGTATTTTCTTTTAGTATAATTAAATGATACCCAAAGGTACATACCGTATGGTTCTATGCTAAATTAGTTTTACTGACGAGAAAAAATTTAACCGCCTCCGTGGCCTAATGGCTAAATGTTGGATTAAAAATCCTGGTCCTGGGTTCGATTATCAGTGGGGGTACCTATCGGTGCTCGGTTTGTTTACGTGCTACCACTATGTTACCCAAGTCTGCCGCCATACATCGGTATTAACAGCAATGTTTTGTTCTGGTTTGAAATGTAGCAGAGCCAGTTTTTTTTTCCTTTTTCAAAATCAGATCTACCATTTTTGACAGATTTCTTTGAGTGGCCTTTAACTAAATGCAGGCAACTCTTGCAATTCAGCGTTAAAAAGTATTGTTATGTTGTTTAGACGAATATATTCCCGTGATCGTCGCGCGGTTCCTCGTGCCGGCGAGCGCGTGTCGTGGGTCGTGTGCGCGGGCGCACCGGGGGCCGCGCTCGTGAAGCTCGCGCGCGCGCCGCACGAGCTGCACGCCGAGCCCGCGGCGCCCCACGTCGCGTACTACGCTACTAGGGTGCTGTTGCCGCCGCTGCATAGGTGCCTCTCCTTGCTAGGCGTCAACGTATTTAAATGGTGAGAAACTTGTGCGAAATCCTTACTAATATTATAAGTGATACAGTTAGTTTATTTGTCCTTCCTTCCCTTCACTAAGGAGGATTAACTGGATTTGTTGTATAGCGATAGTTGAAGGGCCGGAATTTTTTTTATCCTGATCGACCGAGATATTTATTTCCCTTAGAAAGTCCACGCGGACGAAGTCGCGGGCAAAAGCTAGTATAAAATATATGTATTAATTACAAGGATCTTGATCTGATACTTCAGCCGCGTTCTTATAAATATTGGTTTTTTTTTCTTTCTTTCTGGGTTTCATTTTGTTGGGACGTTCTTGCTTGAAAGTTGTAATGTCTTTAGAACAGCGTCGCAATGCCTCTTGCCTGGATTTATAATTTTATTTATTGTAATTTTATTGTATGCTTGTGGCTTACAACTACTCATAGCGACACGTAATGTTGAAATTATAAAGTAACTATCCATTATCAAATCTCATAGACAGCGTTAAGCTTCGGTGATCCGATCACTTTGGCTGTTCAAGCACTACCGATCCGTCCTCAAAAGCATACTGCACGATTACACCGTCTCTGCCGGCGGAGATGGAAATTAAACACCACTCCACGACGAGCAATAATCCTAGCGCTTATCGCAACTATCGTCACATTCCGGGCCGATTTTCTGCGATCCCTTCATCACAAAGCCACACCCCTAAGGCGAAGTGCCGAGCGGGCACCCTTTGGCTAGTCGCTCATAAAATCTTAACCGGCTGAGCGCCATCCGTGCTCGCCAAATTGTCCGGATGAAGCTTTTATAGTTGCAGTACCAACAGTCTGAGTTTTCGCCTCACGACTGCCTAATTTTTCTCCCCAGGTGGAGTGAACTAGGATACAACAGGGAAGTTCAGCAGCGCCAGACGCGCGGTGGTATAGCTCGATACATGTGGCGCGCGCGCTGCGCCGTGTGCGGGTCGGCGGGCGCGCGCGCGCTCTGCGGCACGTGCACAGGCCCGCGCGCCGCCGCCGCGCTCGCGCACCGACTCACGCGCGCTCACTCACACGTGCAGTGCTGCCAGGCGGTCAGGTTCCATCATATCTACGAACTACGCGTATTTTGACAAATAAAGAGGAATCGTTATGTTTGACCGCGGGTTATAAGTTACATAACATCGTATGAAATCAAAAATGGTGACTTTTGTATAAAGTGCTATCAAAAAATAATAATTAAAGATTTTGTCATGTTTGGTATCAAATTAAAGGTCTTGATGAGTACACTCCGAAAATATTTAGATTACGCATAAACATATTCCCCAGAAAAATATATTTTAATGTTTATACTACGTCTAATACGTTTCTTTTAGCAATCGGGTTATAACTTTTTAACTTTCTTTTTGTTTCTAAATCATCATAGGAATAATTTAAAATTCTTTTTCCAGTTATGCGATTCGTGTTGCGGCCACCGACAGTCTCAACGCTGCAACAATACAGAATGCCCAGTTCTGTGGCGGAAGCTAGCAGCGGACCAAAAACTAGCCGAGCTCAGAGATATCGCCACACACCTGCCGGCACAGCTCTCTAAAGAGAGTCTCGACTTTTGATACTTAGTTCAAGTTGTTATTCAAATCATGTACTTATTAAAATTTGTAAATATATTTGAGAAATTAAAAGCTCTTTGAATATGTCTATAACACATACAACACACACTTTTGGATTGGAATGATGGATGTGGAGCATCAGTTGAATATCACATCACACGTCGGAAGCTTCGAACAAATGTCATGATATCGGCACACATCGAACGGATGACGTTTCTTTCTATACACGCGCATGTGTAGGTCCGCGGTCCGCGCGCGCTATAAGTAAGCGTGGAGACACGTCTGCTGTTCTATGGCCACTTTATACTACGAGGGGCATACCGAAATGATCGGGAATATAAAACAATGCATACAGGAAATAACTAAATTTATTTTTATTGCTTTTCGAAGTATTCTCCGTTGCAGTTAATGCACTTTTGCATTCGTTCGAACCAATTATTATAGCAGCAATTCCAGTCCGAAGTTGACATGGTCAAAATCGTCGATTTGTATGCTTCCACTGCTTCTTCTGGACCTTGAAACCGCTGACCACGCAATAAATCTTTGATTCTAGGGAATGTAAAGTAATCATTGGGACTCAGATCAGGGCTGTATGGAGGATGATCCATTAATTCAACGTTTTCCTGCTTCAAAAACTCGCTTGTTTTCTGAGCGGTGTGAGAGCTCGCATTATCGTGATGGAGGATTATGCGTCGTTTCGGGTTACCTCTACGGAGTTCGGATATCATCTGTGGCAAACAAACCGTTGTATACCAATCAGCGGTAACCGTTCTCCGTTCCTCTAAGGGAACTGTGACTACATGTCCTGTTTTCGCGACAAACGAAGCGACCATTTTCTTCGATACGCTGCGAGAGCGGACAACTTTTGTTGGCTTGATCTCACCTGCGAAGACCCAGACAGCCGACTGATGCTTTCTTTCTGGCTCATATGAATAGATCCATGATTCATCACCAGAGACAATGTTATAAACTGCTTTTGACTTTCCTCCGTTGAAGCGTTGCAGAGTAGACCGGCACCAATTGACACGAGCCGCCTTTTGCTCTTCGGACAAATTATGGGGCACCCAGCGGGAAACTAGCTTTCTCACTCCCAGTTCACCATGTAAAACAGTTTGTATCGCAGTCATACCTATCCCTAAAGTAGCCCGAATCTGCTCATATGTAATATGTCGGTCATCCTGTATCATTCGGCGCACAACAGCGACATTTTCTGGTGTAACCGCTGTTTTTGGCAGGCCTGTGGAAGGTACGGTGCCAAGAGAAGCACGTCCACGCCGGAATTCAGAATACCAGCGATCTATTGTCGTCTGGCTAGGCGCTTCACTCTTGAATATAGATATAAGCTCAGCGAGACATTGTCCCTGAGATAATCCTCGTCGAAAGTTGTAAAAAATTATGGCACGGAAACTTTCTCTTGTAAGCTCCATTTTTTTATCGACCTATCAATTTCAAACTGATATTGTTCTTTAAAAAAAAATTTTTCGTAATTCGTTAATAATACTGTTATGTGTTTTTTGTATTATAATGATGTGATATAGTGCAAAAAGTGTCATGGACGGTGTTATAGTATCAATGACGCAAAATTGCGACGATTTCGATGCGATCGAAAGGGTTTACCATGTGGAGTACATTCGGTATATGGATTCTTTCGAATTATGTTGAAACCAAGGCTGGCCTTAGAAATTCTCGTCAAGAATCGTCAAAACAAGCGATAAAATGTACACATTATACATTTTATTAAGAAAACTGAAAAAAAGATATGTTCAGAGTAGGCTGTATGGCTTTTTTCCATTGCCTTCCCATTCGGGAGAATTAAACTACTACTACTACTAGAAAACTTTTATATGCTCTTTGGAAAACTTGTTGAAAGAAGTCAAAGTCAAATGAAGTTTCTTACGAAGTTTCCTTGATAAAAGATAAACAGGAAAAATTGAAAATATTAAATTGTATGTACGTCCGACTACATTATAAAAAATATCGCCTGGAAGTCATAATGTTGAAGAACGTGGAACTGCGGAAATTGCCTGCAGGCCATCTCTGTAGTATAGCTGCAATTCTAGAAACAAACCACGATTGGAAGAAAGTTATGTCTTGTATACCGAGGAATCCACGGAGTGAATACTTTGAGCCTAAGTATACCAATGAACACATCAAGTAAGTAATTTATCATGTTCACGCAGGTGTTGCTTTGCTTCTTTCCAACAAAACAATAGTAGAAAATGAAATAAAACTTTAGTTATAGTTTAAAAATAAAACTTTAGTTTACATGGAAATACATTTTTGAAAACCTGTTTAAGTTGCTTGTTAAATGGTTTTTCTATTCTTTGTGTTTTGAAGCTATCATTTTGTACCTATCGTTGAATATATCTTGATATTAACTATTTAAATGGTCATTAAAATTTTCCAGGCAAATTGAAGACCATGCCAGGACAAGCAATCGTAAATGTGCCGAGATACTATTTGAAGAATGGGGCACATCTGGTAGAATCAGGCCTACACTGAGCACCTTAAAGGAGGTGGTGCATCGAGCTGAGATTTACAGAGCTGCTGATGAGATCGCTCTGATGCTAAAGGGTAAATTGTAAACATTAAATTTTAATGGTCTGGTCTTGAGTGGTCTGCACTCTTACTTGATTGTTTTGAAAGTTTGAGAAAGGCAAGCTTTATAATTCTAGTTTATGACTTGACTTCAATCTCAAGTAATCGCCAATCTGACTGCCAATCAAGGTAACAATTCCCCTCAGAAAATTATGATTTAACCTGTGAATGAAACTTATGTTCAACATTGGACAGTTGTAGCTGATAATAAGCTATTTTATAAAATCGGTAGGCAAACATTATTAGTTTAGAATTTAAGAAAAACTAAATTTCTTTAACATCATACCTTGTGAACAATACTTATCAGTTTATAGTTTGTGTTTATAAAATCCATACTAATATTATAAATATATGTGACAGTAATTATATTTGTTTGTCCTTTCTTTACAATGTAATAGAGAGTCCGAATGACTAGATTTTTTAATAGAGGCTACTTTCCAGATCTAACGAGTATCTTACATGGAATGAATTATGAAGTCCACTTGTCCAAATTTGTGGACAAAATCTAGTCACTAATAAATGTCTTAACACATTTGGTCCTGTCTAATGACAGAATATGTTCTAGACTAAAATATAAGATACCTTTCATACCAATAAAATGTTTCCAGAGATCACATTTGAAATTAATGCCGACGTAGTCACATACATAAACTGATATGGTATATGTAACTTCCTTCCAAATGACTGGATAGAATACCTATATGTATGTTAGAATAGAATACTCTTAATTATGGAAATAGGTGGTACAATGTTGTTGGATTTGATACATACCTAGAATCTCTATTTCCTACCCTAAGGCATATATTTTAATTTTTGTATCTGTATTTTGACAGAGTCTCCACCACCACGACCAAACGAAGGGCCAGGAGCACAGATAGACACGAGTCTAACAGCCCTACTTAAGTGGGAACAACAACTGTATGCCAAAACCACCACCAATAACCGCACCACTATGCAGATGAAGTCTCTCACAGAATCAAGCAAGTTGTCTCAGTCCTGCAATGACATACCAGACTTTAGTGCATTCGATTCATTCCCACTGAAGAAAACTGCTAAAGTGAAATCTGAAAGTGACTTGATTAAGTTCTCAGATTCTTTACCAGACTTTGATATGCTGCTGCCGGATGAGTCTCAAGCACAAGACATAACACCCGAGCCACATCACACTGATATTAAAATTGATACTGTTATCTTGACGGATGAGAACTTGATTCACTTTGAGTACAAGCACTTGGAAGCCATCACAAGAAGATTTTCAGAAAGACTTCTATATACCCCACAACAGAATGGCCCTGGCACTCTGGCAGGGAAGATTGGAAGTGGTGGTTTCGGTGATGTGTATGCTGGATTCCATCCAAAATATGGCCAGTTAGCTGTAAAGAAAGCTCGTCCTGGGTCTGCCTTTGCAATAGCATTGAAATTATTTAATTCAGAAGTTAAATTCCTCTCTCAATTTAGGCATAAAAACATTGTGCCAATATTAGGTTATTCAAGAGACGGAGCATGTTTGTGCATTGTCTGCGAGTATATAGGAGGAGGCTCATTAGACAGAAAGTTGGAGGCGAAAGTATTGTCAGAGAAGCACCGCATCAACATTATGGTCGGTACAGCAGAAGGATTGAGATACTTGCATGGATATGAAAAACCTGAGGAGAGCAATCCAGAGTCACAGAATGGGTCTGTCTCCCAGAACTCTAGGAAGAACTTTGTCCATGGTGATGTCAAAAGCGCTAATATCCTACTGACAATAGACTTTACTCCTAAGGTAGGATATATTTATAAAAAGGTATTTTCAAAAAAGAGATACGCGGAATGGTACAAGTACTCAATATTATTTTTTGTTTCAGTTATGCGATTTTGGTATTGCAAAACAGTCTGAAATGACATATCAAACCACAGCACCTGTGGGTACCCAGGCTTACATGGCTCCTGAGGGCTTCAGCGGGACTGTCACTCAGAAGAACGACATTTACGCCTTTGGTATAGTCCTGCTAGAACTTCTCACTGGTCTGAAACCAATTGTTGTGAATAACAGTGAGACCATAAATATCAAAGATTTTGTTGAAGAAAACTGTCCAAATAATGAAATAAATCATATACTAGACCCATTTGCCAAGAAGTGGACTAAAGCAAAGGAGATCTATGAATTGGCCAAGAAGTGCTTGGTAAGGCAGAGGCAGAAAAGACCTACTTCTGAAGATATTTATAAATATTTGTGCAATATGATAGCAGATATGCCTGCAGCTGATGCTCAACAGGCTTCTCAGCCTCCGCAAGTGTGATGCCTTGGTCATAAGTGAGAAACAAGTTAAATGTTATACTAAGAATTTGTGGGTCCAATTCCTCTTTGCTTTATTGATTTTTCACATGTTATATTTTACAAAAGCTCTGAGGAAAGCTAGTTGGCATGTTATCGTAAACATGACATGAACCTGGTTGATAAAAAATTGAAGAGAAGAGAAAAGAATCTGCAGTTTGATTGGACTAAGGCCTAGCTCTGGAGCTCAGTGTGATGGAAATCATGCGTCAAGTAAAGTCACACATAAGATCAACTGATATGCAGCTCAACAGCATATGCAGCTACTGGCATGGTAGAAAATAATATGAACATAAAAATTTAGAACCCTACCGAGATTTAGAACAAGCAAAACTAAAAGTGATATGTGTTGAAATGATATTTTATTTCAGAATTAATTATAGTATCAAGTATAGTAATTTATATTCGATTTGTATATTTTTGTATTAGGCATTTATATTTGCTGTTGTTTTGAAAACACTTTGTAAAACCTATCTGAAATATTCATACATTGCCCGTAACTTTGTATCCTTGGGCTTCAGAAATTATTACACGCGAACCACTTAATCGATCAAGATAACAGTAGCCTGTCCCTTTCGATAGCCTGTGTGTATTGTGTTTCATTACGATTCGTTGCGTCGTTGAAGAGCGTCGGGTCGGGAAAGAATATATGCTAGGCTACTTTTTATTAATCAAACAAGTCGTTCCTGTGGGAGATTATAAATCGCAGGCAGGCAAACGCCAATAATTATGGGGGTTTGAATATTAAAATAAAGTATTTAATATAAGACAATGTATTAAAAATGTATATTTCATATAAAGTTAGTTTACATATTTTTACATCTATTTAAGAGAGTATTGTATATAGTATTACTAAGATTATCTTTAAGTTATCAAATGAAATACATTTAATTTAAGTATGAACTAATACTTTTATTGAATCAATCTTGAGCTGAAATTCTGAATCCAATGAAGTATTTGCTAAACTGTTTAGAATTAGTTCTTTCTCATAGTCGGGGCATAGGTTTATCATAGTTATGATTATATTTTGTATTCTCTCTAAGACTTGATCACTGTTAGTGACATATAGAATCTTGAACATTATTGAGAGTAGGTTATGGTCTATACATAACCGCCATGTGCACCAACAATACTTCAACCATGTCTCCATACACTGAAAGGGAAAATTTTATCTTTAAGTCATGTACTTCTGACTCCGATGTTGGATTCACAATCAGGTCCTGGGTTCTATGCCCAGTGGGAATAACTATCAGTATTCTGGTGGTGGGTGTAGGGCATGGATGATGAGCCGAACCTTTATGGTGAAGTTATAGACATGCCATGCCATCAATAAAATAATTTTGAATTTGTGATTATTGTGAAAATAATAATAATAAATACTACCAATTCAAAACTATACAAAAATAGAAACCTTTTCAATCACTTCACAATTTTTTTCAGGGTGATTTTGTGATCAGTGACGTGCCAAAATATTGTGCTATGTAAACAACAGTGTTAATGGCACTGTTGTATTCTATGAAAGGTAGCAAAGGCAGCCCCTCAATAGCTTGTGACTTCTGAATGGTCACACTTAACCATCCAACAGCTCAATCGTCATTTACCATAAGCTGAGTTGTAAGACAAGTGCAAATCTGTTACAATTGTTTTTAAGTTCCAAAAGTATTTATTAGGGTTCCATACCCAAAGGGTAAAAAACGGGACCCTATTATTAAGACTTGGCTGTCCATCTGTCACCAGGCTGTATCTCATGAACTGTGATAGTTAGACAGTTGATCACACATTATGTATTTCTGTTTATACTAAAAACCAGAATAAAATAAATATTTAAGGGGCTCCCATACTACAAACGTGTTTTTTTTGGATGTGCGATGTAACTACCAACGCCATCTAGTGTCATAATCGAGGCGCATTCATTAGAGGATTTTTGGTGCATATTATTATTTATGGTTTTCCATATTTTAAATATCCATATTTTATATGGAACCCTTCATGCACGAGTACGAATCGCACTGGGCCAATTTTTTAATACTTACAACAAGCACATTGTTCAGCAGTATCTCCCCAACAGCTTCATTGCAGCAAATGTCAATATTATCATGAAATATTACTTTTAACTGTTTTCTTTTTACACATTTTACTTTAAGTATGTCAATTATCTTCTTAGTGAAATAGAAAAGTTTAGCCTTTCTGTACAAGTTTGATTCTGTGTACAATTGATCTAAAAGATTAGAGTACAGATCTTCAGTTTTGATGATCTGAAATATTCACAATATTGGTTACTTTTGTGCTGTATTAAGAATAAAATTAGCCACAGGTCTTCAGAATACAATTATTCAAGTAGACTGGTCATAGCTTCTACATGTGTCAACAACATCTTACTGTAATCTTCAACCTTCAAATTCCATCATGGTAGACGTCGATTAGTTATTTTAAAAAATCTTGCTGCTTACATGCAGCACTAGTCTTACGCAGACAATTGTTAAAATTCTTTAGAAGCTGCTTGCCTGTCTATTGATAATAAATAAATTATGGATTTGTTTTATACTAAGTTTTGCAATAGAACTGGGATCACTTTTACAGGGGGCAGTGGGATATATTATTAAAAGTGTACATAATTTACCTTTGCATCAGATGGCAGAAGTTTCAAAAGCTCCAAAAAACAGGTCACTACTAATTTTGTAATTTCCAAATCTTTCTCTTGCATAACTTTCATCAAGCTCCCGTAAAGTACTTCATAGTAGTTGCCAGTTTTAAAATCAGTTGGAGACTGCAAAAACAATTTTTCTGATGCTGACACTCTCAACAGATAAATGTCTCAATACTCTATTTTTACAAATAGTACCAAGTTTTGCAAAGTAGATTTTGGACATTCAATTAAACTTTAACTCCTTTATATCCCATTAATTACAGTTAATGATTGGATTTATGATATGAAGCTTTTATTTAATATACATACCAAATCTTTCAATATAACATTGCAACATTTCAATCCCTTTATCTTATTTTCAGTAATGTAGTCATCTATTAGTAGAAGGGATACCGGTAATGTCTTCAATGGGTTTAGTGTAACATTATAATCCTAGAAAGTAATAAAGTTTAACATTATAATCCTAGAAAACTTCTCATTCTAGATTAACTTTGTTGAGTGGACTATTAACAACCACATTTACTTATTATCAGGCTACCTTGCTAAAAATAGATTATAAACAGTACACATAAAATGGACATTCATCACATCCAACCTAACACAACTTGAGGACTGATGATGGAGGAATGTGATACTTTTCACATATAGTTGCCTTGCAAACACATTGTCCATTTATTGACTGGGTAACAAGTAGTTTTACTTCAAAATTGTATTCACTATGGAGGTGATTTTAAGTGTAAAATGCAGGCTGCAATAAAGCAGGGTTAATATGTAATGTCATGGGTATGATAATAGGCAAATATGTATGTAATTTGAAGAAAGTTATAGATCACCTTCACATCTTTAATAAGCAACACGTAGGCTTCAATAAGGCTTGGATATCTTTTAAATGCCTCTGGGGTTAATTTCTGATGCAGATTCTGCAAGCACCCATCAAATACCTCTTGATTATTGCATACACCCTCAGATTTCAATACATTTTCCAAAGTCATTCCATACAAAATTGAAAAATGAGTGTTAAGTTTCTGCAAGTAATCTTTCGATTGTTCTAACTTCCAGGGTCCTTCACTCTGTAGCTCCTTGTATGTGATTAATATTGCTGATAATACAAGCGACGGTAATTTAGATTTTTGACCAACTTCATGAAATATTTTCATAAATTCTGTAAAATTGGTCTCTGCTGTGTTTTTTCGTATGTCGTATTCAGCGTGATATTGGGTTTCGTCATAGTTTTTTGAAAGTTTTTGCAGTTGCAACTTTTCAGCTCTTGCAATTACTTTTAAATAAAGCTCCATTTCTGGAATTCAGGCCGTGCTCCCAAAAATAAATGTTAGTAATAATCACAGATCACTATTTGTAGTAGTAATAATAACTAATAATAAAGTAAATAAAGTAGAATCTAGGAGCATATAATTACTACAGTAGAATGTCTGATTCTGACATTGATATTTGATTGATGTTTTTGTTCAGTGTTACGCAGGAAGCGCTAACGTTGTAAGACCCTACAGCTATTTATTTCTTCACTAATTTTTATATATTTTCGCATTGCCTTTGAAATCTTTGAATATTTGCACCAAAGAATATTTTGCACGTTTATAAAAGATTGAGATTGATGACTGATAAGAATTTCAGTGACAGGAAGACTTGAGTGCCAATAATTATAAAAGGTAAAAAATCCAGAACTAAAAATTATACATTTTATTGAGAAAACTGATTTCTTCAGGCTTTGGCCGAATATTTCCGTACCTTTAAAGATAAGGACCACAAGCAAGTAATAACTACGTTTTATATGGACATTCAAGACTTAGCTGTATATTGTTTTACTTTTGTCTATTTGCCTAGTAGAAAGTGAAAAAAAAAAAGGTTCCGCAAAAATTAAAAAACACGAAATAAGGTTATCTTGCAAAATTATATAATTATTTGGATAAAAAATATAAACAAAATCTGATACATTTCAGTTATATTCTATTTGTTTCAGACTTTTCATGTATAATTTGAAAGACACACTACGACAATGATTAAGTATGATAACATAGTGAAAACTTTGAGCTGCTCTAAAACGGATTGATTTGTTATTGTCAATTTTATATATCTGCTTTTTTAGGTTTGGTATAAAGTCCGCAATTCTTGGGACCGCAGTTTATTACACAATTGAAAAAGGAGTGTGGAAAGACAGTGCTACGACAAACGCGTTGTATGAGGAATTAGAGAAAGGAATGTCTCCATACGCTGGAGAATTGAAGAAGCAGGTACCATACGAGGTGAACATCCATACTTACCACTTAATATCATTATTTTGATGCTGGAATCATCGCCACTTATGTCCTACTTTTATAGGCACTTTTTTATTCAATCTCATCGTACCTAATTTTTGTATTGTATTCTTTTTTGATGAATGTTATTCAAATTTTTGAATATTTTATGACTGAAATGCGATCAGAATAACAAAATATTAATTTATTGCTTAGTTTTAGTAAATGTTGATTATCTATACAGGCTGTGCCTGATGTGTAATTTAATATTAAATAACATGCTACGTAAACTTCATTATACTGACCTCAGACTGATTTTTATCAATTTTAATAGTTTTCTGTGATGATGATAATTTCTCTATTGATGTACTCTCTGCCTCAACTCCCCATACTTACCCTAGTACATGCAGCATGGGGAGTTGTGCGGGGTATGGGCGCCGAAAACGCATTCCTGCCATGTGCCTAATTGTTTTGGTCACACAGTACATCAATGGAGAAATTATCATAATCCCATAAAACTATTAAAATTGCTAAAATAGCTTCACAAAAAAAGCTAGTCAATAGTTAGTTATTGACAAAAATTATGTACTTTTGATTTCAAATCTAAAAAAGAATCAATCTTGTGTGCAAAACATTTTATAATTTAGTGAATTACAGTAGTGCAATATGAACTTAAATATCCAAAGCATGGAGTTTTTTCATTTTGAAAAGTGTGGGATCAAATCTGTACTCTTTTTACAGTCAGTCAACCAAAAGAACAACTGATACATTTGTATGTCATTAAATTTGAAAATTGACAAAAATATTTTCTTACTTTCAGCTGCCTCCACTTCCAACAAATGACAGAGTGACATATTTATTCAAATATTACTGGAACAGTGGAGTTAAAGCCACATTCCGATTTATTGCTGACCTCCCGACACATGCCTCTGATGCGACAATCAAGGCCTACGATTTTATTTCATCATCATTGGCTACTGATACCACAAGTCCAGCTGTGCAAGAGGCACAAAAAGAGTAATAATTATTAATGTAGGACAAATTGTTTAACTTCAATGTTAATATATTGATTAAATGTATAAAATAAAATTTGTTTAAATGATCCATTATCGTATGACTAAGTTGGGGTGATTAGTTCTACCTTACGTTTTACTTTACCTTACCTTTGGAACAGAAGCACATCTTCCAAAACCTTGCATTAGTAGCTGTGGGAAATTGCTTCATCAAAATCTTCAGTTGAATACCTTTGTGCTGCATATGGTCTTTAAAATATTGTTCTTTTGGGTGTCGTAAGATATGATGACTAGTGGAAAAATCTGAAGATAGCTAGCAGCAAACATCTGCTGCCTACTGTACTACGCGACATGGCAATCCGCATACTCGCCCCTTCAACTGCCGATATAAATTACCTCATATGTGATGCCACATCACTAGATACCAAGCTTGGTGAAGAGATACCAATTATATATCCCATCAGTCAACCAATTATATCTGCTAATACTTAATTACGTTTGGTCACAAGGTTTAAATAAAAATAGAGCTTACAAAAACAGCCCACAACTGTGGCACAGTTTGATTTATTCCTTTCTTACAGTGTCACATACATTACAAATCGATGACTTACATGGTACTGACAGCTCCACAAATGTGTGACACTTTTGGAACCATTTCAAAATAAGTATCACATTTGCTACACATTTGTGGCACTGACTGTAGTTAGATATGCACGTGAATCACAAAACTATGGTCTTGAGGAAACTTAAAAACTTCGGATGTCCTCTTTTGAGTTTATTAAACATTTTATTACAACAAACTTGTAATTAAACAATATTTACAATTTTTTGACAGTAGTTAATCACAATATTCTTAGGTCTTTTAGTTTCCCCAAAACATTGAAGTGAATTACATTTAGTCACACATTCAAATTGTAAGATGAGTTTGTGCACGTCACAATTTAAAAAAATACATATGTCACAAAGGAATGGAATTCTGAAGGTCTGTTTCTTGCTTATATGCTTTTGTTATAAACTCAATATCCGATTGATAGCGATAGGTACGTACAACATCACATTGTATGAACATCACTATATTTATTACAAATCAATAAGATTTCATGGACAATTTACATACACTACCAAATGTTGCGACTATCGTTTAAAATCCCACATAGAAGGCATTATTTATTTCATTACATAAAAATCTAAATGTTAACAAACATATTATTTTTTAATTTTCGCGTTTTGCACTCTATAAAGTTGTACGTTAGGAATGATATTAAATTGCATAGTAATCTCACAACTTTATTTGAGTTGGTCATTATTTGATATTGATTACCAGTACGTCCAAGGGTAGGGGTGTGAAAGCTGTTGATTGGTTATATCTAGATGATGGGACTCTGTTGCTAAGCAGCTGTCTCGACTTCCATGGGCTCCTCAGCTCCAGTTTTCTTTTTCTTCTTTTTGTTAGCTTTCGCTGACGAGTTTAGGAGGGCCTGGTGAGAATGAGAAATAAATAGATGAGTAACAAAATAATAATACGTGTCTAACACATAAATTAGTAGAGGCCTCGGACCAGGAGACGCGGTGTATATGGTTTCCTAGTCTGATGACCTGAAAAAGTTTGCGCAGAGCGAGTGGGTGAGGAGTACTGAGGACCGAAAGGAGTGTCGCACGTCGGGAAAAGCACATCTTCAGTGGAGAGACGCGTGCTGATAAGTCAAGACACTAACAGTCCAGTAAATTTTAATGTCCTAAATGAAACCTTATATCTGGACACAAGACAGAATGGTCCCGATTTTAAAAGAGGATCGCCATGCCATAACTATGTTAAATAATGTACAGACTACGCGGTCCATTGCTTGCTAAGACCTCCCCCAAGGTACGCCACATGTGTGAATATCCTACCATACAACAAGGAACTTAAAATTAGTGTAGTGACGGTTCAAACCGAAATGCTGAATTGAACATATCGGCTCAAAAAGGTCACGTTTTTGTACCCTGTGCTTGTTCAAAGCGCACCAGTAGAAGTCCGCTCCGAAAGTTAGCAGGGAACATGGACCAAAAACATTTGATAAAAGTTAACGCGTTCAAAAAGAACTAGAAACCGACTTCAACTGCCCTAAGTCTCTACTTTTATTAAGGCAAATTCAGGATATATATAGCTTTCTCATGGATTCCATTCTCAGAACCGGACCAAATTGAAATGGGACCACACACACACGGGAAGCACCAGCTTTCAAATAAAAAAAGAATCATCAAAATCGGCTTACCCAGTCAAGGTTCTGAGGTAAAAACCTTTAACTAATACACACTTAACATTCCCGATCTCAAAAACTACTGAACCTATTTTGATGAAACTTGCAGTCTTCCCTAAGTTGAACAATACCGCAAAAAAAAAGGATTATTTAATCAAACTTGTAGTTCCAGAGATATGCGAGGACAAACATATATACATACACTTTTGAAATTTGGCACACTTGTTTAGAAGCTGATATAGACTAACATATACGAAAACTGGGAAGTTATATAAATATAACATACAGGTCGAATTGATAACCTCCTTTTTTGAAGTCGGTAAAAAATAGCACTTGCTGCTCTTTCTTGATATATTTCCATCTACCATTGGCTGTTACAACCATAATAAATGGTGGCTTCTTATAATGATCACCTACGTGACTTAATTCCTATATGTTGGACAAACAAACCGGAGGTCATTTTTCCGCCTGGCTAGCTACCACCTGTTACCTAAGTCTGTCGCCAAACATCAGTGTTAATAGCACTGTTGTGTTCAGTTATGAAAGGTAGCAGAGCCAGCGCCTTATTAGGTTGAGGCTTCTGGGTGCTCAAGCTTATCACCCAACGGCCTTATCGTCACTTACCATCAGGTTGAAAGCCAAATGCAAACCCATCATACATTTAAAAAATCCTTTTACATCCCTACAGACGAGATCTCGGGGAAAGCTAGTAATGTGTAAAATTGTTTCTAACTTACATTGAGCTCTGGGTCCTTGATTGTGCGATCACTCTTGCACAGACTCTTGTCGAAGGGCAGCCCCGTGATGCGGTGCGTGCCGCTCGGCAGCAGAAGCGCCGTAAACTTGAACTGCGCCACCAGCTCTCCCGGCCTTTCATACAGTACCTGTACAGTTGGATATGTAGAATAACATATATACCATAGTAACAATGTCAGAAAAATGCTCAGGGGGTAGGCAGCAGTATCTTCTTATGTAACGTCTTAATGCGATGACCAATCATCTTATAGAAAGTAGGTCGATATTGGCGATATTGTTTTTTTATTATTAGAGTGAAATTAGAATATACGCCTTAGCTATTAACGGGAGCTCCATTAATGTTTTATACTAAATTACTTGCAATAATCTTTTCAAATATCATAGATTGTAATGTCGCGAAATGAGTATACAACTTTTTATAATTCTTGTTCAAAGCGCCATCTAGGGACCATTAGCTTCGTAACGGCTTTTGTAGCTAACAATAAAGTTGTAAATTAATGATATTAATTTCGCGATTATAATTCCATCTCCTGTTTTTAGGTAATTACTTATCAAAGCTAACTATTCTAATGTAAAAGATTATGGCAACAGAAATTTAGTATGGGAGCATTCGGAGAAGGATCCCATTAATGAAACATGCATCAAAACTATGTCACAGGCAGGACACTTAAAACAAATGTGATATCAGTTCCTATTCCCATACATCGAACGGATGACGTATACACGCTCATTTACGCGCGCTATACTACCGACCCCTGAGCGGGTCACTTTCTTGCGTTTAGAGGTGAGGTAACGCGGATCGGTGGGAGGCGGTGAACGTCCGTTCTGTATGTAGTACTATATTAATTCTGTGACAGTTTACCTGGAAGGGCTCAATAAGCTTGTGGTTGACACACTCCACGACGCCGAGGCGGGCGCTCGTCTCCTTGTCGAAGTGACGCAGGTTGAACGGCATATTGCCGTGTTTATTCCGGACCTGCGCAATACAATTCAACTTGTTACATGGTTAAGTCATCCATCACTCAGTGTATGTATAGTGCAGCACTATTTACCCCACATTTAAATAAAGGCAATTTATATTATTTATGTCTTGTATGATTTTTTATTGTGGTTTTTATATTGATTCTGTAATATTGTAATTTTTCGTTTAATGTACATGTATGCAATATATATCACATGTTCAAAATAAACTACACCAAAAACTGCTTAGACTTTTTTAAGTGTTGTACTTTATCATCCATCGCTGGTGTCGTATAAAGCTACTATAGGGAAGGTTCAAGGCGTTTGGCAGCAGCATCATACTGTGATGCTTCTGCGAAGCTTGGTGTTTGGTAATTCTCAACAACCCGAACATATTTCAATATCCTATAATGGGATGGGAAGCAAGTTATTCATGGTGATCTATCTCCAATCATGAGATAATAATGTCTAAAGGTGGATTTTGCTGGTGATGAGGAATTAAAAGTCAGTGTTAAAAACTAAATGAAGATGTTTTGATGATGAAATTTAAACATCTTTCATTTTTAGACTGTTTCGTCCTGTCATTTTAGCTGTTGTAATGTTCTATACCGACGCACTCTAGAACACGAGTGCATTGGCTCAAACACATTACAATGCTATGCCCAGAACATCAAACAATATTGCGTTTGCAATATCACGAAGACAATATTGCGTTTGCAATATTAAGAAAGGTAAAAATTCTGGGTAGATGAAACGATTTTAATTTATTTTCTCATATTCAAAATACCTAGATAAAACTTATATTGAATATATATTTTAAATTAGTTAGGGGATTCTACCCGTACAATAAAATGTCAGTCCCAACATGCCCTAATCTTAAGATTCAAAATAGTATATACATAATTTAATAATACACCCCTAGGGCCTCATCCATTAAATAGGTTTACCATGTCATTCCGTGAGTCTCGTAAAAAGCGACTTAGGGAAAATTAATAAAGAGCAGCCTCTACTCAACATCTTATTGTGATCACTAGCCCGCCTGCCAAGCCAGTGGAATATATCTGTTTCCTGATCACCACTAAAACGCTTTACCGATCTTAAAGTGTTTCTGTAGAAATACGCATGTAGTCCATGCAGATGAGGTCTCAGGCAAAAGCTTGTAAATAACAACTGAATTCTAGATGTCACTTGCAAAGTTAAAACTTGAAAGCAATGACAACGATAGCAAATATAGGGACGACAGCTGAGAAAAGGAAAAACGAGAAACATATTTCTACAGTTCTAAAGAAAGGTCATATAATGATCTACATTAAGTAACAGAGATATATTGTTTATGCCATATTGAGAGGTGGAACGTGTGGGCTGTATTTCTAGTATGAACTGCATTTGGTAGCTAAGATGACATTAGGCTAGAGTCAAATTTAGAGAAATCAGCCTATAATAAACACCTGAAATAATGTATCGTATTTTTGGAACTGCAATTTAAATGTGCATTAATGGAATGTTGTTATATTTACGAACCTCGCTGTAGAACATCCTCGAAGCTTTCAGTTTCAGTTGATACACCTCGTCAGTTTTCTTGTAGATTGTACACCGCGTGTCCATCTCGCGACCCTGACAAATTAATATTCCAACTGTTATATTTGAATAGATTCACTGTTTTATTTTTTCAGAAAGCTGATTAAAATTCATACATTAAAAAAATCCCAGACTTTAGTTTTGGGTCTATGTACACTCGAGTACAAAAATATGTATTTACACACAACAAACCACATTGTCTACTACCACATGATCAGTCTATCAGATGTCTCTGTCTCATATACATATATGCAATACTTACACAATATTTTAAAATCAAATTTAGTTTACTATAGATGGTGCATTAGGTTGTCTTGTGTGAGCACCATAGTAACGGTTAGTATCTGGGACAGTTTCTTGCAGGGGAGGTATCACGGATCAGTAGGTGTGAACGTCCATTCTGTACATAGCACTATATTATTCTGAGCAAATGTGGTGCCAGAGATGGCATTTCACTATACAATAATAGAAAATACATACCAAAAGTATGTTAAGTTATAATAATACATACCACACCCTCCCCAGTGGAGACGAGCACATCCATAGCATAAACTTCATAAGTCTCGAGAGTCGCCTTCTCATGCTCTTTGCGCTGGGCTTCTGATGGGTTCTGAATGATGCTCTTCTCTCCATCAATGCGGAACTGCTTCAGCTGATGCGAGAGCATACCCTCAATCGGTTTACAGCCATACTCAGCGCTTATCTTTTGAATTGCTTCAGTTATTGTGTAGTTCTAAAGCAAAGAAAATCAGTTTTATGAATATGATTGAAATTCTTAATATAAAAAATGTACATTAACAATTTACAAAATTATGACTTTTTAAACTCAGTAAAGAGCAGCGAAGGGAATGGTAAATGTGTGTCGAAATGTTATTATTCTCATCCCCAATACTAATTCTCATATTATAATTAGCATCTCATTATTCATCAAAATATACAACACGTTTTTATGAGATTCCAATAAATGATTATTACTATTAAATTATGTTAATAAGCTATACAACAAAACATTAATCTTTTTATAAAGCCACATTAAGTATGGGACAAACAAAATATTAAATTGTTATCATAAAAAATTGTAGTAGTTCCCTTATCTTCATTCATAGTGAAATAAACGAAAATGTAAAGGGAATTTACACTTATATGCCCTGTGCTTGTACCAATGTCGCTATGGGAGTGACTTTGGAAAGATTCAGGGCTCTTATCATTTATGTTTAAATAAACAAAGTTATAGATTACAGGGTGGTTGACCACAAAATTTGTTAAAAATAGTCCAGCTATGCAAACAAGTGTAAGAAACAGGTTATATTGAGGTACAATATTTAAATAATACAATTTGAGAAACATTTAATTAAGAGTTGAATTTTGCCAAGTTAAGCAATACATTATGCTCAAAAAATGTTTTTATATCATGTCATAATCTTGATTCAATTCTATTATAAAATGTTATCCCTATACTAATGGAAGCATTATATATATATCTAAATTTCTGTTGCCATAATCTTTTAAAATAGAATAGCTGACTTTGATAAGTAATTACCTAAAAATAGGAGATGAAATTATAGTGTCGCGAAATAAATATCATTAATTACTTAACTTTTATTTTAACTATTACCTAACTTAACTTTATAGTTAGCTACAATAGCAGCTAAGCAGCTAATGGTTCATAGATGGCGCTTTGCACAATAATCGATAAAAGTGTTTAAAATTATGATTCAATGTGAATTCGTGTGTTAATGATACTCATTTCACAAGATCACAATCTGATGTCATATTTTCATATAGTTACTACAGAAATCCAGCTATTATATTTTAAAAGAAGATTGTGGCAACATAAATTTAATATGAAACTTTGATGGAGGTGGATTGCCTTAATGACAACTTGTTGTTTTGAACTGTAAACCATGGCATTGAGGTATTAGGTGAATGTAAAAAAATCTGTTATCAGAAAAAATGATGAAATGTTTTTAACAACAAAACATACTGAACTCAACTCGCACATTCCCATATTAAAAATTCCACTGCAATTCGGTTTTATAACAATGTATACCTCTTTGCCTGGACGAAGCAGTCTTAAGGCGGCTTCACTGGCCTGGTGAGCTGCTAAAAGAACATCAGCAGCACGTCCGGTGGCCTCACCCCCTCCTACCAACACTGTGTGTGCCGCTACAGCGATGAAACCATCTATGTGAGCTCCAAGGTCGCTGGAAATACATTAGGATGTAAAGAATTTATACAATTTTAACCTTAACAACATAATTATGCCATCTTATGATGAGTGTTGTACAGTGGCAATTTTTGGGGGGGAGATGTACAGCAGAATCTATCTACCTGTGTCAACTTATTATTATTTTATTGCAATTACCAGTTCATCTGTCAAGATAATAATTACAGAAAAATTCATAAAAAGCCTATTTGTCATGGAGTTCTATGAGGCACTTAGCTAACAGTGGACATCAATAGTTGATGTAGAAGTCATGGTTTTATTGATCTTTAAAGGTACTACAATACTAGTTTTTCATTGAAATGTGAAAATACAAAAAACAATGTATAAATTCATAAGAAGTGATTCATTATTTTGAAACAAAATTTGGTTATTGTTATGACTCATTTTTGTTTCATGTTATCCACCTGTTACCTTGAGATTTTTAATTTTTTAAGTGTTAAGAGTTGAGGCAAACATTCTCTACTGTATAAAAACAACTCATCTGACATGAAAATTCAAGTTTCAGGAACTTATCTGAAGCTTAAACTGAATGAAAACACTAATTGAAACATTAGTAAAACAGTAACCAACTTGTTTAATTGCTCTAATTATCATGTAAACTTGTTTGAGATCACATATTCCTGTGGGTCATGTGATCTCAGCTTTAGAATAGGATTACTCCATGTCACCCCATAGGTTTTGTAACAGAAGGAATAAATTATATAGAGATATCAGCAACATCATTCTGCAATCACCACACTAAATTTTTAAGTCAAAAATGTGATTTTAGATCTTAAAGGTTTAACAACAGGAAGGTACTCAGGAAATAACTTCTGATGTACCTCTTTAGAGCACCTGTCTTCAAGTTGCATTGAATGACCATATAAGCATACTTAGTATTCTCATATGAATTTTATCTTTGGTTTGACAATTGTTACATGCATATAACTCTCTTCACTCTAAAAGCTTTGAACAATGCCAAGTTCGACATACTATACCATGCCTGCAAAAGCTTAAAAAAAGCAACTCCTAATACAGAACTGATTTAGTTTGCCTCAACCATTATATACCTCTATGATTTTGATGCGCCTTGTTACATAAATCTGTCTCTTGTTCCTCAAAATCCAGCAATGTTATTAATTTATCTCATTTGTGTTAGGTATTTAAAATTGACAGGGCAAAATATATCTGTGGGAAACAGCTATACCCCGTTTCTAAAATGAAATGCTAGGCTAAATGATGTGATTAACTATTTAAGGAAGGTGATGCCATAGAGTAACATGGTGATACTCACATCTTGGCCAAGTCACCGGTCTTAAGAATATAATCATTTTCTCTAGGAATGGGTGAGAAGTGACATATGCAGTTGTTAACGGACACACAGGTCGAGAACGCTATGCCTTTCTTTGAGTCCTTCTCCTTTTTGAAGACCTTCGATGTTTCCTCAAGTATTAGTTTGTCGCCAAACTCGCACAGCTCTCGCGCCGACGCGTCCGGCACACATTTTTCTATCAGCTGTTCTAGGACACCTGTAAAGAACGATAATAAATTGGCGATTTCATGTATAATGTATCAGTGAGCCAGAATAACTTGGCAAGTTAGCGGCACATTGTCCGCATGGCCAACTATGACACGCGTCCAACCAATCTACGCGCTCGACATTATAAACGTAAAGGACACCGTTAATGATAGTTACTGCAAAAGATTATGTTTGAAACATTACTCACGGTTGACGATTTGACCTGCAAGTTTGTACTTGGTTACAACCAAGTCTTCTGCGATCGTTTTCTCCACTTCCTTGTCGTCAGCCATTTCCCAAAAATTATGGTTATGTAGGTATGTATTGAGTGAGACCGTTTTCTGATTGGCCTCCACGGACCGTATCACGTGACCCTGACGTCAAATTTCTGAAAATGGCGGTTGAAATCACAATATTACAATTTTTGCTCAGCTTTCTATTTCAACTTGAGTTGGGATAAAATATTTTAGCAAAAAACTATTTTTTACAAGATCCATAAGTCATCAAAATCAATTACCAAACAATTACAACAATTTAACAAAATAACTCGTTGCCACATTCACCTACAGAGGAAAAACGAATGCTCTGATTGGTTGTAGTAGTGTCATTCTTTAGTTTTCAGCCAATAGCCGAATGAGAAGTGAATGAATGAATATGCAATGAATAGAACACCATAGAATACAATACATACGCTCCAGGCAACGCATTATAAAATACAATAAAAATATTTTTACATGTGTCTACGGACAAACTATAAAAGTAACAATTTATTATTAAAAACCATTAAAAGCAATCTACTAATCGGCCGACTTAATGCCAATGTTCAATCAAACTGTGGCTTGTAGAGTCAAGGTTCAATCACAGATGAGATTGGCCGATTGATACGATTAGTTTGATATACGATATACTTGTCAAACATTTGCGAATGTTTACAGTTTCTTTAGTGTTTTATTGATCCTACTAATATTATAAGTGTGAAAGTTTGGATGTTTAGATGTTTGGATGTTTGTGACGCTTTCACGGAAAAACTACTGAATGGATTTGAATGAAACTTTACAATAATATAGCTTATACATCAGAATAACATACAGGCTGTAATTTCTAAAGACATATTGTGTAAATTGTACAATATCAGCGCACGATCACTTCTCAGTGAACCCCATATAGGTACATATATTAGTCTGTGCCATAGAACTACCTTTGCAAAAAACAAAGACGTTTAAATTATCACTATATATAATTTAAATTTCTTTGTAAAACACCATTACGTTATAAGCGCACGTCTCTACTGTACAATTTTTTTATCTTTGGTAAATACTTAAAAAAATAAAAAGTATGTTATTTCGAACACCTTAGAATATGTGTACAAAGTTTTATGATGATCGGTTAAGTACTTTTCGCGTAAACAAACAAACGTACTTCCACATTTATAATAGGGATGTGCACTTGATGTCTATGGATGGATACCGAAACGGAAAAACGTTATTCACTCAGCTGTTAACTGTCAACTATCTGCCAAGTGCCAATGTCATTCATTTTACATAGGGATGGGCAAATGGGAAAAAAATATCGATATTTATCGTATCGATATTTTTCAAATATATCGATATATATCACCCAAGAAATATCGATATTTCGATATATCGATATTTTTGCCCAATTTGCAATTATTCATAAAAATTGCCTAAATTATCGAAATTTTAAAGCAAATACACATCTGGCTGTTTCAACATTATTATTATTATTGAAGAAAAAAAAATTCGTTCTTTTAAAGTTACATTATTCAAACCAGTATTTGTCTGATATTGTCATCAGGAGCACTCTTTGTTTGATGTGTTCCCCTGTTAATCTGCTCCTATCATTTGGCACAGCCAAATTTACTACTGAAGCTACCCTTTCAGATGACACTGAAGATGCTTGACAAATCAAATATTTTAGAGCGAGCCTACTGCATATTTTCTAAATTTAAGAAATCGGATTGGTCAAAATCATGATGTGTGTGACGCAGAGCTTTAAAAATATATCGATTTTGATATCTGAAAATAAATATCGAAAATTGATGTATCGCGGGAAAAAATATCGCTAATTAATATCGATATTTTTCTGAAAAAATATCGATATTTTGATATATCGATATTTTTTACCCAATCCTAATTTTACATTTGACATAAGTACGATAAGTAAGCTTGATTTGTGTCGTGTACATATTTTATGAATTTAATTTCCCAAGATTTTAAAATTAAGTTTATTATGGCTAAATCGATTGAGGAACTTTTGTTCATGCTGGATGAAAAAATTAAATTCGGGGAAAATCTGATGGTACAACTACAACCCATCCAAGATATCGATGGTGTGATGAAACTCCAAAGAAAAATTCGTCAAGAAATAGAATTTCTTAAGAAGGTACAACATATACCCTATTTACATATGTTATTGTGTTCTACATACATTTCTGTTATTAATAGTCTATAGCTATTTATTTCTATTTTTTAAAAAATATAACTATTCAATTTAAATAACTGCATAAGAATATTATATTTACAGCTACAAAAATCCAAAAAAGTTAAAATCGAACAGCTATCTTGTTCAAATCTTCGGCATTTGGGTGCAATGGTGGAATGTGCTTTGCGTCCGAATGTTCTGGCTGTTTGTAAAATATTCCACATCAATGACGAGAGCAAATTAGTTATTGACATTATTTGTGATGGAGGAAAAACATGGACTAAAGGTAATTTTAAAATATTTTTATTGAGAAAGAGGAAGTATTGATTACTATGTCCCATTCATGGAATCACTCATAGTAGTCTGTAATTTGTTATATTATTTTGACTACATCTCAGCCAAGGGCAGTCCTTTTAGACATCCAGAACTGTGAAAGTGTGCAGAGAACACAATAGGCTGAGAAACAGCTGAGAGACTGATATCACTCAAAATAGCCTTTAACAATGCTATAACTGGCCAGAAGGGCCTCTAGTATTACTAGTAGTAGATAGCGGGTCTGAACCAATCCCACCCTACCTTTTTCATAACTCTGATCATGTATACACCTACAGTCCCACAATAAAGAGCGGGAGTCAAGGGAAAACTGCAGACATGCGAAACATGCATGGATGCTGCGGAGACAGCTGCTCACATCCTGATGGAGTGCGGAGGAGTAACAACACTGCAGGCAAGGTACCTCGGAACACTGAGGTCATTCCCAGAGGCCTTCAACTACAATAATAAGTTGTTGGGCATTCTGCTGGAGCTGGGGTTGCATGAATAAGGCACACCATCCTATCACGCAAAATAGGCGCATATGACGTTGAGTTGATAACGAATATGAATGCAATAGCTCGTTGGGCTACCTGGTACTGGACAGGAAAGAGTAGAGTCCTGTGCTTCTCTAAATAGTTTCACTAGATCTTTGTTCACTAGGTTGTGAAAACTTCAGGGTTAAATCTAAAAACCATTCCTATTAAACGAATCTTCTAATAAGTAATAAACACATTGAAACTGGTCTATCCATTTTAAACTTATAACTGTTTCTAAAATTTGTTCTTATGAAATAACTTTCATATTTCTTTATTTCCAGTGATAGCAAGAAATCCAAAGTCACTCTCGGCTCTGAGTTCAGGGAAGGCATCTTATGGTGCCCGATCGATATTAGACCAAGCTGAGGACTATCTAGAATGTGCTAAACTGTATCCTTGCATGTACCAAGCTCCAAAAGTAGGTACTCTTTATATTTCTTCACTTGTATGTAATTCTTTGTAAGCACAATCAAGTCATCACTTTTAAAAGGTAGACTGCAAAGTATGCTAAGGATGTCTCAACACATAGTTTGTTTCTTAGATATCTGTATTATTAGAAAGCAGTCGGTACAACAGATAATTGCCTGCTATTTGTTAATCTCCATTAGTCATTCGTGTCATGGTGAAATATTGTTCTGAACATCTAATTAAAATGTATTCTTCCAAAATTTCAGATTGTATTTGAATTTGTAAGTGGCATAGAGGAAAGCCTTGCTAAGAAGCTAAAAACTACAGGAGTGGTAGTTAAAGGTGACATCCTTCCCGATGCAAGTCCAGTCGAAGATTACAATGATTCCTGGGACTCAGATTCAAGTGAAGAGGAGGCATTAAATAATAAGTAAGTATTATACAGAACCCATATGTATTATTATAGAAACCCATAATAATGAAACCCTTTAAAAATACATATAAATGGATGTTCACTGACCAACTGATCTGTGGTACGAGGGGCATACCGAAATGATCGGGAATATAAAACAATACATACAGGAAATAACTAAATTTATTTTTATTGCTTTTCGAAGTATTCTCCGTTGCAGTTAATGCACTTTTGCATTCGTTCGAACCAATTATTATAGCAGCAATTCCAGTCCGAAGTTGACATGGTCAAAATCGTCGATTTGTATGCTTCCACTGCTTCTTCTGGACCTTGAAACCGCTGACCACGCAATAAATCTTTGATTCTAGGGAATGTAAAGTAATCATTGGGACTCAGATCAGGGCTGTATGGAGGATGATCCATTAATTCAACGTTTTCCTGCTTCAAAAACTCGCTTGTTTTCTGAGCGGTGTGAGAGCTCGCATTATCGTGATGGAGGATTATGCGTCGTTTCGGGTTACCTCTACGGAGTTCGGATATCATCTGTGGCAAACAAACCGTTGTATACCAATCAGCGGTAACCGTTCTCCGTTCCTCTAAGGGAACTGTGACTACATGTCCTGTTTTCGCGACAAACGAAGCGACCATTTTCTTCGATACGCTGCGAGAGCGGACAACTTTTGTTGGCTTGATCTCACCTGCGAAGACCCAGACAGCCGACTGATGCTTTCTTTCTGGCTCATATGAATAGATCCATGATTCATCACCAGAGACAATGTTATAAACTGCTTTTGACTTTCCTCCGTTGAAGCGTTGCAGAGTAGACCGGCACCAATTGACACGAGCCGCCTTTTGCTCTTCGGACAAATTATGGGGCACCCAGCGGGAAACTAGCTTTCTCACTCCCAGTTCACCATGTAAAACAGTTTGTATCGCAGTCATACCTATCCCTAAAGTAGCCCGAATCTGCTCATATGTAATATGTCGGTCATCCTGTATCATTCGGCGCACAACAGCGACATTTTCTGGTGTAACCGCTGTTTTTGGCCGGCCTGTGGAAGGTACGGTGCCAAGAGAAGCACGTCCACGCCGGAATTCAGAATACCAGCGATATATTGTCGTCTGGCTAGGCACTTCACTCTTGAATATAGATATAAGCTCAGCGAGACATTGTCCCTGAGATAATCCTCGTCGAAAGTTTTAAAAAATTATGGCACGGAAACTTTCTCTTGTAAGCTCCATTTTTTTATCGACCTATCAATTTCAAACTGATATTGTTCTTTAAAAAAAATTTTTTTTTAAATTCTGTCAATTGTATTCGATTTTCAACTAACCAGTGTTTATTCATCAAAAAGAGTTTTTAATCTAATTAAATCGAAAGTACTCGATTACCGATCTTTTCGGTATGCCCCTCGTACTTCACCTCTCTCCGTAAGAAAGTGACTGGCTCAGGGGTCGGTAGTATTGTGCACTCGTACCTGATCCTAGTCGAAAACCGACATAACACTGTTAGTTTCCAAAATGGATAGTTTAATTTTGAAATAATTCAAAAAATTAAATTAGTGTACTTTATCAATAGAACCTGTGGGGAGTAAAAGTTCTCGAGTGGCGACCACGCACAGGGACCGACGACCTGGTTAACGTCGCGGGGAGTCGCTGCATGCAAGTGGCTCGGGACCCGTTAATGTGGCATACCATGGAGGAGGCCTGTGTCCAGCAGTGGACGTTTCCCGACTTGCTGATGACGTTATCAATTAAGCTAGCTTAATAAATTGTCCAAATTCACCACTACGCCGTTGAAATCTCTTCTACACCAATTTATTTCTAGTCTTATCTCAACTGGCCTGGTACCTAAACCGAATTTTATATTTTTCCAGTCAGCAAACCACATTGGAAGAAGTATCCCAATGCATAGAAGAGCACCCCGAGTTAGCCACTTTGAACCTTGACGTCACAGCTATGATGGCGTACGTGAGTAACATGACCAATGGCCACTGTAACTACGTGTTCAAGCAGGATGTGCTTACACAGCAGTCCGAGTGGGAGAGTGAGAGGCCTGTCAAATCTGTTCTGGATAGACTGTTTGAAGGTGTGAAGATTTTATTTGTTTTCTTCAATTCAGTTCTTCCTTTTTACGCTACATCATAGAGTACTGTATAAATATTATCTTCTTAATTATCAGAGCTTCTCCTTGTCGGTGGATTGTTCGTCAGTCTTCTGTTTTCCCCGCCATTTTCTTTACCTCCGTAAGACATGACATTTCCACCCTAGGTCTACCTCTTATTCTTAAATATCTCCCTTAATGATGTTTTCCATTGTCAACGGCCCTAACATATTTCCTCTTCTGTAATAGTATTCATAATCTATCTTTAGGGTTCCATGCCTCAAAAGGAAAAACTAACCTATAAGAATCAATTATTGTCAGTCTGTCTGTCAATAATTTTTTTCTCAGGGACGCGTAGAGGTACCAAGTTGAAATTATATCGAATACGCATGTTTGCAGAATGATGAAATTTGACAAGAAGCAAGGTTAATTTTTAACCATATCTCGTTAAAATTTGACGATTACTGAATGAATGATGAATTTTGTTAATTGCTCATTAATTTTAGTCAGGCATTGTACCTCTTATTTATGATTTTCAATATGTTAATTATTCATATTCTGTACGGAACCCTCGGTGCGCGAGTCTGAGTTTCACTTGGCTGTTTTTTTTACCCTCACAATGACATCTTCGTTTGTAACGCACTCTGTCCAGCTTATCTGTTATATCCTTTTCCAGCGCCACATCTCAAATCTGGGTAATTGTCCAAGTCTCTGCCATACATTGCAAAGCTCCAGATATACACTTAATGAGTCACTTTCTGTATAAACGAAATATTTTTACGTGCTTTGTATGAATTATATGCATTCTCTAAAGCTGAACTTTAGATTACAATATTTTTCGAGACTAGCTAGGTCTCCAAGTCCAAAAGCGAAGATGGCCAAAATATGTCTGCATTTTGTTTTAAAAACAAAACAAGATAGCGAAACAGCTACTTTGCTAAAATGACTTCAAAAGAAATCCAATATCTTCTCACTATCTCTTCTATGACTATTCGGGCTGACAGTCAGACCTTCACATCATAGTTTTATTTTCATGAAATATCTTACCTTTTATTTCAGGCAAGAAATTAGTCTGCTGCAACACAGCGTGGGATGATTTCGAAAAGATTGTGAATACTTTAGGAGGTTCCATGGAGAAAATACGGACTGCTGAACTAAAGAAACGAATAACGGTATATCCAGATAATTTTGGAGGTAAATCATTTATGACAAACTTTTCTGAACTCAGTATCGATGAAAGATAGTGATAGCCTAGTTGAATTGAAATTGAAATATCCTGAAAGACTCAGAGTACAATCAAAATTCGTTCAGCAGTGTTTGGAGAAACAGTTATAATAGGCATACCTTTGAAGAGGCCTTAGTTCAGCTGTGGACCTTTTCCGGCAGATGGTGGAGACATTATTATAAAATATTGATAACATTTTGATACTTGAAATTTTATAAAAGGTAAGCAAAGAAAAGCAAAATACATCGATGCATTTTTTAATTCCTAGTCTTGCACTGTATGAAAGATCCAAATTCTTTCACAGTATATTGTACTTTTGTTATGAAGCAACTAGGTCAGACACATTCGTTTAGTTATACACACGGTGCACACAACTAACGTACACCAAACGTCAGACACTTGGTCGTCAATATGTACGTTATGTACGTACGTCAATATGTGGGTTACACGTGTGTGTATGTATTTTTGACCTCACGCATTTTTAGAGGTTGGATCCGTATATTCCTTACATATCTGTGGTATATACTTTGTGCTTCTTCTTTTAGGAGAAGACGATTACCCGAGGAAAAACCTAAAGGTCAGAGGGCATGTTCGGTTAAGGTCGAAAATAATATTCAACTTTGGACACAGAATCAAAGCCCTCACAGTATCGGCGAATGAAGGCTTTGTTAGAGCAGCTAAGCAGCAAGTGAGTACCGAATACTTTTGAAGCGATATTTTCTTCATTAAACCAGTATTGTATCTACATATTCAGTAATTCCAGGATTAGTTTTAAGTTATCTTAAATAGGTTTACACTTTGCCTTCATAGGACTTGATAAAAATTGCAACCATCAAGTATACAGTCTTATGTCTTACCATCTTATGATATATTTTATTCTTTCAGGGTGTGACTTATGCGGCGTTCGTTCATGAATCTCGTGCTCTTACTGAAGGCAAGCAAGATACCGCAACAGAGATCGCTTTATGATGTCTAATTCCCTTCGTTTAATAGCAAAACTAATATGGTATTCTGTGTTAACTTGTCAGCTATTGACTATTGATATGGTGGATGACTTCTCTGACCGATGATGGATGCCCACATCTAAAATCAGTCAATCTCTTACAAGCTTTAAACGCGTGCAAGTGCGAGCGAGACACCGTATCGTCATTAGCTGTCAGATTGGCTACAGAACATATAAACATGAATTGAACAACTAGCGCTTAAAGCGCAAACTATGATGCTTTTAAGTTATTTATATCTGTATTTGTCAGATAAAAAATAAATAAAAATATTTTAAAAAGCCGCCTTTTCAATAAAATATTTACTTACCTGTTTTTTGTTTGTTTTTTTACTTACCACGATTTTTATTTATTTTTCGAGAGTTTAGGGCCTTTCTCGCAGAATCATCATCAGCCATGGTCATGGTCACGGTCATGTCACACTCACCGGTACTGAGCTACTTTGCATCCAGCGACTCCCCGCAATCCTTACTAGCCAATATTAAGAAAAAACTGGCCAAGTGCGAGTTAGACTCGCGCACCAAGGGCTCCGTACATAATATGGATAGTGTCGAGTAGCAAAAAAACTAATACGAAGTCTGTAATAGAGTCCCGTTGGTAACCCTTTGGGTACGGAACCTTAAAAATGCGTGATTACAAAACAAACACTTTGTCATTGTACTAGACTATGACTGTTTCATGAAAACGATAGATTCATTACGCGTCTACGCGAAATCATTAGAAAGTCGTGGGAATCAGATTGCGTATAATCCGGGTTAATCCGATTTTTCACAGACCCCTAGTATTTTTGATCCTATACACACTAGACATAAACGATGACGACGACGCGACAGGCGCGTGTGTGAACGCATGTCCATACTTGCTGTAGTCGGGTAATATTGAAAAGAATAACAATGCAAAAATTAAACGCAATCAGAGTCTGTCAATGTCACTTGAAAGTGTCAGTTAAGTGAGAAGCAAGAAGTTTCAAAACAAATCAAATCAGTCAGCCGACTAGACGGTTGGTTAAACGTTTTATTTAATTTACAACATTACATTTAAATGTAAACATAATATGTACCTCATTGTGAGTTGATGATTAAATATTTTAGTAAAATAGTGTGTCTAATTTAGTTTTGTGGCATGTGATGGCTGAAAACGTAACCGATGTTATTGACTCTCAAATATTAGCCGAAAACGTAAGCTTCCTGGATAATTGCTTCGATAATTCTTTTGTTTTACAAAGCACCTTAACTGCCGTTAAAGAGTATGCAGCTGAAGAAGGAAACGAACCGTCTACATCGAAACTACAAAGTGGTATTTCGACGAAGAAAAACACCACCATTTCACAAAATAGATCTGTATTGTCGGACTGTAACAGGTCAAAAATTGTATCTCAAGTGCGAAAAAATAAAGTTTTAAACAAGAACTTGTCAGATTGGGGCTTACCACAGGAAATTACACGAAAATATGAACAGAGAGGCATACAGGAAATGTTCGACTGGCAAGTTACTTGTCTTGCTAATCCAAAAGTGCTCATGGAATGCTGTAATCTGGTCTATTCAGCGCCTACTTCAGCTGGAAAAACTTTAGTCGCTGAGATATTGACTATTAAAACTATACTAGAAAGACAGAAAAAAGTTATTATCATTTTACCATTTGTTTCTATCGTAAGAGAAAAAATGTTTTACTTACAAGATATTTTATCTAGCTCTGGCATCAGAGTTGAGGGTTTCATGGGGTCTCAGTCACCCCCAGGAGGACTGCAAGCTGTACATGTTGCTATTTGTACTATAGAGAAAGCAAATAGTTTAGTAAATAGGCTTTTAGATGAAGGAGACATTTCAAGTTTAGGAGCAGTTGTCGTAGATGAGCTGCATTTGCTGGGTGACCCACACAGAGGATACATTCTGGAGCTGTTGTTAACAAAAATTAAGTATGTATCATCTAAGTTAGATGATGTTCAAATTCAAATTGTTGGCATGTCTGCAACTTTACCTAATTTGGATGTGTTGGCTAAATGGTTGGAAGCTGAACTGTTTATTACACAATTTAGGCCAATCCCCCTTGATGAGTTCTGTTTAGTTGGAAACAAATTTTATGGTAAAACAGGGCAGCTTATAAGTACTTTTAAAAATGGGAATGGCAGTGATGAAACTGATAGTGTATTAAAAATATGTTTAGACACTATAAAAGACAGTTGTTCTGTGTTAATATTCTGTATGACTAAGAACAGATGTGAAAATCTTGCACAGACCATTGCTTCTTCATTTTATAAATTAGGATGTGCTGGAAATGATACTTCTGCATTTTTAAGAAAAGAATTAAATTCTGAAAGAATTTCTGAGGTTCTAGAACAATTGAAGAATTGTCCTGTTGGGTTAGACCAAGTCATTAAGAATGCAATTTCATTTGGCGTGGCATATCATCATGCAGGACTGACATTTGATGAAAGGGACATAATTGAAGGAGGATTCAAATCTGGAGCAATACGTGTATTGGTGGCCACTTCTACCTTGAGTTCTGGTGTCAATTTACCTGCAAGAAAGGTTATTGTAAGGTCTCCTGTATTTCAAAGGCAGCCCATAAATATTTTGACCTACAAACAAATGATTGGCAGAGCTGGTAGGATGGGTAAGGATATTAAGGGAGAGAGCATCTTAATATGCACAGAAGCTGAGAAAAAGATAGGTTTTGATCTAATGATGGGTGCTCTAGATCCAGTGAGAAGTTGTATTGAAAGTGAAGACAAATACATGAGGGCCATACTTGAAATGATTGCAAGTCAAGTTGCCTGCACAAAAGAGGAATTGGACCTATACTCTATGTGCACATTATTATTTACTCAAGAGAACCCAACATTATCACAAAATAGTATCCTGCAAGACACATTACATGAGTTAATGAATTATGAGCTTGTTAGAATTCAAACAGATGGAAATGAAATGCATTACACAGCTACACCATTAGGAAAAGCTTGCTTATCTTCGTCAATGGCACCTAATGATGGATTATCACTATTCTGTGAATTACAAAAAGCTCGCCAGTGTGTTGTCTTAGAGACAGACCTGCATCTTATTTACTTAGTGACTCCATACAGTGTCAGCAGCCAGTGGGGAAACATTGATTGGCTGCATTTACTCACACTTTGGGAGTCCTTGACTAAATCAATGAAAAGAGTGGGAGAGCTAGTAGGAGTTCAAGAGAGCTTCATAATTCGTTGCTTAAGGGGAACAAATAAACTAAATAATGCTCAGAATAAGCTTAATGTTCACAAAAGGTAATATAACTTGGTTTCTGTATGATAGAAAGAAGCAGATTTATGAGATTTCTTAAAGCCAATGTTTCGCCCCTAGGTTTTACACAGCACTGGCTCTTCAGGATTTGGTAAATGAAGTACCATTGTCTGAGGTGGCTGTGAAGTTTCAATGTGCTCGTGGCTTTCTTCAGAGCCTGCAACAGGCAGCTGCTACTTTTGCTGGTATGTATTTAACTGTTTTACATTTGATATATTTATCGTTTTAGTGAGGGGAATGTACAAATTTGTTGTTATTTAACCAAACTATTTACTATTTAAGGCATGGTCACTGCCTTCTGCCGTCAACTTGGTTGGAAAAACATGGAAATGCTTGTGTCCCAATTCCAAGATAGATTGCATTTCGGTATACACTCTGAATTAATAGAATTAATGAAATTACCATCTTTAAATGGTATGAGGGCTAGAACATTATTTGACGCTGGTTTCGAAACTGTTTCCATTATTGCTTCAGCAGAAGTAAATGCTATTGAAAATGCTTTACATAGATCTGTGCCATTTCAAAGTGATAAACAGAGAGAAGATGATGATGTAGAAGATGTCAGAAAAAGAAACAAAATTAAAAGTATATGGATAACAGGGTTTTCTGGTATGACAACACAAGAAGCTGCTAAAAATCTGATACTTGAAGCTCGAAAATACTTACAACTTGAAATTGGTGTAAAAGAAATAAAATGGGAAGAGGAATCAGCTCGCAATCAAGCTATTCCAAACAATGAACTACAACCAAAAAAGGAAAGTATACCATTGCAACATAGTGATATGTATAAATTACCATCAGACATTGATGTTAAAGAAGAGCCTCTAACAAGAATAACACAACATACAAATGTTTCTATGAGAAACTCAATTGATAACAGTGACACAGAAGAACTTTATTTCAGTGCTAATGTTTGTCGCACGAGTAAGGGAAGCGAATCAGCTTTAAAAGAAAAACATTTGACAGTAAATAACAAACCTCTAGACGAACAATGTACCAATGAATTATTGATCCATAGTTTGGGTACAGGTGAATCAAACCATTTTGTTTGTAGTGAAATCATAAATGAAATAACAAAAGGGAAACAAAATGAAATTTCCACTGCTTTAACAGGCACAGAATGTAGTCCATCTATACTAAAAGATGAAGTATGGGATACAATGAATTTCACGGAAGCTGCCATAGAAGATATTACTAAATCGTGTAAAATAGGAAACATGGGATCCCCTAACATAAGCTTTAGAGAATCAGTTGGAAAAAATACAGTAATATCTACATTTGATGTAACTGTTGCCGCTAAGTCTAATTCTGTGAAAGATATAAGTTTGTTTTCGTCGGATGGTGACAGTTCTAGCCTTTTTGAAGAAAGCCTACCAATAGACCTTGTATCTAGTAATGTATTTGATGAAGTAGCGCATGCTTCAACTAAATTGTTAAATCAAGAAACGGCTTCAGATTTCGTGAGCCTAAACAATGATACTATTATTAATGGGTTCAAATCCACAATAGTTGATATTGAAGACGATGAAGATATAAAATTAGTTTACGAAGACGATGTGAAAGTGACTGAAAATGAGTTGGGGACTGTCATTAGTTCTTTTGAAGATGTAGAAGTGATTGAGACCCAAGATGTGCAAGAAATAAGTATAAAAGATAGTTTTAGAAGTCCGTTTAAACGACATGCTGAATCTAGTAGTAATTGTTTACACCACTCTGCTAAAAAAGTCAGGCTAGGACGAAAGTCTAACAAAATATTAATTCCTAAAAAAGATGGCTTAAATGGACCTTCTATAAAAATGAACCTTACAGATTCCAAATCATTTACGTTAGAATTGAACAAATGTAAATTGAAATGTTTTATATTGCGTGGTGACGATGTCTGTGATAATTTTAATGAAATCAAGAAGATACGAATGGCTGCGGTATCATTAGATGTAAAAACTTCAACACGAACCACAAATGAAATTATTGGAAGTAATATAGTAAAGCAATCGAAATCAATATCTTCGAATCTTGAAAAACCTTTAGTTAAAGGAATAGCTGTATATCCTGGAAATAGTAGTTGTATTTTTATGGACTGGTCCAACGAAAATACATTTTTGCAAATGAAATCGAAAATATCAAGTTTATTTATAAATGATGCCATGAAATTGAAGATGATGTCGTTCAAGACAAATTATATTCATATTAGGAAGTGCTTTGGTGTTGATTTACCGTCAACATCAATAGATATATCTTTAGCAGAATGGCTCATTGATAGTGATGAGAAAATACCTAACATATCGTATTTGGTAAGTTTATCTTATGTTTATCTTTTTGTTGATGTTTCTAGTTACACAATGTGCTTTTTGATGATGTGATATGTTTTTAATCATTTGCTAGGCAAAGAAATATATTGACGTAGACCTATCAACAACATCAATCAAAATCGATAATCGGGCGAAGAGATTTAAGAATTTGGACCCTATTGAGACCGCATGTGTAAAATCGTGGGTGATATGGACTGTTGCGGAAAAGCAGGAGAGATACCTTATGGAGAAGTTCCACAATAATGCGTTAAGTACGTACTACTCGTAATATCATAAATATATTAAAGACAATATAATGCTTGTCAAATATTGTCCTTTTCATAATAATAATACATTTATATAAGCTTAAAGATCAGCCGGAAAGCTTTAAAATTTGAATAAAGATTTATTGAATCGTGCAAAGCTCTAATCGTAATTTGTTTAATTTGCTTTCCAGACACCGAAATTAAAGTCTCAAAAATTCTAGCAGATTGTGAATACCAGGGTCTCACTGTTGATAAAGACCTTGCCTCTCAACTTCTGATTGATGTCAAAAATTCACAAGAAACACTCCAAAAGAGAGCTTACAAAATTTGCGGGTACCATTTCAACTTCAATTCGTCTAAGGACGTCGCTAAGGTAAATTATCTTGTTGGAAATCTCAAATATCTTATTCAAAAGGAAATTTAATTATTTTCTTCAGATAGCCTGGTTTTATTTTACGAGGTTATTGCCCTCGTTTAGCGATTGTTCAATTTGTGGCATCGGTTTGAGTAGTAGAATACATATTTTATATCTTATCTTGAAATTTTACACTTCTTTTCTTTCTTTCTTTATTCAAATTACTTGAAATTAAATCACAAACCCAAATTGCCATTTCAATAAAATTTCGTGTTAAAAATAATGTTTTAAAACTTATTATGTTGGCTAAAAACTTCTCGTGCTTTTTCCTATATGTCGTTAAGATATAATTCAGCGGTGCGCGCTCACTATCGGATGTTTCCCAGACGGACTTCTTCCTGCGACAAAGTTCTCTTTTCGAGCAACTTTGTGTATCATGATAAGTTGCAAAAGTTCACATCTTTCGAAAAATTGGAGGGACGTGAGAGTCATTTGTTCCGCAGTGGAACATACCAAGATAAAAAGGACGACACTAGTCATTACGTAAATTGCTAGTTTTTTTGGAAAAAATATAATAAATAATTAAATAAAGAATAAAATAAAAGAATAATAATAAAATTCATATCCCTGGACTAAATAAAATTCATATTCCTGTACTATCCAAAAACTTTCGCTGCCAATTCTTTAGACTATTTCTGATTTCGTTTTTGGTTTTTGAACTTTTCTCAGATTCAAATACGTTTCAGGTGCTAGGTATATACAAGGGGCGTAAAGTAAGCACTAGGAAGAGCATACTTGAGTCTCACAATAGCGCTATGTCCAGTGTCGTCATATTCTGGAGGAAGCTCAACTCTATTCTCACCAAGACTCTGTATCCGTTGACAGAGAAAGCCTGTATTTACAGCGAAGGAAACAAGTAAGTCTGCCAACGTGTCTTTGAAATAGTTAGGCTAGGGGGGGACCTTAATACTTTTTTAATCAGGATTATCATATATCATGCCAAGAGAGACGCAAAACCAGCAACGCGGGGAAATTTCAGGAGATGGTCAACAGCATCTATGTTTCAATGTCAAATTAACTTCAATAATCCGATATAAGCAGATATTTATGAGCGTAGAAAAATGTTCTACTACCAAATTAGGTACAATTAATAGTTCATTGTTTACCGAAAGAAAATAGAAACCACGAAAAGTCAAGTGCATTTACTGACTTAGGAAACAATTGTAAAAAACTAGCCTGTTAACAATGTATTTTTCATGTAGTATTTCCTCCCGCTCAGCGCGTTAACAATAGATTTTCATACACATTTCCGCCCGCATATTTGAACGACAGTAATGACGTACATTCTACCTCGTTTTCTTAAGTAAGGAGGTTATTATCTTGTTGTCAGAATCAGTCCATCTTACACCATGTACACGAGTACGGGACGCGTCAGTATGCACGAACCAAACCTCCAGAACGTTCCAAGGACCTTCAGTATACCTGCAGCATATCTATACGATTCCCACCCATCGGACCACGCCGTAGAGTTCAACTGCAGAAACATATTCAAGGCTTCAGTTGGGTATACCTTGGTATCGGCGGATTATTGCCAGTTGGAGATGAGGATCCTCACTCATTACAGTGAGGATGAGGTTCTGATGACGATCATGAGGTCGGATGAGGATGTGTTCAAGTTGATAGCGGCGGCGTGGGGGAATGTCAGCGAAGATGAGGTAAATATCGTTATTTAAAATTTTCTTTCGTTCGATACTACATATATGCTAGTAAAAGTACAAAAAAAAACTTTTTATGTGTTACATAGAACTTCGTTGTGCCGGTATCGACAAGCTGTACAGAACTACTTGCCAACTGTTTCGATGGCCCTCGATAAGTTTTTTCATCTCGAACTTTCGCAGAACGTCCTTGAGGCTGAAGCTTAAGCAGTGAACTATAACCTTTTTTGTCCTAAATAATGTAAAAATTGAAAGATAATTACGCTGAGTTTTAACAGTTCGAAACATGCGATTCTGTCGAGTTATTTTTCAAATGCAAAAATATATGTTTATAATTTTATTTAATTAGAAGTAGCTACTATTAACATAAACACGTACAGTGAACACATCAAAAAAATCTTACGTTATAATAATTATAGGGGACGCATAATTCTAGGTACAGTTAGCGTCGTATGTATCTACGCAACTTTGTAACATGTCATATTAACTTTTGGCGACCACGTACCGGGAAACGTCTACCAGTCCGTCCCCCTACTAGGTGGACCGACGACCTGGCTAAGGTCGCGGGGAGTCGCTGGATGCAGGCTCGGGACCGGTCGATGTGGCGTACCATGACGGAGGCCTATGTCCAGCAGTGGACGTTTCCCAGCTTATGATGATATTAACTTTTAAATGGCACTTCTCTTGATACACTTTATTATATCAAGTCAGAGTGAGTGACGTTGCACTGGTATTCTGAGGCCCGGGCCGCCTGCTTTAGGGCATCAGGTCAACAAGTCTTTTTTCGCAAAATGTTGGATATTTTAAAGAAAGGAATAACGAAGGCTGTTGAATGGTTTCGAGACCAAAAGATAAACACTTATACCTGAGCCCCAGACATTCACCTTGAAAGAAAATGCAAGATGTCAGATAGATAAAATATCCACATAAACTATTTTTCAAGACAGGCATTATACGAGGAGAGCCCGCGCTCAACGGGGCCCGGGTGGCAATAGCCATCCTGACATGTATGGCCAGTCCAACCATGACATGATACAAAGCTACGTAGTAGTAGTATATGATGCTGACTATATAGCATTTATACATTAAAGACACCTAACCTTAATACTAAAACTTAAAATGTAATGTCGGCCTTGTGGGTATAATGTTGGCCTCGTATGTTACGTAGAAGTCCTTCGGATTATCCTTCTGACTTTCTCGTCATAAACAAATTGTTTACCGATGTTGTACTATATCCGGCTGACATTTAAGATTGGAAATGCCTTATTACATAAGAGGGCTTTACGATCTTTATTCTTGTCACTTTTGTGTAGTTTGGACTGAAACGATGTATTTTGGACTTATATGATGTTTTAACGCTTTTTTTAAATAGAGGTTCTAATAAAAGATTAGGCTAGGCTCTAGAATAGGATATACGTAGCAAATACATCTTACTGCGTTCACCAGTCCACGTCGCAAGCGTGGCGATGATGACAAATCGCCTCATGGAATGTCCGATGTGGGTACGTGTTGAAAATAAGGCGCCGAACGTTGGGTTGAATACGCTCTCAGTGTTTTTCATGTTCTCTATGACACATTCGGCGTAGTGACGAACATTCCTTCGAGCGACTATATAAGCAAAAACGTGTTCAATGTATTTTGCACGCGCTGAATTAACGCCACCGCCGGTGCCGTCGCGAGGACTGATCGGCGCGTTTGGTGTGTCATGCCATCCGAATACTGTAAACGATAATTCAATAGCTAAAGTATCGGCGCGGTACACGGTAGCAGTGTCGCTACACCAGATTATACAAAATAACCGTTTATGATGATTTGGACTTGGCCTTTATGTGATGTTGTGGGCGGACTTCTTCCAATTATGATAATTTTTCAAAATAAAAAATTTGATTTTCCATTGATTTTTTCTTTCAAAGGTGGACGATGATCTGCGCCAAAAGGCGAAACAGCTTTGCTACGGCATACTATACGGCATGGGAAACAAAACCCTTGCGCAGAACCTCGACGTGAGCGAGTTGGAAGCCGCTGTCTTCATGGACACCTTTTACAAGACGTACCCGGGGATCAGAGTGTTCACTCAGGCGGTGGTGGACGAGTGCAGGAGCAAGGGGTACGTGGAGACTCTAATGAGGAGGAGGAGGTATCTACCTGATATCAACAGTCACGTTGTCTCGAAGAGAGGTAAGACTTACATCCAGTGTAACTATTGGACACTTGTATCCCTTCCGGTGGTATACTTTATCGACATTTTAACATTAATATTATAAATGCAAAAGTGAGTTTATTTCGATTGCGATCCGCTGCGGTCTCGTGGCGTGCCGTGTCGAGCCGAGAGGATATGCTGATGGAATTGCATAATTGACACCAAATTATTTTGGTTGGATTGGGGATGTATTGTGATTACATAAAGAAAAAATAGAAAATCCCCCCAAATCAAAATCACTTTGGATTTGGATTTTACAAGAATTTAAGTCTCACAAATTGCAAAAAATGTAATTTCTCGGATATTAAAATGATTATTTTGTAACCGACTTTTAAAAAAGGAGGAGGTTATCAATTCGACGGGTATGTTTTTTTATGTTACCTTTTGACTGGGTGAACCGATTTGGATGATTCTTTTGGTACTTTTGTATGCTTACAATTTATCATCATTGACATAATGATTTATTAACAAATTCGCTACCAACCACGCCCTCTATTAAGGACAAAGTATGAGCGTCAACGCAGCGTTGCCGGCACGACCACAAATGAATTTATTAATTACACTTGTCTACACAACTGTACCCAATAGTGTATTTATTAGAAAACGCTATATTAGTTTTTTAAAAGTTGATCTATAAGGAATAAAGGTGACCTTTTTTAAAAGTGTATCTACGAGGAACAATTCCCTATGTTGAGCCGTGGACGTTTTCCGGCTAATGGTGACGATGATGTTAACAGGCACAGCGGAACGACAAGCTGTCAACACGACCATCCAGGGCTCGGCTGCAGACATTGCTAAAGCAGCCATGTGCGCCGTAGAAGACAGAACACACGAAGACGTTCCCAGACCACGACTCATCTTACAAATGCACGACGAACTCATTTACGAAGTGCCTCAGAATAACAAGAACACTTTCATAACAACTTTGAAGGAAGTCATGGAACGGACAGTGCGTTTGAACGTCCCTCTGCCGGTTAAAGTGAGATCGGGTGACAGTTGGGGTACACTTAAAGAGATACAATTTTAGGTTAAGGTTGTGCTGGCATATTTCTGTGATATTTTCCTGATTAATAAAAATTGATTTAAAACTTTTTTCTGTTTGTTTTGCTGTACGTTCAACCGGCCAGTTAGTTAATCTTAGTTATTATCAACAGCCTATATACGTCCCCACTGCAGGGGCTCAGGCCTACCCTCATACAGAGAGTGTATGGGCCGTAGTCCACCACGCGGGCCCAGTGCGGATTGGCGGACTTCACATGCCTGTTCAAGACATGCAGGTTCCTCACGATGTTTTCCTTCACCGTTAAGCATACGGGTGAATATATTATATATACGTGAGCTGAAGTGGCAATGGACAGGCCACATCGCTCAAAGAACCGATGGGGAGTGAGAGTTCTCGAGTAGCGACCACGTACCGGGAAAAGTCTACCGGCCCGGCTCCTTACTAGGTGGACCGACGACCTGGTTAAGATCGCGAGGAGTCGCTGGATGCTGGTGGCTCGGGACAGTGGCGTGGCAGTGGATGTTTCCTGGCTGATGATGAAGTACTTAGAAGTTGATTTAAGCGCTGCAGATAGTCTATGGCTCCTACAATATTTTAACATACCCGATAGCTCTAGCTGTAAAGAATATGTTTTGTAAATAGGATGGACGATGGACTAGCTGAAGCAAGCTTCTAACTAAGCCTTAGGTGGTTTAATAATTAGAATCAGCCGTCGCGAGTCCCGTGTTTGTGCAGAGGGTGTTGACGAGAAAAATGTTAAGGCCAGATCAAAAAGAACCGGCTCAAATCATAGATGCGTCCTTACGGCGAAAATATGTTGGATTGTTTTAAATTAAGTCTTATAAGGTGAGTGCAATAAGCAGGCCACATCGCTCGAAGAACGGACAACCAAACCGATGGGGAGTAAAGTTCCAGATAATAAAGCTGTACGTTTATGATGTTCATTTTGCGACACTATAATCCGATCATCTTTTTTAGGTTAATTACGCCATCATCAAAGCCATCTATTAAAAAGAAAAGGTAAAAGAAATTTTGTATGGAATCATTCTGAGGTTTATTTTATCAATGTGTACATTTTCGCGTCCGATTAGATAACAAGTACATTTTATGAACTTAGCAAATACAAAAGGAAATACTGTTTATCACCGGTAATACATACACCGCAGAGCTCGTGGTGCAATATAGACGATAGACATTTGTTTGCCAAAATTATGTGAATGACGAGTTATAAATAGAACCAATAGTAAAAATTAGTTAGTGACGTGAGTAGCCGGCGATTGAAAGTGCTCAGTGTTTGATGATCAAGTGTTGTGCAATCCTACTATGTTATTCTTTACTTGAGAATGTTTGGCTGTTTGTGACTGAAACACGCATGAACCGCAGAAACGGCTGAGCGAAGCTCGATGAAATTTGACATACTGAATATACTTTATCCGGGAGCACCTGTGAAATGTCTGAAATCCATTCAAACGAAGTCGTCGATACAAGATATGTGACAAAAAACAAATTTGATATGAGAAATATGGGTATAGAATAGAGACGGTTGAGTTTCTGGGAAAACTTGACTCTTAATCCAGACAAAAGATTGTTCGTTACTTATATTTAGTAAAAATCACGCCAATCGGTTTCTAAAAATCAACTCTTACTTTTGCGATACATTTTACAGTGGTATATATTTATATTGCGAGATAGTTTAAAGTAATGAAAAGCCCGAGCTCGAGATAATTATGTCCCCGTTATCACTCAGCTGTTGCCTGAAGCCAGTTCTATAATATTGGTAACCATATATTTTACATACACTCTAGTACAAAAAAAATTATTTGTTGTTTCTTGTGCTTATTTCTATGTGGTGTGTTGAAGGAAATGCTAATTAAAGGGTAATGTGACATGTTTCAAAAGTAGGTATTTAGTGTACTCGAGTGAACCAAATCAACAAAATTTTAAAGAGTAAACTGACTGTTCCACTAACTCCAAGAATTGCTAAAATTAGAGCACCCAGGAAAATCTTATTATATAATTCTACTTCTAAAGGCCTAAAATTTATATCCGTGATAAGAAGCCTTTAAGTAGAAGCCAGAGTTGAAGTGGGTGAATTCGCGCTCTGACGCCCCAATCAGCCCTCGAAAGTTAACTTGACACAATGAAGTGTGACGCAACACAGCGCCATCTCTCCGTGTTTTCCCGGGATTTTCCACGTGCCGACGGGCGATAGAGGTGGTAGGAGAGGGTGCGCGGGGTCTGCAATCAATATATGCGCGGCTGGAGGCTCGTGCACCGCTAGGCTGTCACCCTCTGTCACGTCGGCCGCGGCTCGCACAGCCAGCCGCCACCAACATGAACCACCACTACGTAATCTACGTTAAACACACCAAAAAAACAATATCTTCAATTAAATCGGATTCACACTTTCGTGCGTGACTTTACAGTGCCTGTACGAGTGTTTAAGTGAAAATGCATCTTCATTTCGAAAGGAATGTGAACGCTAAGTGTGATTGCACGATATTGTCGCTGTCATGGATGGGGAAGGTGCCTGATGAACTACCAGAGGTGAGGAAATTAAATACATAATTCACTGTTACGCGGTTAAGTACTCAATACGTGTATTTTGGGCTTCAAAGGACCCGATACGATTCGAAGGACGGGAAGTGCCCAGTTTATGTTAAGGTAATTTGTAAGCCTCACGGAATATGGTAATTTTAGGAATACGATGTGCTATTTTTTTGTTTTGATTCGTGTAACGTAGTTTGCGTTGTTCTTTGTGTTTTGACACATGAAATGGGTTAAATAAATTGAAGATCAATTTAGAGTTGCTATGGCAGACATCGCTGTTATAATTATCACATACATCGACATAAAAAGTCTTGTAACAGTAATAAAATTTGCATAACAAATTAATTGGATTAATATAAAATATTCGTCAACTTAGTTTACAGGAATAACAAAATACTTCAGGTGAGAAGGTATTCCTTCAAATTTAGTAAATGCTAAAAATTTGCAAATATCTATCGATATCAAATAAAGAATATTCAAATACGAGTATGTAGTCCAGACCTTTGTGCTCTCGCCCTTAAAAGGTTCTGTCATTCCGTTTTAAATTTCACTGAATGTAAATAGCTTTTACAAGGCTACAGAGTTTAATTAAAAATTCAATACGATACCCGGCTTCGAATGGAATTAAATACTTACTAGGTAATACGTTTGCTACGAGTTCTATAAAACAAGTACATAACATACCAATAAATAACTTTGGTCGTAAAAACTTTAATTATAAACAGTGCCGCGAGACCTCCCGATGCTGGTCTCCCGGTTGGAAGGGTGTAATTTTAGGTTTCAACAAGGCCCTTCTGTGTCCCCAGACACCAGCCCTAAGGACCTTTTAGAAGGGGATAGCTAGAGACTCCAATGTTACAAACTATTTAGAAAGATGACATTGTCCTGTAATTAACTGTTATAGTGTTACGAAACACACCATGGTGGTTTTTCTTTTCTTTTTCATGCGCCAACAGTTCGTAATCATTAAGTGGTAATTTTAATGAGATTTATCTCAAACTTACTTTTCAGATTTATTCATCATTATATTATTATAAGGCCTATGCCTACTCGTGCAAATCTATCTTATGAATACTATGAACGAGAATCAGCTCGTTCCACTTTCACGCCTCAACAATATCGTTACAATTTCGCACATATCTGTGAAGCTTACGAGCGCGATAAAAACTCTCACCGGAAATCCGCGGGAGTAGCTCTATTTATTTAAACGTTTGAATCTAAAGTGAAGTTACAAAGCTGTTACAAAGTCATTATATAGCACACACATTCAAAATACAAAGTAAATAAGCCAACAAAACACATTGTAGCTCATTTATCATTGCTTTGTAACACTGGACGGTCGAGAAGGCGTATGCATGTTAACCCTTATTCAACTAAAGTTCAGCTTGTGCTATGAAATATGGCTCCAACTCTGTTTCATTGTCATGGGAAACTGTGTCACGTAACAATAGGATGTTTAAATTAAATTGTATTTATCAATGTATAGGGAGGCGTGACGAATTTTTCCGTCAGTGATATTTTCAACCGACTTCAAAAAAGGAGGCGGTTCTCAATTCGACGGGTATGTTTTTTATTTTTAAAATGTGTGTTACCTCTGAGCTTTTGACTGGGTAAACCGATTTGGATGATTCTTTTTTTATTTGAAAGCTGGCGTTTTCCGTCCCATTTAAATGTAGTCCAGTTCTGATAGTTGAATCCATAATAAAACTAATATAAGTCTTTAACTTGCCTTAAGAAAAGTAGACTTTTAGGGCAGACGAAGTCCGTTATTTCTACTTACCGCACCGTCACACTGTTTAGATTCTTTAAAAATCAAACAAAAAGAATTTTCCAAACATTCTTATGAATATCTTGTAGGCCGCTAGAGTTGTCAATACTGTCATTTAGTTCAGAGTGTTTTACCTGCGGACATCATTCTGGTCTGGGCATAACAATTTAAAAATATGTACTTAATGGGCAGGGTGGGACATTAAATCTCTTCGGATGCAGCACCTCGCATAATTATGGTTGAACTTCACTTAAGGTAAGTTCGATTAACCACTAATGTTAGGGCAGACGAAGTCGGTTGTTAGTTATTTTTAAACGCGTTAACTTGTGTAGTCTACAATATACATTTAAAAATATGTATAATGGGTTTTGCACTGCCTTCATCTCACCTTATGGTACGTGATAAGGCCGTTGGATGGTAATCGTGCTCACCCAGAAGCTTCACCGTAATCAAGCGCTGGTTTTACCTTTCATACCGGAACATAACGCAGCCGTTTGTCGGCAGACTTAGGTAACATGGTGGGGTAAATAGCCAGACGAACAAAGAAAATGACCTATCACCAACCTAACCAAGTACCGCCAGGTACTTAACTGTCACTGGGAATCGAACCTGGAATCTACGGATTGTAAGTCCAAGCGTATATCCACTAGGCCACAAAGGCGTTTCAATGTCTCAGTCTTTATCAGCCGATAAAATCTACTGCTGAGTGAGTGCGCATCAGCAAATATCACCAGGATGAACGGGTCTTATATGAGGTGATCTGTCATTGTCATGAGAATCATCATAACAGTTGGGTTGGTGATCGCTGTAAAACGTGATGGTACTATGCATTCTTCGAGACGCATAAACGGGGTACTTTAATTTCCAATACGGTAGCTGCACGAAGTAGGTCGTGGGTAGCTGGCTCTGAAAGTCTGCTACGAATTGTTAAATTAAGTCTGATTTCATATCAGCTATTAAACGGGGTTTTGAATTCCCATACTCTCTGGCTGGCTCCGAAATTTGGCTCCGAAACGTTTCGAAGAGGGAAATATGGGGTCTACTGTTTGCCATGAGCCTCCCTCATAGATAAGGCTTTCCATGACAGAATTTAGTCATAATCACCATGCTTGACAGTATTAGTGATCGCAGTAAGATGTAGGCAGGTACCTCCTCAAATTTTCTCTTAGCCGCATTCTGTAACAACCAGGGGATGTAGAGCGATCCTATTCTAAACCAGGGAGGGAGAACACGGAATGCAACATTTTGCAAAAATTGCTTGTACAAAAGTTGTTTGATAAAAGTTTCACGATTTCGTTTCAAACAAGAAAGCGAATCAAAACTTTAATAATCAGTTAAATAATAAAGGTGAATGTAGAATAGTAAAACTAGGATACAGTAATTGTCACCTTTACGGCACAACAAAAACTTCCAGCTTGTTGATCATGAGCGTCGAAATTATTAATTAAAGCGTTCAATAAGAACTAAGGAACCGACTTCAACTGCCCTAAAAGTCTACAGCATTCATCCCCTAAAATGCTCACCCTTAGAGGTATAATTATCTGCGTATATAAATTGTGTTATTTTGGTTCATAAAAGTGTGATCTACCAAAAAAAGAATAATCAAAATCGATTCATAATTGGGGTAATGATTTTGAAGTCGAGAAGAAGAGAAGACAGAAGACTGTTTTGAAGTCGGTTGAAAACCAATGTTCTTTAACTAAGGTCAACTATAACCTACTCGTATTCTATAAGTGAATTACTTGTCCGTAGTAAACATTTGACTTATTTTATCAAAATCCAAAAACGCCCCTATCCCGCAATGAAACGTCAAATACGAAAAAAATATGTGTAAAATCCGTTTCTAATGGCAGATTGTCGAGGGGGGAGATTGATCGGCACCAGAGGGTAGGGGTGGGGGGACTGGCCGTTCAACCTGGCCACATTATCACACTACATTACGTTTGTACGGAACTCACGAGATCGAAAACCATTTGAGGAGGGAATCTTTTTGATATGTTGTAAACTTCCGAGGGAAGCTTTAGCGACCCTTCTTTGGGATTTTAGATTTTCCCATTTTCTCAAATCCGCTTCAGTAGTCTTCAGTACCAGTCTTATAGTGTGAAAGAGAGGGGAAGAACTTCCATATTCGACTCTATGTTTTTGTATGTATGTTACTGATTAGCTACCACCGTGTTATCTAAGTCTGCCGCTAAACGGCAGCGTTTATAGCACGGAAAAATTCTGGTCTGAAATTTCGTAAGGCAGAGCAACGCCTCATAGCTTTAGGCTTCAACCAACAGCCCTATCGTCACTTTTCATCGGGCGGTATGAAGGCAAACCCATCATATAAAATATTGTAATTTTCTTATCCTTTAGATATTTTGTAAACCCTAAAACAATTGCAATACAAACAAGTATGTTTTGAAGAGACGCTGAGCCCCAACAGTAAAAGACAGACATCGTTCGCAAAAATAAAACTAATTAAGTGAAAATTAGATGTTTGATGGGGCGCTATAAGAGGCTTACATTGTCAGGGGGCGCAAGAAACGTACGAATTCATGGTTAATGCAGTGGAAGTAATTACCCATCAATTGTAGAATGGGACATTAGAGGTGCGGCACAATTTCAAGTTAAAGACTTCCCTGAGAAATATGCGTAATAAGATCAAGGAAATGTAGCACATCACTTTGGTGGCCGTTTTAGTATCTAGAATAGAAAAACATTTTTCAATAAAACACTTATCACTGCTAAATTGCTGAAACTATAAAAATACATTGTGATAAATCACTAATTAGTCATTTCTGCGGCAAATAGTTCGTTTTACAAAATAACAAAGGCCGACGATGCACATTTTTATTTCTAATTATTTAGTATGCAATCGGCTACTATTAGTACAAGCTTTTATGAAAAATAAAGTTTTGGTGACTTCAGTTGAAAAATTTGTTTCGATAAATTACGGTCAAAATGTGTACCAACATCGATGCTTAATCATACGAAATATATCATAGGAACATGTAAATGTATTTAAAACAAATTCCCTTCCCGGAGCAACGTTTTATTACAAACTAGACTTTCATTCCTAATGCCTAATTTTCTCTCTGATCCAAATGTACAATCTAATAAAATATAAACATTCTCAGATCCCTACAGAAAATTCAAAAATATTTCAAATTTATTTTATTAACATAGCCAGTAGCTTTGTACGAGCTTTTGTGACATACGCAGCTTTTTTTATTTTATAAAAAATTGATAATGCCACTGGTTATTTTGCCTTCGAGGTAAACATTCTTTGCGTATGCTGAAAAGCGCATACGATTGTAAACTAGGGACCGCACGCCCTCTACTGTTTATTGTTTTCTGTAGTTGTAATGTTCGTCTTGTCGCTTCCACTTGCGAAGCACGCCGCGCCGCGCCGCGCGGTACTAATCTTCGTTACGAGCGGAGGCGTTCGCTGGAGGCCGAGGGCTCCCATTCAATTAACCTTCCTTCGCCGCCGACGCTTTTGACCTATTTTACTACGATTTCTATTCCAAGCCTAGGGCCACTTTGTAGCGCTGCAGCCCCACAATGTAAGGTTTCTGCGGTAAATTGGAATACAAGTTAATGGCAAAAGCTCGTAGCCATATACAAGTTTGTACCTCCAAAAAAGAATTTGATAAGAGACGACTTTGTAGGAGTAGCTAAGTTAATAAAATAAATTTGGGATATTTCTGAATTTTCTGTCAGGATCTGAGAATTTTTATATTTTATTAGATATTACATTTGGGTCGGAGAGAAAATTATACATTAGGAATGCTAGTCTAGTTTATAATAAAACGGTGCTCCGAGAAGTCTGAAATTTTATTGTTCTATTTCAATTGTATATAGTTGTTTATGGGTGAATAATGTTTCTGTTTGTAGAAATCAACATTTGCTTGGAAAATATTAATTAATCTTATTTAATATGTAGGTTACCTTACAGCTTACCTTACCTTATTGGAACAGTTTTCATCATTCGTACATAAATTCCAAATAACAAATTGGAACTCATTGATACGAGCAAAAATCGAACCCAGACCTCGATTGTTCAAGGACCGACGCTCTACCCAATTGAGCTACCGGGCTTGTCAGCTACTTCGTTATACTCTCTCGTATTAGAGTCTATTTATACATAAGTATTTTTTAATTACAACAAAACTGACAGATTAACACCGTGGAAAACGAAACTCTACTTCGTCCGCGAACCAATATCAACACACCCCTGTCACAGCATGTCAACAGCAGCGCGTTAATCCAGCACGGGTAGCTTGCGACGCGTGCAATTATGACGTCTAATGAGTTACTATTGCTTCTCAATCTTTCGAGTTGATAAATATTATTAGTTAATTAAAAATAAAAACATTGTTAATTTTTACGATTTGGTAGTATCACTACAGGAAAATAATCACAATCACAGGGTATATAACCACTAAAATTTCAGCCATTATATCATATTTATTTATCTGGATTCGAACATACGTTGAAAAAACGGAACCCTTACCATTTCACTCTGGTGTCGGTCTGTCCGTCCATCCATCCGTCACAGTGGTTGATATTAAAATAATCATATTTATACAGACGCAAAAATAGGGTGGGTAGACATTTCAAAGTGGCAACACTTGGTCAATTGGGTATACAATGATTTTGATCGCACTTTCTGAAACATATTTTATTATTAACACAATTAACAGGTGACGGGGTGTCCTAACCTTTACGTATCCTTATTGAATCAATTGACATAATCTTGAACAATCTAGGTAACCACCACAAAGGTTGTCTTCCGTTAAAGACGATGAACACTGGTGAAAAGTTTTTTTATGGGCAAACTAAACAAAAACAGATTCATTTGAGGATTCAGTGAACAACTGAGGTAGGTAGGAACAACGCGGGAAAAGGGTGACATACTAGTCTTTTCATATATGTACTAGCGGCCCGCCCCGGCTTCGCATGGGTGGAAATTTATTTTGGCATAAACGTAAATGTAATCTTTCTAGATCATTACATACATTTTCAGAACTTTCCATAAGTTCTCATGTGAACTTCTTCACTCATGTAAAGTTCACAGGAGTTAGACAAGGACAGATATATATATTTTCACATTTTTGCCACCCACAACCACCCACTTTCACCTATCGCGACCAAATTCCCTTACTTCCAGCAGGAGACCAAGGGGTATTCACTACCCCAACGGGAAGTTGATCGGAGAGAACCCTGTCTTTACTAACATTAGCTGTCTTTACTAACATTAGCTTTATAGATATATATATCATATATGAGATTAACAGAAATTTTCCTTATAATGAAACCATATACAATATAGGACGTAAGTATAAAGGTAACCTTAGCAACTTTTGTAGTTTATTTCCTGTTACGTCGTCTACCCGTGTATAGATCCACGTGCTGTCTTAAGTAAAAAGTTAATATTTTCCGCAGGTATGTAAGTACATACTCGTAAGTTGTTGAATCTGCGCACGAAAATCTTATCCACATTCTTATTCAACGACACGTCTGTGCACACAATCCCTGAGTGCACTTATTCTCTGCCACCGTGGTCTCGTGGTCTTTGCTTGAATCAAAGCTTTGTTAATGGTCTAAGATCCGTTGAAGAACGAACTTCACACATCTGTTTAATGGATGAAAAGTATTTTATATCAAATTCAGTATGTTAAAAAATATATCGCGAGTGGGTTGGCCGTATGAAGCCTATTATAAAATATTCCAATGTTGGTTTGTCAATTTTTCCTGTCGGATCTACTGGCTTGGCAGGTATAAACAGTTATGTTGAATTGTTGATACTAGTTAGTTTCACCCATTTGTTTATATTATATATATATTTAAATATTTATCATATCAAAATAAGCGCTATTTCATTGCGAACACGACGAGATAGGGTCGACTGCAAAAAATGTGCTGGTAGATAATAATTAAATATGGACGGAGGGAGGGTATAAACGGGCGCGCTTTCAAACGGCGCCTTGTGACATCAAACACATGTGTTGGGCTTTGAGGGGCCGAGACTTCGGCTATTACATCAGATACTTGTTCAGGGATAAAATATATCTATGTAAACATTAGACGAACCTTCGTATATTTTTTTCGTATCGTATATTCTAACATCCGCTATTTAATTATTTCTTCGCAATATCCACACGAATACCTTACTTAATGAACGACGACTCAATATTGTATAGAAAACATACATACTCTTATAAATAATCTTACGATTTTTTGTTGAATATATGTAAATGAAGTCCATGTTCCTTCATTTAATTTGAATTTGCCGCGCATTCTCTTAGACGTCTTTTCATGAGTAAGCTATAGAAGGATGACAGAGAGGTTTTAAGGTTATGTTGTCAAAACGAGTGTATAGAACATCTTAATATTTTATGTAAACGAATTTGGGGAAATAATAGCTTTAAATGTTGTTTCTCTTTTCAGGTAAGCTTTATAATTAGTTTTACTAAACGTAATATTGTGAAGTGATGTTTGTTAAGAACTGTATTTAATTAAAACATTCTCTTTTCAGAGCAACACAATTTAAGTTTTTATTTCGTTGACTATAACTATTAGATAACTGAATGGTTCATAAAACCACATTATATATATTTAGAATATTTATGCTGAAAGAAAAGATTCCCAATAAAACAAAACACCGAAGGAAAAAATCATATAAAAACATGCCAAATTTGCTATCAAGGTCGCAATTCCGCATCAGCACGTCCCAGGGGTAAATGAGCGTATATATTCTTGCGCATTGCGCCCTGTCACATGTTTTGATCTCGTTAAAATTCAAACGAGGATGTACGAGTATTTCGTGCAAAAAGGAAGTTGGTTACACAACAGCTACAAGCTTTCAAAGACTACGAGATGCTACGAACAAAAGCGCGTAGTAACTCGTAGCCATTCGCTACGAAAATACTTCAAGGAAAAAGTATATTGCTTTTAAACGATAAAATTGTACAAAGATAATTAATAAAGTTATTAAAATTAATGTTGTTTAGGTTATATCTGCTTAAATAACATTTCTCAGAACGGCGGTATAATATCTTTAAGAGATACTTGCGTTTATAACGCGATTAGTTCAAAATTACGTAATGAGTTTCTTCTTGATAACTTTCTATGCGATGTTTCTTTTATGGCTCGTGTAATAGCTGCATCATGTATTTTTTGTTTTTGTTATATAAGTTGAATAATCACAATCACAATTAGAGTAACATAAATAGTGTTAATTAGATAAATAACTCATATGATTTGTTTTGTAACCGCTGTTTGGATGGTCGGTCGACATTCATTATTTTCGTCTCTCAGGCTAGGGTACCCTGAATTTAGAAAAACAATGGTATGCAAGAAACACATATTATATAGCCAATTCATGTATCAAAAACACAGAAATGAGCATTTTAATGATGGCGTCGTTGTCGTGATAAATACAACAAATAAATAATAACCGTTTTGGTAGGAGATGTATTATAAACATATTATAAATGTTGAATACCGTCATCATCAGTCGGGAAACGTTCACTGCTGAACATAGGCCTCCCCCATGGTATTTATCTCTCTATTATAAATTGTAATTATCCTAATGAGGGGCTACATTTAACTGGTACTGTATGTGGTGGTATGTTTAAAAAAAGTCTAAAATGCCCGGAAATAAATTTATGTGCCAAATAAATGTGACCTAATCTAAAATGCTGGTGGTTGTGAAACAATGGGTAAGCGATGAATGAATGGAAGCATAACCCATTTTCTATGAAATTAACGATATTTTCTTTTTAGTGCTAATTTATTTAGAATTTGAACAGGCAATTAATCTCTTTTGAGAAACATCATGCTGTCATTTACTGTCCTACTGTAAATCTCAGACAGGTTGTTAAACCATCTGCCAACATTCTGCAAACTTTGCAAAGTCTGAACTCGTTCTAAAATATAACTCCAACTTTGCAGACACAATTGTTTTATTAAAGCCACACCTAAAACCAAGCTCCTTTTAACGTTAAATAAGACATGTGACATAATGTGAAAGTAGATTTATTCAGTTACTTCAAAAATGTCTCTTTTATTTGAATAAAATTGGTTGAGTTCCAGACATGGTTGAGAGTTGGAAGTATACTTACTTGTGTAAAGTAACTTATTCATTATATCCTTTAAGAGAAAGTTTCAGAAATTGCTACTACAATTTGTACCACGTAGAGAGGTAGAAAAGTTTTCGGCCTAACAGTGAAAGACAAATTTATTATTGAAATTAAAAAAAAATTGGGATATAATCCCCTCGAGCATATTTACACTTCTCATAACGTTTTTACGAAGCTTAGATCATATGGAAAAACCAGTTTGAATATTTATTCTCAAAATACTCGGTGAACCTCTTCATTGGATTCCTCCTCATTCAATGACTCCCTAACAACCTTAAATTCGCGTGTCCATAATTGCACAGTAGAAAACGATGTATCATTCCATAGGTCCCATAAACTGCGTGCAAGCACTCATTGATTTCGGTAGGGGTTTCCCCCTGATTTGTTCAAAATGTAATTACAGCACGATACTACCATTTATCCATATTGAAATATTTACTGACTTGTTTCAACCGTATGAAGTTTTGTATTTTACAACTTACGAATTTGGCGGCATTGGTGATTTTTCTTCTTCTAAAAGATTTCCAGATAGGAACAATACAACCACTGTCTAATCAAAGCTGTCTATCTATTTTAAGTCGAGAACTTTATTATCTCGCTGTGTATGTCGTGTCTAATCTTGGTTGGTCGATCCGTTCAAGTGTCTATGCTCGGAATACATCACTCTATCTTAGTCATTATTTTATTATAAACGCTTATTTATTCGAATCAGGTAATACAAAATATACCTACATTTCTGCTTTTATACCAGCCAGCCAGCTAACCCTTCTACAAGCTGGTTACTTCAGTTCTGTCAATGGAGGGAATTCATTCAATGCATAGAAATTCAATTCTATTCAATGTATTTATTACATGTCGCATGTTATCTTATATATGTTATATATAGCTAACACATGTGACACCCCGTGACATATGCTTGAGGGCATTCCTACTGTATATTGTATAATATGATATGAATGTATATGTATCTGAGGAAATCGTTAAAATCTCACTAATTTCATTGTAAAAAATTTCAGTTAAAAATAATTTTAGTTTTGTTGTTGTAAATAACTCAGCATTGCTTATATTTTTAAATTATTTTGGATTTTATTATATATTTTAATAACCATAGCGTGTGGACTTGTAGTGAATATTTTTAATTTTGAAAATTGGGGTTTTAACTGGTTTTGTGTACAGTTATTTCCTTTTTGTGTGGTTATTGGTGAATATGATCGAATGTTTCTTGACAAACTTGCAGCATTCGAGGATGTAGATACAATGAAGTGTTAGTATGCCATGTTCTGTGAGAAAATGTATCGATAAAAAGAATCGTTGGTCTACAAGAAAGGATTGGTCGAAATACGTTACAAATCTTATATATATATATATATATAAAGCTAATGTTATTACTTTAAGACAGAGTTTTCTCTATGACTACCAACTTCGATCAACTTCCCGTTGGGGTAGTGAATACCCCTTGGTCTCCTGCTGAAAGTAAGGTGGGTGGTCGCGATGGGTGGAAGTGGGTGAGGGTGGCAAAAATGTGAAAAATATATATCTGTGTTTGCCTAACTCATGTGAACTTAACATGAGTGAAGAAGTTCACATGAGAACTTATGGAAAGTTCTGAAAATTTCGTAATGATCTAGAAAGATTACAATTACTCTACGTTTATGCCAAAATAAATGTCCACCCGTGCGAAGGCGGGGCGGGGCGCTAGTACATATATGAAAAACTAGTATGTCACCCTTTTCTCGCGTAGAAATACCTACATCAGTTGTTCACTGAATCCTCAAATGAATCTGTTTTTGTTTAGTTTGCCCATAAAAAACTTTTCACCAGTGTTCATCGACAGTAGTTTTCGACATGTCGACAGTATCCCCACTCTCCATAATTTCAATCCATTTTCAATACCACCACGAAATTTCCGGTGTGCGATCTCATTACTCTCGCTCAAATGAATATCTGTTCCAAACACATCCACCAAATGAACCGGCAATCCCATTAAGTTTCCGTCCGACTACACTCCGCAGTGGCTTCTCTATCGCGAGAGCAACGTCCATTAAAATTCTATTTAATCTGGCAATGATGGATCGGTCGGAGAAAGTTGATTAAAGTCAAAGGGCAAAGTAATGGACTCCTTACACAGTGCCTACGCACATTGGAACGTAGATCTTTTCCATTAGCAGCTCGCTCTTACGCCGAGGAAAAGAGAATTTCTAATTAAAGAGGGAATTGTCAAGCAACGCCTTAACATTCAAGGATTCGGCTCCACCTTTGCCTTCTAATTATGTTGGAAATCATTGATATATATTTTATTCTAGTTTTAAAATATTTTCTTTGAGTTTCGTAAATATGATAACTTTTTAGTGTTTCGCTCTCTTCTCATGTTATTTGCAAAATCTTTACTTTTGTGTCGTGATATAGAGTGACAGAGATTACAATTTACAATTCGCCTATAAAAGAGGATACATACATTTACCATGAATAATGTACTTGTCACTTATTTTGTCACTTTGAACATGAGTAGTAGTGGTTAGTATAAGTACTATAGTACTACGATCCATGATACCTCACCTCTCCCCACAAGAAATGAATCGGCTCAGGGACCGGCAATATCACGCGCGCGTACTCACTCACACATGCGCGTGTATACAGACGTTATCCGTTTGATGTGTGGGAATATTTCTATGTAGTGTCTGGCCGGTGACATGCGCCTAAGTCATAGATCGCAACGACGATCGATCTATAAACGAGGTGTGCCAAAACCACAACGCTTGGCAAGGGTTGGTGATCGCAGCAAGATCTATGTGGTATACATGTGAATGCTACTGTCCGTCCCCTTGAATTTCTCTTTAGTCGTCTATTATGACACACACTATGGGTAGAAATAGGGTGAAGAGGAAAAGTGTTTGCGGTTTTTCCTCCTTTCATACCGTAACGAGTAAACGTTTGTAGATAGTTAATGGTGCGGAGAGTGACATAGTCTACTGTGTAGGAATGCAAACGTCTATATATATCGAAATTGTATGGTCGAAATTGTAAAGTGAAGTCAGTAGGTAGAATGGGCTATCATATGACCGTTCTTCTATTGTGCATTCTTAAACAGATTTTTATTATTTTCATTGCTGCTTTCTTTTTTTCATAATTTTTGATTTATGGTAAAAAAACTCTGATACTATCACAGTAGACAGGACTTTGTGTAAATATTACAGGAAATTACAGCAAACGATGTATTACTATAGTTTTTGTAAAATCATAAAAAAACTTACCAACAAACTTAGTTGTGCGGGCGGGAAAATGAATCTTATATCAAGGCAATACGATCTGCACATTTCGTTTAATGGTTCGGAAGCCTTGGTGCGCGAGTCCAACTACAACGCATTTTGCCGGTTTTTATTACGTTAGTGTTTCCGTTGAATAATTACTTAAATCCTCGCAGGCGGCTTCGCGTTGGTGATAAAAGCTTCTAAATACAAATACTGAAAAATCCAATCATTTACACATTTTTGGTAAAATTGACCTCCACTTACGGTAGAGAACATTTAAAATCATCTCAACAATGATGAATTTCAAAGTTAATTTGTGTAACGATACGATCTTCCACAAAGTAACAATCGCTTTGACCAATATAGAGCGACCACTTGTTGAGCGACACGACGACCACCATTACAAGGTGACAAACAAAGGACTCGGATGTTCAGCACCCGCCGCCGGTGTACAATGCCACAGAAATTGTAGAGAGTAGACAGTAGTAGTGCCCTGGCTGCCGCGCTATCGATGATGCTATTTTCTTCCCACTGCTCTGCAACACTTTCACCCTTGTTTTTTCAGTTTTAATTTGAAAAATCAAAACGAGTTTGAGATCTTTGTCTAAACAATAAAATAAATATGCACATGTTTTGAAAACTTTGCCTGTAGCCATATATAAAAAGCTTCACGATCTGATTGCGACCAATGTCAAGCACAAAAGTTTATAGATAGATACTTGTAATTTGTAATATCCATCCCATTGGTGATGGAGAGTTATATTGTACAATTATGTATCATGGAATTCTCTAATAGTCTCGTAATTATTTATTCGTAGGTTCACACTTTGATTTCCAACAAATTATTTCCGGCATCCCAATTGAGGCATCTCTATTGGAATATTTGAGACTTATGTGGTTCAAACGGTAGAAAGTCTGGCTTGATATCTGGCTAATTGGCAATTTCATGTTCGATCTCCGGCGTCGCCGGCGCCGCCCAATCAGGACATGCGCCATTACTCCACTCGTAATTGCTTCCATTCCTGAAACGTTTACGTTTTCACTGACCCCTCTGAACATAATCCTCAACAAATATTTGTTTCCAGCTAAATTTCATTCGTTCTGTTGTATGTGTTAACTTTTTAATTAGTCCGCTAAAGTATGAAATATACGATTTTTAAAACTTTTTTCGTATTTTTGGAACACGGTAGGTATTCCAGTTGGTAAATTTTAAATAAATTCAAAGACAAAAGATAAAGCGATGATGTCCGATATTGCAGATTCCTTATACATATACATCTAGCTTTCCATCTGAATTGTCTTTTAAATCTAAGTAGGAATTTACTTAGGTTCTATCAGATTTCTTGACATTTATAAAATACTAAGTTTTGTGCCGCGATGTCATCTCGCGTTAATTTCAGATACATGTTTTATCTGCAACTCCGCCTATCCTAGTGAGACAAAACAAACACTAGTTGTCAAGTATAATAATATGTTTTAACAAGAAAAGTTTCATCAAAATCCATCCACTTGTGTTCTTGTGTGCTGCTCGAAGATGGACAAGGACATTAAACAAAATAGCGTGAACAGTTTTCTTACATATATTCAATGTACACACACATTTCTGTCTGTGATTTTTAAACTTCCGTCGCATTTCTATTAAACTAATTAAAACTATAACATCAAATACAGAGGCGAAGTAATGAAAAGCACCAAACAAGTGAGGCACTTACGAACGGAGACTAGAATTGCTAGCACAGAGATTAGAGAACAAAGGAACGAACGTAGAGCTTCCGCTGAACTGGGCTGTTGAAATAATTTCTAAGTTCGTAAAAACACACACACGGAAAACAGTTTTATTCCACAGAACAAACCATTATCGAATTACATTAATCGCTCTACATCAACTGTACATGCATGGTTGCATGATCGTAATTACAGAGGGTGCGGTTTAGCTATTAGCTCAATATTATTATCCTCTTACTAAAACCCGAGGTCCGACCGTCAGGTCCTATTATGGCTAGTGGATTTACAAAGTTTAACAAGCTCCACACAGGGCGTAAGGTATCCTGACGAGGGTTGGGCCATAAATTTAGAGGCACGTTTGTATAAGAGATTTTTTAAAAGATTACGTGATCGAGCATGAATAGATTTCATTTTAATATGTACATTACCTAAATGAAAACGAAAAAAATGTGTTGTAATAGACATTAAATTCTGTTTGAAGAGAATTTTACATTAGTACGTAATATTTGCTTAATTCTCCAGAACTCTGTCAATACTGGGCAACGATTTAAAAGAATTCAGGCCGCTCTTCCCACATTATTCCCACATATCTTGCCTTAGTTTTGCACTGATTCTTATCATATATGTCGGAGATATCGTTTCGGTTCTTGAATGTGAGGGACGAGTTCCATATTAGGTTACAGAACGACCAAGTTACATCCACTCCCTCTCTCTTTACATTTATTTGGCTGCTTGTCAAGAACGTAGTTCGGTTCAGTTTTACCTAAACTCGCCTTATCATGTATACGCGTCGCACTATGTAACACCTTGATCGTTTCCAGGAGGAGGGATGGAAGCTGAACCGGAACAATTACTACCAGGAGGGGTGGCTGGCGACCGGCAACGTGCGCGGAGTGGTGGGCGTGACCTTCACGTCGTCGCACGCCCGCCGCCCCCACGAGCTGCCCCAGCGCACCAACTACAACCTGCGCGGGCACAGATCTGACGTGAGTGGTATCAATTGTTACACTCGTAAATATATCACAGACAGATTATGTGAGTCAGGATCCAAATATTTATGTTCTAGACTGTTTAACATAATGGAATTTTCATTTGACAGAATGAGATAAATATACATTCTCTGGCGAAGACTACGTGTCAAAATTAAGCGCATGGCGCTTTTTACTTTTCTTAAAAAAACCTATTCTTCAGTACTGCATTAGTTAACCTACAGGAAAACTTGCAAACATAACAGCTGTAAAAAAACTGGGGCGATGTGTTACAAGACATGCAAATGTGTCTATTAAAAAATGCGCATCAAGAATCGATAGAATTGTTCCACTCGAAATAATCTATGTAAAAATCTATGAAAGGGGGCTAAACGGAAAAAATTCTTACGAAAAGTTGTCACTGACACTTTTTGCTATAGTAAGTTAGCGTCATCTGTTAGTACGACGTACGTAGTAGTAAGACGATACCAACAGTACAGCTATGTGACGACATATGGCTCTGATTAGTTGCCACTACTCAATGACAGATGTCGCTAAAAACAAAACGTATCACGTACATAAAAAATCTAATGAAAAAACCTACAAAACCATATTTAAAATATAATGTTAAAAATCCGGTCAAACCTTATTGAAAATTTGTAAAATTTTATAACAATTCCTTCACTAATTAATCGAAAGGAACTTCGTTCCATCCGGGTGTCCCTTGACACCTCTCAAGTTTTTTTTTACCACAGCTTATATATCTCTGGTTAAAACGTGCAATATGTCGCAGGGGTAACGTTCACGTCGTCATACGCAAATTTGTACCATGTCATATTAACTTTTGAATGACCTTTTTAGGGTTCCAAACATCCGATGAAAAAACGAAACCGTCCGTCCATCTGTCTGTCACAGCTTATTATATCATAACTAATTCTATCGACTTGAAATTTGGAATAGTTATGAGAAATGGTAACCCACAGGTTCTGCAACTGAAAGAATGGATTTATTTTTTGTTTATTTTAACAAGGGGTCAAAATAGGTGGTATGAAATTTTAAAGTGGAGCCACTAGGTCAAATGGGGTCGCATTTTTTTTATTGCATAGTTTTTGACATATTATCAAAAATGAATGTAATAATTTGATATTTGATCATTCGCGCAACGTATCATTTACAATAAACAAGTTGTATAACATGAATCTTCTGCGCACTCTGTCCATTCACATAGTTATCTAAGTAGAAATTAGTCATGCCATGCCATGGCCATGAGTTTGCCATTTGACATTGTAGATCCGTTCTACAGATACCCCGCTCTTTCCGTAGCAATAAATGTAACAATAAATAAACTGAAATTACGACTATGGTCACGAAACCTCGTCGCGGGTCAGGGTTCATCTGCTTCCGATTTTGCCTGTTGGAGTTTCAGTAAGCGAATAGTTATGAGGGCAAGACCCAAGACCGCAAAACTTTTTGAACTTAAGAGGCCATAGAACGACAGTGGCGGCCTCATTCGCTCTTTTTTGCAATTATACAATAATTTCAAACACCAAGACGGACTTTTTGTAGTCATTGCTGGTTTACCGTTTAACGATACATTATGGATTTATGTTTAGATTCTGTATAGTTATTATAAATCAAACCGACTAAAGTAGTCACTTTTACTCTCTCTCTCTCTCTCTTAAACAAAAGACTCTTAAACAAAACAGGATAGATTTTATTGAGCGTACGTTACGTGCGTCGGTTGGTACAGTTTACGTAGAGCGTTACAAGGCGGTCATTGGACACTTTTTTACAACCGCGACAATAACCGAAATCCTCCGCCTTTTTATTCGCCCTTAAATAAACAAGAAGGTAAGCTGAGTATAGAGCATTTCAATTAAGATATGACCCTCCACTGGGTCCGGCACTGGCTAGTCAATTAATCCTCCACCTACACATTACACAATCCAACTCAATATAAATCTGCTTCTCGCTTGTTACCAGAAAAAAAACTTGAAAAGTAGCTTTCAGTATTTCGTACGTATTCATTTTATTAGAATAATTCAGTAGCTTTTTACGTCAATTTGTTAACGATGTTTATAATTTGCATGTATTCACGGTCTAACAAACTTGTCTCGTTCAAATGACGGTTTGAATAATAATATAATAAAAAATGTGCAAAATGTAAATTGTAGTTCAATATGAAGTTATACGCTCATGATATGCATTACTCAGCATGATAATCAGATGTCCTATTCTTAGATGATTTCTGTGCAATGGTAATATAAATTTAGTATTTTACCTTTTTTCGTCGTGAATCACCTTATCGGGTAGCGATTATGAATGAGCGATGGTTAATAATCTTTGTGTACTTGTACTGTACTAATGTACTTTTCTTCCCACCTGGCTAAAGTTAAACTGAAGTTTTCCCGCCCATCGGCGAATTTGTGAAAATATATCTCGCTAACACAAACGAGCAATAAGCAATTAATCTTTCTCAAATCTTTACACTAGATAGGTAGCTTGATTAATTGCCGAGTCAATTAATAACGTTTTTAGTCTGTACGTCAGAGCTAAACCTAGTTTAATTTAATAGAGGATCCAGATTTAATCTAATGCTCATACTAATTTTAGGTTATATTTTTAGGGTTTGGTAACTTCGATGAAGAAACAGAACGTTTATACTATTATATACTGTCATATAATATCTGTATTACATCGAAACTTCCAAACACATAGATATATATTAGTTAAATGATAAGTATTTAGATTCATTTTTTGCATTATTGTATCTGCCCATTCGATAACTCGTGTAAAAGAACTTGGCGATATCTCAGAAGATAAATGCTCTCTGAGGAATGAATATTCTACATAATCTTCTGGTGTGTGCTGGAACCCCCGAGTAACCACGAAGTCAGCACCTCTGACTGCTTTTGAAACTGGCATCATCGTAAATACAATGTACACATTACGCAAACGGGACAAAAAACCCGACTGCTTAAAAATAATAAATCAAATACATACAAAACAAATTTAAAGAGTCCCCTTTATACAAGAAATTTGGGTTTTTGCTCGTTATTGTGTTAAATATTGTACGGGACTCTCGCACTTGGCCGGTTTTAAACCTTTCAGCAGGGTCATTGTTTTATTTTTCTTGACCTTTTAGACTACGCAGGGCATGATCGTTTCATCCTAAATATACTATTTAATACAATTAGGCCGACCTTAAACTCGCTACCATTCGAGAGCGTTGCTCGCGAAGCCCTTTTTCTCGTATTCTGTGAAAATTTAATTTCCTTTTTCCTGCTTGAGTAAACACTCTGGGTGGAGTGCTTATTCTGTCGTTGTTCGAATATAATCTGTCCTTTTCTTTAACAATACAATATTATGTCTGAGCTAGAAATAACAACGAACAATAACGAAATGCCACTGGACATTGCACAGAACGAGAGCTCATCACGACAAATCGACGTACGTTTCTGGAAAGCTTTCCTTAAATGAATGGTCGTTTTAAACCCTGAGACCGCGTGGTCCGACTGCTCAGTTCGATTACTCGGACCACGCGGAATTTTTTTTCCGCGTGGTTCGACTGCCCAATCGGACCACGCGGACTATCATTTTTTGAGACCGCGTGGTCCGACTATAGAGATACGAGAACTTTTTACCGTCGGATCGACTAAATAAATCTAAATGCGAGAAAGACAAAAATAATACGAGATTTTATTTCAATGTAGTTTTATTTTAGCTAAATAATAAAAATATATCGAACTGTCAAACTTGAAACACTCATATCTCGGAAACTACTAACCGTAGACTAGTGGTCTCTTTACCAAAGTCAAAGGTCTCGATGAGATCTTCATTTTTGATGACAGCTGTCAAACTTGAAACACTCATTTCTCGGAAAATACTGACCGTAGACTAGTGGTGTCTTTGACGAAGTCAAAGGGCTCGATAAGATCTTCATTTTTGATGACAGCTGTCAAACTTGAAACACTCATATCTCGGAAAATACTGACCGTAGACTAGTGGTGTCTTTGACGAAGTCAAACGTCTCGATGAGATCTTCATTTTTGATGACAGTTGTCAAACTTGAAACACTCATATCTCGGAAACTACTGACCGTAGACTAGTGGTGTCTTAGACAAAGTCAAAGGGCTTGATGGGATCTTCATTTTTGATGATAGCTGTCAAACTTGAAACACTCATATCTCGGAAAATACTGACCGTAGACTAGTGGTGTCTTAGACAAAGTCAATGGTCTCGATGGGATCTTCATTTTTGATGATAGATGTCAAACTAAATAGAGCCATAACGCGAATACTTAAACTTGATGAAAGAATGCTCATGTCTTGATGCAGTATGAGCCCTGAGACTGCGTGGTCCGACAGCAGACTTAAATGAGAACAGGCTATGACAAAGAAGACCTAAATCAAAGTTTCATCAAACCTTTTTAGAAAATAAATGTTAAGTAATTGTCACGTGTCATACACATTACCTGATATTTAAGGGTTCTGAAATCGAAGGATCCAAACAGAAACCTATAATTGAGGTAATTTATTAGTTGTACAAAAATGGTATTTATTTCGTTTTCGATATTTAATTTATTCTTGATTAGGTCTAGTTGTATTTTAGATTACAAGGATTTTAGCTAACAAAACGCATAAGTTTCATTATTAATAAATTTTTATCGATGCTGATGATGGGTACCGGTAAGGAGGATTTGGGTGGAGGCGAGAGCTTTTAGGCATTACATTTTTAGGCGTATTTTCAGAAGCACTGCAATGTTAAATTAAAATACTGGTGACTGTTTGATAGGAAACCTCAATTTTAGTTTAGATGAAATACACTTCCAGTCTAAGATTACTAGTTTCAAGATGTGGTCATTTTGATTTTAAGAGCTCTCATCAAAAATGAAGATCCCATCGAGCCCTTTGACTTTAATAAAGACACCACTAGTCTACGGTCATTAGTTTCCGAGATATGAGTGTTTCAAGTTTGACAGCTGTCATCAAAAATGAAGATCTCATCGAGACCATTGACTTTGTCTAAGACACCACTAGTCTACGGTCAGTATTTTCCGAGATATGAGTGTTTCAAGTTTGACAGCTGTCATCAAAAATGAAGATCTCATCGAGACCTTTGACTTTGGTAAAGACACCACTAGTCTACGGTCAGTAGTTTCCGAGATATGAGTGTTCCAAGTTTGACAGCTGTCATCAAAAATGAAGATCTCATCGAGCCCTTTGACTTTCCCAAAGACACCACTAGTCTACGGTCAGTATTTTCCGAGATATGAGTGTTTCAAGTTTAACAGCTGTCATCAAAAATGAAGATCTCATCGAGACCATTGACTTTGCTAAAGACACTAAGTCTAGGATCAGTATGTCAAGATATGGGCAGTTAACTTTTGAAATATTGAAACAGATTTGTGGTGTCATTATGGATCGGTCTCTTTCTTGGGCAGATCATGTGAATGAAATTAGTAGAAAAGTGTACGCTTCCCTGCATTCACTAAAACGACTTCAAAATTTCCTCCCTGTTAATACTAAAATTATGTTAGCACAGTCACTTCTTCTTCCCCTTCTGGACTACGGTGATGTGGTTTTCCTCGATCCAAACGAAGAACTCGTCAACAAACTAGAACGTATTCAAAACACATGTATACGATACGTCTTTGGTCTTCGTAAGTTTGACCATGTCTCCCTTTTCCGAGATCAATTGAAATGGCTCCCAATTAGACTTCGTAGGAAAATTCATGTTCTTTGCCTGCTTTATAATGTCCTTCGCAATCCACTGTCGCCAGGGTATCTCCGAGAAAGGTTCCATTATCTGGGCGCAGAAGATGGTCGTCTACGATCCAGCAGCAACCTCACCCTGGAGATACCAACTCACAGCACGCACACGTACACCAACTCTTTTACGGTGAAGGCAGCGAGGCTTTGGAATCTGCTTCCGGTTGATGTCAGGATGTCACCGTCTGCGACTACATTTAAAACAGGCCTCAGAAAGCCTAATATTCTCAGCATTTTACAATGAGTTAGTTTAGTATCCTTATATATATGTGTATATATTATATATTTATTTATATATGTATATATATTATATCTATGTATTATATTTATATAAGTATATGTTGTTCTAATTATTTCCTTTTCAAATCTCTTTGTTTGTATATCCTATATTATGATATTGTATATGTCTCCGCACAACCCTTTTATCTTTCTCCTCGCCCTGGTTGACTGGAAGAGATCCCTATATAGGGATAAGTCCGCCAATTCAACTTTTGTTATTGTTTTTTAAATGTAATTATTTAAGTTGACATATGAATGAATAAAGAGTATTCAAACAAACAAACAAACAGATTTTAGAATGATATAAAGTATTTTCTGTATACATTTAAAAACAGTGTATTAGCAAAATTAGAATTCACGAAAAAATTATACCCGCGATAATAGCCACATTTCTATAACCCTCGATAGATAGATATATACTATATTCAAAATAAATCTCCAATTTGTATTGTCTTTCTCACAGTTAGATTTATTTAGTCGATCGATCCGACGGTAAAAAGTTCTCGTATCTCTATAGTCGGACCACGCGGAAAAAAAATTCCGCGTGGTCCGAGTAATCGAACTGAGCAGTCGGACCACGCGGTCTCAGGGGTTTTAAATTATGGTAGAAGGTGAAATATGGACCCAGATATCATGAATGAATTTATACTTACATAGCTACCAGTAAGTTTTATGTTCGCCCGTGACTGTGTCTGGGTGGACTTCAGAAATTATCCCGCAGGATAGACTTAATGGACCGGGATTTAAAGTTGCCAATGTCCTTTTCCATGCCCTAGCCAAATTTCATGATGATTGGTCTAGATATTGAGGCGCTAATTAACTAAAAATCTCTTGGTATAATTTTTATAATCTTAAAATATATCCTGCATCAAATAGAGTTTATCTTCCTCTAAAAAATTCATAATTTTCAGGAAATGGTGCATGATAAGAAATGCTAATATTGCTAGGAAATTATTGTGGTGACACTTCTGTAGCTAGCAACTAATTGAAGATATGATTTTGTATTTTTGCGCACCCCACTTCACCTCACCACTCTGAATGCTACCTAGTTAAAGTACAACTATAGCCTTCACGCGACAGTTTCTATATAAGATTAACGCGTTCAAAAAGAACTAGAAACCGACATAAACTGCTCTAAAAATCTACAGCATTCATATCCTAAAATAAATTAATACTTAATGCATATTTAAGACTTATGAGCTTTTCTGATGAATGTTTGTCAAAACAAATTGAAATGGGACCACACGGGAAGCACCAGCTTTCAAATAAAAAAGAATCATCAAAATCGGTTCACTCAGTCGAAAGTTCTGAGGTAACAAACATTTAAAAAAATACAGTCGAATTGAAAACGTCCTCCTTTTTTTGAAGTCGGTTGAAAAAACACCAGTCAAGTGGCGGCGAAAGATAACTTTGTGTCAAAAATCAATAAAATCGTTAAAACTCATTTAATTTGTTGTTGTTATAGCGATCATAGTAATATTTATTCACTATGTGATTATTCCAAGTGTCTACGTACAAAAGACACAGTCCTGTGACAGTCGGACGGATGGACAGTGGAAGCTAAGTAACGGGCACCCTTTGGCTACGGAAAAACTTAATTCCATTTTAATACAGGTGCAATGTTGATTCATTTGAAATTGAATTTGTGTCCGTATTTCTGGAATTGTGCAAGTGCGAATCCTGAAGATGTTTGGACACATCACCCGCAACGAAAGCTCACTGGAACGATTAGTGATACAAGGGAGAGTAGAAGGTCATCGTTCTCGCGGCCGATCACCCACAAGATGGACAGATCTGATTAAGTCGTCCACGAAGTGTTCCCTTACTGAGTGCACACGGAATGACACAAATAGAGAGAGATGTGTAGAACTCTCGCAAAAGCCGCGACCAACATAGCAGACGATCCGTAACCACGACCACTCCGACAGGAGTGTACCACGAAGAAGAATTTCTGGGATGCAATAGGCTTGCAATAGGCTGAGGTAGTCGTAGCTAAAAACGTAACGTAAACTTGGTTGATTACCTCGAATACAACGATATTCAAGTTAACACATAAAGGAACCCGTAAAGTTCTTCGGAGCCTGTTTCAAAGTACCTCCCTGGCCTAAGTTTTAGTGCTAAGCTTTACAAAGTTCCATCTGAACTCATGACCACAAAGTATCAAGTACCTAGAAAGTGGCGGTGAAAGGTTTGCACTAAGGTCGAACATAGCAGTGTTGTGGTCTGCAAACCTTTGTAAGGTTTTGGTGTCTAATATGGCCTAGATTTATAAAAGTGTAGTGTTCATATTTTTACGTATAATGGGATTGCATTTGACCCTCACCTCAGCAGATGGATGGGTACCGGTTCGATGAAATGTAAAAAAATATGTTTTTCATCATTTTCAAAAACGGCCAAGCCAAAATTTGTGACGAAAATTTTATCTGAAATTACATCTCTAATCAGGAGTCTTTAGAAGTCATCGAAAAATAATGTAGGAGAGCCTGAGCCTGCAGTGGCTGTTGATGATGATGAACAATAATTACAAACTTAGGTATGCGGTTGGAAAATAAACTTTCCAAGAGGATTTTCTTCAAAGTCTGCGCGAGGTTCGCGAGTCCGACATGCACTTAGCCAGGTTTTTTCATCGTTGAGATAATACAACTAATGAGGATAATATCTGAAATATGTACGTACACTCGCGCGTGTTTTACAGTAAGTTTACATTGAGCGCACAAGTTTCTGTGTATTACAAAATTGATAGAACAAAATTGCTATTGTAAGAACATGTAATTCGCCAACTATTTTATTATAATCGTTTGTTATTTAAATATAAGTATGGAAGCAGGTATTCCAAATAAAATAAATAATTATAAAACAATTATTAAGAGTCATACGGCCCGAAAGATGCAAAGTAAAGGAAGCACTAGCCTTTTGTTTCATGCAAGCATTTATTATTTCAGACATTTCAGATAGCTCGTATGTTTTTGTTACTATGCGGTTGTACTAGCTCGCGGTCAAGGTTTTCTTTTCGCCAAACATAGCGTGCTGTCTAGACTTTTAATATTGCAGCTTACTTCGTACTAAACACAGATAACTTTATTTTGTATGCCGGCCGGTGATCACCATTTAATTAAAACGTAGTGATTAAATGCCCCTAGCATCTAATCACCATTTTAATGAAAACAACAACAACATAGAATAGCGTGTAAATTCTCTTTGACTCGTAACCTACTTTTTATTATTACCTAGACTTGGCTTAAGTTGTTTTTTTCGTATTTTCTGATCCCGCTGTAATTTTCGCGACCTTCGTTCGGTCTTTTTGCACAAATAAAATGGCTGTCTTTGTTTGATGTACAGACAGTTTATATAAAAACTGATAAAATAAATTGCCGTCTTGTAACTTTTTTAAAACTTTATTTTATTTTGAGATGAAGATGATTTCCATCTAGCGTCCTTGATCTCTCTCCCTCGGGACTCATCATCGGGTGAGATGAAGACAAAGTGAGAAAGATAGAGAAAATAGAGAAAGAGATACTGTATATTACGACGAACTAGTTACTCGTTTTTATACTTTAATCTTATGTCATCGCAATACGAGTACCCGCATTCATCAGACATACGCTATTTCCAGCTTTTGAGAAGGATATTTTTCTCAAAGTCCGTTTAAATGGCGTGGCATACTCGTATGTACTACTACTTCAGGTTACACCAGATAGGATAAAAATAAAACAATATATATAATTTTTAGTTTCTGAGGCACGCGTGTTGATATATTTCATATTGTCTCTTTCTTATATACTATCAGTTTATTATATATACCTCTATACAGTCAATGACATATGTATCTACGCAACTTGTACCATGTCACATTACCTTTTACATGACGTTTCCGAGTAGTGAACAGATACAAAGTTGCGTATCTAATATCAATATATGCTATCATATGATGCTGACTGTACATCGTCGTTGGCACAGCTTACCCAAACATCGGTGAATGTTGTAACACAAATTTGCCTATGCGTTCTCCACCATACTCGTTGATCGTAATCCCTGGTAATAACTGTCATATTCCTGTGCAGGTGATCCTGGTGAAATGGAACGAGCCGTACCAGAAGCTTGCCTCGTGCGACAGCTCTGGCGTGATCTTCGTGTGGATCAAGTACGAGGGTCGCTGGTCCATCGAGCTCATCAACGACCGCAGCACCCCCGTCACACACTTCTCCTGGTCGCACGACGGACGTATGGCCCTCATCTGCTACCAGGTTTGTGATACCTGTTGTTGTATGCACTGGCGCATACTCGCACTGTCTCTTGTGTCTATGGGTTGGTATGCTAAATGTCAGTATCGCTGAGTTAGTAGAGTGATAGCGAAGTAAGAGACCAACTCTTTAGGCATAGCACCCAGTGGCGCTAACAATATTTAAAATAAAATATAGTTCAAAAACTAAACACATCGTTGTCAATATTGAACTTAAAAGTACCAGTCCTGCCAAACGATATGAGCTTAAACTCAACTTCAATAGTAACACTTTCTGCTTCTTGACTAAGCCATCAGACCCACAGACTAATATCAATAATCAGACCTGTTTCAATTGTCCGAATCCTACCAAATTTTAGTTTAGATCTTTGAAAGTATCCTACAGGTTTTGTTGAGTGATTTAGTGACAAAATCGACGTATTAATAAAATATAAAGTATAAATAAGACTGAAGCTTTGTATGTTTCAAATATCTCCTAATTTCATATTTTCCTAAAAATTTGGACCGTTTATTATAATCGAGGTCGAAGCTATGAAAAGCTACAATTAAATCGCGAAAACAATATAATGCGTGTTGTCATTAAAGTGGTTACATTTTTCAAACATTTCTACATCGATTACTTATTTTACAGTAACGTTATGACAGCGAAAGTAACATGTGATTTTCTGAAAATTTCACTATAATTGGCAACCACTGTCCAACATTTATTTATTTTACCATTCCGAGCGTTGACAGCATTTAATTGCTCACGAAGATTAATTTGTAACCAGCTAACCCCGGTACGAAATCCGCACATCAATTCGCGCGAGATAACTGGCCCATAACTCGACACACAATTATGAATATCTAACAGTGCGTTTGCACAATTCTACATAGACAAACAATCCTCACACAAAGCAAACATAACTCTAATTAATTACATACTCCTGTTACTTGTATGTTTTAGCTTCAAAAACAGTACACAGAAGCTGTTAAATTTAATCTCCACTGAAGCCTAGGCGCTTCGAAGTTGGACTGGCGATCTTGAGGTCACAGGCAAAGTACCAAAGCCTGCCTTTCGGTATTTTATAGGATACATTTTGGAGAGTGTGCGCAGGAGCTATTTTTGTTGATTCCGCCTTCGCCGTTCAAGTACCAGTCAAACAGAAGAACGGCAGACCTTAATCCGTACACTGTGGATATTCCTACAGCTCGCACCAAGCGTTTCGCTTCCACATTTATCGTGCGTACAGCAAAAATATGGAATACACTACCGGTTTCCGTGTTCCCCGAAAATTACAACTTGGGAATCTTCAAAAGAAGAGTAAATAGGCACCTTCTAGACCAACACGTAACATCGTCGACCTTATCGTCACTTACCATCAGGTGAGATTGAGGTCAAGTGTTGGTCTATCTTCAATTTAAAAAAAACAACATTTGTTTTCTAGAGTACCTACCGGTACAGTTTGCTTGTTGGTAGAGCTCTTTTGCCTAGCTAGCTAGCTACTACCATGTCATTTAATTTAATGACTGTAATATGATACCAATAATATGTTTCCTATTAAAACGGCAACCCTATACCAAAGTACAAACAAAGCAGCCGCTTATTATCCTGCCCGCTGCGCCGCGATCTGCCTGGATGAAGCTGCCCCTGTATCTTTTAGTTATATCAATTTTTATAAATGCTAAGACTATCTCTATCAATAAAAAAACTGGCCATAATGTTTTATATCGTATTCTGAGTGGGTAGCAATCCATCCGTCACTACGACGCCACGTCGAACGAAATCTGTCCCGCCGCCGCCACGCCACAAATTGGATTAAGAACGATCATATTAATCTCAGAATCTACCTACAAATATGAATTAGCAATTCTACCAAAGTAGAATTTAACGAGTTCCTAAACGTGTTCAGCCAATTTGATATTATGTGGGGAACTAGAGAATTAGGCTTCACGCCTGATGACCTGAATGTGAGTTTGTAACTAACGTCTGCGACGTGGGCGGACCCAATCTCTACATAATTACGATAGTGGTACCTTCTTGGTTGGCTTTCAAGTTTACTCAACTATTTACCTGTGACGAAACATGTGTGTAACTAGTACACGTTCTTGCGGTATTTGTGAAATATTCAAGATTATTTGTGACGTATATATCATCATCAGCCGGGAAACGTCCACTGCTGGACATAGGCCTCCCTCATGGTACGCCACATCGACCGGTCCCGAGCCACCTGCATCCAGCGACTCCCTGCGACTCTAACCAGGTCGTCGGTCCATCTAGTACGGGGACGGCCTGGTAGACGTTTCCCGGTACGTGGTCGCCACTCGAGAACCTTTACTCCCCACCGGTTATCTGTATATATGATGGTTATTATTTCGTATTTTGACGTTGTATTTAACAATTGACGACACGAACGCGGGAAGATATATATTGGTTTAAAATCAAGAATGAATAATAATGGGTATTACGATAGTAAGTGACGATAAGGTCTTATGAAAGAAGCGAGCTTACTCAGAGGCACTGGCTATGTTATTTTTTATTACCGGAACATAATAGTGCTACAACTATTCGGCGGCAGACTTCGACAACATAGTAGTTTGGTGGTAGTTACACAGACGGCTATAGAGAAGTTTCACCAGCAACCAAACCGGTACATACCTATACCTCTACGTACCACTGAGAATCGAACCCGGTACATCCTCATATAACCCTAGGCTAAGGATGCGGTCGAGTTCATTTTACCGAACAGACTCCAACAATGAAACAACCTCACCCGCTATTGAACGAACTTGAAGGAAAGTGTTCTGTGAAAACACTCGTTGTTCACCTTTCCAAGTTTTCCTGGGACCCTTTGCTCCATTATTTTTTCATTGGACGAGCACCCTGGGTGTCCCTGGGACAGTCGTTTATTCCGAGCCCCTCGCGGCGCGGCCGGTGCGGGACTGTCACAGCGATTTGTGTTTCAACTTCGGGTGAAACCAAACGACAAACGATTCTAGACATCTCTGTCACGAGCGACGTCAAATAAAAACAAGCGTTGGCGGATGTCTTTAATCGTGCCAGTGGATTTCTGGAAACTGACATAAGATTACAACCTTGTCCAAAAGCAAACTACCTTCATCTGACCATGTGGCTCTAGAATTGAATTTCGGTCGCTAAGAAGCAATTATAATTAATGTTAATGCTGACTGCTTGCCACTATATTCCCTTAGATAGATTTACCTACGAGCACGAATGTGATACTGATGTATTGTACGGACGCGTGATGTGATGTGACACTACACTGACTTATTACCAATTGGTAATACGTTTAGAATAGAAATTTTGTTAGCTTTGATCGGTCTAACGATAGTAATGTTAAAGTATTTGCTTAGATAACAAAGTGGTGAATATAAATTTAACTACCCCTGCCAAACCTAGTAGTACGTATCTTGGAATCGAACCTGTGATATTAGGATTCTCCGAATTTTCCAAGTCAATAAATAACGAAGGTTGAATGTATTTTCTAGCAACTGTAAAATTTTCACAAGGGGTCGTTACTTCTATTCAATAATAACAAAGCTCTTGTTGAACACCGCCAAAGTTAAATGTTCAGAAAATCAAGTCTAAGTTTATTGAACTCCGGTAAAATGTATTTTACCACAAATTCAGTAGTAATTGTTTGTGGGACGGGACTTATTGTATCTGATCGATCTAGGTTCGTTGCCTTACTAAAACATTTACGGTGTACAGTTTTAGTCGTAAAATGAATAATTTAATTGTAAAGAATGGAGGAGCCACTTCCATGTCATAGTGGTACAACATCGTTGGTATTGTGCTGCGTAGGTAGTGGATTCGATTTTTTCGAACCTAATTATTGTTGTCATATGCAACTATGAAAAAACAACTAAATTAGTTATATTTTATGTTCTGTATTTTTTCATTACATACATTTTTACGTACCCACCACAACTATATTTAAGAAAAAAAGTGAGTCCTAATTGTAGCTTTTTATTGAGTACGCTTCTATTATACACACTTAAACTGACCATCAGATGAGATTCGTGCCACTTGCAAACCTATTCGGTATTAGAACAATCTCTTTTGTAACATTTTAATTTCCCAAGGAAACGAAACATATTTTTCTTATTTTTACATTCGAGCATCCTTCAATCCACCCAGAAACACAATTAGCATCATACATTCGATACAATATTTGTAGATATGTATAATTTCATTTTTTTATCATGAGTTATTTTGTTTATTCCAAACAAATATAGTCAAAGACAAATATGAAATTACAAGTATTTTACAATGTGAATTTGCATATATCTTTTAAGAGATTTCTGCCGGCATTCACACTGGAGCCCAAGTAGATCCAAATACATGTACATAAACGAAAAATTATAAATACAAATATATAACATACAATCAAAGTTTTGGTATCCGCCATTCTTAAAACTTGCTACCATTTTACCTAAGTACAATGGAAAACCACAAATGAACAAATCCTTACCCTAATGAATATCATCCATTACCATCTAATGAAAAGCAAACCTTTTATAAATGGAACGTGGCAACAACATTTGGTAACAGAAAGGGGACACGTGTCTCACAAACGTGATGGGTATTGTAACGACACAAGCTGACAGCTCCCCACCCCGCCGCGCCATCCCCCGTCTGTGGGGGGCGGTTAACAAATCGATTGGTTTATGCCATTCCATTTATCTTAGCTATCCTCGAACTAACGCCTTGTCCAATTAAGTAATGGACCCATGAAATATCACTTACACACGTGGTCTGGAGGTGTGATTGGACCGATGCACGGTGCCGAAGGATCGCACCCGGGTCGGATTCTTTCGGATTGGGTTCTTGACGAGAACTTCAAAGGTCAGCCTTCAGAATTCAATAGTATCCATATGCTGGCTATACTCGGTATGGTAAACCCTTTCGGTCGCGGCGAAACCCTCACAACTCCGCGTAATTGATATCACAACACCGTCCGTGACACTTTTTGCACTACATAACACCGGTACAACCCAAAACAATCACACGACAGTATTATTAGCAAATTACTAAAATTGCGAATAAGTGGCTTATTTTTCAAGTTCGTGCCATGAATATTTTTCTTTTTGTAAGATTTTTTCCTGCCAGGAAAAGGCAAAGGCAAAACACCCATGTCTTTGATAATTATATTCTCTTAGAATTTTAAGGTTATATAAACAAGGCCGAACCCATTTCTTCAGTTTTCTCAATAAAATGTATAATGTGTACATTTTGTCGCTTGTTTTGACGATTATTGACGAGAATTTAAAAGGTCGGCCTTGGTTTTAACAAAATTCGAAAGAATCCATATGCCGAATGTACTCGACATGGTAAACCCTTCCGATAGCGTCGAAACCCTCACAATTTTGCGTAATTGATACTGTAACACCGTCCGTGACACATTTTGCACTATATCACACCATTATAACACAAAAAACTCACATAAAAGTATTACTAAACGAATTTCTAAAATTACAAAAAAGCTAAAAATTTTCAAGTTCGTGCCATGAATAATATTCGTGTACATTAATCTCTTTTTCTTTTAGGTTTTTGTCTATGGAATATTACAATACGTAATTACATCGCTGTGTAGTTTATTATAAATACTCGTATGTGAATAGTATTATGTGGTTTATTATGGGCTTCATAGGTATAAGATGTACGTATGTATAGCCGATCTTCTCGGTTTCGGAGAAATACGTGAAACTTTCAGGCAACACTGACAACTTATCACTCACATTTTATTGCAATTGATACAATAGTGACCTGTGAATTGATTGCAATAAACTCCACTGACATGACAACTGACAAAGCAATAGTTTTATATCGCTATGAAAAAGTGACTTTGTATCAGTATCCCAATTTAAATACATTGTGTATGTGAAACATACGTTTACGAGTAACAACTACTGTCGTACATTTTACGTTTTTACGTTCAAGCGTTTTCAGAGAAAGAGATTAGAGAAAACGCAATTTCAGAAATAAATTATGACATCAAAAACTGAAATTTATCTCGCATCATTATGTTTTCTCATGAAAATATTAAACTACCTTACGACAGTGACTTATCAATCTCTCTCTCGCTCTGCTTACTCGTACCCGTGAGCGTCTTCGACAGAAGGGAAGGAACTTACCGGCCCATTTGGTACATTAGCTTCTATATCTATGTTAAAACTACAATTTTGATGAGGGTTAAATAATGACAAATCGTCAAACGTAACCATTTCAACGTTAACCATACGACTATGACAGACTATAAAAATGAAATCCGCTAGCAAAATAATATAAGAGCTGTGAATCAAACAATGAACAATTAAAATCAATGTTGCTTGGATGGGTCATCTTATACTAATTTCTATTCTATTTAGTGTTATTTACATAATATAAGATTAGACAGCACCAATTTCAATTTATCACATTCACAATCATAAACATATTAGAGTACGAGTATGATATTGTACAGCGATAGTCAAAATAAAAGTAATAACATTTAAATATCAAACTACGGTAATATTATGTTTGAGGTAAATTTTGGATCTACCCATCCGATTAACAAAGTTATTTTAGGATAGATGTTCAGGTTTCTTTGCGGCTGAAATCATGGGCATCAAATGCTAAACAACACAAATTTAGTAATAACGATCGGGTAGAATTTATTAACATTATGGAAATAGCGCCTTACCTTATTTTAACCATCACTTTGAAACATTTTTATTTTCCAAGAAAACGAAATATATTTTTATTATTTTAACATTACAGCGTCCCTCAATCCATCCATAGACACAATTTGCATCATAAATTCGGGAACGTATCCGCCCTCGCTTGTTACGAAAACGTGTCGACGTAAAATACGAGTATAGCACCGACCGCAACGTACGCCCAGACTGGTTCCATTATGTTTGCCTTCCAAGGCTACTCAATGTCAGATGAGGCCTGCAAAAAGCTTTCATCCCTTCTATCAGATGGTACTCAAAAATAGCCGTGCGTCTCCATCCAGAATAGGGTGCATAGAGAGCGTTTGCTGGTGCTAACACCTTCCCCAAACATACGCTACTTCAAGCTTGTGCGACGTTTTGTTGTTGTGTGTGTGTTTTCATGAGCTAAATATTAAATTAAAAGATGGAATGTGTACTATCTACCCATTCAAGTATCACAAAAGAGGTGATATTTGTCAGGTATTAAATTGAATAAAACAAAATAACCGAATTTTTAATTTATCAGACGCGTGCGTTGATATCTTTCATGTTTTGTTTATAGCAAAAACCTGATGATGTTGTGATAATGATGAGGTGATGATGATGAACGTGAGATGAATTTTCGTTCGAAAAAATATAAAACACGGTTAAATGCATTAATTTTATAATGCATATGCTTGTTTGTGACGATTGGAAAATATATTTCATACAGATAAGAACTGCCATAATCTATTCTACATTTCTGAAACTTTGTCACGCCCATAAAACATTCCAGGAAATCCGAAGAGCGTCAAAGCCTAACATAATATTCATAGTGCGACATGAACCTTAAAAGATGTTATATTTTAGGACACATCTAGATTTACAGCCTGTTATTGGCTCGGGTTGATTGATGGCCAATAAAGAGCTAGTTTGTGGTCTCTTGTATGGAAGGGAGGGGGGCGGGAGGCCCATCTGGGATCGTCGTAAGACCTACGACGTGATTCCTAAACCTAACTGACAGGATATTGCCTAGAAACTTCACGAACGACGTCATTTAGCGAGAAAAATGTTATTGCAGACAGCTTTGCTTGCTTTTTTGGTCTACAAAGTCAAATAAACGTCTCCGTTTTCCTTCTACTAAATATGAAGGGTAGGTTTTTGAACTGTGTGTAAATGTTCGAAAAAAGCCGTGGTGGCTTAGTTGGGTAGAGCCATCGAGATCGGCTCGTACCAATGAGTTCCAATTTGTTATTTGGAATTTATGTACGAGTATGAATGATAAAAATCGGTTTAAAATCATTAGATTTTCGGTGAAAGAAAACACAAGAAACAACATTGTATAATAGTTATGCTACCCGCGACTTCGTTTGGGTGGAATTCAGAAATAATACCAAAAAGAACCGCTTACACTTTTAATACAGTGAAGTAATCATGTATAATCACCTAAGTTCCACATGTGATTGATCTAATAACAAACATTTTAAATTGAGCATTTATACAATATTATTTCTCATCCATCGCTTAAAATAAGACTAGAGGTCCTGTAAGCACTGGCTAGCATTGACCTTGATACAATAAATTAAATTGACAGTAAATAAAATATAAAAGCACTAAGCTTCTACATTTACCACTGAAGGCTTTGTAGGCAAAGTGAGCCGGAATGGCTCAGTATTATTTGCTTCATAGAACAAGAGCCTGCGAGGGCCAGACCTTCGTTATTTTGTAAAAGCTGAAAGTTTCTTTGCGCATTTACCGAATATAGGCAAGAACGATCAGAGACTATGTACCTTGGACTATGTACTTTCCGAGGTGATATACAATTCGATTCAATATTAGTTTACAAAGTGTGGTGCATTACATCTAACTAATTATAAATAAACTTTCAACGAGCAATTCTTATATATATGTATTTATTTATATGTATATACCGGCGATCTCGGACACAGCTCTAACGATAAAGCTGAAATTTGGTATGTGGAGGTTTTGGGACGCGAAAAATCGATCTTTATGAGTCTTGTGTATCGGAAAACGAGTGTCTGTTTTATGTCGCATTATTTGACGTAAAATATGGTCGCTAATTTCACACGATCAGGCAGAAGCATCGTTGTCAAGCAGGCAAAGCACAAGATTATCAGTCATATGTTCGAATTCCTGTGGGATACAATTTTTTTAAATTTTAGGGGTATTTTTTTAATGATTTTAAAAGTTGTTTTTAAGCCAAATGAAAAGAAAATTGTTATTTTTGCCTAAAAACTGCGAGCAAAGCTCGGTCGCCCAGGTACTTGTTTGTTATTCGCCAAGAAAACCCACAAAACTGAACTCGCACGTGCCGCGGATCCTGATGCCAAAATTGATGATGGATCGCCAGCTTTACGTGAACACCGTAATGCTATCAGAATTATGTATTGTAGCCAGATTTACTGTCGGATTTATTCCACGAACTTAGTGCCATTGTTTGGGCGTTGTTTGTATTGAGAGATACCCCGCTGTGTCGAATTTAATCCAGTCTCAGACGCTCGACGCGCCCGCCACCGCCCGCCGGGGCGAAATTATCGTTATTTCCCAGGCAACATAGGTAAACTTGGAGGCTGTGTGAGGCTTCATTGTTTTAAATGTTTCGCTGAAATATTAACGTCGTGGATTAGACACTGGCGCCTATCTCATGTTAGGTACAATTACACCTAGACTCTAGACCGTACCACTTTGTAGTGAACGATGTTCGAACGACGAACGAACAGTCGTCTACTGAGTACGATAGGTATTGTATCACTTGTCAAAAATTCAAGAATCTATTTGTTCTAAAAGTAGGAGTACAATTAAAAGTATACCAATATCGTTTTATGACCTACGACTCCTCGAGTAGAGACCACGTCTAGGCAAATATAGTTTAGCACGGTCCTTGTTCAAGATGAAAGACTTAACGTACGCATGAGAGCAGTTTCGGGAGAGACACAAGTGATTGTCGCAAAATGTAGGCTAGGATGTATGTTTCAGCGTAAAAGATTTAGAGTGAGTTTGACCGTTACCAGCTTGTAACTTGAAAGTTTTGGGGGCCTTATGTCTTTATATGTCTGGCCACTCTTTCATCTTTAACTTATACAAATTTTGGGATGGGGCTACACATTTTGATAAACTATACGCTTTAGCAATTTTAGAGTTTTGGTGGAATTTACCCTTAAGAGGGAACAGCAGGTAAAAAATTTCATATGAAATTAAGGGTTTGGGATATAGCTGTTTTCTCAACGAAACGTTAGCCAAATTCAATCATTTTGATCTTATTCTCTTTATCAAAGAATAATCTAGGCCCGTTGGTTTTGCTTTTTTCAATATTTTGTCTACAATTAGAATTATGGGCATCTCAAAACTCAAAATTTCAGAAAAAAATTCTTTCAACTTATGGTACTCATTATTTAGAGTAAACGTAACATTTTCAGAAAAAACAAAACCAACGGGCCTAGATTATTCTTTGATAAAGAGAATAAGATCAAAATGATTGAATTTGGCTAACGTTTCGTTGAGAAAACAGCTATATCCCAAACCCTTAATTTCACGGCAAAACTAGGCAAATACCAAAAAAAGCTTCAACTGTCCTTCTCGCACAGTTCGGTTCGGGAGGCAGGGTACACTATATCACAACTATATACTGTGTATTATATGTATAAAAATAAAGTAAGCATGCATTAGTGATGTCAATAAGCTTTATCGATTTTTTCGACTAATAGTGGTGGGAAAAATATATCGATAGATACCCTTTCTCGAGCTATAATGGTTTTACCTGTTAGTTTTAATGTTTAGATTGATCTAAATAAACAAATATAAAGACAAATAATTCTAAGGAAATTTATATTATCTCTAGAACAGAACATTTTCCCTGAAATTCTTAGTTGTTGTTACGTTTTGTTACGTGTAAATAATTAAATATGATTTATGAATAAGTGACTTATGTTTCAAATATTTTTTTAATGTTAAAGTTCGAGTCGGACTCGCATACAAAGGGTTCCGTACCACTGTAAAATATCTAAACAGAAAAAAAACACAGAAAAAACATAACATTTATTGCATGGACATCCGTTTATTTATAACTTTTTTAAAAGCTTTTTTATATTATTTTTTGTTATTTATTATTATTGAAAGTCTTGAGAGAGAACGAGAAGTTATATGGACATCGCATGTACAAATCGCTACGGAGACTATATGACCCGACACAGATATCCCGGAGATCAGCCAGCAAGAGCTTGAAATGGCTCTCCAACAACTCAAAAACCGGTCAAGAGCAAGTCGGACTCGTGCACCGAGGATTCCGTACAGAATATGAATTAATGACATACTGAAAATCATAAATAATAGGTACGGTAATATGCACCCAACAATGCTCTACCGAAAATGAAATTCTAAGCTAAATTACATATTACGAAGTTAAGTTTGTAAACATTAAAAAATCAATTTTACTGTGTTACAATTAAAAAATTCAGATTTATTCCTATGGTTGTGCTGTAAAACCTTTCTTCTTGCCAAATTTCAAGACATTAGGTCAACGGGAAATACCGTATAGATTTTGGGTTCATTGCATTTTGTACGGAAATGGTCTAAAATACAGCTATATCTTTTTATTGCGTTGACCTATAAGTTTCATTATTTGACAGATCTAAGGGACAGCAGACTGGAGTATTCGATATCACAGTGATCCTATAAGGATTCCTTTTTTCCTTTTGAGGTACTTAAAATATAATAGTATAATATGAAGTATGACAGTAGGAAATACGATAGATTTCGACGATATTATTATTCATGTCGACAAATAAAAACTTGAAATATTTTTTCCCAGTTATACATCTCATACACTTAAGACGGGATTTTTAACTCGTCTATTCTATTGTGTGAGGTGTCGTGAAATTACAGTTTTTTAACCGACTTCAAAAAAAGAGGTTATCAATGCGACCTGTATGTATGTAATATTTCCAGAACTGCCCAGTTTTCATATATGTTAGTCTATACCAGCTTCTAAAGAAGTGTGCCAAATTTCTAAAGTGTATGTTTGTTTGTCCTCGCATATATCCGGAACACACACACAAAAGAAAAACACACATAGGGTTCGTGGATTTCAACAAAGCATTCGACACACTCGAACATAGATTTATCTGGGACGCACTGGAAAAACAAGGCGTACATGCAAAATACATAAGAATACTGAAAAACATATACACAAAAAGCACCGCACAAGTGAAGCTAGAATCTACAGGCGAAGAATTTTCGATTGAGAGAGGGGTACGCCAGGGAGACCCAATTTTACCAAAAATATTTTCAGCTATCCTGGAAATGATATTCACAAATCTGGATTGGACGAATAAAGGACTAAATATAAATGGCAAAAAGCTGAGTCACCTACGCTTTGCAGACAACCTGATCTTACTTTCGGAAAACCCGAAAACCCTACAGACAATGTTCCAACAGTTAGCGGAAGAGAGCGAGAAAGCAGGCCTGTCAACGAACTTAACGAAAACAAAAGTAATGTCAAATTCCTCACAAACAGAGCCCATAACAGTAAATAATGGAGAAATAGAGTATGTAGAAATGGACAAGACTAATAACTGAATGGCAACCACGAGATAGCAAAAGAAAAAGAGGCAGACAGACTAGAAGATGGGAGGACGACATCAGACAAGTGGCGGGTCCAACATGGACCCGCATAGCGAAAGATAGAATAGAGTGGAAATCCTTAGAGGAGGCCTATGTCGAAAGACAAGCTGAAATGTAGGAACGACCGGTTACTGATACTTAATATAAAAAGATAAGTAACGTATAAAGTAAGCATATTTTTAAGAAAATTGTAACAAAAAATTAGTTCAGCAATAAAGGCTATTTTATTTAATTTATTTTTTATATATCCGGAACTACAAGTTCGATTTAAATAATCCCTTTTTTGTTTACCTAGGTATTGTAAAACTTAGGGAAGACTGCAAGTTTCATCAAAATCGGTTCAGTAGTTTTTGAGACTGGGAATGTTAAGTGTGTATTTCGGCGTTGCAGTGCAGCAGAGCAAATTTAAAATTAATGTTTTAACTGTACTGTAATCTGTATGCCGAATAAATTATTTCTATTCTATTCTATTAGTTAAATGTTTGTTACCTCAGAGCTTTTCACTGGGTGAACCGATTTGGATGATTCTTTATTATTTGAAAGCTGATGCTTTCCATGTGGTCCCATTTCAATTTGGTCCGGTTCTTAGAATGGAATCCATGAGAAAACAATATACATCTTAAATTTTCCTTAATAAAAGTAGACTTTTAGGGCAGTTGAAGTCGGTTTCTAGTTCTTTTTGAACGCTTTAACTTGTTAGTCCTTAGACTCTAGCACTCTAGGTACTAAAACACCTCTAGGTCACCTAAAGTATCGTTGGAAGACGAACGTTCGGATATGGTGAAACTAAAAGGTTTCTTTGTTGACCGTAGAACCCTAAAATAGCAACGCCATAATTTATATTCTATTTATATGTGATAGGTACTTACTAGTCAATTATATCAAATACAACCACAGTATGTCGAGACTAAACCAATATGCGAACAATAATTTCTCAAAACGTAAAACAAGGGTTGACGCACGCTCACGTCAAGTTTATTATAATTTTGAAAAATACACTCTAGCCCAGGCGGAGGGGTAGCGACTATGCGCGGCGCGCAGGGGCCTCTTTGGGATGTTATGCAGCGTTATTTGTGTGAGTGAAAGCATGTGAAAGGCTGTATGTGTGCGTACCGAATCGCGACAGCAATAACATATTCAAATACCTACTATTCTACGGAGACTTTGCTTCATTGGCCTCTTAAAAGTACAAACATTTCTCCAAAACTCAGTAGTTCAGTCATTCGTGTCATGTCCAACAGCGGACTTGCATGTTGTATGAAATATGTAGGTATATGGGATTAAAGAATTTCTTTTACAATAACAAGGCCGTAAACATAGAACAGTAATTCTTATAGTATTTGCACACATTCGAATAGGATATATTAGAAGAGGGTAAACTAAGTTGACTGCGATTTTGTAATGTGTGTTTTGTGCCGTGTCCAGGATGGGTTCGTGCTGGTTGGTTCGGTGGCAGGCCAGCGCTACTGGTCGTCCATGCTGTCACTGGACGCGCGCATCACTAGCGGCTGCTGGACTCCCGACGACCTGCAGGTCTACCTTGGCACCGCGTCCGCCCAGCTAGTGGTCATGGACGTGCATGGAGCTATGGTGTCACAGGTCAGTTTGTACAGTCATCTTCTTATGACGTGTCGTATAAGCTACGACAACCCGAAAACGGGTAGTGTTTTTTATTACTACTTATAAACGTTAGATAAGGCTTCCGTTACAATCTCACCTGATGTTAAGCGATGATGTAGTCCAGCATGTGATGAAGCATCTAGGCGCTAGGTAAACACAGAAGCCGAAAGGGAATTCCACTCAGCTAATAAATGAAAAAGCGAAACCTTCGTGCGAAATGTTGGGATGTCCACTAAGTAGGGGTGGAAACTAGCCGTTCTTATAGTGAAACAGTTATGAAATGGGACTATGGAATTAGGTCGTGTAATTAATCGTAGATCTCACTGTCCACAAGTAAATAAAATTTTAAAAAAATAATTTAAAAAACTATGCATTAATCATACCGTTACCAAATATAGCTAAGAACCACCGCAACCTGACTTGTTACAATGTATTTAGATATTTATTTGGGGTAGCCACATTGTCGTGAGTTAACTGGCGTGAATTTCATATTTTGATTATGTCTGAAACGCGTATACTTTCTTCGAAGTACTAAGTGGCCATGGGCTTCGGTTTGTCGTCTAAGCAAGTTACAATTTTCGTCGAAATTCATACAAGCAAACATTAATACTGACTTGGTGACATAGCCAACTAATAAAAATAGTTTTATGATGTTCGAAATTGTCACTGGGTCTCATAACGACCGATAAGGAAAATATGAAAATATATATCTCGCACGTGACGTCTTCGTAGATACCTGACTTAATCTTTATCCCGACCCACCTGTTTCATCTGGAATCGTAAAATATCAGATGAATTACATCTGAATAGCATCAGGGTCTTAGATTGCTACCATTCAGTAACAGTAAATCAAGTAGAAACTTGTCTAGGAACGTGCTCAAGGAGGTGGATTATATTGCTAGTGGTTCTCAGCCAGATGCTCAGTGTGAAGTCAAGGACGATCGAGAAAGGAGTTTAGCCGTATTTATATTCTGAATACGTGTTGGTGTATTAAATAGGGCATACGATTTATTTCGCTGTATTTTATGTAATGTAATAAAATCTGAAATATGTTTTATACGATACGAACTATTTTTTATTATTATGAATTGAGATTTCGTCAATTTCAGCTGTCATACAAAAATTGTTATTAGACCTCAAGCTTTTCGAAATTCTAAATGACGTGTTCGTGAAGCAGATTGTCTGGCGGACTTCATGTTCTTGCATAACTTTCGGAGACGGGTGCACGATCAAAAAATTGCAAATTTCTTAGATATTTATTTTTGTTGTTTAGACGAAACACAGAAATTTCAACTTAATTTACAAGCCGTATCCCGGTATAGCTCTAGCTATTAGGGTTCCGTACCCAAGGGGTAAAAGGGGACCCTATTACTGAGACTTCGCTGTCCGTCCGACTGTCACCAGGCGGTATCTCATGAACCGTGATAGTTAGAGAGTTAAAAATTTTACAGATGGTGCATTTATGTTGCCCCTATAACAACCAACACCTATACTATAGTATAAAAACCAGGAAAAAGAAATATTTAAGGGGGCTCCCATACCACAAACGTGATTTTTTGGGAGACGTGCGATGTAACATATTCGTGGTGCCATCTAGTGTCGTACTCATTTACTACTGCTACTGCAAAACTAAATTGATAACCAAAATCGAGGCGCATTCGTTAGAGGATTGTTCGGCGCATATTATTATTTATGGTTTTCCGTATTTTAATATCCATATTCTGTACGGAACCCTTAGTGCGCGAGCCCGACTCGCAATTGGCCAATTTTTTAAACCTTAACATTCTTATTGTAGACTTCTACAGACGCTTACAATATATGAAATGAGAGATATATATGAATCTAGTTCTTATATCGCTTTTTAAGTTCGTTTTTCTGAAATATGTTTCACAGTTTCTATTTTTCTACATGAGAATCCGAATATTTTCTTCCTTTAAACGGCGTATTACGAAAAGCTGTCCTTAATTAACTGTGTTCACACCCCAGTGAACTTGATTTGTCTAATCTAAACGATACATACTCAATTAAAACTTTATGATAAGCCTAAATAACATTATACTCGCAGGTCCAACTAGTAGCGGAGGGCGGTATAACGTCAATGGCGTGGTCGTGCGAGAAGTTCAAGATGGAGGAGGGAGAGGACAGCAATGACAGCAACGGCGGGCACGTGCTGGCCGTGGCCCTCGGCAGCGGAGAGATCGTGCTGCTGCGAGGACACGATGACGTCAGCCCAGTCCGAGTCAAGACCGGACTCAGGGGGCCCACCCTCAATATGGAATGGGCTAACTCGAAGGAGCTCCTCGCTGTTGCTGGAACCCTGGTAGCTGGTGAGTTTTGGTTGTTTGATCGTCGTCATCTTAAATAGCTTTTTTATTTGCCAACAAATAGAAGAGTTAATTTAACTGACTTATCCATAGCTAGTGCCATCTTGAGACTTATGAGTGAGCACGTTTCTATTATCGTTTATCGCGTATTGTGGAACAATGTATATTTCAAATGCTTTGTTTGGATTGGTTTTAAAAGTTTCTGGTTTGAATTGTGTGAGTGGTTCAAGCACGCAAAAAAAACGGTGATTTGCTTTTGGAAAAAAAGTCGTTTGGAAAATTATGTTCGTAGCGTACTCATATTACGAGTATGAGATAAAATTATCCGGCATCTTTTTTCAAATAAAAGAGTTGGGCTTCCGGGAAGATTGGTTATTTCCCCAAATAGGGCTAAGGTCCCAACACAATCTCCTAGGCTCAATTACATAATCTCGTCTATTCGCTGAGCCAAGTTCCTCGAGACATTTGGAATAAAGTACAGAAACGCGTGCTCTTTACGACACACTGTATTGCGAAATAGTCCCTGCCCTTGGCTGTACAAAACTGGAGAGCTTGGTACCGACTGTTACAGCCGGCCCGGGACAGTTTATAGACCCGGGTCAGGCGACGACAGGAATACAGTTTATTCATAGATTAAGCTTAATCCACGAGCAAAGATTCGGCAGTTGCCGACTATACTTTTCCAGATAAATAGAGTATAAAAAATAAAAACCCAGCCCTAAAGACAAACTTGAAGTATTACAGTCTGTGTGCAATGGCTGGATACTGATATAACCGGCGCCAGAAAACCTAAAATATATACGCAACTTTTACTCTATCTTTTAGCAGATAAACTCGCATATATGGTGACAGGAGTCCCTTGCCTAATATTTTATTTACAATCAGTGCGATGACGCAATATCTCAGATTTATTCAAAACCAGTGACCCCTCGCTCGACATCATTATAACCAGATTAGAGGGCAGGGCTTATTGAAAAGGGTTGAGTTCTGTATGTACATTTCAACTCAAACATAGCTATGACGGGTTCTTTACAAATAGTTTCTTTATGAATGTGATAAATGGAGTAGCTGAAAGCCTCCATTCTTACTGTTTGATAAACGACACGGCTGCAGGAACCCGGTTTTCAATACGAAGTTTACGAGCGAACTATGAAACTTTATAGTGCGCGCTTTATGTGTTTAGTAGCGAGTGTTCAGACTACCATTTTACGGACCTGTCTGTGCTCTAAAAGGTAGAGTACCTTCTTACCTACCTTCTCGTAAAAGATGGAGACGTGCTGATTCTTCGTGGATGTCTTCACCTCTCGATGTAATAAGTACCTATTAAATGAAAAATTTAAAAAAACATACGCAATAATCATACGAAGAAAAAAAAAGTTTTCTGCCAAAAAGGCCTAACTTCAGCTGATACTGTTCAAACAGCTGAATCGATTTTTACCAAATATAGCTCAGAACCACGGCAAGGAAACGTGATTTGACGTAAAAAAAGCGTATCAAAATCACCCATCCGTTCGAGAGCTACGATGCCACAGACAGACACAACGACATTGGCGTCAAACTTAACACCCCTTTTTTGCGTAGGGGGTTAAAACGTGCCTAAAGACAGTCGCATATCTATTTATAAGGATCCTTGGCCAATCAAAGCTGAGGAAGTTTATTAAATTTCACATTCGACTGTGCGATATAATTTAACCGTCGAGAGAGTAAGTCTAGTACTCTAAAACATGTTCCAGAAAACGTATATAGAAATTGAAGAACGTTAGTTAGGAATTTATATTTCGAACACAACTTTATTATTGCTTATTATAATTTCGTATCGACTCCAGAAATCGTATCTCAAATTCGATACGAAAATATAACTAAACACAGTTCCAAAAGCACTTTCTCAATTTAGAAACTATTGTTACATAACAATTTCTCATTGGACCAACCTCGGGGGCACGCGAGTGCATTAGAAACATTTTCCAACTTAAATAACAGTTGAACTTTGCACTATACCAGCCAAAATTATACCCGAGTGCAAACTTATTTACTCTTATATAAAGCTTTTAGTGCAACTCAGACTTTTGTTTTGCATAAAAATTATGAATAAATTCTAAAAGTAACAAAGTAACGCGCGTGAACCGATGCGACGGTCAATTTGATACAAAATTATTTCATTTCGTCATTGACATAATAATAATGAGGAAATCCGTAGACAAAGTAAGGTCACCGACATAGCTCGACGAGTTAGTGAGCTCAAGAGGCAATGGGTGGGTCACATCACTCGAAGATCGGATAACTGACGGGAGGAAGAGAGCTCAACTGGTGGCCACGTACCAGCCCCCGAGATGGACCGACGACCTGGTAAAGGTGGCGCTGGATGCAAGTGGCTTGAGATCGGTCATTGTGGCGGAGGCCTACGTTCAGTAGTGGACGTTTCCAGTCTGATGATGACGATGATTGACTTCGTTTTTATTTGCAATTAATCTTGTGAGTCCACCTTCAGCTCACGAATCACAATCAATAACCTAACAAATTAGGCAAAACCACCCGTGCTACGTTTGGTTAAGTTTGTTTACAGTTTATACATAAATTGTAACGTATTATTGTCTTACATCTGTATTGTCTTGAACTACAGTCCTAGTGATCATAACTGTACGGGTTATTAACCGACTTCAAAAAAGGAGGAGGTTATCAATTCGACGGGTATGTTTTTTTAAAATGTTTTTGTTTGTTTGTTACCTCAGAACTTTTGACTGGGTGAACCGATTTGGATGATTCTTTTTTTATTTGGAAGGTGGTGCTTTCGGTGTGGTCCCATTCCAATTTGGTCTAGTTCTAACAACGGCATCCATGAGAAAACGATATAAATCTTAAATTTGCCTCAGTCAAGGTAGACTTTTAGGGCAATTGAAGTCGGTTTAAAGTTCTTTTTGAACGCATTTATTTAGTTCCTACAAAACGAAAAATCTAATGTTCTCGAAGATGATCTTGAGTGAACGGTTCCTTGACCCCGAAACCTAATCTGTGAATTTCATGAAAATCATGAAATCCGTTTGCAAGATTGCTGTGCCTTGTTTAGTTGAAGAATTGCTTGTTGAGTAGTAGAGGTATATGATTCGATGTCTGAATGTTGTACGATGTTGTTTGTACAGAAGGTGTCGATTCGGACGACGCACCGCCCTACAAGAACGTGGTGAAGTTCTACTCGGACGCCGGCACCCTCATCTACACCGTGCCCATACCGTATACCCAGGTAACAAAACAACACACCCTATAGCCGCGTATACACTTGAGCAGCCTCTAGTCGAGCTGCCTCGTCCAGAGCATGTCTCAACAGCCACAAATTATAGCAATCAGGCAGTCGGCCTCTACCCGGGCCACCCTTTGCTCATTAGTAAAAGTATGGCCAATAGTACTGAACATAAATGAATAACTTCTTCAGTCTCAAATTTTATTGGGACTGATGACAAATTTCAGTGCTAAATACAAATTTTATTACTGATACTGATTTAGTACAGTACTCGCACACCAACTTTGCCCCACTGAAGTTAGCTCTCCGCAATTTCAAACATGTACAGACGGAATGTGTGTGTATTATTTTCGATAATAACTATCCCTAGATGATATAAAACACTAGGACAGGGATGGCGAACCATTGGCACGCGTGCCACTAACGGCACGCGACACAATATTTTGGGCACGTCACTGTCCGCGAAATTCATAATGCACTACGAAAAAGTTTGATTATATGACTAGCAATCGCGTAATAATTTATACGCTTATATATGAAACATTGCAAAATGTTCCGATTTTTTAAAGTAAATTAAGAGTTTTGAGTTTATAGTATTTATTATTATTATTTCCCCAATAATCATAAGGTCAAAATTATTTGATGGCACGTCTATGACCTCATTAAACAGTTCTTTTGAAAAATGGCACGTTGATACGTAAAGTTTCGCCACCCTTGCACTAGGACATTTCTTTCCACCCGCTAACTTGCCTTGCCTCCCACTCTCACACGTGAATACTACGTGGATACTTCGCGGTATTTTGTGGCTAACTTCAGAGGGGCAAACATAGTTTGCGCGTATTGTACTGACTGATGGATAACCAAATTAATGATCTTTTCAAGCTCGAGTGTTGTCTATTGCTCATGTCAAACAGTGCGGACGACAAATATTAGTAGCGCATAATACTTGCGTGCCTTGTTCAGGCTCGAGTGTCAGCGCTGACGTGGGGCCACGCGGCGCGGAGGCTGTTCGTGGCTGCGGGGGGCGCGGTGTGCACGGCACGTGTCTGGCGCGTGGTGGCTCCTCTGCAGCTGCTGGCCCGCGTGCGTGCAGCCGACGCGCTCAGAGACCCTCGCCTGGCGCCGCGACTGCCCCTCCCGCCCAGACTGCAGCCGGCCCTGGCGAGCCTCTTCGCTCATACTATTCGAGTAAGTATTGTTGGTTATTGATGTATTAAACCGGCTCCGTGACCTGGAAGTTCATCATTTATTCACGACTAGTTATTTTGCCCGCGACTTCGTCTGCGTGGACTTAAAATTATCCCACTCAATGGACCTGGAATAAAAGTAGCCTACGCCATTCTACGTTCATGCTGAAATTTTTACAAATATTTATTTTATTAATGATTAAAAATTTGTTAGAACTAAAACAAATCAATTAATACAAAATGGTACACACGGCCACACATGAAGCTATACATTTCCTTCCTCCGAGACATTTCCAGTATAAGCTGATCTCGCATCGAATGTACTTCCGCGTGGTGCTAGTTCAGCTTATAATGGAAATGTATAGCTTGACCTGTAGAAGTGCGTACCTTAAAGAATAGTTGTGGGTCCAATAGCCGACATAAATTACCTATTAAGCTGTATTACAAACTTGTTTGAAAATAATTAAAATGAAAACATTTCGGACCCACAGAAAGACATTGGGTTTTCAAAGCCCGGAGCACATGAATATTTACATAATTTGTCCTCCGCCCCGCAGTGCAATGTCCCGGAAACCAACGAGCTCCGTCGCTTCGTGTCCCGCCCCCCGTCCTCGGGCGGTCGACTCCACTGCACCATGCTACGTCATGATGATGAAGAGGCCGGAGCTTACACCCTGTATCTGGAGCATCTCGGAGGTCTCGTGCCGTTGCTCAAGGGACGGAGGACCAGCAAGATCCGGCCGGAGTTCGTCATATTCGATCCTCAAGCTGAAGGTGCGATATGTCAGAATCTGAAAATATCTGATATTCAATACCAAACCAAGATACTGGGGTGCTACAGCGTTTTTAATCCACCTAACTTTCAATCAATTATTCAAATATTAGTTTTATTAATCCCACTCTAAACCGAGACCATGCGGCCAAGCCAATTATTTTTTATTAATAAACGTATTGTGTTGACCAGAGAACGCAGCCAACTCGGTGTTGCTTCGAGAAAGCAGCAGTAGCAGCAGCAGCGCCGGTAGCTCCTCGAGCGGCGGCAGTGCGGGCAGCGAGCGAGGCGGCTCGTCACGCGCAACACGCAAGCCCAAGTCTCCTCGATCGCCGCGAAATCGCCTCCCAACCATGGACGTTGACTCGTGCTCCTCAGATACCGAGAGAGAAGAAGGTACAGAGGGTAACAGAAACTATACAATATTTGAAACTCACCAGTTTATGTATTCTCCGACAATTTCAATTTAGGAATCTTCAAATCAAGAGCGTATCTGCATCTTCTAAGATCAGGCAAAATTATTCCCAAATTCGCTGATGTATTTAGGAGTTCAAGACACTGAAGAAACATGAAACACAAGACATTCGATTATATTTTCAGGATGCTCGGGATCACCACGTCTCCAAAGACGGAGACGAGCTCGTGAGAGACGGAAGATCAAGAGTTCCAACGAAAAGGATGACGGGAATGAAGAATTAGCTTACATTGACTGTTTGCCCGAGGTACTCTGTCCTTCCATACAAACTTGATAATTTGTGCTTAAATCTCAACCTTGTGTTATATTTCAGGATGTACGTCTAGTCGAAGTTACCTCAAACATCTGGGGTACAAAATTCAAGATGCACGGTCTAGCTAAAAACGTTCCGGCCAATTTAGGACAAGTCACTTATAAAACGTCGTTGCTCCATCTCCAACCGAGGCAAATGACGCTTATGATTACAGATTTGAGAGACGAATACGCCGTTGGCCCTGATCCAAACTTTAATCCGAACGTTTTTTCCGAAGATGAAGAAGAGGTATTCCAGCCTAATGACACCACCAACGCAAACAACTCTCCGTCTCATACAAACAACAATGTCAGAAGGAAGTTGATTTTGAACGAGAGATTAATCAACGTAAACAATGTCATCAATCAGAACGATGGTTATAGCGCAAACAACAATACGAACGGACCATCTCTGGCTCGAGCAGAATCATACGACGAGTTCCCGTACATAGACACGAACGACGTGAACAATGTAGCGGAGGTGTACACAAATAACTCTGCTTCTATGAAACACGCTACACAAACGCCCGAGAGGAGGGTAAACAGTTCCAATTCTGTTCCGAATCGACACGCTATATCGCCTTTAAGGTGTGAAAGCTCTGTTCCAACTTTGCAATCGCCAAAGAACGCCGTAGCACCAACTGATATTATTTTTGAACGACCGTCCCCCCAAACCGTTACTTGTGGAGGTAGAGGAGATTTCTGCGGTGGGAGGACGGATTACAGCGTTCGCAGCGATAATGTGCCATTGAAAGGGAATCTATCCAACATAGAGCAGCAGTCTTTTAATTTAAACTTAACGATAGAGCCGAGTCGACAAGTGACGATTAAGAAATGCGACAATCACGTAACGGACAACTGTCTCTCGAAGCTCCGCAAGAACATATGCAGTAGAGGCGAGTCGGCCTCATTCGAAGTCAACACTAGGATCTTAAAATCTTTATGTAACAAGAATTATGAACACGAGGTGCATCCTGATGCCATGACGAAGAGAAATGATACGATAAAGAATTTACAGAAGGGCGAGGACTTAAAATTTATCGACGAGGAAACACCCGTCGACACGACTATAAGTAATTTGACAGATAAAGTTAGAGAAGTTCGAGTGCAGAGGACTACTACAGTGGTTCCCATAAGCCCCGTTTGTGCAACCGTGCCGGTGTATGATACCATGACACGAAGCTGCAGTGTAGGGTATCTAGACCTCGTCGACCCTCAGGTGTTGCACGCTCACGTCAGTCTGTCTGCTCTACGAGGAGAGCCGCCAAGACGACTGATCCTAGTCAATAACAAACGCCATAAACGACAGAGAAAACATTTTAGAAACGATATGAAACAAACGGAAAACATCAGAACTCCAAGCTTGAAAAAGTGCGGTAAATCAAAAAGTCTGGATTCGAGTGAGCTATCGCTGACTGTCGAGAAGAGCAAGCGACAATCGAGGTTGGACTGTACGATTGTGAAATGCGAGACGTCAGCGAATTCCAGTAGTAGATGTAATAGTACGGGAGGAGAGGATAACAGCGGGACGAGTACGGAAGACAGCGGCAAGGTGGTATCGAGGAGGTCTAGGAGGGATTACCCAGTGTGTACCGTGTGCCGTCTAGTGTCGCCGTACGACAAGCGCGACGTGGAGGCGACGACGTACGTGTGCGTGGCGTGCAGCTCTCGTCCCGCGCCGCCCCCCGCCGCGCCCGCACCGCCCCGCCCCACGCACACCGATAGCGACTCCGACTACAGCAAGTATTATAGTTAGTAGTAGATGCTTTACTCTCACCTGCGTCACTCATACTTCACCGGTGAGGTACCGCTAGGAAATTCATCGTCCATGAAGTTAACAGGTCTCACGCGACGCGGCGGATACCAAAATGACATTTCAAAATCAAAGAATTTTGTAGTATCAGACATTTGTGTATATTGCATATCCTTCCACATGCCGCCGGATACTTTTATCTTACGGACTTTAATCTGAATTCGCCATTTTTTTGGATTGCATATTTGGAGAGCGTGAGGTCTGTTATCTTCAATAGAAGTAGGTAGTTTCTTGAGCACGACACTGCGTTCCCGCATGCACCCTTCAAAATCACACGGAGTGTGCACTGATGCACTGGTACAACTACTTAATACCTGGTAGAGTTCTGGGCGCTTCTGATCCAACAAGCTGTAGAGTAGCAAATAGGACAACATACAATGTGTCTCTATCATTATTACATTAGCACTCATATCATTCTGCTATGCAGAGGCTACAAACAAATTGATATGTATTTGATCAACAACAGGTTCACTGGAACAACTTGCCATTCGTTTGTTGGCGTCTCGTTCTTCTCGACGCAATAACAACTCTGTAGAAAGAGAAAGCAGCTCCGCGCCCACCTCCCCGCGCCCCGCAAGGAGTCAGCCCGTCTCGTCCAGTCCTAGCTCCCCCGCCCCGCGCACCACTCCGCGAAGACATAGATACTCTTCAGCGTCACCTATACGGTAAGTAATATAACTGTATAATTACATAATTGCAAAAGCTTCCCGTATCAAACAAAATCATATCACTCGAATAACTTACTATATAACTTGTAAGGTATCGATCTTTACTTGGCCTTTCTTCAATCATGCATCTCTGTCATGATTTCATTATTCATAACTTCATTCCCTATTTTTCCAACAACACGACTTGCAACTAACCAAATGTTTAAGAACGTAAGTCAATTTAAAAAGGTGATCAGTTCGACGATTCTACGTCACTAAAAGGTTGTTTATTCCCAGGCAACTGTTGAATTCTCCTTTGCTGAACCGCAGAAGAAATAAGAAACCGTCGGAAAGTTCCGATGACGAGTACTCCAACGGAGGCGGGTACAGCGAGGTGAACAGCCGCAACTACAGGGACTTGGAGAGTTTCCAAAAAGCACAACTCAGGAACAAGGTGAGAGCGGCTAAAAACAGAGTCTAGAATTATGGAACAAACTGAAAAAATGTACATGTAGGGAGGGTAGTAAATGCGTTCAAAAAGAACGGGAAATCGAGTTAAGTTGCCATAAAAATCTACTTTTATTAAGGCAAATTTAAGATTTATATAAGTTTTCTCATGGATGCCATTGGCAGAACTGGACCAAATTGATATGGGACCACACGGGAAGCACCACCTTTCAAATAAACAAATAATCATCCAAATCGGTTCACCCAGTCAAAAGTTTTGGGGTAGCAACAAACAAACAAAAAACATACCCGTCGAATTGATAACCTTTTCCTTTTTTGAAGTCGGTAAAAAATTGCGCATTGTTTATTTAGATACTTGTGACAATACCACTTCCGTAGTTAGATAGTTCCGTGGCTAGATCTTCGGATTAGAGACAACGCCGTGCATTCGAACAGACAATATCCACAGCGTCCCAAATTAGGCTAACACCAGTTCTCGCATCATTTTTGTTCCCATAATGAAAGATAACATAGCCAGACATCAGCTAAATGCTTTTGTGAAAACATTCCCTTGATATGGACTTATCGTTACTTACCATCAAGGAGTTGAAAGCCAAGTAAGAATGGTACAAAGAAAATATGCAAACGTAAAAATAGATAATTGAAATTATAAAACCAAATCATGTTTTATCAGTTGAAGCGTGCGGGCGGCGGCACCGCTCCCGCCGCTGCTCCCACACCTGCTTCGTCGAGCGAGCAGCGCGCCGCTGCCGCGCGGCGACAGCTGGTGATGCACAACAAGGCTCCCATGTGGAACGAGAACAGCCAGGTGTACCAGCTAGACTTCGGCGGACGCGTCACCCAGGAGTCCGCCAAGAACTTCCAGATAGAGTATCACGGGAAACAGGTGACATATAGCATCGACTCTGCTTTCTTTTATCAGACGAAGGAAACTTCTGAACTTCTGGTCTTCTTGCATGGGGTAAAAGTCAAAGATGTAATCATCCTTACTAAATATCAGGTTTGAGTCCAGACAATCTCCTACCAAGGATACTCATCTGTAATAGATGTATAAAAGAGGGTCTTCCCGAACTCAAAGACTCTCAACTCAAATACAAAAATTCTCTAACTCGTCGTAAACATGGTGCTTCTCATAATTATATTCCCTTCCTTATTAAATAATTAACCGCTTCCGTGTCCTAATGACCAAATGTTGGACTAACAATCGGAGGTCATAGGTTCGATTCCCAGTGGGGGTACCTATCGGTACTCGGTTTGGTTGCATTTTTCTATTTCCGCCTAGCTAACTAAGACCATGTTACTTAAGTCTGCCGCCAAACAACAGTGTTAATAGCACTGATGTGTCCAGTATAAAAGATAGCACAACCAGCTACTCATTACCTCAAGGATTCTGGGTGAGCACGATAACCATCCTACGGCCTTATCGTCACTTACCATCAGATGAGATAAAAGCTGAGTGCAAACCCATACAAATTTTAGTATACAACTTACCTATATAAATCTTAAGATGATAGAGAGAAGATATAAAGCATATTTACTTGGCAGGTTATGCAATTCGGTCGCATCGATGGCAACGCGTACACGCTGGACTTCCAGTACCCGTTCTCCGCGCTGCAGGCGTTCGCAGTGGCCCTCGCAAACGTCACCCAGCGATTGAAATGATCCAAATTTCGAAAAGGTCCAACTCGACGTAACTCCGTCTTAGGGACCGAGGCGTGGAACAGCGTTAATGGTTTCTATCCGATACGATACGTCGAGTATCTGAATAAGTACCCCTAAATGTACCAACTGTACATATTTATGTCGAGAATTAGATAACAATCTCGGTTTATTATTGAATGTTTGAATTGAATTATGTTTATTATTTTGGATTGAGTTTCTATTTATGGCAATGTTATTTGACTGTGTAGTAAAATTTCCAGAAATAATAATGTGGCAAACTAATTCAGCATTTAGGAGTTGTTTATATAATCAGATACTGATTGGAGGTATCAGCTAGACAATGAAGAGAAAAACAGCCAAGTGCAAGTCTACATAATATGAATAATTAACATACTAAAAATCATAAGTAACGAACCGAACAATGCTCTAACGAAAATGCAAGTACACATTTTTTGATTGCATTGACTTAGAAGCTTGATCTTTTCTCGCTCTAAGGGGTTGCAGACCTGAATATTATATATATTTCAACCTGATACCTCCACGCGTTCCTAATAAAAAGGATATTGACAGACAGATAAATGGACAATTAAGTGATCTTATACGGGTTTCTATTGAGGTAAGACACCCATTAAAAACCAAGTACTTATTATGAATTAATGAACTTCAGAAAACGTAATTGTTTTCCGGAAATTCAACTGCACAGTCCTAACAAATCCGTATAGTAATCATCAAATTTCAAAGATCTCACGCTGCAAATAACAGCTTATTTTATTATAGCATCTATACCAACATTCTCTAGTAAATTGTCAACAAGATACATTACGCAACGGTAGTTATTCGTTAGTAAAGTTGTCATTATTGCGTGTATAAATGTTTTAAAATAAGTAATATGCATAATTACTAGTGTAGGTACCTTCATATGTCACGAGCTAATGCTGTGTGTAACACAAGAGTACCAGTCACTGTGTGAAAGTGTGAAAGGTTCTTGACATCCGTTTGATAATCGACTTAGGAATGTGTGACGAAAATTACGCAAGACATCTTATTTGAATGTTCTACGGCATTAGAATCCACAAAGTAAACTAGCATAAGATGCACGAATTTCTCAAATTTATTCAAATAGAAAAGAGTAAATAATTTTTATGCAATCTTTTTTTCGATTCACAATTTAAAAATTCAATATTTTGAATTTAAAAATCTTTAGCATTGATTTGTATTTAAATTGATATTATTTAATTTACTTATTTTAAAGATATAATTGTGATTTTCGTCACACAATAAATTACATAAGCCTCCACTGCAGCCATCCATCCACCAAACGTTTTATACAAAATACGTGCTTAGATAGGTAGCTTTGTAATATCAAATTCATGCCAGTTTCTAAGGCATCGGGACTTATTGAGAATTGGCGTTTAGCGAATATGAATATTTTCCTATTAATAAGAAATGTTAAAAGTACGACTAAACGTGGAAGAAAGCACCGTATAGTTTGTCTAAAAAACTTTATACGGAATATGCATTTTCGTTTTGAGGTTTACGAGTTAATTGGGAACTTATGGAAGAGAGGTTGGAGAAGTAAGTTAAAGCGATCCACCTCCATCAAAGTTTCATACTAAATTTCTGTTGCCATATTCTTTTAAAATATAATAGCTGGATTTGTGTAGTAACTGTCTAAAAATAAGACATTAGGTAGTATGTCGCGAAATCAGTATTCATTAACATATATGTATAACTTCACAGTGAATCACAATTTACATTTTACACTTTTTCGATTATTGTTCAAAGTGCCATCTATTAACCATTAGCTGCGTAACTGCTATTGCAGCTAACTATAAAGTTGTAAATTAATGATATTTATTTTGCGACACTATAATTTAGTCTCCTATTTTTAGGTAATTACATATCAAAGCCAGCTATTCTATTTTAAAAGATTATGGCAACAGAAATTTAGTATGGATGCATTAGGAGAGGGATAACGTTAAGTTTTAGAATTGTTTTAATGTAATTCTATGTTTACAATGGGCACGATTCTTTATTCTACATTGTACGGAGCGTTACTCGTTAGAAAGAAAAAGATTTAAAAAACAGCAATATTAACATTACATTACTTGTTGGTAGCGCCATCTATTGACAAATTAAAATAGCTTAATGTAACAGTGTAGTGTGCGGTTTGGTATAAAGTAGGCAGTCTGTGAGATGAATCGATTGAGGATGTTTATTTCTACAAAAGAGGCATATATGGCAAAGGGCATCTTGTGGATAAGTGACGAGAGGAAAGATGTTACACATCGAAAAGAGTGAAAGGTTATGTGTAAAAATAGAAAATGCAGCGATGTTAAAACTAGGATTAGTCATCCCTTTCTTAACGTTAAGTAAAGAAGGGCAAGTTCACAATTAGGGGAAGTTGCAATAATCGAAGTCAGAAGTTATCTAGACATGATCTAGCATATGTTACTGATGAATGAAATGCGCTAGTTGACACTTTAGAACAGCCATAGATAAGAGAACTTATTTTAAACTAAGTCCCGTACCGTCGTGCCCATTGTATTATTAATTCGTATAATTCCGTAAACGTTTTAACTTTTATGTTTTAGTTTAAAAGTCGTTGAAATCGTAATGCACTTAGGTACAAATAAGTTTATTATAAAAACCTTTATCATTTACTATGTTACCAAATGTGATCGTGCAATATGTCTTCTTATCAAGTTACTAAATATTTTCTTATAGTTATTTATCAGCAAATTGGGAATGTACTGCGTCTATAGTCGATTTATCTGACTATGATATACAATGTGCTAGTTTAATGCACATGTTTAAATAGTAATTCATATTAAATCGTTGTTGTGTGTTACTCTAATCAAGTTGTTGTCATATACAGTATAAAATCTGTTTAGATTGGATAGAAGTATACCCGCCCATGAAGTCCTATTTACACTGAAAATATTTAAACGCCCTACCTTGTGAGCAGTTTCAGTAAGGGGTTTTTTCCTTAGAAGGAATACTTGTGATTATTTTCAACCGACTTCAAAAAAGGAGTAGGTTCTCAATTCGATTGCGCTTTTTTTTAATTTACGCGATAACTCTGCCAATTGTTAACAGATTTTGATGATTCTTTTTTGTTTAGTAGATTATTTAGAGAAAGTAGATACTTTAGAAATGGTCCCATAATTTTTTTATCGAAATTGATGGAACGGTTTTTGAGAAAATCAACAAAAAACAAATATGTACCCAGATAATTCCATCTCATTTTTAAGGCAGTTGAAGTCGGTTTTTAGTACTTTTTGAAAGCGTTAATTATTACTCTACACAACTCAAAAACGACTCGATATAAACGAGTTTTTATTGGACAAATCTTCCTTCACAATTTCCTCATGTCCTTACTTACAGTCAATAAGGTGGTTATTGCTCTGGCAGAATACTTTTTTTTTGTTACCATGTAGAAACTATATCCAAATGCTTATTATGCCATTACTGTTGTAGTTCTGTATTGTTGGTAATTTTGTGGAGAATTTTCCCAACAGCATTATTTCGAGCTTAATAATCACTATAGACAAATCCCCTATTATTTGTCTCAAACATACATATCCATCGTTAATTATTATATTATTGTTAGAAGGTAAATATAATTAATTTATCATAGTGTTCTTGAATTGTATTTGTCTCATTGTTTATTAAGACTGCACACTGTGTAATATATATTGTTCAGGGTGGACTTACAGTGATTTTATGGAGATATAGTTTCAGACTTGATTGGTAGACAATTTCAGCTTTTATGGGTTTCTCAGTGATAAATAACAATGGTATTTTATGTATATTCCAAAAGACTATTTTATGTTTTGTAAAAATATAATTGTGAATGAGTAAATTAAATTTTACTTTACTCATAATAATTCCATGTTCCTTTTTTAGTTAAGGCTCCATAGAGCGACAGTGGCGCCCCCGCTCAAAAAATTCCAGAAACCAAGCCGCACTTCTCGTAGTCATTGATAGTTTACAGGTTAACATTGAATGTAACTGCACAGAATCGAAATATGTATGATGACCACGATGTATCGATAAACCGTAAAACAAAAATGGCTATAAAAGTCCGGCTTGGTTTTATGGAATTATCGTATGTTTGCGGAGAAATGTTGAAAAGAGTGAATGAAGGCGCCAATTTTCACGGGAGAATCCCTGCAGGGTAATTGAAAACAAGTCAATGCTTCCTTCTTTCTCTCGTCGTCAATCTTTTGTAAAACGTTGGTAGTTAACTTTAAGTCCATGCCCGTTAATTACAAACATTAGTACCTACGTTGTCCGTTAATTAAGTCGACAAATGTTAACATTAATCGAAGCCGATGTTAGAATTGTTTGTTTGCACGTAGTTCACATTTTGTTACTATTAATGTTGATTTTATGTTGTGTTCTGATCGCTTATAAGGTTAACGAAATATTGACTGGACAATTGCTGGCAACAATGTCTTCTTCATATTCTGTTTGTGCTCGTTGATTAGTTGAAAATTAACAAGTGAATCTAGAACCTATTAAAAGCTATCGCCTATTGGTGCGTGAGAAGGACAACTTATTTTCTAAGTTATTCCCGCTTCAATAATTGATCAGTCAATATTTTGCATGAGCTTATTTATCACATGTAAATATGATAGCGACAAATATGTAAATAAAAATTATTCTCCGGATAAAATTTGTTTTATTGTAAAAAAAACAACGATAAAAATAAATCGATAAACTAGAAAGCATGCAGTCAATGTAGCTCGCCTAGCGAGATTTGGAACCATACAGTCACAAGTACGATCGAGTTGCTAGCGGTCGACCACTTCGTAATTTGGCTCAGAAACTGCTCGAATCTTGTACCACTAGTTTTTGCCCTGGTCATGTGGACTTAGAAATCATCACACGGAAACTATTGATCGAGGTAAAATGTAGCCTTTGTCCTTTTCCGCATGTATTGTCAACGACACCACTGAACCACACCACTGTGGTGTCGTTTACAATTTTTTTAGGTAACCAAACCACTGCCGACTACTGATGTGTAGCATGTATAAAAACAATTCGTTATAAAAATATCATCTGTCATGTCGTGATCTTAAGATTGATAAATAATTGATATCGATAAATGTAAACATAAGTTTTAGATTAGAACTTTATTATGGTGGTGTAGTTACCTAAAAAATTGTAAACGACACCAATGGTGTGGTTCAGTGATATCGTTGACAATACATGCTTTTCCGGGCCTTCAACTGTCCCCATACAATAAATCAAATTATTTTGATTCTCCATTTCAAGTTAGGCCAAATAAACAAACAATCGCATTTATAATATTAGTATGGATTGACGCTATTCTAGCCTTGAAAGTAAATGGTCAACCGGCAATTCTTTTACATTTAGCTAATTATTGAATAAACAAAACTGAATACGTGTTTAGGAGAGAGCTTACTGAATTTAGGAGGACTTTGTAAGTTTATTAATTCAGATTTAGCAACGGCAGAAATTGAGAAAGGAAGAAAAATATTGCGTAAATATGAATCACAAAAATACAAGGCCCCAATAGAATTGTAAATCACACTCTTGATACATTACATTAAATCTGAAAGCATATACATTATACACATAATTATACTAGTAGGCACTTAATGTGGCGACTTGCATATTCCTTGAAATAAAATTTACAACAACACAATACGATATAATGGAACATCCTTACTGTATGGTTACACAAGATATGGCTGAAGGTGAAAATTCAGTTATGACAAATGCAAAAATAACGATCCAACTGTAATCATTACAATATAGGTGATGCAGACGTTTGGCGTGATTTAAACCATAGGTTTATAAAAGCACGCCATAAGACTTAGATAACTTTGAGCACAGAATTAATACACTACTACCTCATTTCTCCCCGCAAGAAAGTGTCTTAAGGGTCAGTAATATTGCGCGCGCAAATTAATTAATTCATACATACGCGTGTAGTCATTCAATGTATGGGAATAGGAACCGATATCACGACATTTGTTTGAAGTGTCGATGTAATGACCCCACAAAGGCATGACATTTATTTCTTGTTGAGCCCTCCTTTGACTTGATTAGCGCCAGCTGAATGAGAATTAAAACTGTTCATTGGACATGAACTTCTCTCTTTATTGTAGGAAGGTAGATAGAATAAATCTTTAATGAGTTATGTTTTATGTCACCAGGAGCTGTTGTTTCTGATAAGTCAGTGTAGTACAAACTTTGAATTATACCACTTAAACATAGTTTGCCCAACACTGATTGTTATCAGGTTATCACCTAGCCATGTGTTCAAGGAAAAATGCCTACCTTTACCATAGACAAAATATTTAACAGGATTTTTTTCATTGTCTTATCACTAAACTGTACAAACCCTAGCAGCAAAGTTTAACATTTCATTATATATTATTATGAATATAAATAATTTATACAGTTCTATAGTTCACTTGAATCACTTCCAAATCCCGGAGGCTGTTAGCACAAAATGTCACTTCACAGAGCGCCGCCGCTTAGAGCGTGGGCCCGCGGTGGCCCTTCGCTAATCACTCTCGCTGCCACTCTTCCCGGGGACATAGTCTACATCATCTTCGTCTGAAATGTCTAAGTCGTCCAGGTCTTGGAACAGGGACTCGTCTACTTTCACTGCGTCACCTGAAAATAATAGCAAGAATGTTTTTATGTTGTACCCCACTGGTGTAGAGGGGAAAAAAAATTCATCCCCAAGCTTCATGTATGGCAGCCACCCTTAAATATTTTTAAAGATTTTATTCTGCCACTTTGTTGGTGTGATTATATATGTATATCTATATTAAATTACAGCTTTTTAATAGTAAGTGTCTATGAGCTAAGCCGCAAACAGACAGATGGACAGAGTGAAAATATAAGGGTTCCTTGTTTGACTATGGAACCCTAAAAACCTGTTTCAAGCTTAATATTTCACAAACAGATCGTTGTATTGAAAATGTGCACCAGTTACACACAATATTGTAAAAAAATACCTGCTTTATGAGGGTCCCGGAACAAATCTTTCCAATATTTTATTTCACAACTTTTATTGTTACTATAAAAAATAACTTTGTTAACATGACTAATATGTATCATCATCATCAGGTGGGAAACATCCACTGCTGGACATAGACCACTTCCATGGTATGCCACATTGACCAGTCCCGAACCACTTGCATCCAGCGACTCCACCCATCCTAAATTAGAACTTTTTGGACCAAGAGTCTCTGAGTTAAATCACAAATCTAAGGACATGGTGAAACTTTAAGGGCTCCTGTTGATGGAACCTTTAAAATAAAATCTGTTTCTGTAGTGCGTTGAAGAGAAACTTACCATCATCCAAGAACTTCAAGTCTGACTCATTGAGAGTGGTGTCTCTGAGGAACAGCTCCTTTCCAGTAAGTTTTCCTTTCTCCTTTCCTTCTTTTTCTCTTCTCGCTGCTATTCCTGTATCGATTTCAAACTGTTTCCTCCATGCTAGGAATGATTCTACAGTCACTCTTGTGCCTTCATATCTTTTCTGGAATCAGATAAGGTATTTTAAGATATAATATAATAAATTGGTTTGTTTGATACAAATATAATTGAGACCACATAAAATATATTTGAGAGTGCATGTATAAACTTTTTAAAAACTACTCTAATATCACCTTAACCACATTTAAAACATTGGATTGGTCTCACTGGGCATCTTTTTAAGACTGTTTTCTTGTTCCTTGTGTTTTCTTTATTTCATGTATAATATGCTATATTGTATAATATGAATAAACTTTTATCTTATAAATATGAACTTGTGTATTCTAGCATTCTTAGTGCAAAGGGGTTTCTTGTTTAAAGATATTGTGAAAACACTAAATCATTTTTTATATTTGAAGTCAAAGCATATAATCACCAGCTCAGCTTCTTCATCTGCTTTTCTTTTAGCAAGGACTTTCTCTTCTCTTTCCTTCTTAATATTGTCCCACTTCTCATTGAGCCACTCCTGTCCCGCCGAGACCAGTGTAAACACCATCACCATGCCCAAGTTTCCTTTACCCTGAAATTTTAATTATTCTTATGTACCATGAGCAATGTTACAGTGGTAGTCATAATTGGCTGCATTAGTTTAAAGTAAAAAGCTCTTTTCAGCAGCAGATTATGTCATTTTGATCAACTGGAAACAAACCTTATAGCTAACAGTTGATTTTAATAGGTAATTTTACGAGTCCTGATTTATATTTCAAAAGTATTGAGGTTTATGAATGTATTGTCCCAAGTAATAGTACACACCTGCTCTTCTAAATGTCCTAACAATTCATTCCTGTCAACTACATCATCAAAATTATCTTCTTCATCAATTTCTATGACAGGAAGTTCATCTGGATATTTAGCTGTATAAGTGAAAACCAGCTGGCAAGCAAGGCCTTCACCATCGTCGTAGGCTTCCGATTTGATCGGAATACTGAACTTGTGGAATGGTTCTGTTTCTAGAACTGCAAAACATAAAATAATTAGAAAAATTATAAGTGGCAAATAAAACAACATACACCGGTGCATTACCTTGCATATCCCCATAATAAATAGAATCTAAGGCTTCTACTTCGCTAGCTTGCTCTGCTTGATAATCCATGACTTATGACTATAATTTGCTATAACAATGCCGTAATTTTCAAATAATTTTCAATAAATCACACGTTTTCGTCGCACTTCTTATTTTTACATACATAGCGTTAAATTTTTTTTGAAATTATTTTTTTCTACCAGGAAAAGGGAAAAGGCAAAGGCAAAACACCATACAGCCATACCTGGCTACGTTGACGTTTGCCGAGATGAGTGAAAGAGACGCAGCCATACAATCGAATGCATGAAATTAGATATCTCCTTCGCTCGTTGTCTTTTCCTCGTCGGTTATACAAAAAAACTTCAAGACAGCTTTTGACGTTTTTGCTTAGACACACTTGCAAACTTTTTACACTACACGCACACATAAAAACCATGTTGTTTATCTTATTTTCACACCCTGTTGGCATGGTTACCTACATGACGTCATCTCGAACAATATCCAACCTGATTTTACCGTACAAACATGTTGATGCTGCCGTTACAACCTTTATCTCAACACGATAGGAGTTAAAATGCAATTCCTATGCTGCTGATGGAATAAATATGTGTCAATTGTTCAAGGATTAAGGTCTCTATGCTTAAATAAATAGAGATTATATTTCTGTAAGGTTATGAGAAAATTGTAGTACTATATTTAATAATTATTATATTTTAATTATGGTAAAATTCATATCAACAAGATCGTTAATCACCTCGTGTTGTCGTTAATACCCTACGTCTAATTACCCAAAAGTAACATTTTTATAAAAAAATAACGTCTCATTGTTTCTTTAATAAAGATCGAATTTCAATAAATAGTAGGCAACTTTGGTAGGCAAGGTAGACGCGTATCGGATCCGTGCTTAGGCTTAGCAGAGATTAATGACATACAAAAAGCGTACATAAACCACATTGACTATTGATTGTTTGCTTACGAATACATAATAAGTTATTACTTATTCGTAATTGTTTGCGCTGATGCTACTCTGTCACTTTTTGCTCAGTCGTCGTTTTTGTCTTATCAAGCAGAAAGTATGAAAAATATGGCAAATCCAAATTGATCTGTTTTTGTAAAAAAATTGTGCAACTAAGTGGCATTCTTAATTACAAATGATAAAACACTATATCAAAAAATGACAAATTTTACCATTTTTATTAATTGTTGTACTTAAGTTGACAATAATTGCGTAATAACAGCATACAGTGCGACCAAAAAGAGTAGAAAATAAATGAGGGCGCTATAATGTTGTTTACATGCCAATACAGAACTACAGTACGACTAATTCGATTCTTTTTTAATGTGCAAAGTTATTTCTGCCATCAAATAGACAGTCAAAAAGCCGACTAAAGGATGCAGTTTAATCTCGCTTGGAGATTATGTGGTAATAAAACAATTTTTAACAATGTACAATTTTTTTATTTTTTTATATTACCATAGGTTTGCTAACAGATATACACAAAATGCATACAGACAAATTTAATATCATCCTCAACAGCCTATATACGTCACAACTGCAGGGGCTCAGGCCTACTCTCCTACAGAGAGTGTGTGGGCCATAGTCCACCATGCGGGCCCAATGCCGAACCTTTGAATTTCTTCTCAGGAGTGTGCAGGTTTCCTCACGATGTTTTCCTTCACCGTTAAGCAATCAGATAATGTACTTGAATTGAAAAACAACTCATAGGTACACGACTCGATTTCGGAAACGTCAGATTGAGGGTCCGCTCCTTATCCACTACACCACCGACACTTTTTCTGTAATCTAATATTATATAAATAATAGTGTACTCAGATCCAACAAAAGGCAACACATCTTATGTTTAAAAGTATCATTAACTTAATTACAATTTGGAAAAAAGATATAGTTTTTACATCTTTTAATACTACAGAAGATACTGCAATTTTCTCTTGACTCCCACTCATTATGGTGAGACTGTGCGGTATGTTGATGTATCCATGATCGGAGCTGCGAGAAAGGTAGGGCCGCGATTGGTTCAGGCCCGGCTATCTTCATACTTGAGGCCTTTCTAGCCAGTTCGTCCGCTGCATCATTACCTCTGGAGCCACTGTGTCCCTTGATCCATTGCAGGGTTATGCAGTTCTGTCTGCTTGCTTCTGCAAGTGAATCGTGGCATTCGCGTATGAACTCAGATGTAATTGTGTTGCTATTTAGTGCCTGTAAGGTAAAGTTAATATAGTGATCAATAAATGTGGCATAATTCATATCACTCCTACTTGGGAAAGTATGTAATCATAACATATATACAAGTTAGCATGTTAATAGTAACAATAAAAGAATAAATAACTTATATACACTATGTCTTTTAGTTTTAACAAGGGCTGTTTTAGTACAAAATATAATAATAACAGTCGGTAATTACAATTTTCATTATGATATTCAAGTTACATAAAACCTTTAACTATTTTCAGAAGTAAAGATCAAGATTTTAAAAACTATACAATTTTGTTTACATATTGCATAACCTCAAAATTATCTAATTTTGTATTTCATCTGATAAAGCGATCGTTAATCGAAAACAGTATACATCTAATACGAAAATAACATATCTTACATATAAAAGAAGACACTACTAAACTCTCACTTCAGCTGTTCTCTTATAAACATCTTGTAAGTATACTTTACATCAGTCAATATTATTCCAGCTTCGAATTCAGTCAAGCAACGGTTAAATACTTTATAAATTATGTCTAGCGCACCACTACGAATTGTTTTATTAATTTGAAATATGAAACAGCAAAGAAACTCTACGAAATACTATAAATATCAGTCAATAATAACATTTCGAAATTGGTTCAGTCAGTGTTGCCATAATGTGGTTTAACTTTAATTCTCAAAACATTAATTTAAGAAACCAAAAAAGAATAGAAATTAATGTTTTGAGAACTAAAGTTAAACATTATTTTCAACTCTTTTTAGTCTGACTACAAATATTGACATGAGCCTTCGTTTTAGGCTACCATGCGGACTTTCCATGAAGGGATTTGCCGCTTTCACCAAGCTTTGCAGGAGCATTGGTTTTCGCACTATATGTTGTTAGATACGAGTACCTATATCTGTCCATCTTTTGAATATTTTTTCCCATATTCGCCTTCTACGACGCCCGCAGGATTAAAATGACTGAAAAGTAACTAAACTAAAAGTAGCTAAATCTAACAAAAGCAGTTAAGATGGAAACATCATGCCTGTTTCTTGTCAAATAGCGATGGGCGATTATGAGATACACTAATGAAAGTAGTAGTTCGATCCAAATATTTCAAGATATCTCGATTAAGAAAATAGCTAATGCTAATATTAATACTACTAGTTAGTATGTCAGCTAGTTTATTTTAAAACCGTTATCGTGAAGATAAAGATATATCCAAGATAAGCAGGACTTTCTTTGACTACAAAGCACTTTTTCAGTCGGTCATCCTCGGCAACCATTGACATGCTTCTTTTGTTTGTCAGATTAGTAGTACTACTCTTTGACTATGGAAATTAGTTATTACTAATTTTATAATCGATCATCATACATTAGCCGAAATCTCGATTATGCGCATCCCTACTGTCAAACATTGAAATGTAACGCTGTCAAAAAGAATAGACAAGGGTGAATAGCTCAATGCCCTGAGGGTTCCTTACACAGGTATATTGATTTTTGATATGTATCCGATTATTATCAAAATGGATTCGACGATATATATCAATGTCTATATATCAAATGTTTTTAAATAATATATTACAATACAAAAATGGTTTAAAAATTAATTTTATAAAGTAATTTTTAGCGTTTGTTACTGTATTTCTACTTCCCAAATTTAGATGACGTGGCAGCAAAGTTCAAAGAGACTACGTAATGGTAAATTCTAATCCGTAAATCCATCTAATCATAAGATTTTATGTTTTGCTTTCATTTGTCTGATTTTAAGTAGCTAAATAAATAAAACATTAAAAACATTTTAGTTTTTTCGTATACTTTTAGTATGCTTATGTTACACATATGCAAATAGTATTCATAAATAATACACTTAAATAATAATATGGCTTCCATACAAAATTGAAATATATAATAAACATCCGACATTTATAATAAAAAATATACTACATAGTTCAAAAGTCTATCATATTGACATCTATGCTTTAGACATTTTTATAAAGTTTCATCACCATCAGTCAAAAACGTCTACAGCTGGACATATGCCTCCTCCATGGTACGCCACACTGACCGGCCCGGAGACACTTCATCCACGACCTTAATCCGGTCGTCGGTCAATCTAGTAGGGGGACGGCCCGGTAGAAGTTTCCCGGTACGTTGTCGCCACTCGAGAACTCTTACTTCCAATCGTTTATATGTTCTTTGAGCGATGTGGCCTGCACATTACTACTTCAGCTCACTGAATCTCCGAGACATGTCGGTGAACCTAGTTCGTCTACGGATTTCCTTATTCTGGATATTATCCCGTAAAACATTTACATTTAAGGAAGGAAGGGTACCTGATGATGATGCTAGCTAAAATGTAGATAGCCTGTCTTCGACCGCAATTCTGACAAACCCGTGTGTCAGTTTTTTAAAAATTAATGATTATTTATATTAATAAATGTTTAAAAACGAATAAATAAAACACATATTTGTTTCATTTTATTTAAAATTTATTTTGTCATTTTCGGACAATTAAGACTTTATAAAATGAAGAATATACCCCTTGAATAATTTCGTGGAAAATGCAGAATTAGAACTGACCGGCGGCGGCACGATCGTTTTACATTGTAGTGGTATGCTAAGATTGTACTTGTATGCTAACAAAAAGCAACCACGTTACAATAATTATTACCTACCCTTATCTATTTCTAACGCTTATACTGGACAATGCCCACTCTTCATAGTAACCTCGGCCCTCAGTGGCCAGTCCTGACCTGTGTTTAAAATGTTAGTATGTATTGTTATCAACTCCTTTTGGCCAATATCGGTTAACAAAATAACTCGCCGTTAAGAAATAAAACCATATTTCTATAGTTACTAAAAATAGTTATTTATTTTTTAACAAAGACGTTTTACTATACTTTTAACTATTGATTCATACCAATTAATGGAAAAATAGCATAGTTTTATCAATTGTGAACATCAAACCTGAAAATGGACTTAATACCGCAATACTATCGCAAAATAGTCGCACTCTTATGGAAGGGGGAACATTTAACCTAGTACAGCTGCTAAATCCAGGAAAACAGCAGCGTCTTTGAGTGTCAGGGGCTCTAACATAATTAGGCAACACAATCGTAGGTACTGCACCGACTTGAGATGATGCCTCAGATAAACGAGTGCTCTCAGTTTCTACCGAAGGAGCACTTGAGGGCTCCGCTGAATCAATATTCGCTGATTGAGAACCAGAAGTGACGGAGTTGCGTTGCACGTGCAGCTGCTCTGACACTTCTCTGCCAGCAAGGATGACAAACACGATCAGAGTTCTGCACCTGAAAAAATACAACATACTTTAATTAAACTGAAACTCTTTCAATCATTATCATCATCAGCCGGCCATTTCTGAACATAGGCCTACTTTGTGATAAGCGTCATTTACCGGTCCTTAGCCACTTGCATCTGTGACCTCAAGAAAGTCATCAGTCCACCTTGTAGGGAGATGACCCTATACCCGCTTCCCGGTACGTTGTCGCCACTCGAAAGCCCTAACATACCATATGTATGGCTTTAAACGGCAAAGTTTGCCATCATAAAAACATGTTTCTAGTAGATGAGCCCCCTTATATTATAAATTTATTTCAATTTTTATCACTTGTTTTTATATCGGCTACAGAAATACACAATTTGTGAAAATTTCAACCGTCTACCTATTACAGATAATGAGATACAGCTCGCTGACAAACAGAATGACGCCAAAAAAATAGGGTCCCGACAGTTACCATTTCGGAGAACGGAACCCTAAAGACGCTTTTCCCTTACGGTTTTATGTTATTCTTTGTCCACAAAAGGGTTTTTTCGTACTATACGGAACCCCAAAATGCATGTACTGTACTCATTCGCATTATATTTTAAGACGTCATAAATTAATTACACACAAATACAATATACTGTATTTGTGTATATATACACAAATGCATGCATACCTTTACGAGTATAATTTAAAGTAAATAAATAATAAACTTTGCTAGGGAACCTTACAAGTGAAATTATTTACATAAATAGTCTGATATGTGCACAGACCAGGTACTTAATTACAGGAAAAATCCAACGTTATTATAAGCGGTGGGAGAGAGCATTTTAAGTATTTAGCATGCTAAAAGTGCTTTCATTTTATATGCATCTGTCCTGTGAATTTACTTTCATTATAATCATCAGGAACTACAAAATCCTGGAAATGTGCTGAAACCACATTTAATGAGGCTTTGCGTATGTTATCTTTAAGGCAACAGCACACACAGGTATTTAGCAGGTAGAGAGAAAAGCAGGCAATAAGTACCGAAGAAACTAAGTACCAGTTATGTAACCCTTTCGGCATATGTCACCCCTGGATCATCATAAATTACAATATAAATTATATCTCGTTGTTACATCTCACAACGCCACGGAGGTGGTATAAATGTAATACTTGTCAGATGTGTATTGACCAAAATAAGCAGATATGGCATTGGATGTACAAAAGTGATTACTTATTGTATTCCAAATCCCGACAGTAGAATCTAACATTCTGTGTGCAAAATCCATAAAAAACTTGACTGTTTTGAAATCCAGTCTCAGAATCATAGGTACAGATTACAATTAATCGTATACTTTTCTAAAAGAAGAGAAAAAAGAAAGCAATACATATATTTATTACTAAGATTAAGAGTTTGGTTATTTCGGGACAATTATTGCTACTAGCTTTTGCCACTTGGACTTCGTAGTGCCCCATGCGAATTACATGCTTGATCGGGATAAAAGTAGCCTGTGTCCTTTTCCAAATCTTCAACTATCCGGGAAGGAAGGTCAAAACAAACAAACTCACTTTCATATTTACAATGTTAGTATGTAATTAAGGCAATGTGACACTGTCCTAATCAACTAGTGTTTAAGTGCCTTTTTACATAGCACACTAGCCAGCTACATTATGTGGAATTAATTTCATTACTGAACTAAAGTCTGTTTACAGAACTATGAGCAGATTAAGTATGATTTATTAAGACCAGAAAGTGTATATCCTATCCTAGCTCTCGCCATGGTTATATCCATCAGTGAACCTGGAACTGGCAAACATTCAATTGACACTTCACTTGCCTTGTCAGCATCTGGTGACAGGCAGCCAGAGAAAAATGAAAGTTATAATTCCATCTCATTCACAATTACAGAATACTCGGTCACCAGGGCATGTGAAGACTAGCAAATAAATAAATAAATAAAAAATTACTTACCATGGCTCTCTTTTGAATTCATGTTACAGAAAAGTCACACATTGATTGGACCTGTAATAGAAACACACGTTTTGGTGAGAGTGTCATCTTCCGTTTAGTTTGCAAAACAACACATATAATTTTATAAGGAGATAGGGAAAGAGCAGTATTAGTGAATACATGAAATTTAAAAATCATAACAATTTTAAGCATCCTTTTTAAGTCCCGCTTTAGCACCCCCTTTTGTGTACCCCAACCCATTATTACGAGTATTATTATAACAGATTGTTGAGGTGTAAGTAAGAAAGAAATGAGAGGATAAAAGTATTGTAATCATGATAACCTAAATCTTCGGATGCTGTGATCTGTTCTAGCTCGACAAGGGCAGATAAATATCCCCCGGCCCCCTGGTCACTGGAACCCCTAGAACAGTACACAAAAATTATTTAAATTCCAAACAAAATTCCAAAACAAAGCAGTTTTTACAAACTACAGTTGACAGATTGAGTTTTTGAGGTTTGTTTCAAAGAATTACAAACTAAAGTTGACAGATTGAAAATATTTGCTTTCAAATTGAGTTTTGTTTCAAAGAAAATATAGCAAGTTATCACTTCTCTCTTTCTTTCATAGCATTTGTTTCTATTGGCCGACCACAACTCGTTTTGACAAAGGTAGGTGGATTTAAGTCTAGCCATCACAGACTACTTAGAAGTCCGCCATCATCCGCCATTACTATTTTCACGTGACATTGACACATGTATATAAAACACTTGCCGTTTTCGGCTGACCTTAATTTTACATCTATATAATATTATATACTAACTTACCTCTTCTTTTTTAATTTTTATGGCCCTGGCTACGTTTGCCAAAAAGAATTAACAAGATTAATGTATGAGATGAAAGAGATGCAACCGTACAATGGAGTGCATAGAATTAGACATCTCTTTCACTTATTGTTTATCTACACTGTGTGAATTTTAGTAATCAAGAAACAAAGGGTCAAAGCTATTTTTCTACCAAAAAAATATTATTTGAATATTTATAATGACTTCATGTTGTAGGTAACCATGACAACAGTGTGAAAATAAGATAACAACATTGTCTATATGTGTGCGTGTAGTGTAAAAAGTTTGCAAGTGTGCCTAAGGGAAAACGGAAGCTGATATTATTTCAACTTGTAAAAATTTTACACACATATACTTCCAAATAGTATTATATCCTCTTTGGATGTATGATTCTGAATGAATGGGTGGATTCTGACATTTTTATTCAGTGACTTATTTCTAGTAAAATATCGTTTTACTAAAATAGTCTGTGGTTGGTCTGTGGTACACGAAAACGGGCTAGACTTAAATCCACCTACCTTTGTCAAAACGAGTTGTGGTCGGCCAATAGAAACAAATGCTATGAAAGAAAGAGAGAAGTGATAACTTGCTATATTTTCTTTGAAACAAAACTCAATTTGAAAGCAAATATTTTCAATCTGTCAACTTTAGTTTGTAATTCTTTGAAACAAACCTCAAAAACTCAATCTGTCAACTGTAGTTTGTAAAAACTGCTTTGTTTTGGAATTTTGTTTGGAATTTAAATAATTTTTGTGTACTGTTCTAGGGGTTCCAGTGACCAGGGGGCCGGGGGATATTTATCTGCCCTTGTCGAGCTAGAACAGATCACAGCATCCGAAGATTTAGGTTATCATGATTACAATACTTTTATCCTCTCATTTCTTTCTTACTTACACCTCAACAATCTGTTATAATAATACTCGTAATAATGGGTTGGGGTACACAAAAGGGGGTGCTAAAGCGGGACTTAAAAAGGATGCTTAAAATTGTTATGATTTTTAAATTTCATGTATTCACTAATACTGCTCTTTCCCTATCTCCTTATAAAATTATATGTGTTGTTTTGCAAACTAAACGGAAGATGACACTCTCACCAAAACGTGTGTTTCTATTACAGGTCCAATCAATGTGTGACTTTTCTGTAACATGAATTCAAAAGAGAGCCATGGTAAGTAATTTTTTATTTATTTATTTATTTGCTAGTCTTCACATGCCCTGGTGACCGAGTATTCTGTAATTGTGAATGAGATGGAATTATAACTTTCATTTTTCTCTGGCTGCCTGTCACCAGATGCTGACAAGGCAAGTGAAGTGTCAATTGAATGTTTGCCAGTTCCAGGTTCACTGATGGATATAACCATGGCGAGAGCTAGGATAGGATATACACTTTCTGGTCTTAATAAATCATACTTAATCTGCTCATAGTTCTGTAAACAGACTTTAGTTCAGTAATGAAATTAATTCCACATAATGTAGCTGGCTAGTGTGCTATGTAAAAAGGCACTTAAACACTAGTTGATTAGGACAGTGTCACATTGCCTTAATTACATACTAACATTGTAAATATGAAAGTGAGTTTGTTTGTTTTGACCTTCCTTCCCGGATAGTTGAAGATTTGGAAAAGGACACAGGCTACTTTTATCCCGATCAAGCATGTAATTCGCATGGGGCACTACGAAGTCCAAGTGGCAAAAGCTAGTAGCAATAATTGTCCCGAAATAACCAAACTCTTAATCTTAGTAATAAATATATGTATTGCTTTCTTTTTTCTCTTCTTTTAGAAAAGTATACGATTAATTGTAATCTGTACCTATGATTCTGAGACTGGATTTCAAAACAGTCAAGTTTTTTATGGATTTTGCACACAGAATGTTAGATTCTACTGTCGGGATTTGGAATACAATAAGTAATCACTTTTGTACATCCAATGCCATATCTGCTTATTTTGGTCAATACACATCTGACAAGTATTACATTTATACCACCTCCGTGGCGTTGTGAGATGTAACAACGAGATATAATTTATATTGTAATTTATGATGATCCAGGGGTGACATATGCCGAAAGGGTTACATAACTGGTACTTAGTTTCTTCGGTACTTATTGCCTGCTTTTCTCTCTACCTGCTAAATACCTGTGTGTGCTGTTGCCTTAAAGATAACATACGCAAAGCCTCATTAAATGTGGTTTCAGCACATTTCCAGGATTTTGTAGTTCCTGATGATTATAATGAAAGTAAATTCACAGGACAGATGCATATAAAATGAAAGCACTTTTAGCATGCTAAATACTTAAAATGCTCTCTCCCACCGCTTATAATAACGTTGGATTTTTCCTGTAATTAAGTACCTGGTCTGTGCACATATCAGACTATTTATGTAAATAATTTCACTTGTAAGGTTCCCTAGCAAAGTTTATTATTTATTTACTTTAAATTATACTCGTAAAGGTATGCATGCATTTGTGTATATATACACAAATACAGTATATTGTATTTGTGTGTAATTAATTTATGACGTCTTAAAATATAATGCGAATGAGTACAGTACATGCATTTTGGGGTTCCGTATAGTACGAAAAAACCCTTTTGTGGACAAAGAATAACATAAAACCGTAAGGGAAAAGCGTCTTTAGGGTTCCGTTCTCCGAAATGGTAACTGTCGGGACCCTATTTTTTTGGCGTCATTCTGTTTGTCAGCGAGCTGTATCTCATTATCTGTAATAGGTAGACGGTTGAAATTTTCACAAATTGTGTATTTCTGTAGCCGATATAAAAACAAGTGATAAAAATTGAAATAAATTTATAATATAAGGGGGCTCATCTACTAGAAACATGTTTTTATGATGGCAAACTTTGCCGTTTAAAGCCATACATATGGTATGTTAGGGCTTTCGAGTGGCGACAACGTACCGGGAAGCGGGTATAGGGTCATCTCCCTACAAGGTGGACTGATGACTTTCTTGAGGTCACAGATGCAAGTGGCTAAGGACCGGTAAATGACGCTTATCACAAAGTAGGCCTATGTTCAGAAATGGCCGGCTGATGATGATAATGATTGAAAGAGTTTCAGTTTAATTAAAGTATGTTGTATTTTTTCAGGTGCAGAACTCTGATCGTGTTTGTCATCCTTGCTGGCAGAGAAGTGTCAGAGCAGCTGCACGTGCAACGCAACTCCGTCACTTCTGGTTCTCAATCAGCGAATATTGATTCAGCGGAGCCCTCAAGTGCTCCTTCGGTAGAAACTGAGAGCACTCGTTTATCTGAGGCATCATCTCAAGTCGGTGCAGTACCTACGATTGTGTTGCCTAATTATGTTAGAGCCCCTGACACTCAAAGACGCTGCTGTTTTCCTGGATTTAGCAGCTGTACTAGGTTAAATGTTCCCCCTTCCATAAGAGTGCGACTATTTTGCGATAGTATTGCGGTATTAAGTCCATTTTCAGGTTTGATGTTCACAATTGATAAAACTATGCTATTTTTCCATTAATTGGTATGAATCAATAGTTAAAAGTATAGTAAAACGTCTTTGTTAAAAAATAAATAACTATTTTTAGTAACTATAGAAATATGGTTTTATTTCTTAACGGCGAGTTATTTTGTTAACCGATATTGGCCAAAAGGAGTTGATAACAATACATACTAACATTTTAAACACAGGTCAGGACTGGCCACTGAGGGCCGAGGTTACTATGAAGAGTGGGCATTGTCCAGTATAAGCGTTAGAAATAGATAAGGGTAGGTAATAATTATTGTAACGTGGTTGCTTTTTGTTAGCATACAAGTACAATCTTAGCATACCACTACAATGTAAAACGATCGTGCCGCCGCCGGTCAGTTCTAATTCTGCATTTTCCACGAAATTATTCAAGGGGTATATTCTTCATTTTATAAAGTCTTAATTGTCCGAAAATGACAAAATAAATTTTAAATAAAATGAAACAAATATGTGTTTTATTTATTCGTTTTTAAACATTTATTAATATAAATAATCATTAATTTTTAAAAAACTGACACACGGGTTTGTCAGAATTGCGGTCGAAGACAGGCTATCTACATTTTAGCTAGCATCATCATCAGGTACCCTTCCTTCCTTAAATGTAAATGTTTTACGGGATAATATCCAGAATAAGGAAATCCGTAGACGAACTAGGTTCACCGACATGTCTCGGAGATTCAGTGAGCTGAAGTAGTAATGTGCAGGCCACATCGCTCAAAGAACATATAAACGATTGGAAGTAAGAGTTCTCGAGTGGCGACAACGTACCGGGAAACTTCTACCGGGCCGTCCCCCTACTAGATTGACCGACGACCGGATTAAGGTCGTGGATGAAGTGTCTCCGGGCCGGTCAGTGTGGCGTACCATGGAGGAGGCATATGTCCAGCTGTAGACGTTTTTGACTGATGGTGATGAAACTTTATAAAAATGTCTAAAGCATAGATGTCAATATGATAGACTTTTGAACTATGTAGTATATTTTTTATTATAAATGTCGGATGTTTATTATATATTTCAATTTTGTATGGAAGCCATATTATTATTTAAGTGTATTATTTATGAATACTATTTGCATATGTGTAACATAAGCATACTAAAAGTATACGAAAAAACTAAAATGTTTTTAATGTTTTATTTATTTAGCTACTTAAAATCAGACAAATGAAAGCAAAACATAAAATCTTATGATTAGATGGATTTACGGATTAGAATTTACCATTACGTAGTCTCTTTGAACTTTGCTGCCACGTCATCTAAATTTGGGAAGTAGAAATACAGTAACAAACGCTAAAAATTACTTTATAAAATTAATTTTTAAACCATTTTTGTATTGTAATATATTATTTAAAAACATTTGATATATAGACATTGATATATATCGTCGAATCCATTTTGATAATAATCGGATACATATCAAAAATCAATATACCTGTGTAAGGAACCCTCAGGGCATTGAGCTATTCACCCTTGTCTATTCTTTTTGACAGCGTTACATTTCAATGTTTGACAGTAGGGATGCGCATAATCGAGATTTCGGCTAATGTATGATGATCGATTATAAAATTAGTAATAACTAATTTCCATAGTCAAAGAGTAGTACTACTAATCTGACAAACAAAAGAAGCATGTCAATGGTTGCCGAGGATGACCGACTGAAAAAGTGCTTTGTAGTCAAAGAAAGTCCTGCTTATCTTGGATATATCTTTATCTTCACGATAACGGTTTTAAAATAAACTAGCTGACATACTAACTAGTAGTATTAATATTAGCATTAGCTATTTTCTTAATCGAGATATCTTGAAATATTTGGATCGAACTACTACTTTCATTAGTGTATCTCATAATCGCCCATCGCTATTTGACAAGAAACAGGCATGATGTTTCCATCTTAACTGCTTTTGTTAGATTTAGCTACTTTTAGTTTAGTTACTTTTCAGTCATTTTAATCCTGCGGGCGTCGTAGAAGGCGAATATGGGAAAAAATATTCAAAAGATGGACAGATATAGGTACTCGTATCTAACAACATATAGTGCGAAAACCAATGCTCCTGCAAAGCTTGGTGAAAGCGGCAAATCCCTTCATGGAAAGTCCGCATGGTAGCCTAAAACGAAGGCTCATGTCAATATTTGTAGTCAGACTAAAAAGAGTTGAAAATAATGTTTAACTTTAGTTCTCAAAACATTAATTTCTATTCTTTTTTGGTTTCTTAAATTAATGTTTTGAGAATTAAAGTTAAACCACATTATGGCAACACTGACTGAACCAATTTCGAAATGTTATTATTGACTGATATTTATAGTATTTCGTAGAGTTTCTTTGCTGTTTCATATTTCAAATTAATAAAACAATTCGTAGTGGTGCGCTAGACATAATTTATAAAGTATTTAACCGTTGCTTGACTGAATTCGAAGCTGGAATAATATTGACTGATGTAAAGTATACTTACAAGATGTTTATAAGAGAACAGCTGAAGTGAGAGTTTAGTAGTGTCTTCTTTTATATGTAAGATATGTTATTTTCGTATTAGATGTATACTGTTTTCGATTAACGATCGCTTTATCAGATGAAATACAAAATTAGATAATTTTGAGGTTATGCAATATGTAAACAAAATTGTATAGTTTTTAAAATCTTGATCTTTACTTCTGAAAATAGTTAAAGGTTTTATGTAACTTGAATATCATAATGAAAATTGTAATTACCGACTGTTATTATTATATTTTGTACTAAAACAGCCCTTGTTAAAACTAAAAGACATAGTGTATATAAGTTATTTATTCTTTTATTGTTACTATTAACATGCTAACTTGTATATATGTTATGATTACATACTTTCCCAAGTAGGAGTGATATGAATTATGCCACATTTATTGATCACTATATTAACTTTACCTTACAGGCACTAAATAGCAACACAATTACATCTGAGTTCATACGCGAATGCCACGATTCACTTGCAGAAGCAAGCAGACAGAACTGCATAACCCTGCAATGGATCAAGGGACACAGTGGCTCCAGAGGTAATGATGCAGCGGACGAACTGGCTAGAAAGGCCTCAAGTATGAAGATAGCCGGGCCTGAACCAATCGCGGCCCTACCTTTCTCGCAGCTCCGATCATGGATACATCAACATACCGCACAGTCTCACCATAATGAGTGGGAGTCAAGAGAAAATTGCAGTATCTTCTGTAGTATTAAAAGATGTAAAAACTATATCTTTTTTCCAAATTGTAATTAAGTTAATGATACTTTTAAACATAAGATGTGTTGCCTTTTGTTGGATCTGAGTACACTATTATTTATATAATATTAGATTACAGAAAAAGTGTCGGTGGTGTAGTGGATAAGGAGCGGACCCTCAATCTGACGTTTCCGAAATCGAGTCGTGTACCTATGAGTTGTTTTTCAATTCAAGTACATTATCTGATTGCTTAACGGTGAAGGAAAACATCGTGAGGAAACCTGCACACTCCTGAGAAGAAATTCAAAGGTTCGGCATTGGGCCCGCATGGTGGACTATGGCCCACACACTCTCTGTAGGAGAGTAGGCCTGAGCCCCTGCAGTTGTGACGTATATAGGCTGTTGAGGATGATATTAAATTTGTCTGTATGCATTTTGTGTATATCTGTTAGCAAACCTATGGTAATATAAAAAAATAAAAAAATTGTACATTGTTAAAAATTGTTTTATTACCACATAATCTCCAAGCGAGATTAAACTGCATCCTTTAGTCGGCTTTTTGACTGTCTATTTGATGGCAGAAATAACTTTGCACATTAAAAAAGAATCGAATTAGTCGTACTGTAGTTCTGTATTGGCATGTAAACAACATTATAGCGCCCTCATTTATTTTCTACTCTTTTTGGTCGCACTGTATGCTGTTATTACGCAATTATTGTCAACTTAAGTACAACAATTAATAAAAATGGTAAAATTTGTCATTTTTTGATATAGTGTTTTATCATTTGTAATTAAGAATGCCACTTAGTTGCACAATTTTTTTACAAAAACAGATCAATTTGGATTTGCCATATTTTTCATACTTTCTGCTTGATAAGACAAAAACGACGACTGAGCAAAAAGTGACAGAGTAGCATCAGCGCAAACAATTACGAATAAGTAATAACTTATTATGTATTCGTAAGCAAACAATCAATAGTCAATGTGGTTTATGTACGCTTTTTGTATGTCATTAATCTCTGCTAAGCCTAAGCACGGATCCGATACGCGTCTACCTTGCCTACCAAAGTTGCCTACTATTTATTGAAATTCGATCTTTATTAAAGAAACAATGAGACGTTATTTTTTTATAAAAATGTTACTTTTGGGTAATTAGACGTAGGGTATTAACGACAACACGAGGTGATTAACGATCTTGTTGATATGAATTTTACCATAATTAAAATATAATAATTATTAAATATAGTACTACAATTTTCTCATAACCTTACAGAAATATAATCTCTATTTATTTAAGCATAGAGACCTTAATCCTTGAACAATTGACACATATTTATTCCATCAGCAGCATAGGAATTGCATTTTAACTCCTATCGTGTTGAGATAAAGGTTGTAACGGCAGCATCAACATGTTTGTACGGTAAAATCAGGTTGGATATTGTTCGAGATGACGTCATGTAGGTAACCATGCCAACAGGGTGTGAAAATAAGATAAACAACATGGTTTTTATGTGTGCGTGTAGTGTAAAAAGTTTGCAAGTGTGTCTAAGCAAAAACGTCAAAAGCTGTCTTGAAGTTTTTTTGTATAACCGACGAGGAAAAGACAACGAGCGAAGGAGATATCTAATTTCATGCATTCGATTGTATGGCTGCGTCTCTTTCACTCATCTCGGCAAACGTCAACGTAGCCAGGTATGGCTGTATGGTGTTTTGCCTTTGCCTTTTCCCTTTTCCTGGTAGAAAAAAATAATTTCAAAAAAAATTTAACGCTATGTATGTAAAAATAAGAAGTGCGGTCTGTGATGGCGGAGTTGGTTGGATAGGTAGGAGCAGGAGCCTAGGAGCACTGAGCAAGTAAATGATAGGAGCATAACAATAGCACATGAACATAAATTATAATACTTTTTCATTCGTGAATTGGTGGAAATGGATTCTCCAGATATATTATCCTCCGGTAATACACTCGAATTACCAGATTCAAACGAATTAATGTAAGTAAACATACAAACGTTTTTTGATTGTTAACAATGTTTTGTTTTTTCTAGATTCATTTCAACCTTGGTATTCCTTTTCAGAACGTCACCGAATCCAGCTAATGAAGACTTATCTGAGTTGCGGGAACAAGTCATCGAGAATTATCAGAAACCTAACTTACCAAATGTCAATGTACCAGAAAGAATCATTCTGTGCATGGATGTTTGTTATGATAATCAAAATTCACTTTACCGTCTCGGAGATGGAACAACATTCACACCTATTAATATGTTAAAACGCATATTGGACTTCTTTATTCATTCTAAACACGCTATAAACAAGAGAACGGAGTTTGCACTTCTCATTTTAAAAAACTCTGAACCATGTTGGGTGCAAAATTTTACAAGTAATGTAAAAGATGTCATTAGCGCAATCGACTATATCATTGCTGAAGAAAGCACTACTGATACGTTTGATTTTAAGAAAATATTCCAATTTGTGAAGCAGAAAGTGGAAATACCAGAATACAAGTTGGGGGAATGTATATTGCCACCTTCTTACATCGTACGGATGGTTGTTTTATTTGGTCGATCTAATTGCATTCCACTGATACCACAAGATGACCCATACTTTAATTTTCTGAGAAAGCAAATGTACTTCTATATAGACATATTATTAGCACATGAAGATGATTGTGCTCTATACAAATGTGAAGAGATCTATGATGCCTTACAAGACTTGGACAATGGATATTCCTTTGTTTTTGAAGTATCAAGAAATGCGGCTAAAATTCACGATTGCATTGCAAAATTACTAGCCCATCCTTTGCAGAGGCCATTGCAAAAAAATACTGATTACACATTTGGTTCAAAATACTAATAAATGGCAATAATTGTCAATTAGAATAAGTTTTTAAATAAATACAAATATTCAAATTATTAGTCTTTCAATGACTAAGGGATTTAAATATATATAGTAGTAATAATTTAAGTCTTTGTTCAATCATAACTTTTTTGCACGTGAGAGATGCAATTTGTATGTCCTGCATGTCACTGCCACCTTTCTAGATCTGATGTGACAGTCCCCTATGAATCAAATCACCTCCCCGTGTCGGTCATGCATGAACCTTGCAATATGTCTGGGTTCTTGATACTGTCCAATGTTGAAAAAAATCTTGAAACTATCGTAGTGGCAGAGGATGTTGAGGGTTTCCTCTGGTTTCCTCCACACTGGTCCATGTAGCTGCGATTTTAATGCGCAGGGTCTCATTACGGTCCATCTATAGTACAACTGTCAGTAATATAGCCTATAGCCCACTTGTACAGTGCAATAATATAAATATACCCACTTTTAATAACCGACTTCAAAAAAGTTGGATTCGACTGTATGTTTTTTGTGTATGTTAAGCGATAACTCCGCCAATTGCGAACTGATTTCGATAATTCTTTTTATGTTTGGTAGAGCATACTTCAGAGTATTCCCATATAAATTTTATTAAAATTGATTGAGCGAATATTGAGCGCTTTTCGAGAAAAACAAATATGTACCCAGATAATTCTATCTCTGTGGGTGAACAGTTATAAGGCAATTGAAGTCGGTTTTTAGCTCTTTTTGAACGTGTTAATTATACCATGTCACATTCACTCTGACTTGTTCATATGTAAAGAAGAAAAAAACTGGGTAAAGAAAAATGCAATCTGATTTTACTTATTTATTTCAGCTCTTCAAAGGGATTATGATTGGTACAAAAGAAAAAACTAAGGCTATTTATTACACAGTAAATTCAAATATGATTTATTATGTACTTCTTTTGTTGTTACAAACTTAAGATCTTTCAAGCTTACCTCTGACATTCATTCATACAAGTTTACAGCATATAGGTTTCTAGATTATGGACTTAGAACATACCAAGATTAGTTCTGAGAACGGAGACTCCTGAAAAGATATTAAGTCTCAAAGTTATATATTTTCAGTGCAACTCATATTTCTTCGTTTATTTTGTGTGTGAGAGCTAATATACATACCTGCATAAGTGCATGTTCACATCAGACAGTAGCAGACTGAGCAAAATGTGCTGATAATCAGATGAAATTTTATCGATTTTTAGTGTTTTGCTATACATCTGATGTGAACGCGTCAATATTAGTCCAAATGTACACTTATCGTAGGTTCATCAATGTTATTCTAATTATCCGGCACAGCCAACATTTTAATTCCGTACTTACGTGTAGTGATTATTTTATAATACTTTGCGTAACCTATCCTCTATATGACGTTACATTTTATCAAATCACAAGTATGAGAATATCGCATGAAATATATCGCCTTCCTATGTCCAAAGCATACTCCCCTGAGTAGATAATAAGTAGGTATACTAGGTATTGAGCAGAGAACCTTAAAAGCAATTTACTCAACTCTGAAATACAAGTGGAACAAACAAATTATATTCCCTTTAGCGATTGTTCACTTCAACTTTATCAAACAACTGTCGTCGATGTAAAGCATGGCAAACATAGTAAAACTCAAACTATACATATCAGTAAATAATATAAAAAATAAAGTAACATGTAAAAATGATCGATAAAATATAGAAATAAAATATTTACAATGATTAAGACATCTAAAGAATATAATCTAATTTAAAGGGAGGCTTCAGAGTATAAATATAACACACAAGATCTAATATCACTGTACACGACAAAAAATAAAAGTTAACAATAGTTACTAATAAAAAAAACATTGCTAAACACGTGTTGTGTTGCATAATTTCTGTCACAGAATCAACATATGGGCATTTTATTTATATGCGATAAAGTATGGAACCATTGTGACTATCAATAATATCAACTTATACAGGTATCACACTATCTTAAACAGAATAAAGGATTTTTACACCGATGAACTTACTTCAAAGCTCCCTATGCGTTAAATTAACGTTTCCATCTGATGATAAACTAAAATACAAATTTGACCCATAAACAAAGCAATAATATGTTCTCTATGCCATTCGATGTTTGTCTAACTAATCGCTAGAAAGCAATTAAACAAACGGCCGACATATCGTTATTCCTTATAAACCTCAGTATTACATTTCAATAATTTCCTCGCGTACACATTTTACAGCTACTATACATTAGAAATCTGAGATCCTACGTGTGTAACTAACTACCATGTCCAACATTTGACACTGGTTGATTTACAAAAAACGAAATAAATAACTTCACTTATCAGTCTCAACACTTTAAAATCTATTTACAAAAATTGTTATTTTATCTGTTCTCGAAATAATAACATACCCCAGTGGATATTTAATGAGAATAGTTTAGAGTTGAGAGTCAATAGAGAATCAATAGTGAAGAATGTAGATCGCCTGAACACCATCCTACACCTCATATAGCCCGACCTACCTGGGGTGTAACGGTGGGTCTACAGTTTCACTCCTCTATTGCCTCGTCACTCTAAACAGCTAACTAGCTTCCTTACATTCATATCATGTATTTAGAATTTTGAATGAAAATACATTTTTGGAATGATTAATGATTTCCGCCTTACAGGTTACATCTTAGCCAATAAAATATTATTTGTGATAAAACGAGCAAGTAACCACCGCCAGACTTTTTGTAAAAAAACAACAACATACATTTTTTTGCGGTAAAATAAAACAATAATTTATAAATGTACTCAACAAAAGATAAAACTAGTACACGTCGTAAGTACAGGTATAACAAATGAACTTGAAGTGTTACCATTTGCCGAAGCAAAATACAAGAGAGGACATGACGAATAATGACGGACATTGAACATTCAAGGAAGACAGGACTAGATGAATCGATAATTCATTACAATTTTACTTTAATTGTTTAAGTAATAATATCTAGTATATTAGTAAAGCCCACCGCCGCGTTCTCGCCGAAGCTGCCTCAGAGGGTGATCGTCAATGTGAGCGATGGAATGTCTTTCAGTATCAGTCTTATGGCGAAATTTGAGTGTCGGGAGGAAGCGTTATTTCGAAGGCAGCTCCCACACTGTTATCAAGGATTTCCTTACACCGCCCTTCCGTAACTAGCCTAATAACGTTCGCTAAGCGTTAGACCTCTAGTCGATACTATCATTAAAGTGTAATTAGGTCGATTAGTTTAGCTTATAGCGTAGATTCTTATACGAGATAATGACACTACTTGGGAGTCGATGATGGCTCCTATGAGATTCACATTACGACAGGCTACAGTTACCGACTGCTAGTCAGCACTGTCACAATGTAAACGATCTTTACGGGCGTATTTGGTTCCTACGGTGTGGAGTGGAGGCACGTGAGCGACAAGCGGCGACCTTACACTGACCAATTCATTAAGCACCGCTTCGCGCTTGGCTCTAATGTTATCCTAAGCTGTTGTCAAGCGGCGCGTTTACTTACACATATAAAATACAGCCACGTGGCACGTTACGATACTTCACATAAGTATCGGATTCATGAGCTCTTTTTTGACAGGTCTTTATAATAAACTAATTCGCCGAAAATGTTCCTTATTATCATTATTTTAGAAGGTTTCTACACAACATCTGTTTTCTAAAACCTAATTTGTCAGATCTAAAATACAATCTTTCAACATGTAAAATGTTAATAAAATTGGAAAGCACTTGAGTACCATTTATACTTTTTTGAGGTAGAACTGTCCGCTATAATATATCGCGGCACTTGGGTGATGTGAGCTTGACCTGTCAAAAGTGAGTCGCCTAACGCACGTAGGTGACCGCCGCCGCCGCGTACCTGTACCTCCCTGCGAGGTGTCTAGTCCTCGCTCGACAAACAGAACATCCGTCGACACTTGCCCGGCCTGGGGCTCGGTGGCAGCAGGGGGTGCCGGGGCGGCGGGTGTGCACGTCACAGCACGCAGGCGGCGAACACCGCCATGGCGCGTCAGGGCGGCGGCGCGTGGGGTGCGCGCGTCTCCCGCTCCCGCTCCGGCACCGCGGGCGCAGACTCCTCTGCGCCGGCGCCCCCCGCACGAGCTCGCATCACGTACGCGTACGTCCGGTACCTCTTTATCTGTTGGCAAGCAAGCGTGATTAGATGTACGACCATCTTATTAGTCTAGTTATAAAGCCTACGGACGAATGAAAAGTGTAATTGGAATTCAATATTATTTAAAGATTTTAAATTGAAACTTCACATTGTTCCCGTTAAATTAATAACTGACAATATTGTTCTAAGGCGTCTTACGAGCATGGCACATCAAATGCTAGACGTGCACGTTCCACTACGTAGTAATGTATGGATCTCTATAAATAAATAACCGCTACTGTATGTACTCACTTCATATACGAGGTAGTGGTCCTTGTCGCGGGCGTGGGGCGCGGGGTCGCGCGCGTGCCGCAGCGCCGCCAGCTCCTCCTCCAGGTACGCGGCGCGCTCCTCATGCGCCGACAGTTGCTCCCTCTGATACACACACACACACACATTCAACGTGAATTTTATTTGTGGATGCGCATTGTGGCAAACACTAGCACACACTCACCATAGAGAGCTTGGTGTGCGTGCACGGCAGCAGCGGCCGCTGGAACTTGCGCTGCGAGCCCACGGCGCCCGCGAGTGGGGGCGCGCTGTACGCAGCACACACGAAGTTTATGGTCTCCACCCATGAGCACAACTCTTTAGAGTCGCTGAAATAATAATACCATTTCAACACCAGGGTATTATAATCGAGGTGTTTATAGGCACGAAGCGAAGCCGAGTGCTTATAATAAACCGATAATTATAATATCCAGCTTAATGAGTAAGAGCATCATACGTTTTTCAATACATTTGCGATTACTATAAAATAACACATCATCATCATCAGCCGGGAAACGTCCACTGCTGGAAATAGGCCTCCCTCATGGTACGCCACATCGACCGGTCCCGAGCCACCTGCATCCAGCGACTCCCTGCGACTCTAACCAGGTCGTCGGTCCATCTAGTGGGGGGACGGCCTGGTAGACGTTTCCCGGTACGTGGTCGCCACTCGAGAACCTTTACTCCCCACCGGTTATCGGTTCTTCGAGCGATGTGGCCTGCCCATTGCCACTTCAGCTCACTGACTCGTCGAGCTATGTCGGTGACCTTTGTTCGTCTACGGATTTCCTCATTCCGGACCTTATCACGTAGAGAAATTCCGAGCATAGCTCGATCCATTGCTCGCTGAGTGACTTTGAGTTTGTTTATTCGGCCCACAGTAAAAGACCACGTTTCGGTTCCGTATGTCATCACTGGCAACACGCACTGATCAAAGACTTTTGTCTTTAGACGCTGAGGTATATTGGACGAGAAGATATGCCGTAACTTCCCGAACGCCGCCCCTCCGAGTTGGATTCTTCGGTTGACCTCTTTGTCGAAGTTGGACCTACCTAGTTGAACGATCTGTCCCAGGTATATAAGACATAAATAACACATAGATAAGATAAATCCATAGCCAAAAATTAAAATAGATTTTTTTTCATTTGATCCCTATTCAAATAATAGATATGCTTACAACATTTCAGTAAAATAATGTGTATTTTACAAAAATCACTCTTCTTACGTTCCGTACGATAACTTTTTGGTCGGATTCTATGAAAAAAGGCTCCATTGTGCATCTGTGTCATTGGGCTAATGAACAATTGTGATTGTTGCAAAGAAAAGCGCCTGTCTGTAAAATACAACATTAACTTTATCCCTCTAATGCTTCCATACTAAATTTATGTTGCCATAATCTTTTAAAATAGAATAGCTGGCTTTGATAAGTGATTACCTAAAAATAGGAGACAAAATTATAGTGTCGCGAAATATATATTATTAATTTACAACTTTAAGTTAGCTACAATAGCAGTTACGCAGCTAATGGTTCATAGATGGCGCTTTGAACAATAATTGAAAAAACTGTTTAAAATGAAAATTGTGATTCACTGTGAAGTTGTATGTTAATGATACTCATTTCGCGACATCACAATCTGATGTCCTATTTTTAGATAGTTACTACACAAATACAGTTATTATATTTTAAAAGATTATGGCAACAGATATGAAACTTTGATAAGGTCCGTATTAATAGCAAATGTATTGTATATTATTATTTCGTAAACATCAACAGCTGTTTGTCCACTGTTGGGCAGAGCTTTCCTTCGCCATTTCAGACTTTTCATAATGGGAGTTGCTGTAATAGTTCATTAGCATAGCATACCTCGTCTGAAATAGATATTCGGCCTGATCAGCTGTCTGCAATCTGAACACATGCTGTTTCTTTGTGTAGTCCGTCGCTTTTGTCGCTAGTGCGTGGTGTATCCTAAAAAGAAACAAAAGCAGACTTTGTAAAAAAGTCATCATATGCACATGCAAAAGAAACTCTTTTTTTGCATTTTCACGGGTAAACCGATCATTATAACGTTTGTCACGAACCTAGCCTTCGTTAGGCTACTCTTTTATCACGAGAAAATGTTCTCAGATAAAATGGCGTGCGAAAGCTTGCATAACATAAAATAATAAGACTCATTGCCAGCTGGTCTGGAAATGTGTAAATAACAATAAACTTATGGGGGTAATATTGCCTTTAGTGTGTCTCATGCCTTTAAATCTTTCTCTTCGCTCAGTAGTCTATATTAGAATCACTCGCTACGCTCGTGATTCAAATCTAGACTACTTCGGTAACTCGATATTTACTGTAGGCACTCGCGCCAAGAAACAACTTTGCTCACTTGTTGAACAAATAACTATTAAAGCATCACCGCACCGCATATATAGTTTGTGGTCTTACCTAATAGCATTGTGTAGATTGTCCGACATCTGACTTCTTCTGAAGCCGTGTTCGTCTTTGTGTAGATATAGCACCAAGTCTCTCAGCGTACAGTAGAACATCTTCCAGCCGCGTCGTCCGAACGGAGCTGAGAACAGATTTCCTGACATTACATTGAGGAGAGGCAGAATTAATATACATAAATGAATATGTAGTAGAAACAATATTAAAAAGCTTTTCATTTGAATAATAAATTAAAATTCAAAGCGGATATGGGCCTATCGCTTCAACTTCTAGCAATTAATTTTTAAATCGAAGTATACTATCATTCGAACATTTGCCTAGAGTGCCCTTTATCGAAAATAGCTACGCACCAGCTGTTAGAGCTTGTAAGACTCATAACGAGACTGGACGTTGGAGTTCGTGAATGTGGACGTGTGATTGGTTGACACGTTGGTGCTATTCTAACGGTTAGGACCAATCATTTGATGCCATTGTGATAGTTCAATGACTCTTTCATGCAAAAGCCATACTACTAGGTATTTTAAATGAGAAAGTAAGTCATAAAGGATCAACAGAGACTAGATTTTTTGTATAGGGATAAATAAAGGGACGGAAAATGACATAGTATTCGATCGAGCAAGTAGTTCCCGTGGGATGATTTCTGAAGTCCATGTGTGCGATGTTTCGGGCACAACGATGTATATTATTCAGTCTGATAAAACCACTAACTTTTCTTTCCGTTTGCGTCGACACAGCACTTCCTCATGACGTATCCTTTCTTGTACTCGACGGCTCGCGTCTGGTCCGGCACGTCCAAGAACGGGTTGCTGCCGATGGGCCCACTCGACGCGCGGTTGTCGTTAGTCGCCGGCGTAGAAGTGTCCGTGTCCCTAAAGCGATACGAGAAGTCACATTTATTAAATGGATACAGTACAGGGTCGCAAATATTGCACATCGTTCTTCGGAAAGAGAAAATCTACATGCACATGGCCATAAAGTTTGTGGCAATCTAAAAAAAGGAAAATAGACAATAAATAAAGAACTAACAGAGCCCACTCCAGCGGCTGTGTCCTGATGGCGTGGTACAGCTGCTTGAGTGTCTCCCTCGGGAAGTTCTCTCCGTCGTTGAGCTCGGCCAGGTTGTCCACGAACTCCGCGCACGACATGCGACGGAACGAGCCGCCCGCTCCCCGCCCGTGCAGGTCCGTGTTCAGTAACATTATAGCGCACGTCAGCGTGTGCACCGCGTCTACAAACAATCAATATAGCTACTTCACAAAATAACGATTACAAATTACTACTGTTGACAGGTGGAGTCGAGGTTACAAAATGAATACATTTTGAAGAGTGCGCTCAGTAGCTATTTTTGTTGATTCCGCCTTCGCCATTCAAATACCGATCAAAAGGAAAAACGGCAGACCTTCACCCGTATACTGTGGATATTTCTAAAGCTCGCACCAAACGTTTCGCTTCCACATTTATCATGCGTACAGCTAAAATATTAAATACACTACCGGTATTCGTGTTCCCCGAAAACTACAACTTGGGAATCTTCAAAAGAAGAGCAAATCGGCACCTTCTAGACCAACACGTAACATCGTCGACCTCATCGTCACTTACCATCAAGTGAGATTGAGGTCAAGCGTATATCTTGTATATGAAAAAATGCAACGGCATGTACCGGATTCCATCTTCTTTAGCTATACAAAAACGGATATTAAGTTCGATAGAGAATCTGTAGCTTAACTTTATTGCAAAAGGTAACTTAGTCCATGACTACTATGGCACCAATTCTAAAATTTGCGAAACGACTTAAACTTTGACAGCCGATCGAGATATTTGCAAACATTTGATCATGAATTCTCATTCTTTTCTGATGTATTAGAGCTTACCTTGCGAGTTGAATGACCCTGGGTTACACTCCAGGTACCGCCTGGAGAAGTGTACGAGCACGCGCTCCCGCTCCTGCGTCTCCCCGCTGAGCGCGAACCTGGCGAGGAACGAGCGCAGCGCAGCGTCCAGCGTGGTGCCCTTCAGGTCAAAGTGCCGCACGTACTCCTCGGCGACCGCGCGAGAGAACTCGTTGCTGGAAGTAGTGGTATCATTCACACACATAAGGTACACACTACACTGGAATTCACACACACACAGCTCCTCTTCTGGTAAAGCTACTGTTACAAAAATACATTAAGTCGTTTTCAGTCGACATAAAATTCGACATTCATACAAGACTCTAATAGGTTTATTTGTATCGTCGCCATATTCAAGGTTATTATATCCATCTTTACTTCGACATATCTGGGAAACGTGCCACTATAGGCCTCCATGTTTTGTTCATACAACAGTTCTCTATCGATATACATCGACAGAATTGTGTGCTGCCAACTTGACAAAAAAAAAGATGGCGGCTGGTCACTAAGTCACGAAGGCAAACGAATCTTTTTAGTATGAAACTTTTATTAAAAATGTATTTAGCTTGAACGAAAATAATTTGAATCATTTTTTTTCTGTTTTATGTTGCAGCGAGCGTGACGTGTTAGTGCGTGATGAAAATTACATAAGTATAATAAAACGTACTTTTTACTTAAATGTCTCGAGACATCAGACTTCTTGAACCCGTCGAGATGGTAGAGCCGCTTGGCGAGCCGCTCGGCGGAAGGAATGTCCACAGCTTTGGGACTGTAGTGGAACGAATGCAAGGATTCCACATCTGAGCCCTCATCAGAGCCCGCATCCGAGTGGTTCCCTAGCTCCTGAAATCATTATTGAAACTGTATTAGTTTATAACTAATTACCACCACATTTATGTACAAAGTACACCGTCAGAGCCTACCTCATAAATCGTGTTGAATATGTCACTAGGCTATTTAATAAACATCCTGAAGAGATTTACAGAACGACAAGAATCTTTTAGCACGTGCCAAAAATCGTAACTAGAGTGCAGCCATCTTGTTAAACTTAATTATTGCTACATGCAGCTTGGGAATGCTGTTATGCAAGCACTCTCAATGTTTTCAGCGTGTAAAAGATCCTTGTCACATTGTATTGAATATGAGCATGTTCTCTGAGCTATGTTACGAGTATTGATAAATATCATTATTAGGGTAGATATAGATAGCTTTAGAAATAACAAGACTAAAACGTAAAACAAGCCACAGGACGCATGGTAGTGATACAATCTGTATATTTATGATGATAGTAAATTATTACGATCCGACTTTATATGTAGGGGATTACCCGTACTGAAATCATATTTCAGAAACGGCACTTTGTGAATATGAAATAGTACAAAAAGTAAATGATATAATGGTATTGCCTAAATATTTACGTAATCAGTATCTCTAGTGTGAGTTTTTAACCGATACAATCGCATTTGCGTCTACGTCAGATTTGTATGAATAATCAGTTTCGTAAACGTGCCGCTAGGGGCGCTGCAAAATTTTTCATACAAATCTGAGGTACACACATAATAAGCTGACCTCCTATAGTATATGCTTTATATCGGGGCAGCTTATACTGGAAAATCATACTGTGATAAGCGGTGCGTACATGTAATGAGGGCACACATCAATCAAACAGACAGAGACAGCTACATCACATGGACTATATAGAGAACAGGGAGGGAAGACACCTCCAACACACCTGGTACCCCTGATTCTCCGGCGAGCTATGCCCGTTCTCCCTGCCGTTGTGCATGTAACTATTATTGTTATTTACATTCTCGTTATTGTTTGGGTTCGCGTTCTGTTTATCTGGTCCCTTCACCTGTATCACTATTCTATAGTCGTTGTTGTCACCGTTGAGGGTCACGTCGCTGCCGTGATCGTACGGCGAGCTGGACTTGGCACGTTTGTGACACGGCTCTGATACTAGGATAGTAGAGTCCGAGTCGGACGGGTCTGAGAGCTCCATTCTGGGACACTCTCGACCGGTCTCGAACATGTCGTCCTGGTCTTGGTAGTCGGGACTAGATATATTTGATACAGCTTCCGATAGACTCATGTCACCTGCAAGAAATCAAATATTGTTGATTTTGTAAACGCTTTCCTCAGTCCACGTCAAGTTTCACACAAATTGTAACATTCTTAATGGCACATGCTCAAGTTACTGGAACCTGGTCGTCACTGGCGACACACATGCCATTGCATTTTTTTATATATACAGACGGATTTTTTACATACAACACTTGAGCTCGATCTCACCTGATGTTAAATGACGATGACGACGACGATAAGGTCGACGATGTTACGTGTTAATCTAGAAGGTAACTATACACTCTTCGTTTGAAGATTCCCAAGTTGTAATTCATACATTTCCGATATCTATCTAAATGCGGAGTTGACAACATCGAATTACTTCATCGTCATATTCAGCTAAAGAAATTATGAATTGGTAATCGTGAAAACCCCAATATAAATAAAACTAATACATATACATGAAATCTATAAGTAGACTAGTGTAGTGCAGTAATAGTTTGCCAGTTGGTTACCGTTGATGGTGCGATGGTGTGTATGCGCGTGGGGGTGTCGGTGTGCGGCGGGGGGCGGGGTGGCGCGCGACGACATCACCGACGACGACGCAGACGTTGGGGACGCGGGCGACGACGATCTACATACAACAATGAACAATATAATATGCACCACCAACAATACAATATACAAAAACCAACAATATAATGTACAACAACATACAATATAATATAAAAAAACCAACAATATAATGTACAACAACATACAATATAATATACAACAACATACAATATAATATACAACAACAAGTTTAATGTATGCCAGCTGCATCTATCGCTTCACGCTCCGTGTATTGTATAGTTTAAAAATTCTACCCACATATGAGGCTAAGCTAATTTCGTAAATTTTAAGGTAATTAAAAATTTATTGATGTTATTCTACTCACATCTATTACTCATATTAGTTAGTAATTTGTTTAGTATTAAGTTTCTTATGTAAATTCTTATAAAAATTAAAAGTATTTAAGCCAATATAGATGTATGCCTGTTTTATATATGTATATACCTCTGTGAGATGCCGTCCGATATGGAGGTTGAGTTGGAAGTAGCGCCGGATCCGTTGCACTGCGACGCCCCGGAGACGGGCGCGTTGATCGTCCACACGATCCTACCGGCAACACTTCGCACATTATATCAGTTAAAGTTATAACAGTCACAAAAAAATCGAAATATAATGATTATAATAATTTTTGACACCATTTTGACGTTGACCTACTAAACACTGTTTATATGTTTTAAACATTACATTTGTTATATATTTAACAACATATTTAACCGCCTGCACGGCCTTATGGTTATGATTTAATGGCCACACGATTTGACTTAGCATTTGGAGGTTCCAGGTTCGATTCCCAAGTGCAAATCATACATTAAAAATGCATCAGCACGTAACACTTGTTGTATTGTCACAGAACGGATGTTCGAACCCCCCCTAAAATGGTGTTGTGTTGGTGTGTCATTTTATAATAAATCTATTTCTGTTAGTATTGCTCACCGTTCCCTCTCGGTGATGGAGTCTGACCTGGTGCCTGGCGTGGCGGAGTCCGGACGCGCGTCCAACAATGTGTTGAGCGATGACGTCACGTCCTCTTCCATATCCACCGCGACTGCACTCAAGCTGGACTCCTTCTGAAACTTACATCAGCACGGTTACACTACAGGACATATATATTCACTCCAGACAGACATTATCAAAGACAAGAGTTTTATTTAAACACCCAACAAATTCGACAACAAACAAATATTTAAAAAAAAACTACGCAATAATCGTCCGAAAATAAAAAATATTCCATTTTATGCCGAAAATGGCTAACAATCAGCACAACAACATCTCTTCGAATCGATTTTTACCAAATATTTCTAAGAACGACCGCAAGGATATTTGCTTTCACGTAAAAAAACCCATCAAAATCGGTCCAACGGTTTGAGAGTTACGATGCCACAGCCAGCCAACCAGACATTGGCGTCAATTTTCGCAGGAGACCCGACCCTGGGGCTATCGCAGTAACTAATTGCAGCAAATATTTACTTGGTAATTTTTCTCTATATGCTTGACCGTGTTACTTAAGTCTGCCGGCAAACAGCAATGTTAATAGCATTGTTGTGTTTTTATATGAAAGGTTTTAGAGCCAGCGCTTCATTCGATTGAGACTTCTGGACGCGCACGCTTTCCAATGACATTATTGTCAGTTACCATCAGGTGAGACGAAGGCCAAGGGCAAAGCATACATAAGATAAAATCGATCATGCATCTTTGGTGCAGGAAAACACAGTGAAGACTGAACCCTTCTAAGAAAATCGAATCGATCGATCGTAGTACCAAACTACACTAGCACCACGTGCACAGAATTATCTATGGATAGTAGGACGTTCACCGCCTCCCACCAATGCGCGAGGTGAGGACCTCCCCGCATGAAAATGACCCAGATACGGATCGTTCCTATGGAGTGCGCGTACTTACACATGCGCCTGTATACGTCTTCCGTTCGATGTGTGCCGATATCAAGACATTTGTTTGAAGTGTCCGGCGTGTGACACGTGGTAGCCTAGACCAGTGATCGTGTTCTTCACGACGGCAAATGTTACCTTGCCGTCAGTATCCTGCACTAGTCTCATGGATGTCGTTTATCAAATTGAGTAATTACCTGCAGGTGGTCCTCTGATCTGGAGGTGCGCACCGCGTGAGACGTTCTAGAAGACAGCTCGTTGGAGACGGGGGGCGCGGCGCCGGTGGCCGGCGACGCAGGCTGTGAGCTGAACCTACAAACATACACAAATACATATTTATTATACTGATTTGGGGGTTCATCACTGCGGTAGGATATTTGGCACAGAATTAATTTAGTACTACGTACAGAAACAACGCTCACCGCCTGAGATATCTCACTTACCTCCGCAAGAAAGTGCTTGGCTCAGGGGTTGACAGTATCGCGCACGCGAATCCACTCACACATGCCCATGTATACAAATATTATCCGTTGTGTGTAAAAGAGGTACGTACAATTTGGTCGCATGTTCAGCAGACAGGCCGGTGTCGGGTGACGAGTTGTGCCGCTGCGCGAGCTCCACGCGGCCGTACAGTCGGCTATCGCTGGGTGACGCCGGCGTGGAGTTGTATCTGGTGGCAAATTGACAGTAACGTGTCATCATCACGCGAGGAACTTACAAGTCACGCGTGAATAAATAGTTGGTTGACAGAAATAATACGATTGAATATATTTACATTTAAATATAATTTATTTGCTTCGTAAAATTTAGGGGCATATACAATAGATTTTAGTAATTACGTAAAGCAGCTAAGTTTTGCCTTGAAACGCACCCCGTTTCGAAATATGAGTAGAAAAATATTAAGATAAAAATTACCACAATTTGTCATCGTCCTGCTAGAGTTCGGAGCAGTGGCAACACTGTGGGCTAAGTACCTCTGAACGCCAAGCGATCGACAACCGCATCCGTGGCCTAATGGCTACACGCTTGGGCTTACAATCCGGAGCATTTTCTGTGTCCACCGGGGATAGCTACCACATGTTACCCAAGTCTACCCGCCAAACAGTAGTTGCAATTTTGTGTTGCGCTAGGTAAGGTAGCATAGACAGCGACTCAATAAAGTTAAGCTTTCTATCCATCCACCACCACCAAGATAAGATAAACTTTTATTTGCAATAAATGTGGTACATTTCAGATGTTCAAGAAAATTATTCTACATAACACATTCAGCCAATGTTTTGACATGCAAACAGTAATTAAAAGTAATAATATCGAGCATTTAAATTATACAATTCTATGATGTCAAGACACGTACCTAAACAGCAACGTTCAAACCCATCATACATAAAAAAACACTAGGTGAACTTTATTCGTGTCCAAATTATTGTTAAAGTAGTCGGTGAAATATTTTATTCTAGTTTAGTGGACCACCCACGTACCTGTGGTATAGAGGGGGATGCGGGTGATGCTGCGCGTGATTGTGCGTGTGCTCGACTCTAGACAAGTTGAGCATGAGGTCACCGGTCATCATATACGCCTCGAACTTGGGCTGTGAGGCTCGGGGCCTGCGCACGCGCTCCTCAGTGATGAGACCCTCGCAGCTGTCGCCGGTGCCGTTGCTCGACGAGTGAGACGACGAGTTGCTGGTCGAGTTAGAATTGGAGGTGGACTTGCTCGAGGGGGGCGAGGTTCTGGAAAGTTTACACAAATAATTCACAATAGTTTGCATGTACATATGATGTTTTAAACACTACAGAAAAAGCTCTTTTTTCTTGTTGTTACTTTAGGTCGCTTTATGATTATAATGTGTCTTCGTGGGTTATTTCTCACTTAGTTCTTAATGATTATTTAATCCAATATCATCTATCTAAGCCCTATAAGTGTCAGCGGACTTCCATTATCGCCAGAGGACTGAGTATCATACTTGCTATGATTGTAATTATCTCATCATTATAAATGTATAATATGTAAACAATTATGTAAGTGAGTTTTATGATGGATGGAGGAATGTTTAGTCTCACAAATGGTAAACAAGTTTATTTGTGGAACATTTTTATCAATGTTAGAGGTGCTCATTTATAAATATTAACATGTATGTTGCGAGTTTGTTCATAGACTATCATTTACTATTGATATTATGAAGTTATTCTATTTTATTCTTATATGTTTATTCTATGTTTCGAGTGATGACATACGGAACCGAAACGTGGTCATTTACTGTGGGCCGAATAAACAAGCTCAAAGTCACTCAACGAGCTATGGAACGAGCTTTGCTTTGAATTTCTCTACGTGATAAAATCCGGAATGAGGAAGCCACTGTTATTGACAAGAAATTCCAGAAATCTAATGAATAACATCAACTGTTCACCAATCCGCTTGTCAAGCGTGATCATTACAGCCAATCCTCTCAGGAAACGCCCTCTTAATACGCGAGAAATCGAGGCTCATCAAAAAAATATATTAACGTTATGCTGTATAGACTAGCTTTAGTGAGACCATCATTAAGAAAAGATTCCTAAATTACATTCTTAACGGCAAGGAAGCGTACAAAGTTGCTGGCAAAGCCAAATATAATAAATATCAGATAACTAATGCAAAAATACAACAGAAAAAAGTGTAAATATTTACCAAAACAAGATGTACGTCACAGTGTATTTTAGAGAATTAATCAAACAAACACAATGCGAAATGAGTTCTTAGAATCTCGTATGCGTCAACCACATAAACTGATCTACGCGCATTCACTGTCTGCCCCACAGTTCATTCATGCTGGGCGTTAGAGGCAAGAAGGGAGAGGACGCCCCTCGGTCCACATATGGTCCCAGTATTAGTTTATCGCGCTCGGATATCAGCTGTCAAACCATTAGAGGGCTCCTTCCTATTACGATATACCGACCGAATAAGGTGGGGGCCATGTTGTTTTATATTTAACTTGTGGGGAGGGCAAGGCCGATCGAGTATAGAAAATAAATATAGTTTCAGATTGATCATTTGATGGTTAATTTCTTTTATCATGTGTGCAGCCTTGTGGTCAGAACAGATCCGTCACATCTTATCCCGCGGGTGTCGTAAAAGGCGACTCATGGAAATATATTTAGGACGGGCAGCAGCATCTACCTATGTAACGATAACATCTTACTGCGATCACCAATCACGTAAAGCGTGGTAGTTTATGGCTAATCTTATGTAGAGTCCGATGTGATGATCTCTGACGATAAGCTCATGACCAAAGGTGGACTTATGCGGCCGATTCTGATAATGTGGTAAGTTAAGGGACAACGGTCACGAATAATTTATAAAAACGCTAGTAATCCTCTTGCGAAATTCTTTCCTTTACATCATCAAAGGGACCAATGTTCCGAACTTCAAGTTTATAAACTAAGCGGTTTGGGGAAGGATATGAATAGGGAGACAGATTGGTAGCCTGACACATACAGGGATATTTAAAAAAATCCATTTTTACAGTTCCTTACCTCAAACTGAACCCGTGTAGAATAACTTTGTTGTCCGTCTGTCTGTCCATTTCCAATACTATCCGTCCCACTCGCGACGGATTGACCCATTAAAGGTTTTATGTTCAGCCGTGGACGTTTTTCAAATGGTGGCAATGAAACCGCGACTCTCCCATGTCTTTTCGTGGAAACATTAAAACGCTACAAAGACCAGGGGCCGTACAGCAGAGTTCACCAGTTTACCGCTGACATTTTACACGTGCGACAAGCGTGGTGAGCATGGGGAATCTCACAGGGATACCGTCCGTCGTGGCAACATAAGAGATCCACTTCGACTTTCTGGCTGATAAAAAAAGAAAAGCAGCTTAATTTATAATAAGGCGACCCTGGATTCGTTATCAGGTATCGCTGGAAGTAATTCTGAAGTTATCGCGTTGCCACACGCAGAAAATACCTCTTCTTGTGATTATGTGATCGTTTGAAGATCTACCATTCCGAATTGGTAAGGCATTTATTAATGTTTTTGTAATGAACATTATTTAAATTGTTTACAAGTTTTGTCATAGTAATCCATAAGAATGTTATAAAAGCGAGAGTGAGTTTGTTTGTTTATTTGTTTGTCCTTTCTTCATGTCGTAACGGAAATCTACCAAAAAAAAGAATCGAAAAATCGATTTATAATTGGCGGAGTTATCGCGTAATATACATAAAAAATTATACAGTCGAATTCAACGCGGCGGCGGAAGGGCGTCAGCAGCTTTTAAAGCCACAACAAAGAGCCAATCTAAGTACCATGAGATGGGTCCTCCGAAGCCCATCACCCGATAACCTGTCCAGAGGGCTGAGATTGTTTCTTTTTTGTCACTAGGAAACCTACACTGCTGAACAAGAGCTCCTATTGTCACTATAACGAATCATCTAATGTGAGGGTTGATTTTATCAGAGTTAATATCCTGTAGTACTCGGGCAAACCCCGTCTTTCCTGGAATATCACGTACGACATCCACTAGATATAGTGACAACATACTGTATTAGCTTCTGGATGAGCTCACTTCCACTCTATTTATGGCCATTTAATCACGCTAGATAAAGGCCAAGTATTTACAAACCCACGTTGAATAATTTATATGTTAGCCACCAAACCCTTCCCATTTTGTGCAACAGCTGGCCAGTCCCTATTAAAATCATCTCGCCACCTTTTTCTTGGCTTTATTAACGGGCACCTTTTTATTATAATATTTGTCCATCTCTATAGGTATACAATACACCCTGCAGATATGACCCGCCTATATTCAAGAGTGAATAATTTTAAGTCTTCTTTATTATTTATAGACCCGGAACCGTAGTTATTTTATTTCAGTGTCAGAAGTAACATTTTAAAGATAAGCTGAACGTTTAGGACGTGACCAAGATAAGGTAGCAGTAATGATATATCTTACTTATCGTGGTTGGTTGTAACGCCGCTGGTCCGCCGCTCTGCCGCCGCGGAGAGGTACCGTCGCACGCTCGCTTTGATTTGTGGGTCTGAAACGTAACGTACACATCACCCATCATGTCATATCACTTCATACTACATATATCCTGTTCACAATACCAAGGAAACATCGAAATTGCAAACATTATCGCTACTGGACGTCATAGTCAGGATTGTCATACGAATAATTAGTATCATTATTCATTTCACAATGAATACATGTATTTATCGACGGTGTCATAGTTTTAAGAATAAGAGGAGAGACGAGTAAGTATCTAGGCAATGTTTAGAAATAAAATTTCAACACTCGACTTTGTGATTCGAGCGGTGAGTATAAGGAAATACTTATTAAATTGCGAGTATATATCCAAACAGGTTCATATTTATCATATATCATATTTATCTATAAGAATGTTATAGTAATTTATCAATAAGAAACACAGGATTGACATACGCAATATACATACACAATCATCAGTTTTCAAGGAAGGAAAAACTTTTAAGCTTCGTCATACTTCCTCATACTGCTATTTTTCGACCGCAAATAGAAGAATTAAAGAAAACTGTGTAAAGTAAGTGTTGATTTTATGAGACTAATAAGACATCCTGGCCTGTTTGGAACCGGCACAAGGCCGGTATATGAAAACAAATATGAAATATATTGATAAATTTATGGTCTCACCTTAATTTATCAATCAATTAACGTAATTTGGCAGCGGTTCTCGTGTAAAAATAAAAATCGTTCAGTAAAATATCGTACAGAATTGAGTATCGATTGTTCACAAAAAACGGTCTTACGGATATTCGATCAGCTGGAACGTATCAAACTAGTGTTATTTTAGTGCCTCCCTTTACCCGCTAGCAATATAATTCACTTTTCTCTCTCCACATGCCCCTAAATAAGTATAATGAAATACTGGAGGCGGCACTGAGAAGAATCGACATCTCCACACCTTGTTCTGTTGCGGGCAGGTTACATTATTAAGGAGCTAAGCCGCTGCGCCGACCTGATCCAGCCCGTTCCCGGGAGTCGCGTATAAAATTACCCACCGCTCTTAGATTTACAGAAATAGAGAGACTAAACTTGGAATCTAATAGGAAGATTTCATGGGAAATAGGATCAATTAATATCTTCAATGTTCTTAGGAATGGCGATTAGCAGCAACATGATGGCGCGCGTTCGTTCGAGGCGAAGAGTCAAGATCGATAGGTCATTTTGGGTTGACAAAGAATGTACTATCATGTAAAAACATAAAATAAAACATATCAAACAAATAAAAAAACAACAAGGAAGACGCAAGCGATGCATTAGGACCGATTCCCTTGTTGCAATGTTTTAAAATATTAAACTGGGATTAAATTTTTTCAGGAAGACCGCCGGCAGTCCAAATTAGAACATTGCTACCCATTATTTGTTTTGTTCCAGATGCTTTTACGAAATCCAACGAATGAATTGGGTATTTTTCACTGGCTATTTCTAAAATTCTCCATGTGGTCCCGTCGTTAGAGGTAAAATCTCTTTTTTATTAGTCTGAGCCGCGACTGTTATTTGTGGAATACTTCGCAAACTCGAGCGAACCACTCGGGGATAAGCGAATTTTATTACTTGCAGCCGAGCCGGCGCGATACTCCCTATAATACGTCATAGTTCGAGTAACGTATAAATCTATTGGGATGCGAGAAATATTTATATCTGTTACGTATGGTTCCCTGGGAAAGGAATGGGGAAAAGGCGTGTTCTATTATTTCTAGCCTACGAGTTTGACGGCGGATATATTAAGGAAATATGGATTATAGTATTGGGAGGGATAATTTCACATAAAAAAGTTTTACGATCATACATACATATATACATACATAATACATACACATATGAAATGTACTCGTCTACAGACTTTTAGCTGACTGATGTCAATTAAAAAGTTCAGACATAAAATGCACTATGTGGAATAGGCGAAATTTGTAGACATAAGTCTATTATAGAATTTTTCCCCCCAATCCGTGTAAAAAAGGTAACTTAAATCGAATTCCATCGTAAATTAGAGCTATAATGTTAATCATATCCCTAAAGTTACAGTTGTTTCTATACCACGCCATCACCAACGCCATTTATATGATTGAATGAAAAAAACTACGCCCGGAATGTAATTTTCCTTCACTTCCTAAATGCATCCTTGAAACGTGAACACGAGAATGCTTTATAGCGCAGTGAGGTGGTATATATAGGTATAGTTGTGTACGACAACATTACGGAAGGGTGTAGGCGCGAGGGTGCAACCCTGTGGAACACTGAATTGAGTTTATAAAAGCATTAAATAAAATTACGTCGCCGTGTTCGCTTTTAACTTTACAACCGCCAAGCTAACGATATTAATGCTATTTTTAAGTTATTTAAAAGGATTCTGAACAAAGCTTTTAGCATTTTCGTCGGACAACTACTTTCCCAATATTTAACAGAATATTAACAATTACTTTAGACGGACAGTTGAAAAAACATCGCAAATTTATCTAGTCTCATTTTTCTATGTGAATCAGAAATACCACAATTTTAAATATCCTGAAAATATAACAAGCGCTTGGACGATCTCGCCGGATAATAATCGGCCACGTTGGTTTAGCTAGAATAAGGTTAAGCAAATTCCATTTCTTACATGACTGATGAGCATGTGGTAAATTTATTAACGACTAGCTTCTGCCCGCGACTTTGTCCGCGTGTACTTCAGGATTTATTCTACTTGTTCGATAGGCATAGAAGGCATCTATCTCCATTTCCAGCATAAGATACAAAATAATGTTTATTCTGTTACGTAGGCTAATAGTTTAAAGAAACAAAAGAAATTTCAATATCTGACGTAGTACATTCAAATAGTCTTCACACTAATATTATAAACGCGAAAGTTTGTATATACGAATTACATATTCTATGGTCGGTTGCTAGGCAACGCGTTTTTGTTATGCCCAAATTGCCCATTTAATCCCACTAATATTATAAGTGTGATTTTGTAGAATTTACACAATATGTCTTTATAAATTATAGCCTATATGTTATTCTGATGTATAAGCTATATTACTGTAAAGTTTCATTCAAATCCATTCAGTAGTTTTTCCGTGAAAGCGTCACAAACATCCAAACATCTAAACATCCAAACTTTCACACTTATAATATTAGTAGGATATAACAGATTTGTATCAAATATACTTTCAATAAAATTTTCTTTTAAACCATCAGATCCAATACTTTTCCATATTCCATAATCACTATCACTAATCTTGTCAGGCGGTAAATATCTAAAACTCAGTTTTACGAATACCTCTCTTGAATAAGTACCACAAACATCTCTCAAACGTGACCTATAAAGCATTAATCAAATACACTCACCCTTCTTCAGTCTTAGAGTGACAGGATCCGACGACAGTCGAATACATTTTAAAACTGCAACAAAAATACAGCTATCTTTAGAATCATCAACATCATCATCATTGCCTGTACTCATCAACTAGAATTTATTTCTTCGGGTTGTGTCGTCTATTTTCTTAGAATTTATTTGAAAAGTAACATCTCACAGACAAGGCATACTCATACAGACAAATATAGAATAACAAAGGTCAAGCCTTCATAAATTTTCTAGATTTGTACAGTAGAGCTAGTTCTACGAGTTAAACATACAAATAACCTCTCACCGTAAATGCATACACCTGTATTGCTTAGTGGGTAAAAAATAAAATGAATATAATTTAAGTTATTTCATTAAGGATCGTTATCACTGTACGTAGAAAGTATGATTGATAGCAGTGTTGCTATACCATTTCCAAACATGTGAGGCAGGCAATGTGGGAAGGTACATTGAAAGAAGTCATTTCGGGGGATAGCACTTTTTAGAATACAGACAATACAGAGAGGATTTTTAGACTATTAACATCAGGATCTGTATGCACTTTACTTTTTTTCCCGAACTTTATTTTCATTTCCTTGTGAGACGAAACTGTTGACTGCTGAGGGTGAGCCTCTATGACAGATATCAGATCAACGAGTTTACCATGAAGGAATTTGAGGGATGGGGGATGTGTTGATGATCACAGTAGGTCAATAGTACGCGGTGCCGGCTCCTTCAAGTTTCCTTTAAAGACACTCACGGGACCACCATGCAGTTGATTTAAAGTCTACTAAGTAGCGACCACGTACCGGGAAGCGTGTACCAGGCCGTCCTCTACTAGATGGACCGACAACCTAGCGGGGAGTCGATGGATGCAAGTGGCTCGGGCAGGGCAATGTGGCATACCATGGAGGAAGCATATGTCCAGCAGTGACCGTTGATGATGATTGAATGATGATGATGAAAGTGCCCAAAAATGAATGTTTCACTGAAATCGCTTCCGCCCAAGACCTATTTGCTGAATTGTCACTTCTGGCGGCCCATAGATCATAGTGTCAATAAAAGTACTGTTTCACGTAAAAGTCTAAAACAATACATAATAAAATGTTTAAAAAACAATAAAGCAACAAAGAGTAGTCGTCTTCGCGTAACGAACAGTGAGTCATAGAATGGGGAGTGGTTATTTGAACATGCTTGATAAGATCTTGATTACGGTACGCCGGGGGAAATCAATTTGGCAATAGGACCGGTAAAAAAGGTAATTTTCTTATTGTGGTTCTTACAGGCTTACAGGTTGCAGATTGATAAGTGATTTTGTGCTTTTATTATAAACCAGCTGGTACTCTCGATCGATTCAAAAGATTAATCAGGACCCGTGGAAAATGAGGTCGGGAAAAGATAAAACTATAACTGCATTTATACTATTTAATGTTGTCACAAGTACAATCGGAGTCAGAAAATCATTATCACCTTAAGGTCTATAATCGAGTTAATATATCTGCCTAATAATGTCGCTAAATCGAGAAAGACGGTTATTATAATTTACCTTGAAAATTGCTAATCACTTTCTGACCACGATAGTCATAGCATAACAACAACAGATTTAAGAAAAACTTATCGCAGATGTTGGTAGGCTGGAGTCATGTAAGGCCGTTTAGTGTAGTCAATGACCTCTTTCAATCTTTAAAGATTGTTTAAGTAGAATCGTGGCCATTGTAAAAACAATTACCCGACCTAATAGATAAGGAAACAATGAACCTCTTTCTTACAGTTTTATCTAAATTGTATATACACTTTGATGGCGGTATAGTTTCACGTTTACATAATACGCCTGTGCGGTGTGCGTGCAATTTTTTCTCACACCATGTCCCTCCCTACAGAATCACAAACTAACTACTACGACTACAGTTATGTCATTCATAAAAATGTAGGTTCCTTCTCACATAAATTAAAGTCTATTCACACGGGATGACGTCACAAACGATTTCAGTGAGGAACTTTAATTAATGACTCGTCTGATGGCATTGTCGGCTTCAATTAGACGTTATTAGAGACTAGAACTGGCCATCTATCTACGTAGGAGGGACGTACGTACTACGACACTTAGGTGCTCCTAAAATGTGAATTAAGTTTACGTATTAGGCACAACAGCATTCACTGTGTACATAGGTACTATCGACTTCCACTTGTAGTAATGTTCTGAATCTATTTTTTTGGAATAAAGAAATCATCATCATTTTCCTGCCCTTATTCCACTCCGGGTCGTCACAACATGTTTTCTTCTTCCACTTATCTCTATCAACCTCAGTACTCTCAACTTTCACATACATAATTATCATTTTTCACGCAACCTATCCATACCTTTTTAATTCTTCCTCTTTCCCGTATATCCATTAGAAACAAAGAAATATTCCATTCATAATTTTTATTACAGTTTTGTTCTTGATCAAAAGCTGGGCGCACACGAGCCACCAGCCACAGCCACAGGTGGCCAGCGACAAGTTGTTCACAGTTTTTTAAGGACTACATGCATCTGGGTGGCCGGCGTGACTCGTCATTTGTGGCCACCGAACCAGCTTAGCCTTATATCCATGATGTTTAGTGACGATGTAGTCGAAGATGAAACTAGTTTGCTTAGAAATATAATATTCTAGTAAGCGAGAGCGTATAGATAACCACACTTTGCGTTCAGGTAATCCAAATATATGGGAAATCTAGATTCAACGTCGATGCGTCCAAAATCAACAACATTATTTCTGTCATTCGTACTTGTGACGTAAATGACTCTAAAACGAACGCCAGGAAAAATACTATTATGAATACGGATATTTCCAAAATGTGGAGTTTCATCAGTCCTTTCTTTAATGCAGAATGGATTTTCGGGATTACTAAGTAGATTTATTTGGGTTAAAAAGGTCGGTAAAGATGGGTTTGAAAACATATTTGGATTTATTGATTAGTGGGTGACGGCTGTGTGGTTATGGATATTAATCTGTACAATAGGATATTGTAATGTACAACCGGAGGTACCGCCTTATATTAAATCGTCCTATACATATATTAAGGTCTACGTATCTGCTTGGCTAAGTTTGTGAGTTTATTCGTTGAACGTCAACTCTACCGTTACATCGATTTCCACAAAACTGCATTTACGAGTACATATCCATCCATACTACAAATGCGAAAGTACGTTTCTTTGTTTGTTCTTCCTGTCGTAACGGAAAGTCAGGATGACTTTATCAATTTTTTTGTATAGGGGTATAAGGGCCAGGAAAGGACATATGCTACTTTTTATCCAAACCGAGCCAGTAGTTCCCGTGTGATATTTTCCGAAGCGCCGAGGAAGTCGCGAACAAAAGCTGTAAGTAAAAATCAAATATAATCCACAAAGGACATATTTTCTTACGATACGACTACACTTACCTGCATTTAAAACCACGGGCGCTTGCCAAGCACACATAAACAATTCATGAATCACCCATAAGAAGTCTTGTTTTCACATGTCACAAATAAACATTCAAACAATTCACAACACAGATTTATAGTGGGTGTTACGTTATTACACGGCATTATCTAACACTAGGATCGGCCGACAAAGCGGCAATTTTCTCATTGCGGCAGTCAGCCTCCAGCCGACCCGGCTCCGTGTGAAAAGTGAATGAGTAAGTTGCGTGCGAGCGAGGCACGCGCCCGACATCATTGAATTACCACTAATAAGTTCACTTGATAGTTCGAGCCTGACGTTTTAATAATACAACGAGTCATTCCATTAATAAGACTCGAGTTATTGGAATTCTTTTCGCGCGTTAGCTGCTGGCTAACTGGATACGACGCGACGAGACGGGGAAAAGTTGCTCGCCATTACAGACCAGTGCGGTACCGGTGTAATTGTGAAGGGTTATCTGAATGTAATGAAAGTCTGCAGCTCTTTTGTCAGCGCTTTACGTGTCATTCCAGTTATCGACATTGTTTCCACGTGTTACACTCGATAAAAGTTGCTCCACATTTTTCATTTACTTATGTGTGTTTCGAACTTGGCCTTCATTTCGCCTGATGGTAAGTCTCGATAATACATTTTTGGACGGAAAGCGTGCTCACCCAGAAGCCTCTAGTTAACGAGGCTCTGGTATTTCTTTGCCGGTACGCAACAGTGCCATTAACACAGCCATTTGTCAGCAGACTTAAGTAACATGGTTTTGGCTAGCCAGACGAACATATAAATACATATTTTTTATTAAAGGTCGTAGATTCTATTACAAGCTATATGTATTTATACGCATCTATATGTACATATAAGATGCGTATACATATAAGTTATCATAGATCATATAATACTAGTACATTTGTGAGGGTCAAGAATCCCGTGCAATGCTCCAGTGTTGAATTACGAATAAAGACCGGGTTACTATGGAGAGCGTTTATGTAAACATTACTATCTGGTGCGATTACAATATTTAATTAGAGGTTTTTTCTTTATTGTATCGTAAAATCAGAGATGTGGAAAATATAGCATTCCTGTGATGGCCGAGTGAAAGATATCTGCTTCTTTTTATAGCTTGTCTTGCTTGAATTAACTACCTTTTGCTCTCGACTTAATACTACGTGGACTTCAGTAGTTATCTAGTTGCCTTCGTTCCTCTCCATGCCTAATTTCATCACGATCGGTTGGATGAATCGTTTAGACGTAAAGTAGTAGTGTAATTCAGAATGGATTGCCACTCGGCCTTCATCTCACCTGATCACAAATTTCAATAAGTCTGAAGGAAGAAGTCCATTTTAATACTTGGATATATTGTCTAATTTGCTTTACATGATAGGGAAATTTATAAGGAACGAGAAACCAGGTTTTTCCTTTGCAACACCAACATTTTAATACGAGCTAATTATGGCGAATATGGTAAATCGCACTATGAAACAAAGACATGTTGGACAGACAGATTGGTTCTCTTGGTACTAGCTAAATTGTATTGTTTTTACAATGAAATTCTTTATTATGTTGTTTATTATGTTATATTTATCCCATGCAGTAGGAGTTCCTATCAATAGGAGACTAAGAGAAAGTTCTAGAACATAATCAATTTACGAGTATCATTAACATAAAACTGCGATCAACAATCCTCCTGACAAACCAGATGATCACGGCAGATTTCCTCATAGACAGTTCGATGACAATTTACGAGCAAAGCTATAGTGCAGCAGTTGATTTATTCCGCTGATAGTAATGAGTGATGATAAGCTAGTATTTTATAGTACATCTTCTCGGGGAGTACCTTACTTATTTGAAAACGAGGTAAAATGTACGTCATTACTGTCATTTGAATATGCGGGAGGAAAAACTGTATGAAAATCCACTGCTAACGTGCTAGTTTTTTTAAAAATCGTTTGATACGGCCTTTCAATAAAACAATCAGTCTGTCGTATCGAGTTTTCTATTCAGTTGAAACAAAAATTTCAATTAGATTAAAAAAGTACGGGGCATGGCATGGCCCGAGGGGGCGTAGCGTAAGGTTACGAAGGTTAGGTTAGCGAAGACATTTTCTGACTGACTGATATCAAACCAAAATACAAAAAGTCTATATGTCGAAATTTGTAAATTTCGTATTACTAATTGGGTTGATTTTTCGTCAATAGCCGTACGAAGCCGGGGCGATGGCTAGTGCATACAATAAAAGGCACAAACAACTCACCTTCTCTAGTGCTGAACCGGTTCACGTCAGTCCCATTGACCTTGAGCAATACATCTCCAGCTTCCACCTGCAACCAACGAGAACAAACGTTATATATTTTACGATGGCTAGGGTAGTAAAATTAAATACATAAAGGGCAAGTGCATGAAAAAGTCGGACAAGAGAGTGTAAAAATTTGCACTTCCGATTATATTTTGAACCGCGTTACGAAAGAATCCCTAATATTATAATTGCAAAAGTGAGTTTGTTTGTATTTCTTCGGCGTCGTAATGGAGAGTCTGAATAACTTGATTTTTTTGTACCTTTTATCCCGATCGAACAAATAGTTCCGATGGAATAATTTGTGAAGTCCATGCAAACCGCGTGTATAATAATAGTATGGATTCTAAAACATCGGGATTTAAACATATTATTTAAACACACAAGACTGTCGTTCTCGAGGAAGACCTTTTCAAAATAATTAGGTCGGGTCAGGCTATATTTAGGCAGATCTCAATCGGGATCAAAAAAAATCAATACTGTTTTTCCGGCGGCAGTTTACCTTATATCCCTAATATAAACAACCACTTCATCAACAACATTGCGTCACAGACAACACACATAGTGCATAATTGTTCCTTTCTTCTAATCTAACAAACACGAGAGTACGTTGTCTGTCGCGTCGAGCGAGTTATGTGAACCGTCTGAATTCGTTTCGGTCACAATTCGAATTGAACGTTTGTCAATTTATTGTCGGTCTGGAAACTTCAAGAAAAGAAAATATTTAAAAGTAAAAGACTATGGAGACGTTTTACAACTATTGTTTGTATTAATTCCAATTCAGAAAATGACAGTTGGTATAAGTTTCAATCAGCTGAGTGGTACCTGAGACAGAAAACACTAGTTAGTGTTTCTGAAACCGGATGGGGTGGGTGGTTCTTTTTGAAAGGGGTCCCTGACCCGTGACTATATAAAGTTTGAGAACCACTGCATTAGAGTAAATATATATAACAGGCACGTAACTGTGTTTAGGTTCATATTAATAAATGAAAAAAATGAAAAAAATAGACACAAATTATACAATCTTTTTAGATTTGAGACTTTAAGATTTATTTTAACATATGAATAGTTTTAGAATTGACGTACTTTGAGTTTATTATTAATAATAAATTTGCGATCTGTCTAACTCCTATCATAGACCCGACACTCCTCAATGGCAAAGTTACTCGTGCGCATCATTCTATGACATTATCTCATGTTATATAGCTGTTACAAGTTATCTACACGCATTAGCCATATTTCCGGAATGTTTATTTATTGTGATAAACTAGCAATACTCAATACAGTGAGATACTGCTCAGACGACAGGACATTGTAAACTAGCGGATTTTCCTGGATTATTTACAATATAAAATTTGTACAATTGTTCATATTCCAAAATATGACATGCTATATTAATTGAGGTGCCGAAGAGATTTGAAGCGTTCGCAATTAGGGCAATTTCGCAATTTTACATTGGATTAGTTTGTGAGAACCCGGTACACCGGGCCCAACCACTCACTGCCTTGATAGATCTATTGTATCTATTGGACTAGTACACCGCACACGTATTTTCCCGCGTGATCTCCTTGGTGATTTTTTTAAAGTATGACGGGTTTGCACTTGGTCTTCAACTCACCTGACGGTAAGTGACGATAAGGCCGTCAGATGGTAAGCGCACTAACAAACCGGAGGTACCGGGTTCAATTCCTAGTGAGAGTACCTGTCGGTACTCAGTTTGGTTGGTGGTAGGGCAATTTATACATCCGCCTGCTTATGTACCTCCATGTTATCTAAGTCTGAAGCTGAACAGTTTCCTTGCTATGTAAGATTGGTAATAAATATCTGAGCGCACGAGGTTCGCTAGCAATCTTGCAAATATGACGTGGGTAATATAGCACTGTTGTGTTGCAGTATGAAAGGTAGTAGACACATCGCCTCATTAGCATGAGGCTTTTGAGTAAGCACGCTTACCATCTATTTTTTTATAATTCTTATCATTTTTGGACAAATCACAGAGAACAGAATATTTTAAGACTTAAATAAATAAATTATACTGTAATAAATCAATCTGCCGCCATAAACATTCTCGCTAAGGTTTAAATAAATTATAATTATGAAAGGGCAGAAAAAAGGTTTTACAATATTAACTAAGCAAGCAGCAAGTTTAAATAAAGAAATATATTACAATACAGTTTGAATAATGATTATAAATAGATAAGTGGATACGGTTGTGCAGAAGTCTAGAGTAGGTTTATATATGAAACATGAATAATAATAAAAGTTAAAGAGCATGAGGCAGTGAATAGAGACAACAATATAAAGAAGGTAATGAGATTAAGAACTGACAAGTATGTTGAGCACTTTCCGGTGAAAACTTCCACGGGAGTCGTGGAAGATGTCCACATCTTTAAAGCTACATTTGAATTGAATGTTCACACCGGAAGGTGTGACACATTCGGTAAAGGGGAGCACGCGCTCCTAAGTTAGTAGCTATGTCTGGTGTTACAAATGTATGACGTGATCTGAGCGATTTTATTGGTGCATCGTATTTAATATTTTCTACTAATAATGGACAGTTGTAATTACTTTTACAAATATTTAATAGTTGGTATTCTAAAAGCAGGTTTTGTTAAGAGAGATAGCGTGAAGTCTTCTGAAGATCTTCTGTGGAGTACTCAGAGAAATTTTTTCTGGATCATTTCAATTTTACTGGAGTAAATAGCACAATAGGAGTATATACATAGTAGAATAGTAGAGTGAATGAAATGAAGAAAAAAAAATGGCGCGCTGTCGCAAAGACGTTGGATGCTTGTTAAAAACTGTAAAATATTAGGAAAGCTCATCACAATTAAAGCTTTGTAGAATATTCGTCCATACACCAAAAAAAGTTCAAAAAGAACTAAAAAACCGACTTCAACGGTCTTAAAAATGTTCACCCTTAGAGGTAGAATTATCTGGGTACATATTTGGTTTTTGTTAATTTTCTCAAAAAGCGCTAAGTCAATTTCGATAAAATGTATATGGGACCCACATACAGTCAAATTGAGAACCTCCTCCTAATCAACAGTGGACATACACAAGTATCCAAGCAGCGAATTGTAAGGAATAATGAAGACGACCTTGTGGTTATTTCAAATTGAACATTCAATTCAAATGTACCACGGACGCAATAAACGTTTGATTACACAAACACACTTGACATGACAGTGTACTGTTAATACCTAGCAGTGTCTCCGATAATGGCTCCTTGTCACTGGAGTGACGAGAGCGCGTTTAACCACCTACAACGACATCTATACACATATATAGTATGCAGAGTTATTATATCAAATATTTGCCATGGAACCAGTGGCTGTAATAAACATGTTAATGAAACTGCTAGAAAGCACTGAAATAGATAAGGTAAATATATTCTCTGTCAGCACGTTTCTACATGTTTACCGATCGGAAAGAAGAATGTAAACTGTTTGCCTGTAAATAGCTTGAATTCTATAGAAATACATAAACTTATGCCGTGTGGTCTCGGCTGAAGAATGGGACGGTTCCTTGTCATCTGACTTCATTATCAAATATTTAGATGGGCAGCAGCATCTTACTGCGATCACCAATCCGCCTACCAACTTTGATGATTGTGGAAAATTATCTGTAAGTCATTTCAAACAGGACTTACGCAGCCTTCAGGTAATAACGAAAGAAAGCCATACATACACTTTTTATCTAGCCCGTTATACTCGTAGTATTCATCACATGTCACACTTTTCCGACGATTCAATGACGCGGTCTATTTCCACTAAACCGGTGTTTTTAATCTCAGAGAATTTTTGTAAACAAAGTTATGTCACTGTCAAAGTGACATGTCAGGGTATAAGAGTTATAAGATAAAGGCCCAACAGAAAAAATATACAACCCAAAGCTTGTATGAAAACGATGTCGTCGCTGTAATACTGGCTAAGAGATATTACGATTATTTTAAAGATCCAATAGACCTCATTGAGAGGTTTTTAATTTTTAAAAAAATAATTATGTACAATTTATTATTTATTTTGAGCTATTTATTAAAATTTACACTTTGCGTTGAGTTAACATTTTTCATCTAAACAAAGATAATACAACTGATTAGATAAATGTATGGAATAAAGTAATACATTACGTAAATGAAATTATAATACACCCAAATTGCTTTAATTACGCGACCCGCAACCTTACAAGCCCTTTGGTGTTGTCAGTAGTATAAAAGAGTTTTCAACTAAAAACCTGTTGCATTATTATAAATTTTTGAAAATATATACTAAAATTATTAAACTTGCAATGATCTCTTAATCAAAATGTTAAAGAATATTTTTTACGTTTCACTTAAATAAAAAATTTATCATATTGAAAATATTTTTCACTTGTGGTATCACCATAGTTAACAATAATTCTGAGATTGAAAACACAGGTTTACAGATAAGCACGCTTGAACCCTTGATTTTTATTCATTCTAATATTTCGTCACTTTACTTTGTTATTATTAATAGTTTTATTGTACAGAACGTAGGATCGTTAGTTATACAGTCCACAACATTTACTGTTTTTCAGCACTTAAGCACTATTTTTTATTTGACTTTTGTAGGACATTCCGAAAAATTTCATTGGAGTTTGGAGTGGATTCATACATGAAAACTTTGCACGCATCGTAAACCACTTAGTTTATTTCGAATGTCAGCATCGCGATGATGCAGTTCACTATATTTTCTCGACTCCTGTATAAAGTATGACCTACATTTGTCCTGATCGTAATTATGTCAGTTTCTACAGCGAAATATGATGGGATTTATAAATTGGCTCAGAATCACGTCTCACGCGGCCGACCGCCAATGATTCACTGCCCAGTTCCAATCGCGACCGGTTTATGGGTTATCAATGGCAACCATTCCGTCAAAACTTTTTAAAGATAAATTTAATAAAGCAATACATTTCAATTTAAACGTAAATATTAAAGGCAAAATAAACAAACTAGTAGTAGTTTATTCTTATATCTATTACTAGTAAAAAAACTAGTAATTAACAACAATAGTATCTACGTCATTATCCTTTTTCAATTTCCTAATTTAATTAAAAGATCATTAAACAAATTAGAGAAAACTAAACGCTTTTTTGACGATCCCAAAACACGGATATTTTGTCTGTTGTTTTAAATTCGCCATCTCATGCAACCCAGAATCAAGGAAAGGACAAATGCATCTTTCGTATAGTCTCGTCTTTATAATAGGACCTGTCCGTGCCATTCCATGTGTGTCGAGAAGTGCGACTAAAGGGAACAATCTGTAACGACAACATCTGACTTCAATCAATATTTTTGTAACGTATGATGGGTTTGAATTTGGCCTTCATCTCACCTGATGGTAAGTAACGAATAAGGCTTTTGGACCAAACCATAATTTGGACATAACCAAACCGAGTACCGACAGAACCAGGACAGACACCAATGTGAATCGAACCTGGGACCTAAGGATTGTTAGTCCAAGCGTATTAGGCCACGGACGCGGTTAGATTATAGCAAATCACCTCAAGCAGGTTGGAAGTCATGGCAGTGCGAAGAAATAGGTCGCTGGTATAAAAATAAAGCAGACAACATTGAACTCTGCAGAATCGATCCTTCACGGCACTGACATTCGATTACGAGGACCAAATGTCCGAACGATGGGATCTGTCAGGTGAGGTGGGGATGGGAATGGATAAACCATAATTACTTACAACCGTGTTATATCCACGACGTCGCTGGGAGGTTTCAGTTACCAGGAAAATTAACTAAATTGAAATAGTTCGAAGTAAATATTGATTTTATTGAAAGAATGTCGCTTCAAGTAAATATATTATGATACTAACTACGCCACACAATGTCTACTTACAACATTCCGTCTTAGTCATATAGGGAGCCCACTTGACCAATTACAAGTATGAAGGCTTTTAGTTCTGGAGATTTCGTGATAAGTATTGGTATTTCGGATTCATACCATCTTTTTCAACTAAGTAAGTCCACTGCTGGACATGAGCCTCCCTTAAAAGGCTTTCCATAAGAGGATATTTGTCAGAATCATGACGCTTGCCATCCGGATTGATGGATCACAGTATCGTCTTCATAGTTGTTGTTGGAATGTTTCTCTCCTGAGTTTTCCATAAGTCGCCATTTCTTTCTCCACGGGATGCCATGGAATGCTACTATGCTAAAGTTAGGACTATCCGGCCATACGTTTTCATGTACGAGTATACAAATTCAATTAAAGTAACATACCAAGAATTCTGGACAAAGGTGACCAAAGTTCAGATAATATTAAGCACTACTTATTTATTTGACCGAATAAGTTCAGATCGAATCACTCACGAGCACAATAACTTCAAGAGATTTCAAGGCACAGTTTCAACACAATCCAAGGTTTGTTTACATAAAACACATTTATTATGACTTTGAAAATGATAATAACAAATGCGGAGCGGAAATGTAGAGCGGTCTACTCCGGAGCGAGCTCGGCGATGTACTATGCTTGTGATAATACTATATCGGTGGTTCTCAAATTGTAGTAAGTTGCGTACCACAACGGCATGCAGAGAGGCTCAAGAAGGCACGCAAGCGAACTCAACAAAATAAATATATCTATTTGTGTGAAACGACGGTGATTAAAATGAAATTTCCTTCAAAGTAGGCGCTGGGGCACTTCGTACGAACGTAAACATAGTTTTATCCTATTTTGAATATACTGGAAGTCATTTGAATGTGACACGGGTTTGTATAGTGATCAAAAATGCCCAAATTAAACCATAAAGAACCATGTCGTTCCGCTGGTATACCACCAAACCGACTGCCAAGCGTGATTATGCCAAAGCCAAACCCCCCATAGAAAGCTTGTAGGTTCATCTTTAGCTTAAAAAATAGTGTATCGTTAAGCAAAAGTATGTGTGATAACCATTGCTCGACCTCTGTGACGTAGTTATCAAGAGTATACGAGTAGGGGGCCCACTAATGGATTGAGCTAAGGAGATAAATTAGATCAAACTCCGACAGAAGGGCGCAGCGGAAATATGAATTAGGTGCTCCCTATCTATTAAAGGTGAAATTAGAGTATGTATTGACCTTTATTTGAAGGAAATGCAATTTAATACCAATAGGACTAAATATCAACCAACGGTAAGTCTCAAGAAAGTAGCATTGGCCAGTTTATTATTCAAAACTCTTTAATATAGAAATCACTTGAATTTGTATCTCAGGATATAAAAAAGTTTGTCAAGATAGCAACAGAAACATTACTCATTTTCAAATGTTGCCCTGGAAAATTGCATTCCTAATATAGGCAAACAGGTCTACACTCCAGTTGTATATCTTTTCAGTTTTCCAATCTCTTGCCATGTTTGCCAAGAGCCAGTCGCTCTTTGCCTTAATCTTCTGCAAGCTCAGATCAAACATTGCAACTACACAAATATTTTAAATAAAACTGATTGACAAACCGAGGCACGAGGATTCTGAGAGGAATGGTTTTAGCAGGATGAAAGATGTGGATCTTTATACAATAGATGGTAACAAAACACCGCAAGATTGAGATAATAGTAAGGTTAGGAAAAATAGCGAGGATTGGGCGTTCTCATGTTAAGCTGGCTACTGTCAGTCTGACGCAACTTATCTACAAATTAGTTCACAACAAATTCTATGAAACATGGCTAAGCATCAAAGGCGCTACTAGCGCATTGTTGGCGCCACTGTCCCTTGATTATATATGGTAGAAAATGGATGTACATTTTGCTCCGTTTGAGATTTGGAAGCTTTATTTTCGCTGTTCGAGTCCCGTATCTTATTACGTAGTATACGTATATTTGGCTACTGTATAACCTAAAAGGCTACAACTCTAGACAAACATCGGAGGGATTTATTGCTTAGTGGCACAGCTAGACCAAAAATATGAAGGCTAAAGGTGCAATTCCCATCAGTCAGTACCGGTATTTGGTTGTTGGGTGGTTATTAAGTCTTCTCTGCCACCGCACAGCAGCGTTAATAGCACAGATGTGTTGCGATAATGAGGGATATCACAGTACCTAAGTAGGTTTAGGCTTCTGGGTTAGCATGCTTCTATCATACGGTAGCGTCAAGTACTAACAGATGAGATGAAAGCCAAATTACTCATACCCCATTGCTGAAGCCGTGAAATATCCCTCTAGGTTTCTCGCCCCGTGCTTTATTGATCAACTTTCAATTTAAGCTTATGAGAGTCACATTTTGGGATCGATAACTAGAACACCAATAACAGTAAAGTACAGAGTTGATTAGGTTAAACACCCTAAGTACCTTCTTCCGCTGTGAAATACTAAATACACCAAGGCATTAGCAATGTCATCTAATAATAACGGAAATCTTCACAAAAGCATTTAGTCACGTTACAGCAGACGCCTCATTTGACGTCGACAACGAATTAGTGCGGGCGTAAGTATTGTCGCGGTTGTTATTCTTATTAAAATTAGCATTTTGAACGCTTCGTGAATGAGCGCCGGCGCAAGGTCGCAGCGTTTACTGGACTCAGTGTAGGGGACGTTCATACACCAATTTTTGATTAATATACATTAAAATAAAATCCCTAAAGGGATTATTTGTCAAGCCAAATGTATAAGATTTCTGATCGTTTCCTCAGATTCTGATTGTTAGAGAGTAATTTAAAAAACATTTATTCACAAGAAACGACAAAAAAATCAGCAGAAAGAAATAATAAAACTTCTAATGAATCACGTTGACTTCTTTATAAATATTCTGAAAATACGTTTAACACCTCACAGTTAATACCAAAAGATGATATCTGTCTTGTCAAATTTGTTAACTAAAAATAATTTGTAGAAAATTACGCGATAACGAGATGGATTTCAAGATTCAATATTAAAGTACTTATTTTACAAGTCACAGAAGAAAGGACAGGTTATGAAATATGTTAATAACTGAGCCCAGTGTGGGATGTCCCGTCTAAAAAACTGGACAGTCCCTTTTCGTCGGCTGCCACCTTGTTTGGATGACAACTGAGTACTGGCCCTAATTTACACATACTTGTTCACGAATAATCCTGTGTGATGTTAAATTTAATAACATTAAAGAGCATGGCTACAGAAATTTACGCAAATGTCATTTCACGAGCGGGCGTGGCGTTCGTATTTATTTGTAGTTGTGGAGGTTAAGTATCACATGTGTTAAATGTTGGACAACTTCGCAATCACTGTCATTTTTAATCCCTGTAAGTCGAAAAGTCTGTGTATGTTCTTTTTCCGTTCGGTGTAGAATGTACAAAACACAAAATGTACAAGAAACGTTCACAAACATTCACTTTTTTATATTTTCAACTGTTTATAGAATACGGATATTTCCCTTAATTCAATTGAAATTTTAACCGCCCGCGGGGCTAAATGGTGTACTAAAAATCGTGAGATACTGCGTTCGATCTCCAGTGAGAGTACCGTGGTTGGTGATTTTCTATCTCGTCTGGCTAGCTACCACCATGTTACCTAAGTCTGCCACCAAACAGCATGTTAATAGCACGGTTGTGTTGCGGTATGAAAGATAGGAGAGCCAGCGCCTCATTAGATTGAGTCTTCGGGGTGGGCACAGTAACTATCTAATTAATTATTATTATTTTGATTTTTCTCAAAACGATCCAATAAATAAAGCCGGTGCCGTGCACTTATTTCTATAGTACTTTTCGTCTACCATGATGCTTTGTTCTGCATCTGCCACTTACATAACAAAGCATCATTGCGTCGTTGTGAAAGAGGCCTTTTGTGTACATTTTGCGTTTTGTACATTCTGCTCCGAATGGTTCTTTTTTATATAAGTTTTATCGTAGTTTACGTAGTTGTTGAAGAAAATTCAAAGTGGAGTCACTACTTCAATTGGGGTATCCTGTTAAAGGGCTTTCTTTGTACATAATACATTGGTCTGGATTGGTCACTTTCGTATTAATAATATGACTAGTACTGTGGTTTGGCTATTACAACATGGTATGCTACTGTATTTGCCAATCTAACAAGGTAACGGTAAGGAATAAAAAGTTAATTCATATATAATGGTGTCATTCATAGCGAATAAAAATAAAATAAAAGAATTTTTTTGCTGAATTTCAGATACCGCGATGTTGCTAGGGGTACGCTAAAGTACGCTTAAGTTTTCCGAATTTGGTTAGAAACTAAAACATCTTCATCTGATTTACATACGTAATATACATACTTACATGTATTTCATTCAATAATTTTAAATATGTGTTACTAATAGCGATTGGACTCACTTTGGTCACGTCACATCATTCATACAACATAACACAGCCACCTGTCGTTGTTATTTCGTTGACTATACTGTTGATTGATACTGTGACATTCTAGCCATGTTCCCTGGCATAAGAATCAAGTCTTCCCGCGGGACACATCATAAATGCCACTAAGAGAAATATATGCTGGCAAATAAAATGATAATCTATCTATCTATCTAAGAGAAAATTTCAGGATAATTAAAGCAGCATTTTTAAAACAAAATCATAGTTCAATCAGTAATCCGCCTTCATTTATATAACGGTAAAATTTATTTGTATGGTAAATGGCAAACAAAGACGGATGCTATCACCCTACCACGCGGACACAGTGCGAATTTGAAGACTTCACAGAAACCCAGGCTTCCTCACGATGTTTCCTTCACCGATAAATGATATACACATAAAGTACTGAAATGTTCCCGTGAGATAATTCCTAAAACCCACGCGAACAATACCTAGTAGAACTACAATTTCATTGGAACTTTAATTAGCGACCTAACAAGTGGACATTTAAATGATGCAGGTGGCTATTTTAAGTGACAGGTTTAATGTCAATTGTACAGATGTCCCTCGCCACCGGCAACGTGTTCAATAAAGAGCAGCTATCATCGTTTGATATGGCGATGATGAAATGTTTTAGGGCGTGTGGATGCATTTTTAATGGTACCTCAATAACGGACACTTTTATACTGACACGTTGGTATTGTAACTCTGTCCAAGATACGAATAACGGTTTAGGATACTTCGGTAAGATTTCGCTTTCGTTTTATGACGACGAAAACGGAATTCCTTTTCAACCGACTTCAAAAAAGGAGGAGGAAGTTTTCAATTCGACGCGTATGTTTTTTTTTTTGTATGTGTGTTACGCGATAACTCTGCAAATAGTGATCCGATTTCAATAATTCTTTTTTGTTTGGTAGAGCATCAGAGGTGGTCCCATATAAATTTAAAAAAATCAAGAAAAACCAAATTTTTAAGGCAATTGAAGTCGGTTTTTTGTTCTTTTTTTGAACGCGTTAACTATTATGACATGAAAACTTACAATGTGACATGTATCTTTAAGTTATTTTGCACTGAAACACTAACTTAAAGCTACTTTTGAGCTGAAAATAAATTGTCTTTCTCAGAATAGTTACGATCACAGAGTAATGTCCGACTCAATAAATTTTTGACAAGCTTGAATCACAGATAATGTTTAGGCTTTGTAAACATTTCAGCTCAAATTTGTAATATAAGCAACCGAAAGAACCACAGAAAACATGCTTGGAAATTTGAAAGATCTTGAGAATAGTAGACCCGATTTCCACAAAGCAATAAGAGCCCTATTACAAAATATAATATCCTCTTTAAAAACGTTTTGAAGCTATAATGCTACAAACATTCTAGATATACATAATGGGTACACAGACAAAAGCTTTTTAATAATAATATATGTATATCACAACATTTTTTTATCAAATAAAATGTGTGCAAAATGATGATGAAATACTACAGCCGTTTCATAATTGTTTCGTTAATTCGCAAAAAGTGTACTTAAAATGATTTATTTGAAAATTAGTACCTTTTTGTTTCAGCATACGGCTTTAATTTATACGTAAAGTGTGTATATTGGCGGAATTGGTGCGAATCACTCTTGTCGGCGCTCATCAATCTTCGCGCAGACTATATGAGCATCGACCATAAATTCTGCTACCAATTGAAGCATCTTTACGAGTATATAGTGCCACTAAAGCCCCTTGTCCACAAGACGTTATTTTTTCAAGAGATTTGCGCAATTCGAGTCTATAGACTTGTGCCCAGCGCCGTGTACACGATCAGGAACAAATCCTGACATATACAATCAATACCGGAATACGCTAGGAGTCAGGACCGAATCATCTCCAGATGATGATCTCGCATGATGCTAAGCATAAACCTTATATGCTTAACTATAAAACTTATAAGTTCTGGTACACCAAAATAAAGAAATTATTTGTTAATTTGGGTATTACATTATGTAGAATCTTAAATATATAAAAGTCTCTCCAAATGAAGCCGATCAGTCTGTAAAATATTTCAGCATAAACATTAATACATGTCAACTGAAGCGTACTCTATCTTTCAGAGTTGATAGTCAAATTAAATACAGTATCTGTATTACATTTCAACGTGTAACATTGGTATTTAAAATTGTCTTCAGCAAGTTATAATAAGTTATTGACTAATGGTGACGCAGCTACCGCCTTTAACCGACTGTATTTTTGGAAAACTTTTATCACTGTTATTAAACCTTAATAAAATGTAACATGTCAGTGTAAAAGCCCTATAATAAGGTCCTCAATTTCTAAACAGCGTAGTAAAGCAGTGCACGCCGCCCGCTGCTCGCCCACATCCCGTCCTACGCACAGTTTACCACTTTCCTTATACATTTTTTGTTACGAACCACGCTAGCCGCTAGTCAAGTAATATTGCCAGCATTCTTTGTAGCATTTATATGAGTATGAATTATTAATAGTAGTATATGAAACTGTTGCATAATGAGGGGTATTAAGATAAGAGTGTGTATTTACTACATTACATACATTGCGATTGAACCTGCTAAATAAAAGATCAAAGGTAAAAATAATAGATCAAAGGTAAGTAAACCGCTTTTGTGGCCCAATGGCTTACTGGTGGACTAACCATTCAGATATCACGTTTTAGGACTCGGTTTGGTTGATGGTAGGACGTTTTCTATGTCCACCTGGCTAGCTACCACCATGTTACCTAAGTCTGACGACAAACAGCAGTATTAATAGCTCTGTTGTGTTCTATTATGAAAAGTAGCAGAGTCAGCGCCTCATTAAATTGAGGTTTCAGGGTGATCACGCTTACGATCCAATGTCGTTATCGTTGCTTATCATAAGGCAAAATGAAGGCCAAGCGCAAACCGCAAGCGCAAACAATGGCCTTGCACTTGGCATTAATTCTGTGACTATCTACATTTTGAACAGAGAAAATTTTAGATTTTTATAATGTACCAAAACTTGGATTCAATAATAAGATACTCTAGAGTCTAGACCATTTCATAATACTAACACCTGTGCTAACCAATTCAAGTTTAACTGTATTGATGTTATTTGGTATACATTAAAATGGCATACGAATCGAATGAAAAGCGACACTATCATTGAATGTACAAACAATCACACATATTTACAAAAGTTATTAATTATGACTTTATGACGACAGCACTACTGCATACCTAATTATGCATATTAAAATTAACACCTATATGTAGTAACCTATAATTATAAACAATTATATAAATTTGTTTGTTCCGTCAGCGAAACGAAGGAAACAAATAGAAAATCTTTTAACAGCTTCCCGTCGTTCGAAAAGGGAAATGATGAAAATCCAAATTCCAGTATCAATACAACTTAAGCCAAGGTCGGTACTAAGTTAGCTATTTGTTTTGAACAATTTGTTTCGGTTATACATTTATAGCTGGATTTCTTTAGGGTCAACCTATCTCTTCCCATGGGACTCGTGGAAACAAGGCAGGTAAGGCAACAGCATACAACTGTGTATCGCTTCATGGGGCCAGCAATACTGAGATCAAGCCTAGTGAATAAATCGTGTTAGCGTACTTTACATTTTATCGGCAGAATTAAATTCAGAGGTGGCAACAATATCCGGGTGGCGTGACTTGTCTCCTGATTGAACGACCAATCAGAAGCCAAGACGCAGTATTCCAAACACCCAATCAGAAGCCAAGACGCAGTATTCCAAACACCCAATCAGAAACAGGCACGTAAAGCAATACAAGATACGAGCTCGTGGCGCGCGGCTGGAGGAAATGCCATTCTGCTCAGGCGAGCCGTGAGGATAAGTCGTTCAAACACTTCAGTCTGTCACGCTGCTAAAATTCTCAAGGTAATACGTACATTTATCAATCTAAGTGAATACAAGTGTTACAAAGTGTATTTTAGACTTCTAATAAATCATGCCTAAAATAAAAGATGAAGTTTCTTTCCCTTTCATTAGGAATATTCTGCCAACATTCGTATCTAGTTTTATACTAACTGTTAAGTCTCGATATAGTCTACTAAGATATAGTCTCGAAAGTTGACGCACTGACCTTTAAGGAATTATTTCGTTATTTACAATTTACGCACATCCGAAAAATGTTACAGAAGTCAGTTAAAATGTAACCATGCTTGTATAGTCATTCATAGCAAAACGTTAGTATACTAAAAATTATTAAACAATCTCATGTAACGAAATTAAGGAAATTTTTACGATATCGATAATCGATAGTAAACTGCGTATCGTATTACTTAACAAAAAAGCGAATTTCGCAAAATTTTATACCGATGATTTGAATCACTTTGAACTTTAAAAAAAATTAATGTCCATAACTTTTTATTCACGAGAAGAAGAAAAAAATACCTTGAGTTTAGGTAATTTTTTAATTTTATCGGTTCGAAGGTATAACGTTTGTGTCGACCTTCCGCATTCCTAATTAGTAATGGAACTTTGTATTAATTTTTTCATGTAAGTGAATTTTTGTAAATTCTTATAAGAAACAAAGAACTTGAAACCGAACTGCATTGCCTTTTTTATTGTTATAGGAAAGAGCAGTTCCAATCCATTTTAAAAATTCGAATAGTATGGTTTTATACAATCTGATTCCGAATATTTGCGTCCTCTAGTCTGCTTTTTTGGGTTCCGAACCCAAATGGTAACTAACGGGACCCTATTACTAAGACTTCACTGTCCGTCCGTTTGTCTGTCCGTCTGTCACCAGGCTGTATCTCATGAACCGTGATAGTTAGACAGTTGAAATTTTCACATATTATGTATTTCTGTTGCCGCTATAACAACAAATACTAAAAAGCAGAAAAAATAAATATTTAAGAGGGCTCCCATACAACAAACGTGATTTTTCCGTTGAGTCCGACTTGCACTTGGCCGGTTTTTAATTGTTCCAAAAATTTGTGTCGTGCTTTTGTTGCCAGCTAGTCAACGTAAACCGTGAAGGAAGATAATGTAAAACACGATTACTATTTCGTTCTTGTCAGTATGAATGCGAATCACACATATAAAATTCAAAGACAACACACACACAAACTGTGTTATCTACGACAGTGGGTGTTTTAGGTGGGATGCGACCATGCGAGCTAAACTGGTGTTTGATCGTGATCCAGTTGACATGCGGGTTGCTGCAAGCTTGATATGAGTCCCCACTCATAGATGCATTCTTTAAATGCATCTGTGTTTAATGAAGTCCGGAATGAGGATATCTGTAAACGAACTAAAGTGGCAATTGGCAGACCACATCGTTCAAAGAATTGATAGCCGACGAGTAAGTTCTTGAGTGGCAATCACGTATTGGTCCCGGCAAACAACTTGAATAATGACCTTGACTGCGCAGTAAACGATTTTCGGTTCTCGTTGGCGGGTCTCGGGAGGGGAATGTCATTTCGAACGCTTTGAGGCGCGTGATTGGCCGAACAGTCCCCCTTGCGCCCTTCTGTCACCCGGGATGCGCGAACTCATCCTCACTATGCCCATTATTGTTCAAGTTGCATGCGCGGAACTATACCTGGAAATATGTACTGGACCGAACCTCAACTAAATTGACTGATGACCTGGTTAAGGTTGCAGGGAGACGTTGGATACAATCAGTTGTCTACCAGTTATAGTAGATACAATGGGAGAGATCTATGTTCAGCAATGGACGTTTCTCGCCTGATAGTGATGTTTTCAGAAGTTTACATGACACTAACTACCTTACCGTCAAGTAGGAAGCAGCTAAGACAAAACCTATGATAAAAATATTCTCCCACATTTTCTTCTTTAATGAAAGGATGACTGTGATAAGACGGAGAGATTCTTAGTCAACAATGCACTTGAGTTGAGAATTCCTGCAAGTGAGTTTATTGACAATGGATTTGTAATGGAAATGAAATAAGGCATGGATGGAGGCTTTCTTTTAGAATTTATGTAAGAGTAGCAGAAGCAGTAAGACTCGAACGATAACACTTAGCACTAGGAACACTGTCAGTTTTGATCTTAAATCAGATTCAACCCATATTCAGGAACCCTGTTAATAAATAACGGAAAATGTTTAGATACCATCCAGTACTAACAGACACAGCCTGAGTGAAAAAAGGCTTGGAGTTTGTCATGATAAATTTATAATATCTTCGCAAATAAAGCAACTATTTTAATCAGTGAATACCGCATAACTTATCAGAATGATTTGCCTGCTAGATAAGTGTAATGCACCTTGTTAAACAATTCCATACGTTGTTGATGAGTCAAATAGCCTCCACGGATTATACACTTATCACATCTGTCACGCTTGAGCGAAACGATTAATGAGTACTTGTTTATTGGAAAATCGAAAGCGGCGCGACGGACACTTCACCCATCTGTAAATGTATTCAGTAGCAAAGTGAACAGGGTGTTTTGTCTGACGGCTAATGTGATACAATGACGTCATACATAATTGTTAACCTAGATAGTTGGGATGTAGGCGAGGTAATAACAAAGAATGTTATGTTTTATGCTAGAGGTCGAAAGGTATTTCGACTGACCAAATACCCTAACCTTTCCGCAGATCAATGATAAAAATAACGATTATTGACTCAGGAGAATGATCAGAGTTAGACAACTGATACCTAAGACGTGATTAATATAATTATCTTTAATGTAGACATCCGTTACCGTTTACGTTTATGCAAAAATAGACCAAAAAACTAGAAGAAATCGCGACGGTGAGGTAACGGTGATGGCAAAATTGTGTACAACGTAAATATAGTATATGCCAACATACAGCACGTTTATAGTCATTAAATTCTGTGGGAGGAGTATTTAACCACTAGGTAATATTAAAGTTTGAAACGCTCTACGGCATTATGAATTTATATTCACCGCCAGCGGCGCGGCGGTGGCCGGACTTGGTCCCCTCGAGGATTTGGCCATGACGTTGTAATTCGCCTGTAACGTGGGCAAACACGCGACAACTTCCTATCGATTCCAGGTGACCCCAGGTAAGACCCTAGGGGAATTCGGTAACCTGAAATTAGTATTTACTTTATATTTGATGGTCAAAAGAAAGGGATGTTTGCGTAGATATTCGTAGTTGGCACAAGCCTATCGTAACGCATTGACCTGGAAATCTTCGTCAGAAGAGAATCGAATATTATTTATTCTCTGTTACTCTGCCTTAAGAGCCTGCAGCAAGCTCGAATCTCCATACAAACGCAGTTAGGTTCTTATTTTTGAATAGCACGTCATTATCATCATTGTTTATTGTACATGTAAAAATAATAATTACAAAGACAATTATATCTGAAATTGTACAATTAGAGTTACTTATCCCTAACGAGAGATTTCTCCCGGCACTCACACTGGAGCTTTCAAAAAATAAATATACTGAAAGTAGACCTACATACATGTACATAAACGAAACAAATATTACAGAAGAAGATAATCTATAACGAAAAAGAGGAAAAAATAATAATAACAATAAATAAAAACACGATTTACATAATATATAAATTATAAATAAATATATACATACATACATATAAACTGCCTATTATTTAAATGAGGGATAAATAGTGTTCCTTGAGTTGTTTTTTAAATGTTCATCATAAAATTTGGCAAATATAATAAGATGACATGCATCTTAGTCTTCAATTAAAGTAGCCTTTGGAAGGACAACTTCGTAACTTTTGACCATATCAAAATCTTTAAAACCTAGCTCCTAGACTCTGGACGAGGGTATGCCCGAATATTAAAGTGTACATCGAAATAATTTTTATTTACTTAAATTTAATACACCTTTTCATTTGCTTCGTTCGTTTCCTATGTCGCGATCAGGCTCAAGCATGAAACCACATGGGTAGTGGCTACGACAAGGTTGTATCAGACAAACAGTAAGCACATTGGTGTTCTAAATAGTCGTGAGCAACGACTCACACGCATGAGCGAGTCCTATCAATCGGCCTCGGCGTAATTTGCGAGTTTAATTCTACTCAGGGGACTTTGTGCGTCATCCCAAGTGCCCGCTTACATTTATGTCTAATAAACAAAACGCCGTTTTATATATGGATCCTGAAATAATCGCCCTCGTTCGTCCGCTTCAAGGCCGGGTTAATGCAGAGGTTATGCTACGAGCATTTTCTTAATTGATTTCTTCTGTTTTATTTTGCCCCTACTGCTGTGCTATTGCGTAGCTTACCGATCATCGGTCATCGTGTTACTTTACACTTCTCAAAGATTCATTTGTCGTCAAGTCCTTTTGTCCCAAAATGGTTCTGTACTCTTCTAAAAATGCCGATGAACGATTCAATCATAAAGAGTAGCACATTTGTGTATGTTTTCAACTGACTTCAAAAATTTCGTTCTCGATTCGACTATATGTTTTTTGGGTATGTATGTTACGCGATAACTCCGCCAACTAGGAATGGATTTTGATGATTTTTTGGGGTAGATCATACTTTAAAGGTGGTCCTATATAAATTTTATGGAAATTGATTTAGCGCTCTTTGACAAAATCTAAAATATGCATATCGATATAATTCTACCTCTAAGGCCGAAAATTTTAGGGGATGAGCGCTGTAGACTTTTAAGAAGTCCGTTTTTAGTTCTTTTTGAACGCGTTAACTATTATTTCTCATTGTTTTTTTTAAACTAATGCAACTTGGACTGTATCTCGGTTGCTCGAATGAATCGACACTTGCCATCCTACATTCTGCCTACACCAGTCACGAAATATGTGATCTCATTTAGGCTCTGTGAGGCCAGACATAATTTGTATCCAGTTAAGACGAGACGAGTACTTACCATGATAAACTATGATAAAGAGAGGACTTCTAAGTGACGTCATTCTAGAAATATTTTTGTTTGTTGATTATGTTCGTGGTGACTTAAAAAGCTTGTATTGGATTTTGAACCAATAAAGAGCAGTGAAATAGTTTTTGAAGAAAAAAAGATAATATTGTGGGAAACATTAAAATTTCTAATGAACACAAGAAAATTAATGCTAAAGAATTAAGGCACGAACTTCAATTTCCCGCCTATTTCATAATCATTAATAATATGATTTAAATAGGTTCACAATTATTTAATCGTTTGTAAGAAAAGTAGTTAGATTTTGTTGAGGTATTTTTGTTATAAAAAATTGCGAGCGAAAGATTTGCTGACAATAATTATTTATATCAAGTTTCAGTTTTATCTATTTTGTTAATCACTAGAGAATATGTTTGGCTCTGTGGTAATACCCTTAACAAATATAAAATCAAATGTTAATTTATCAGAAAAAGGGAGGTAACGTTATCTGTGGTTGACGTTATGTGTCAACTATTCAACATGTGTCAATGAGATGGCCTTGTCAAACGCATATTTCAAAAAAATCCCGGCCAAGAGCGACTCGGTCTCGCGCCCCAGGGTTCCCTACAGAATATGAATAATTAACATACTGGAAATCATAAAAAATAGGTAAGGTAATATGCACCGAATTATTCCTATTCTGTACGGAACCCTCGGCGCTCGAGTCCGACTCGCGCTTAGCCGGTTTTTGCTTAATTGAGCAGTTAACAGCATCTTTCATAAAATGCATACATTATAACTGAGTTCCAAACACAAGCTTTCACGTTTCGTTTATAAAGGACAAGTCTATTTATAAAGGACAAGTCTATAATTTATTAAATCTATCTATATGCAATAGTGGTGGTACTACTGGATCTCGATCCATTCTCGTTCTCACCAGACAAACATTTGACACTGTTATGTTTGTATTATGTAAGGCCAACTGATAGTGAAAACAATTTTGATGGATTGCGTTATAATTAGCCTCACGATGTGGGCGACAACAGTTATGTTCTAAGGTTGTATCACAATGGGCGGCATTATTTATTCCAGTCTGTCATAACAATATATCTGCTATTATTTAAGTATCAAGTATAAACTGAGAACTATGGGAATAAAAGCAAATTGCTTTCATATAAAATTTCTTTGGGCACAACCTTTTAATAGTAACCTTAAGGTGAAAACACAAAGCGGGCGGGAGCGGGATTAGCGCGGACCTAGCGTAGTTGTATTCCATTCCATCCATTATATGGAGGATATCACACTGAACGGGAGCGCATGTCACGAGGCGGGCCCGTACCGCACTGCTCCCGCCCGCTGTGTGTTTGCACCTTAACTACCTTCCTATTCTTATTTTTTATTTTAAAGACTTACGTAATAAATGAATGGCCATTGCCACTTGCACTTCGTCGTTTTTAGGGTACAAATATCATTCCACCGAATATTTATTCATGTCAGAATTTGTCGCATTCTTAAGTTTCAAACCCTTATATACTTTAAACTATGACCTTGTCTTGTGATCTGACGGTAAAAGTGCCACAAGAGCAGCAAATAGTTTTAATGACATATTTCAACTATACCAAACACAAATAAAACACAAACAACTAACATTCACAAGGACAAAAAAATGCGAGAAAAAAATGCAAGAATATCCAACATTTAAATAAGAGAATGAATGACCATTTAATTCAAAGTACCACATAAAGTGTCATGGTGAGCGGCTATATGAAAAAGGGCATAAACCCTAGAGTGATCATTGCATATATAATATATAAAAATACCTTGCAGTATGTCAGGTAAATAATTGGAATGAGTTAGCAATGGGGAAGATGCATGGAAGAATATTTTTGTCTAAATCGATAGTCCATGTAAAAAGGTAAATACCTCAACCATTTTTTTCCCGATACCACTAATACTTTTTTTACTACAACCCCTCGAAAAGTAATTCTAGTCGCGCGGTGCTAAAACGCTCCATATAAATCTGGTGACATTTGTGACGTCACACGTGTTTTAGAGCGTTAAAATGTATGGAGCTTGTTTGATATTTTGAGTTATCTCGTAAAATGTCTCGTTTATGTGTTATATACCCCTATAATAAAGTTTTCAAAATGCAATGAGAAAACTAAATCTAATAAGCATTTTACTATTCGAGGAACTAAATTTTTGAGACATTTAGTCCTTGCGAAATCCAAATAAAAAAGCAAAATTTTTACGTGTGTTTATTTTGGTGGGATTTATTTTAATGTCCGTTAAGCTATAAAATACAATTCAACCCAATCTAATTTGGTTGCATCTTCCCTATTGATAAGTTTTTTTTGGGTAGGTAAATGAAGCCAACAAGTTGTCCTTATACTGACAAATTATTCTAAATTCCAGCCTGCACTTGTTCACTATTCAAATAAAAAACAGGTCAAGTGCGAGATCGACTCGCGCACCGAGGGTTCCGTACAGAACATGAATAATTAAAATACTAAAAATCACAAGCAATTGTTAATAAAATACAAAATAAGGTTGGCGCTGAAACAGTTTGTAATCGTAGAATTTTAAAGAGATATAATTGGAAAATTAGACTTTGAATAAATAAGTTAGTAAAAACAAGTAATAGTATAGACAAGCATTTGAAATTGTAAGCACTTTTCCTGCAAAAGTTTTGTCGTGGCCTATGTTGGTAATGAATATTTGGTGCTGGTAAATATTATGCACTAATGTAATATGATATGACATATTTAATAGTACCTAAAAGAATGCAAGAAAACAAAACAAGGTTTTGTAAATTATACTTATTGCTTGCAAATAAATTAATAAATTGAAATATGTAACATTAATGGATCAAGAAAAATGTAATAACAATGCATTCTTTTTCCTTCCATTCAATTAAATCAACAAAACGACGAAGTTATATATAGCAACAGATTGAGTTTCTAATTAACAGACTAGTCTTGAAAATTATAGTGTATTAAAAGCTATTAATAGCCTACGCTGTCAATGATCTAATTATTTTATTTATATTGATATATAATCATAAAATTTATTTTTAGTAACAATATTAATATATAGTATTGTGTTTGTTGTGTTATGTGGTTTCTAATTATTCACATTTTTATATAAATGTAATAGTGCACCTAAAAATGGTTACTTATTATTAATTTTAACCAAAGTTTTTTCAATGTATTGAATATTAATTATATCCAATGAATTTGACAAGCATTTACTGTATCATCATCAGCTTAATAGAGACACACAAGAAACATAAGCAAAATTGAAAGAATACTCACTACGACATAGCTTAAATTCAGATTAATTTTGAAATAAAAATGTCACTACACTATCATACTAAAAGGTTCCATTATATTAGCCACAATTTAAGATCATATATTTTTATTAATTTTTACATACAATATCATACACATCTGTTAACTAAATATCTACTTCGAAAGCAAAGTGTATTGACTCGGTAATAAATAAGTAAACATGACTCATAGTACATTATAACTTAGGGGCAATTATGGACAGACAGTCATAACTATTATTAATAATGTATATAGATATTGAAAATAATTTCATTTTCGAAGAAAAAAAAGTTTTGTGTGGGAGAATGATTTATTTCTAAGCAGATCAGACACCATATCCTCACAGTTAGTTAGCTATAATAAATTTCCTCAGGTAACTTATAGATAGATGGTAATAAATGTGTCTTAAAGTGGTGGTCAGGGACCTGTTTCATACAGCAGATAGTACTCATAACATTTATTAAATGTTTACTCATCACTATTCATTATATTTAAAAGAAACAGCAGCCAGGGTGCACAAAAGGGGCACTCCAAATTATCCCAATTCACAATCTACCTAACCTCTGCCACTTGTTGTTGATACTTGCTTTAGCTACTTTTTAAATTGAACAATGACTCATTACAGATGGAGGTTTTAAATTAAAATCCATCACAACCCAAGATTGCATCTAGCTGAACTGGATGTTTAATTCTAATGGTTTTTAGAATCTCCTCTTAAATATTGCAGAGTAAAGTGAAAATTTGTACTGCATATTTTCATTAAATAATCTTAAAGCTTAAGTTGTTGTTTGTAACTGATGTATAGGTTGATGATAACTAGTATCATTTCGTGAGCAGCTGTTTAGAATTCTGACAAAAAAGGTTTGTCAATAAAATATCAAATATCTTACCAGGGAACAGTTTATACTATTCAACTTTCATAGGAGACATTTCTTTAGCTCTGGCTTTTATTCATATTCGAATCGAAAGATAGAAAAACTTGCCGTTTACAAGTAAAACGCATATGTTTTCCTTAATGGCCTCAACGATTTACGACCAAAAGAATCAGAAAAATGAAAACCTAATCATATGTTTTACGGTAGGCATCTAACTTACATGAGAAATGCAATGGTAGTGACGAAAAAGTAAAAACAGAGTTAAAGTAAGCTAACAATACACAAATCAATCTTACCTCACCGCTTCGTGCAGCAGGAGAATTTTCTTCAATTTCGTATATAATATGTGGCAAACCGGCTTCGCCCAGCAAGGAGAATCCAAGTCCTAAATTGTCACTACGATTCAGGACCACAAGTCTTTCGTCAGCCATATTCAGTGCACAGCAGCATTGAATAGCATCCTTAGAAGGATTTCACTATAATCACTATTAAAACTGCATAAGGGCCGACCGTAATTGATATTACTCTATTAAATTAATGAAAAATACTCATAATACAACGCACGATAAAAGCAAGCGCACCCAACCAAAGCGAAAAGAGACGTACACAGAGTAAAAATATTTTTTGATTTTTGACTACAAAACCATAGTCAAACCATAGCACACGGAATTTAGAACAGATTAAATATAATGGCGTTTGGCTGCGTTCATAAACATGTTTTTCTATTTAAAGAGGTTTCTAAATACAAAGATATCTTACCTACATAAAAATAAAATCAAACTAGCGGTGGGCCACCCTTAGATATACTAATGAATTTAGTTACTAATTCAAATCATTCGAGATGTCTCGATTATGAAAATGGCTACTACTAATATTAGTATGTACTATTAATTTAGTATGTCAATTACACAAAAGACAAACACAACTAGTATCAAATATGGATAAACAGGACTTTATTTTTTGATAATAAGAGATTATATTCTCTTTGGTATTGGTGTGTCAAACTGTCAAATCAACTATTGTCTTGTCAAGTCAACGTCAAGTTTATTCAACTTCTGCAAAGTTTGAGTACGGTTGTGTAATAAATTGACGTAAAATCATTTAAAAACAACACCTGTTTTCGATATTTTGTAACATTATATACAAAAATGTACATATTATCGAGTCTAGTGAAGGAAACCATTCCTAATTATCTGTCTGGATTGCCGATTCCTGATACAATCGGTGGCTGGTTCCGTCTTGGAGGTAAGAAAAACACTTATTTAATAAAGTTTTCCTTGTAATTGTAAATTATAAATCTTTATATATTTATATATGAATGGTATATAGGTATTCACAAATACATTTTGCAACTTTAGTCGTGATGTATAATTCTTTATAACCTCAGAAAGCAACGGTATCGTAAAATCGCCCGATACTAATCGGTTATGTGATTGTAACTTTAATTTTGCGAGTGTTAAGGTTCACAATAGTGTCTCGGTGCTAGATTGACTTTGACGATAACTTGCTGTGATAGCTTACTTCAATGACACACTTTCAATAAAATTGTTGGGCTTACCGTGAGAATATATCCTTGGCTTGTAAACTATTGATCAATGTAATATGCAATAACTTCACACAATTTTTAAAATAGTTTAAGTGATCTGTCTAAAATAAGACATAGAAGTAGTAGGTAATAAAAAAACTGAATGTACTCAGTTGAATTAGAAGTTTGATTTTTTCAAAGATCCAAGGGATTGCAGACTTGAGTATTTGATATTTACCCAGTGTCACTCTCACAATTCAGGCAAAACATCACCTCTCAGGCTAAAATCCATCAAGCCAGTTAGGCTACAGAAATTGCGAAAGAAATACACATACATATATACACTTGAGAAAAAAACCTCAATCTGGTGCAGTCCGGTAAAATATTGGGAACACTTGGGATAGAGTATGAATAAAGCAAAAGAAATTATTGTACCATTTCAGTGCGTGACTGGTTTGCATTACTCCCTCCAACCCTGGCCATTGGTGGTATTTCCTATGTCTCATACCAGACTGTGAAGAAGGCTAGAGAGAACAGCCAAGTCAACAAAGTGATCCGTAAGGACATCAACAAAGTGGTTGACTTCATTGACATTGAAGATATTACTGAGAAAGTGTCTCTGTGTAGATGTTGGAAAAGCAAAAATGTAAGTTACTAATTGGAGTTAATCCTATTTATGATATTCTTATAGGAGTGTACCTAGCTTGTGAATGTTTTTTATTATTTCTTTTTTTTAAAATACATTAAAAAAAAATTATATTCCAAAAATTATGATAAAAACTAATAATTAAGTTAAATTAATTAAATTAATTCTAAACCTTTGTTAGCAATAATTACTATAAATATAAAAAATCCATTTTAAATTACATTCAATGTATGACATCAAACAGATGAGTCATTAGGGTCAATTTATTTTGTATGTAGCAATATTTTTAACATTGCTTAACTTGAAAAAGTATTTTCCATATAATGCTTCCAAGCATTGTTACTTATCTTCATTGTTTGTAGCCTTAACATTACTTAGAATATATTTATTATTTGCCCTTGTGTGTAACCTACAGTGTTATCTATGAGTTTATAATTCAGCAATGGCATTCTTATCAGATATTCTAAAACGTTATATAAACTTCACCATGCTATACAATAATGAATGCGTTCAAAAAGAACTAAAATCTGACTTCAATTGCCTTAAAAATGTTGATTTTGTTGATTTACTCAAAGAGTGATCAATCAATTTCAATAAAATTTATATGGACCCATCTCTGAAGTATGTTCTACCAAGCAAAAAAACGAATTATCAGAATTGGTTCACTATTGGCGGAGTTATCGCGTAAAACATATACTCATCGAATTGAGAACCTCCTCCTTTTTTGAAGTTGGTTGAAAATAACATTAAATTATCATCTCAAGAAGGTTAGAATCTGGCAACAAATACAATGTATATAATTTGTTATAAAGTCCCGCAAAAAATGTCTTCTACAGATTTCATTTCAGGGACTATTGAATGTATAGTCATGTTTGACAACAATCTGATGTTTGACCGCCATAGTCATGCAAATAATGATAATATATGTTACCTATTTCATTGAATATCAATACACCTGTGCTTATTTTATTAAATTGATTTGATTATTATTAATTTCTTGCATGAATATTTCAGTTACTTTAAAAAAGTTATGTTGTTCAAATGTATTTACAATGAATAAATATTTTATAATACCATTTTATAGATAACCAAATCTTATCTTTGACAAGATTGTATTTTTGCTGATACATTATTATTATAATAGCAATATTAGGTGACGGAATTCGTTGCAGTTACATCATTCTGTTAATGTTGTTAAAGTAATAAAATATGAGTAATAAAACATACTACTGTATCAAGTAATATCACATTACTGATCCTTTAATGTCAGCTGAATAAATGAGCCCAAAGTCACTCAGTGGGATATGACAATATTCAATTGACAAGTAAAAATGCTGTTGGATGCAAGCAGCTCATAACTGCTTGTTGTGGTGTTCAATGGCTGAGTCCTATGTTCATCTGTGTGTGCTAGTTTCACCTGAAGATGATTTGAACGCTTATATTGTCACCGTTGTTTAATGCCGCCCCATCACATGCCACTTAAAGGATGCTGCCAAAGCACGCTGGTTGCGGCACACACCCTCTGGTGAATCTAGAATTTTATATCGAGTCATCACAGTGAAGTCGTGTTTGGGACTTTGTGATGACGTGCTGCGAGTAAAGAAAATGTTTTGCGTTTCATTTCATGTTCCGTCATGTCCCCACATTTTGTGTATTAAATTATTGTTGCTGCCTGAAATAAATTAGGCTTGTGTTTAAATGCCTACCAGAAATGCACTTATATTACTTCCAATAAATTAGAAATACCTGCCAAAATAGATAAATGCTCACCAAATATGTTTCATGAAGTATTGTAGAAATAAAACTAATTTCCTTTTTATTGCATGCCATAAAAATCTGGAAACACTGAAGTTAATTTCAGACCAAATATTTAATATTATCGTTAAATAGATGTTACCAATATTTAATTTTAGGATTTTCATTTGCTAAGTTATGTGTATTATTAAATAATAAAAAATTATTACAATAACCACATATTCGGTTCAGCTGTTGTCTGTGTTCTGTTATTTATGTCGTGTATTATATTTTCCAGTGGCCGTACTGTGACGGAGCTCACGGCGGACATAACAAAGCCACCGGCGACAACACCGGACCAGTTGTCGTGCGACACAAGGAAAATAAGTGAATTAGAACGACGTAAGCAAAACATCCACATAGGTGATATGAAAAATGTGATCACGCTAGCCTAAATCGCTACTATAATTTGTAAGGATACAGTATATTTACTGCAAGTTTTTAAAACACTATTTTACTTAAAGCTGATACAGTAATCGTTTTTATTTTAATGTAAAGGTGATTTCATATCGTGTTTCTACTTTTTAGTGCATTTTTTCGTATTGAATGTTTTTTTTCTTGATTTAACATGTTTTATCGATCAAGTAAATTATTATTTTACTGTAACACATCCATTATTAAATAATAATATTAAAGTATTGGATTGTTAGCATTGATTTTTATTTAACTGAAATTACTGTCTTAGTCATCAATTTTAATTATGAATTGATATCCTGATCATTTTGTACGCACGGCTACACATCAAGCTATACATTTCCAGTATAAGCTGAACTAGCGTCGTGCAGGAATTCATTCAATGTGAGGTCAGCGTATACTGGAAATGTATAGCTTGATGTGTAGCCGTGTGTACCCACACAAAACATTGTTAATTTGTATGGGATTCTAGTTTTGAAATGCTTCGTTCTGAAGAAGCCCTGCCTTACCTTGAGGACGACAGCCACCTACAGTAAGTTGCTAAATACTAAGATCAATGTGAGGCTCATGTCCAGCAGTGGCCTTCTGGAGCTGATGACTAAACGGCAGGGAACTCCACTTCTTACTATTATTCATAATAAAACACTTCGAAGCGGTGGAAAATAAAGTCAATTATTGCCCATTGCCCATTTTCTAATTTAGACTGTTGTTTGTATAAAATGAACAGTTTCTAACAGGGTAATGAAAGTCTTCTCTGCAGTCGTAATTCAATGAAAACAGATTTTGTTTTTATAGAATTTATTTATAAAAATAATTATACCGTTGCTTACCTTAATGACATAATCACAGACACGTTTTGACTTTAAACTATAAAATTACAGTATTATTCTCCATTACAACTGACTGAGCTGCCGATCTTTTACGTATCTAAGAATCGTATCGTATTCTTTACGTTAAGTACGTATCCTTTTTCGCGACCTAAAATAATCTTAAACAGAACTCCTACATAAGGTTATGTAAGAAAACAAAAGCCAGATTCTATTTTATAACTCTACATACATATAAAAACGACCATTCGTCCACAATTGGACGTAACTTTTTGGATCAATTATATTAATTCAAAATTGTATTTGTTTGAATTTGCAATATGTTTGTTTTCTTTCATTTACCTTTTTATGCTAATACTGCCCTATTATTCATATATATGACTAATGTTTCCTTGTTCATACAAGTACGTCATATGGCACAGATGATAGGTGTGAATTAAGTCTTAGGTAAATATTACAAGTCATACTAACACACAGGGTAAAAGACATATGTTTGTAAGAGAACACTATTTATCTTAGCATTATAAATTACTTTGTAATAACTATCTGACCCACTTTGAACGAATGAGGAAATTGGCGCATTTACACATTTTCAAATGAATTAGTGAGAAAATAAATTAGTAGGTAACAAAACGGTTTTATAGCCACCTATCTATTTTTATGGATGGTGTGTTTACACTTGTCCTTCATCTAACCTTGGTAAGTGACGATCAGGCCGTTTGGTAAGCGTGCGCACCTAGAAGCCTCAAGGATGATTTAAATGTCTTCAAACCCAGTGTGTGAATGTGTGACTCATGAAGCTAAAAAGATTTTACTGTGCCGCTGGGGCCTCAATATATTTTTTTACTTTCGTGTGTATTACCAGTAAATTAAATTTAAAATATTATATCATACGATTACCAAATAAAGTTAAGAACTACCGCAAGGAAACTTGCTTTCACGTGAAAAAAATGCATCAAGGTTGGGTCCATCCGTTTGAGAGCTACGATGACAGACAGAAATTGGCATCAAACTTATAACACCCCTCTTTTGCGTTTGGGGGTTACTAAAAACCGGAGTTCTTCAAATTACGTATCCCGTTATATGAAACTTTCTTTCGATACGAGAGTTTGTCTGAAATAAATTACACACTACCTGTCTCTCTGCGAGCGACTTACATTATATTACCTATTTAACAAATATTAAACCGATCTCAGTCTTAGTTTACTGCCTTATAACTAGCATTGCGTCCGAAACGTGCGACAAATCAATTTACAGTGAAACTGCCTTTAAATCTGAATTAATATTACATGCAAGCTGATAACCATAATACAATTATCAATTGTTATAAAAATTCGAAAAACATGCTATTTTGGTCCGCACTGGGTCCGCGCCGTGGACACATACACTCTGTAGCAGAGTAGGACAGACAGAGCCATATACAGGCTGTTGTTGATGATGATTTTAGTTACAATAATTGTTATATTGTCAAATTGAAATTATGTTTTATTGTAAATAGAACAACGCTTGCCCACGATATGGTATGTATGTGGCCGACGATGGTACGTGACGATTTTTAGAAGATGATACCTGTTCATTATCAGAAGGCTAATAATAATAATACAAATATGTAGTGGCTTGGCACAGGCCAATGTGGCATAACATGGAGGAGACCTATGTCCTGCAGTGGACGTTTCCCGAAAGAGACTATAGGTTAATTTGTAAAAATAGTTGTATTAAAAATAAATAATTATTATTATCATGCAGATAGTAAGGTCGATGATAGATCTCACAAGGCCTGTCTCATTTAGCCGTCATAGGCCTCTGACATGGCTCATGTAGCTACTACCTGTCGTAGCCGGGGCCAACGGCTAAACGTGCTTTCCGAAACACGGAGTCATTTTACTTTTCAGACAATCTGGTGATTAAGCCTGCAATTTCCTAACCAAACTGGGGAAAGTATCACAAAGTAATTTTTGACAATGTCCCCACGGGGAATTGAACCCGAATATAAAAACTTGAGAGGTGTCAAGGGACACCCGGATGGAACGAAGTTCCTTTCGATTAATTAGTGAAGGAATTGTAATAAAATTTTACAAATTTCAATAAGGTTTGAACGGATTTTTAACATTATATTTTAAATATGGTTTTGTAGGTTTTTTCATTAGATTTTTTATGTACGTGATACGTTTTGTTTTTAGCGACATCTGTCATTGAGTAGCGGCAACTAATCAGAGCCATCTGTCGTCACATAGCTGTACTGTTGGTATCGTCTTAGTACTACGTACGTCGTACTAACAGATGACGCTAACTTACTATAGCAAAAAGTGTCGGTGACAACTTTTCGTAAGAATTTTTTCCGTCTAGCCCCCTTTCACAACAAAATAAAATATCAGTTGGACATCGTGTCCAAGCGTTTTCCTATCTTCAATAAAAAAGCATGCAGTGATACAGCCTCGGAGCAGTGCTTAACGCTATGACGTAAAATATGTACTTCTAGAACACTCATTATTTTTATCGTCGTTTCGAGAAGGTCTTCGTCAAGATATTCATATCTTGAGTGCCGCAGTGATGTTGGCTGACGTAACATTACGAATTCTTCATCTTTTCACAGCTGAAACAAAAATGAAAAAATGAAAAATATATTTATTCCATAAACTTAAAATTATCCTGTTATACTTTACGCTGGAGCTTCCTGATAAGTATATAAATACCTGTAGTAGGAAGCCCCGCTCCTCCACATTAGACATCGTTTATATATTTAAATTTATGAAAATTATATAAATGTTAGCGATAAATGTTGAGGGAAGCTAAAAGAGTCCTCAAAAAAAATCTCCGTGTATCGACAATATACACTCGAGTACAGAAATATTTACCCGCTTTTGTACCATGTCATATTCACTCTTGCTTGTATCAATTCCCAGTGGGGGTACTTATCGGTACTCGGTTTGGTTGGTGGTAGAGCATTTAAAAAATAGAAATACTTTATTCGGCTAAATACAGTAGGTACCACTTCATACATACATGTATTTGCGATTAGGTCTGCTACTCTAATACCGAAATGGACCTGTCGCATATGCTGCATTTTCATGTCCACCCGCCTGGCTACCACCATGCTACCTAAATCTGTCGCCAAACTGCTATGCTAACACTTGTGGTCCAGTATGAAAGATAGCAGTGGCAGCGTCTTATTAGATTACACATACCATCCACTGAGATGAAGGCCAAGTGCAATTTCACTACAAAATATTTACATGACATGTATATGACAAGTTTAAAATGATGTTTATTTTTTAGGAATAATTATATTGAATTTATTACATAATTACAAATTATTCTAAGATTCCACTTTGCGCTGTTCAAACTATATAGGTTTCGACACACTATTTCAACTTATAGAGGGTGAACTTCGCTACATTTTTTACCCGACGGCGCCAGAAGGAGGGTTATTTTTTCTAGAGTATGTAAGTATGTATAATTGTTTGGCACACTCTGCGGCCTGAACGGCTCGATGGATTTTAGCGAGAGGTGTCGTTAGATTCGTATTTACTGTGAGAGTGACAAAATAATAAAAAGTATCAAATAATACGCAGTCGGGTTTTTTAAAATTTACATTTCATTCATTTGTTCCAGCAGTTTCTAACATTTCTTTCTTTCTCAATTATCCTGATCGCACTTGACGAAGTTTCACTATATTTAGAAATAAGATAAATACGAACCTCTATCCTGGTCTCAGCGATATTCTCCTCATTTCTCAACAGTACGTGCTTAAGACCGTTTCTTTCCCTGAAACAACATAGCAAAGTGTCACAGACATAGAACAATGAAATTATGAATATCAATGGTAAAGCAAAAACAGTGTTGCACTTAAATTGCATAATTTCCATTATTGCGAACTGCTGCACAACACGCGACCAGGTGCAAAAAGTCAATGCTATTATGTCAAAGTAGCACAACCATAATCAACGAATTCGTATTATATAAAATGTCTCGGTATCTCCCAAGATGTTATCTAAGTAAGTACGAGTAAAAGTACCTCATGAAGCGTAAGAGCTGAGCTCTCCTAATGCTTCCATACTAAATTTCTGTTGCCATAAGCTTTTAAAATAGAATAGCTGGCTTTGATAAGTAATTACCTAAAAATAGGAGATGAAATTATAGTGTCGCGAAATAAATATAATTAATTTACAACTTTATAGTAAACTACAATACGCAGCTAATGGTTCATAGATGACGCTTTGAACAATAATCGATAAAAAGTGTTTAAAATGAAAATTGTAATTCAGTGTGAAGTTGTATGTTAAAACAACGCGGGCCCAGTACGGATTGGCAGACTTCACACACACCTTTGAATTTCTTCTCAGAAGTGTTTAGGTTTCCTCACGATGTTTTCCTTCACCGAAAAGCCAATGGTAATTATTTTATCATTCCTACATAAATTCCCAATAACAAATTGGAACTCATTGGTACGAGCCAGGATCGTATCCAGACCTCGATTGTTCAAGGACTGAAGCTCTAACCAACAGAGATACCATGGCCTCATGCCTGCCACCAACCAAACCAAGAACCTATAGGTATCCCCACTGGGGATCGAATCCGGGATCTCCGAATTGTCAGTCTAAGCGTGTAGCCATTAGGCCACGGAGGCGGTTTAGGATTACTTTAACAGTTTTACTTTTCTCTTTCTCGAAAGTTGCCATGAAATATCCATGTAAGTACTGTAATTGTAGAAATAAATTTTGAATAACAATATAAAATGCATCGTAAGCCTGCTTAAAAAACTGTCACCTTTTGTTAAATTTGTGCTTGCTCCGCGTAGGAAGAGAACGAGCGCGATCTCCCATAACGTTCTGGGACTCCCAAGTAACTCTATTAATGGACAATTGTTAGGCCAATAAAGAAAGTGTCCGTAGAGATAGAAGTCAATAAAACAGAACATAAATTTTATTCAAAGCTTTCTAAGTGAAGATTGTTATGAATACGTTTTTCGGAGTGTAAGATAAGTGTCGTTGAGGTGACCGCTTCCTACGCACGCAGCCACAGCGAAGGGAAGGGAAGGGAATATATCGAGTTACGGTGACAATGGCTTCGCCTACACGCTTTGCTTTGTTCGGATACAGGTTACAGGAAGGCTCTGTGTAGTGTACATGAGCAGCCAGCATTGCACGTTGTATAATTTAGGGAGATTGGGTATTCAAGTAGGTACCTACCTAATTCTTGCAATGTTTTTCTCACTCACGCTCAAAAATGTTGTGTAAATATATTAAATGAGATGTGTTTTACAGAATCTATTGATAAGTTTTTAATTTCAGAAAAATTAAGCTAGAAAAGTTTAGACATAGTGTACAAAGTTGCGAGTTTCGAGCTGCGATTCAGAGGTAAGAGATCGACCGGGTTCGATTCCCTCCGGAATTAGCTAGCTATCGGAAGTTGCTTTAGTTGGTGGTATTTTTCTACGCACGCAACGACGACCGCGAGGTAACATAAAAATATCTTCCATTACTAGGTAGAATACTGCCGCATAGATAGAATCTCAGTAGTTCGGTTATTTTGTGCGGTACTGAACTATATTAAGCGTTCTTTAGTCAAGATACTAGAGCCACAGATCGCCACGAGTAGTGAGTTTTCCATAATGTGATTTGCGTTTAACATCACGCTTCGTGGGTGGAGTGATGCATATGGGAGGTACACTCGAGTAGCTCGAGTAGGTGCAAAAATGTGTACCCAGTTTTTTACCATTAGGAACAAGAATCGGTGAATTTGACATGGCAAAACAGTGGAATATTTTTGAACTCGAGTGTACCTACTAATCCCTTGTAATCTACCCATAATCACTTTCTAAGACACCCACGGGATGACATGGAGTGATACTGTCAAAAAGGTCACACGTCAATTCATATTAGCCATCTGATAAAAAATATGTATAATCAAGAGCACATATACCTATGTCCCCAATGCAGGGGCTCAGGTCTACTCTGGTCGAGATAGTATATAGTATAACATAGTCCACCACGCGGGACCAGTGCGGGTTGGTAGACTTCACACACACCTTTGAATTTCTTCCCAGTAATGTGCAGGTTTCCTCTCTATGTTTTCCTTCACCCAAAAGCCAAAATTTTTTATCATTCGTACATAAATTCCACATAACAAATTGGAACTCATTGGTATAAGGCGTGATCGAACCTAGATCTCGATTGTTAAATGACGGATTTACACTCTTCCCAACTAAGCAAACGGCTTACTAGAAACACACGTCAATCCCGATTAGCCATCTGATAACAAACAATACCTTTTCAAAATTATACACGAGGAGTACAATAGACAGATGCGAAACATTATTTTATAGTAGGTACACAATGAAGTGATGGATGATATACTATGAATGCGTCATCTTCACGTATAAACAACGGATAAAAAAGTATCGATCATGAACAGCGTGTGGTTGAAAGGTGAACCGGTAACAATATCCCGGAACTAAAACATTGATTAGGTACCGTCGCGTTGTGATGCCTCCAACACAAATAGAAAGAAAGAAAGAAAGAAAGAAACAGTCTACAGCATTCATCACCTCAAATGTTTACCCTTAGAAGCAGAATTACCCAGGTGTATATTTTGTTTTTGTTTATTTTCTCAAAAAGCGCATTACCTTCTATACTTGCTAAAAATTCACATCCCATTTATTAACTAAATAGGTACAACAAGCTTTCAATCACGACTTCAACTACGTGGAGAAGAAGTAAGAATTTATTTCACGGGAACGACTTTTTTGTTCAATACTAGTAAAACACCGCTCAAGTACGAGACAAACTCGCGCACCGAGGATCCGTACAGAGTATGAATAACATACTAACTAAAAATCATAATCTAATAATAATAATCCGCAATAAACGAGCAATTGTTAGCATTAACAATAAACCGACAGGCGCTGGAACAATTTGTAATAGTGGAAGCTATTTTGATGAAGAAAAAAATTTTACTTTTCAGGTTTATTTCTTTACTAGCCAAATATCAGGATTCTAGGTTAATGGGAAGTACCTACCATATAGGTTTTGATGCGCTTTCAAGGGAAATAACAAAATGCTGCTTAAACGGCTGTATCTTTCTAGAAGTTTGATTTTTTTCACAGATCCAAGGGACTGCAGACTTCATTGTTACTGTTTGATATTAATTTTGAATAAGATACCTTTCCACGCGATTTGGAGAAAAAGGGTCTTGACAGACAACCAAGTGATCCTATAAGGGTTCATTTTTCCCTTGTGTAGTACGGAACCCTAAAAATGAATGTTTTTCAAGCGTGTCTGCCATGTCACTGACTACGAGTATACTTACATGTATATCCTCCTCCAAGCGAAAAGTCCCCCATACGCGACGATGACTATGCTGCAGGTGACAGCTACCATGATGCCGGCGGCCATGCCGTACGGCTCCCCGCGACCCGAATACCGCAGACGACGGGAACTGTCCTTGGGAACGTCTTCACCCGTCTCTGGAATTATATAGAAATTAAGAATCCACGGAATGAAAAGAGACGGTTCACTCACGCAAATTTATCCAGATCCGGCCTAAGTTATTTACACAAATAATTTCAAAACGACAATGTTATCAATTAAGAGTATTGTAATTTCTCCAAGTAAATAAAAACACACCAACTGATATTTACAAATCGAATAGTATTATAAAATCATAGTTTACATATTCTGATGTTCCTAAAAACCATACGATAGCGCCTGTTATCTAACTAATAGTGTCATCTATCGGCACACCAGGGGAAACAGCATTAGCATCTGTCTACCACTCGCATTTTACTATGACCACCATCAAATCCGCATGCGAAGCATAATGATTATCATTATGCTAGACCATATATCGTATATCGTGGTGACCCTTGAGTGTAATTATGGAATATCGTTTGAAAAACTGATATAGACCGGGAGCTGGCGTTTAAAATATATTTCCCTTAATACGAACCTTGCAAGAACTCGGCCTGTTGATTGGGAGGACCCGGTACTTGTATTCGGTTGACCTCGGTGTCCTCGGGGAACGAGGGCAAGTCTATGTGGTCCTCCTCCTCATCACGCGAGTGTAGCATGTCGAACACCTCCGTCCTGGTACAGGCAAACAAGAAAATTGACCATGCGTGACCTAGTAATTGTACAGTTGATCACAATTCGGAGGTCACGGGATGCGATCCCCAGTTCGTGGTATCTTTGATACTAGGCTTGTTTGGTGGTAGTACACTATTTTATATCTACATAGCTACCATCATGATGCCTTAGTCTGTCGCCAAGCCGTGTTCATAGCACTGTTATGTTCCGGCAAGATAGCATAGCCATTAACTTGAAGTGTCTGGATGAGCTAGATTTCCATTCAACAATGGACTTATTCTCAAGTGAGATGTAGGCCTACCGCCTAGTACAAATCCATTATGTACAAAATACGAATATTATTTGCAAGTTTAGTTTGATTTTATAGTGTCAGATCCAGCCTTTACCTATGCTTTGCGGAGGGTGTTCAGCGGGGACGGTTACAGTGAAGACAGCGTTGTTTATGTTCCTATTTGTATGAAATGTGACATGAATATGAATTGATGTCTCTGGGGCCTTGAATCTTACTCAATCACTATACTATTGCTGAGCTTATTCAAAAGTATAATAGTTTTTATAAATCACACTTTACAACGCGTTAAATACCTGTTAATTTACGTTAAGTTAACGTTCTTCTGCAGCTTACATACTCGTATATCATTGTCAGATTTGGCTCTAACTAAAGCGTGAAATGAAATTCTAAAGTAACGTACGAGTATTTATCCCGTTCATAACGGAATCAAATTCGAACGAGTCATGCTCTTATAAAGAAGGCACATAGCAAATTCTCAATTTCTGATCTTATCAATACTCACTTGCTAACACCATCTTTATCATCCACAAGCAGCTTCAGCAGCGTAGCATTAGCTTCCAAGGTCTTATATCTACTGTTGTCTTCTACTTCCTTCATCAAGTTCGGCAGAGTGCTTTCCTCTATCCTTGTCGTTTGACTGAGGCATGATGCAACACCTGGAAATGGTAAATATAATCAGTAATTGTCAATAATATATGGAAATGGCTGTGCAGTTGAGGCTTTAAGAGGGTATGCTGTTGTCAAAGCGCCCATACAAACGTAGTCCAGTCATATTTTGAGTATTAAGCTATGAAAATCTATGAAATTTTCAAGACACAATCTAGAAACAAATATCTGTGTCGGTGGTGAGTCAGATTTTCGTTTAAATATATACTTCCAGAGTTACAGGGCGTCAAAGTATTGTATTTTTCGGTAATAAAAAGCCCCAACTTTGAACCTGTTTTACAAGAGTATTAATCAATTTAGAACAATTTGGAAAAACCACCGACATCTGAAATTTCATTAGTATACTGTATTAAAAAATGGTTACATAATATACTGTATCCTTCAAATGATCACTGGACTACGAAACATCCAAATAACGGGTGGATAACTTCGCGTAGTGTATGCTGTCTCACCGTACGCGCACGGGTAGGATAGGGCTCGGATAGGGACAGCTACAAAACAATGCAACCTTGAACGCGGCCACGTGCTCTAAACAGACAATCCTCTTAAAATACCACCATATACCAAATAAGGACCACCATTTGTATGTTCGTAAATGGTGTAGAATGTGAGATAATTCAACTGGCAAATGCGTCCACCTGAGAACCTCTGATATATAATCTGATGATATGATTTAAATTGATGAGATATAGTTATATATATAATGGTATTATTTTCTATGTCCGCCTGGCTAGCTTTCATCATGTTATCTAAGTCTGCCACCAAACCTGCCAGTGCTATGAACACTGCTGAGATCCGGCATGAAAAGTAATAGAGACAGCATCTCATGAGGCTTCTGAACCTTTCCTTCCAATACGGCCTTATCTTCACTTACCATCAGGTGAGGTAAAAGCAAGTTGCAAATCCATCATACATTTTTGAAAATCAGTTGTGGTGATTAATATATTCGTGACGATTATGTGTAGTAACCCTAATTTCACTTGGATCCGCGGTCGCGGTCTCTGAAGTACGAGTATAATGATAAAGATCCATAAATTGTCACTTTTATTTTGATTTTTATATCAAAATCCCGTATTGATTGGGAGCTACAAGAGACATATAAGGCATAATGTTGTCTCACCGCACCTTACGTATAGTTTCGTGTGTTATTATTGCTTATTGTAGCCGCAGGGGGATTCCATTGCAATTATATTCATAAGAATCGCTGCCAGAAACTTGAGCCCATCCGCGAAAGAATCAACGACGAGTCCTATCAATAGACCGTATTCAAAATTGATACAATCTCAAGATCGTAAAAAAATTACGTAGAAATTTACATTTTGCGAGTTATCTCTGGGTCCATAATCTTACTTGGTTGATTTGTGGTTGTGGATACGATACTTTGAGAGATGAGTTGGGAGGGTGATGAGCGATGCTGATGACTCACCGATCATGAGGTCATAGTAACTAAAGGGCGTAAACTATGATCACTGACCACCATAATGACCTCAAATACGGGAAATAATAAAACAAATGTTATCTGCACGTATGTATAAAAGATCTCGACTTGATTGACATATCATTAACCATTCCAGACCGGTTGCGTTTAGAAACTTGAAATTCATAACATAATCCCTTAATGACTACATATAGAGTATAAGTAAGAAAAGATTTTCGAGATTCCACCCCTAAGGGTGTAACATTTTTTTGGAATTATATTATCTTTGTCTTGATTTGTTTTTGATTTGTAGTCGGTTAAATTACTCGTACATACATACAACACTAACTAATCGTTTTCCTACCACCATAAATTTATTTGTTTAGGACAAGTGAACGACCACTAAAGCAGGCCATACAGTTGCATGACTAGCTGGTTTGTAGAAGAATATTTCGTGTGCCTTCCTTCTTTGCATAACCTTTTCTTCAAAGTACTTTCTTTGTGTAAGAATATTTTGGGTTATAATTGATCCCTTTCAGCGTCAAAGTTGTAATGAATACGAGTAGATGTCTAAGAAACGAGTTTCCGTCGAGCAACTTGTATTGATAATGCACGATTGCAAAAACGTGAATCATTCCTCTCGAGAACTAAGAGCTTTGAACCCTTTTGCAAAAGAAGAAAAAGTGCAACAACTTCCGTGATATCGGTCTTTGTCCTTTCGTCATCAAGTATTTTTACCACAAGCACAATCCAAGTGTTTGCATTGGTCTTAATATCAACTAAGTGACGATAAATCCGCAAAACGGGATCGTGCTCACCCAAAACTAAGGCAATGGCTGTGTATTTTTGCTAGTGCTAAAACAATAGTCTGAAATATTATCTAGCAAATTGAGGATTGAATTACTGACCTTAATAGGATCATCAGTTCAACATGAGACCCACCAAGCCGTTTGAAATAAATTAGCAAATGTTTCAATAAGAAAATGACACAAAAAGGTGCGCTTACGAAATACACAGTAGATAGATGACGGTTAAAGTCGAAACAAAAGACCGCTTTAACTATTTACTGAGAAAATGAGTGTCTCATAGCATCATATGCAAACTCTTAGCAATGTCACGTATCCTTACCTTTCCTGTAAAGTCATGAATATTTATTGCCCTGCGGCACCCAAATACCTGGGAAAGTTCGAAGCGCCGTTATCTGTCGTACCGAGGTACAAGATAACGTATGTTAGCTAGCACCATGTTCAAATAGGTACTGGACACTGCTGTCCCGTTTTTATCGGAGAGCAAACACTAATTCTCGGTGAATGACAACAATCAGTGGGTCAGACTTCAGGCTAATGTGTGCTTAACGGTTAAAGCCGGTTTAAGGTTATTTTGAAATATGTTTGCGTAGCCACTTCGCCTGGGATACAGTCGGATGTTGGCGCACAATCTTTTTTATTCCTTTGGTGATGTAAAACGTGTTCAATAATTCTTGGAAATGTGAGTTTGAACCCGAATTCGATTTAGAGTTTCTTAAAAGAAATATTTTTCAAAAAAGTTGCGGTAACGTGTTGCGGATTGGTATCGTCATGCTCAGCAGCAACAGCTTGTCCCAACTGTCTTGTGTCTCGTCGAACTGGCGGTACGGTATTAGAACTTAATCAAAAAGAGGTACAGGTAAGACCTCTAGACTGTATTTTACTAAATAAGCTGAGAGGATAAATAAATGTATCTTCAAAATACGAATGGAATAGAAGAGTCTTCAAACCCTTTTAACTAACGCACGCGTGACATTTATCAATGTTTGCTCCAATCTCTCAATGGACATATATCAAAAATATACCTTATTTGAGAGAATACATGACTCACTCAGCTAACCCCGGGGTGAAAGTATCAGAGACATATCGGTTGAGATGTTTATTCATACCCTGACCACCGGCGCCGCTTGGGGCTTGCCTCGCTGACTCACTTTCTATCCCTGGGGCTACAGTAATACGGTTCCTTTGTGGGATATCTCAGACATTGGGACCCATGAATTCAACTACTAAAAACAACATCCTTAGACATCACTGTACCAGTAAATTTAAGAGGGATCATGAATATGGCAAGTTCATAAGTAGACTTGCATAGATGATGATGAGTGATAATCAAAGATACAATTATCTTTTCACTCCATGGTCTTCATTCCATCAACCTTTTTCACCACGACCAGCGACTTGCTCAGCCCAAAATATAAGTTCTATAACATCCGTGACTTTACTCTTATCTCTAAGCCACTCATTCATCTCACGATCCCTCAGTGCATTGCCCGCCAGTTTTCTTTCAATGGCCCTAGGCGCGAATCTGAGTTTGTTGAGGACAATGACTATTATTTAATAGAAAGTGCTGCGGGCCGACCAGACCACTAGAATCGTTATTAAGTTAACATTTATCAGCTGCCCACTGAGTTTTTGTTAACATAACATGTCTGTGAGCACGAGTGTATTTAGATGTGAAATATATTTGTTTACTTACAGATAATAACGACATATTTGTATTAGTAATGCGGACATCTTATCGGTAAGTGGAGACGTAATGGCTTCCATCGTTGGTCGTCGGAGGTCGTTTCCGTTATGTCCATTAGTTGTGAGCATTCGGAATTATTTAGTTTCATGTTTCACGTCGTATTACATTATTTAATTATCAAAATTTATACCTTGTCCAAGATAGGAGTAGTTTTTACTGTAGGAATTGTGTAAAACATGATTCTGATTTCTATGTTAATTAAACTGGTGAACGTGCTAGGAACTTAGTATATGACATATTTCCGAAGATTCGTGTACATTATGGTCAGGGTGCTTCCAAATTGGATGCGAATATTTTAAAGGTTTACATACTAATTTTAACCACGACATCAATTTTAAAAGATACGAGTATTTACTACCCAAATGTGGTCTACATTTGGGTCGCCTCTCTTTCAGTACACGCAAGGTTGATTAGTTTTGACGGCTTTAGTATTACTTGTAGCTATATTATATATATTATCTTCGTTTTATTGATGCATTTTTGTTCAACTCTTACAGTAATAATTATTTTGAAATATAATGATTTCAGGACGATTTTCTTGTCCTGCACGCTACTGTTTTGGGTCACACTAGTGTCTTCTCGGCGAGCGAAGTGTGTAAAATAGTGTAAAAGGTTGCTTGCTACCACGATGCTAAGAGTGCACTAAAGTACCGTCAGCATCCTGTCCAACACCTGACTATGGATTGGTGTACATCGGTCGCCTTGAGCAAATTAAAAATCTTGTCGCTGACTCGCCACGTGGGATGTAATAAACATGCGGGATTAACCAGTATCACCAGGCTTGGCAGATGGACAGTAAGATGTTGATGCATAGGTAGATGATGCTGCGCATCTCCTGTTTTTCTCTCGTTCACTTTTTACGACACCCACTGGATGAAACGGAGTGATCCTTTTATAAAGCCGAGGTCACACAGCTATTCGTCTGCTACGAGTACGTAGAATTATGCTAGCTGCATTCTATCACAAAACTATCTAAAACTTTTTTAATGTATGATGGTAAGTGACGATAAGGCTGTTGGATGGTAAGCGTGCGCATCCAGAAGCCGCAAGCTAATGAGGCTCTGACTCTGCTACTTTATATCGGAACACAACAGTGCTATTAAAACTGCTGTTTGGTGGCAAACTTAGGTAACAGTAGGTTTAGCTAGCCTGGCGGAGATAGAAAATGCCCTACCCGGTATAACTTCGGATTTTTACTCCAACATAGCCATTAGACCGCAGAAGCGGTTAAGTATAACTATTTGTTAATTTTCACCTAGGTACGGTATAAGTACTTAAAAATGACTTTATTTAGAGATCGTTAGAGATCACTTTTGGGTTACATTTGCGTTGATTTTTACATTACTTCCGTCCGTTCCAAAAACATATATCTTCCTTACCAGCGCATTTTAAACATGGCATGCAAGTAATTACTTAATTTTTCTAAACTAAAACTTCTCCGAAACGATAACAACATGTAAGTATACGAAAAAAAACATTCTTACAAAGGCATTAAGTAAAAGTTAAGTAAATAACAACTTTAAACCCTTTACTTTAAATTTTACTGTTCTGCAAGGTCAAAGTACTTTAAGATTGTATCACACAAACAAAGAATCTCCCACACCGGCGCGGAAACAAACGATGCCGTCGTAGAAATGTATTTCAATCACTCTAAGTCAGTCGGCATTGAGATATCCGTTACTGCGTATTTATTATTAAAATACTAAAGGTACAGTAGTGAAATCAATCACATGTTTTTTCCATGAGTTTACTTGTCTGCCCTTCGTTCACATCACTCAAATGTGAAGGATATAGGATGTTTTTTGATCGAGCAAGTAGTTCCCTTGGAATAATTTCTAAAATGCATGCAGCCGAAGTCGCGGGCAAACGGTAATTGAAATTAAATCAACTAGGTGCGATCTGTATGAATATACAATGTGTACGGATGGAAGTCCTGCGGTTTTTGTAAGGAATTTCAATAGCGAAGGCAGACTCATCATAAATAGCTATTGTTTTGATATTAATTACACTTTATTATTTGAAATATGTGATGTGAAAGCAAAATAAGTGATATCAAAACCGCTGATCATTTTGCAGCAGCTTTTTCGCGTTGGTATGAGCTATGCTTAAATGCAGGTTGCTTTGTTTCAGGAGATGCACATTGCACAAATGGAATAACACGTCGTTCCGCTCGGCCCGCCACCTGCCGGAAGGGAGGTGATTGCAGGGCTTTCCGTGTGCACGCGTTGTATATGGCGTCCAACACCGGAGCTGCTTTGTCCGGTTTATCTGATACTGCTTTATACTGACCTCCATTTAAGCTAGCACGTGTATTAAATATTTATAATTTCCCCCCGGTTTTTTGATAAATTAACAAACTCTTTTCATGGATTTCACGTAGTTGAACTACTACGTAAGTCATCTTTAGGTTATACGTCTTCTTAAAATACGAGTATGCAGAGCGTTCCTTGAAGTGATTTGGCGCAATCCCTACGCTTGGGAGGCCGTAACTAGACGATGCCCATCTCCAGATTTTTTCCAAAGTCACAATTTACGACGGAAAACAGGGCTTTTACGATTGTAAAACTTTGTGTCACTTTTCATTTGCTTGTATAGTTGCTCACGATCATATTTAAAATTGTTTTCTCTGTCCGATTTAAACATATATTCCCACTCGCCTAGTGCCACGCGAATCAGTCAAGTTCTGCAGATACTAGTTCAGAATCACCTTTCAAAATTTGCATGATGCATACTTGAATTTAAAACACGAGCTTTCTCTTCTTAGAGCTGTCTATAATTAACATATATTTGATTCAGATAACAACTTGAAACGATTTTCGGGGCATTATAAAACTTTTCATATTTAATTCTAGTTTAATTCTCGTATAGAAATCAATCAGTTTCCCCCATACCATAAATCACACACATTCTGTCAAAAAAGATTTCATATTTAATTTTATTCCAAAGCCTTTTAGATATCACCAACTTTCTAACTTTGAAAATCACATTTCTAGAGCCTAACAAGGAGAAACATCGTGGAAAGTGTATTCACAGGGTCAGTGACATTCTGGCCATGTACGAGTATAGTAATCTCTAACAGCTCCTTCAGAACATGGTATCCTGGTATAATAGCTAAGTCACGGAGCCATAGGTCAGAGAATGAACGCAACGTGTTTCTGAGAAGTTTCTACAAGGAAAGGTGGCGGAAGGTCACACTAATGAGAAATACTGAGATATTTACCGCTATTCCTAAGGGGTTTAAATGAATGTCAGCCCTAAGGTCCCGATAGCAAGAACTAGAACTGCAGTTTTAAATCCAAGACAATAAATAAACCCTTTGAGAGAACTGTTGCGTCGTCGGGGAACTCGTTATTTGTGTTTTGTAAAATCTGCTGCTTCAGGGCATGTTATATCCTAGTATATAGCTATACTATATATAGCACTGTAAAGAAGCCATTTACACTATTGAGAGAAATGATAAATAAATACCTTCTGACCAAAGAAGATTTAATATACTACGACTTTGACGTCAGACAGATAGTAATGATAATGAATGGTGCCATGTGATAGGATAGCGCCATGGTTTTCTAACACTCTAAAGACACAGACCCAGGAGTATTATATTCTTTGCACAGATCACTATGCTGTAAAGAGCAGCACTGTATAGTTTTTAAATTGAGCCCTGGGTATTTTTTTTTCTATATTACAACTTAAACTCTATTCACTAATTATACATCTAATTTTTCTTCAGTGCGCTGAATCTTATATACACATAAAAAGTTCGAATGAAGGGTGCACACACGCTCAAGTAGCTAGTTTGCGCAAGCGTCTGGGGGCGCATCCACCCTTGCGTCTTCAGACTTATTCTGGCAGAGGATCGTTTGATTACGTTTTTCAATTGTTTATTATTTTGTATTTCTATTTCTGCAGTCATGTATGAGTATGCGTGCCAGGCTGCTGTCCATGTCCATCATTCTTCGAATGATGTAGAAGTTCCTGTCAACGAGAATCGTCGTCATCGTCGGAAACCATATATACTATATTTATATCGATAGGAGACATGCATAACACTTTATCTTACTGATTTTTACTTTTTCTGATTTACGGATTTGATGATTGTTCATCGCCAACATACCACATGTCATGTGTTAAGAACTGCAAATCTCATGCAAAATATTGCGGTACGCAAATGTTTCGTCGTGGTGTGATAACGGCATCAGAACATGTTCTCTTGTTCTGGTAGAATAGCCGTCACCAAGGGATTAATACAGACAGACATAATTCAAGAGTGTTTCCGACATTTTTCCACACAAGGTGAAGTAAGGTCGCGCTAATTAGCTAAATAACTGAGCTAGCGCGTTCTAACCCAAAAATAAAAATCTGGGGGCACGGCAGTGCCCCCACAAGTCGAGCAAGAAAGCGTCACGGCCGTACCATCCTTTTCTCGAAGCAATTCAGACCATTTTCGACCCCCTGTAACTTCGTTGTGGATAAAACTAGAAGACTGAAATTTTCAGTAACCATGCAGGCTTGTAAAGACACGGTATATTTCAAATTTCATTCAATTTGAACCAGTATTTTAAGAATTATAACGGGTCAAAGTTTAAAGTTTTGTCACTCACTGACTGACTGACTGACTGACCGATCATCAAAAGTCTAAGGCACTTCTAGCAGACCTAGAAGCTTCAAATTTGGAATATAAGTAGTGTTTGGTGTATGAATCAAGGAAAAACTAAAAAATCTAGAAAATACCGCAGAAAATTAAAATTAAAATTAATTCAGTAAAAAAGACGCTAGATGTCGCTATTGACGGAACATTTTGTGCATCGCTCTTTGAATTTTAATTAAATTAAAATATAAAAACATCGTTTTGTGTGCTGATTTGTGTGTGATGTGCTGGGACTTGTACTAAACTATGTTATTCAAGCACTATTTATGAATATTTGAATCAGATTTTACGAAAATACGGAAGTTTACCCTCCACCGAATTTTAATTCATGAATGGGGCTTTTGTCGAGTAATTTATGGAAATTGTGAAGAAATCACTGAAGAGGAATTCAAAAATTAGCATACTACATGAAATGTGAGTTAATTCAGTACAATTATTTAATTGAATCATCGACGACAGCGCCATCTAACTGAAACTGCAAAACAATCAACGATCGTTGCGCGCCATCTATTAGTTCTGCTCGGAGCTACTGTGATTGGGCACTCAAATCAACGTACGATTTAGTTCCACCTACTATCATCAACAGAGGGAGCTGTACATATGATTCGCAATGAATGCGACTTGCGACTCGCGTTTTTGACCATTCTTGTTCTTGTTGGAAGTGTTAAAGCGCAGGAATCGTCAATTTGTGAATACAACAGACTAAGAAGCATTTACCGTCCAGATTTGTCAAAAATTGAAACATCAAAGCCTCCCAGAAAAACGCATAGAGACAGGGAGTGGGCTCTTAGAAAAACTGTAGCTGAAGCTCAAGAAGTAGTACCGGAAAAGAGAAAACGGAAGACCTACAAAAATAAGAAAAGTTCATAAGTCAGAGAGAGGGCTTTAAGAAAATTCGTTGCTGGTAGATATACATATATACAATAAGTAGAAGGTACCGAAAAGGAAAAAATTAGAACTGTCTACAAAATACAAAAAGAAATGAGATCCTATCAAAAACAATACTTGTCAAAAAAACAAGTCTCGCAACTCAGTTGTTCTGCGGTAAAAAGTTGTGAGATCCATGTAATACCAAGTCGGTTATTAATTTATTCAGTCTCTACTTAAGCGACTTTCTGTCTTAATACGTTCAGTCTCTAAGACCACGATCGTGGTCTATAACAATTGAAAATCAATTGTGTCTGGAATCTCCGTACTCGAAGCATTAAGTTGTTACTTAATAATTAACAGCATCTTATAGTGACGCATATCAATATTAAAATTCTTTAATGTTTTATATAAATATGTAGAGACTTGGCCATCGCCTGAAAACACGTGTTAATTCAATCGCCTGAAAACACTTGTAAATTCAATTATTTAGTGCGATGGCCAAGTCTCAATATATTTATATAAAACATTAAAGAATTTTAATATTGATATGCGTCACTATAAGATGCTGTTAATTATTACGTAACAACTTAATGCTTCGAGTACGGAGTTTCCAGACACAATTGATTTTCAATTGTTATAGACCACGATCGTGGTCTTAGAGACTGAACGTATTAAGACAGAAAGTCGCTTAAGTAGAGACTGAATAAATTAATAACCGACTTGGTATTACATGGATCTCACAACTTTTTACCGCAGAACAACTGAGTTGCGAGACTTGTTTTTTTGACAAGTATTGTTTTTGATAGGATAAACAGTTTATGGGAACGTAAAGCAGCGTCGGGGAGTCCACTTCTGATTTGCTGTAAGCTCTAACAGCTCCTTCAGAACCTGTTATCATGATGTAACAACTTAGGATATGTTACTGACAATGTATTTAGAAGGACTTGTGATGGAAGTTCACAAGTATTTATTATGTAGATATATTTAGCCATTCACAACTACAGAGACTTATGACAAATTTATGACTCATTTATGTTAATTTTACTATTGATTGTAGAGTTCGTTGTTGTACGACAGACGGTTTTTGTTGATTCATATTCTGAGGAACAGTATATGATTGGAAGTGGAATCATTAGATAAATATGAATATAATTATGGATTTAAGTATACACAGCTTCGTGATACCGGTTTTTCGGTGTAGCTGGAGCTAGACTGGTGTTTTAGCTCAGTTTTTTGTCTCAATAATCTGTATTTGTTTTAGATTAGAATATACACTAGAAATAATATTTAGTACGGAACAACTGGATAAAACTTGTCCATGAATATTTGTCCCTTGGTTCAGATATTACATATTCCGTTTGCTATAGTTATCTATAAGTTATTTATCGACTTACATATTAAACTACTTTTATTATTATTAACAAATACAATCAACCCAATTAGTTGTCGAATTTTTATCGAAATGAAAAAACAAAAACAAATTGGGATTGAGAGAACAGGAGTGCATTCACTAATGATGGACATTCTTACAACCTCAAGCTTGGCTTACGATATATCTAGTTCCCAAAGTAACAAGGATTAATATCGAATGTCGTCAACAAATATCTCCTCGAGCCGTATGTAACGATATTTGTTCTCAGTGAATGAATCTGTTTCCATTGAATAATCAACCGCAGAGCGAAATAAAACAAAAAAACATTCCCGAACCGATTTGCATGTGTTTATCATTTTAGGCTCGATTTCCTTATGAGTCGTACTATTTACACATCGCCATACGTGGCTATACGGAATTATTTATCAATGGCCGCAGCTTCTGTGTAGATACCGCGTGTGAATCACTCCCACGTATTATTGTGTTCTCAGAAGATATTAGTAACTGAATATCATTAAACTGTCGTTAAAACTACGTAATAACGGCGTTTTAATTGAGAATTGTAGAGGTATAGGTAGACGTAAGTCATCGATTTACAAGGTCCTTAGGTCCTAAGCCAATAACTTGAAAAATGGCCTGGATTGCTTCGAGAAAAGGATGGTACGGCCGTGACGCTTTTGGTTCGACTTGGCGGGGGCACTCCCGTGCCCCCAGGTTCGCGTTTCGATTTACATGTAGTGAAACACTCACATGTTGGTTTAGTTCTGTTTTATTGCGGACTGCTATACGCACAAGAAAAACAAAGGCAATATATTAAGTATTTCCCTTCTAAAGAAAACAAAAACAAAAGTATATATGGGAATCATCAAACAAATACAAAAATGAATTATAACGAGTATTTCATTTTACTGTAAAATAAGAACATATCAATGTTCATTCTTTTAAAAATAAATACAATGCTATATGCAAATGCCAAACCTTTAGAGACCACCAATACGAAATATATCAGTTGAAGTGTTGAGGTTATTTGTTATTAATGCTATGTTTGGGGTTGAACTTAAATCTTACACATATATAAAAAGCTAATGTTCGTACGTTAAGACAGGGTTTTCTCTATCGCCACTAACTCTAGATCTAGATCTACTTCCCGTTGGAGTAGTGAATAAATACCCCTTGGTCTCCTGACGAAAGTAAGGGAGTTTGGTCGCGATAGGTAGAAGTGGGTCTGTCCTTGTCTAACTCATGTGAAGGTCACATGAAAACTTCTGGAAAGTTCTGAAAATTTCTATAATGATTTAAAAAGAGATACATTTACTCTACGTTTATGCCAAATAAATGTCTACCCGTGCGAAGCCGGGGCGGACCGCTAGTTATTATTAATTCTACGATAGTATTTTTCTTTTTCTTATCAGCGTAAAACACGTGCAAACAGTGCCTTATTAGTCTCACCTAATTAGGTGTTGATATGGTCAACGATTTTACGCGTTGGTTATATTTTAAATGTGTAATATCGTAATACTTATGTATGTCCTAGAATATACGAAACATAGAAAACAGTGTTTCACTTACCCAAAGCTGCTATGAAGTACAAACACTGAAGTCGGTAGAGCGCCATTTATTGTTTGGACCTGAGCAACAAAAGATTACATCATCATCAGCCGGGAAGCGTTCAAAGTTGGATGGGCCTCCTCCAAGAGATAATATACCGATTTAAAAAATAAAGAATAGTGTTGTGCTGATTCTTTCAATATTTTTATCGATATATTTAAGTATTTCAAGCAACGAGACCAGTGACAAAGCTGTAAAGCGCACTTCAAAATTGTTAAATGGAATATTGATTACTTTGGGGGGTTCCAAACATTCGATAATAAAAAAATGTATGTCGGTACATCCGTCTGTCACAGCCCAGCTGATTATTACAGGAACTGTTACTGTTATCAACTATAGTTTTTAAATAATCTTCATCATCGACATCGACAAACTAATGTGTTCGGGAAAGTGAACCTTATTTCAATGTAATTATATCTTTGCGTTTTCCCCATGGATCGGAGCCCTTGGTACGTGAATCCGACTCGCACTTGGACGGTTTATTTTACAAAGTTAAATCTTGTAATCATCCGATTCGAGTTTAATTTTTTTTTAAACATACTAATTCAATTATACTGTGAATCCGAAAGCAACTCTGTATGTTTGTCACCTTTCCACAACTTAATGGTTTAACTAATTTTGATAATATTCGGACGTGCTATCCCGACATATTCCTTTTCCTGTGGTATAATAAATCCCCTGAAAACATCTCGTTGCCAAAGAATTTTAGAACAAGTTAATTACCAAAATCAGTTATTCTATATTTTTTAAGCATTCTTGTTTTTAAAAAGCTGTTGAACCAATATAATTCTTAGAAATAATGTAGTTGTTTATCATAATTTTTATCATATGTTTATCATAATAGGGGTCTAATTGGATTCAGGTACTCGTTACCAAAATATTCATTTATTATATATATATTCATTTCATTTGAACAGATCCTCAAATATCCTCTACTATACGATTAAGTATACATCATATATATATAGATATATACCTAGCAGAGTGGGCAGGCCAGTAGCAATTACCTGTGTATATAGGTTTTAAGTATATTGACTGATAAAACGTTAGCAATAACCAGATAAGACGCTCACAAAAGAAGTTAAAAGTAGGGAGTACTGTTCAAAATATGTACAGACTTATATCGAATGTATGTCCTACATTAATCTCGTAACTTAATTGTAAACTTACTCAAGTTAACTTTAACCCAGCAATCCGGTATCGGGCGAGACGGCGAACACTTTCGCACTGCAAAACCAGCTTAAAAGCCAACCAGTTCGATGTGTCTAAAAATACCTCAGCCCGATGAGGGTATATCAAGTTCAAGATCCCGCACAGACAGCTTGATTCGAATTTTTAATTAGCACTGTATCACTGGATTAGTGTCGCGGCGCGGCGCAGGCGAGGCGTGCGCGTGAGGCGGAGAGTTGCGGCATTCTGCGCCTGCACACTCAGCAAGTCAGCAGCCAGCCACCACGGGCTTCCAGTCGCTGACCTCACCGATGCAGGAAGCTTAGCATGAGTTGATTGATGCGGCAACAAATGCTCTTCAATCGAACGATCGTCGTCGTAAATTTTCGTTAAGCCGGACATAAATTTTAATGATCTTCGTGAGTTAACCATGTGTTAACCAAATGAATAGATGTGAAACCAAAAAATTTAATTGACACCATTTATAAACACTTGCTTGAAAAAGTTCTTGAACAATATTAGTAGAGATTTTACGGACCCATTTTGTTTTCGTACTAGATTCTTACATACCACTTTCATTAACATAATCAGCCGGGAAACGTGCACTGCTGAAGACAGACCTCTCCCACTTACAGCGATTCTCCGCGATCCATCTAGTAGGGAGTAGGGGCTGACGTCCCGGTACACGTTTCCCGGTACGTAGTTGCCACTCGAACCAGCTACTTACGAGTAAGTCTAAACAAAAAGGAAACAAATAGTACAAAATTATTTGTACATGTATGCTATGAATACAGTGACATATATGATATAGTATTTGTTGTTGTAATTATGTGTGTGTGAGTGTTATTATGTATTGCGGAGCATACCTAAGTAACTACACGTACCTACGTAGTCAGTAGCTGCAAGCAGCTGCAGGACCGGCTTGAATGAGTCGCTGAACTCGAAATTATGCTCCAAGATATGCCAAAACGAGCAACATTGTAAGTCAACAACGCTTTTATAGGGTACATAAACAACGAACATACGAAAACATACATTCAATAATAATTTATAATTTTTTTTTAAAGTTTTTGGACTGCGACTTCCGAATGCCCCGTGTCAAAGGATCTGTGCGTTTAATCGTGAAAAATCAACAGAGATAGAGGAACAGAGAGGTGGGTCACTTTCGAATTTATAATTTTATCATTTGTACAGTTAAAATATATTAATACCCCGCCGCTTTCCGTGTTACCCAAAACCTACAGCTTGGAAAAACTCAGACGAAGAGACACCTTCTAGTGCCTTGTAGCTAGACCAACGTGTAAAATTCTCGACCTCATGATATTGTGGTGAAATCTTTTATGTATACAAAAAACAAAAATACGAAATATCAGAGCAGCCACTTAAAAATATTGTTCATCAACTTTATTGCTTTTACCATCTCTATATTTTGTATTTTAAAGGTCCAAATGCCTATTATATAGTTACTGAGAGAGTTACATGTAACCGAGTTGAACGTTATACCGCAATGACCGCCAATTGTGGTTCGTGTGTGCTTGCAATAATCGGTAAAACTGAATGATCAAAAGCTTTACCTATTGATGCCGGTACTTAAACGCCTGCGAGGTGATTGATCATTGATTAAATATTTAAGGTTAATGGGGCGGTCATAAGTCGGTATTAAGATTTAGCATATCTTGATAATTGCGTGCCGTTATGTAGCCAACTTTCTCGCTCCGTGTGGGCTGACCTCTTGCAGGAGTTGAACTCCGCCCCTTGCGCCCGCGCAAATAGCACTATTGATATAGTACGTCCACTATTTGCACTATTTTCGCAATCCAGAATTTGTCATGCTGCAGGGACCAGGTCTCCAACACCGGACATGTGTTTTTTAAGTAACAAGAAATATGATATTTTGTACATTATCTAGTCTTAAAAAAGTTTTTTAAAAAAGTTATACGTTTAAAATAATAATATATAGTAAAAGAAGTGTGTGTGTGAGTGTGTGTGCGTGTGCGCGTGTGCGCGTGTGTGTGAGGTGTGTGCGCGCATATAATACTCACGAGGAGCCCAGGAGCAATTAATCACTACGTTTATACCTACCACAAACTATATAGAGATCCTAAATACCTACTTGTTTATGTCATCTTTTGCTGTCATGTGTGAAGATGATTGTGAATATGTGTATTCACTATAGTGATTAATGATTGACCGTTGCCTTAAATCGAAATAAACGAAAATGACATCATCATTTCATTCATTTATTCAAGATATAATCATTATATACTCAATGATATAATCTGTGGTACAAAGCATTTCACATTTTTGAGGTTATTTTGGTCGTGATCTGATTACTTGCTCAGTGGTGATCTGTGTTTTGGGTCTACTGTTTTGGTCTTGATTTGATTTGGTCGAAAACATAGTGATTATATGCTCCTAGGATTTGGTCTGCGGTTTTATTTAGGTGTTAATTACTTGCGTATGAGCTTACCGTTTAAAGTTGGTTAAAATGGATCCATCTATATTATGTCTTCATTTTACTAACACTTAGCGTGTGATATATATTGAAAAAGATTTTTAATATGCATAAAAAATGAAAAACAATTAGAAAACCATATTCAAAGAAGATGAAGAAGTGTCCAAATTCGGGCAAGAAATACAAACAAAACGGTGTTTTCATGAATGAGGAAAAACAACTGTTAAAGGAACACTTGATTTTGGAAGAAGCACTTTTACACCTAAGGAAGTCACAAACCGAACAAGCTAAAGGAGAGTTGATACAGGTATCTTCAAGTAAGCAGCGATATAATTGTAGGACACTGAAACTGATTATCGATCTTGCATCCAAGAAGAGAGAGCTCAAGCAGAGAAACTCCAAATCGCAGGCAGACAATTCGAAATCACTGGAAGCGAGAATACGGGAATTGAGAAATTGGTGTAAAACCGTTGGCAAGCGGCAGAAACCAAGCACGTGTGCTGTACCGTGCAGCCATAGATCTAGACATACTGCGTGTAACCATTGTTGCAATAAGACTCCGAGATGTTGCGTCCCTGCAACCAGTATTTGCAACACCAGAGGTCGTGATCGTCTTAGGCCTGATAATACAAAACCTCTGTTTTTAAGCCCCTGGTATTCTTCCGGTTGTAAAAGTACTAATCAGCAGTGTATCAATTTAGTGGCTATACTGTTGTTTCCAATTGTGGCATTGTTTTGTTGGATGCCGCTCTTTATCTGCTTAGCGATCCTCAAATGCTGCTGTTGTTCAGGTTGTAACCATTATTAAAACGTAACATGAGATTTACACGGTTTCTTAATTTTCAGTATTTCCGAAATCAGGCAACAAATAGAACTTTAGCATTGTAATTGAGATTCTTAGCTTTGAAATTATATCAGAGCTCCGTAACCTATTACCATCTATCCATCCATCTTGATCCATCCATCCATCTATATTGATCTATATATACTCGTAGTTTGTGCGCCGATCCGTGATACTTCACTTCCCTGCTAGATATGGCGCAGAAAATTCACGTATAGCATGCGCGGGCTATTCACACATGCAAGCGCGTGTATACAAAAGTCGTTGTTCGACAAAGAGATTTAAATGTATATAGTAGGTATTATTTAAATGTCTTTGTTGTTCGATGTGTGCCGATATCACGACATTTGTTCAAAGTGTCTGATGTGTGCTATTTATTACTATATTTAAATCTCTCTGGTACTGATTATATTAGAGCCAAGAATGTGAAAACGCTTGTCCTCATATTTATACTGTGATGTGATATCGTGATCAAAGAGAGCACCAAAGTTGAAAAACAGATGTACAAAATAATAAAATAAGCTATAAAAATAAAATAATAACCTATAAAAATTATAATTATATTACATAATACCTAATATTTTTTTAGTTTAATTTATTGATATTTGAGTCTAAAAAAGACAACAAATAAGAGATAACAATTTAAACATTGGCACGTCTTGTAACACATCGCTAGGAGCATTTAATCACATCGCTCCGGTTTGACAACTGACATATTTGATAGTTGGCCAGTGGTACTAAAAAGTAGCTCCTTCCCTCCAAAGTATTAAAACAAATGGCGCCATAATTTGCGAAAGAGAATATATACATAGTATATTTATCGCATTCTGTCTTATGTTAATTGAATGATGTTAGAATGTCCAGCATATAGTTATTTGGATCCTGATTCATATAATCTTTATGTATGACATACTATATTTATGGCATAAGTTATATTCCCTTTTGGTAGTAGTCTCTTTCGTCTATTAGACATCAGTGAGTATTATATTCTTTGGATATCACAGACTATACTGTTTGATAGTTTTATTTTCTTTGTTTCCTTTAGATTTCCTTCACATACTTGTTCAGTGCACTGAGCAAGTAAAGTTCAGTGTTCCTTCATTTTGAAATGTTTATTATTATAAAATATTAGTAGCAATATTTCTATTTTTTGTAACATGTATCAATTTTTTATTGTTATTTTCTTTTGAGAAATATAATTTTTTAAAGCATTTATTTTCTTGTACATATAGGAAACATCAAAATAATATCCAAACGATGGAAGACGAAAACCTAATTCTTCGAGTTGTAAACTTTGAAGATCCAAGTGAGAGAAGTCTTAGTATACACGAAAGGTATTATGAAAATCTAAGAGCGTTTGACAAACTATATGCTCAGAGATTGATGAAGGCTGATAAACAAGCGAGGTATAAGCAGGCAAAGATCAATATCGCAAACCTGAACATGCAATATAACAAAGTTTCAAAACCAATATCGAACCAGGATGATAATATGAAAAATAAAAAAGGTGATATTGTTGAACAGTGGCAAAGCGCCCCTGCCCACGTAGTTATAAAAGGTAATAACTGCCATTGAAATAAACAACAAATTTTTGTAGTCTCTACTCTATCAAAAAGGTTGTTCATATTCTTCCTCATCAAATTTATGTATTTTTATTATTAATTGCAGACAGCACTAGATGTTTCGGGAAAAGTAAAAGTACGAAACAAATATACAAACCGAAATCTAAGCTATGCAGACATTACAATGATAATATTGAAAACATTGGTTCGACCGGAAGATATGAAAATAAAACACAAAAAGGTAGATGTATAAGACAGACATATAATACATTCGAGCTGTTGTTACAGCTATTACTAAAGGGTGAAATGAGAGAAATATAAAACTACTAATTGCAATGAAAGGCTCATGTAATGATTCAGATACGCACTGCATTAGATTTCGTAACCAACCATTGCGTACCGAACAGCACGAATATCATTACTTCTACTATCACCAGTACCTAATCCAAAAGTGAGTTTGTTGGTTGTCTTTCAAGCAGCAGCGTAGCAACAGATTGACGCCACATTTTACATAGAGATATTTTATATACCGTATAGTAAAGTACACTTTTTATCCCAGTAAAATGTTCTGTGGGATGATCGATTCTGAAGTTCACACAGGCACAATCGCGGACAAAAGCTAGTATAAAATTATAAACATACATTTCATTTCTGTTTTAGTGAAACATGAAAAAAAGTTTATCAACTTTGACAACTTGAAGGCGCTGTTATCACATCACAGAAGCCTTTGCTCCGCTGGTGTCAGTCATAATGAATTGTCTCGTTTGAAAAAAAGGAGAAGAAACACAAAGCCAAAATATCTGAAAGATCACAAGATGCAAGAAAAAATAGACAATAACGTAAACATTCTGTTTACTAGAAGAAATAGTGGTCAAAATGAATTGATTAGTCAATGTACCAGTATTAACAAGGAAGTATTGCATCCTAAAAGCTGCAAGTCTGTTGTTAATTCATATATTCAAAAAGATTACCAAAGAAATCTGGAAAATAATATGATACGATCACCCCGTCCTATTATTAAAACTTCTCGTAAGAAAACACATTTAAGATTAAGAAATAAAAACTATACACAAACTTGGAGCCAAGGAAACATTGCCAAGGTTTTTGGTCCAAAAAAAGAAGGCAGTGCAAGTGAACGTACTTTGAGTGAAATTGATAACAGAAGGGATGTCGAAGTTTATCAAGCCCAAGAAGGTGGTTTTGGTGATATTGCTATTGGTTCCAATGTAACTACTAAGAAGTGTGCTGATTTAACCGCTATAGTTGAAAATGGAGTCCTTTGTAGTACTAAACCAAAAGTATTACATGATAAGCTATCTTCGTCCAACTCTTCCAATAACTTTATAAAGTACATTTTGCTCGTCTGCATCATAGTAGCATGGTTTCCATGTATCATCGCGTATCTGTTGTTGTGGTTGATAACGTTCCCTTTAAGGCCGCATTTTAAGAAATGGAAGGTAAAACGAAATACGTCTCATGACAAAAGGCCTGAAAATAATCATGAATTTCGGCCTTCATTAAAGAAATTGATTACAAGAGTTGAATTGTTTCACAAAAAATTATATAAGACGGCTACATCTTTGTTACGGAGCAATGAAAATTGTATTTGTTTAGAGAAGAAACCTCATCGTAATAAGCAGTACCATCTTCGTTACTCATCACACAGAGGATGGGTATTAATACCAAAGATAGTTAGTAGGAGACAAATAAATCCAGAACATAAAGAAACAATATCTGAACATTTGTACTGGGAACATAATAATGTTCGTCACGTCGTCGAAGGTCGTATTTCAGACAATAGAGAAACATATTTAGGTGAAGCTAACTCACCAGTGGAACGTAGTTGTGATGTTTTGACTTGCCTTATAAGGCCTTCGTTCCCACGCAATAAAATCTCAATCTCTGCAAAGTCTCGTAACGAAGTTATTTCTTCGCATTTACCTACTATCCCAGAACGCCCTTCACGAAAATCTCGGTCCGAACACGACAGTTTTCCTGGATCTAAAAGTCGCCCTTGTGGGACATGTTTAGCTTCCTGCTCCAGTCTCGCTTGTATAGCAAAATTATCGGGTAAAATATTAAAGCTGGATACTGGTCATAGCTGTATAGAAAGATGTGGCCCGGTAATAAAAAGTGCAAAACTGCGGGACATTAAAAATGCTGAAAAAAGAAGAAAAGAAGCTGAAGAGAGAAAAAGAGCCAGTAAACAAAACAATAGTATCAAAAATCCAGACGGAAGTAGAAGAGGTAGTAAAAGAAATAGTAATATACAAAATTCTAATAAAACCAAGCGAGGCAGTAAAAGTAAAAAGGCCGATGATATAAAAAATTATGGTAAAAGTGGAAGAGGTAGTAAAAGTAAACAGTCAGGTAAAAAAGACAGTTCTCAAAAAAGTACGGACAGGACTGGAGATCCCGGAGAAAACCAATCAATGAAAGATATAGAAAATATATACAGATCAGGTTCTTTAGCAGAACTAAAGAGCAAAGAAGTAGAAGAAGGAAAAACATTTGCTGATGGTAATGAAGATACAGATAAAAAAGGAAATAAAATTAAAGGTATTTCAGATAAAGACGACAGTAAAACTTTTCATAACACATCAAAAGACAAAAAATCCAAGTCGGTTGAAAAAGGCAAAGGAAAATCAGGTTTTGACGAAAACTTAGGCAAGATAGATGATGGTGTATCTGGTAAAATAAGGCATTATTGGAACAGGTTGAAGAGTAAAGCAAACCGCTGCTGGGGAACAGAAGAAAGTAATTTCGTATGCGAAGTCTACGGCCTTAAAAAGGAGAATGCATGTTGTAAATTCCTCAGTGGTTTGTCTGAGTTTTATCATTATTTTAAGGATTGGTACAGCACAGTCGCGAGTTTCTTCGTAAGTTGTTTGGTGTGTATTATTTGGTGCCCTGCATATCTATGTTTTTATACCATCTATAAACTTTGTACGTCTTGTTATTTCTTATAAAAAGTTTTTTATTGTTATATTCCATTCGTGTTTGATTAGTAACTAGCTTTTTCCAGTGCGGATATCAGAAATTCCATTTCAGCGAGGTAGGTCACAACCAAAACTGTTTCGTAGAAAGTCAGACATGCTTCTGCACACCCCGTAAACGACTTTGGGATTAGTTATTATTTATTATGTTTTGTGTGGGGAAGTCTGATTCATAAGAGGACATTTAGGTATGGTATACAATGTTATATGTATTTATTATTTCGTACGTAAGTACAAAAAATTAAAGAAAGGGTTTTTAACACATTAGGGAATCTGGTTTTGAAACGGATGTTTCTGACAATAAAACTGACAGTAAATATGAATATTCAGTAATCGTTTCCATCCAAGGACCTTATTATAAGGTCCTTGTTTCCATCTTTAAAAATGTGTGGGGGCGGACTCGACAGACCGAAATCGTACCATACTCTTATAAATGGATAAATGAATATGAAACCGACCGCTCGGAATCTTACTACGGAAACTTCAGACACGTAGTTATTACTTGCTCAGTGCACGCACAGTATATACACCCCTTAATAATGTAGTCTCTGTGGCAGAAATTTGGCAGAAATTGTCAAAAAAGGTGATAATGGATTTTCTCTATTTTGAAATATTCATTGTTAATATTATATTTTTATTTTATTTCAGTTTTTTATAACATGTACAATTTTCTTACAAGCTTTTATTTTTTATTTTATTAAAAATATTTATTGACGACAGAATCTAGCTCTTTTCAAAACGCTAGAAATATATCCGAACTATGGACAACGAAAACGTTATTCTTCGAGTAGTAAACTTTGAAGACCCAAGTGATAGAAATCTTAGTATTCACAAAAGATATTATGAAAATCTAAGAGCGTTTGACAAACTATATGCTCAGAGATTGATGAAGGCTGATAAACAAGCGAGGTATAAGCAGCCAACTATCAATATCGCTAACCTGAACATGAAATATAACAAACTTTCAAAACCAATATCGAACCACGAAAATAATTTCGAAAATAGGGAAAGAGATAATGTTGAGCAGAGGCGAAGCACCACTGCCCATGTAGTTCTAAAAGGTATTAAAAATACATTAAAGTTATGAGTTTAAGTAATTTGTCCGTGTTGTTCATTACAAAATGTTTGTATTAAAGTTCGAAGCAATTAGAGGAACTTAAATTGAATCAAGGTTACATTGATCAAATTGGAAACCGAGATTCGATCGGAAGATACGAGAATCCGACACAAAAGGCTAGAGACCGATTGGAACCTTTGCTATTTATAGATTATATTAGTATCTAACGAAAGAGGCAACAGGAAAATCACAAGTAATATAATACTGCAGAGCGGAAAATATTTATGCGAAATAAAAAAAAACATCTTGATTTTGAACCCAGTAGTGCCAAATTATAAATTGAAAGATTGTAAAATACATAATATATCTCGTTCGGAATGTGTTGATTTTCTCGTACGGTGCTGGCTATATAGGCATATGCATAAAACTATGTATATGTAGTCGAAATTAATATAAAGATTGGACTAGCAAAGAACCGGCACAAAATGTATGAGAAAAACCGTTCGGTGGGATTGGTTGAAATTGGAAAAAATAGTCTGTAATACGGTTATCAATTGTGTAACCAGTTTTGGAAATATCGTTATTTTAATGTTGAAACCACCACGTTCAAACTGATGAAACAAATATTAACTTTATCACTTTTGGTCTCATATCCGTGGCCTTATAGTTAGTCGAATCCGTGGCCCAGGGGTTACACGATTGGTCTCGAAATCCAGAAGTCCCAGGTTCGCTTCCCAGTGGGGGTACCTATCGGTACTAGGTTTGTTTTTAAAAATAGGGACAACTATTCGCTCGATTTGAATGAAACTTTGGGAACGTTAAATAATGTCTAGTTTTCGGAATATTTTAATATTGAAACAATTTATGTGACAATGTTACAACTTATGGTACCAATGACATCGGTAGCCGAGTTGTCTGAGCGTTAGACTCATCGCACAATACACGTGGAAGATCCCGGGTTCAATTCCCGATGGGCACATTGTCAAAAAATCACTTTGTGAGACTTTTCCCAAGACATAGCAGTTTGACTGACGGACGGAAAAGTAAGATGATTACGTGCTTCGGAAGGCACGTTAAGCCCGGTAACAGTTACTATCTACGACAGGTAGTAGCTGCATGAACCATTTCAGACACCTAGGAACTTTCACACTCACAGTAGAACTCTGACACTAGGGTGTGAAAGGTCGGTCATCAACCTTACAACCTACACGATAAAAAAAAATTATGTAAAAATATTAACTTTATCGCTGTTGATTATATATCCGTGGCCTAGGTTACCATTTCCGTGGCCTAAGTTACTACATGCATGGACTCTCAGTCCAAAGGTCCCACGTTCGATCCACAGTGGGGATACTGGATTTGGCTTTGGTTAGTGGTATGTTTTATGTCTACCTTTGAGTTACCTTAGTCTGAAGTGAGGTGAAATGAAGGCTAAGTACTAACTCAAGCTAATCTGACCGAACGGTTCCCACTGGGAAGCAAAAGGTGATCATATCAGAGTTCCTTTTTTCCGTTAGAGGTACGGCACCCTAAAAGCGGCATTACGCACATTAACATGTTTTTTGTTGTTGTAGTGAATCATGACAGAAAGTTTATAAACTTCGACAACTTAAGGGTGCTGTTATCACGTCATAGATGCATTTGCTCCGCTGGTGTCAATCAAAGTGAATCATCTCGTATGAGAAAGAAAGAAAAGACAATGATAGATCTGAAAGATAAGTGGCTGGAAAAAAGCGATGAAAAAGTCAATATTCTGTTTGTTAGAAGAAACGGCGAGCAAAAGGAAATAACTAGTGCATGTGACAGTTTGAATGATAAACTACCGCACTCTAAAAGCTACAGGGCTCTTGGTACTCCAAATGTTCACTTAGACTACCGAAGAAATCGGAAAATTAATATCAAACGAATAACCCGACCTGTCATTAAAACGTCCTATAGAAAAACACATTCACGATTAAGAAACAAAAGTTCTATGCAAACTTGGAGCCAAGGAAACATTGCCAAAGGTTTCGGTTTTAAAAAGAAAGGCAGTACGAGTGAACGTACTTTGAGTCAAATTGATAATAGAAGGGATGTCGAAGTCAGTCGAGCCCAAGGTGGTGGTTTCGGTGATAATGCGGTTGGTTCCAATGTCAGAAGTAAAAAGTATGGCAAGCTTAACAGCACGGTTGACAACGGAGTCATTTGTTATAGTTATAAATCAACTGTACCACATGCTAAGCTGTCTCCTTCAAACTCTTGCAAGAAGATTGTAAAGCACACTTTGCTCCTCTTAATTATAGTAGCCTGGTCTCCGTGTATTATCGCGTATCTGTTGTTATGGTTACTAACCTTTCCATTGAGACCGTATTCTAAGAAGCAGAGAGTTAAACGAGAAGCATCTCGTGACAATTGTCCAAAAAATCCTGATGATTTTTTGCCTTCATTAAAAAAATATTTTCCGGATATTGAATTATTTCACAAAAAACCTTATAAGATGGCTACATCGTTGTTAAAAAGTAAACATGTTATACGTTTTGATCGGAACCCTGATCGGAATAAGCACTACAATCTTCGTCACTCATCACACAGAGGGTGGGTACTAAAACCGGAAATAGTAAGAAAGGAAGAAATACATCGAAAACATAAAGAAACATTGCACTCGGAATGTAGTAATATCTTGATGCCTTTTCGAGGTCGTACTTCAGGCCATAGAGAAGACTATTTAGGTGTGACGAATTTACCACAAGCAGTTCAAACTTATGTATCGACAGTGGATCGGAGTTGCGATATTTTAACCTGTTTTACAAGGCCTGCGTTCCCGCATAATAAGAGACATGCACGATCCAACAAAGAGTCGCGTAGCGATATAATTTCTACCCCAACATCTACAAGCGAAGTGCATAATTCCGGACACTTACACACTCCAAATGATGCCAGGTCTTCTAGAGTCCGTCGCCGTTGTAATACATGCGCTGCCGCCACCTGCGCCACTCTAGCTGCCGTTGAGAATTATTCGGAGAAGAAAGTAAACGTTCAAAAAGAAGGATTCACATTACATAAACCAAGTAGTATATGTGGTGAAAAATGTCGTGTAAATATAAAAAGTAGTAAAAGCAAGAAAAAAGATCGTAAAAAAGACAAGAAAAAAATTTCTAAAAAAAAGAGCGATAGTAAAAAGGCTAAAAAAACCAAATTAGTCAAAAAAAGAAAAGAAGATTTTCTGAATTCGGACGAACCTACTAGCGCAGAGGATAGTTATCGAAATTATGATTCCCGACATTATCACACTCCCAAGTCTTCTAAAACCCATCGCCCTTGTGTTACATGCGCTAGCTCCACCTGCGCTACTCTTGCTGATGTTGAGGGTTTTTGGGAGAAAAAAAGGCAAATAAAAAAAGAGTATTTTACACTACATAAACCAAGTAGTATTTGCGATCAAAATTGCCGTGTAAATAAAAAAGGAGGCGAGTGTAAGAAGAAAAGTCGTAAAAAGGACAGTTTCCTGAAAAGAATTAGTATAAAAAAGAATGATACTAAGAAATCTGCAAAAATGAGCAAAGCTAGTAAAAGAACTACCGATATTAAAAAGCCTGTCAAAAGTAGCAAAGCTAATAAAAGGAATGCCGATAATAAAAAGCCTGTCAAAAGCAAAAGAGGTGAGAAAGGTAAAAGAAACTCTGATATTAAAAATTCTGAGGAAAGCAAAGAAGAAAGTACAAGTAATTCAGATAGTATTGAAGATACTGACGAAATCAAAGCAGACAGTAAAATGAACAACAATATTAAAAGTTCTGAGGGCATCAGGAGAGACAGTAAAGGTAAAATAAATAGTGATACTCAAAATTTTGAAGAAAGCAACAGAGATAGTAAAAGTAAAAGAAAAAGCGCTCTTGAAAATACTGCCATGAGCAGAAGAGGTAGTAATGAAAACGGTAATATAAAAAACGCTGACGAAATACAAAATCATGCTAAGGGTAAAAGAAATAGCGATTTGAAATATTCTAATAAAAGCAAAAGTTTTGGTAAAATCAAAAGCATGATTGATGTGGTAAATTCAGACGAAATAAATAAAGGTAGCAAAAGAAACAGTAACATCCCACAATCTAATGAATCCATTAGAGACAGTAAAAGAACCAGCTTTAATGATAATTCCGAAAAAAATAGGAGAGGTAGTAAACTAAACAGTGACACTAAAAATTCTGAAGAATGCAGAAGAAATAGTAAAAATAAAAGCAAGAATAATATTCAAAATTGTGTTGAAATCAAAACAAACACTAACGGTAAAAGTAATAGCGATATCAAAAAATCTAACAAACTTAAAAGAGATAGTAAAATCAAGCGTAAAAGCGATGTTGGAAATTTGGACAAGATTGAAAATGTTAGTAATGTTAACAGCGATGCTAAAAATTATGTCGAAGGCAGGAAAGAAAGTAAAAGAAATAGCGTTAATAAACACCATGAAAACATCAGCCGAGATAGTAACATTAAAAGAAGCAGTGTTGAAAATTCAAAAGAAATAAGAAGAGATAGTAAAATTAAAAGGAACAGCGTTAGTGAAAATTCTGATCCAATTAGAAGAGATAGCAAAAGAAGCATTGTTGACGAAAATTCTAAAGAAATTAAAAGAAGTAGTAAAAGAAACAGTGACATTAAAAATTCTGAAGAATCCAGAAGAGATAGTAAAAGTAAAAGAAACAGCGTTAATGAAAATCCTGACGAACCCAGAAGGGACAGTATAAGTAAAACAAATGTCAAAAAAGACAGTATTCTGAAACGTTCAAGCAAGACCGGAAATCACTATGAAAAATTAAAAGACAAAGAAGAAGGGAAATCCCCTGGAGGTGACAACAAAGATCCAGACAAAAAACAAAAGAATGAAAAAGGAAACTTAATGTCTGATAAAGCAAATAACGAGCAAAACAAAACGGTTGATAGTGAAAATCTTTCCAAAGGTTTAGTTAAAAAGAAAGACAAGATAAATGTCAACAAATCTTTTAAAATAAAGCGCTGCTGGTGTAAACTAAAGAGCCAAGCAAACCGTTGCTGGGGAACAGAAGACAGTAATTTCGTGTGTGAAGTCTACGGCCTAAAAAAAGAGAATGCATGTTGTAGATTCGTCAGTGGTTTGTCTGAGTTTTATCATTATTTTAAGGATTGGTACAGCACAGTCGCGAGTTTCTTCGTAAGTTGTTTAGTGTGTATTGTTTGGTGCCCTGCATATCTATGTTTTTATACCATCTATAAACTTTGTACATCCTGCTATTTCTTATAAAGTGCTATTCCAAAATTTTACACAGTATGTTTTATTACTTCACAATTTTTGAATCGTTAAAAGCTTAACTACACAGCCATAGGCAGTTCGCCACCTCGACGTGTGCATTATTTGGTGTCCTGCTTATCTTTGTTTTTATACGATCTACGAATTTTGTGCATCTTGTTATTTCTAATAAAAAGTTCTTTAAACTCATGTTTTATTATTATTGTATACTTTTGTATGTATACGTTACGTACTTTGAAATTGTCTATAGCTAAGGAAAAAATAATAATGATTCAAAGGCCGCCCTCTAAACTAAACACTCTAGACGCTCCAATACCTGATGGTAAGTGACGACATGTGACGAGGCCATAAGGTGAAAATCTCGCTTTATTTTTACTCGCTTGTATTATGACGTAATATTTTGGGTGTAAAAAGTGGGGATATACTCGTATATAAGCTGTTGTTGTTGTTGACGATGATGATATACATAAATTCGTTACTTGAGCTTGTTTATTCGGCCCACACCATTACTTGTCCAGTGGCCCACACTAAAGGACCACGCCTCGGTTCCGTATGTCATCACTGGGAACACGAGAGAAATCTTTTGCATTTAGACGCTGTGGTATTTTGTACCAGAAGATACGTTGAATACATTTATGTACAGTTTATGGTGGTTTGTGTTGGTTTTGGGCAATTTGTCATAGTGAAATGCTAGGAGCATTTAATCACTAGTGAAATGATTTCATAAATTTGACATAAGTCCACGACGTCATTGTCATTGCAATCAAAACGCTAAAATTAAATGCTCCTAGACGCTAAATGTAAAAGTCTCCGATTAGGGACTGTACAAGTATTATATTTTACATTATTTAAGAGCGTTTGTTTTTACTTTATTTTATAAGATGTTTTTATATGAGTGCCTAAAATTTATCACTGAATTTATTCGATATCATGGGAGACGATTTTCCTGTTCCCCACCTTAGAATGGTGGAAAATGGTGGCAAAGATAGATTTCAGAAGGATTTAAATATAATAAGTCGTAAAAAAGGATTAAAACCTAAAAATGCAGTCTCAAACACACACGTGCTTAATGATAAAAATGCAAGGAAACTTTTGGGGAGTAATCCCTATACAAATAGAAATAGAAGCAATGTTAAAAAGAAACTATGTGATAAAGCTGCTAGAGGCACACGTATACCTTTAAAAGGTTAGCACGTTTAATTTACATTTGTATAATCCGAAAATATAGTGAATGAAACACATTGAATTAGTTCGTGAAAATGTCGTTGTTACAATAACAGGTACTTCTCGGAATTGAGAAAATAAACTACTTAACACGCATTTCAGATAGAACCGAAATGAAAAAAAGAAACTTACTATCTGGAATTAAGGATTTGAATCCAACATTACTAACTAATACATTGAATGACAGTAAAAATAAAATTCGATTAAACCGTAAGTAACGAGAAAAAGTTTCTCTATGGCGAGTTTCATTGTGTTGTTGTGATAATGCTTTTAGAAACGATGAAAATATTAATTTTGATTAAAGAAAGATTAAGAAAGAAAGAAATAACCTATCAAATAACAGACACATATTTTGATTTTGATTCATGAAATAAACTTAATTTAATTTTTTTAAAGGAAAACATGGAAGACATGAAAGGAAGGAGATAAGCATTGAGAATTTTAAGGTGCTTTTCTCACGGCATAGACGACTGCGATCGAGCGGCGCTAATCGATATGACGACAAGGTGAAGACAAAAATCGACGTTAAAAACCAGTTCGAAGGCAAAACATGTGACATAAGAGAAGATGATATAAATGTCCTTTTCACGAGAGAAAAGAAAGGACAGAATACATTGAATAGTCAGACTGATTGTCCAAATAAAGGCTATTCCATGGATCCATACCCGTCTAATAAATGCCATCAAAAGCAAAGAATGAATATAAAACGAACACATAAACCAACTAAGAAAAGTGCACGAAAAGTATTGAGACTTAAAGAAAAAAGTTATAGACCATCTCTACAACAAGGTAGTATTGCTAAGGAAAACGAATTACCAAAAGAAAATTATTTTCCGAAAAGTAGTTACAGAAGAGATCTTCAAGTTTATCACGTACACCGAGGCGGGTTTGGCGACACCGCTAATGACATCAAGAAATATTCTGATAAAGGCGTGGGGGAAAAAGTTGCGAATACTCCTAATTTAGCAATGGCATCTAAAAAGGTGCTTTTACCAAACTTTTGCACTATGCTTTTAAAATACTTTTTAGTCTTGTTAGTAATACTTGCTTGGTCTCCATGTATTGTGGCATTTCTGTTGTTATGGCTGATATCCTACCCCTTAAGACCACAGTTACAGAAATGGAGAGTTAAACGGAAGGCATATCAAGACAATCGTAAATATTTACACCGTCAATACTCGACAATCATGAAATGGATGAATAATGATAAGTGGTTTCACGTAAAACCGTTAGAGATGGTTTCATCATTACTGAAGGACGACGATGCTATAAAAATGCCAAAGCCTGATCAAAGTAAACAGTATGACATTCAACAATTATATCATAGAAGCTGGATATCCCAACCAAGAGGAACATGTGCAAAATTGAAGAGAAAAAGGCGAGGGCAACCAGATCACAGTTACAGCAAACACAATAATATTGTAATGCGTTGTGAGAGAGCTAATCCAGTACCCGCATTCTTATTAGGAGCAGGCGAAACACCTGTGCAGGTCATGAAGTGTCAAGTAGAAACATGCCAAGGTTGTGGGAAATCAATTAAAAAGAAGAAGAAGAAATGCAAATGTGAGACTGAGACATACGCACAAGAAATCGCTGAGAAAGAAAATAAAGAAAACACGATGCAAGAAGGTGTAGGTAGCAGATTAAAAGACACTATTATACGATTTGATCGCGAGGTGTGGGGCGGAATCCCCCAACATGGCCCGTGCGCAGGAATGTCTAGTCGATGCAGCTTCCCTTTTTTATCGTGCGTTTTCAAAATTTATGAAATGTTTGTAGAGTGTGCTTTGTGCTGTTTAGCTCTATGTATTTGGTTACCTTGTCTACTTTGTTTATATACAGTCTACCAAATATGTTTTCGTTGTAACATTATATAAACTAAGAAATGTATTGATTTGTTATTATTTATCACTTGGCCAACATCACACTGAACGATTTATTATGTGCCAGGTGTGTGCCAGGCATATTCTGCATAGAGAGAAAATTAGTCCTATGCCTTTAATTAACTCTGTTTTTACTGGTTTTTAAATTCTAGGTAAGAAAATTGGGCTCACCAAATTCCCAAAAGACAAACTTGCCAAATAGTCATGAAGCGCAGCATAATAGGGTCAATAAGTCGCGATAGAGTCAGAAATACTGTATCAGAATGAAAACGGAACTAACCGATATTTTTACTACGTATTGACCAACAAAAATAGACATGGACCGGACATATGAATGATGCATGAAAACCGAGGAAAATTGGTACACCATTGGCAAACGGCGCAGTTGTCTGAAATAAAAACTTCATTATTAATCTTATATTAAGAAGCGCAACACACGTGGAAAGTCTCGCTTTGTTTCCTTTCTTGCATTCCCCAGTTTGTATAGAACATCGCAGGCTGAATCATCTGATTGTCTCAAAACTAAGATGATTGCATGCTTTGAAAGGCATGTCAGGCGGAGGGTTCCGGTTGTTTTCTTTGAAAGCAGTCGTTAAGCCAAGTTAGAGGCATTCGGGAATCTAATTCTATTTTCTATCTAATTCTATATTCTAATCTACTTATATTCGAAAGCTATCGATCGGTCGCTTCCGAAATTCTTACGGTTGATTACAATTGATGCAAATCAACATTGATAGATGTCGCTATCGCCATATCTGGCGGTTCTTATAATAGAGCTTTTCAGACCGTAACGGGAAGCGATGGCAAAGCTTTCGCCCCGGACTGGCGAGAGACGCAGGCTCGAATCGAATCGAATGTCGATTTTTTCCCCTATTTTCAAAAGCTCATATATTTTGTTGTTGTTCTAAAAACAACTTCATCATCAACAGCTTATATATGTCCCTACTGTACATTTTATTAAGAAAACTGAAAAAGTGCATTCGGTCTTCTACTTTATAACCGAAAGTTAAGAATATCGAAGACTTGGCTGTATGGTGTTTTACCTCTGCCTATTCAGGTGGCAAATATCTTTAAAAAAGTAGTTGACAATTGACATTGACACTGACATCTTGGTGATTGACGTATATTACGTTTTTGTTTGCAGTTTGCACAAATTCTATCTGAATTTATGAAAATACGCTTTAAAGATTTTTCCAGAAATTGTTTAAAACTTATTCACTTTATGGTTTAATTAATTAATGCAGAAAGTGCACAAAGAAATACTGACAGTGCATTTACTTGATTGTGTTACAAAATGCAGTCTGCGGAGGAGAGAAGATCCCGTCAGACCACGGATTTAGCAGCTCTGGATCCCCCGGCAAGAGTTAAACAACTTGCTAACTACGGGGCTATGGTCGACGTAGATCCTAATGTTCCGCCTAGGAGGTAAAGATGATCATGGACTGTTCGGTCTGTAGTGTACCTTGCATCATCCATGGATGAGTCACTGATAAATAAGTTTATATACAGTTGCACTTTTGTAGATACTGATAAGATTAATATATATTTTAGGACTTAGAATCGTCATGATTTTTTGAAATTACTTGAGAACACTTTTTTCAGCAATAGGACAACTTGAACTTTCACTTTATATAAGCTTGGGAGTTGTCATCGAAGGAGCAGGTTTTAATAAAAGCACATTGTTAAAAAGTTAGATGATACCTTAACACCCCCTTTTGTGTACTCCAACCGAGAACATTATTATTGGCTTATTTAAATTTAAATGTGTAAAATAGTTTTCACAGAACTTAGTGTAATCTTTGTAAAGACATATAATTAACATTTAACATCCACACTAATATTATAAATGTAAAAAAGAGTTTGTTTGTGTCTCCTTTGCGTCATAACGGAGAGTGACCAGAAACGTGTTGTCTCTGTGGGATAATTTCTGAAGTACATACAAACAAAGTCACATGCAAAACGCTAGTATATCTTTACACACAAACTACAATGTGACTTTATTATTTTCTACTGTCTCCATCCTAAGATACATAGCTAATCATGAACAGTATTTGTCATGGTCATATGGTTTATTGCTTTCAATGAGTTTAAAGATGGTAACATACAATGTAAAAGTATCTCATGGACCCTGTTAGGGCATAACAACATTAAAATTCAAATGTGTACATATTCATCAAATTATGTCCTTGCAGATATTATCGATCTGGATTAGAGATGGTGAGAATGGCCAATGTCTATCTGGCTGAGGGCAGCCTTGAAAATGCCTACATTCTGTATATGAAGTTCATGACTTTGTTCCTTGAGAAGATTAGGAAGCACCCTGAATATGCTACAGTACCTACTCAGATAAAGGCTGTGAACCAAGCTAAATTGAAAGAGGTCATGCCTAAGGCTGAAAAACTAAAACAGAAACTGCTTGATCAATATGCAAAAGAACATCAGCATTATCAGGAGAATGAGGTATGGAGTTCATGTAATAAATAAGAAATGAAATAAATGACTAAGAAAGAAATTTTAAATCATTTGTATTCGACATATATACATATGAATAAGTTATATGTGGTGCACTATCATCATCAGAGATTCAGGCAATATTAAATTTAAATGGAATAAGATGTTTCCCTGCAGCAAAATTGAGCCTTTATTTTGTTTGTCCTTCTGCCATTGGTTACAATTTTTTAAATCGTTTTAGGTAAAATTATATTGTCTTACCTTCAAAATGAGTAAGTCAACTCATTTATGGTCTGCAACTATGCTCTGCAAAGGATTTTTGCAGGTTTTTTTTCTTCACTTGCTTGCACTTGGTTTTCATCTCACTTTATGATAAGGTTGTATGATAAAAGAGTGCTCATCCAGAAGCTTCAAGTTGATGTGGTATAGATGAAGTTTTGTGACATTCATCATCAGCCGGGAAACGTCCACTGCTGGACATAGGCCTCCCTCATGGTACGCCACATCGACCGGTCCCGAGCCACCTGCATCCAGCGACTCCCCGCGACTCTAACCAGGTCGTCGGTCGGTTTGTGACATTATTAATTATTATTTGTTACTAGGGCAAGAGACGTATGATGGAAGCAGAAAGAAGGAAACAGGAACATGATGATGCCAAGCTAGCTGAGAAACTGCAGGCTGATGAAAACAGACGAGACGGAGGTGGTACCACACCTCACTTGCTTCATGAGGTAATTTTTTTTCTGGGCGATTTCTGCACTTTGCCATAATTTGACAATTGTGCATGCGTGCAGGGAAAAATACTAGCAAAAACAGGGTAAAGAGTGAATAATTTAAAAATAATAATTTCTGAAACATCAGTTTTAAGCGAGCAGGTGCTGTGTTTCAGGATGAGTGGGCGGTGTCACCGACTGCGCCTCCCGTGGATGGAGTCCTCTACCCGGACGACTTCGCGTCGGAGCCGCCGCGCGCGCCGCCACATCACTACCAACCCTCTCCCCCACTCATACCGCCACGACCGCCGCAGTGAGTCTTATTAACCCTCTTCATGTCGTTTGTTGTTCTGAAGAAACAGTAAAAAACTGTTAAAGAAACAAAATTCAGTTTTTATACATCATCAACAGCCTATATGTCCCCACTGCAGGGGCTCAGGCCTACTCTCCTATAGAGAGTGTATGGGCCAAAGCCCACCACGCGGGCCCAGTGCGGGTTGGTCGACTTCACATGCCTGTTCAAGACTTGCAGGTTTTCTCACGATGTTTTCCTTCACCATTAAGCAATCGGATAATGTACTTGAATTGAAAAATAACTCATAGGTACACGACTGGATTAGAACTCGGAACCTTCAGATTGAGAATCCGCGCCAATGTTATTTTAGGTATGTCAAGAAATACTTGGGTTTACATATCAACCTTCAAAAATGTTACTATAACACCCAAATCATTAAAAATTGATGGGCGAGAGTATGGCCGATTACGAGATGATACAGACGCAGTACAGAATTGGTATTCCATGATATTTATTCCTACGTTATTTTGTCAAATAAATGAAAAAACAAAATACATTGTACAGTCAAGTGCAAACATATTCATGCACTTTTTTACCATGCCATGTTCATCTTTGACATTTTCCTTTACTCACTGCATAGGAACAAGATTGAATGTGATACAAAAGTGGGTACATAAACATATTCTTGCATCTGACTGTAGAAAGATATAATAATGGAGTCTGTATTTGGTCAAAAATTGTTATATACAAACTCCATTACCTTTAAGTTGTCTTTCTGGGATAGATATGGGGTATCATTGTATTTTGTTCTCAAACATGTGTTACTGTAACAGGGACAGCAGCCTGGGCAGCGTGCTGGGCCCGCTGTCAGCTGGCCGCCGTCTGCGCACGGTGGTGGTGCCGGCGGCGCTGCTGGCGCGCTTCCTGCGTATCGCCGCACCCGCCACCGCGCGGAACGAGGAGCTGTGCGGTATACTGGCCGGAGTGCTCGTGAGTAATGATGGCTTTTGATGACTTCTGTTGCCTTTGGAATACAACTACCATATTAGGCCTACAAGTACAGTACCTACTGTTTACAACTGGAATGTTAGAAATATCTCCATGAAAACGTTTACTGCTATTCAATTTCACATAATATTACAATGAAACACGATGAGACATTCTTTCTTTGTCTGCTGATGTTCGAATGCCCTCCTCGCAACAGTCCAAAATTGCCGCGCCGCTTCTGTCACTCTGACGTTTGACAGTTGACGTTTAACAGAATGTTATTCTCAGGAGCGGGACGAGCTGAAGATAACTCACGTGATCGTTCCGAAGCAGACGGGCACTTCGGACTCGTGCAGCACCAACAACGAGGAGGAGATTTTCCACTACCAGGACCAGCACAATCTCATCACGCTGGGGTGGATACATGTGAGCTTCTTTCTACTAATCTTTTTATAGAATTCAAGAGCTTCTGAAGACCTAAACTGAAAATCTTTGCTCTTGTCGGTGGAGTATCCGTCATTGTTCTCTGACACGACATTCATCTGTTTCTGTACCTCGTCAAAGTACTCCACCGTTGGCCTTCCTATTCTTTCTGTTACTTCGTTATACTAATACTTATTAATTTTAAAGACCTTGCCTCAAAAGTTAAAGAGATACCATTATAGGATCACTTTGTCCGTCTGTCAAGACCATATTCAAGGTATCGAGATGAAATTTAATATCAAAGACTCAAGTCTGTAGTCCCTTGAAGCTTTGAAAAAATGCCGTTTACGTCCCATATTTTGACGACGTCTTTAGAGAATGCTTTCGCTCAGCATGAACAACCTAAGGCTCCAGATACGAACCCCAAAGAGGCACTGCGAACGCAGATGTGTCTTACATTTCGTTAATTCATTTATTATTATATATTGCACATTTCAGACTCACCCAACACAAACCGCGTTCCTGTCGTCGGTGGACCTACACACGCAATGCTCGTACCAACTGATGATGCCTGAAGCTATTGCCATTGTGTGCGCACCCAAGTATAACGAGTAAGTAACACACATATAGGTTGTATATTATTAAAATGAATTATATAGAACCCATTTCCAAGACCTCCCGTGGGGGTCATAAACGGAAACAATAGAACAAATCTATTCATTTTAGAGAGTGCGATCGCATTACATGGCCAACTAGATGAACGTCTGGGTTCCACTTCTTCATTTATATGTACAGTTATGGAGTGGAATTACCTGTGAAATGAAATTGTCTGTGTTTTCCTAGAGCCTATGATGATCTAGATGACTTCAAGGCCAGAGTGAAATTCAAAGGTGTGTGAAGTCTACCAATCTGCACTGGTCCCCCGTGATGGACAATGGCCCATACACTCTGTAGTAGAGTAGGTCTGAGTGGAGACATATAGTCTGTTGATGGTATAATGGAAACCCTATTACACCCAATTCATTCAATCCATTTTTGCAAGAGTGGTGTTACTGTGTGCATGAGCCACGATAATGAATATTTACTGTGATAAATTTCAATTCTTTTTCTCAATTCATCTCTCACATTGTAATTTTTGAACCCAGGACTGGATACTTCGCGCTGACCCCAGATTACGGGATGCAATACATCGCCAGCTGTCGGCAGACAGGCTTCCATCCACATCCCAATGACCCACCACTGTTCTACGTAAGTTTAACTAGACATATCACAAATAATCCATACTTTCGAGTACATACTAATTACAAATACGAAAATAAGTTTATTTTTTTGTTTGTTCTTTCTCTACGTCGTGACTGAGAGACAGAATTAATTGATTTTTCTGCCATTACGTGGGATTATTTATGAAGTTCGCGCGAAAGAAGTCACGGGCAGAACGCTAGTAATATATACGTGTTGAAAAGCTCCAGGCTTCATTCGGCCGCTGTCGGACTACCGATTAAATAATAAGTAGAAGGTTTAGGCTTCAAAATAGGGTCATACAATATCAAAAAACATTACATATAAAATTCTAGTTATAACTAATGCACCAATTGTGCATGGACTAGCCCTAGACGAAGTGTTCACTTTGTAAATATACTTTTTTGTTTTTTATTATTATTATTGTATTTTTTATGATTAGTATTGTATAAGTTTGTAATTGTAAATAAGTTTCTTTTATAACTAATTGTATAATAAATCAAGCACTTTATCTATACCATCGAAATGTTTTTTCGAATTAGCTTTCACCGCGTCCTTCTTAGACTAACAGTCAGTAGGTCTCGGGTTAGATTCCCGGTGGGGTCACCTATCGGTACTCGATTTGGTTAGTGATATAGTTTTCTAAATCCGCCGGGGCTAGCTACCACTATTTTATCTAAGTCTACCGCCAAAAAGCAGAGTTAATAGGTCTATTGCGGTATAAACGATAGCAGAATCACACGTCAGTAGCTTGCGGCTTCTGGGTAAGCACGCTTACGTATCGCCACTTAACATCAACTTCACAACTTTTAATTAACATTGCTGTTTAGTGGCATAATTGGTGGTAGCTAGCCAGGCCACCACCATCCAAAACAAATACTGAATTATCTGTTGTTTGTTTCAGAACGTGAACCATATTAAGTTAGACGATAAAGCGCCAGTCGAAATGGAGGATCTCCGAAGGTGAGCGGCTCCCGTCGATACACACGGTATACGACATTACTAGAGCGGAATAAATAGATCCAGCTAATTACGATCGCATTTAGTTACGCAAATATTGTATGGATATTAGACAATTACTACTAGAGACGTTCTAGCGGTTCCTAGTGAGAATATTCGGTCACGGCTTTGCAATGTTTACGTCGGAAATGTCCAAAAAGAAACGGCGTTAAACGACAAACAAGTCGCGTAAGGGTTACGCGACTTGTTTAACGTTAGGAGTTCGCTGGGAAAGCCCTAGTATGTTTCAGCACTTAATTTTCAGCATTTCTCTCCAGATTTATTTTACATTTATGCAGTGTGGTTTAATGCATAAAATGACATAAAAATATAATATTTAGTCCACCGTACTTTTACTTTATAATACTAGTCTATCTCATTCCTAATGAAGCAAAATTGATATGGTTTCACTTTCATTCTTCGATCTTTAACCCGAAGCCATAAGTGTACTGTACACCCAGTAAGTAGAACCGCTGAAGTTTTCCCGCTACTGGAGTGATGGGAATTTTCTTCCCATAAGTTCCGTTACTCATACAATAGATCAATTGTGTGTAAATGAATTTTTGGGAAGAAAATTTTCAGCATTCCTTTAGCGGAACAACTTCAACGGGGAATACGCGCGTAGCCTTGCAATTTGCAATTCACGTAGTGTAAAATTTTTTGTTTTAACCTGTCAATTTTTAAAATATATGTTTCATACATCAATGTGTCGTATATATTAATCGCATAGTGCACTCTCACGCTATCTCGATTTTAAGTATATATTTTACACCTGTGTGTTTTATACGTGCAATATAAAAGGAATATATATGAAATGTGTTTTGATTGTGATTAAATGCGTGCCTGATTGTTGGATAAGTCTCGTGATCACATATCTCGAAATAATTTCATGTAAAACGAATAGAATATAGCTACAGATATACATCGATTTGTATGACGAATTATTACAAGAAGCAAAACTACACATAAATTAGTAAACAACCTAAGAAATTTAGTTTCAGATCCTGAAGCGTAGTTCTGTGCTTTGTGGTTGATTCATAACCACATTCCCAATAGTTCTGCTGAAATTGTTCTTCTACTGGACTGTTGAGAAAACAGAACTTTTGGGAAGAAAATACCCAGCAGTCAAGTCGCGGAACAACTTCAGCGGAACTACTGGGAATACACGAATCTTACTGACGAGACGTCAGAGAAATAAATTCATCTCGGTTAATTATAAATCTTCGAATCTTTATATCTGCTTCTAATCCTATATGAAATGGATTATGGTTACAAATATTGCGGTTCGACCGAAGGTGAAAAATCGATTTTGAGCAATAAACGAACTAAACATTTTTGATCTGAAGCTTGATTTTACGTACGATTGTTTATGGAGTCACTGTCTTTTTTTTTCTACTTCAAATTCAAGACACTTGCTCAGTGGTCAGTCTCATATCAGCTTACGCTAACCAATACTCGCTGTCTCTTTTGTGCAATTAATTGAGAAAAATGATATTTTCGCATGTGTGTTCTAGTGTTAAGATAAACGTGTGATATATGCAAGAGGCACAGCCCAAAGACTGAAGTTAAAAAGTTTTAGAGTAACTGTAGAGATATATATATATTCAGGTATGCTTTAGTATTTGTTGATTTATTGTAATAATAGTGTTTTATTTGGTTCTTGGTCTCTTAGACTTATTTTATCTAATTACTTCTTTTAAATATTATTTTATAATCTAAAATGTCAAAAGCTGCTGTGTGCAAGAGGCTAGGGGCTGGTAATTATGGTAGAGGAGAACTATGTTCAGGGCACAACACGTACCCACGAGACAGGTAATCTTTATGATGAACAGAACAGAAAATTCTGTCAAAGTAATGACGTGTGTTAGGTAAGGGAATGAACGCTGATTGTCCCTAATAGGAGAGATGTGCACACGGATTGGTCCATTCAAATTCCCGGCATACCGTGATTGGTCAGAATCAAACTCTATAAGACAAATAAGTCTGGTGTATTGTCTCGTGGGTATGTTGTCATGTTCAGGAGTACACATATTTTCCGGTTTAAGATAATATCAATAGACTACTAAATGATGTCGAATCATAATTTAAATAACAAAATAACCTCTGTTTAAATTATTTCGTTAAAATATACTCAAGTTTACATAATTTATAAATGAGTAATGTGATATTGGTCCCGAATTACTTTGACGGTTTGATTACGAGTATACAATATTTACATATGTTTTGTATAATATTATTTTTCGCTAAAACTGTTTTGTAAACGTTCAAATCGTTAATTTATTTTATATTTGTTCATTAAACTAAATCCATACATGTAATTACAACGTCGTGATGTTGGCTTAATTGTTACTATTATTTAATTTATACAATGCTGCTGGGAAGAATGTCACTGGAATGTTAACATTTTTATAATATTATGTATATTGTAGTGAAGAAACTCTTAGTTAAAAAATATTTTTGTTTTTTAAATCGCTGTAACATATTTATTGAGACTTTAACTGGATGTTTTTATGTTAAAAGTGTTGTAAGGTATTTATTTCACGAAAACCATGTGACAGTATTCATATTAAGGCCATATTAACGATATAAATTTGTTTGAAAATCGCAACACGTAAAATGCTTGTGTAGCTTTCAGCTTCCCACGTTTAGAATTGTAGCACTCGCTCGATCACAAAATGCCGTGCCATTCATTATTATAATATGTTATTTTGTATAATATTTAGTTATTTCATTGTTAACAACTTTTGAATTATTGTGAATATTAACAAGTGTTTCTAAGGAACTTTATCAATAAAAAATAGCTGTGTTGTATTTTATATGAAACAGTAGCTATTTTTCGCTTTCTCAGAAGTTTCTCCCAAACTTAGACAAAACAATAGACATTTGTTTCCATATTGTGTTTAGATAATTAAATTTCATTGTCTTTAATAATTTAGAAAAGGACCAAATTACATTTGGAAAATACGGAAACTTCTCAAATATGTGCTCCAGAATCATTATAAAATGATATATTTTGTACAAATGCATACTCTAGCATTACTTGTTGGCAATGATCGAACTACTTGATTCTCTTATTTGACGCACTCGAGTGTAAACAGTCTTATGTATGTGTGATTAAATAACGGACCAATGTAAATAAAACATCTATTCAATTCATACAAGTTTTATTGGCTATACATATACCTAGGCATTCCTAATGACACGATATAATATGATATGTGACGTCATAAGTAATTTATTTTAGCTATTTATTATCTATGGTGCAAAAGGAAGACGACTACACACAAAATATACGAACTCTTGCGTTTCACAAACATTAATACACAGGTATCAGGAAGGAGCTGAAGTGGCAATGGGCAGGCCACATCGCTCGAAGAACCGATAACTGGGGGAGTGAGAGTTCTCGAGTGGCGACCACGTACCGGAAAACGTGTACCGGACCGTCTCTCTACTAGGTGGACCGACGATCTGGTTAAGGTTTGTTAGTCGTTGGATGCAGGTGGTTCGGGAATGATTGATGTGGCGTACAATGAAGGAGGCCTATGTCCAGCAGTGGACGTTTCCTGGCTGCTGATGATCAGGCAGGTAAGAATCGACTCTGTTTTGGACGAAGGCCTCACTGAAGCATTCGGAAACGAGCAAAGAATGCTCGAGAAGTAACTTTCTTCATCCCACCCAGTTGGTAAGATTAGAAAAAATACCAGCGAATTACACTACAATGTCCAAGAAGTTGTGCTATTAAAAGCACATTTAGACTTCATTGTCTCATACACATTTTCGTAATTTAAAATACAAATACATGCTACTTATAGTTATACATAGTCGTACGAGTATATACATAACTAAGTCTCTATAGTACATACACAAGCATTTGTACAGACTACTCGAATAAGGCACTCGGTGCTTGATATGATGATCATATTTTATGAACACTTATATCGAAATACGATTAAATAAATATATAATTAAATTATTCGATTACAAAAGCTCATTTATTGTAAGAATACAAAAGCTTAGCAACCTACCTATTTAAAGATGAACAAAGGGAACAACGAAAAGTATGTTTTAATTAATAAACGTACTAATTTCTAACTGCGCGCTTAATTCAAATTATGTACTTTATTATAAGAAAATATTACAATTTTTTGTTAGTAAAATTGAAAATTGCTAGCCTATGTTAGTTAACAAATACGAAATGCCAATCAAATTTCAAAAATGTTTTGAAACACGCTTCGAATATATGATTTTTTTATAAATTTTAATTATTCTTGCCGTCAGTAATCCAGAAGATATAATATATAATAATATATGTTATAAGACTCGTTTCAAATTAACCATATTTTCATTGGAAAATTGTTTCGTTTCTTATAGATACATTGGTATAAATAAGCAACTTTATGCATTGTCAGGTTAATCTACGTTTTAAATACGAACATACGAACCTCCATATACATTTCTCTTCTAATCTATATAATTATACTTCCATAACTAATATACTTCTCATCAGAAAAATCGAAACACCTCGCAAGTTTGTTTTGTAAGAATCAGAAAAACCTATGAAAATTTAATTTGAATTTAGAACATTCACATTCGGATTTGTAAACCTCATATTATTGACTATTAAACGACATTTGACATATATTCCTAAATGTACACATTTTGATGATAATCCTTACAAAACATAAACTTGCAAGGTGTTTCGATTTTTCTGATGAGAAGTATATAATTAATCATTTATCTAAAAACAGCTATTTGGTATTTTAACTTGTGCTATCTATTATATTTCCTTAACTTAGCAGCATAGCAATTAGCAATCGTTTTAAAAATACTCAAATAAAAAAAATTCTTTAACATACACTAATACAGGATACAGCATTTCGTTTGTTTGTACTCGTTTTTATACATCAATGTCAAATACGTATGCACAGTTTTTTAATGGAAATGTGGCCATGTCATGCCATCAGCCGGTAGAGCGCCCGTGGCAACATATGCTACCAAACTTTTTTCAGTAGAACGCGCGGTGTTCCACAAAACGCGCAAACGACTCATTTAAGCGGTAGGTCTGTAAGGTAGAACAGTATTGCTCAATGTCTCCCCCTCCCGTTAGTGTCTAAAAATAGACTAAATGAAGATCCTAGCAGAGCGTCTCTATGTATAAACATCTTACTGCGATCATAAATTCGCCTGCCAACCGCGGGCTATGTTGCTATGCTAATAACAAGTTATCTCATTTTAACTGTAGTGGTATTATTGACAACATCGACAACATTGCTTGAGGCACGGATAATCGATGGCGAGTATCGACAACGCACCGGGAAACGTGTGCCGAGCCGTCCACCTACTAGGTGGACCGACGACCTAATTAACGTCTCAGCAAGTCGCTGAGACCGGTCAAAGTGTCGTACCATGGAGGAGGCCTTAGTCCAGCAGTTGACGTTTCCTGGCTGATGATGATGGCATTTACAACATCATATTCAGCAGTATACTGACTATGATATATAGTAGATAAGTAACAGACAAACGGATACATTACAATTACACTTATAAAACGCAGTTGAAGTTGTATAAACTGTTCCATCGTTGACTAAATTGTTTAATATTACATCAGAAAGTAAGCGACCGCTATCAGGCCAAGAGCTACCCCATGCGATCGGCTGGAACCGGCAGCGTTAAAGGTTTTCTTCATTTTGGAGGGCAGCTCGAAGTGTATAGTCTTATTTGACATCCAGTAGTAAACCGCAGTGAGGCCCTGGTCCCTTAGTTCTGGACCTACGATCTTCCTTATCCGGTCGTTGTAGGCGTTCAGCCAGTTTATCTGAAAAAATTAGATACTAGTAGACACTTTTCTGCGTGTAATATTAGAATTCGCGGTTTAAGTGTCAAAGAGCAACAGTGGCGCCCTCATTCACTCTACCAAGCCGGACCTTTATTAGCCATTCCTGGTTTATGGTTTATCGATACATCATGAATGGATATATCGATTGTGTGCAGTTACTATCAATAAAACAGTGTAGTGTATCAGCAAAATTTGAATCCATGAAAAATGCAACCCACGATATAAGTCACATTTCTATAATATATTTTTAGCAAAAATAAAAATACATACAAATTATATCTACTATTTAGATTATTGTCTTTCTCACGGTTAGATTATTTAGTCGAACCAACGAGGGAACGTTCTCGTATTCCAACAGTCGGACCACGGTCTCTGAAAATGAGAGTCCGCGTGGTCCGATTGAGCAGTCGGACCACGCGGTCTCAGGGGTATGTTTTACCTCATACTCGGTGAGCATGTTCTTGTCAATTAGTTTTGGCTCGAAGGGCACGAGGGTCGCTTCGCGGAAGCTCAGGTAAGGCATGTTGGGTGTGGCCATCACTTCCAGAACGTTGCCCAGGCGCACGCCGAACTTACGACCTTCGTACCACGCGGGTTCTGTGACAAATGTACGAGTTTATTCATATTTCTTTAGATACACTGACAGTTCTCTGTGGATACACTAACAACTTCATCGAACTCTAGTTATAATGTACTCGTATTTAACAAGGCAAATTTCAAGCATACACAAACTCGATTTTACGTTTGTAATCAATAATACTAGCGTTTTTATAATCATCATTAGCCGGGAAACGTTCACTGCTGGACATAGGTTTCCTTCATTGTACGCCACATCGACCGGTCCCGAGCCACCTGCATCCAGCGACTCCCTGCGTCTCTAACCAGGTCGTCGGTCCATCTAGTAGGGGGACGGCCTGGTAGATGTTTTCCGGTACGTGGTTGCCACTCGAGAACCTTTACTCTCCACCGGTTATCGGTTCTTCGAGCGATGTGGCCTGCCCATTGCCACTTCAGCTCACTGACTCGTCGAGCTATGATCGTCTACAGATTTCCGACCTTATCACGTAGAGAAATTCCGAGCATAGCTCGTTCCATTGCTCGCTGCGTGACTTTGAGCTTGTTTATTCGGACGACGTTTCGGTTCCATATGTCATCACTGACACTGCTTTTTATAATACTCACTAATATTAGCATTGTTATATTACACAAAGTAAGTACTAGGGGTTTTATAATACGAGTTTATATTATACGAGTACTAGATTTTGTAATGTATATTTTCAGTTATCGTCATCGAAGCTTATAAGATGGTCAAATCAATAAGTGTCATCAAAATCCGTCAAGTAGTTGCCGTGTGATCTTCGAACAACGACCACCCTACGTCAACGTTTAGTTGTCGCTAAAGGCGACTAAGGTGGAAACATAGAAGTGTATCAGTATCCGCCAGCTTACTGCAATTACTAACCCACCTGCTAAGCGAGCGATTATGTCAAAACCCCTCATGAAAAGTCCGCAGTGGTGATCTGGAGGCTCATGTCCAACAGTGGAGTAACGCAGGTGTTGATGATTAATGAAGTCTTACCGCTGGTAATAAAGTACCCCTCCCTGAACGTGTGCAAATTTGTATCCTGTCTGTAGTCCAAGACAACCGGATCTGAAAATATATACAAAGGTATGAGTTCGCATACATTTCCCGAATTCTTTAGTTATAACATACCATTTCATGGTGTGATTCCAAATGTTCATGCCATATTCTGGAGGATGCGTGACAGTTGTGTTAAGTTTGGCTGCATAGCGCCTTTCCATAAGTGGAGGTAATATTCAACGATAAAACTATTTTGTAAAATAGATTTGACTGTTTGATAGGGACCATATGTACCACTGATAGTGATGCAACGAAAACGAATATTCGTAAACGGCGTATATATAAAAAAAACGAATATTGGCTATAGTAGAATCAGGAACGGCCTCCGTGGCGGGGTTATATAAGCGTTTGACGTGCAGCGTACGCGGATGTTCCCTGGTTCGATTCCTGGTGAGAATCCCCCGTTTGTTTAGGACTTTGCAGTCTCAAATTTTGAATCATCCGATTGTCTGACAAGTAAGATCGAGTACATGAGCCATGTCAGATGCCGATAGCGGCTCAACCACTCTGACACTAGGGTCTGTGAGGTCGGTCATCGACCTTACAACGTAAATGATAAGATGAAGAGTAGAATCAGATATTCGTATTCGTCGAATAGTGGAATCAGAATTCATAAAAGTGGTATAATTGTTGCACTACTAACATAACAACTTCCTGCGATCATTTACCATTCTGTGAAGAGTGTTACATATATATTTTCTCTTCTTCTTCATTCATCAATTCATCTTCGAAAGTCCATACGTCGTGAAGAGTTCGGAATCTTACTGGCTGTCCAAAAATATGTCGATGTATGTTTAAATCTTTACCTTCTCGTCTATTAAGAGCAGCTCCGACACCGTGTCCAGTCGGATGTGGATAGTCCTGTTTGAGTGCCCAGAGGGGTGCTCGGGCGACTGGGTCGACGTGTGCCGCGGGGAGGGTTGCCGGGACCTGCAGGGCGGCGAGCGCGGCCAGCGAGCGCAGCACCGTGGTGTAGGCGGTGCGCATCTCGCGCGTGGGGGCCCCGTAGTGGACCGTGCGCGTCACTACTGTGGTGCCCTCTGTATGTACGACAATTATGTCATATACATTGTAATAATATAGGTATCAGTATACCATAGGCAAGTTCACAGAATAATGAATAAGGTAGCGGCCATCTAGATCTATGAAGCTGACTGAAGTACGTTTTAACATTCGTCAATTTTATTCGAGATCGTGGACGTATAATTTTAATGTCCACGCAGATGACGTCACAACCAAAAGCTAGGTAATGTAATAATGTAGGAATCACGGGTTCACTGTCCGCTAGAAACTAAATTGTTCTTAAAAGATTATTGTCAAAGAAATTTATTATGAATCTTTTGTTGTGCGAATAACCTTAAAGGCTTGTTCAGCAGTAGAATTTTTCTGATGTTGATCCTCACTTACCGTCATGCTCGTCTAACTCACCATCGTATTGTCCGCCTGAATGTATAATGAGCGTGGAGTTGTTGAATATCTTCCTGTTGGAGACGTTGGTCGCGCGGTAGTCTGGCTCCACTCCGCTCGCACCGAACGACACCCTTGTCTTCATGGAGATGCCCACGTAGCCAGCCTGCGTGGCTCGAGTCTCGTCCACCTTCTGCGCCACCGTCAGTTCCGTCTTCCCAGATTTTAACTGAAAACAGCAAGCTGAAGCTATGTTTTCGTTGTAGACAACAATGTCGCTTTGAAGTAACCAGACACGTAAGGACTATCTCCTTACGTGTCTGGTAGAGAGAAACCGATCAAGTGTGAGTCGGACTCCCACATGAAGAATTCCGAGCCACCGTACAATATAGGTATACATACCATAAATTCGAGAAAAAACGCCGTAAAAAACAGGTATATATATGTGTGTTTGTGAGGTTTGAAAGGGGACCCCATTAATTTTTAGGGTTCCGAATTCGAAGGGTCCAGTCGGAGTCCTATTGTTGAGTTTTGTCTGTCAGAGGTTTCTAGCTCTAAAACATAGATATATGTATATATAGACTTGAGACTCATACAGGATACATCATTCCTCAATGACCAACAACGTCACAAATTGTTTCAAACATTTCAAAGAATGGGAAATTTAAAAATAAAAAAATTAATGTAATGACTTAGGTCTACTTGTATGATATCGTTGAATCAGTTTATTTGAGAAAATTATATAGTGCATTCGAAAAAATTATTTGAAAAAAAAAACGATTTATGAACCGTCGATATTCGGTGATTTTATACATAATTATATTTTATTACGGGTTATCATCTACTTAAACAACAAATATTAAAATTATGTGAAATAATAAAAATACTTTAGTTTTAACTTTTACAAATTCACACATTTTTGTGGTCAGATGCGCAAATAAGGCTAGCTATGCGCTAAGCTTACACCGGAATGGTGACATATCTTAGAACCATCGCCAATTAATCGCAAACCCTTTACAATAAACAATTTTTAAATTGGTCCTACAAATAACCCCTCGTCCTACAGCTTTTCTATTCCTCGTAAATCTAAATAATGATCACACCCGTTTTTAATGACTCCCTGTCAGTCATTGTCATTCCCTGTGTCATGATTTCAGGAGATAAAATACCGGGAATAAATGTTAATAATTTAGTCGCAACTCGCATTTCTATAAACACCACTCACCGTGCCTTCTATATAGCTGAACAGGGTGCACATGGCAACGGCATCTCTCAGATGCGCACGTCTCATGCCTTTAATCTCAGCCTCGTTCTTCTGCGCCTTCAAGTATATGATGGGGGACAGTTGGAACAAGCGCTTGGCCTGGGGCACGCTTTGAGCTATTGCCGCGGAGGCCCCGCGCTGGAAGGTCCCGGCTGATGGGATCAGGATCTTAGACTCTGTAGCGCGTCGCAGGTCTGAGTAGATGGACGTATACTCGTTCACTCTACGAAGGAAGAGACTTGTATAATATCAGTTCACTTTGCAAACACAACACAAATGCAGTAGAACTCAAAACAACTGTATACAATCAGGGTGCAAGTGGCAAGGATTTTAATAATTCAAAAAACAAAGTCGTCAGTTTATTGATACTTATGGATTACATTTCGATTCTGTGTTATAACATCTTTGTCAGCTGGGAAATGTTCACAACTGAACATAGATCTCCTCCATGTTATGCCGTAATGACTTCCATCCAGCGATTACACGCGGCCTTTTTAGTAGGTCTATCATTTAGGATCATCGGTCTATTTAGTAGGGGGACGGCCCAGTACATTTTTCTCGGTATGTGGTTACCACGTGAGAACTCTAAATCCCCATCAGTTATCCGTTCAAGCGATGTGTCCTGCAGCTCACTGACTCGTCGAGCTATGTCAGAAATTCTATCAATTAAACCATATAATGTAACCATTTTATATCTATATCAATGACGCCTCAAGATATAATCTTAAGATATCACATGTATGTAATTTATCGAGTAGACTTCGTAGCACAGTAAAGCCAGGAGCCCGTTGAACAATCCTGTTAGCTTCGCCAAATCAAACTAACCTGGTACAATTGTTATTGGTGAAGCAGTTATAGACCGCCAGCGCTTCCCTGACGGGCATGGACAGTTTCCCGGCTGGAGCATACACCCTGACGTCCTTATTGCTGACGATGACGAAGGCCTTCAACAGAGGAGCGGTGGGCAGGTCCATTCCTCGGATGTTGAGCAGCCAGGCCACTTCGTCTAGCGCTGTCACCACCATGGCGTCCGCTCCTATCTGTTTTAACTCTTTGCGGACTTGGGCGACTTTTTCGCGCCAGGTAAGGCCTGTGGAAGATGCAAGGTTGTGATTATGAAACTCCTTATACAAATGTACTGGTTTTGTCTTTCTTCATTTAGTTGTGACTCTCTAGTAATAGATCTCTCTTAGGAAGAAACACCTATATTATATGCATAGAACACTCAAGAAGGGACATATTTACATGTACAAAGACAAAAGCCGTCCAATTTATTCCTGAAATAAAACCGGAGAATTGCGTTTTTCTGAATTGTATGTAATTTAATGGAGTGTAATAATCTAAAATCTAAAGTACGAAGTGTTCCGATGTATATATTTATTTTTATAATTATTCTTTACATGATCCAGATTCTCTCAAAGAAATTTAGAAGTGTCGGGAGGGTATATTCTACCCAATGAGTGCTTAGATTAATTTGTTAATAATGGACCTAATAAAAAACTCACCAGTGTAATCAGGGTTATGTAAAACAGCCACAATCCTCGAGAAATCCGGTCGTCGCCGATAGGCATCCGGTTCCTCGTTCCAAAGGTCGTCCAGTAGGGTCGGAATGTGGATGAGCTGCAAACCCTCGCGCTGTAGGCCAGCTGCCAATATCTGCCACTCGTTGACAGACGTGAGGCGTGCGTCGCCGCCCACGCGACCATTGCGACCCAGGTGCTCCTGAGTTTGTAAATAATTAACGCGTTCAAAAAGAACTGGAAAACGACTTCAACTGCCCTAAAAGTCATTCATCCCCTAAAATGTTTACACTTAGAGGTAGAATTATCTGGGCACATATTTGGTTTATGTTGATTTTCTAAAGCGCTGGTTCACTTTCGATAAAATTTATATGGGACCTCTGAAGTATGTTCTACCAAACAAAAAAGAATCATCAAAATTGATTCATAATTGACAGAGTTATCATGTAGCATACATAAAAAAAACATACGTCATGAATTGAAAAACTCCTCTTTTTTTAAAAATCGATTGATAACTATTTTAACAGGCCTCAAGAATGTAAACAGAACTTAAAATCGCACATATTTCATTTATCAGCATAAGTAGCTTCTGGACATGGACCTCCCTCATTGTCACGTTGAAAGGGCTTTCGATCAGGAGATTTGTCATAATCAATACTTGGCATACGAATTGGTGGTGCTGTTTATTACTAGATCTGCCCATATTAAATTTTCCAATAGTCGCCTATCCTACTCCCGTTGGCCGGTATGCTTTTTGAGACAGCTAATGTTGACCGATGCATCTGTTAATGATGTGTCTTTAAGCTAGGTGACTACAAAGTTTAGATAATCGTGTCTTTGTTAGGTAACAGGTAGCAAAAGGTGTATACAATTGCTACCGCAAATCTACAAAATATTATCTTGGATAATATAAGAAATCTTGGTCTATTGGTGTCATACCGCAATCCACTCTGCTATAGTGGGCTGGTTGATGACGTCAGCGTCCAAGACTAGCCAGGCACAAGAAAGCGTGGCCCTAGCTCGCTCGACGTCACTGGACGCGACCCATATAGCGGCCTGGCCGTTTCCCAGGACCGCCGCCGTGCCGGGACCGTCCCAGCCGCTGATGTATTCTAGTCGACGTTCTTCAGCTGAGGGCTCTTCGCTCTGTTTAACACAACTCATTCAATTTAATTAATTTTAACGGCTTTTTACTACGTATGGGTTAGCAATTGAACTTCATCTATCTGATGGTAAATGACGATAAGGTTTTGGTTTGTCTTAATATGATAAAAATAGCAAAAGGTATTGTTAAAAAAGTAACGTGTACACGTTTTCTTCATCTGAACGTTGTGTAAATCGAAATTCAACTAATGAAGTAAGTAGAGAATTTTCGAATATACTTTGCTTGGAATCCTTAGAAGATGAAGATAAGAAGTCTGGGACTTAATGAGGGCAAGGGTAACGAGTAAGAAAGTTCATTCTTTTTCGTTGGAGCGTACAATTAAAGTAGCATCACGTCAAAACTATAATTGACAATTTAGAAAGTGCTGTTACATAAGAAAGACCTTTACCAAATGCTCATCACTGTAGAACACCAAGAAAGCGTCGAAGAACGCGTTCATTTGCGTATAGCTGTTATTCCTCATGGCGTTTCGAAGTCTCCCCAATATGCTGTTCATGGTGTTGTCTGCACATGTCACGCCAGGTGGGGTAGGGGGCTCGGGCATTGTGGAAGAGGGTGCGCGGGAGGAGGGAATGGACACCGTCGCAGGAGTCGTCGCTGTGGTCGTCTGTGGCAGGTGCATCACGTTTCTAGCGCTGTCGCATGCTGGGGACAAACAATTCATAATTAAACATCCAGCTGGGAATAGTTTCAAAATCTATTCAGATCTCGGGCAAAGAATAGGATTAACGATCCAGCGCGGGAATGTCGCCAGCGTTCTGGGCACCGTTCCCCGAGGAGTTGATCTGGAGAATGTATTCTATCTCTGATAAGTTAGAATACATTCTCCAGTTTAATTAGTTAAATCCTTTTTTTAATGACATTGTTTTACTATTTCTGTTGTATTAATAAATTCCAACCCCATCTTTACAATAAATGCAAAAATTCAGATATAATTCGAAAAATGTATATTTTATATTTTCTTGTAAGAACTTTGCACGTTATGTGTATAATGTGAATAAACGATCGGTGAAAACAGTGTCTTTATTGTTTTACTTTAGATAGCTGAACGGATTTGGATGTTTGCCATAGTAAAACAGATCGAAATAGACGTACATATGTATAATATGTTATGTATTGAATGTAACAAATTTATCTCGCTAAAAATCTACGCGGACGAATTCAGGGTTACAAGGTAAACAATGTGTGTAGTTGTGTACGGATGCACATTTTATTGTTCCATTCCGTACCCAAAGTATCTTTGTACGCAACGAGCCTCAACTATGGGTCCGCTGTCTATCTGTCACAGTGAACATCTTATGAACCGTAATAGATAGACACTTGAAAATTTAAGAGTTTCTAAGAGTTTTATAAGAGAATAAATCTTTAAAAAAGTTAAAAATTACATTTAAAATAGACAAGAAACGTGTTGTTTTTTAAGATTTTTGAGATCTTGCATCATTGTACGATGGTACAGAACCCTTTGTATGCGAGTCCGACTCGCACATGGCCGGTTGTTTCAAATCAGTACCTTTAGTGTGAGTTTTTAACTGATACTATCGCGTTTGCTTTTTCAGATGTGTGCCGTAAGAAACGTGCCGTTAGAATCGCTGCACAGTTCTAATTTCTATGGTCAGCAACCATTACAAAATGTTACTATTTATTAATATAAAAAAAAGGTCAAGTGCGTGCATAGCTGGATCAACTTTATTTCAAGAGCGTGTTTCCTAAAAATGGCAGGCGTAATTTATTTATTGCTCGATCGAGACAAAAAGTAGCTTATGTCCTTCCAGCCTTGAATTATCCCTATACAAAAACTCAGTCATTCTGACTCTCCGTTAAGACGTGAAGGCAATCCAAACAAACTCACTTTCGCATGTATAACATGGATGTAATCAATGCAAAATTGCTTTAGCGTCATCTATGTATACGTGTGGCCCTCTGTGTGCTGCATTGTAAGATAAAATTTACCCGAGGCGACGAAAGTTACGATAGCACACACGCTAACTAACGACCGGAGATAAAACGGGACGCACTGCGCTGCATCTCTGTCAGCGCCGCAGCATCCAAAAAAAGTTCATCAGAAGGAGAAAGCGGCTAGCGACAGCGGCGTCCGAGGCGCGGGAATATACTAGGGACAGATAAACTGCAGGGAGATCAAACAGGAGCTTTGTGAAAGCTCACAAGTGCGACAAGGATAACAGAGGGTAGACCATCCCTCCCGTTTTAGCGCTCTCCGTCCATAAGTGAATACTGTTTTTGTTTGAATGATATATGGTTGGGCGTTACCTATTTGGGTGGAAATACTCGTATTTGTGCATGCATTTTTCTGCATTATTCTGTCCGGCGTTCGATTTTCGACATTAAGGCAACACACACCGTGTAGTGTCAGTGTAAGCGTTAAAATCGCTACAAGGCTAACATTAATTGATCAAAATATCCTACCGAGAAGCCACCACCGCGCAAGCTCCACAGAGGTCATTGCTCTAGGGGTACCCAAGGGATGTGGATTCACTTGGAATGACGTCAACAAGTAGCAGGACAACATAGGCGGTGAGGAAGCTGCTCGTCCCGATCCATGTCCTTTCCCTTTTGTTCCGAGGTTTCACGTGCGATGCGCTGCGTAGGGGCGTAAACGACGCAATTCTCGAAAGCACAGCAATTTGTTACGACGAAATGGTCGAGATGACGTCGGTATTCACTAAGGCGACATGATATTCAAGATATCAATCGCTAATATCTCAGGGAAAAGTGGATTCTTTCTATACGGGAAAAATCTTTACGGGAAATTTTGGGTACCGATTATGTTTCGACGAGGATGAAGTTTTTTACCACCGTCTACCACCATCATCTTCGTAAAATATATTTTCCAAAAATAACCACAACAAACGAAAACAAAGCCTAACAACACGCGCCTAAGTCAAATAAAACAAGAAAAAATCTCCGAAAGTTCCCTTAAGGATCCCCTACCATTCCCAAAGGGACGAAATATCCTGCGAGTTACCAGGGCGGCATAATAACACAAGAGAGTGAATAATGCGTCGTCCTGTGAAGGATACTCAAGGATAACAGGGTATGACCGCGGTGGCGGCGGCCATTCACTTCTGTCTGAGTGCAGACGGCGTAAACGCACGCAATGCAAGTGCAACGTCATCCGTTGATAAAGTGTATTTGTGTGAGTGCGATAATATTGTGTAGGCATGTGGGTGTAGTGTTGACTTTGACACGGCAAACATGTATTTGTAACAACAAAACAAACATGGAATATCCATTATCTTACAATACATGCGACGAAGATATGAAATTATTTCATAAATTTTGGCGGAAACAGTCTAAAACCTAAATTTCCATAATTGTTATTTTTAATTCAAATTCACACACATGATTTTAGGGCTCCAAATATCTGATCCGATCCGAAAAATCCTTCCGTCTGTCACAATCGATATTTTCTCAGGAACTACGAATGCTATCGACTAGAAGTTTGGAATAGTTATTGGAAATAGTGACCCACAAGTGCAACAGCTTCTGTTTAAAATGCCTAACATTTTTTCTAGGCATGTAAACTGAATATAAAAGTCTACTTTTGTAAAGTACTTCCAATAACTTAATATTAGTAATATAACATGTAAGTACATTTTATTCTGTCCTGTATAAAATATTATACCCAAAAATTATTATAAGTGACTCTACCAACTTGCAGCTTAGTATCAGTTTTTACCCCTAGTTCAATAGCAACTACAAGCAATACACAGGAATGAATGAAAGCCAGGGGGAATACTTTACATCCCACGTGTTGTAACGTGTCTAACAAGATTCCTAGGAGCACATGAGTCCCCAGGATGCTACATTACAAGGGAGGCGTTACAACTTTCTCGGTCCCTTTTACACTAAGGACAGAATGCATAGCCCCGCGAGAGCCCTATATAGGGCGTGCTCTGTACTGTAGCGCACAAAGGTACCTTGGAAGGGAATGTAGTGTTCACATTTAGTTGTTACATAAGCAAATGTAAGCGACAATGTTAGCGAAAGCTTTGTAAGGTAAAAGTGCGTGTACTTCTTCCTAAGGACAAAATGGGAGATTAATGCCATTTCAGTGTCAAAATAACAAACTTCTTTCACTCGTATCATAATTAAATTTTAACTAAAAAAATTGAAATATGGCTTTTGTAACGAATGGCTATTTTTACAAGCTTTTAATAACATTTATCATTCTATTTTTACAACAAATTATCAATATGCTGGGTGATAAAAAAATCCATCCATTTTCCATCCACCCAACTGGAAACGGATGCAACATGCGTAAAAAATGTAATTGAAAAAAATGCGTGTGCGTGAGAACAATGGATTGCCCCCTTTTTCTACCAGGGGTATATGGGTCGCATGGAGATGGTCTCGAGGCGAGAGGACAATGCGTGGGGGCGCACCCAGACAGACAATACGGGCGGATGTTGAGTACCCCGCGCGCTGCCTGCGCCCCGCGCCCCGGTCGAGCTTCCACCAGCAATAAGTTGTGATACAACTCGATAGGGTTATATATATTGAAGAAAAAACTACCGTCACAGAGTGAAACTAAGTAATACTGTATTTTTATAATACTTATTTTTAGGATAAAACGTTCATTGTGATTGCATATGATTAGGAAATACAGTGTAGCATAAGTCATTATAAAATCGTATTATAAAAAAGTATCGTACCATTAAATACATCTTAAAAAAAGTTAATTAGAGCGACTTCAAAACAGTTTTTAAAATTCTTGTTTGTCTGAACGCGAATCACGCTTAAACTACTTTAAAAATTAAAACAGTATGTATCTTACCCCAGCGCCACAGTTAGGATTTATTTAATTGAAATTAGTCCATCCATTCAGATGATAAGTGATATTTTTAATATTCAAATTACGAGAGAAGTTGATTTACGGAACAGACAGTGGAGGAAAATTCTCTTTTGGGGAATACCATCAAATAGTAAAGGCTGCAGCAGTCGAACATAATAAAATTTCAATAAAATCTGGGAAGGAGCACAAGTTCTTCAAGCCCTACGTAGAATAAATCGCGAGCGTCAGGTAGCTCACGCATAAAATCATATTTACAAAAGGCTGGTAAATAAACAATTTGAGATGGAAGTACACTTAAAACGACAAGTAAAAGATGAAAACGGAAGGAAAAAAAGAGAAAAGCATCGTGCTTGCGTCACATGACGTCAGATTACACCAGGCTTTCATGACTGCATAGGAGTATCTCCAACGGTTAATTTATAAGGGTAGGCAGTGCTCGCTTCTGCACGAAGAGACTAGGCTGATGTCATCTCTGTCGAATTCATGAAAGATGGGGCTGCGTTTTGTGAGCATTGGGTTTGAAAATAGGACGAGTGGAATTGTCGAATACATAAAATATTGAAATGAAATGAAAAAGTCTGAATCTTGATAATTTATTTAAAAAAATGTGTAAGTACTTACATGTTAATTAAATAAGGTCTATTTTGTTAGTTTAGGTTACTAAAAATATAAAGCGTGCAAAATACCCAATTTAATATTAAAATAAATATTTTATTAATATTACAAGGTGATTAAAAATAGAAGTGTTTCTCGTAATTATGATTTTTTATTGATAGAGACTCTATTTTTTTAAATATATTTTTTTTTAAATTAAAAAAAGTTTGGTAAAGGTTGTACAGGAAAACTAAACAAGGATAAAAAGTAGCCCTCTGTGTCATGGGCTCAGCATGTAGCAGATTGTTTGTCCACTGTTGGAAATAAAGTCTCTCCGACAGCACAATTGGACTTTCAATGAATGGATTTGTCATACTCACTTCGCTCGGCAGGTGAATTGGTGATGGAATAATATGATGTTATTACATAAGGAGATGCTGCCGATGATGATATTTATCTGTACTAATTAAATTAAAGAGCATTCATTTAGTTGCGTGGTAGTCTTTAGAATAGAATTGTCCCTCGTTTGTGATGTTTTAAAAAGCGACTACTGGAAAATATCAGGAGATGAGATTGTAAAGTAGACAGCTGATAATGACGATAATGAAAGATAAATTTACCAATTTATTTATTCTGTTCAAGCATGCAGAAAACTATTAAGGCGACTTAAGTCGTGGAAGTATTTTAAAAAATGAGTTGTCCCATAATTTAAACTGACGTTTACTGTAATAAATCGTCTACATACAATTATTTTATCAATGAACGATACTTGATTTTGTTCTTTCAATGTTAAGAATCGCATGTCATGTCATTGAAATGAGGAAGGGGCTCACGCCATCCTCGCCCTTACGTAACCCGTTTGCGTATTCTCCTCGGCAGGTACCAGGCGAACATAGACAGCAGGAGGTGGCTTGCCACTCGAACAAGTAATAGGTGCCTATTGCACATGAGAAGGTATATAGGAAACAGAAAGTTAGGGAAAACGGATTTAAAATTAGAAAGGTATTGCAGTTTTTTAATTTTTCTTACTTTGTTTCGTCGCCTTCATTTTTTCAAAATATTTTGTATGGAAAATATGCAGTAAAGGTAATTAATATAATAATAAATGACATTATCAGAAACAAAATATGCCTTCATATCTTAATAACAATATATTTATATACAATTATTATTTGGTACACATGGTAAAATTAATATTTGGTTAACAGTAGGCTCAAGGAGCTTAGCTAGTTAATAATAAAAATAACTCATTCATTCTTCAACCAAACTTATATCATATGTGCATATTATACATACACCCTTACACACCAAAACATGTACACGCACACAACACCGTATATGTCTAGGCTAATTTATTGACCTGGGCATCCGAACCCAAGGCTTAAACCGTAGGGCAGTCTGCTCATTCACATTATATACTTGCTAATATTTATTTACACGTAGTACTGTAGTATTTTGCTGTATATTTTTGCATATATTATGTTCTCTTTTTTAGACACTGTACACGCCGTAATGTAATACATTATAAATAAATTAACACACAGCTTCCATATACAACATAGTTGGTCATGGGGTGTCCTGAAACACGGGACTACCTTAACACGCAACAGTTTCACACACTGCTTACTGATTTGTTTATGCAATAAATTTAACTAAATGAATATTTATGAAATAAAATCTGTAAACACGTGTGTGAAATAATAAATTAACAAATATCTCATAAAAAATATTTGGTTTGGTAAAATAAACAACATGTAGGTATCTTGAATGTTTTCCGCCCTACCATACAAATTGCGTGCGTGAAAATTTGTGCTTTACAAAATTACAAACCGACTTCAATTGCCAAAAAAAATTGGTTTTGGTTGATTTTCTCAAAAAGTACTCAATCAATTTCTATAAAATTTATGGGGTTGGTCCCTATATATATATATATATATATATATATATATATATATATATATATTATGTGCTTTGAAGTATGCTCTACCAAATAAAAAAAAGAATAATCAAAATCGCTTCACAATTGGCGGAGTTATCACGTAACACACATACAAAAAACCATACAGTTGCATTGACAATCTCCTCTTTTTTTGATGTCGATTGAAAACTAAACAAAACGTCACGTGCGAGCGGGACTTGTGAGAGTAGGGCAGACTGTATTAATATCTTCGTTAGCGACAGCTATATTATATATTATGCACTCGCACAGTCACACTGCTATTCAGAGCGTCTCGTCGTCGTTGGTGGCGCGTCGGTACGAAAGACAGAGACCGAAATACCAAAACAGTTACGCTGTTGCAAGGTGAACTTCCCCAGCCCCCGCACTCTTCTTGGAAATTATGCATTTTGTAGTGGAATGAGGTAAACGACCCAGCGGACGGAGGTCTGGCTATAAAGGTCGATGTGTGTAATGTAAAGGTGCGAGTGTAGGGCGTTGCACCGCTTTAATCCGCTGATTCCCTGGTGCACCGGCCGGCGTTGACGCATGTCACTGCGTCGTGGGGCGTGTACCAACTGTCCCTGACACAGATCCAACTGGCAGACAGACGTGGTGTTGTGGATGTGGGCTGCACATAGCGTGTCCCACGTATCGTGGCGTGGGTAACGTTGACGCTAGTCGTGTGTGTATAGCGTGTACGTATTGTGTGTGCATGCATGGACGTTTTTATTAACACTAGGTTTGATACAAGGTCTGCCTGTATGTAACGAAATTTGTCCGTTTTCAATTTTACAAATGACTGTAGGTTGGTTTGAATGATTCTCTTATATATTATCCGAAGAATTAGAAAACATTACATTTACTCGATTTTATGTACCTAATTAGGTAGTAAAAATCTAATCACATTCATAGTAATCGCTAGAACCTGAGCTATCCACACATAGCACGAACGGCTTTCACACCTATCAGTAAACAAGCACACCATGTGGGGCATGTGTTTGAAAGGGTTGCACATGTGGGCTACATGTACCAGGGTCGCATAGATCACGAGGAGCTTTTGTGCCACATATGCCACGGCAGTGTGTGACCCGGGGTGGTGCGGGTTGTGTGAATAGGGTGCGGTTGGGTCGAAGGGTGCGTGCAAGGCATGCATGTGTTGCAGCTTGTGTACTTCTGCCGGCACAGATGAGTTAGGTGAGTATCTATTCATGTTGTTAGTAGTTGTTAGGAATCTGCGTATGTGGAATTAAAGGTGTAATAGTAACACACATAGATAATTCCACGATAACAACATGTGTATGAATTGATGACCGCTATGTGCAATACTGCGTAGCAATACGCTACGAGGACTCGTTGATGTCTATTGTTCTTAGAAAGTTGCTGTGTGCGTTTTTCGAATGCTAGCACATGTTACATTTTTTCATAATACGTTTATTTTTGTACTCATAACTTACATCAGATAAAAAAGTTTTATTTCATGTGGAAAATGAGTACATGGAATCCAATACATGTCAGTTGTGCTGAGTTATGTTATCTCCAATTGACAAGTGAAACAATTTAGCTGTCCCGAAAATTCAGACTGTGCGCCCTGCGCCGCTTCTGTTAGAGAAAGTAAGCGACCCTGAAGAAAGTCGAGAGACATTCCATTGAATCTTCAATAACCCATGTTTGCCTGGTAGGTGGGATTCAAGTGAGGCCATCTTTGTCGGAGCGGTTGTTCAGTGCCGGCGGCGGCGCGCGGCTGCCGGGCGGACTGCAAATACGAGTACATGGGCAAGCACACATTCTGCTCGACTTGATCTGCTGATAGCGAATAATAAAGTATTAACATTCCTTTAAATTAATCGTCAAGTTAACATATGTATGTTGTTTTTGTATTCTAGTATGTTCTATTAATAAATAAAGCGTAGTAGCAACGACATTGCTGTGTAATTTAAAAATTATTGATGACAGTTTATATTGCGAATATTCTCGGGCGTAGTCAAATCTCGTTGTGTGTAGTCTATATTAATTACATACTTGGTGATGTGGCCTACTATCCGTGTATGTAACATGAACGCCCCTGCTCTGAGGGCACCCTTGAGTATTCCTAGGACTTTCCAAGCGGTCGCCCTTATAGCCCTTCCTCAGCTTATTCCTTCAAAGCTATGAGTTCCTGGTACACAAAGTCATTGGGAGTGACATGCCCATTATTTCTTGTTCCAAGGTTTCCCTTCGTGTCATTTACACCTTCGTCAAGGGCCTACGAGCCCTTCTAATTTACATTTATAATTACTGTTAATTACGTGATTCTTGTATGCGATCATATTCATACCCTTTTGTTTTTATAGCATTTAAAACAAAAATGTTTCCGTTGACAGCTACCCAAGTTAAATATGAAACCTTCGAAGTGCATAATATATTGTGACGTAACCGATTACAATAATTTAGTTATTTGTTGTCAATAATATTATCGAGGAGCCCTTTTAAATTATTTATAATATAACACAGATTACTAGGGTACCAGAACGTTGGTGGAGTTAGTAAGGGCCAACGAAGGGCTTGTCGAATTTCAAGGTTCGGGCACGCACTGGGCGGGGCCTACTCAGCCAATGGCATCGGGGAACCACACGCAGCTACTCACGCACTTGTCTCAAGAGATTGGAAGCCCTTACACTGCCTACCGAGATAGCGATGCAGACTTTACTCTTGAGTGAAAGGGACAAACGTTGCTTGCACTTCTTTAAAGTTACTGTAAATTACTGGGCAAAGGATTCCAGTTCTAGATATACAGACTTTTTCTTGAGAATCTTTTTCTTCTTCAATCTTTTTCTTGAGGAGAATTCGTTTTATGAGAATTTAATCTGAAGCGATTGAACCATATATTAATAATACTCAATACCTACTGATATTCTTTTTTCTGCGAAAAGTAATATAGAACAAGATAGATTCGATTTTTAAAAGATCATTAGTTACTTTAAAATGTATGTTCGTGTATGTATTTCTTCATTATTGCAAACGATCAGACCTGTGGCCAGAGTGTGAAGAGACTTCAAACCGTGAATAAGTTTAGCATATAAGGTCCTCAAACGATATGGAGAATTTGAATGACTAACTAATGAAGGAAAAGCTACTGATTGAAAAATTAGAAAAATAATGAAAATGCTAAAAACACAAAGCGGATTATTTGGCTCGGCTGTACTGTACTCGTATTTGCGCTAAACGTCACACTGCTCTTGTGAATATCTTAGAATATCATCAGAAAACCGATTTAGCAGCCGAATAATAAGAATAAATTTTAATAAAGTCGCTCCATATAAAAGACGCCAACGCGCGGAATTTTTCGCGAGGGCCTAAGCTAGCGTAATACAATCGTTTTACAATAAAACAAACCTGGTATAATATATAGGAAAGTAAAGCGATAATAAATTTTAAAGGGCACATGACGTGCGGTCTACGCATTAGAATATACCCATATCTGGTATAATATACCTTAATAATATAATATACCTTCTTTCATCCCGTGCGGGTATCGTAAGAGAGAAAAATTTCAGGAGATGAGCAGTGACATATAGTTACGTAAAAGCGATGTATTTGGAGTTTAAATTTGGTTTAAATAGAAAATTGCCGTTTGAACGTACTGACAACACCCGCTTGGTGTGGAGTTCCAGAGTGAAGCTTTTTTTTTTAAATAATGGCTTTAACCAGTGGTTATCTAGCCAATGACGAGTAAAATTAGGTGAACAAATTTTGAGGTTATAAACTATGCCGAAGCCATTTCTTCAGCTTTCTCAATAAAATGTATAATGTGTACATTTTATCGCTTAATTTGGATTCTTGACGAGAACTTCAAAGGCCAGCCTTGGTTTCAACATTATCCGAAAGAATCCATATGCCGAATGTACTCGACATGATAAACTCTTCGGATCGCGTCGAAACCCTCGCAATTTTGCGTAATTGATACTATAACACTGTCCGTGACACTTTTTGCACTATATCACACCATTATAACACAAAAAACACACATAACAGTATTATTAACGAATTACTAAAATTGCAATGAACCACCATTTTACAAGTTCGCGCCAAGAATCCGAGTGAAGCTTTTTGCACATGGTAACTTGAACATTCTAAATTTGAAAAATTTACAACATCTGATTGTTTGACTTTCTTTTGTTTTTCATTCGGCTTTTTAAGTAAAGATGGATACATTGAAAATTACAGTAATTTTTGCATACGAGTCGTTGTTGAGAGTGTTAGTTTTTTAGGGTTCCGAACTTCTGATGGAAAAACGGAACTCTGGTGTATGTCTGTCCGTCCGTTTGTCACAGCTGGCTGATTAAGATCATCTCAAGAACAAGTAACGCTATTGACTTGAAAGTTTGAACATTTATGGGAAATGGTGACCCACAGGCCATTTAGAATGCCGCAACCGAAATAATTGATTATATATTTTTATATACATTTAAAAAGGGGCTAAAATAAAGGGTTAAACATTTTCAAGTGGAAGAACTACGTCAATGGATGTATCATATTTGAGCTTTGTTTTTGTATGCTGTTCATATCGCTTCGATTTAGATTAACGGAAAATGGAACCTTTATAATCAGCATCCAATTTGCTTTAATAATCTGTTGTGTTATACTTTCCGGTTACATATTTCATACATTTTTATTTTCATCCCAAAGTTGCCTCAAATTGCTGCGTATTGTTTCTCACTGTACAAAAGTGTTTGAGCCAATATGACAGAGTACCATTACGTTACTTCAGCTGTTGTACTAGCTAACTATTAGACCAATTTATATGAAAAGATTCTAGATTTAATAGAAATACTCCTGTGTATTTTTTCCACGCAGCTAAATTAAGCATTTTAAAAAGCCCACTGTGTGGAATTCCATAAATCTTTAAGACTAATTTGTGCAAACACAAGTATCTGCGTGGACTCGAACCATAGCCAGCCTTTCTCAGAGGGCCAAAGAGTATGTGATATATGCGTATACGGGACTCCATACAGCGAAAATAAACCTACCAAATCTCAAACGGGGCAAAATCGACATCCATTCTCTACCATTCAAAATATATGGACAGTGGCGCCAACAATGCGCTAGTAGCGCTTTTAATGCTTTGAACTAGGACTGCAGAGGGCTAGCTTAGTAAACTAGCATAATGACGTAAAAGCGTAGTGTTCATCATTTAGTAAGACCAATATTAATCTCCGCCGCTGGGAACGGAGCGGCCAGCATGACGAATGATGAGCGCCGTATCTTCCTATCTCAGACAGCAGAACCTCATATTGTATTTCTGAAACAGCCAGTCTCCATTTACAAGTGAAGATGAAGGCAGGAATAGCAATGAGAAGATCACGTGCTCAATGTAGTATAAACTGTAGCTTAGCAGTTGAATTTACATTGGCCACTCTATCATTGATATCATTGTTTACAACTTTTACAAGTTTTTTAGGGTTCATCTATCCGAGCGGATTGGATGGAACGAGAGCATGCCTTAAGTGACTTCTAATGCAATGAGGGCTCACGGATGTCTTTGCTGACGACATCTCTTTTCTATGTAACAAGAAACAATAGCGAATGAAGTCAGCAAAAACTTGTGACTCTGTGAGTCATGAAGTAATGATGTTTGTTCTTAGTGATTTGCACCCCTGAACTCTCAAGAGTTGAATCAGAAGGCCCGTTAGTCGTCCTATCGTTCTATCAAAGACTATTTATCCAGTAGTGACGTCGACGACGACTTCAGTATTAGAAATGGAAACCCGATTAATACCAATCTGAAGCACATTCAACTGGGATTTGCTTAGAAATGCTTCCATACAAAATTTCTTTTGCCATAATCTTTTAAAATAGAATATAGCTTTGATAAGTAATTATTTAAAAATAGGAGATTGGATTATATTGTTGCGAATTAATATCATTAACATACAACATTCTTGTCAGCTACAATAGACATTTCGCAGCTAATGGTCCCTAGATGGCGTTACGAAAAATAGACAAAAATAGTGTGTAAAAATGAAAATAGTGATTCACTGTGAAGTTGTATGTTAATGATACTAATTACCCGATATTACAATCCGATATCCTATTTTTAAATAATTATTGCACAAAGCCAGCTATCCTCTTTTAAACACATGTAGTAAGTAATTCAGTATAAAACATTTAAAATAGCAATTAACTACAACTACAACGCAAACGAAGCACTTTTGCTCGGCAGGAGCCTCTAAGGATCCAGATACGAACCCTAGCGAAGAAGAACCAGTAACCAGTCAATCTCAGATACCTACATGTAATGGACCTGAGTGACATCAGGGTTGGCACATTCTGCCTGAAGGATGGAAACACCGTTTACATACACACACTGAAACAGAACCGGAGGAAAACCACAATTCACAGTATGTGAACCAAGCGCGGATCCAGCCCTCAAAAAAGGTTGTGGTCACAGCTACTAGAAAATCGGCTAAGTACGAGTCGGAGCATGAACATGCTCATTAACAATCATGCAAGTCGTTTATGAACTTTTGAATTAGATTATTTCCTTTTTTCTGAGCATGATGCTCAGAGCATCAGGACTTTGGCCTTAGGAATGGATATAAACTTAGGAGGAAGTCGGACCCGATTTCTTCAAATTAAATATTCAGTTTCGATCCAAACCTATTTCAATCAATATCTTATAAATTTTTTTTCTTTTTTTCTAGTAGCCTGTAAGCCAATATCGGGTCACTAGACTGGGTAAATAGTTGTATCAGAAGTGATGTAAGTGAGATCAGCAAGTGAAATCCGCCAGGCGAGATTTTGATTATTTTTTACATTTTCTACGAATATCAAATTAAATTAAATGCTGGGTACATTTTACATTAAATAACTTTATTTAGGTAGTTACTAAAACGATCTACGTAAAAAAATCAGCTGTTCCATACGTTTCGGCGATGTAGGTATTGAAGTTTTGTTTGGATATTTTCAAGTACCTAGGGTTTGCCGGATTGGTTTTGTAACAACGTATATAATATATTAGAATTTAGATGCATAGCTGCAAAAGTAGATGTAGGAATTAATTTAATAGATAGATACTTAGTTATCTATTAGTAAACGCTAAAAAAACCTCCCCAACCAAGAAAACAAACTTTTTCGTACCCACAGCCAGCCACACACAAAAAATCAATATACAATGCAATAAATTACATTCTTTGTTACTTCTTTTTACTATAAAACAAAGTTACAAATAATGAAACATAGCGTAAGGCTTTGCAGTAGAATAGAAATCGTGGCAAAACCAAGAGTGCACACCCCTATGGCCGTTATTTCTACTACGGAATTTTCAACGAATAAAAACATTATGGGATAACAGGATCATTAGTCGAAAAATTAACATATGTAGCAACCATAGAAATGTGTCTCTTCAGTCTTGTTACGATTTGTAATTTATCCAATTTCATATTCATATATATGACACTTTCTTTTAATAACATTACACTTGAAACTGCTTTAAATTTATAAGACAAGCGATTTTTATTTCTTAGTATAATCACTCACAAATAAAGATTATAACAATGATTTATCATATGATAATGCGTTATCACCTTTTTCTCTAACAAACTTTTATATCATTACATTAGAAAATCATCATCATCATCATCAGCCGGAAAACGTCCACTGTTGGACATAGGCCTCCCTCATGGTACGCCACATCGACCGGTCCCGAGCCACCTGCATCCAGCGACTCCCCGCGACTCTAACCAGGTCGTCGGTCCATCTAGTGGGGGGACGGCCTGGTAGACGTTTCCCGGTACGTGGTCGCCACTCGAGAACCTTTACTCCCCACCGGTTATCGGTTCTTCGAGCGATGTGGCCTGCCCATTGCCACTTCAGCTCACTGACTCGTCGAGCTATGTCGGTGACCTTCGTTCGTCTACGGATTTCCTCATTCCGGACCTTATCAATGTCGTTTAAAAATTAAATAATTACATTGAAACGAGTGAAGTAGTGATATCCATCTTCGAACTTAGCCGAGAAATATGGATTGTGAATATTTTGGATACACGATCAAGTTGATAAACCCTCAACTTCGTTCATAAATCGCGTTACAAGCAAGTGAAGATTTTCGATTAGCCCTTTTTTTATTTAATTAATTGTTTTCTAAGGGATAACCGGTCGAAAAAAATTAATTCACAGTGAAATTGGAAAGCCACACCCTTCCCATTAACAAAGATGTATGGATATTAACATTTTAAGGTGACAGAATGACAGAAAAAAAATCTTTTTTGTTGTCAAAACTGCTCTGGAAAATATTCTGATAATAAGGCACACCCCGCGGGGTGTGCAATAATTTCATTAAAATAACTTACCATGATACAGCAATATATATTATGTTCAAAAAATAATCAAAGTAATTTACTCTTTATAAGTAATCTTTTTTAGGTGATGCTAGGTTGGTTACGTTTCACAGCACAAACAAAAGTAGGTACTAAGTAAAGTCGGCCAGCGCCAGTTAAGTAGCGCCACGCACCCCTTGCTACGCGGCTCGCAAGTTTTGGCGGCACGGCAATAAGTTGTCAAAAATGTGACATAAGCCATAACATGTCAGCGTATCGTCTATGGCTCTTTGCTGCGTTCCGAATCACGCACGTATCATGATTGATTGTGTTTTTTAAATTTTAATAAGGCATATCGTTTATTATCATCAGTCTATCGATATCAATAGTCCATAAAAGTTTGACGTTACAAGTCTATTAAGGTTGTGGGCATGCCCATCGTGCCCACAACGGTGGATCCGCCCTTGATGTGAACTCTAAAAACGATCTACAGTTTATGGTCGGGAATGTCACACTAGATCTAAGGTAGTATTGACTAGCAGGACTATACACACGCACTGCACTTCTCATCTCCAAACAATAATAAATACAGTTTTGTTTTATTACTAACTTTAGTATTAAGTTTGTCTTTATTTAGGTATAGTTGGTATGTACTTATATGAAGTGATGAAGACGAGATCTACATAGAACATTGTTTACAAGATATACTTTCTCTTAAAACCCAAAGCTACCTACCTATGAAAGTCCCTACGTTGCCCTCTAAAGGAATATGCCCTTTATTGAGAGACCTCTTACAACGATGTGAGCTCCTGGTACAATTGAGCGCGGTGTTGAGGCGGATCCGCCTACCGGCAACTAAGATGGACGGCACGGCGGGGCGCCAGCAGCGACTAGACCCAACGAACTCTTGAGGTTTTATATATGCTGTTATTTTGTTTATCTACGATCTATGTACAAATTTTACCAAATATATGCGTAAGCCTCAGGTTACAAATTTTATTTCATTAATAAATTATGAACTGATACTAGTTTGGTATGAATTAATTAATTGTCTTTTTATCAGCATCCACGAATTATTTGCACAAAAAGTTCTGGGAAACCCGGAAACGGATTTGAGCAAACCGGAAATACTTTCAGCGGACGCTAGGAAAGCAGAATTGAGGGGCGGTGGCCGCGAATGCCTTCTAAAAATCAATATCCGGTGCGGAAACCGCATAGACACCTAATAACGTAGTATGTCTAGATATCTACTATAGCACAGACGGGACGCGGGAAGAGGGTAAAAGGGGGTGGGATGGAGGCTATTTATTGACTATGAATTAATTAATTGTAATAGGAACGCTGAACAGATTTGACTCAACAATTTAGTTATCAGTCGCATCGATCGCATCTATTGATGAATTCTTGGCAACGATATGCTAAGTAATTCTTTCAGGTCTCATCGATCAAGTTGATTGTCCCTACCCTACATGCTGTCGATATTGTCATCGGTTATTGGGAACGTATCGGCGATTGCCGATAATGTCGAACCGTTCGGAAAATACTAAGACTTCATGGTCGCAGAGAAGTTCTACTGACCAGAAATCGATATCCCATTAATACGAGTTCGAAGCTATATGGCACGGATATTGGTTCGGGACAGGTGAACGAGTCCGTATAGATGGGGATGCGATTGGGCGGGACTAAAGTACGACAAAGTGAACGCGCTTGCGCGAGATCTCCAACTTTCCTATTTTACTATTTTTTCAACGGTACTATGTGATGCAGGTTTGTATGTGGCGATATCTAGGAATAAAGAAAAATATCAGAAAGACCTGCATCCACCAAGAAGAAATTTGTGTCCGAACTAAAATCAAATTTAGAAAATTTTAGTAATGAACCATTGACTATACATATTTATATTACATGCGTTTTTAACTAATTCGCACGTTATCTAAACTTTGACACTACGTCTCAAACACAATTTCGTTAAATAAACCGTTAAGTTGAAAAGGACATCAAGACACGTGCAACAAAAAAAGGAAAGGGAAATCATAATGATATGCGTAATTAGATCGAAGAAGTAACAGGGTAGCATATTCGTGAGTAGGGCGTACTTGTGAGCAAAGGACAAGAGCGCGCTCTTCATTGTGAGGCACGGCAAGTATGCGCTGCGGACTGCGCACTATTTCCCTTCCTGAAAGCTTACAATCTACGAGTACCAGGATAACATAAACTAGGAACGATTGTAAGGACGTTCCAGCTCGGTGGTTCGTTGAAAGAGCGGGTCGAGTTCCCCGGGGTAGGCGGAGAATTGCGCGCGCGTGGGTGTCGTTATGGAAACGGCGTTGCCCACTTACCAGTATACTATAAACTGGAGAAGGTTGTAATAAGACAAGAAAAAAGAGAAAACGAGGGTTTGGTCTCCTCAAACGGAGTTTTATTTTTATTTTGCTCTCGTAGATTTCAATCTTCTTTCAGACCAAGATAGCAGGTTGCTAGCGTGGACTAGGCTTCGTTCGAAGAATGGCAACTATGTAACGTTAACGACAAATATGTCATGAGACGAAAGGGTTAAACTTCGTCGAATTCGTGTCACCAGGGTTTCATCGGATCTAAAGAGTTGCTGGGAATTTTTCAAGTCGATGCCTCGTTTCGTTCATAGTTATTCATTGTAAAAAAGAAACTTGTGTAGGTACTACGACGTCACTTCAAAGTTTTGGTCTCTCATGCAAACGTATCTGCTTGATTTGTGATTAAGAATAATTTGACAATATAAAAAAGGGTCTTTTAAGCTGGTAGGCATGACACATAATATTGCTGAACTGCTATTACTGTCATTGTTAGACTTAGTTTGTAGACGTAATTGGTAACGTCTAATTATTCAAAAACAAATATAATTTTTTCTCTGATATGTACCCGTTGCCCGATACGGTACATAATCTTTAAGGTATAGATAGAGTACATACATAGTATTTAATGATCAATTATTAAAAAAAATTCTATTTCTCTTTTTCCCGCCAGGATAAATATACCTTAAAATGGAATTGATAGGTTTAGGTAGTATAAAAAATTAGGTTGTTCAATGAAATGTTGTGAAACCTATAAAATATATCAATTAATAACATTAAATATCGGCTTATATACAAATCTACGTAGAAGGTGACATAACTATGGTGCCTGTCTAACAATCTCTCTGACCAAATAAACCGGATGCGAATGGAATACAGTCAGAGAACGAGTCCGTCGTCGCCCACGCTACGAAGAAAATCCCGAGATTTTATCAGTATGTTTTATTAAGTAGGTATATATATGTTAAATGTGCAGTGGTCAGTTCGGTATGTATGCCAGGGTCGTGTCTGTCCGTCCGTGCGTTGCCAAGTGGTCGTCGCGCCAGGCCTGCCCACGCGGCCACAATACCAGGAGCCCAGACCACAAAAGCGATGGAGTGCATACAAGTTGCAACTGCAGAGTGCATTCACCGGGCGGGACGGGCAACGACTGATGCAGTCGGGTGAATGCTCTACGAGTGTACGCATGTCTCAGAGCAAGTACATACATTACTTGTCTTCATGTCCGTTCTTTTAATTATAGTAGTTGCCAGTTAAAACATATCTAATAGAATTGGATTTTCGGGACTGTCCAGCTTTAGAATAGAGAAACAAGGTGAAGGATCACCCTTAGATTAGAATTATAAACCTTACCTTTTTAAGGTGGTACCGCTTCCTTGCGTTGTTTGTGACTTCTAAAGCTTTACGGTAAGCGTTACTTCATCTAGGACCATAATTATCTCTAGATACTAATTAAAAAGCGTATTTAAAAGAAACATAATTTAAATAGAAAAACTATTTCGTTACACCAATATTATGTATATTGGTGGTAAGTAGCTGTAGCTAAATAAACTCTTCAAATTCATGTAATATTTTTTTCGTAAGAATATTGATTGTGATGCACATGGCCTAACCTAATAATAAGGCCTTTATAGTTAGTGCTACTTTTGATGGGACATTTATTCAGGCACTAGGTAGGCTAGGCTGTATAAGTCCCCTATAGAGGAATGCTCATGTTCAACAGGGGAATTTTGAAGCCGTGGTGACGATAATAATTTTTTCAGAAATGTATCCTTCCTGGAAACATGGCTATGATCTCAGGGTAAAATAACACTAAAACAAAGGTTCTTAAAAAATATGTTACTCCGAAGTTATTAAAGTTCTGACCACTTTCGTAACGGGAAATTTGGAGTGACGTCATGAAACCCAGTATAGAGTCCCATAAATAGCTACGCAGGGCGGCAAAGGGCGCGGCTTGCTGTCACACCGTTATATGTCAAGGGCGAGCTTTAGGAAGGGTGTAAAGTTTTATAATACTTTCATCTACTACTAGTCATCCTACGTAGGTAGTTAATATGACATTAGAAAAAAACAACGGAGTATTTGACTTACAAATTTCGTAAAATCGTTTTCCTCCAGCTTTCTGCTTCTTGCGATTGATGCACCTTTGTAATGGAATAAATCATCAACAGAAAATATTGAAACAAAATAATTTTGGAAATGTGAGTGTATAGTAGATAATTTTTGGCCCATATAACAAATTTTATTAGGTTTTTGCATAATATCTAGTTTTGTGTACAGAAACATTAAATACGTACAAAACAGGCAACACTTGACCTAAAAATAAAGATGGTGGCAATGAAATGACATGTGACATTTTACACACAAAGGAAGCTTTTGTAAAATAAAAATACTGCAAAAATGCAATTCTGTAGTATTTTTCTAACAATATATATACTTACGTGCCTGATCTGAAACATCTCTTTTTCTGACCTTGATTATTTATAGGTTCAATATTTTTGTCAAAGATTTCATTGCATAGTTTGAGAAAATGGCAAAACGCGGATAAACTGTATGTTCATGTCATGAAATTTGAAATGACGAAATCTTTGAACAAATATCAGAGAAGCAATAACATTTAATGAATTGTTTTTCTGTGATCAAATGGATTGGACAAACACGTTGAATGAGTGGCATGGGGGCATTTTGCGCTACATAATGTGGTCTAAGATGTCCGTACAATCAGTTCGTCAGTACAATTGACAATATAATGGCATGCATACACTATAAATAAACTATACGATACGAGTATAATCGATATTTGGGGAACCGTCTACGAAAGTAGCCGCCATTTTTAAATATTTTGTTTCTGGTCCGACTGTGTTCTAAATCGATATTTATGGATTCGAGGGATCTATGAAAATGAAGATTTTGTAACAATTTACAAAAGTAGGTGGTATATTAAAAGATTCTTTAAGACGTTGTCGACTTTATAGAACTACAAGTAATGCGACGCTGCCTGCGTCCCAAACTCAGAACCATAGACTCTAACCCTTCATCCCTCCACTAATAAAGACAATGGCGTCATTTGTCACCCCCTCTCTTGTTCCCACCCTTAGGGCCACGTTTGGAGGCCGCGACCCGGTTTACCTTTGATTTTATTCCGTCCCCTGGACATTCCACCTTGATTAGTTTGGTCGTTAATCCACGACTAAGTTGGACACGAGTTGGACAGGGACCGAAAACGCAAGTCACTAATTAATTGTAAGTTGGTCATTAATTATGTCGGGCTTTGTTATTTTGGGTATTTGGGTTACTTTAATAGGAGCGTAAGTTCATTAATGACGGAAGGCGTTTTAAATGCTGCGGCTCAGGTGGAGCCAGGTAGTCCACGTACTTGTGTATACCAGAGACAAGAATTCCGTGCGGGGAGACCTGGTTATCCATAACACAGGCCTCGAGCTTAGTTTGGGAACCAGCTCTCCCACAACTACTATATTACTTGTATAAAAATATAAAAAATGAAACTAGATATATGATGTTGTGGAGAGAGAAAATAAAAACCTATTTTATTATTTTATTTTATTTTCTATAGCCATAACATTAAATCCGGTCAAGTTCGAGTCGGAATAGCGTACGTATAGGTACGCTGCCTTTTTACCGCAGAGCTGTTTGCATATTTAAAGAGGATTTGTGGTTTTATAAATCACTACGCACGTTTCCCTAGTTGGAGTTGAAGTTATAAAATATATATTTTTAAATTTTTATGAAACTGTATAGGCTAGTTTATAACTTGTTTATAACTATTCCCAAGTCGTAGCATCAGTAGTTGTTGAGATAAGTTGTACTCGTAACCTATGCGAGGTAGAGTCAAAATCGAGCATGATTCTATATGAGTTGAAGACAAGGGGAAATAGTAGTGTTAGATATAGAGATGCGAGTATAACAATATACTAACAATTACAATAAGGGTTCTAAAAATTATGTTACCATTTGTCTTTTCTAGGTTAGTTATAGGCAGATAATGCTGCTCATATCCTAAAAGTTTACCATTTAACTAAACCCAAGATGACATGGACTGTCCTTATTCCGAAGCCAATAAATACCACATGGCTATATAATCCATCGACAAAGAAATACTGCAAAACTTCAAGCCAAGATAAGGTGCAAAAGCGAACGATAAGGTGCTAAAAGCTAGCAAATGAAATCCCGGCAAAGAGGTGAACATAAAACAGGTTAGTGGGCCGTCGGGCCAGCCGCCCCGTCTCAACGAGCGGGAGGGCGCGGCGAGGCCTTTGAAAGCTGCCTCGCTGCGATGTTACCCTGGTGGGTATTTCTTTTTATGGGCGTCGGATAAATGTCAGGGGAGCGCCAGCCACGCCTCACCGTGCGTTATGACTTGCCTTTACTCCATATAAAAATAACGGAATGCTATACCAATCCGTAAAGGCTAAATAAATCTGAACACAGATATTTAAGTGCTTTGAAGCTAGCTGTGTATCACCAATTCACCTGCTAAGAGTGATGATTATGGCAAATACGCTAATAGAAAGTCAGACGTGGCGATCTGTGATATATTGCGATCCAATTGTGGACTTACGCAGCTGATGACGGAAGTAATATAAAGCTTAGTGGCAGAATGTATGATGGAAAAGTAGACACAGGTTCAGTGAAAGCACAAAATTTTGTAAAATAGATATTGAAATGTTGTAATTTGCAAAAATACAAAACTTTACCTTGAACTTTTAGGAATCTTTGCAGAAGATTCCTTATAATTTAGTGCAATCAGTTACAGTTCCACATTTTCTACATAATGTTTTGTAGAAGTAGGGTATGACACATGCATTCACAGAGACTACAGGCGCGAATCGAATTTTTATTTTTATAGATAGTTGTTTCAGGGTGCCTCTCTAACTAAAATTCTATTTAAAAAAATTAATTGCACAATTGCAAATTATAAGTGCTCATAAGTAAATTATTTCGACACATTCATTGACTTTTGATCGTAGAATCTGTATATAGTAAGTAAAAGAAATTTAATTTGTAGTAGTAATTGAATCCTATACTTATTGAGTCCCGATACGCGTTTAGCCTGTTTTAATAACGTAAAAATAACTTGGTTTCCGGGCTCAAGACATAAAAGGAAACGATACTGAAACGACCTTTCAACGAAAATAAAATTAGGCGTGAATGTTCGCGTGAAATTCATGGATCGTGGTTTATTATTCGTTACGGGCGCATTCCAAAATGCAACACCAATAAAATGATTTTAGGCGGTAAGTTTATTATTACAATACAAAAACTAATGAACTTGGTCCATAACTGTTACAGAACATGTTTCTATGCTATTTTTTGGAGTTAAATTAGTTTAATTAAACTTAAAAAAGAGAAAAACTTTAATATGAACAGGTAAAATAAAGTGACGTTAATAATTTTTGCACTTTTGAAAATTTACGTTACTTACTTAATTATATAATATACAAGCAAGATCATCATTTTGTTATTTAGTGAGTTTTCTCGTTGTATTAGTTAGTCATGAACAAATCTAAATTTTTGGAGACCACAGCACAGGTAATTAAAAATCCGTTTACGAAAAATGTGACTTAGCGGATTGTTCCTAATATTTACCTCCATAACATGCGTTAAAATTTCCTACATTCATTTTAATGAAAAAAGAACTATGATTTACACATATATTTAAAATTAAATTCCACGTTTATAATACGAAAATTATCATTGAAAATGATCATACAAAGTGAAAATACAAAAAACGTTACATATTTTAATTGGAGAGCAAATTTTTGTACAAAGTGGCCACAGAAACCTTCTACGAGAAACTACTTTAATAAGTACGCTTGCATTGGCTACCAATGCAAAAATGGACATGCACCACAATACCATTAACCTAGACCTTGACGGGGCAGTTACAATGACAGAGCACGCTATACACCCTCTTTCACACAAGCCAACCTCTTCAAGTTTCATGTGCTCCTGATAATTCGGGAACACCAGCATCCCATATTTCTCACGCTTGCAGATTGCCCCCGGGAACTCCTTGCCCGTCCCTTTTTATTCCCTGGGATGTGCCGTTCGCACTTGCAAGGCTTTGGTCGTGAGAACCTGAGCGGATGCCGGCTGGTTATAGGATAATTTGGTTTTTTAATGTCGTACGAGCTTTTTATGGCTATAAAATACGGTAGGCAGTATCAGTAATGGCTGACGTGAAGTTGATTTTCTAGCTAGTCGGACCGGGCGGCGGGGAGAGGCGGCGCGGGGAGACTGATGTTTTGCGAAGGATATCATCGTGATGGTTTACGTATTATCAGTACTTACAGAGAACTTATAAAGAGAAGCCGCATCCCAATACGATTTTCATAGGATAAACACGATACCAGAACATTACTATTTGTGGTTAGGTTAATAACAACATTTATTAAACATTCAAGGATTCTTTTAAATATACTATTTACAAAGTTTAACCAAAATCAATTAACGAGAGATGGATAAATGTCATTCACCTCTCTAGATTTTTAAATTAAAAAAAAAGGTTTTTACTTGGCGTTCATCACACCTAAGTGACGATAAGGCCGATGGATGGAAACACAGAGGCCTCATGAGGCGCGCGCTGGCTCTGTTACCTTTCATACGGGAACATAAAGTGATATTAACAATGCTGTTTGGTGGTTTATAACCAACCGAACCGGGACCTCCAGCTTGTAAGTCCAAGTGTGTAGCTACAGAGGACAAAGAAATAATTTAAATTTAATTGGAACCATCCTAGAGATATAGGCTGTACAAATACATAAAGATATGGAGTGACATACATAAAATTTTAAATATATATCCGAACGAAAAAAGTATTTTATTATAGAGCTATTAAAATACATCAACACATATTCCTTACATTATCCCTAAAATATTTCTTCATTCATTCTAAAAATTCATCCCCTCTAATTCACGTCTATCGGTCGGATGTGACCCAAAAAGCATTGGGGTGCCTCCGACCGGTATCCGGGGCGAGCTCCCGCTCTGTTTATCTTATTATTGATCACTCAATCTCTATGCCTCACTACACTGACGATTAGTTAGGAAAACTGAGGTTTTAATTTTTATCAATAATTAATAAGAGGTCTCGGGTTCATTTCCCAGCGAGGTAACTATCTTACTTATATTTCATCACCATCTACGTTCGGACACCTAACCATCATTTTAAATTAAAAACTGTCTGTAGTTTAAATGGTGCTTTTTTGATCAGACAAGCATTAAATTACTAGATTATAGTGTAGACATTAACCACATGTCTTACCTCGCCCCGGGCAGGCGAGGTTCGAATTCCGGTCGGGTCCAATTTTTATAACCTTATTCAAAATGAACCGATATTGATATAATTTAGCACGCACGTAACATAGCATGAAGACTGAAGGACATAAGCTATTTTATACCCGACTTCAAAAAAGGAGGAGGTTCTCAATTTGACTGTATGTTTGATATGTATGTTAAACGATAACTCCCCCAATTATGAATTCAATTTGATGATTCTTTTTTGTTTGGTAGAACATACTTCGGAGATGGTCCCATATATATTTTATTGAAATTGATACAGCGCTTTTTGAGAAGAAAAAAAAAGTAACCAAATGTCGAATAATTCTACCTCTGAGGGTTACCAATTTAGGGAATGAATTTTAGGGTAGTTAAAATCGGTTTCTAGCTCTTTTTTAATGCGTTAATTATACAGATTATACAACAGACGAAATTTTACTTGGTTCGATCTCATTTTGTCCTCGCAGCTCGTGCCGCTCTCAAAACATAAATCGTTACGACGAAGTCGTTCAGGGAGTTTAGTAATTCCCTTTATTCTAGTAATAACCAATAAATTTTAACATAAATGATCCCGTTTGATGTTTTAAAAAAACATTATATAGATACCATTTGTCAGACACAAATCATGAAGTCATGAATCAGCGGTTACAAAATAATTTGGAAATAGATAAATCAACGCGTCGATGAGGTGATTACGTAGTAAAATGAATATGGATACATCCAAGTAGCTTGTCAAAAAATCATAAATGGTTAATATATTTTTTCTTCGTTTTGACATAGGTATATCGAATAAAGAAATTTTGTTTTTGAGTATATCACGGGAACACACACCTTTGAAAGCTGGAGGTAATGAGACGATAGGATCTTGAACCAATCAATCAATTACCTACTCACTTTATAAATATGTACTTTGAGTTGATAACACTTACCTGTTACAAGAACCGCTAGCACGACAACTCGCACTCCCGAGGCACACATTTTTCTTCAACAATTCTTACTTATTCGTATTTTGCTAGAAATTACTCCGTGAACACAGTCGCATGTTATCTTCTTAACGGACCAGATGTTACAAACATGATTTATCTTAAAAGTGATCAATGCAATAGTTATTAATTAATAAAACGATAGCCGGGAAAACTAACTACTGGTGCCAATCTTATTAAATGCAGTTCTGGTATGATAACTGATGATAAACTGCTTACTTAGTTGTTATAATCTTAAAGTAGTCTAATTAGAGTTAGACTTGAAGTTAAAGTAAATAAGCAAAGGTTAACTAAACAAAAAACACCAATATTTGATTTAACAGAACAATATTCGTAAAATAATGATGAAATACAGAAAAAAACAGGTTTACATTTTTTAGTAATTTCCTAAGAACAATCCTTCCTAAAAGTAGAAAGAATTATTGTATTTTAATTAGAAAGGCTAATTGGTGAACAGTATGATTGACGTGGGTGGGAATGGGAACGGCAATGCGCGTTCGTCACTTGGCCAGGCGCGGTACTACGAGGTTTTCAGGCGGTCCTGAAGGCACCCCACGTTTTAGCGACCCAACCCCACAACCACCACCCTTTGGTGGTGTGCCCCACGGAATGGGAACAGGGAGCGTCCGGGCCCCATAAAGAAAATGGTCTTGCCGACACTAATTGAAACAATATTTGCCTTTCGGGGTTTGTGGTGTTTCGGTCGGTTTGTTTGTGCATGGTAATGTTTGCGGTTTGCTATAAGTGACTTCATGTGGTTAGGAAATCTATACAGGTTTGAAGGAATGCATACTAATGTGTTATATATGAGAATGTGAGCTTGTTCGTTTGTCCTTCCTTTACGTCGCAACGGAGAGTCAAAGCGACTTGATTTTTCAACCGACTTCAAAAAGGAGCCTCCTCCTCTCAATCGTTCGAGTGCTTTTTGACAAATTCAACAAAAATCAAACACGTGCCCAGATAATTCTATCTCTAAGGGTGAACATTTTTAAGGCAGTTGAAGTTGGTTTTTAGTTCTTTTTGAACGCATTATGTACGGGGATAGTTTAAGGGTCGGAAAAGAAAATAAGCTAATTTGTATCCCCATCGAGCAAGTAGCCGTGGAACAATTTCTGAAGCTCACCCGGACGAAGTCGCCGGCAAAACTCCAGTCGTTTTGAGGAAATTACAGATATGAGGATTGAAGGGTTGGTTTACTATGTTAGCTACTTAAGAACTATAGTTTAATAGTCACCTACATATAATTGGAGGTGGTGCCAGCTCTAGAATAGGATTCATCAAGTCATCCCGCGGGTGTACTTTTACTTTTTCAGCTATTCGTTCTGATGAACCTGCGACTTACAAACAAATAATAACTAAGCCACGAAATGTTTTGTATTTTCTATCGACATCCATAAAACCCAATCAAATCTCATGCCAAAAGTCCGCATACCTAAACCGATAACAACTCACAAAATATCGCATCAAAGTTCATGATCCGTCGACGGGGGTGCGAGGGGACGCGGTGTGGCCATCGTCGGGCCATAAAGGGGAGTAAAGTAACGATGCGAACGCCGCCGTATACCCAAATGTCGCGCCATGATTGTCTCCATGCTAACATTTGTGGACCTGAGCGAGCTGAGCCGCGAGCCATCCAATTACGGGGTTGAGTGGCCTTGTCTATGTTTGTTCCCTATGTAGGTTGATCGTGGACTGCACAGATTTATATACTTGGTGAAGGTTAAGATCAGAGAAGAGATGTGAATCAGAATTTATTGTAAGAATATTGAATATATACATAAATAGTTAGGACACATGCCATCGCTTGCGGGGAAAACGTCAGAGCCCCGCTCTAAATCGTTCTGGTGCAGATCCGGATCAGCGAGGTTAGCTTATATAAGTGATTTAGTATCTATTTTATCATCTTATTGGTATGTTAAAAATAATAAAAGGTGCCTGACAATGTATTGTGTTAAATTTCCATCTATATTGCTCAGTATTTCTTCTAAGATGTGGGGATAGTAGAATCTTTTTGAAATACTTGATATAAATGTTAAAAGGTTGATGATTTTGGAATAATTCTCCACACCACACTCTAGTCGACTTATAACACACTGTATTATGTTGTGTACAGCTGTTAAGAGCGACTGTTCTTCTTAGAGGAACCATTATAGTATCGTCATGTCCGTCCGTCCGTCTGTATGTCCGCGGTTTAGCTCAGAGACTTTTAGTACTATAAAGCTGTATTTGGTATGGGTGTACAAGTACATTCATTAATCACGCCAACAATATGGTAAAATAAAATTTTGACCAAAAACATTGGGGTAGGTTATTATGGTCTAAGATCCGTCGAAGAACAAACTTCACCCATCTGTTTAATTGATGAAAAGTGTTATATATCAAATTTAGTATGTTACTTTCGTACCATGTCACATTCAATCTTACTTGTTCCTATGCAGTGTGTTGAGGAAATGTCAATTAAAGATGAATGTGACATGGTTCAAAAGTGGATACAAATTTTTGTACTCGAGTGTACATAACTGACAGTATTTGTTGCCACTTTAGTTGTGACGCACGTCATAAACTCACATCTCAATGTTGCCAGGAACATCATAAAAAAGTGGGTAAACATTGTACATGGTGTTCCGCAGCATACTCTTATCTCATATACAACCTGTTTATATTAAGGAGGGCCATGTTTCGTTAGTAAATGCTGTTAGTTGCAGATAGCGGACGGGGCCGACGAACAATTAATGTTTCCGATAAAATTAGCGATGATTTCTATTCTAGTGCTCATTTATTTAAGAGTTCACGACTTTGAAAGATTTCATTATCAACTGCGTAAGTCCACTGTTGAACTACTCATCGACGGACGAATTGGACTTTGTATTTGCCGCTGGTAGGCGGGTAGGTGATATGTTGTTTGTACACGCGAGTACCCACTTTTGTACCATGTCACATTCACCTTTGTTACTATGCAGAAGAAAGGTTGAAAGACTTGGTGCAACTTTTTGTTCTCGAGTGTACATAGGTAGATGAGCAGGACTGTTGCTGCCTCTGATTTAACCCTCAGTCGCCTTTTACGACGGTCGCAGGTTGAGTTTACATGCTTGGCCTTCATTTGATGGCGAAATGACGATTAGCCCGTTGGATGGTAATCGTGCTCATGCAGAACACTTCGGAGCATGTACAAAATGACTACAACTCGCAAAATGTACAAATAGCGAAATGCGTCAATCTAATAAGATTTTGGCTCTTTTTAACCGACTCCAAAAAAGGAGGAGGTTCTCAATTCAACGGGTATGTTTTCATTTATGTTTGTTATCTCAGAACTTTTGACTGGGTGAACCGATTTGGATGATTCTTTTTTTATTTGAAAGGTGGTGCCCGTGTGGTCCCATTTCAATTTGATCCAGTGTCATCCATGAGAAAACGATATAAATCTTAAATTTGCCTTAATAAAAGTAGACTTTTAGGGCAACTGAAGTCGGTTTCCAGTTCTTTTTGAAAGCATTTAGTTTCTCGATTAGACTTGATGCTGTTGGTCGTGTCTGCCTACATCTTCACAATCCTTTACCCAGGCAACTTTTGCGAGTGCGGAAGGCGTTTCGCCGGTACTACCTTTATTCCAAGATTTATATTATGGAAAAAATAAGGAGGGATTATTGGAATACAAACAACGGAACTGTAAACATGACTTTTTATTAATTAATAACCGAAAAATGTACATTATTAATTAATTTAAAATGCTACAACTTCTTACATAAATTACATTATGATAACAGGCAGTACACAACTATACACCCTCTCAGTAACATTCGATACACTTGCGCTGAGCGAATTCCAGATACCATTCCACACAAAACAAAGTCAAACCACGGTAATAAAAGTCTTAGAATTAAAAACACACCAGAACGAGATAACACATAAGAACTAAGCCATTAGCCAGCCAAGTTTCAGTAGTGAAGGTCAATCTTAGTAATTTTCTCGAGTTGCTTATTTGACCGAATTTTTTTTCGTCACTTTTGACTATAAGATTATAAGAATATCCTTCTTGGGCGTTATTATTCTACGCGAACAGTATTCTATCGCACAGCAAAAGTTATAATAGCTAAATAGGGCATTGGACTTACTGTACGCGACAGGTCGACATGACAATTTTCTAGTGATGTGGCGTCACGTACCAAGTAGCTTATATCGATATTTTTGTCACGAAAAAAGAAACGTGTGTCAAGGATTCTGCTAATTTTGACTCGTACTTGATAAGCCTGTGTAAAACGCAGACCTATACCATGTGTGACTGACAGGGTGTTTATAATCATTGTTTTTCCGTTCAATATCACAATTTTCTAATACTTTTCTGGCTAGTTCTCGTGCTTAGAATGGATTATTGTTTTAACACGTGACGAGGAAGCGACCGAAGTAATATTAATACACGACAACAAACAATCTCGCATACTAGATCGAAATCGATAAACGCGGCGGATGCAGCCTCGTGCAGCACTAAGGGTATGACAGCGCGGGTGATGTGCGGGTATGCGGGGTGTCCCCTCTCCCGTTTTTCGTACAAAACAATAAATTCTACTTCTGCATATTTTAGATTTCTTTCAAAATAAATTAAAACTTCCAACACCCCTATAGGTTTTACTGTGCGAATGTATGAAAGGTATCTGAATTGTACAAACATGGTTGGTTTCGATTTTCATACTCATTAAATTCAATACAGTTTTCCGATAAACTTTACACAGAATATCAACATAATATCGTCTACATCGCCGCATTAAAAAAAGTTATATAAATACGAAATCACATACACTCACTCGTGGTCAAAATTAAAATACCTAAAACTCGTAACAATTATATACCTACACATTGAATTTACTACAACTAAAATAGTTTAATTTCTATGACTATTATATACATAATGTACAAATATATTAACTACCTCGACTAATTTTCAGTACAAGGGCCATTTATTCTGGGCACCCCAATCTTGTAACAATATATTCAGTCATTAACTAAAAAATAAACAGCATTCGACAAATTAAATATAAAAACATTACATATATTATCTAATCATGAAGTACAAAGAAATATTCGATCCGCAGAATATTTGCATAGGAGCAGGTAAGAAATCTAATGATCAGCAAAACTTTATTTAACCTCATCACAAATCATACACAGTTTTTTTACCATATCCATATAATGTAATATTCAGAATAAATAAAAGCAATAATTTATCATAAATCTTCTGCGATACAAATATTTTTTGAGCTCATAAATCATTACCAACAAAATGTTTTGTATTACACAATTATGTAACCTTTTTTGCTGATCATTATTTTTACCAGGGACAGAGCAAGCCATTGTCTCTTTACGCTGAACTAAATTTTTTAGGTGACCAGAATTAATGACCGAGCCGTAACTGACTAAAACAGATAAATTAAGTGTTATGGAATTCTGAATTCAAATAATTTGTGTTTAATATATATAAACAGTCGCAAAGAGAAATTCAATTTAAATGCTTTGTTAACAGGTGCAAACATTTTAAATGAAACTATAACAAAATATCGTCAAACATCAGAAATAAGATTTGTATACTTAAAAATTTCACATGTAGTCTTCTGACAAATGCAACGCATGGAATTTGGATAGTTCTATGAACTTATTATTCGATCGACGAAACTGTTAAACACATTGACGCAACATCCATTCATCACTGTCTAAGGTTTGATTCATATTCTCATCCGCTATTCACGATAAGTAGTCCCTTCAGTTACATACAACATGTTAAGAAAATGAGACTAATTTACATCGATCGATTACAGCGCATTTCAAAATAACTTAATCGTCCGCCATTTTTTAATAGCAAACAATCTACAACTTTTTGGTCGAAATAAATATATAACGTGCACTCTTTACTTATCCCTTTTACTGCAGAAAACTTTGAACTAAAAATTGTTTTTAAAACATCCAAAAATAATGTCATAAATTTTTAAAACTTTAAAATGAACTTGAATGCCTCTACATGATACACCTACGCTACTGCCTAACAATGTCATTCACAGATATGTTTTAATATATAAATTATTATGATATACAGGAGTGTTGGTATTTCAAGACGAGATCTATTCCCCTGTTTTACAGAAAAATAAAATAAATAAATACTTCCCTCTGTATAAGGTACGTCATTTTTTATTATTAATATTAAATTTATTAAGTGTTCACAAAAATAGGAGCGTATCCAAGATTTATTTCATTTAATAAACAGCTTCCCGTTCCCCTAGTACGGATCAAATTAAGAAAAAATTAAACAGTAAAGTTGTTCCTTAATTACTATTTTCATGAACACTTTTAATATATTAATCTACAGTTATTTAGATTAATTTGTATGTTATTTTGTTTAATGAGTTATTAGTTCGTTACATTATAATATAACATATTGATTAATGAAATCACCAAAAAATGTGTGTGTGTGTTGTGCTATTATCTCTTTAAATATAATGTACGAAACCATACGAAAGCTGGTCATTTAAAACGTAGTTTCTTAATATCGAAATTTATTTGAATTAAGTTTGATTTGTATCAGTAATAAAAATTTATAATTATTAGAATCCATCTCCAGTTGTAAAATTGAAGAAAAAAAAAGTAAAATGCATTCGCTGTTGTATGGCTATCACTCTTCAGGTGAAGTCATGTCAGTCTACGAGACAGTGAGACAATACTTCATATTTCATTGTACTGTCCTTGTGTCAACTAATCTTTATATATTTGTAATAAATATAATGCCCGTATAAACACTATATTGGTCGCTATACTGAGCCAAACGTTGCTATCAGATCTTTTCAACAACCCTTACTTATCCGTCGTAAAAAATGATTGAAAAATATACCCGTTTAAATATACGATACACAAATAGCAACCCGAGGTGATATTCATAAGCCAACAAGTTGCCATCGCAATTTCTATTTTATTTCAGAGTAAAAAAACCAATTGAATTTTAGTAGATTTCCAAACGTGTAACCCTAGTATCATTTCCTCTAATTGACTTGAGCAAAGTCAAATTTTCAAACACATTTCGGATACAAGCCTTATTCACAAAGTCAGTGCGTTCATCTTACATGAACCATGTGACTCAATTTTATTATCCTACGCTAAATAGAAAGAGTAACTACAGTATTAAGATAGTGATGTCCTAGAAGAATATAAGATAATAAATTATCAGACAAGAATAAATTAGAATATCAACATAAAAATGCACAACGAATATGAAATAGTTTTATACAGGGAGATTAATATAGCTTGAAAGAACATAATATACAGTTTTAATAATGACATGTTGAAACGACATACCCTTAATATTGTCAACAAATATTTTAGGACGATTTTAATCGTAAAATCGGAGTTCTTACGATAGGTGACTTAGTGTGATTGGCCAAATTGAAACTCACTTTTAAATTTGATTGTGATATGATGTAGTTGATGATTATATTTTATATGCTATGATTAAAAGTCCTCGAGTGAATATAAAATAGAACAGCAAAGGTAGTTGTTATAAATCTTACGTCATCACTTGTTAAATAATAAAAAATCATTCTATTATTGTGGACGATTGACACTGTTCCGTGTACTTGAAAACAAAATTAAAATAAGAATCAACGAAATTGAACTAAATAATTCTCAATGTCAAATATTCCAAGATAAGTTAGCGAAGATTGCAAACAAAAACTAAATAATAAACAAGGCCTGCTTTTATTCAATCACCAAAATGATTCAATTACAAAACATGTTGGCCAATAATAGAAAAAGCGATTGAATACGTAAAAAGATGTTGTCACAATATGTTGCGAACCGACGTTGCGAAACATTTGTTACTCGTAACACGCTGTGCAACAAATCACATTAGATGTAACCGAGTTTTACCGAAAAAGCTGTCACGCAACGAATAATCAATAAGAAGTGTCAATGTGTGTCTAAGTCAAAATAGCAAGATGGCCGATGAGCGACGGATTAATCTGTAGACACTGAGTCAAACTTTTCATTGTATTTACCCTCAAGTGTCTAGATTATATATTTTGATAACCAATTAGCAGTTTTGGTGATCGATTAAAACACATGTAATAAATTTGTTACCCAACCCACATGGATCGCCTACAGTTGATTGTCATCGTTGTCGTGCTCTGGTAGAGCGGCGGGCGCTGGTCGGTACAGCGGGTTCTTGCCCTTGATGGGGAGCGCGTGTGCTTCCGTGTTGAACACCCATTCGTCCAGGGGGAGCAGCGTGTCGTCCGCGAACAGCAGGTATAAGTACTGCAATATGATAAATACTTTTTAATATGATGGTTCTATCACTAGTTAGGCTCCCATGCTATCTATTCGATATTTTTGTCCAATGACGATTTTTAATGAAAGAAAGACAGATCCATTAAATGTGCGAGATCCTCTAATATTTGATCAAATATTTTTGAAAATTTTGACCGATGAAAGTGAAAGAGAAAGTAACTCAATGTTCCGCCATTTTCATAAACTATGAATGAAATCTTTAGGTAACATATTGAATGAGTCCCATGGGCAACTGTCAAATATATTTGAAGAGTGGTATGCGGCATGTGTGTGAGGTTAATGATTCCAGATAATTAATATCAATGACGGATAACATTGTTGAAACTGGCAAACTACTTCTTTGAAAATATTTTTTGGTTGTTGTTTGGTTTTCAGACGTGTACTTTTAAATAACTGGGGCAGAAAGTTCACTTTCCTATTTTTAAACAACATGGTAATTTTTTTTTGTGAAAAGCTTTAAGTTATGTTAGACAATACCCTAAACTAAATAACAATCGTATCTCACCTTGAGGGTCTCCGCTAAGAAGAAGCTCTGCTGTACGTCGTCCCCCTGCGGACTCTGGTGGTACACGTTGACGAGCCCCGTGTACCCCCCCTCCACGCGGCAGTGCTTCTCCAGGGCCTGCAACAACCACGTCGACACTAAATATAACTGTACTACATTACTGATTATACAAAACTTTACAGTGTTAAACCAACGAAACAAGGACTATCTCCAGGTTTTGTTCCCGAATTAAACAACATATGTATCTGCAAAGCCACGACGATCTATGAAGAAAATTATTGTGATAAATAAGAAATAAAAAATTTACAAAAATGATTATTTTCCAGAATAATTAATAATATAATATAAAATATATAATAATAAAAAAAGAAAAAACATATACAATTTACATTAGCTCCAGCACTAGGAGACCTGGGTCGCAGGAAGCCAATTTTGGAGAACAAGCAACATATTTTACATGACGAAAATTAATTAACTGTATACATTTAAAAAAATTTGAGGGAATTTTAATAGCGTGTGTGAGTGTAAGTAAGATTTCCCCCGAGGCACTATAATTTTGTGTTAAAAGCCAATTGGTGATCTTATATTTCGCCTCATCCAGAGTGCAGTTGATGATGGAGCAGAGTCTGTTTGTAAATACAGGGAAATGTAAAATAGCTGAATCTGAAAAAGCGCAAAGGCTGTTTGGACTTTCTTGGCCTTGATTTGAGGGCGGCGTGAATGTTTAGATTTAACTTGATCATCAGAAGCCATGAAAACTTTATGACAAATATCAGCAGAATACATTACAAATAAAGGATTTTATGATTAACAAGTTCAAAAAGAACTAGAAACCGACTTGACTGCCCTAAAAGTCTACAGCATTCACACTCTAATTGTTCACCCTCAGAGGTACAGTTATCTGGGTATATGTTTTGTTTTTATTGATTTTCTCAAGCGCTAAATCAATGTCGACAAAAAAATTATGTTACCACCTATGAAGTATGATCAACCAAATAAAAAAATCATTAACTTCGACTCATAATTGGCGGAGTTATCGCGTAACATACATTAAAAAACATACAGTCGAATTGAAAACCTCATCTTTTTTGAAGTCGGTTGAAAATGGCCCCTTGACTTATCTTGCGACAAGAAACGCTCTTAAAAACACAGAAATCATGTCTATTATTGATAGATCGAATAAAAAAACGGCGAAGATTTCTAGTTTTAGACAATACTACTTCCTATTACTTCAAGGGACGATATCTAGAAAAGTGCCTTCAACTAATATTAAAATTTTGAGGGTATGGATTGTAGCTGAATCACGCATAAACCACGAATATGTTCAGAAAGAAATTAATACAAATGACACTATTTTATCTCAGTAATAAAGTAACAATTGTATTTATGTAAAGTGAGTGTCAGTGAGAGTGCTGGTGTTGTGCAGTGAGGTACCTGCACTGCCTCCCACCCCCAGTCTCGGTACTTCTGCTCGCCGGTGAGCCGCCACATTATGAAGTAGCTCTCGAACGTCTCCGGACGCAGCAGGTACACTTTCTCGTTGCTCTTCTGCGCGCGCGCCTCCACCGCTCCCGAGAATCTATTCACAACACAAACAATACTTTTAGTATTTTAAAAATAATGAAAAAATTTCGACACTAGCGGTATTCGAACCTGCGTCTCTTGCAAGTTCGGGGCGAACGCTTTGCAAATTTTTACCGTCGAAAATTATTCACAATTATAACACTTACCCTACTACGCAAACGCGTAACTGAGTCTGTTCCTGAGGTATGGGAGCGTTACGGGAGGGTGTGTTTATGGAACGTCAAACGACGCATAACTTCAGTTAGGAGTCGTTTGACGTTTTGCAAATAATAAATCCCTTTATTCTGGGATTATAGATAGCACACACATTAGTATCGTATTTTATAAAATGTATCTAATCTCAGTGTGCCTCTTGGCATAGGCCTCTCTCCACCTTGGGCCAGCAAAATTTTGATGTCGTCCTTCAATCTTAGACACTGTTATTATACGTTAAGCTGTGGCAAATAAATGACTTTTCGGTCCAAAATGGCGGCCATTCTATTCCAGATTACTGGTGGCATTAAGTCGACTCGAGAAGGAGCATGTCTTCCGTCTCTCTCTCACCTGAATGCCTCCGGTCCGAGCTTGGTCTCTGACCGCGCGTAGCTCTCGTGGCACGTGTGCGTCAGTTTGCGCGCAACGTCCATGTAGCGCTCAGAGAGAGAATTCTCGAGCGTGGTCGACGCCAGCGCGAACATGCCGCCTGTAACCAACACGCATAAATATTAAAACCAGCGTTTTTTAATGACTTAAAATATACACAATTGACACCAAATTAGATTGGGTGTGAATTGTATTTTATACCGTAACGGACATGAAAAGAAATCCTCCATAAATAAAAATACGTAATAATTTTGTATTTGGACTTTGAAATACTTTAAAGTATAAAAAAATATTTAGTATTTTAATCGTCTTCAAAAACGGATATTATTATATCAATGGAATCTGTCACAAGTGAAGCCAAAAATTATTACGTGCAATACTTGATATTTTATTTTTGTATATTGTCATAGGCCGGACACTTCTAACAAATGTCGTGATATCGGTTCCTATTCCCATACATAGAACGGATGACCTTTGTAAACACGCGCATGTGTCAGAGAGCTACAGACTGAGCTAGGCAATTTTTGCGGGGAGAATCCTGTGATATTGTGACACTCATTCATTGAAGAAATCCATTTTATTTATAAATGAAAATCTAAAAGCAATAACATTCAACCTGGCAAAGTCAAGTCGAAGACACAATGGCTTAGTTTTATTTGCTTCAATCTTCGTGCATGGGCTCTATTTCCAATTCTCATTCAACATGTTTTACTGATATTTCGAATGCACCGTTCCGTATTGTCGGCGGAAAATTTAAAAATTCATAAGTAACGTTAAATACCGTTATCTTATTTTGTCGATCGCAATTATCCACCCCCGTGTCATACTGTGGCAATGACATACTGTCACTGTCAACGGAGCGCGGAAATCAATTTACTACGACAAACACGGCAGGCGTGTTATATCTATGTTAATGTTGGAAGTTTGCATTATTTATTAAGTACTAGTGATTTTCTCGCGACTTCGTTCGCGTGGACTTCTGAAATTATCCCATGGGAACTAACGATTGGGATAAAAAGTAGCCTTTTCCGACCCTTCAACTACCCCTATACAAACAATTTAGTCATTCCGGCTCTCCGTTACGTTAAGTAAGGACAAACAAACTAACTAAATTTTTGCATTAATAACATTAGTATATTCGTTAATATTAAAGTGGTTTAATATTTGTACATTTTGTCTGTTTGAAACCCTAAAAATTACTTCAGTGGCCCATTTAGTCCTTAAAGGTTAGCGCGTTCAAAAATAACCGACTACAACTCTGCCCTAAAAGTCTATAGAAAATTTAAGACTTACACGGTTCCCTCATGAATACCATTGTCAGAACTGAAGCACTCGGGAAGTAACAGCTTTCAACCAGTCCACAGTTCTGAGGTAATAAACATTAAAAAAAAACATACCTGTCGAATTGAGAATCTCCTTTTTTGAAGTCGGTTGAAAACATGTATGATCAACTTCTTACTGCTTTATATACCGTAATGTCACCAGTTGAACAATAATAATGAAAATCATCAGTGTATATGTGACCTGCAAAACAGGAGAGATGGTCCATCTTCTCCTCGAATATCCTGCCGTACTTGAGCTCGGCGAGGTACGAGAGCCCCGAGGGAGAGACTCGGAGCATCTTGTCTAGAGCTGCCTGCATCGCCACGTCGAACATGAGCCGCGCCTGGTCGTCGTCCTGCCCGGACATGAGCCACGCCTTCAGAAGGTACTCGTAGAAGGAGTCCCCCAGCGCGCCCAGTGAAACGTGCTCTGTACAATAATCACATAAACAACGATTCATTTTAGATCAAAAAATATGTCACGTTAAAATTTAAAATTCAAAAGTTAAAATACCCTTTTTTTAGTAGCCGTAATAATATAATTACCACCTTACTTAAATATTACTTATAGATAACCGGTATATTTCAGGAATATATTCAGCCTACCTCAAAAACTAAGAATGCTTTTCATTTGATACTAAATATTCTTCGATCGTTTTTTGTAGTATAATATCTACGACTAGCTTTTGCCCGCGACTTCGGATAAAAATTTCCCTACCTCACTTTCCTGACAATAAATCTCGATCCCAAAAATCGTGTCGAAACTTTGATATGTGAACAAAGCGACAAGCAATTCTCGCATTTATAGTATAAGTATGATGGACATTTTCAAAAATAAAAACATTGTTAAGAAAAAATTTATGCGAAAGGTTTTTTTTATTGATTTTAATTAATTTCGATCAAAATTCAAGCAAGCCTGTACAAATAAGAAAAGTATTTATAGAAGAAAAAATGTAACAATATAAACTACTCTGATCCAATACAGATTTACCGACACAAATAGCACAACAAATTCAATAAAACGAATGTCCAAATAGAAATGCCAATGAAGTAGGTCGGTGCCCTTGCGCAATCAATAATTATGATACATTACATTTCCGAGCATGGAGTATTAAAAATAACCAGTACACGTTAAATACGAATTTAGAAGTTGCTGGTACCTTATTCATTCGATCGATTACGATCGTGTATTGAATCAGTACTTCCGATAGCCCATACATTCACAACATTTTATCGCAAGTATAAAATGACTTTGAATACTATCAAAAGAAATATACTTTATTTAAATGTGGAATAAACAAATAGCGCTACGTTGAACATTGTTCAGGACAACCAACAAACTAAAATAGAGCTATCTTTAACTTGTTTCAGAATTAAGAAAGACATTTCAAATCCTGAATTAGAACAGACAAAAGAAATAGGCGTCCGTCTAGCTAGACTATATGATCCCTTAAAATATCCCTCACTAAATCCCTCTCTCCCTAATTATGTTAAGCGATTAGTGGTTATGTGTCAGACACTCACTCTGCCCCCACTGGCCCGTCCGAGGGTTGATGAAGTTCGGATACAGGTCGCCGGGCTTCTCGATGTTGGCCAGCGCTTCTCTGATGCGAGCCACTTTCTTCTTGTAGACTGGAATTGTTTACATTATTTGTTATTGATTGAAAATCATCTTTGAAACAACCTTAACGTCTGTATCAATATAAACTACTGACTGAAATACCATGTGTACCAGCTCACATAATGTCAATACAAATTATTGTAATTTGACTTATCTTTAATTGAATGATTTAAATTTTAAATTAGATGTATAAGAGTGGAAAAGTCTGATTTATTATGGAATATGAGACGAAGGTCATTGGTATTAACATCTCAACATCGCCATTTATTATATTAGTAGTGACATCTATGCGTATCATTAAGAATTTCCTGGGTTGCATTTAAGTATATGTGATTTGATCTCAATGTTTAAAGGTGTTGGAGTCAACATTTTAGGATTCATTCACAATTTTAAGAAATATAACTAAAGGTCGCTCAGATATTTGTTATTTACATATAACATAGTCATACCGTCACGCCCCGTGACGTCACTGAGGTAGGTGAACTCTAAGTGAAGGGTGCCGACTTCAGACAGGATGCTGTTGGGTCCCGCCCAGTGGTACTGCCGGCTAGCCTGAAACGATCGACGTTATTATCATTAATAATAAAACAAAATATAAAACAGCTAATACTGAAGTGGTCTCAGATTTCGAGATTGGTATTTACATAAACTAAATCCTGAAATGTTAAACATAGACCTTAAATATGAAATATTAATCATACAGAATTATACAAGAATTACATTTTTGTTTATATTTAGTTTGTACAAAATCATTCTTTTTTATGCTAAGTGAAAACGTCAAATGTCATTTTAATGACGCTCAATTCAAAACTGGTGCTTTAATTGATATTGAGTTTTAAAATTAGATACAAGTCCAGGGTGGGGCTACATACATTCGCGTTACGTGACATATGAAAAAAGAACAAAAGGCCACGTAACATAAAACCAAAAGCTTGATTGAGAACTACAGTGGAAGGTAAAGGAAAAATAAAAAAGGTTTTTGAAAAAAAGACAAGGCGAAAAAAACGGCCGGTCGGATTCGCGCACGAAGGGTTCCGTACCATTATCTATAAAAACAGCAAAAAATCTCGTTTGTTTTAATGAAATATTTATTTCATTCTGGTTTTTAGTATTTGTTGTTACGAGTATAGCGGCAACAAATACATCACCTGTGAAAATTTTAACTCTCTATAATGGTTCATGAGATACAGCCTGGTGACGGACGGACGGACGGATAGCGAAGTCTCAGTAATAGGGTCCCGTTTTTATCCTTTGGGTACGGAACTCTAAAAAAAATCCGAACATCTACGAAGGTTTGAGAAATAGTAATGCAGTCTGAAATATACCACACGATGTCACTGTCATCTGGATTGCCTTTTATATGTTCTGGGATTGTTTCATAGATTACCTTTGTGCTTGGGTTGATAAGCGCATAAGGCAGCCCGGTGGGTGTCTCGAAAGCTGGCAGCAGAGCGTCGGCCACCTCCGCAGCTTTGTCCTTGAACACTGAGTCGCCGGTGAGGGCGTAGCACGACAGCAACCCTCCGACGAAACGGATCGTCGTCTCAAACACTGACAGCTCAGAGTCCTGGAAAATTAAACAATTACTTAATACTTTTGATAGGCCATTGTGAATTTTAGAGCCAATATTGTGGATTATAAAGTGTTTATGTAAATATTTGTATGCCAAAAATTGATTATTGTACTAACCACATGTAGGACAAACAAATATTTGATTTATTTATACATAAATAAAAGTATGGAAGGAAGGATTATGAAAAAGGAAGCTGTTCCATTAAAATTACCGCTGTTTACAGGAAACTTTTTGAGAATTCCCTAACGCCCTAGCGCTTATCGTAATTCTGAGCTAGCTCACAGTACCTAAACATTAGTAGGAATTTACCAAAAACAGATAAGAAAAAATTTATCAACTCAGTTCATGTTCGAAGAAGAAAAAACAACTATTAAATGGTACATCTATTAGACATAGTGGTTTTCCCCGAAGTCAAGTTACAGATATCACGGACATACAAATAACTTATTAAATTATTTGACGATTTCCTACGAGTATTATAACTAGTTATATTAGTGCGCCTAGGAATTATTATCATCATCGTCAGCTGTAGAAGTTTGTAGTAGTACGCGCCATGTAGGGATTATCCATAATCACTACGCTTGGCATTACTTGGTGATATCAGCAAAACATTAAAAATATCTGAGGAAACAAAGAGGCAAGGAGAGAGGAAAACCATCAGCTGGAAATGTACCTCTCTTATAAATCGCTAAGAGGGCTTCCCCAAAATACAAAAGGGAGTTTTTAGTAACATAATATACTGATACTTGGGAAGACGCTACTGCGCCTGCGAACGTGAATCACTTTAAGACGGCTGCTAAATCAAATATGTCTGGTGATCCAACAAGACATCATAGTTGAAATTAGATACAAAGAGGTTAATGGAAGCCGATAAAATCTGACCTTACTAAGATAATGTGAAATAGCCGACTTATGTTGACACAATAAGTCATCAAACCTTTTTAAGAGGGCCGTAAAGATGGCCGCTTATACAAGGTGTAACAAAATTTGTGTGATTGTTAATTCTATTTTTAATTTGTAACTATTCTGCGAATACAATGAATATGAATAGAATTACAGGTCTAACGCATAACTCAAACGAGGTTGTGTTTACGGAACGTCAAAGGACGCCCGAATATATAATAGCGACGTTTGACATTCCGTAAACACACCCTCCCGTACCGCTCCCTTACCTCAGACTCAGTACGCTTTAGACTGTAGTATATATAAAATGTAGAGTTGAATTTTAGGTTATGTCGTATCAGGTACGTCATTCAAATCTGCAGATGTGTGTGTAGTATTAGATTTTAGATTAGGTCCATTCTAAGTGGTTAATTTATTATGATCACCAATCCGATTGCCAAGAATGGTGATTGTGGCAAAAACCTCACTCATCTATGCGAGCGTCTAGTTTCTTGTTCAGTAGTGGACAGCACGACACTCAGTCAAATATGAACAGTAACACGCTGTATTTTATATTATTTGGAACGTTATTTAGGATTGCTGCGGGTGGTCCGGTCGCCTTGCAAAACGTTAACTAATTATAGTGGATTCGTCTGAATAAAAATATCATTAGTTTTCGTTTAAAAAAGACTTGATTTGGTCAGCAATTCAATCTTTAATACGATTTAGTCCACTAAGTATTCTTTCATTGAATTGTACAGGATTCAGAAGCATTTAAATTGTATTTAAAGTGCCTACTCGTGCTATTATAGCAGCCTTATTCAATAGCGTCCATTTATGAAAGCTAACTACGTACAGAATGGACGTCCACCGCCTCCCACCGATCCGCGATACCTCACCACCCCCGCAAGAAAATGACCCAGAAACGGATCTTTACTATGACGCGCGCTAATGTACTCACACATGTGCGTGTATGCAAACGTCATCCGTTCGACGTGTGGGGATATCACGACATTTGTTGGAAGTGTCCGGCCTGTACGACAGCTCCATAGACAAAGCTTCTACAGACGGTTATTTATACTTTACTTTGATACATAGTTTTCACACCCACTAAAATATTGTAAATTACGAGTTATTTTGGTATCACATTAGTTGTTACATAGCTGTAGACATACTGCCTTGTCGTCCCTCACAGTATTCTAATAAAATAACGTTCAGATTCAATACAAATAGAATTTAATGTAAAGTTGTTTCCCGGCGCCATTGTCAGGCTTTACTCCGTGTAAGATTGAGTCACGCGAGCGCGGCCGGCTCTGCCTGCAGCAACCAAAACCAATACACGCAATCAAATATACTATTCAGTATTCATATAATTTGTTTCATTCCATTGATGTACTATAATTATCTGTGTTTTTAGGAATTGAATTCTACACAGATAGCTTTAAATATTTCATTTGTATTACAGTCGGTTTGCACTTGGCCGTGACGTAACCGGGACGATGAGGCTGACGGAAGCATGCTCTCACAGTCTAACCTCAATTTGATGATGAAATCTATAAAGTTTTCTTCTGTCTTCTTCATTTACATTTGAAATTATCTGGGAACACTATTATAGGGGGAATAGTCTGTCTCTATCTACACCATAGGTTACAGTCATAAGCTGTGAAAAGACAACCAACACACAAAATTAACAGTGAAATTCCAATTAATATTATACAGTGACGTGAATTTAATTTTTTTAATATACTGAGTGATAAGCTATGAACCAGTTTGGAAACCAAGCCTATTGTTATAATTTTATCGACGGCTAACCTGAAACCTCCTTTCAAAAACTATGCAAAAATGTAAAAAAGAGTTATTCTCGTTTGTTCGCAATTTAAAATATTCACGCAACAGTCGTTATACTCAAGCCAACCCGCGCTAGAACGACTTTTTCCACAAATCAGGGGCAATTTAAACCCCCTGACGACCGCCTTGATTTCGTCCAACAGTTGCTCTGATTCTGATAGACGTCGGGACGTATTAAATGGCCATTAAGCGAGTGGGCTATACCGACGGGGAGTTAATTTGACGTTTGATCCCGATTCAAACGATTACAGCTGACGAATTAATTATCTGAACATGATACTGGGTTGTTTGTTACATTTACTGGCAACAATCACGTGTTTACGTTTGAGCTGATACGATGATATGTGCGTGTTGGTTATAAGAAGCTGTAAGGAAATTGCCTACTATCGAAAATAAGATGATTCGATATTTGGTCTGGTATTTATGGTAAGGCGATCTGAATATTAATTGTCCATTATTAAGGACTTACAGTTGCTGAAATAGTTAAGTAAGTTAGGTTAACAATTATTAAAACCAATCATCACCACATTACCAAAAGCTATATTCTTCGTGATCGTTGGTGATATTTCGAAATAGAAATCTACTGTTAAATATATTTTTACGTAAAAACATCTACTGAACTTTTTAGAAAACACGTTTCAGATAAGTATAGAGACGTATTTTAAAAAAATTACAGCGGAGTGATACTATGTCGGCCAGTGTTAAACATTTTCGCTGTAATTCTTATGTCGGCCATACATAGTCGGCAGTCGCGTTTTGAAATATATAAAAAATCTCCTAGCAGTTTAACATTCAGGTTCATACATCGACCCAATAGTTGTTTGTCTCGGATAGATGTTAGACGCTCGTTTCAGCAGAAACATATCATTTTTAAAAACGCGATTTTGAAATCACAGCCGTGTCCTGGCCATCAAACTCCAGCTTTCATCCTAATACCGTGATCAAGTGAGATGAACTCAAAAAGTATAAACTTACAATTGCATTAATGTTGAGATGCTGCGCGACCCAGTCTCTTCCCTCTCTGAACTCATCCATCAGTCCCATGATATACAGGGTGTCCAGTCCGTCCACGATGGTGGCGCCAAGCTCGCCCCCGCCGAACACGCTTGACAGGTGAGCGCGCTTGGATATAGGCTTCAGCTCGTTCTTGCCCCAAGCGTACAGCTTGTAGTTGTTCCACGCGTGCCGCATCATCTGTGGAAATAATTATGGTTAATGAACGTCTCATAAGAAAATATTTAGGATATAGAAAGTTAATCAGTCTCAATTTTAATCACTGAACTAATTTATGATCTTCGCTTTTAGTATCTATCAAGATGACAGAATTAAATTTATGGCAGTACATTCGAGACCAATTAATAAGCATATTGTATTTAACAGTTCGTCGAATATAGACCAGTGAATTGGGGCGAATGGTTATATATTAAAGTAATTTAGAGCTATGAAGACGAGGACGTAAATCAGTTCCAATTTTATTATCCTAGCTTTTATTATCCACAAGACATCACAACTAAATTTATCGCAGCATATTTGTAACCATTTTGTCATATCAACTAATGAGTCACAATGTAGTCAGTTATTGGCCAATTGTTGGTATTAAAATCGCAAAATAGACACATCCCTCCTGTTCTGAAAGTAGGTACATATTTCATTATCTAAGCAGCGGAATGTAAATCGCATTCGTAGGGATGTAAATAATTTTTTAAAATTTGTAAAATTGCACCCTCGAACCTATAGGCGCCACCAATGGAACCTATTTTCAGGCGGTATATTTTTAACCACTAAAACTAGTACCTAAGCTTTACTTTACGCTACCTTTGCTTTAGGTAGTCGACCCGGATTGAGAAATGGGGTAATGCTAAGGGAATGATATTTGTAACCATTCTGTTATATCGACTAATAAGCGACGTAGTAGTAACAGTTTCGTGATTATAGGCCGGTTAATTGGGGCGAATGTTTTCGTAACCAAAAGGCTACAGCCTCAAACTAGCGATTACGTAACGGTGCGATAACTATTACACTCAGTTTTTCGTGTAGATCGTATTGCGTGGTAATAGTCGGTTTGATCTAATTTGTAGCACAGTGTAAATAAATAAGATATTGTATTCATAAAATTAAGAACTGCCCTTGGTGTCATTAATGCACCAGCGAGGGCGTAATGTAGGGTAACGTCATTTAGCGCTATTGATTTACGGAATTCAAGATTTTATTTCTTTTAGACAAAGTTTAGAATAGATTTTTTATTTTTACATCTAATTTCAGTTATATGTATATTACGATTTAGATTTAAATATAGTAATACTCGTAGGTTATGGAACGAGAAAAACATTCACCTTGTGAGTAAATCGTGCGTCAAACGTTTTGCAAGGGTGTGACGCGACGTGACACTAGACTGAGTGGCTTGATAAATTGATTTAGGTTTTTTTATATAAAAAAAATAGCTTTGTTTCAGTCCATGGCAGTAATGTTAACTGTATATTACACATTGTTGACATTTGACGTCCATTTAGCACACAAAGAATTATGTTGTAAAAACAATTTACAATTTTTTTTTATTACTCATTAGATTTTTCCTGGATTATTTAGTTTAGTGTACTGTAAGTATGAGTATCAATTTGGCCATGACGACCACTTGTTAATAAAGACATAAAAGATTACGTCGACCAGCATGTGGCGTGGCGTGCGTAGTAAAATGTAGATATTAATTGCTTTGTACATATTGTTGTCATAGCGTGTTTCACATTAAGATTTATCTGTCGTATGCTACACAAGATAGATTATTTATATAACATTTCACGTATCACCTACAGCTTGAGCAAAAGTGACGCCAATAGTCTTTGACGAATAAAGTCGAAGCTGCGAGTAGTTTGTAGTTCGCCGCACAAAGCGTGTCAGGAGCAGGCATTAATTTAATTATTCGTATGCCAGTCCTAGTCTAGTCTTCCACATACAGCAAGCTAGTTGCAAACCGCATACACATTTTATAAGCATGCGTATTTTGACCTTGACTATACGATTTTTAGGCTTAGAATTTTTACGCTTAACGTTATCCCTCTCCTAATGCTTCAATACTAAATTTCTGTTCCCATAATCTTTTAAAATAGAATAGCTGGCTGGCTTTGATAAGTAATTACCTAAAAATTGAAGATGAAATTACAGTGTCGCGAAATAAATATCTTTCTATAAAACTATTATAATAATTAAATTAACTAACTACTCAACCTTTTTAACGATACTAGCAATACTAATCAACTTTTTAAATAGCATTTTTGTAAGAAATAAAAGGCTTTTTATTTTAATTTTATTCATTAATTTAAAACTTTATAGTTAGCTACAATAGCAGTTACGCAGCTAATGGTTCATAGATGGCGCTTTGAACAATAATCGAAAAAAAGTGATTCACAGTGAAGTTGTATGTTAATGATACTCATTTCGCGACATCACAATCTGATGTCCTATTTTTTGATAGTTTTACTACACGAATCCAGCTATTATATTTTAAAAGATCATGGCAACAGAAATTTAGTATGAATGGCGGTATAGTATGGCGGTGGATCGTCTTAAATGAAAATGGCCAACTTTTGTCCGCAACTTCTGTCTGCGACGACATTAGGTTCTATCCCAGGGAAGCAATTAACCGATATAAAAGTTGTATTTGCAACTTAGCCCAGCCTAGAACTGCATCGATACGTTGCTGCGTGAAAGAAGGACAAACCAACTAACACACATTCGCATTTGTGGTTCACATCTAGCACTAAAACACATCATATAGTTGGCACAATTTTAAAACAAATTGAAATCAGCTGTGTAATTCAAAACGCGACTCTAGCGGTCGTGGAGTATAAATAAAACCCGTGTAAAATTTTCAGTAAACAAATATTTTCATAACGTGAACGGTGCAACTCAAAGGGGTTCTGGCGTTCTGTAAAAGGTCTAAAGAGAACCTCGCCCGGGAACAAGTTTTAATCTCGGAGTCTGTGTGGGGGCGAGGGCGTGAGGCCCGGGACACTAATGAAAGGATATCGGACTTCGTCGGGGCCATTAATTATTATTAGGTCCGGGAACTCCGCTGAAAGTCGTCAATGACTTGGAAAAACTGTTGAGACTTTACCAATTACCGTTTAAATAGACCGCGGCGCTATGGCTCACATCCGCAATGACACTTTCCACGGCTGCGGCTTTCTGACATAACTGATAATGATACGAGTAACGGTATTCCACGAGTAATTTGACTTTCCACATTTGAATTAGAAATTTATATCTTTTTTTAAATTACATAATACTACTCAATACAAATGGATCCACAGTTAGAAATGAGCCTCCCTCATAGATCGCCATGTTCAACGGTGTAATGTATGCGGTATAGCATATACTCACACTGTCTCGTGTGTATATGGGTTGGTATGCAAAACTTCAGTATCAGAGTGTCAATAACGGGCAGTTCACGTCACGAGAGCTGTGGGCGAGTGCGGACGTTTAGTTGTACCGAACACGTACATTGCAGAGACAGTGATGTGATAACGTCATAGGGCAAACTTCTACGAAAGGGATTTCCTGGAGGGATAATATTTTAACAATAATAGGCATTGTCTATTTGCGTAACTTGGCTATTGGTTTTTTTCTATCATAGGATGTTGTTAATCAACATTTCATTTCCGGTTTTCATTTTCCGGAATGCAATAACTCAACGGCGCGCGGCGTGTACAATCTTTGAATACTTTTGTAAGAACGATAATAATATTTTCTTAAATTTATTATTGGTTTGCACTTGTCCTTCATCTCACATGATGGTAAGTGACGACAAGGCCGTTGGATGGTAAGCGTGCGCACTCAGAAGGCACAAGTTAAGAAGGCGCTGGCTTTGCTACCTTTGGTAACATGGTGGTAGCTAACAAGGCGGACATAGAAAATGCCCTGGCACCAACCAACAACACCAAGTACTAACAGGTAGCCGCACTGGGAATCGATCCCGGGACCTACAAATTGTCCCGTGTGCGTCCAATCATGTAACCATTAGGCTTAATGATTAAGCTGTAGACGATCAAATAACAATTTGAGATGAGGAATAGCTAAATATAAATACGGGATTCTTGGCGCGAACTAGAATAAATTAATATAAAAAAATTTCATAAAGAAGCTTTTATTTAAATGCTCTAAAAAGAAGAAAATAAACTTTAAATTAAATCAAACCCATCAATGGATTACATTGAACAATTTATATGCTATAAAAGCTTGTCGCGTGATTTTAATTGTATTGATGTCGATATGGCGTAACATGAAGGAGGCCTATGTGTCAATGAACTAGAATACAAGAATTATGTAAACTGATCTAGAGAAAAAGTATGTATTGTATAAAATAGATAAATCTACATACATCTACACTAGTAAATCACGCGACAAGCTTTTATAGCATATAAATTGTTCAATGTAATCAATTGATGGGTTTGATTTAATTTAAAGTTTATTTTCTTCTTTTTAGAGCATTTAAATAAAAGCTTCTTTATGAAATTTTTTTTATATTAATTTTTTTATTACTTTTTAGTTATCGTGTAAATGTTTCTTAAGACTAAAAAAGTCTAGTTAAATTACTGAATCTATTTCAATTTAAAAAAGTATCCAAGTTAGGTCCCACGCAGGACGATGTAAAGTAATTTTGATTGGAATTTGTACGAAACTTTCATTATGGCATCTCGAAGTCTATTTTTATAATTTGGTCGACCATTACTCGTTCACCTGCAAAGCCAGCTTAGTCATGATAGTTTTTCTTTTAAGTTCAGTGTACATACCACTGTGAAGTATCCAGATTTTTAAAAGCAATAGTTTAGAAGATATACGGGGGGAAACGCGAAAATAGTAAATACATTTCGAAACTAGTTTTGAACGACATTTCTTAATACATTTGCTAAAAAATATAACAAATAGTAAAATTATGATGAAGATGATTGTGTTCCGGTTAGCACAGAAAGCAAAGTAACGTTTCTAGATGAGCACGCTTCCATTTGTCAGCTCTAATCACTTAACATCGGATGATATGAAGACGAAAGTACCAGGACCTCATACCTAAGGTGGAGTCTAACTACAACTTCAAAGAGAGAAAAAGAGATATATAATATCTTGGCATAAGGTCTCTGTCATCCCCATAAGATTAAATTAAATCATTATCAACATTCGAATTTACATATGTATATTTAAAAAGCGAAGGCCCGCGTTCTATTAAAAAAAAAACTCGAACTGAAGCCAATCCTCTTGGAACATGTCAATGCAGCAAAAAGTATGTAATTAAACAGACCCCGATCTTTTTTCGGAGGTTAGTGCGGAACAGTTGTCTTACACGCTCTCTGACACTTATGTCAACCTGGTAGTCTATTATTGAGATTGTGGCCAAGAGTGTGTTGCAAATACTGCCAAGTGACTCGGCAAAAATACTAGTATTGATTTTTGAATGAAAAACATTCCTTCAGTTAATAAGAAAAAAAAAGTACTAGTGCTTTTGGCTTTATAACTAGTTAATAAGAAAAACGCACGTTTGCCTTGCGTTTTTAAGACAAGCTTCTGAAATCACGAACTTTTAGCACGCCAAACAGCTACAAAACGTATCATTTTCTGAGCACAAGTATTAGAAAAACTATATATATTATTCCCAAGTTACGTGTATGGGAGCCACCCTTAAAAATATGTTTTGCAAGATTTTATTCTACTACTTTGTCGGCGTGATTAATATGTATACCCGTACTAAATTACACCTTTCCAGTAGTAAGGGTCTCTAAGCAAAGCCGCGGACTGACAGACGGACCGACTAACAGAGCGAAATTAAAAGGGTTCGTAGTTTTACTGCGGAACCCTAAAAACAGAAGTGACAGAAGTTGAGCGTTCTCATTTCAAAATATAAGTTTTACTCAAACCCGCGCGGAATATGTCATTAACTTCTTCTGTTTCTGATAACCTGGTAGTTCAAATGATTTTTCAATAGTTTGGTAGGAAATTAACCTGCGCTACAAAAACGATATTGCACGCTCCGGTGCACTTATGTCAACGTGGTATTCTGGAATTAAGATGAGCCCGTATTTGAGGGACCATTGAAAAGTTCTTCTTTATTTCTCCTGGCTCCAGCATCAGACCAGGACCGATGACCTAGTTAAGCTCGCGAGTAGTCACTGGATGCAAGTGGCTCGGCCCTATCACCGTGCATGTGTGGGCGCGCCATAACAGGGAGACTCATGTCCAACAGTGGACTTCTGCAGCCGATGATTATTGCATACGCTGCCTTGTCCAGCCTCAATTGAGTGACACTCTCTTGTCTTAAATTTATTTAGAAAACCATTGCCAAACTAACATAAACACACGCTTTTTAGTTGTATTTTTGGCATTTATGCATGACATTCAGCATTTACACAGAGGATATAATCACAGACTTTGCACAGACTATGTACTGATATAATGCACAATCACGACTTGTTTTGATTATGTGGTTACTCTTTCATTCCCTTGGGCCAAAAAGAGACAAATAGCATTTTGAATCTAAAACACTTCAACTAAAGTCTAAAGTTAATGAATCTATTTAGATTTTAAAAAAAGAAGTGACAGAAGCTACGCGTTCTCATTAGTAGAATAAACCGCGCGTAATATGTCATGTGAGCTAAATCAAAACTACTTCTGTTTCTGCTAACCTGGTACTTCAAATGATTTTAAGTAGTTTGTTAGGAATCAACCTGCGCTACGATACGATATATAGAAACGATATAGCACGCTCCCTTGCACTTATGTCAGCCTGGTATTCTGATTTTGAGATGAGCCCGAATTCGAGGGGCCTATTGAAGAGTTTCTCTTTATTCCTCCTGACTCCAGCATCAGACCAGCTCGATAGTACCAGAAAAACGCATTGTCATCGGAACTGAACCAACGTACAAAATTTCAACTCCCTAGGATAAGAGGAAGTGCTTCTAATTCAGCTTGCAAGATTTGACCCGAACATACATACATACATACTTACATACATACATACAAACATTGCAAGTTAAATAAAAGCTTTTAAAAATGGTGGTTCATTGCAATTTTGTTAATTGGTTAATAATGCTGTTATGTGTTTTTTTGTTATAATGGTGTGATATAGTGCAAAAAGTGTCATGGACAGTGTTATAGTATCAATTACGCAAAATTGCGAGGGTTTCGACGCGATCCGAAGAGTTTATCATGTCGAGTACATTCGGCATATGGATTCTTTCGAATAATGTTGAAATTCTCATCAAGAATCCAAAACAAGCGATAAAATGTACACATTATACATTTTGCTGCTGCTGAAAGCTGAAGAAATGGCTTCGGCATAGTTTATAACCTAAAAATTTGTTCATCTAATTTTACTCGTAATTGACTAGATAACCACTGGTTAAAGCCATTATTAAAAAAATACACATACCTGAACGACAAACAGCTGTTTGTATCTAGTAGAGTTACTGTCTATGGTTGGGTTCTGTGCTTGTATGTCACGTTCCATCCTCACCAGGGATGTCTCCCCGCCGAGCTCAGACACTCGCGTCAACAAGACCACCATAAGCATGAAAGTTATCGCTGCCGTTACGAAACGCCATAGTATACGCATTTTGTGTTGATATTGTGATTAGCTTGTGGCACTACGACTTTTATATCCTGTATTTTATTCAATGACCGCTGCTTTTGTTAGGAAATTCACTGTTGATTTATTCGTTTTTATCCAATTTTTAATTAATTTAAATCACTGTTACAGTTATTTATTTCACAGTCCACTTTTGTTTATTCAGCAGCTAAATTTTATTTCATTACTATGCCTAACTCATACCTGTGCTCGTACTCCAATTTTAATTTTATTAGCTGATTATAATCTAGAGAAAAATATATCATCTTATGTTATTAATTGATATGTGAGGATTTAAAAATACATAAATAATGTGTTCACTAAAATTTTTGTACATGAACTTGTAGTACTGACATGGTTGAAACACTATTCCATACTAAAGTACTGATAGCTTTATAGAGAATAACTTTGATAAGGAGTGATTGTGTATGAGTATGCGAAGATGAGTTGTGTTTTCTGATTAGGTTTGCGACTTTAGGCCATCCATGTTAGATATTGATAATATGAAATTAGATATTGCGATCCCTGGAAGCACTATTACGTATATTTAGAAAGACAAACAAAATTATCTATTATAATACAATAGGCTATTTGACCATGTTAAAAATAAAATTTTAATTAATGTAATCAGTATGTATTATAAGTTTAAGAATGGTAATTTACTATCGGAAATTAAAAATAATAATTTATTCATTCAAAAATCCGTAAATAAAAATGCATATTTTCTGATGTTTGTCACGTGACACAAAACGGTCCTGATTGGTCTGTCTAATGAATACGTCACTGGCCTGTAAACTTGTTCACGTGCTTGTAATGATAGCTTTCGAAAATTTTTAAATAATATTTTCCTGCGTTCAGTATTGTTTTTGTGTGATTTATTCGCAAAATTTTATCAAGTACTTTCACTATGGACAACGATTTTGTGAAAGCAGACAGCAGAAACTTGCCCCAAGTCGACGCAATCATGGTCGGATTATTTTTCAAAAATAATCCCGATTTTTATGCTTCGGAGCTAAAAAATGTGAAGACAGCAAAGTAAGTATAATAACATTTATATAAATCACTCTGTTCATGTAAATTTAACTGCACTTTTATCTTTTGTTTGCACAAATGTATGTGGGTGACATGTACCACCGATTATAGTACAGGCAAGTGACGTCACCGAAGCCATCGCAGACCCATATTGTCAAATTAGCGTTTTGGCGCGCTCATTAAATATTGAATTTTTAATTCAACATTTTTCAGTAAATATGTACCAGAATTGAAAAATACAACTTTTTCTGGGTTCCTTAAACTTTACTGAATAATATGAGATTGATCCAAAAAACCAGTCAAATAGCCTATTGTAGTAGTTTGTTTAAAATATTGCATTTCCCCTCAAATTAAATTGAATTAACAATGTCACGAAAAAATACAACCCACAACTAGGAAAATTGGTATTTCGTATTTTTGATGATGAAATAACAAATTTATTTAATAGATTTAGCCTCAAGGCATATGTTATTGTAATTTATGAGGAAAAATAGTTTATCAAAGTATTTTGCCTTATCGTTTCTTGGTATAGTCGTCTTGCTATTTTTTAAGAGATAAATAATAATATTTGAGCATTGGTCTGGAACTGTTTGGAATGTGTGTTTTTTTAATATTAAAAAAAGAAGTAAATGCGTGTGTATAAAAATGAAACCATCATTACTTGTGTCAGTATTACTCTATACATGCCGTGTTCTCATTTACCTTAAGGAAGTTCTTTTAAAAATGGGTTCAGCAGCATACTCATCGTTGGATATCATTATTATACTTATAAATAAATATAATTGTAATAATTAAAAAATACATCTTTATTTCAAACAATATATCTATCGAAAGAACGAAGAAATGAAATTCACAATAATTACTAGATCTACAAATATGACGCTGGGTGTTTTACATAAGCATAATCCAGAATTTTATATGAATATAATGAATATCGGAGTTAGTGGATGTATATCGAATATAAAGGTACAGTTGGTAAGAATATGAATAATGTCGCAGCGAGGCGAGATGAATACATTTTTAAAGGCACGCAATTTTTTTATATTGACAATGTGAAGAGTTGTGATGATAACTTGTGAACTCAAATTTACTTCTAGATGAAAATAACCTTCACTTTTTCAAACATCAACCTACTACACAAATAATGAAATTCAAACGAATAGTAATTTTAGTGAAATCTAACACAATATTTTGAATTAAAATGCAAATTTTTCGAATACAATCTATAACACAGGCAGCGTACGAACAAAACAACATAAATTCACTCGTAAAGAAATAAGGCGAAATAAATGGAGACGTTTCATTCGCGGTACGTTTAGATAAACAACCTGCGCACGCGTCGTCCGCACGAACCCACAGACTTCACTGACTGACACAGCGACAACAGCCAGCAATGCTCCTTCCTTATCAACCACACAGTCCATCAGCTTACAAAAAATTTGAAACTAATATATTTATATATAATAAGGATAAAGATACAATGTCAAGAAGCTAATCTTAATCGATCAATTTTAATGATTATTTCGAAATAGGTGTCAAGTTATTTGTGTCATTTCATCCACTTGTCAGAGATCTCGTCTTCTAAACACCAGTCTCCTCTGGAATAGGCCTCCAATGATAAGAGTTTCAAATGGGTAAAAAGTTCATATCCTAACAAAATATTGCTTCATATGACTTCGCACGGTGCCCGCAAATGTATGTATTGGCTTCGAGTTATCCAAATGGCGCCTATGGGTCTGGTTGCTAGGCACAACGAACAACAAAGGTGAATATCTCGACCTTCGACTTCGCTTTGTATAAATAATTTGATTTATATCGGACTGGCATTGTGAAAAGTTTCATCTCATTTGATGACAAGAGAAGACAAGGGCGCCGACGAAATATGCATTCAACAAGAAATCTCAATCGATTTTAAACGTTAAAATACACCAGAACAACATAGTAGCAATCTCTCCCATAATTATCGCGAAATGAGTAGCGAAATAAATGTAACGGAGGAAATATCACGATAAAATGTGTTCGTATTATGCCCAACTCCTAATAAATCTGTGGTCCCTCAAAACGAGATCGATTTCCGGGCCATCATTTAATGGGCTCTCAGTTTCTTTTTCATCTCGTACGGTGTGTCTATAGCGTTATCGAAAAGCGATAAGAATGAATTGAAACGTTAATACGTTTTATCTAAAATGGCGGAAACGTTGAGTTAACAAGTTTTAAAGAACTGGTTATAAATTAAAGAAACAAGTTAACTAAAGCGAGGTGTTTTCGGTCTTATCAAAAAGTCTTTAATTATTGTAATTATTATAAAGTCTAAAGGCAAAAATACTATTTCTTGGTGATATAATAAGTTTGAAGTCTCAACAGAGTGAAGCCACAAATGAATTCAGCTGATAAAAATAATAATCTTACTTATCAGTTTAGTTTATCACTTTCCATTCACAGCGTATTTGCGATGGCCTTCAATTACACGATAACTACAGATATGTATGAAAGGAGGTCCTTATATATTTATTCAATCAGATGAAAACAGCTATGCAAAGTTATGATCCCCGGTACAATAATTACCATCGACTACATAAATCAAATTGCTAGAATTGACCTACCATTATAAATCGCTAAGAGGAACGGGCTTTCTTAAAGGGGATTTGTCATAATCACTAAGCTTGGCAGACGGATAAGTACAGTACACATACACACAGTAAGAAGTCACGAGCACTTTGGTAGATGCTGCCCGTCTCGTTTACAGTTTCTCTTAGTCTTCTTGGGAGTTATCCTTTTCTAAAGCTGGACACAAAGGTGTGTTTCATCATCAGCCAGGAAACGTCCACTGCTAGACATAGGCCTCCTTCATGGTACGCCACATCGACCGGTCCCGAGCCACCTGCATCCAGCGACTCCCTGCGTCTAACCAGTGCATCTACCATGTTAGTGGTCGCCACTTGAGACCCTTTACGGGGAGTAACCGTTTATCGGTTCTTCGAGCGATGTGGCCTGCCTATTGCCACTTCAGCTCACTGACTCGTCGAGCTAAGTCGGTGACCTGCGTTCGTCTACAGACGGTGTCTATCGATAGGTGTGTTTAATTTATTCAATATATATGTCTAACTCTCATGGCATTAAAAATCGCAATTCAAAGTTATGGCCCCCGAAAGAAGAGAAAAGGAAACAATGAGGCAAGAGAAGGGACAAAATTAATGATATCAAATACGTTTTACGTCAGCGAAAAGGGGACGTTCAGCTGATAAATATCGTCACTCCTGTAATGATAATTTTATGACGAATAATTAATTGAATAATAAAAGCGGGGGAGTTTTAGCAACTCTGCAAATTTTGTGAATTTATATAATCTATCGCCTACAAGTGGAATTGATATTAAATTCGTGTCTGAAACTCAAACGATGTCTATAAAAATACTTATGTATGGATTTATTGTTTAAAAAATCAACGATGGTCTTGTACTTGGTGAAACACTGGTGATTGGCGGCAAACTTAGGTAACATGGTGGTAGCTAGCCAGCTACAAACCGAACCGATTATAGATAGGTACCATCGCTGGTAATCAAACCCAGGACTTAATAAGGCTGCAGAGGCAACATTTTGGAATTTAAAAATAAAATATAACCAATATCTTCCAGACAAATCAATACTATCATCGGCCATATCTCACAATTGTGGCCAAACGGTTATATGTATATCCCTAATTTATTAAAAACTAAATTAATTTATTAAATTTGCGATTTACGTCTATTAAACCTTTAAAATTATATACAAAAAAAACGGATACTTTCTCAAATAAAATAGTTTTTGCCAAAAGGATATGTTAACAAAGCTGTATCAAGAATCGGAACTGAATAATGCCAACCACATTTTCATGTATAATACGATTGCGAGGGTTCGTCTTCAAATCGAACTATGAGAAGATTAGCTAATCCCTGCTAGTAAAGATACTTTCAATTGGTAAATCTCACATACATCCAATACAGAAAGAAGAATCCTGGATAACGGACGACAGTGAAAACATAGAGGCAATATGTGCCAGAGGACTAATCTCAGGCTGGCGTAATTAACCGTTCCGCCAGGAGAGTGCACTGGGGCCGGCCGGCGTAAATCCGAACCTCGGAGCCTCTTTAATTTAGTGTTATGGCCTGAGCAGACCATAAGGTTGCTTCCTCAACACATCTCCGCGGTGACTTATCGCGGGCGTTACCGTCCAAACTATCACTTAAACTGCCGTGTACACGACCACTAAACCTTTGCCCTGTACAGATCGAGTTTACTGCTCCCTCTTTGTATTGATGGCTAAGAACAGTGATTTATATTGAATAGATCAAGCAGAACAGTATGTGTTGACACCCATTACATTACGCATATTCCAGACTTAAAATCGTAAATTTTAGTAATGAAAAGCACGTAAAAGCAATCAAAAACGAAAGCGAAGAATTTCACATTTATTTAATACTGAGTGAAGTTGCTACATTAACAAACGCTTGAGATGATATTGAGTAGTTGAAGGCAAGGTCTTAAGTAAGACTTGAGAAAGTGTACGTATTTATTTGCGAGAGCTTCAGTTTCAGATCTTTCAAATTTATTAAGTAAAAAATTGCATTGCAAGTCAAGCACGGTAACATCAGTTTCCCATAAGAAAAATAAATAATGTTACTGTTATCTTTGTAACCTAACTAATATCTTCCTAACCCGTACATTCCTATTATGTACACTCGAGTACAAAAGTATGTATCCACTTTTGAACCATGTCACATTCAACTTTAATTGTCATTTCTTTCAACACACTACATAGAGACAAGCAAGGTAAATGTGACATGGTATAAAAGTGGATACATACTTTTGTGTACTCGAGTGTACAACCGCTCAATATTAAATTTAGTTAACTACGAATACAACGCTAAAAATGTCTCGAAGCTTTTGAATTCGATGTCCAACAATTAATTTTAGCCTCCAGCGGGTAATAGCAATACAACTGGAACGTTTGAAGAAAGTTATTAAAATACCAGTTGATTATTTGAGTTACGCAATATCTTTCAGATCCTGTTTTTATTTATTAAACAGAGAGTTTCCTGCGCATGAAATCAAAACAAAATATATATCCAACTACAAAACAAATAACACATACTTAAATCGTATTGTGAAATGATACCAAATAAATAATATCAGACAACCTTAATAAGTAAACCAAAGTAATACCAAAATCATTTGGAAAACGACGAAGCGACGACTATTCTGAAGAATGCACTGGAGTTTTGTGAAATCTGACTGGTCATGGCTAAAGAAAAGGCTTTACAACTTTGAAAATGCATTGTTTTCACGTTTTCTCTTTCCGTATAACATAACAATACAAATTTCAGGTAAGAGAATTCATAAATAAATCACGATCAATAAGCCATACATAAGTTCAGCGACTTTTAGAACAATAGGTGGACTGGTCTAGACGGGGTTGTCCGTCCAGTGGACGCCCGCCCTGTCATTGATCGATTGTTTGCCTCTATTCTGTTTCCCAGAACAAGAAAGAGCACACGACACATCTAGCGCATACAACTTTATCAGACAAGAATATAAAAACATCAATGATATTTTTTAAAGGCAAATAAAGAATACTTGATGTAATGTGGTGGTGTTTAGATATAATACAGATTAGCATAACAGTGCCTGCCTAATTGTGGAACACCAAATTCGTTCAAAAACATTAGTTGATAGTAGAACTTTATATTGTATGTATGAATTATTTCTGAATTTTTTTTGTTAATTATAGAAGATCAAATCACACATTCAGTCAAATTTTTGACAATTATTAGACTTAGTAGAAAAAATTGAAATCAAAAAGTATAATCATAAGTTCATGGACTCACAACCGGACATTTATTTAGTCTAACGCTAAGCCCGGACTTTAAAAATATTTTTGTTAAATAATTGTATGAAATGTGTTTGTCATAGGCTAGACCAGAAATCAGCATAGATTTTAAAATATAGAGTTTACCGTAAATTTTAGGCTTTTCATTAGCATGCTTACAACGTCGACCTTTTCACTTTCCACCAGGATTTTGCGAGACTTTTTGTAAAAACAGTCATGACTCATTCGTCTGCAATACGTACCGTATCTGAGAGTTGAAAACTTCTACCAATCTCAATGCACCATTCCTCAATCCATAGTGATCACGATACTAATTCGGAACTAGCAATCCGTAAAATTAAAATTAACGAAGATAAGAGAAGAGCGTCTCCGGCCGAGAGATAGACATCGATTACACAGAGAGTCGTTCTGTCGTCTCGTTGACTTAATTCGGGACGGCAGTGTTCTCAAAGCGATTTTTGATTAGGGTTGGAATCTACAAATAATAAAGACAAGGCTGGGCAAAAGTCGAGTTTTAGGTACAGTCCGTTTCATTAAATCTATACGCACCTTTCTTTAATGTCATATTAACCCTTAGTTCCTTTTCAGTGTGTCGAAATGTGAATATGACATGATAAAAGCTGCTTAGACATTCCATGAAGGTATATTGTTTTATGAACTACTGGCTTAGTGTAATCATGTTATTTAAATCTGCCACCAAAATTAATGTTAGAAATTAAGCTGTATATCAAAACAACAACCAATGAGCACGGAATGGAGTCGTTTTCTGATGGTTCGCTGACTGTTCTTTTCAGCTGCGTGACTGATGTGTTTATAAGAAAATAATCCTACGATTATAATACATTTACTTATTATATCAACATGTACTCACGTATACGAGTGGACCTAATCTGAGTTGAAAATCTAGAAATATGAAATATAAAAACACATTACAATTTTCAACGGTACACGCATTATAGTTTAGATCGATTAACGGCACGCACATGGAATTCTTTTTAATGGCACAGACAGGTCACCGTACACCGCATAGTAATGTTCCATTGGAATCGAATAGTATTGTTACAGTAGTCGTAAGTAAGGCAATCGTTCATCAACCTGAGAGATAGACCCGCCTCGCCTGGCATGGTAACAATGGCTTTCTAGTCTAGCCAATCTGATTCCCGATTAATTCTCAAATCAGGAATCTGTTTGTGGCATTGCTTTGGCACTACCTATGACTAACACAGACGTATTGGAATTTATTTTATTTTTACACATTACACTTTGTGTTTCGACAATATCAGAAGGCATAGCAATTAAAGATTCCAAAAAAATTCTAGAAAGATTAATTTGAGAATTTTTTAAGAATATTTAAAAATCGATTAGACCTTTGAAAATTTATCAAAAAGTGTGTTATTTGATTCATTCAATTTAGTATATCGAAAATAAGTTCGTAACGATTATACTGGAGATTTCAACGAGAGACTGTTTCATATCAACATGTTTATATAATTTAAAGCAAGTAAATCAACTATATCAAGCAATTCTGTTGTGCTAGAGGCTATCACGAGTGCGGCTGGCATGGTGGCGATCAATGTCTCTGTAGATACGTGGCTTGAGGAATTGATACCGCTCTAGGATTGAGTAGTAACAGATAAATCGTTGAAAAGCTATAATTAGCAGTGTGGGAAAGCCTAGGAAGACGCGCCTACGACCACACCTAAATACGATTACTTATTACGAGTATTATTTTCATTATTATACATTATTTCATCAATGCTACTGAGATACAGTTGATATCGATATCGATCAAGTTGAAGACGGTTCAGAGATCTCTCTAAATCTGCATTGAGAGTACGATAAGAATAATGACGATTTAAACAAGACAAAGGTTCATCAACCCAATAAAGCAGGAGACGATCCGGAGGTGGCGATTCCTCCACGATGTCACGCCAGCTCGCTGCGTCTCAAGGACGGGGAGTTTTCACTAATGGAAAATCTGCATAATGGGGCGCACCCCGTGATTCGATTTGTTTGGAACACGTTATCCGGAGACAGACAGCGTCAACCGCGCCCTCTAATGGACCGACGATGTTTACTTACGAGGACAGTTTTTGTCGGCAGATCTTGCATGGGTACTAACTAAGAGATTTAAGGAGTATATTCGTTAAGTTCCTATATATAATAAGTTCACCGTTGGACACGAGCTGAGTTTATGATCGCAGTAAACCCTCTTGGTATGGTTGGCTGTAATGCGACAATGTAATTTCGTCACTTGAATTAATCTCACTTGTCCTAGGGCTCAAGATAGCCGTAGTCATTTCATTACTTATGGGACGCTTTACCGAAGTGGGAACCAACCGAGGTCAATTCGAAAGGTCTTCCAATGAATTTCAGTATATATAGATAGATAAATCATTTATTTTCCATTAATAAATACATGATTCCAATTGCAATAGCAAAAAATAAGTACAAATGGATAAAAATAAAACATAAACCTGCATTATACATGACTTAAAAATATATTTAAAAGAAACGAAAAATATTTAACACACATTTAAAATACAACTCAAGGAGCACTATTCATGCCTCATTTCAATAATAGGCAGTTTATATGTATGTATATATTTATTTATAATTTTTATATGTAAATCGTGTTTTTATTTATTGTTATGATTTTTTTCTACATTATCTTCTCTAATATATACTTTTTTTATTTTGTTTATGTACATGTATGTAAGTCTACTTACAGTATATTTATTTTTTGAAAGCTCCAGTGTGAGTGCCGGGAGAAATCTCTTGTTAGGGATAGGCCACTCTAATTATACAATTTAAGTTATAATTGACTTTGTAATTATTATTATGTGCAATAAACAAACAAAATACTATAAGGTTTTAAGAAATGTGTTGAAACCTTCATGGTTTAATATAATAGAACACCCTAGCTTTGGTTGTTTAATCGATTTTCAAATTAGTTGACAACGTCATCTCACTCTGCAAATCTAACAGGTTATGGGCCCAGATTTTAAAAATCCATAATTATTATGTAATTATTATCCTATGTTTTGCGCTCCATAATTTAAATATATTAAAATATGGAAAGAGACCAGCAGCCGATCACGGGAGCTACAGGCGAACCCTTCGTTTCTTGCCGAAGCAACCAGATGACAATGGCTGTGTCTACGGGCGGAATGCCCATTACAAAACTAGAAGGGGCTATCAACTACACTTCATGGAAGTTCGCAATGAAAATGCTCCTGATAAACTGTGAGTTGTGGGATTGTGTTGAGCGTCCCGACGAGTATTCGCGAGAAGTCTCCGACTTCAAACGTCGAGACGAAAGAGCTCAATCCAAAATATCGCTTTCAGTCAAGGAACATATTTACCCCGTCATCGTGTCAGCAAAATCAGCAGCCGAGACGTGGACGCGACTTCAGAAGACATACGCAGATTGTGGCTTACTAAGAAGACTTAACCTACTTAAAAAACTGTTTAGTACGAATCTGTCAATGCACAAATCCATGGAACTCTACCTAAGTGACATCAGAGACACACAGCAGAAACTTGTGGAAATAAATGCAGCTGTTGACGACGAATTTGTTGGTGTGATAATGCTCGCCGGTTTAACAGAAGACTATAACCCAATGGTGATGGCACTTGAAAACTCCGGAGCAGCAATCTCGACAGACTCCGTCGCCTCAGTGCTTCTGAAAGAAGACTTGCGTCGCGCACCGAATAGTGACACTAGCAGTGCTTTAGTTTCATTATCAAACAAATCGTGTCGGTTCTGTGTTTTTTGTAAAAAGAAAGGTCACGTAGTAGATCAATGTAGACGTGTAAACAAAGGTAAAAAGAAGAATGTTAAGAATGTAGTCAAGGTTGACAGCACAACTACGAATTACACTTCAGACATTACACTTTCATCTTGTTTCCATGTTTCTCCCACAGGTGCAAGCAATGACTGGTTCATAGATTCTGGCGCAACGACTCATATGTCTAACAGAAGCGAATGGTTTCAGGATTTAACCCCTTTAATCAAGCCTGTTACTGTTGCGAATAATGAGCAGATTTTAAGTGAAGGAAAAGGTACTGTGAGACTTAATGTTACTCATAATATTAGTAAAGTCACAGATGTGCTGCATGTTCCCAAACTAGCTGTGAATCTACTATCAGTTAGTAATTTAGTTCAAAAAGGTTTTGTTGTTTTATTTTCTAAGAAAGGTGCCTCAATAATACAACAGAAAGGATGCAAGGTTTCAGGAAACATTGTAGCAACTGCCTCCAACTATAAAGGCATGTATAAGCTCGACTGTGCTGAAACTGAGACTCAAGCTCTTTTAACGAATTGCAAAGAGTCCGCATTGCTATGGCATAAACGCCTAGGTCACCTTAACGGCAAAGCCATGAACATATTGAAAAATAAAAATACGGGAATATGTTACACAGACAAACTTGAAGAAGTTTGCATTCCTTGCCTTAAAGGTAAATTAGCAAAAAAGTCGTTTGTTAATTCTACTAGTAGGTCTAATAATAAATTAGAATTGATCCATGCGGACTTATGTGGACCTATGAGTGTCCATTCATGGGGTGGAGCACTATACCTACTAACTTTCACAGATGACTTCACTCGTAAAACGTTTGGGTACTTACTGAAGTCAAAAAGTGAAGTTTTTTCAAAGTTTGTAGAATTCAAACACCTTGTCGAAAATCAAACTGATTGTAAAATAAAAACCCTACGTATCGATAACGGTCGCGAGTTTGTAAACCGCGATATGGCCACCTTTCTAAAGGAGAACGGAATTGTTCATCAAACGTCAATTCCGTACAATCCTCAGCAAAACGGAATTGCTGAAAGGGTCAATCGAACCGTTATTGAAAAAGCAAGAGCCATGCTTCATGACGCTCACCTGCCTAAGGCCTACTGGGGTGAAGCTGTAAATACAGCTATATACTTAAAAAATATTTCACCCACGCAGGCGTTAAATAATAAAATCCCAGAAGAGCTATGGACTGGTAAAAAGGTGAACCTATCTCACTTACGAGTTTTTGGTTGTGAAGCTCATGTGCTTGTTCCGAAGGAAAAACGCACGAAACTTGAACCTAAGACTCAAGTCTGCACTTTTGTGGGCTATTCTACAGAGTCTAAGGGTTATCGTCTTGTCGATATACGGAACCCAAAAGCAATTATCATTGCAAGGGACGTCGTTTTCATTGAAAACAGACCACAAGTAGTTAACGAATTCTGTGAACCCAACAAAACGAATTCTACCGATACACTCGGACAAATTGAAGTTCATGTTCCTGTACCACAGTGTTCTCAGCCTGAACCGTCATCCTCCCAAGAACAGAATGATGAAGATGTTTCAGATTCACAAGCAATCGAATATCCTGAAGTGGAAACACAAGAAGTTTTTATTGATGCTCAAGATGATACTGAAGTATCACCTCCAGGTTATTCTGAACAAGGCGCTGAAGATACTGATGAGGACCGAAGATATCCTCTACGAGATCGGCACCCGCCTGTAAGATTTCCAGAAAATGCAAATCTTATTGCTACTGACTGTGAGCCTGAGACTTATAAACAAGCACTAGACGATTATCATAAAAAGGATTGGCTAGATGCTATGAACGCTGAGTATAAATCACTAATGAAACATGGAACCTGGACACTAGTCGATAGACCGACTGATAGAAAAACTATCAAAAGTAAATGGGTATATAAAATAAAAACGAACACCAATGGAGAAATAGTTAAATACAAAGCTAGACTTGTAGCTAAAGGCTTTACACAAGTTTATGGCATTGATTATGGAGAAACTTTCTCTCCAGTAGCTAGACTTTCTTCCATAAGGCTATTGCTAGCATACGCAGCCAAATTAGGCTTGCAACTAGACCACTTAGACGTGGAAACAGCATTCCTCAACGGTGTCCTAGAGGAAGAAATATACATGGAACAACCCGAAGGTTTTTCTACTGATCCTGACCGCAAAGTGTGTTTACTTAAGAAATCGCTCTATGGCTTAAAGCAAGCACCGCGACAATGGAATAAAAAAGTATGTGAAGCTATGAATAGTCTTTCCCTCACACAAGCGGCAACAGAACACTGTCTCTACTATAAACGAGATGGAAATAATATCCTCGTAGTAGCAGTATTCGTTGATGATTTTTTCTTACTTTGCAACAACGACTGTATGAAACAGAAGTTTAAAAGTGAATTAAAACGCTTGTTTATTGTGAAGGATCTTGGTCTTCTAAAGGACTGTTTAGGAATGAGAGTTGTTCAGAACAATGACAATATCACTCTCGATCAAACGAAATACATCGAGAAACTTATTGATAAATTTGGCATGAAGGATGCTATTCCAGTTTCAACACCTATGGAACCTGGTGTGAAACTTACACTTCCTGAAATGGATGCTGAGAAGTTTAATTTACCGTATCAGCAGCTTATCGGATCTCTGATGTATATTGCAATCGGTACTAGACCAGACATCTCATATGCTGTCTCTTACCTGAGTCAATACAATAACCATCACGGGGAGGTACACTGGAAAGCTGCTAAAAGAGTACTGAGGTACTTAAAAGCCTCTAAACACCTCAAGCTTACCTACAGGAAAGGTGAAGACTATCCTATAGGATACGCAGATGCAGACTATGGTAGCAACTGTATTGATAGGCGTTCCTATACGGGATATATATTTAGAATGAGTGGAGCTCCCATATCCTGGGAAGCAAGAAAACAAAGAACGGTAGCTCTCTCAACTACTGAGGCAGAATATATGGCTCTGGGAGAAGCATGTAAAGAAGCTATTTACTTGAAAGCTCTATTACAAGAAGTTTTCGACATCACTCATCCTATCACAATTCATTCTGACAGCCAAAGTGCATTGAAATTGACTACGAATAACATGTACCATGCTCGCACTAAGCACATCGACATCAGACACCACTTCATACGAGACTCACTGACACAGCAGGAGCTCAACCTTGAGTACGTTCCAACTAACAACATGGTTGCTGACATTTTGACAAAGCCTTTACCTAGATTAAAGCATTGTAAGTTTGTTAATATGTTAGGCTTAACCTAGGTACAAAAGTTTTCTAATACTTTGTACATATTTAGTTGTTATTAACATTGGAGTGAGTAGTAGGGTGGATAATTGTATATACAGGTTGTTGTGTATGTACAGGATGTTGTAATGTTAGTGTAGTGTACAGTTATTTTTTGATAGTCTGTTTTAAAATAGCTACAGGGTGTAACTATTACAGGGAGGTGTTGAAACCTTCATGGTTTAATATAATAGAACACCCTAGCTTTGGTTGTTTAATCGATTTTCAAATTAGTTGACAACGTCATCTCACTCTGCAAATCTAACAAAATGGAATATCAATTTATAAGCATCGCAAGTAAATGAAATGAAATTTTGTAGATTAATCTGTCATATTACTTAGAGTAATGACGAAAAGTATTTTCTGGCTTCATTTATAATATCTAACATTTTCCGTGATCTTTGCGCCGCATTACGGCCACAATGCTTCAGTGTCTCATTCTCTGAAATTCCTTTTGAGGAGGATGTAGTGGACGACCGCCGCCGCCAGAGTCCGTATCACTGGCAAACATGGACCCCTTGTAAGCGATATCCAATAACGCGGGACCCTCGAGCGCACCCGTGTTTTATGTCCATTATAGCGCGACTCGACCAAAAACATTTGAAAACTCAGTCGCGTGGGTTGTGACCCGCCGACAACGACGAAATAAATCATCAGCGAGAGGGAAATATTTAAAAACGGTGACGAGGCAGAAGCAATTTATTAACGTTAGTACATAAAGCGTATAAGCTTGGAAATTCATTGTAAGGAGTTCCTGCAAAAATCTGCTCTTGTTATTACCGTGAAATGCAAATCTCAGCGTTATTTTATACCACGAGCGAGTCAGGGGAGGGGCGGACTCGGATAAATATTCGATAGAGGTCAGCGGACCAACATTTATCATTATCACTATGACAGGAGCGTCATCGTCGCCGGGTGTCCGCCGCACCTTTTCTGTCACTAAACGACAAAATTCTACCAACTGTTAGTTTAGCCCCGTCACAAAGAACGCTCCTAGCCCGAGGCGCAGCTACGCGAACTCAATTTTGAAGTCGAGAAATTCGTTTGTCGAAATGACTTATACCTCGTACACAAACGTCGTTAAATACACAAAAGGTGAAAGATAAAATGTAAACGGCCTCGCTATTTTGTAAGTACATAAAAGGGCAATAAAATAATACAAAGGGAACGTTTCAGGGGCGTAGAGAAAAAGGGAAATGTGACTGGAGGGCATGTGAGCCGGGTAAGTAGTTAACGTGCGAGACGGCAGGTGCGGATAGAAGTATTTTCACACACCGCTCCATCGGAATTCGACACGGCCTACGGAAAAGGTTACAAGATAAATTCGGACGAAACAAAAAACTAAATCCTATGAAAGACGAATTGCTGCGGGCGGTGTCGTCCATCAATTGTTCCCGATTCTGGGCTGTGTTTAGTTGAAAACGGAGATAAGTGATGCGCCGGAAGGATACACTACCTCACGTAGTAAGTAGAGCATGGAGCGCTTTTTCGTTCTTCCTTGCCTTACCTTGGAGATATTACAAGAACACTTATAATACTGATCGTAGGTCCTCATTCTCATGACCAGACCTGCGTCACTGGAATTCAAATCCTGGGAAAACGTGTGCCGGGACGTCTTCCTACTAGATGGACCGAAGACCTGGTAAGGGTCGCGGTGAATCGCTATATGCATCTCGGGAGTGGTCATTGTGACATACTATGGGGGAGGCCTATGTTCGGCTGTGAACATTACGAGGCTGATGATGCTGGTGAAAAATCTTTTAAAATACAAGAAACAAACGTACCAAGTCGAGAGAGACAGCCCCAAGAATCCAATAATTTATTTTTTGCCTACAAACAGATTAAGTCCACAGTTTGGATTCGGGGATAAAAGCGGTTGACGATCAAAATGGCTTTCAAGAAAAGATTACGTTGGATTATGCCATACAACGCCGGCTTATATCTCCACATTTTTTGTTATGAAAGGAGATGCTAGGTTTGTAGGCACGTAAGTGCTTGTTACCTGTAATATAAGGCTTAACTCCTTTCCTTAGGCAAGTAATAATGTTGTTTAGTTATCCTGCTTTTCAAAACCGTGGCCGTGGTATCTAGACACCAAATCAAACCATTTAAAATGTATAAGTATAGCAAATCAAAAACAGAAAAATATTTTTGCTAGACTTCAGTTTTAGAGCAGACTGCTTAAGCGATTTGTATGAAAAATAGTTGGCCGATATCCTTAAATTAGGTTACCACAAAACATACAAACAGCTACAACGGAGGCAGCAAAAAGCCGCGATAAGTTACTAGTAAGCTAGACAGGTGGGCTAAACCTGAGTATAGCAACTAACTCGTTAAATCGACTGGCGTCCGCCCACTATTGTGTTCGCGATGTTTATTTGCATTGGTTGCATGCATTGTGTACTCTACAGAAATCTAAATGAACACAATAAAAGTGCCATGTCACCAAGTCTACAACGGGATTGTTCTCAATTTGCGTAACAAGTTAAACATTAAATCATCATCAAAAGGAAAAAGAGAAGAGTCTGAAATTCCAATTAAGTATACCAATTAGAAAATCAAATTACAAAAGGATGTATTTATCACGATCGTAGCCATCAATGATGTAAAAATAAGATGTCTACAAATCCTTCCAGAAGCGGTTGTGTGACGACTCCACGCGAGCAGCCGTGCGCGGTTGATTCGTTTTACAATCGCCAAACAAATATTCACGAAGCCCGACTAGTGACTTGACTTGTTTTGACTACTGAATTTGCGGAAGAACATGTGTGATGCGTATGCATCTCTGATTGTGTGTTTGTATGTATATTTCCTCGCAACCCTGGATAGTGAGGATTCTTTCGATTTACCTTCACTTTTAGGGTCGCAGTTAAGTGAAGTCACATTAAAGGAAAAGAAAAAAGGCAATTTTGTACTTTGAGTTGCCGGTGCGAGGAATCCTCAAGTGGTGACACGTTTAGGGAAAATTAGTAGTACGGTTTTCCGCATAGCCAGTAGTGAATGGATGACGAAAGAAAGTATCCTTTTTCAGTGGCGCACCTTGGGAGAGACCTATATTCACAATTGGACTGCCGCAGGCTTTATGAGCATAATGTGTTTTAGGTTTAATGCACTTCTATTGGCGTATATTAGATTTGTATGGTATAGTCTATTCACAGGGTTGCAGGCACCGGTCTATTTGTTCAGGACAGCGTAGACGGAAGTCCGTGTAGGCGCGGATCGTGAGCGCCGGGCCTGCTTCCGGTGTGCCGAGTGTGCACCGCGCCTCACCGCAATGCTCAATAGGGGCCGTGGGCTTTGGCTGTAATTCATTGTTGGGGAAAATAAGCATGCTTTGTACACTTGCTCACCACCGACCGGCATTATAGAGCGATCAAAAACCCGCCTACCTGATGATTACGGAAACTACGCCTACAATGTTAGGCTTTTATCGTGAAGCTATAGAGGAGAGATAAGGTGATGGGTATAAATCAATAGAGCCCACCGCAGCACCCTCAAAGCGCTGGAGGACTTCACCCATCATTGACATACACACATTTAGGCACCTCAGAAGGGATTGGACTTCGTAAGATACTACAGAATGGTAACTCTTGAGTAAGATACCGGTGGAAGGACGAAGTAAAGAAGGACCTGGTGCCGCCCAAAAAGACGAATGAAATGAACAGGAACAAGACGAAGAGCGATTACTCGTGTCGGAGGACAAGATCCTCTTTAGGTCGCCGAGTCAGCGTAGTGTTCTATTTTCAACCAAACTGTTTCTTGGTGTAATTCTTAAAATGACCAACTGATAGCAACACACTGAATAGATTTTTAGGGTTCCGTAGTAAACAAAGAACCCTCATAGTTTCGTCTTTTGTCTGCCTGTTCGTGGCTTAACTCAGAAAGTCTTGGTACCAAAAAGCTAAAACGTTGCATGGATACTGGTTTTGGTTGGATCTTGTCCGAAATAAAATAAGGCAATATTGTCATGAATCTATGGAAAGAAATTGTTCAATAAATTAAACGGACTCCACGACACAATGAACAAGTCATAGGTCACCCGTACGAAAGTAATGTGTCTAAAATGTAACTGTCTGAATAAAGACATTTGAGTTTATAATATTACTAGTACCTTTGCGAAAACAATTATTACTTTCGATTTATTTACAAAATGCTTGGCACGGTCCTGACTGACCACTACTATACTACTACTATTACCATTTCACCCATTGACCAGCCCTCGATTTACATATCGCCATTGATTAAGGTTCATGTTACACGCCACAGTGATCGAACGTATTATGTTGTAGCAATTGTGTAATCTTTGATCGGTTTATATTTTCGTAAGTAGCTGAAGAGGAAGTAATTCACTTGTTTATGTATTCAAATTTTATGGTAAATCTTTGAATTAGTTGCTAGTTTCAAATGATCGATCAATGTATGTATATATACTGTATCATCGAGTATCTTTAGAAGATGTCCCTCTCGGGAAAAGGGCTTTACTGCGCCTCGAGCAGTACAAATAAAAGTATAATTTTCTGTACCAATGTTTTGTGTAGTTATTACTTCAAATAAATTATTTTTATTGTTTGATTTTTAAAGCCAACTATAAAATGTTACGAAATGACACTGCCTTAGACATATTGCGTTTATTGTGAGGTCATTACAACGGATACACTTACGAAATCCATTAAGCTATCTGAGAGTTTAGAGGGAATAAATAATTTCACATACTACAAACCTGCGAAAACCATAATCATCATTTCGCTGTCATGAAAACGGGTTAAAAATAGCTTAAAGTGACCAGAAAACTCTCCTCGTCCCGTACAACTGCGCCAGAGACTTATGACGTGTAGAAACACAATTCCAAGAATTTTCGCCAACTAACCGTATAACCGTAAAGAATCTCGACTCTCGAGTGGCCTACTTCTTCATGGTGACATTTCCTAAGGTTTTATTTCACGAGTAGCACCTGCCGTGTCCGTAAATTACCGTGTACTCTGCCTCCCGTGAACAGGCCGCCTTGGGGAGGCGACAATAAAAAACCTCCTTACAAATATTTACACAGAAACTGTCGCGGAAAAAATATCTTGGCCGCGGTGCCGAGGCGCAAAGGAGTTCCGTGACTTTGAATCGTGCTCGACGACAATTTATACCTTTGATTTATTATTATCGATGCAGTTCAAAGCACGAAGCATCGAGTATCTAGCATTTGTTTATTATGGGAGAGTCGATTATCGTCCTGATTGTTTACTGTCGACGATATTGGAGATCCTTAGATGGAGTGCCCGTTTAGCTGGAGTTTATAGACACGAGCAGACTATCGGTTAGAGAGAAAACAATGCTTTGGCTATGCTTCACTCTCTGTAGTCAAAAGCTTTGTTCAAAGGTTAACATTTAAATAATTATTATTCCTTGAACTTTATTTCTTGAGACTTTTGCACAGCTTATGCCATAAAACTTCACGATAACGTCTATTGCATTTGTGAAATTCACAAATATCAACATAATAAAAAGTATTTCATGTAAATCAAGGCCAAAACAAAAGTAAACACCACTCTTCAGTTACGAATATTAATTCTGTGTTTACGAGCTCGTATGCGTAATTTTATCGGCGGTTATTCCAGGAACTAAAGATCCTAGTGCTCAAAACCGTGCATATCTTCAGTACAGTAGCGCCTTTCGTCACTCTAAATTGCGTTTCAATGTAATCTAATTTCAGCAGAAATTATAATAAAATGGGAATTGCTTATTTTTAATACGTCATCGAGTTGCACTTGGCCTGCAATTTCACCTCGATCTATGCTTGCCGGAAATTGGAGGAAATAGAAATTAAAGTTCTAAAAAATAAAATAAATAAAAAAAATATTTTATTTGAATTTATAAAAAAAATAATATAAAATAAGATCTTATGAAGAATTATAAATTCAATTTTTAAAAAATATATTTTAGTGTAAGATGCACGATAATTTTTGATGTTATCAGATATAGTTTAATTCTATAAAATATAATAAAGGTAGAAAACTACATGATTTATTCTATCAGAATAATCCTTTATTCAGGCACTTTATTTTTAAAAAAAAGAGATTTCTTTATATTTGGGGTATGAACCCAAAAGCTTAACTTTAGCTTATTTTTAATTTTTTTTTTATTTTTTTTTATTTTAATTTACATTTAAATTGAATTAGAACATTTATTGGATTAATATTTATTCCTTATTCTTTTTGATTAATCCCTACCCGTCATTTTCTATTATGAAATTTTATTTTAAATAAACTTCACAATGAATTTAAAACCTTATTAGGAATTAATAGTTTTAATGGATCAACATTCATTTTTATTTCATTATTTTCATTTGTTCTATTTAATAATTTTTTAGGATTATTTCCCTATATTTTTACAAGAACTAGTCATTTAACATTATCTTTATCTTTATCTCTTCCCCTCTGATTAAGATTTATATTTTATGGATGAATTAACAATTCACAACATATATTTGCCCATATAATTCCTCAAGGAACCCCAAGAATTCTAATACCTTTTATAGTAATAATTGAAACTATTAGTAATATTATTCGACCAGGAACATTAGCTGTTCGATTAACAGCCAACATAATTGCAGGACATTTACTAATAACACTATTAAGAGGAACTGGATCTAATTTACCAAATTATTTAATTTTTATCCTAATTATCATTCAAATTTTATTATTAATTTTAGAATCTGCTGTAGCAGTAATTCAATCTTATGTAATTGCTATTTTAAGAACTTTATATTCTAGTGAAGTTAATTAATATTATATATATATTTTATTAATGACAACACACTCTAACCACCCCTTTCATCTTGTAGATTATAGACCATGACCTTTAACAGGAGCCATTGGAGTTATAACATTAGTAACTGGCATAGTAAAATGATTTCATAATTTTAATATAAATTTATTAATTTTAGGATATATTATTACTATTTTAACAATATATCAATGATGACGAGATATTTGTCGAGAAGGAACTCTTCAAGGTAAACATACAATTTTAGTTTCAAAGGGACTTCGATGAGGAATAATTCTTTTTATTATTTCAGAAGTATTTTTTTTTATCCTTTTTTGAGCTTTTTTCCATAGAAGATTATCTCCTAATATTGAAATTGGAGCAATATGACCTCCTATTAGAATTACACCATTTAATCCCTTTCAAATTCCTTTATTAAATACTATCATTTTAATTACATCAGGAGTAACAGTAACATGAGCACATCATGCATTAATAGAAAATAATTACTCACAAATAACACAAGGTCTTTTTTTAACTATTACCTTAGGTATTTATTTTACCATTCTTCAAGCTTATGAATATTATGAAGCCCCATTTACAATTGCAGATAGAATTTATGGCTCAACCTTTTTTATAGCAACAGGATTCCATGGATTACATGTCATTATCGGAACATTATTTCTATTAATTTGTTTAATTCGACATTTAAATAATCATTTTTCTAAAAATCATCATTTTGGATTTGAAGCAGCCGCATGATACTGACATTTCGTAGATGTTGTATGATTATTTCTTTATATTTCTATTTATTGATGGGGTAATTAATTATTTATATAATATATTTAGTATATTTGACTTCCAATCAAAAAGTTTAAAATTTTTAATATAAGTAATTTTATTAATCTTTATTATAACTATAATTATTATTATTATTTCTAATATTATAATATTTATTTCTATTATTTTATCAAAAAAATCATTTATGGACCGAGAAAAATGTTCCCCCTTTGAATGTGGATTTGACCCTCAATCTAAAGCTCGAATTCCATTTTCCTTACACTTTTTCCTATTTACAGTTATTTTTTTAATTTTCGACGTAGAAATTGCATTAATTTTCCCAATAATCTATACATTTAAAATTGTAAATTTTTTAATTTGAACAATAACAAGAATATTTTTCATTATTATTCTTCTTACTGGCCTATACCATGAATGAAATCAAAATATACTTAACTGAACAAATTAATTCAATAATAGGATTATAGTTTAAAAAACATTTGATTTGCACTCAAAAAATATTGAAAATTTCAATTTATCTTAAATAAAAAATAAGAAGCAATTTTGCATTTAATTTCGACTTAAAAGAAAGAGTTTATTACTCCTTATTTAAATATTAATTGAAACCAAAAAGAGGTATATCACTGTTAATGATAAAATTGAATTATTATTCCAATTAAACAGAAATATAAAGTTTAAAATAAAGCTGCTAACTTAATTTTTAGTGGTTAAATTCCATTAATATTTCTTATTTATATAGTTTAACAAAAACATTACATTTTCATTGTAAAAATAAAATAAAATATTTTTATAAATTTATTTAAAGATTAAACAATCTCCTTAATATCTTCAATATTATGCTCTATAATATAAGCTATTTAAATATATTAATAAAATAAATAATATTAATAATATTCATAAAATAAATCTAAATAAATAAATTTTAAAATTATTTATTTGAAAAAAATAATAAAAAATAGAATAATTTTTTATAATACTAAATATTCCCTGACCTCTATATAACTCTCTTCATCCCATATCAATTTTTTTAAGTAAATTTTGCCCCAAACTTAAAAAATAATAATTTAATCCATAAGTAGATAAATTTGGCATCATCAACATCATCAACAGCCTATATATGTCCCCACTGGAGGGGCTCAGGCCTACTCTCCTACAGAGAGTGTATGGGCCATAGTCCACCACGCGGGCCCAGTGCGGATCGGCGGACTTCACATGCCTGTTCAAGACATGCAGGTTTCCTCACGATGTTTTCCTTCACCGTTAAGTAATCGGATAATGTACTTGAATTGAAAAACAACTCATAGGTACACGGCTGGATTCGAACCCGGTACCCTCAGATTGAGAGTCCGCGCCTTATCCACTGCGCCACCGACGCTTTTTTATAAGAAAAAATAACTCAACTTAAAAATCTTCCACTCACAACACTTATAAATAATAATAAAAATATACTTTTTAATATAATATAATCTTCATCGTATAAATTACAAATTCTAATTAAATTATAATCATTAATTATTAAATACATTAATAAACGAATGGTATAAAATATTGTTAAACCGGTAGAAATATAATATAAAAAAAAATATATAAATTTAAATTTCTTAAACTCACAAGCTCTAAAATTAAATCCTTAGAATAAAACCCAGCTAAAAAAGGAATACCACATAAAGCCAAATTAGAAATATTTATACATAAAGAAGTCAAAGGAACATAAAAACTAATACCCCCTATAAATCGAATATCTTGAACATTATTTATTATATGAATAATAACCCCAGCACATATAAATAATAAAGCCTTAAATATAGCATGTGTTAACAAATGAAAAAAAGCTAAATCAGGTAATCCTATTCTTAAAATTCTTATTATTAATCCTAATTGTCTTAAAGTAGATAAAGCAATAATTTTTTTTAAATCAAATTCATAATTAGCAGAAATTCCAGCCATAAATATTGTCAAACCCCCTAAAATTAATAAAATTTTTAAAAATAATCTATCCACTAATAATATATTAAATCGAATTAATAAATATACTCCAGCTGTTACTAAAGTAGATGAATGAACTAATGCAGAAACAGGAGTAGGAGCAGCTATAGCAGCAGGAAGCCAAGAACTAAATGGAATTTGAGCTCTTTTAGTTATTGCAGCTATAATAATTATTATTCTAATAATTATTATACTCATATCATTTATCATAAAATTTAAATAAAAAATATAATTTCAACTACCATAATTTAATATTCAAGCAATAACTATTAAAATACAAACATCCCCAATTCGATTTGATAAAGCAGTTAATATACCTGCATTAAAAGATTTTAAATTTTGATAATAAATAACCAAACAATAAGAAACCAATCCTAAACCATCCCATCCTAATAGAATTCTAATAATATTAGGTCTAATAATCAATAAAATTATAGAAAATACAAATAATAACACTAAAATAATAAAACGATTTAAATTTAACTCAGAACTTATATATCTTTTTCTATAATAAATAACTACCGAAGAAATTAACGAAACAAATATTATAAATAATAAAGACATTCAATCTAATAAAATAGATATTACTACTATTGAAGAATTTAAAGAAATAATTTCTCACTCTAAAAATATAACAATATTATTCATAATAAAATAAATCATAAAAAAAAAATTTATTATTCTAAAAAAAAAAAAAAAAAAAACTATTATAACAAATAGAAAACCCCCGAAAAATGATTTAAAATGAATTATTCATATTTTTGACTCCACAAATCAATATTTTTATTAAATTATTTAAATAAAATCAAATTATTCTGTAATCAATTTTTATAACTAATAAATTTAAAGGTAATCAATGTATTATTAATAATAAATATTCTCGTGACACCCCTGTATAAAATCTATATATCCCTGAATAATATTTCCCATGTTGAGTGTAAGAATATAAATATAATCTATACCCCGCACTAAAAAAAGAAATTAATATTAATATAATTATTGATAATCAAGATCACCCCACTAATCTATTAATCAATCTAATTTCCCCTATTAAATTAAGGGATGGAGGGGCTGCTATATTTGATCTTATTAATAAAAATCACCATAATCTTATTGAAGGTATAAAATTTATTATTCCCTTATTTAAAAATAATCTTCGACTATGAAGTCGTTCATAATTAATATTAGCTAAACAAAATATCCCAGAAGAACATAATCCATGACCAATTATTAAAATATAAGCACCAATAAATCCTCAATAATTTATAGTTATAATAATATATAATATAATTATAATAATATTCCTATTAACACTGTTTGCCTGCAGATTTAGACAACATGGTGGTAGGTTGGATATACTTTATATACACACATATTACTGCCACACCGAGTACTGTATCGTCTCTGCAACGTTATTTGATTATCAATTTACCAAACAGAAACAGTCATTGCAATTCTCCACGGAAGTATGATTGCAACGATTGGCGTCACGCCTTCGTCATTTGAAGTGCGATGATAAGTAGGGTTATAGCTACGCATGCATAAAAATGTATAAATATACACACGGCGCTGAGTCGCCGGTTCTTTTGCTTGAACTTGGCTTTGACACGCTGCCGCGTGTCTAGATACGCGAGATCAAATGTGGATTGAAATCTAAATATGGTCGAATCATAAAAGTAATGGGGCCACGTGTGTGTAGGAATGAAAAATTTAAATGAAATATATTTAATTTCAAATAAATTACGACAGGCGCTTGAAAAGTTCGTAATAGTAAAAGTGATCTCAAGATATAATTAAAATAAACAGACTTTATTATACACATAAAACTGCATAGATTATAAGTAATAAAAAAAATTCTCTAGTACTGGACGGCGGTATCTTTTTATTTCGTTGATGTACTTGTAGAAGATTGATTTTTTTCACAGATAAAGGGATTACAGATTTGAGTATTCGCGTTTGTAAGAAAAATGGTATTGAAGGACGGACGGACAGACAGACGGACAACCAAGTTATCCTATAAGGGTTCCTTTTTGAGGTACGGAACCCTAAAAATCTATACCATTCATAATTGTATGCCTTTCTGTCAGGTACGTCTGGATTTTCATCAATGAATTTGCTACAAGCACCACGTTGCTGATACTCGTGCATACGCAGATGCTGCTGTCTACCTGGTTCCTGTAGCACAGGGGATCCTAGTTCAGAAGCCAGTCTTCACAAAGTCACGAAACTATAGAATTAAGTGATTTTAGGATTAATATGTACAAACTTTGTGGATAGAATAAATATGATGATTTATTATTTTTATTTATTCATCTCTTTGGATATTTCCTAGCCTTCTACGACAACCATGCACAATATTCGAGAGCCGGGCTATCCGCAGCACGTCATATAATCTTGCACCCTTTGACGCAGTTTACGAATACGCGTACTTCCCAATAACAACCAACATGTTATCTTCAAGGATTACTGTTATATTTTGGCCCCATATTTATCTCGAGTTCTACTCCAATCTCAGCCCTGAGATGGGAGAACCTGAAAGAAAAACTACCAGGGCATCTGGAAGGAGTTTATCTTTTGTGTAAACTTTCATTCGGAGGTAAGCCGAGGCTTTACGACGCTGGGGCCGAGGTGTAGCTGTGCATTTCTGTACCCTTACCATGAGTACACATTGTCGACTTTCGCTAGCGACTGACTTTAACTAAAACTTCACGTAAATTTTGCGTGGATGCCCGTTTTTGACCGTACCTGGGGTTTGTATTGTTAATAGTCGTAGCAGAACGTTAAGTCTTGGTAGTTATACGGTTCCAAAAATAAAATAAACATATACTCTCGACACAGATAAACAGATACACTCGACAAGTGCATACACTAAACACGTATATTGTTCCAACAAACAACAGAATAAAAATAGTCTGAACAGTCATGGACAAAAAAATTGAACGGATGATTATGCGAAGCCTAATTTGGATACGGGCGATTACTAGTTGAATCGACTGCTTGCCTGTTTCTCGATTGATTAATTAGGTACAGTATTTTTTACGCAGACGCTAACGACTACGTCAATGTAGACTCATGGTAGGGGTACTGTAGGGTGTAGTGTAGACAGTCGGTGCCTCCTTTCAGCGGGGCCTGAATGCAGTGGCTCACACTGCGAGTCAGCCAGCCGATGCCGACGCTCACTAGCAGCTAAGGCGGGCTAAGTAGCCTGAGGGTACTCAGCGGAGATTTCAAAGCTTATATTACTTCTGAACTTCTGCATGATTGACAAAGAGTAGAGTGGTTTTTCTTAAGTTTTCTCAATTTCTTGCGATTTTTAGGATTTCATACCTCAAATTTTATTCTTTATGTAGAATATAAATGAAAAAACCACCCCGTATCAACATCGGTCACTTCTTTACATGCCAGTGAAATACCAGTTGGACGGGCGTTGTTTTCTATTTCTAATAAAAAATAAATATATATAAATGTGAAGTCCAAGAAAATAACAGTCTCTGTGGTCTAAAAGCTAAAATTTGACTAACAATCTTTCTTTTTTTCGATTCCCAGTGGGGGTACCTGTCGGTATTCGGTTTGGTTGGTGGTAGGATCTGTATCCGTCTGACTAGCTACCACCATGTTACCTAAGTCTGGCATAATAATAGCACTGCTGTGTTCCGGTACGAAAGGTAGCAGAGCCATCGCCTCTATATATTGAGGCTTCTGGGCGTCCACGCGTACCAACGGCCTTTTGGTCACTTACCATCACGTGTGATGAAGTAAGTCCAAATGCAAAATCCATCAAACAATAAAAAAACGGCCAAGTGCGAGTCGAACTCGCGCACGAAGGGTTCCGTACCATTCTATACAAAAACGGCAAAACAATCACGTTTGTTGTGTGGGAGTCCTCTTAAATATTTATTTTATTCTGCTTTTTAGTATTTGTTGTTATAGCGGCAACAGAAATACATAATCTGTAAAAATTTCAACTGTCTAACTATTACGGTTCATGAGATACAGTCTGGTTACAGACGGAAAGACAGCGGAGTCTTAGTAATAGGGTCCCGTTTTTACGCTTGCGCACGGAACCCTAAAAATGTGGCAAATGATACAATAATATGCGTAATATTGTCCAGCAAGAGCATAAAACTGTATATACAGTTTATGTAGCACGGATGCTTCGGTCCCTAAAACTATTACCATGGTTACCGGACATTACCAGCGTTATTAAATCTGGTCCCAACGCTGACGCACTTAAATATGTCGGTATAAACTGTACAGTAGCTGAGAGCGGTAGTAAAATAACGAGCTAGTATGAATGGGAAGGTGTAAAACACCCCCGCGTGTATCGGTAAGTAATAAAAGCACCAGGAAACATCGTAAAACGAATGTACATACATATCTGTACTTACAGTACTTGACAACAGGGTGGATTTCAAATGGAGAGGTGTAATAAAGTTTCAAGTTAGTTTGGTTGGAATAAAGTAACAACGGCCTGGTTACTGCACACGTGTCTAAACGATGCGGCGGATATTTAATCGCCTCCGTGACCCAATGGCTTCACGCATGAACGAACAATCTAGAGGTCCCGGGTTCGATTTACGGTGAGAGTACCCGGTACCCGGTTTGCTTGGTGCTAGTAAATTTTCAACCGACTTCAAAAAAGGAGGAGGTTCTCAATTCGACTTTATTTTTTGTATGTATGTGGCGGTAACTCCGCCAATTGTGAACCTATATATATGGTCCCATATATATTTTATCGAAATTGATTAAGCGCTTTTTGATAAAATCAACAAAAAACAAATATGTACCCAGATCATTCTACCTCTAAGAGTGAACATTTTTAACAAAGTCGGTTTTTAGTTCTTTTTGATCGCGTTAATTATCTATGTCCGTCTGCTTGCTATGCGTACTTTTTTGTGGGTGCTTTTTTGCTATGCGTACAATACTAGATGATCAGAAAAATTATAAAATTCAAGTCCAAAACTAATATCAGAAATTGGATAATATCAGAAAACTTTAACGATACGAACGTTGTTCGATAAGAGTGTACGGCGCACCTCTTTTTATTGAAAAGAAACCTCTTAAAAGGTTCGATGAGATTGTGTAAATGTTCCAAATTGATTTAGCAAAAACATTACTTAGTTATTCTTAAGGCATAGTGTTTACGTTTACCCAACGTAGTAAAGCGAGAACCTCAGCTCAACAAGACGATATTGGTAAAGTTTGGAGGACTTCCGGCATATCACCAGACCACCTAGAGCGTCGTTCAAGAGTTTTATCTCGACAAACAATGGTCAAAGTCATAGTTTTATGTTGCACTAACCGTTTGCGAAATATTATCACCCTTTCTGTAAATACACTTGACAACTGTTGTTTAAATAATAAGAGGAGCTATTTATTATGATAACATATTGATAGCCAGGTTCGTGCTTTATCTAAGACCTGCAGCGCGCCAGATCCTAAACACTCTGGGAAAAGCATTGCGCTTTACTACTTATTCATGATCTGTAAGATAAAATTCATGGTTTAATTAAATATATGATGCTCACATTAAACAGTTACATTATGCAGCTGTTAAAGATGACATTATATATCCCTAATTATTTATTTCAATCAGGAAGACATTGGAAGATTTCTGGCTGATCATGATAATTATCATCAGTCATTAGTCATAACGAAAAGGTAATAACGAGAATTTAAAGGTAATAACGAAAATGTATGCTAAAGCAAAACATAGAGATTATTTTACAACATTTATGGTTTTTGATTGGTGGTAGGCCATTTTCTATGTCCGCCTGGCTAGCTATTGTTAGCTTGAGACTTCTGGGTCCGCACGTTTACCACCCACAAATTGTCATTGTCTATTGTCACTTTCAATCAGGAAAAATTAAGGCCATGTGCTAAACCATTATACATTTAAAAAATATCTGAACGGAATACGGGTTATCCAGAATATATAGAAGACAAAGACAACATAATGCCTAAACGCTAGGCTCGCGTAAATAGAATTACAATGTAGCCGGCATTGGAAACTCGATTTATCCTGGTGGTCGCTCCCTAACGAGGCACGCTCGGCTCGATGGCGGCCGCAATAGCCAGAAACACGGAAAAGGCGGGATATCTGAGAGGACGTATGTGAAAAACTATACTATGGCTCGTCGTCTTCTAGCCTGTCACACAATGATGCTACATAAAGATGGAGCGATACTCGTATAAGCGTGGCCGCATTTGTCCGTTGGGAGTTTTGGATGATGTGTCGATACTCCGTCGACGTTATAGGCCTCGCGGGTTCCAAACGGCGACATATTGCGCGCGACTGTCATCTTTTATAGGACATCGGTTTTCAGATGCTACCAAATGGCGACTAGCGCAATCAATTTATACTACTTATACCTACTACTTTTTGAAGCTGTGTATAGTTGTTCCACATAAGTTTATGATTGAGTTAGTGTAAACTTTGGCCGTATACACTGTCTTGATTTAGAACAGGATCACCCAATATAATCCCGTAGGTAGGTGTCGTAAAAGGCGTAAAAAGCACTCGCAAAAAGCACATCCAAGGTGGCTCTCTATGCCAGACATTCCAATAGTGGACATGTGGCTGATAATCTTTGTCACTACAAAGAAAAAATATTTTCAGATCATGTTGCTTAAAAGTAGCATATTACTCATTGTAAATCATAACAACCTTGTCAAATTGACCGTTCCTGTGCAAACGTACAAGTTCATACATTTCCTTCGTTCACATTTGCAAGCGACATTTGCCAAGACTTCGATAAACTTGTCCCGCGAGCGGGCGGCGAGATACAGAAGTTAAAATTTACGAATTCCGCGCGAGGTGTTCGAAATTGTATCAAAACGTTGCGGTTGAGTTGTGAATAAATTGTCACGGAATACGGAGTCACACAGTTGCATAAGAATATATGTATAGTGTGGGACGGGTACACTGCATGTGTGTGCACGTCTCGATGGGTTTAATATTCCCGCTGTAATAGTGGTCTGGTCTAGCTCCATCGATGTTGGCCCCGCTATAAACGGTGCGAGTGTGCTCTTCGTGCGCGGTATATTTTAAATACATCCCTTTTATAAGAAGCTTTGATACATGGATGGCTTATCGTCATCTGTAGGTTTCAGGAATCATACTGTGAATTGTGACAGTAAAAGGTCACATTTTGTCAAATTCTTGCGTAGCTTTTCCTATATTTATCAATTCTTATTACTATTGGGTTTTTAACCGACTCCGTATACGTATATTATCTGGTTACACAGTTTGGCTTAGAGTCCGCTGGCTCCAGGTTATAAAAAACATCATTAAGCTCCTTCATGTATAGGATATATAGGCATATATATATAGGCAATGCTTGCCAGACGGGTTGGTGATCGCAGTATTCGGTTTAGTTCTTCAAGAGGCTGCTGCTTCTCCCCCCGGTATTGTTTTCCCTTAGTAGCCTCTTACGACACCCACTGTAAGATTCATTCTAAGCCAGAACCACACGGATTTATAAATTACATTATAATAAAATCATCTGATGCTATGACATAAACTTTCGTATAATGTTGGTGCATCCACAACAGGCCTGTTTGTATGCACTATATAATATTTTTATTTATTAAAAAAAATACTGGCATGGATCGGCAGTGAAAACATCAAGTGCTCGTATCGTCCGCGTCCTATCAACGAGTATAATGTGGCAGATAACGCAAACACCTGCCAATTAAAAGTAATGCTGTGGTAACACGAATGTAAGATATGAACATTGGTTCAAGAGTCGCTGTTACTGAATACATACAACAATGGGTACACTCAGAAATACATATTGATTATATAGATATAATGTTTCGTGGTCGTATCATAAGGTAGGACTATGTGCAGCAGTGAATCTTTCCTGGCTGATGATGATGATTAGCCATTGTCCTAAAATGAATCTTTTGAACGGTACAAAATCGGCGTTAGTGCATTTTTATACCGTGTTGAATCTCCAGGAAAACTTTATACAGAATAATAAAACTTAATATTTATAAAATAACATAATACTTATTAATATCATCTTTACTTCCAATTCAAAATAAGTCGGATCTTCGATTTCGTAACCACCAAGAGTCACTGAACAGTTAATAGAATCAACTATATTTATTAGAAAATATCTAAAGCAAACAGTATAAAGAAAATTTGAACCAGGAATTGTGTCGGGACTAAATAAGGACACAATAGAAGCAAATGTAAACAGAGAAAACAAATAAAACGCGAACAACAATCATGCGGGTCCAGATAAACCCAACTCAACTTGTTGAATTTAGCTTTTCGTAGTGGACAAACAAAACATAGTCGTGTACTATTCCCACTATATTTCTATAGACGGGAACACAAAGCTCCAACACGGGGGAGTTTAATTAAAACGTCGTTTATTTAGATTCAGTCCATTTCAAGTAGTAAAAACAACACATTACCGGATTAAATAAAGTAGAACGCGAGTACAAAGAGTTGGTAATGAAAGAACTGTATTAAAGCTAAAAGCGGAGCTTTAAAACAGTATTAATCCGGTCAAACATAAAGGCGTGACAAAATAAAAGGACCGCACGCTAACTTACTTTTCTCTCTAAAGGCAATGTTAGTTCAAAGTCGACGCGACGACGATGGCAACGGCGCAAAAGTTAATGCGACTGTAGCACTCAAAAGAAATTGCTGATTTACTCCTACTTCGAGTAGGGGCTTTTCCTTTTCTCTTCGATGCTCCATACAATCTGCTTTGTAGCTGTTAAACATTTTTTAACGATGGGAATCTTCGAATAGCCATAAAAGTTGTAGAGACTGGCCATCCAGAGGGCACGATTTGATGATTCTTCGAGTGGCGTCGTATAAGAAGCTAATTGCTTGTACAGAACGCGTCAAAGGGTCCGGAGCGGGTCAGCAGCATTGTTAAACGATATAATGGCCTGTAGGTATGTCTTAGAGGTAACGTGAACACGTTGTTTTTACGGTAAGATTCCTCGAGCACCCACTGTTCAGATTTCCAAGTCGATAAATGCGGCTTTAGTGTCGTAGCCAATCAACAACTTGCAGGCGAACAATAATTGGTAGTTTCCTTTCTTTATGTGTTACGGAATTGGTTTTGAAAATAAATATGATGATCGTTACAAAGAAAGTTTGATGGAATTTACAGTAAATCGGTGGATTTCATTATTAAATGTTCATTTCTATTAGATAATAAAAATTTCTATGTTAGTTTTAATATTACTATAGAGATCTGTGATTAGTTCGTAAAATTTAATCTGACATTTGATTGGCTGACCAATTTATGAGGTAGTTAGACAATATGCTGCTTCCAACTTACAGTTCTTCTAATGAGGAAACATCAGCATTCAAATAAGGCCAACGTTGAATATTAACGGTTGTTTCTAGTGGCAGAAGGCATTTAATGGCGTGCCACAACCCGAGCTACAGAGAAGCCAGATTGGCTAAGTTAGCTTTTGGCACGTACATTAACCATTCGCCGGCGATGGTATGAGGGGACCGGCCTCGAGTGCCCAGCAGATCTCGCGCCCGCGCGAAGACCAGTTACCGACATTCCTTCCGTATGCAATAACAACAGTCTTGTATTACTATTTCACTGTAGCCTTAACACGAGTTTGAAACTTTTTGGGATACTATACAGTTTTTATAAGATACACGTTTAAACTAGCGCTTACAACAGTATTTACCTAATACAATAAGAAAAACTAACGCTTAAGGTAGATTCTATAAGTTGTTGATTAATTACAGCTTGGATTAGGCTTATAGTTTCCACGATTATAATTAATTTCGGCTTCGCACTAACATGCTTGCACATTTGCACCTGGCGAAATATAAAACAGGTCTTATTGTTCAATTACCAATGTAAACTTCTTTGACATCAATTTCTCATTTCCAAGCGGCGCTATCTAAACACAGATCCAAGATAAACAGAACTATCTTTGTTGAACTTACATATATAACGTACCAGCTAGAGAATCTCTCCTATCGATAATAAATACGAGGGAATTTATGTCAGTGTATTAATCTGAGGAAGAAATCGCATCGCGAGTCACGATGGAGCATTGTTGCCGGTAATATTTTCACACGAACCCAGCTCATGCATGTTGTGATGCGTTTTCCTAGGCTACTGATATCGCGAGCATATTTCAATTCCATCTTGATTGTAGATAATAGGCTTGTGTCCACTAATAACAAATGGCTTGGTTTATAGTTGCTAATTATAAATGAAGACACGAAGGTGAGAAAAAACCAGTCTATTTCTCAAAAAAGTTAAAGATTATTAATATTTTTAGAAAATGAATTCGAAAAAAATAGGCATTAGGTCACGTGACAACGAACACGAACGCCTCGCAAAACATCATTGTTGTTGTTGACGTTTTCATATCACAGAGCAGGTTATTTCGCGAGCTGTGACGTCATTCAAGACGCCATGACACTATTCAGCGTTTTCGAGGGAAATCTAAATGGCTTTTTTAAAATACAAAATACGTAATGTAAATATTGATTTTTCTTTAAAATATAGTTTTTTTGGGATAAAATAGATATTAAAGTATATAATTAGCCAAGTTTTCAAATTTAGTCAACTAGCCTATTGCATTCAGTTGTATATATACGACTTTCTTGACTTATGACTCCTCCGATCTATCGTCTCTACCAGCTTTGATCAAATGCGAGTAACAGTATTGCGTATGAAATGACCTCAGTAACAGCTGTGAGCGATAAGTCTGTTGTTTCAAATGCAGGCGGGTTCATAATGCACTCTATTGTAATATTCTAGTCCATGTTGGGCGAGGCGTGCTAGGCATGATTAAAGTCTTTCTCTAGCAGTGGAACATGAATGGCGTTTACAGAAAAAAAACGTTACTTTGCACGTAATAAACGTAAGGCGATACGCTTTAAGCGACCGATAGTAAAACGACCTTCTTATAACGTTCGAGATATATCTAAAATATTTTTGACAAAGACATCTACTTCGACACAAAGTTCCAGTTGAAAGACGATATCGTTATATTAGTAAGTTATCCAACAAGATTGAAAGTAATCTGACAACTTTTGATTTGTAACTTGAGAACAGAAGTAAACAGGTGGTGTGGTAAGGCTTAACGACAAATGTGGTCTCGTTTTCACTACTTCAATATTAAATTGAAATTTTATGACTAAAACTCACAACGATTTGAGTAATCTCACCACTTTTCTCCACGAAGACAAGGCGAAGACAAGCATTAGTGAATCTGCGAACTTTGTATAGTAGCATTATATGTAAAAACTTTTAAAAACGACATAAAATATCCAGAGACCACGCATGTCGAATTTTGTATGTAAACGTACGAGAAAGGCAGACTCCAAATTATATGAATACAGACATTGAGGATATAGAAGAATAAGATGAAAAGGTGAACAGTAAAATTATACCAAATTGTATTAGAACATTCGATAAACACATAAACAATGTCGTTCTATCTTCAGTTCACATTCTACCGACCGTAAATGTCGAGTGCGGACAGGAGAGCCAAGCACAGCGCACTCGGATTGAAATTGAAATGAATTGTTTGCGGAGTCAACCCCTTCGGATTATGCGCCGGCGGTTTGCTGCCACCGAACGTAAATTGGATCCCGAATGAGATGTCTTCCCGTATCGCCTTGTGTTCGTTTAGCTTGGGTACGATCGAGAGCGGTTGTGTTTTAAAATGCATCGGTTATGGATAGGGCGAGGCATTCCGAATCGAATAAAACCTTTCCCTTGTTAAGTTAGTGAAGGTGACTGGGAAAGGAGGAAGGTTGACAAAATACTGTACAAATTGTTTACATAAGGAGAAGGACTTAACAATGAAATGTAACGAAGGGGACATTGAAACTTTTCGCCCGATAAATAAATATATGTTACGGTTTTATTAAATAGATGTAAAGTTAAATGGCGAAGTGAAATTACTTTTCGAAATATCGAACATTATTAAGAACTTGCAGTCAAAGAACTCAATCATCCGTCCTTCGATCAAAAGACTTGCATTTCAGGAGCGAATTATACTTATAACATGGTCGGTATTGGGTAAAGTTGAGGTGAGGCCGAAGTCTAGACTAAAAAGCTGAAACTAATAATTTAAACTACCACTGCTATCCACTAAAGTATTTTAAAAAAGTTATAGAAATCTAATCGTCCAGCTAGTCTATACGAACAGAGAATTTAAAACGGTTCTCTTATATGGAGTTGCAGAACAGCTTCGACCTCGATCGGCATCGATCAATCCACGATAAAAACAGTCACGATTCCGCACTAAAGTTTATTACTTTCATTCTTTATTGTCACTGAACTAGGTGAAATAGACAAAGTATAATTATTATTAAGTTTTAGTTGACGCGCAGTACAAAGGCTTCTTACTTAACTTCTTTTTGTTTTAAGCAATGTCTGCATCGATCATCGTCTCATCAGCCGGGAATCGTCCATTGCTGAACATATACCTCTCCCATAGTACGGTATACCACAACGATCGGTCCCGAGACGCTTGCACCCAGAGACTTCCTGCGACCCTTACCATTTTTCATTGATTTTGCAGAAGTAATAATTCTTAAATGTCTGATTTAAATAAGTTTTAAAAAATTGACACACAAATTATTGGTCGGGACGACAAAAGCTTTTTCCTTCACCAGAGCTCAAAATACGCTGACGTTGTGGAAATTGAGTTGCGTCAAAATCGCAAAAGTAAATTATACAGAGTCAAAATCGCCTCATTACAGCGTAGTTATAGAAATCATCTCAATAGAATATAAATGTATAAAAATTGAATATCCATCCACCGTCGCGCCAGCATATTGTACGCTACGGTGTCGAAGGTACACGTAAAAATCCCAAATACTTCTGCTGCGTCAGCGTATTTTCAGGAAGGTGAAGGGGCCTTTAACCTAATCTCCTCATTTTTTGGAGTAGACTTCACTTCTGTTGGCAGGCTATTCCGAAAACGCAGTAAGGTGAACGCTGCTTTCCGTTCTCTGGTGCGTTCTCTGAGCACCAGCGGAAAAAGCTGGTATAACCCTATTTATTGTAAGCAGGAAATCACCCGGTCAACACAATTCCTACCGAATAATAAGCTCACAACAAAACTGCAAAATTCCCAGTTTAACGTAGTCTAGTACTAACACTATCATGCCGTAAAAGTTTACGAATAGTGCATGCGATGCAGTGGTTCATCGCCCTGGGTGTGCACTGCTAACGTTTTAGGGTTCCGTTTTTGATCGATTCATATCTCTCGTCAGACATACAATACGTTGAATTTAATTCATTGCTGCGCAAATTTTACACGCTTTTTAAACTAAGACCGAAAATAGCAAGTAGGTAATTTACCTTAGACCTTTGAAAGATGAGGTAGTCTTATTGCTTTCGGTCAGATAGTTATGGAATTTAACTTTGTTTCTGTATAAAAATCTACAATGTAAAATATGCGGATTTAAGCGCTAAAGCGAAATATGTTATCCCTGTTTCAAATTAGTCCATTTGATTAAAGACTAAGAAATTGAGGTCAGGCTTAATAGCATCTTTTGATGAGTTCAAAGTTGAAATGAAGTCATCAAAGTTCGCCCGCCATACCAACATAAAAAGCAGGAGAGATCTTGTTATTCCAACTTGAGATCCGTAAACATTTCTTTCACACAAAGTACTTGATAGGCTGTGATTGGGTCTTCGAATGTTTAATAAGCAATAACATCCCCATTTCTCGGCAGCGCCCTGTTCGCATAATGAGATAAGGTTGTTTGGATTACATTACGATGACAAAACCACCGAGGATTGCTGAAATATTTCGTTAGATTTCCGGCAAAAGAAATGAAAATATTAGGACTCGCATAACGAATCATTTATCATTGTTTACAAATTGTTGCAAAAACAATGAAACATCACAAAGGCTAACAAAAAAGGATATACGCATTGCCTTTTTTCCGAGCGCACACAAATTATCAACGCTTTCGCTCGGCCATTGATTTCCCTCTTCCCTTTTTCGCAAACTTTTTGCGTTGTCACCGAGATTGTTATGTTTTTGACAGTCATCCGACGTCAGACAAAAGAAGGCTCCTATAAAAACAGATAGTTAAGTAACAGAAAGGGGGACGGAAAGGAAACAAGGGACTCGTTTAAATCACGAGGTGCTAGAATACACAAACGTAAAATAAGCGTTTCAAATGGAAATTTCTTCGCAGTTACTAAATGTTGGAGTCTTTCTGATTTCTTACAAGGCGAGAGAATAGAAAACAGGGTACTTGAACATCTCCCGGGGTCGTCGGGAGGCGAAGTTGCTCGTTTTATATGCAAATTTCCCACGTCCTTATGAATATGAAAATTTTCTATTAGAACGTGTCGTTGTCAGCGACCCTTGATGTGCTCTGAGGCCGAACGATGTCTCCAACAGTTTTTTGTATTTCAGCAGTTTGCAGCGAAGCGTGTAAATTGAATCAGTGTCTAGCTGTGTGCCGTGAACGTGTTTCCCGTGAGCACTTGACAAATTCTTTAACAAAACCATCTTGTTGTGGGTATTCATAAGAAATTATTAATAAAGTCGGTTGTTATCTGGACTCGGAGTTTGATTGACACAACATGGTGACAGCGGTGTTTAAAATTAGTTTTTAAATAGTTTTCGTCAATATTTCTTGATAAACGTATAGTCAGTAACGTTGTTATTGTTTGAATATTGTTTGTTTCGCAATGGAACACGCGAGACCTCCGCCGGAACTGAGTTTGGAAGGCAGCCCCGTCAGCCGGGCTGACGCATGGAAACGATGGAAGACGCAGTTTAATCTGTTCCTGAAGGCATCGGGGGTGCATAAAGAGGAGCAAGCTGTGCAGTCGAGTTTACTCATCAACCTGATCGGACCGGACGGGTTCGACGTGTATCAGACGTTCACTTTCGAAGACAAAGAACAGGATGACGTCACGGTTTTGTTGAAAAAATTCGACAAATATTTCGAAGTGAAGCCGAACATCACGTTATCTAGATACATATTTTTCACACGAAACCAAGAGATCGGTGAAACTATTAGCCAATATGTGATAGCTTTAAAATTATTGAGCAAAAACTGTGCGTTCGGTTCGCTCGAAGAAGAGTTGATTCGCGATCGTATCGTCTGTGGAATCAACAATGGTGTCGTCCGCGATCGATTGCTTCGTGCGGACGAGCTGACATTGGAAAAGTGTATCAAAATATGTCAAGCGGACGAGGTGTCATCGGACGGCATCCGGTGCCTGGAGGCATGCGACGGCGAGCCGTCGGGCTCCGCGCGTGTCGAGGCGGTGCAGGTGCGCGGGCGCGGCTGCCGGGCCCGGCCCGGGGGCCACCCAGCGCCCAGCGCCGGCGCCGGCACCGGGCGTACGTCGTCGGTGCGCGCGGGCCAGTGTTACGGGTGCGGTATGCAGTGCGCGCCGGGGGCGTGCCCCGCTATCAGTGTAAAGTGTTACGTGTGTCAAAATTATGGTCATTTTGCGAGAATGTGTAACACGCCAAAAAGTGTTAAACAAGTGCACGAGATTGACGTTAACGCCGGTAGTTCGGAGGACGACAACGATAACTGTGAGTTGTTCTATGTTTCTACGCTATCGAATGCTTCCGTGGTGAAAGAACAGTCGTCGACCGGCGGAGATTGGTTTGAAACCTTAAGAGGTGATGGGGGGTTTGAAAAATTTAAATTGGACACTGGGGCCGATATCAATGTTTTGTCATACGAACGTTTTAAACGTTTAGGTTATAATGAATGTATATTAAAACGTAGGAATAACATAAAGTTGCAATCGTACAGTGGCACGGTCATACCCATAAGGGGAATATGTTATTTGTTCTGGTGGCATAAAAACTATAAATATCGGCTTAAATTCGCTATTGCGAACATAACTTGTGAAAGTGTACTGGGACGAGAGGCTTGTTCACAGTTAGGATTAATTCGTCGCGTACACAGTGTGAACGTATCGAATAATAGTAGGCGCGCGGGGCGGAGCGCGGGGTGCCAGGAGCGGGCACACGCACCCTGTAGGAAGCATAGGATACCTACAGAAATTACAAAGTTGCCGTGGAACAAGCTGGGCGCGGAGATATTTGCATATAAGAAAAAGTCTTATCTGATCTTAGTGGATTATTGCTCGGGTTTTGTAGAAGTCGCTAAGTTAAACAATATATCATCCGTGTCGGTAATAAATGCGATGAAAGAGAACTTCGCTAGACATGGGATACCTGAGACGTTAATTAGCAATAATGGGACTCAATTCACAAGCAGGGACTTTAGGAATTTTGTCATTCAATGGGGGTTCGACCATGTAACCAGCTCACCGAATTTTTCTCAAGCGAATGTAAAAAGTGAGCGCGCAGTACAGACTGTAAAAAACATTTTAATTAACTCTGTAAATAGTGATACGGATTTTTATTTAAACCTGTTGAGCTACAGGAACACGCCGCGTGAAGGCCTCTCTCCCGCACACATGCTGATGGGACGCAGGTTGAAGTGTCGACCTGTATGTTCATCCTAATCTGTTACAACCTCAAAATGAAGTCCTTTGCAGCATGAAGTGCTAGGTAATAAACAAAACATAAGTAAAATGGTCAGCGTAGCAAAATGCTACTAAAGTTGAATGCAGGCGACAATGTTATGTTAGACAAAAGTCGTAGGATGCGTAGCGAGTGGTCGCAGAGTCGACCACTCTACGGTCATATGTTGTAGAAAACAAAAAAGGTGTCTGTTATCGACGTAGTCACAGGCATTTAATTAAATGTAAAGAAAACATTCCTGAAACTGAAACTTAAGATAAAATTGTATAGATTAATTTTTCATGTTTTTTATATCTTTAATTTTTTCTATGGGAAGGATAGATATGTATACTGTTTTTGTCTTCTGTAAATATCTTTATTTATGGGGAAGGTGTTGTGGGTATTCATAAGAAATTATTAATAAAGTCGGTTGTTATCTGGATCTCAAGTTTCTTCGCCCAAAATAACCAACTCAAGGCACAAATTTTGCGAAAATATTTTTAAAGGAAGCAGTTATACTAAAATTATAAGCGCCAATAGCACAATACACATAAGGGCTAAACCCAATAGCCTGATAATAGAATTTATCATATAAATGCAGTGAATGCTATATTTCCCATAATTCTCGACAACCTTCAGAAGGGTCCAGATGCTTTAAATAGTTGGGTATAGATTCTTCAAATTACTACTATTTAAGTCTTCAATTTCCAATTTAGGTAGAGTAAATATGCTATATGTATATTTACCGTGTCGTCTCGGCTATATAATATAGAAGCTATAGTGTTCCCATGTCATCCCGGGGGTGTCGTACCAGGTAGGTTAACTATCTGTTTTTATAGGAGCCTTCTTTTGTCTGACGTCGGATGACTGTCAAAAACATAACAATCTCGGTGACAACGCAAAAAGTAAAAGAAGAAACTTAACATTAAAAAATTCTCTGATATAACTTTAATTTTTTGGTAAGCCTGAAGTTTTCCTAACACAAATAAATAAATAAAAATTACTGCGATTACAAATTCGCCTGCCTATTCGCTTCTTACTTTCCCATCATGGAAAGAAGCGACGACGTGAAGGTTAACTGCAGGTGACAGTGAATAATATTAACCATAAAGCAAAAATCAGGGACACTAAATATTCAATATCATATACAATTATCCAATTAATTAGATCGCTTTATAACGGATGAAACATTGAGGTCAGCTTATTCTGCATACAGAAGCCCAAGAGATCCAAGCACTGAATGCAGCACGTAATCACTCCCAGGGGAGTTCGACACACAGAACGCCTTGAAAGTTGGCGACATGCGCAACGAAATGCTCACGAGGATTCAATAGGTAGATAGTCAAAGTGTATTTCGCAAATAATGGTTTCCATTTAACCTTTTCAATGGAATTGCATGTTCCTTATTCTCAGTTTGCATGTAATATGTTTGGAACATGCCTGAATCATTTTAACGCAAGGTTCATAAAGGCAATGACAAGTGAAGTCACGGTGAACTCGCTTTCTCTGCATGGTCTGTGCAGGTACTCCTATGTTTAGCCTAGTTTCAATATGTACTTGTGAAAAGACAATGGAGGTGCGTCAGAATGCATAATTTCATAATTTACATGTAACATTTACATATATGGAATGTTATGGATTAAGCAGTAGCCATTAAAGTCAATACTGGCAAAGTAGAGCCTTTCAAGTTACTACGAAAATTGTGTTTTATACAGCTTTTTATAGCCGTTTCTAAGATTAGATTATTTTTGACATTATTAGAAGTAGATATCACGGCTGGCAAGTAGTGTGGGGTTCTAGGCTGTCATAGTAAATTTTACCTCTTTATATACTTTAGAATTTAACGACTCCTTAATTTGCAAACGTTAGGAAAGAGGGAAAGAGTGTTACAAAAGTTGTCTTTGATAATATTAAAGCTTGGTCAGTATAATGTCCAACGTTAATGAACATAGTCTACGACCCTCACAAGAAAGCATGTGTTCGTTTTACATTAAATAATAATCAAATCATAATTCTAGATACCATACGAAAAAAAAGCGAAGCATAAAAGAAACTGGCAAACTTGTGGCTTATTAAAATACACTCCGTGCAAGCTACATACAAAAACGGAATATAATCTAGTACATAAAAGAGCAAACTGCAATGTACGGATAACCGGATACTCTGTGACACTAACAGTTCTAAATTTAGATAAATAATCCCCTGTAGATGCAGCGGACAGCCTAAGGTCCCAGCGCGCTGCAGCGGGGTGGAACAGTGCGGATGTCGTCTCAGCGCGGTTTGCGGTGGAGAAACTGCGATTCGTAGGCAGGCACTCTGCCAAACCGAAGGACTCTTACTTACACTTATAAGTAGCCGATTACAGATGCTGAGGTTAGATCAAAAAACAAAGTGACGGAGAGTGTAATGAGCTGGATAAGTTATATAACAGCCATTTTATGCAATTTTTTATCCAGCTCATTCAACTGTCAAAATATACAGTTAAGATCAATTACCTTGAAAACAGATAGAAACGCAATGGTCAAGGCAACAAAATTCACCAAAAAACAGTCCTTAACTTCTCAAAGCACGTATGAAAGAACTTTAGCAATAAAACGGGAGAGAGAGGCTTTCCGGCCCATAGCTCTTGCCCGAGTTAAAGTTACTCAAAGTAGCGTACTTGGATGGGAGCTAACTCGGCGATGGTCAATAAACTCAGCCGCGGGACGAGTCGTGCAACAATAAGGCGGAACTTGCACAACAGTTTATCTCGTTAAAATCTAACAAAAAACAACTTTTCATATTAATCTTCCAGAAGAGAAAGATGCAAGGCTTTCTTTAACAATTAAAGTTCTTGCTGATGTTGAAAATTTGCCGGCGCTAAAACTAGGAGTAATGAGAGATAAGAGCCCGGTGTTTGCCAAGAATTCAATCGCAGCCAAGTGTTTGCAATATGCGCTCCTCCGTCTCCGTTCTAGCTCGTCCCGCCCGGCTCTCATTAATTGCGCTATCAACATATCTGCTGGAATAATCATGGAGCAGTAAAATGGCTTCGCAGTTTGTAACAATGCTGCGCTCATTTTCATGCAATTAGAAGTTCGACTGCCGAATAACTTCTCAGTCTAGCTGCAATGAGTCTAGCCCTGATTTGCCGGTTTACTGTTTCACGTTTCGGAGGATTTTACGATTCGTGATAGTATAAAAATTTGTCGTTAAATAAAATCACCGGTGTCACAGACACAATGTAAAATCCAATCTCGTCAAACCCCAAGAGCGTGGATATGGCACGGGAGAAGCCTTTACGACCATCGCACCGCGTCGACGTGGTTTAACTTTATGTAATCAATCAGTGTTTTGTTTGAGCTTTGTGGCAGTAACATGTGCCCTAAGAGCATTATGTCATGCTCACTATTATTGTATTGATTGCGATGAATAAGCGCAGTTGGGTAACAATAGCTTCTGTTGAACATCTGTTGCTTAATAAAAGTCACAGGTTTACTTCATAGTTTACCTAGCAAGGTATCCTAGGCTTATTACCACAAAGTTTCAAATAAAAAAGTCAAACAATAAAATATTACAGTTCTTTTATCGTAATTTTGAGATGTACTACAATTAATCATTTAACGATACTTATGAGCTAAATAGACACATGTAAATATAAAACCCACTTTGACTACCTAATTAAGCTATAATTATTTACCCATAATGGGAATAATAAATCCAATATACCACCTGGCGAGACAATTGACAGCGGGATTTTTTAAACGAGACTCCGTACCATACACGGCCCGAGTTCACCCTTCATCTCGCAAGCGCGACCGCTACCGAAACACCAGCAAAATTATCAAACACAGCGACGCGCCTGCCACAACATGCAACATGATTAATGCTCTACAGAGCCACAAGTATGATTTATTTAACAACACGACGAAAACCGACCCCGTTTAATGTGACCACAAAAACGCACGCGACAAATTTAATCTGAATCGGAGTACGACCAGAGCGAATTTCACGTGGACAACGCACAAAACAGAATTGTAAATGTAGTGATAAAAGGCAAATTACAAATGCAGACTAACGATGAAGATAATATGACGAACGAAGCACGACACATCTCGACGGGAGGTAATGTTTTATGTAGGGGCCCGACGAGCGTATTTCATTAAGATTGTATTTATCAAAGGGACGGATGATGTTAAATTAAAGAGACCGAGTACCCCAAGGAATAAATTCAATAAACACTAAGCAAAGTTAGTTAATATTGACAATGTCAAGATTGGGATTGCAGTATAAAAGAAAAGTGGAGCGTTTTTTCCCCCAGATTTCGTCGGGATGTATTGTTGAGTATGTGTAGATTTATCTGTTCGCATCGGCTGATGTATGTTACGTTCGTACATTGAGTCGGTCGCAAAAAGCGAGAGAGGCATCCGCACCGATGACGTATCGTGTCTTGCGACCGGCATCAATCACCGATGAGTAGGGCTCGAATATCCCTTCCGTTGTAAGTACACAGCGAGGCGCATGTAGATTCTTAACTGTAGGTGTTCCTTGATGATACATTCATCTATAGTGGGTCGCGCTCCACGTACAAACAATATTGGAAATTAGTCAAGTAAAACCAGAACATTTCCGAACGGCGTAAATAAAATTTAATGTAGATTCAGACTGAGGGTTGGAAGTGCATATTGAAACAATAAAACAGGAGATAATTCGAATACAAAAGAAAGTCAGCAAAGTATTAAAAGAAAACATTTTAAATGAAACCAAAACTATCACTGTTTCCGCATGACTAGCCATTCATTAACCAAAGAGTATGCTCTACGTATTCCTTCAGTTTAGCCTCTGCTCTGTAACAAATGCACCTGAGAATCTCCTTTGTTACTCCACAAACATCAGTCATGTCGCAACACCCGTACCGGCATTAGCCACATAATGGTTCACCCTAAATAACGTCTTGAGAACTATAGCAAACCGTCGGAACACTAATGTGATGCAACCGCGCTTCGCTAACAATACTTAGCGTTAACTTCACTACTTACAAACAGATTAGCTACAAACGAGGATGTTCCGTTAAACGCTTTCACTTTCCTCGGTTTTCTTTTGTGGTTTGATACATCACATGTTCCAGTTCTTAATTTTACCATATCAACAAGCCGAGCTTTCACTTCGACGCGTTTGCGGTGTATGATTTTGCATAAATTTTCCAGGTGACTCAGTTTTCTTAATAACAAAACAAAGTGTACTTTCTCCATCGATTCCGTGTTTCTACGTCGTCTAAGGTGCGATAATAAACACCAGAATAGGTAATGAAATCAAATATCTCCTGCACCATAGTATTCAAATAATTTTTGAAAAGTTTTTCGTTTCAAGTCGTACTTTGAACTTTCAAAGTACTACTTATGTAATAAACTAAACCTTATTGAAGTAACAAAATTATGTTTATTCACTAGGAAACATCTTTTGAAACACGTGGCAGTTTTACTGGTGATAATCATATCAGATGTATTTATTAGCCACGGTAAGGCAATAAATTGCAACAGGATAATCCTGAATCTGTCTCCATTGAAACTCAGCATTTGTCTTTGTTACGATGTGGCAGTATATTTAGTTGACAGGGCCACATTTCACTGCCTAATACATCAAAGGCAACGCCACTTTGATAACATTGAGCACTGGTGAAACAACGAGAGCCTCCAGTTATTTCGTATCGGCGATCGCACAATTTGAAAATTTGCATCAACCGCACTGCATTATACCGAAAATGAGCCAAAATAACAGATACGTCACATTGTAGAGAAGCCCGGGACCGGGGATATCTTTATTGCGATCTAGTTTATATAATAGCGGGAGGCAAATTAATTCATCGCACGGAGCGGACGCGTCCCTTGCTATCACCCGCGATAAGTTCGGAGTCAGCCTCAGGCCGGGGCTGCTCAACATGAGAACTATCGTAACGAGATCGGGATTTCTCAGAACGTTACGTTGAATGGTTGCCTCGGACCCACATATGTGCCTCTGAAAGCTTATCACGATTTTCGCGGCATCTTTTCGTGAAATTTCGAGCTCGCGATATGTACAGCTGAATACGGTCAATGAAGTACGGGGCAAGTTTACGTGGGAGGTATTCATAACATTATCGGATGCTGAAATTCAGTTACGGTCTAGTCTAGCAACTAAATTACTCAAGTATATTCGGTTTCCCGGGCGGCGACGAGAGACGAGGCAATATAAGTTTAATTAATTTGCTTTCTCTTCTATTAAGTATAGTTAAAGTGGGTCTAGAATATTAATAAATCCATTACGAGCTGTCAAGAAGCAATATCGGTACAGTCACGAGACATAATGTGGAAAGGCATGTATTATTTGCTTCCGGAGGCGGACTGATATTTACGTTCGCATATTCTTGTTTGCCGTTCCAGGGGGCAAACAACGCTCGCACGACTATTGCTGTGATGTTTCCGTCCGTGTAGACATCCGAAATTCACGTCAGGAGCCAATTATTCACTATCACGCAACTCTGTTTATAAAGCTGGATAATTCCCGCAGACATGGTTGATGTAAAGGTGAAGAAGCCTCTTTGCAAAGAGATATTTAATGATTTACGGAGTGGGCATTTATTGCAAATATCTCCTGAGGTGGCGGTGGCGGCGCCCACACGTTGACAGGACAATTGCCGATTTATGCTCCAGGCATCTGGAGTACCGAATTTACGACCACGAGCTACCGCCCGTTCTTCAGATCAAACCTGAATATACGCAAGCTCGTTCCCCGGGGCTTCGTGTTCGCGCTGCATTCATGGCTATGATAAATTCCGGGGTTTTGGGCGAGTGATTTCAATTACCAGAAGAGATTGATGTTCGCGTTGCGTAGAATCGCGTGAGGCATTCAAAATGTCCGTTACTATTGGACCTACGCACCATTAGGGGGTTACATTTCGCGATCAATTTGGTTCAGTTTCCTTGATATCAGAGCACGGGAACGCGCGGGTGGATTCGTAAGCTCTCGATTATTTATGTGGACGATCTGAGCGGCCCGCTCTGCCGACCCACCCTCCGCGTGTCACTACGTAAAGAGGAGTAATCGCTTGCGGCTGCTGGCTGAGTGAATTTTTCCATTCGGAAAATGGCCAAAGGAATTAGGTAACGCTGCGTTTCATATTTCAAGGGAAGCCAGCCGTCGTCGCGGCGGGCGCTTTCCCTTCGCCCCGTTTTGTATCTGTATGGAAATACAACGGTTCCCGAGTTGTTTTTTATGTCGCTCGTAAAAGGAGCGTGCGAAAATACTGGTTGAAGTGAGCAAATCTGGGTTTAGCCCAATAAGGTCCAACACAAAGTGATGAAAAATAAAACGGCCGTAAAACAAATTCAAAGCAATTACGTGGGTCTTAAGGGCTGCTGAAACGGCGACTGGGCGGGATTATGAGGCTTACCTGAAACAACAACAAATTGTAAATTAAATAGGCTGTTATGAGACAACAGATCATGTAAACTGGCCAGAGGGGCCATTCAGAATGTGTCAGTAGATAGGTGACGTCGAAAGCGATCTATAAATATTAATTTAAAATTCTAACTTAGTATAAACCTTATAACCTAAACCTAAGATGTTGGGTCCGTATCACTTCTTTCATTCCATCGCATCCAGTTCCTAGTATCATAATGATGTCACACAAATAAAATTTGATAAACAATGCAGTGCATACTAGTCGCAGACATAATTATTTTTATTTTTTACTAACAATACCCATACACATACATTTAACACCTAATGAATTAATTATAAATTTATACATAATAATATGGTTTGCGTACGAAACGTGTGCAAGCCCGCACGTCCATTGCAATAACAAAACAATTAGGCGCACAGAAACGCGTCCGTCCGTAACAACCGCATCATTATCTGTTTGTGCTAGGATTCACTACGTACAACAATCTAGCTATTTTTGCTCACTCTAATGTATTATTAATGACTTGTATTACGTCACCAGTACATGCCTTTATGTTTACATTTTCACTATGCTGGCGTGTACGCAAACGTCATCGAAAACCGTAGCAAAGGTAGAAAACCGGAAGGATTTAATTGTGTTAGTTATTCAACTATAGGTTAACTCTTACATGATTATAAATTAGCTTTAGCTTATGTATTATGATATAATGAAAATAATGATCCAGTATTAGTAAGTAAATATCGAAATTACCAAATAAATATGCCAACTTTAAACATATTCTCCAATTAATTTCCATGAAAAAAAAACTATAACAATAAATTGTTGTTTTTCCTAAAATAAAAAATTAAATACAGACACAGATTTAGTAATAAACATAAATAGACTTGTGTAAGAAAAGAAACATACTATTAACTTGAAATAAGGGTCATTTTCCCGACCGTATAACTCAGTTTGTCGAGGTTTTGGATAATTTCTATAAAACTCAAAAGAAGTGTTTTATTTACCCATTTTGAACATTCCGTTAAGTTTTTTTTAACAATCTATTTTATCGACACTTGACGTCGGTCGAAATGATCAATACCAAGAGCCAACTGAGAATTTAAAATAAAAAAGCTTAAACTAAAGCAGCAAAACACAAAATGTCATTTACATTGACCGGGAATTATGTATCCTTGGGAATCGAATGATATTTTCAGCTATTCCACAAAAGAAAAACAAGTTAAATAAAGGCACTGTCTCGCCAGTCCGAAATGTCGTTAAAGAATCCTTTGAACCTTTCTAATCACCGTAAATCTAACTCAGTAAACAAAGCTCTAAGTTTACCGTCCCCAGTCAAATATCCCTCACGTAGTTCATATAAATGATACGTCCTACCCGAGCGGACGACCTTCAGACCATTGATCCCAGACGGATTACAGACCGACAACAAAACGGCAACGAGTGCTAGACTGTTTGCTTTTAAAATTATCACTTCAGTCCAAGACAGGACTTCTTTGGCTATTCTCAGGAGCCACGGTGACCATTGGACTCAAGTGCTCAAACACGGCAATACTATTATATGTTCTGTGCTCAAACGCAGAAGTTTATCTTAAGATTACAAAGGCGGTAGACCACGAAGTTGAACCAATTATGTGAGATATGACTTGCCTGCCAAGTGTGGTTATGGAAAATCAACGTATGGGAAACTGATTTGTAATATTCTCCGAGTGGCGAAGAAGAACAAAGAACCATGTGGCATACGTAAGATCGTTTTCTTCTTCATCAATATAATGATAATGATTAAGTTTTGTATCATTATTGAGACTTGTAAAAAAGTCATTTGAAATCCACAATAATATTTTAAATGGAAAAATAGTTCTATCTCCTACCTTTTCACGACTAAACTAAAGAAAAAAATGTATTGTAACCTTCTTAAATTGTTTGTACAATTATCTCGATTTTAAAATATTTTAATCTTTCAAGAGCTTTTGTGAGAACCAATTACGTAAAACAAAAGATGAGATTAACAATTTGAAGCATTTAGTTCATATTCTAAAGTTATAAATATACCGCGTAGTTTTGGCTTTCAAATATTTTCGTATCCAACCCATGTCATCCTATTGGTGAGGTAAAAATGAGAAAGGGAAATTTTTCTTCGTACTGTATTAGGCACTGGACTGAATCAAATGCAAAGGATGTTACATGATCATCTGAAGGTACGGAAGCTCTGCACTCGATGATTTGATGGAAGACCAGAAACTACTGCGTGTAGTGTGGTGTCGTAAAATGATAGCAAAGTTTGATGGAGGTCAATCATTGAATGTCAATCATATACAATATTGTAACAGGTGACGAAGAAACCATCGAAAAAAAAGCCAATAGGCAGAAATAGTTCTTTGTCATTTGAAGAAGAAAAAAATATGTCTGCTTCTTTTTCCCGCAAATCACAACAGTGTTACTTGAGAATAAAAACCAGTAACTTTAAATTGGTATATCAACACTTGCTTCAGTCTTAGAGAAAAAGAAAAAGTTTGAAAAAAGCGTACTCGAAGCAATGTCGTCCTTCACCACGATCACGCGTTCGTACACACCGCTAAAGTAACAGAAGCGTATTAAAAGGTATCAAATGTAGAACTTCGAGGCATACGTTTGAAATCTGGTATTATTTAAGTATCAGAATCCAGAATCTTTCAGTATGCCCCACGTAATAACCGAAAGAAAACCCCCACTAATTTATTAGTCAGCAACGTTCCATCCACCGATCTATCAATATAAGCAGTCTTCCTGAGAGCGGAGGCTGATATCGGCTAAAGAGTTTCCCTGAGGACAAACGACGTAGATAAGGCGGGTGCAACGCTCCTATAAGCGCTCACGTTCAAACATCAACACAAACTGAGGTGACTACATTCTCTGCTGAAATCCTGGACAGAGTGTCATAACGCAAGATTATGTTATTTTGTCTCAGATATTGTTTGGTTTCGGCTTCAGAATCGCAGTTCGTTGTGGTGGAGTGGTAATCTTTATCGGATAATAATAGTAAATAATGATCATTAAAGAATGTAAAGGAAAGAAGGTAAGTTTAGCTCAAGAGAAAATGCGTATGACATAATCAAAACAGATAACGACTGCAAAGGAAATTTAATTGAAGTGGAGAATAAAAATGTCAGACAGAAGATCTACAATTCCGCCAGGAAAGTGTTAAGAAGCAGACCTGATATTAACAAACTGCAGTGAGGCGGTTTGGAGGTAAAACACTAGAATTCTAGACTTCCCTCGAAGAGTATCCGTAGAGACCCAGTTAATTGTGCCCCGGGGTTCAGAGATGCGGATTAAGTACAAAGTCGGGAATTTGGGAGCCATGTTGCTATAAAACAAGTCTAAGTCCGAAATAAACTTTACAGTTTTGATAGACAACGATATCAGTTTGAATACCACAGAATAGTTCAAAGTTTTATCACCAAACTACTAGTGTTGGTCTATCTTCAATAATAATAATAAAAAAAGATCTATCTGAGCGTGTCGAAAGAGACGCTGCTAGCTCAGTCAATTCTCACGGATAGCGAGTCCGCCCACATCAGACTCGACATTACCGCATTCGTCATAAAGTTCAACGTGAGACTGGTTTACATTGTCTTTGTTTTTATTATATAATTTATGCGTCATTAGCGTGGCAAGAAACTTGGATTTATTTAATGCGTGTGGTATGCCAATAAGAAGATATTAATAATTGAAATAATAATGAAAGTAACGAGAACAGCATAGCTGTCCACATTTTCAACAGATAAAACAAGATCAGAACCGGATTGGAGAAATCTAAGAGAAGCTCCGACAAACACGATATCCCGACGAATACATATAAATAGCAGTGTTGAAGAAAAATATCAATATTGACTCAGTAGTACCAGTAGCATTTATATCAACTGATCGATTTACATTTATGATCTTGATAAAACTGGGTGTTTACACAGAAAAAATGTATCAAAAAGCCGTATCGCGTGGCGTTATCTCTATCCTTCTAATCGGCCTGTACACTATGATGATGACGTGGCTGTAACATCGTCAGTGTGAATGAAGAAGAGCGTCAAACTGGTTTGGGGTCAAAATACAATCCGGAATCGGTTTGGTATAACAGATACTGAATTACTTGAATGCAAATTTTTAAACGTCCGAAAAAGAGTAATTTTGAAGCAAAATGTGTCATTCCTAACTGAATTATATGTAAATGCGATACGATACAGGTAACTTTGAACATGATTTCTGGAAAACTCCGCTTTTTTACTGCATCAAACATATGGAAAATAATATAGTTTCTAGCATAGCAAAATTCTTAAACCGTCTCAATGAACATCTTTATGCGGAACAGACAACCGTAAATACGAGTCTTCTCAGAGGCCGTCACAAAGAATGGTTTTTTCATAGCATGCCATGATCCTTGGCCATAGACTGGTGATCAGACAACGACAATAACACACAATTAGACTTTGATGGTTTCGTCGCCTTTTACAATCTCTCTATAACAAAAGACGTGATTCTATTGCATGGTTGAAATCAATCACTCAATCAAAACATCGTCAATATCAATGACTAGCCCACACTAAACCTGGCGGTTCCAGCTTATTTCGCACATAACCAGAGCTAGCTTCATGTTAGTTCCGAGTGCCTCGGTTATCGCACATTAGTCGACATCAAAAGCCGCGATCAACGACGGTAATGTGCTTGTATCTGGGTGATGGATGAGCCCCTCCGCACTTTGTCTCTGGCTGGCTTTGACGTGTTCAGACTCTACTAACGACAATTTAGAACATGATAGCGTTGTACGTGGAGCCGTGGCTATTGGAGTGCTTCTTAATTCAAACTTTATTCGTTCAAGATTTTTATCTATCGCTCCTGGGGACACAAGACGGTATCAGCAGGCTCACAGACAGTTGATTTTGATGTATGCCCACAATTGTTAACGAGTATTCATGGAAAATATTATTTTAAACGTTTTGCTTATATTGTATAATCATCACAAAACAACCTGTCAATCGCCTGTTGCAATTAGACCATGCATGGATCGTTTCAAATAGATCATACAATATAATAATTTGTAAATTTGTTGTGTACCAAAATTAAAAGTTTAATAAATTCTCAACTCAGGTAAATTCATTAACAACGCGACAAACTCGTATTAGAAATTCGCTATCACCAAGCAATACGTTTTATTGAGGGTTCATAAATCTTTTTTGGTAATAATAAACCATCTCGAAATTCTCAAAAACCTTTCCCAAAATATCTTAGCAAACATTCACAATACGATCTCTTCTCAAATTCGTTGGTCTGAATATTGAGAGGGCCTTTGTAGCTTCGCGAATTTGCTGTAAATATTTACCCCGATGTAAACGGACGCTAAATCGATCGTTGTGGCTTTTATGTGACATAATAATAGAACACGTCACTTTTTAACACGTGGAACATGTCGATAATACGATTAGATAAACAAAATACGAAATACGTAATGGTGTGATAAAGAAACGCCTCCTCGCTACGACCGATCTTCGCAGCTATATCAACATTTATCGATATGCAGTATTTTATAAATATTTTTAGTTGAAATTTATTAAAATGTAGCATATTAAATCACAGAGAAAAATATATAAATACCACTGACATAAGAAATGCAGCTCTTAAAAACATGCTAGAAAATAGTTCATTTGTCTAGACAGGCCGTGCTTTATTCGATTCTTGTTTTGAATATTGTAAGAGTTGTATGTATCGAATATAGTACTTATTAAAGAACCCAGGACTCGATCTCGTTTTGCCTTTGAGCCACGGCCCTAAACCAAATGCGATTTTTTCCCCAAAATCCAATTTTCAATGGCAGAGGGAAAGGAATACGTAAATAAACATCAGTATGCGAATACACCTACACGAGAATGTCATTGTCTCTCGTAAAAGTGTTCTTTCTGTCTTCGGGTTCGTCGACCTTGTTCGAGATCGAGGGCATGTGACGAGGGTACGGCTTCGCGGTCAGGGGCGGAAGATACTCATTACAAGATATCCTACCGATGACCATTAGCCAACAAGGAGTATTTAAGTAGCTTTACATGAACCGCCGTGTAGAACATTCAGGGATTGTTGTGGAATTTAACGATGTTTTGTGAGTAATTAACAAGAAGATAATAATTACTGCTGTACGAAGTACTTTGGTGTTGTCAGGACTAATATAGGGAATTTGACAGAAACTCAGTCCTTTACTGTTGATTTCCTTGGGAGACTGTTATGTTTAGCAGTGGACTGAAACAGGCTATACGTACGTACTTACATGATGATGTTCTTCTGAATTCTGGGATTCGCGTTTAAAAAATTTGCCTGTCTGTGTGTGTAAAAGCGTGAGTGCTAAGATGACGGTTGATAGAGACGAGTGGAAGATGAAAACATGTTGAGACGTCCTCGCTCTGAGCGGGAGGAGGGCAGGTAAATCATGATTATGTCTATCAAGCACAAAACACAGCAGAACTCAACATAGAAATCAACTTCCCAGTTATAAGCGTATCTTACACAGCCTTTTATTAAATGCTATCGCTAATAACACAAACTAATTGTACAAGGCAAACAATGAGATGACCAACCTCATACTAGCGTTTGTGCCTTAGCTAAGCTAGCACCGCACCGCGCTGCCGATCTCACTAGCCACCCAACGGGAACACTAACTAGGTTAAAATGTAGTTTATATAACTTAGCCAGGAACACCGCTAGGTGCATTCCAAACTGTTCGGTTGCTCTATTCTGTAAACATACCAGTTTTACTAAATGTGTGCAGTAAAAGCTAACTTACATGTTGATTCAACGTAGATTGAACCAGTCTTCATCAACTTAGTAAGCTGGATATATATAGACTAAGTTGTGTAGTTTTGGTTACAGAATAGTCTACCTGCGGGTGACATTTGAATCTTGCATTTCATTTAGCTTGGGGGTTGCCAATGGGTGAGAATATATAAGCTATACAGCGCCGCCGCGACATCGTTTTTTTTTCTCTTCAAAATGCCCCGATGAAATTGACTTTGAAAAACCCGAAATTATGAATGAAGAAAGAAAAGTGTAACTAGAAAAGTGAAGCTCGACAAGAAAAGATTATTTACATATCGTGGTGGAATTTTACGACGCTGTTTTAAAATTTATTTTAAAGGCACTTAGTTATTTTAAATCGAGGGATGTTTATTTATGTTTAGGTCGCAATAAATATATCAGTAATATGATGTACTTCATTTTTCCCACAACTTGCAAATATGCCTTAATATTTTTAACAAACACGTTTAACTAAGTCATCTCAGTAAGGGGGAATTATACGAATATGTTACAAGAGGACAAAGGTTTTTTCTAAAGGTAACGGAGCGGGACGTTTAGCAGCCTCCCTTTGTGACACATACAAGTGGAGGGTAAGAAAGTAGGATAGCTTTTCGAGCAACGAAAAGCAACAATCGTCCCATAGACTGAATGGTCTTTTTGGTCACGAGACAGTGATATCAGTAAATTCCTTTAGAATACATCTTTTGACCTGAGTCACAAGAACACAACTCTGCAAATTATAAAGCTCAAAATTGAAAATATGCCTAAGAATAAGTTTAGGACATACCTCTTTCCAATAACGCACCCTATTCGATCTCTCTAGCACACCAAGTGGGAATTATGTCATGGGACAAAATGGTGAAGGAAAACTCCATACAATGCTTTTGAAGTGTGAAACTGCTAAGAATTATAATGGGCGTGCAGAAAACAAAGCGTCACGTCGACTAGTAGGCATGTAAAAACTCCGTTGTCGTGCCAATAACTGTATTTTGTAACCGATACCGTTCACAAGAAATTTACCATAGTAAAGATGAAATCAATTCTATTTTTGGCAGATAGCTCGCGAACGTAATCACTCGCAAAAGGCGTGCGAGTAAATTAAATTTAGTGTTAATTTGACATTTCGGGAACAATGAGTTAGGTCCTGAAAAATATTCACTAGAGATAAGAAGAAAAATAGATGTTTAAAAGGAAACTCTTTTCCAATGAAAATACATATGAATAATTTAAATGGTTGACCCATTGTTTTGACATTGACCATGTTTTATTCTTAATTTCAAGAGTCGATATCATCAGTAGTTGCTAGGGTTCTCAACTGTCAGCGGCGGCGGATAGAAAGAGTGATCTTATAAGGGTTTAGTTTATCATCGGACGTTCGTAACCCTAATAAAACGAAAACATGTCAGCTCCTAACTAAAATTTCAGCGAATGTAACGATGATGTGGTCGTGAACAAGATGACAACCAAGGGTAACGGAACTGTCTTCAAAATGTTTAATTAAATAAAACCCGGCACTCTTCACGTGTGAAATTGGTCGTGAATATTATCCAGTACAAGCAGACGTGCCAATGATTACTCATAAAACGAAGTGAGTCATGGACGTCTCCGTGTCGCCGAATTAGCATTTTTATGAGGAAACAGCATCGACATTATTACTAACTACCGTTTTCCCGCAGCTTCGTATGCGTGCAATTCAATTATCGAGAATGGTTTCTATAAAATAGTGCGACTCTAATCTTGTATAAGAAATACACAAGCCGAAAATAATGGCAACATTTCATAATTGGCAACATAAGTCCACGGTTGGACATGAGTTTCCCTCATAGATCGCCACGTTTGGACAGTGGATTGGTGATTCAAATTTATGATCTTAGTAAGATGTTACATAAGTAGATGCTGCTGCCCATCTCCCGAATATTTACCCTAAGCCATCTTTAACGACATCCGCGGAACTACATTCTAAAGCCGAGACCACACAGACGATATTTTGTTATTGTTATTTGTAATGTGCGTTGATTTCCGGGTCAGACAAGACAATATAACAACATTAACTAAGAGTTAAAAAAATATACTGTACGTTTTTAAAACGCAAACGTCAAATCTAATTTTCCAAACCCTTAATTCTAAATATTTGCATAAATGGAAAATAAGCTTGGTACACACATTACAGTCATATAAAGTACAAAGAAGATCAAACTCATTTCGTAATGCAATTAAAAGCAGCCACAGTAATTCCAAACGCGGTGGAATTCGATGCTCTTCAGCGACCGTCTAAAAAAGGAAATCTGATTGCATCTGCGGAACATGGTCATCATATTAATTGGTGCAACTGACTAAAAGGACCTAAGTTACCTAAATCACCGCCTTCATATAACATTACAAAGAATAATGTCGTAAGAGACACAGTATTCGGTTGTGCTTTTCGTGAACAGCAAATAAAGGCAGAATCGATTTTAATTAATTTGAGAAACTCACTAAATTGGGAGCAATGTTGACCTCATAAATCAGAGATATCACTGTAGTAAAACCAACCACAAATGCGAATATCCGATGGCAATCTTAAATCAGCAGTGGCTGAAAAAGGAAACCACTGAATCTGTTCATATAACGTCGATCATTTCGTGCTAGTCACGTGGCTAAACAGAGAGCAACGTGACCCGAATTAACATGTTTACTATGTACCAGGACCACATAGGATGACAGAGAGCATCGTTGGGAGTAGTTTACGAGGACATTAAGCGCTATAAAAGAGTTCCTGTGCAAGAGCGCCTGTCCGCTAATTACAGCACGCATTAGCCGAGCGGCGGGCGTCTTTCATACGATTAACTGTGCAACAATTTTAATTGACGCGTAATCTAAAACGCATGTTGCCCGGAGTTTATAGGTCGTGTTTCGAAATGTGTACTGTAGTCTGTTCGTGTTCAGATGGCTTCTCGTGTACTTTGACCTCGTATTTGAATCATTTTTCAAGATTTTCTCCATATTTATAGGAATTTCGATTTTGGAAACATTTGTAGAACTCATTCTAGGCCCGGACAATTATTGCTTGCTGACAGAGCGTTTTGATGGTTCGGGTCGGTAGGTGTGTAGTGATCGGTACATTGTTTTTTGCATTCTAGCCTTCCGGCTTCAATTCTATACTCCCGAGAATAGTCCTAACCGATTCCGGCTTGTTGACTCGGCTTTCTTGCCGGTTCGGGGCCGTAAGGTGTGACAATCGGTACATTTTATTTTGGACACTAAGCCTTGCTGTTTCAATTCTGTTCGAATAACATGGAATCGGTAGGTCTATGACACGACTTAGTAATGTGTAATAAAAATAAAATAAAACAACTCAATGTTCAGCAGTAGACTACAGTCTGTTTGACATATGTATAGATGATCGTCTGAGTCGTACCCACAGAAATGACGAATTCTCATTGCATTGCTGTTTAATTAGTAATTACCATATAAAGAGGCGTTCACCTCACAATTTACATATCTATAAGATAAGACACCTGGCAAAACAATATTTGGTATGTAAAATAATAATAATCGCCTTCGTGGCCTAATGGCCTACACACTTGGACTAACAATCTGGAGGTCCCGGGTTCGATTACCAGTGGTATCGGTACTTGTTTTGGCAGCTTGAGACTGGTGGGTCAGCACGCTTTCTATCTAACGGCCCTGACATCAACAAGCAAACCAAAATTACCAAATAATTTTTTGTATTCATTTCTAGCATTTAACAATGACTTTTGACAACACTATTCTTGATTTTAATGCCAATGAACCAAAATGTGAATTTGATGCAAATAGAAACAACAATGAATCACCTGGCTAAAAAGAGAGCAACGTGACCCGAATTAACATGTTTACTATGTACCAGGACCACATAGGATGACAGAGAGCATCGTTGGGAGTAGTTTGCGAGGACATTAAGCGCTATAAAAGAGTGCAAGAGCGCCTGTCCGCTAATTACAGCACGCATGGCAATACAATCAGCAGGCTTGTATAGTAGTTCCAAACAGAATAAGATTTATTGAAGTGAGTGATGAAATCAATTTTATTACTGAAGTGACAAATGACATTTTTACTAGATGGACCGACGACCTTGAAAAGGTCGCGGGGAGTCGCTGGTGGAAGTGAATATCACAAGAGTAATGAAAAATAAAATCTCCACAAAATTGCATGCTACAAAAATCTTTTTAACACATAAAGTAAAAAAATACTCAAACAAAAACTGAAGTAGGTACAGAGGTATGTAGAACATTCAGAGTTTAGTATGTGGGTATAATTAAATACATTAACTTTTACATATTTTAAAATAAATCATGTAAACATATCAAGTTAAATATTTTTTCTGGAAACAAAGGCGATAATATGCACCGAACAATCCTCTAACGAATGCGCCTCGATTTTCGTTATCAATTTAGTTTTGCAGTAGTAGACGAGTACGACACTAGATATCAGTGCCACTAATATGTTACATCACGTCTTTAAAAAATAACGTTTTATGTATGGGAGCCCCCCTTAAACATTTCTTTTATTCTGGTTTTTAGTATTTGTTGTTATAGCCGCAACAGAAATACATCATCTGTGAAAATTTCAACAGTCTAACTATCACGGTACATGAGATAAGGCCTGGTGACAGACAGACGGACAGCGGAGTCTTAGTAATAGGGTACCGTTTTTACCCTTTGGGTACGGAACCCTATAAACTAGGTTTTATATTAAGTTATACTTTTAAGCAGATTGAGATAATGTTTAGTATACACGCTAAGATTGGATTAAAATGCATGCATGCATAAGCTAAGTGACGTCATTCTAAATCGAATATGGCGGACGGTCCAAGACGGGGCGGACTAAATATGTTTTGTGAACTCCCATGAAATTTGCTAAAAGGAAAACGAAAATTTTTTTTTTAATAAAAGCTGGTTTTTAATAATGTTTTCACTATGATTTTAGTTTTGTTTATTTTTAGTACAATTTTAATTGCGGGCTTGTTTTTGTAAAAAATCATGTGGTAAACGTCAATGCCAGACAATTATAATTTTTAATGCAATGCACACAGTGCATACAATAGTCAGTAAGCAAGTTTTACATACACTGCACTTTCACACTGAACCTAAAAATAACATATATTTTTCCCATTTCTTTTATTGTTGTTTCAACTGTTATTCTTACAACGGTATATCGTGGCATCACATGATTTCCTGTTGACACAGATTTTTGCACAGAAATACATACATTTACAACAGAAGAGACAACCTTCTACCTACTTTAACAATTCATTGTGACGTCTGCAAAAATTATAATGTTGTTTTGGGACAAACACATTCCAGTCTGGTATTCGCTCTAGCTTAAACATTTTTACATCAATCAAAAATAGTTCATTTCCAATCGTTGACGCATTCAAACAATAAGCAATGGTGTCACAGTGAATATTAGGTATTACTGGTTTTATTTATGATCCAGTCATGACTCTTGCAACCAACCATGTAGGTACCCATATGTACATACATAATGCCTATGAGTTATATCTATGCAAAGTGAGTTTGTTGACTATTTAAACTACAAATTGCTAACGGGACTCACTAAATGGACCGTGATAAAAGAAGACTCATGTCCTTCTCCGTGATATAGAATACGTGTGACACGCGCAAGCGCAGTAGTAACAAAATAAACGTCACTATCGTGCTTAAAATATTAGTGTGGTGTTTATGTGCCACATTGCAGTTTAAAATTGGATTTGTTTGCACACTCCGAAGAAGACAAATTGAGAGCAAATAAACGCAGCAAAATGGAACGAGGACAATTTTCGCATTGCGATAAAAATAGTAGGTACTGTATACTGGTAGTGTTAGCGCTCATAGTCCAGGAAGTTGAGTATGATGACTGCGTTATGACTGTCTTGATCATACTGGTATGTATTAGTTGTTATGTCCAAATGTGGATACATGGTATTTAATTTCTTATTACATTCAGGGATCTTTCGTGTGTTACGTAAGACGATGTAGGCGAGAGTGGGTCTGACCAAGTCGTATTTTGTAAACGTTGTTTCTGATATTACATATAACCGATAGATAGATTTATGTTTAAGGGATACATTGTAGATTTTATGGGGAAAAAGTAACCAACAATGAAATTTAGCATGGATTTCTAATTTTTCTCTTTTTCTCATCAGGAGTTAGTTAATTACCTAGAGAGATTACGAAGTACGATAAGAGTTAATTTTTCACATTGACTTCGATTTTCAACCGACTTTAAAAAAGGACGGGTATTTTTTATGTTTGTTACCTTAGAACTTTCGACTGGGTGAACCGATTTTGATAATTCATTTTTTTATTTGAAAGCTGGTGCTTTCCGTGTGGTCCTTCATACGAGTATAATAATAATAATGTTTTTATTTCGGGCCTAAAAGATCCCATACAGTATAATAATATATAAAATAATAAATATAAAAATAATGGAAAAACATATATAGGCTGTTGATGATGATGTCTAGTTCATTATCAACTCCATATGCTCACCATACCACATCGGCCTCTCTTACACATCACCATGGTGACTTGGCATGGCGGATCAATGATCGGGACTCCGGCGTCTATTGTTGCAGAATTGTAACTACAGAATAGATGAAGAAAAAAAAGAAAAGAAAAGGTGCAACGACTTTTAATGGCTCCAATAGTTTGTTTTTAAATATTACAATATTTTAATCTTTTTTGTGTGTGTTTTTATATTTATTTTTTGTACCAAATTGACATTAATAATTAATCTTATCTTATTTTATGTCTGATATAGGAATGTCACATAAATTTTTGTGAAAGAGTAAATAAACTATGAAACTATGATCGCAGCAAGATGGTACTGCATCACTGGGATGACATGGCCTGATCCTGTTCAAGAGCAGACCGCGTCTGATATTTCATCACCTTAAATTACGAATACTTAAAATTTTGCAGGATCCGAATTTTTTATTGTTCAATTTAAGATATACGACAGACCTCGTCAGCAGCTGACGCTCCAATATTTTCTGGGATAAAATGAATTAACCTTGCTTTAAGAGCAGTATTTCTTTCAATCATCAGCTACGAGTTACAACCCACACACTGACAATTACAGCTTCTAACTAATCAAATGTTTGCCTGGAGTCGACAAACTGCGTCATAAATGTTAGTAGAAATCAAATTTAAAAAAACGGTCAATTGCGAGTAGGACTCGCGCACAGGTTTCGTACAGAATATGAATAATTAACATATTCAATCAAAATCATGCTCTACCGAAAATGTAAATCCGATTGAGAAACCAACTTTGCAGCTAAATTACATACCCGATGTATGGCTTTCAACTACAAAATTAAGATTGTAAACATAAAAAGGTTCGCCGCAAGGTTCAACATAGCGACTGATGCTTCATATAACTAAGATCTTTGTATAACCTATGTTGCACAAATAAATTTATTTGATATTTATTTGATTTGATTTGAACAAAGTTATTATTACTGTGTTATAATTAGAAAATTCTGGTTTTCAGATTTATTCCTATACTTGTGCTGTAAGACCTTGTTCTTGCCGAATTTCAGGATGGAAGTATGGAAATTGTCTAAAATACAGCTATATCTTTATCTTTGTATTGCGTTGACTTATAAGCATGATTTTTTCACAGTTGCGGAAGTCTGCAAACTTGCGTCTTCGATACTAATTTCAACTTGATACGTCTACGCATTCCTGAGAAAAAAGTATTGACAGACGGACGGACGGACAACAAAGTTATCCTACAAAGGTTCATTTTTTCCTTTTGCGGTACGAAACCCTTCATGGCGTAGCATAAGGAAAGTCTGTCAATGTTCAGCAGCGTATGTTTTCAAATGTCTGTTATGCTTCGTATGACCCCTGGCTGATGATGATGATTAACATTTTGGCAATTGCCTTCATCTCTACCACCGTTGCACAAAGAAGATGGTGGGATGGCAAAAGATTTTTTTTAAATCTCTTTAACGTTTAGCGATGATTCCTCGCTAATAAATTATGTAATCATTTTAACGATACCTCATTTATCGCTATCTACGATGGAACAAAGACACTTATTCTTTTCAAACTCACTTGTTTTAGCGTACCTAATGAAATAAACATTGAGTTATTCATTACAATTTTCTATATGTTTGAAACAGACAATGAGCAAAACTCAGCAAATCACCGTGGTTTTATCATTCTGCTATTGTCTAATATGTTACGGTAAAACCATCTAGAGCGACCCCTATAATACGGGACGTAATTCTAAAACTGACATATTACGGCTTGGACATTATCCTTCACGAAACAAAATTAGAAGCACAAATCAAGTTGATTGTTTTAAAACAGGACAAGAGCATGTCGGCACTAGCTGTGAATGACAATGGCTAAGTCTAGTCATAAATGCTACTAAGTAGTGGAGTATAAGTATAAGCATCATTTAAGGAAAATGCTAGCTCGATAGGGATAAAAGTAGCCTTGTTCTTTCCGTCCCTTCAACTATCACTATACAAAAAATCAAGTCATTATGACTCTGTTGCGGCGTAGCGGAAGGACAAACAAACTCACTTTCGTATTTATAATTTTATAATATTAGTATATAATAATAAAATCAGGTGATATGAAAGCAGAAAAAAGACTATCATAAGCATTTACAAATTTTAGAGTTCTCATCTAGTTTTCTCAAACGAAATACGGGTTCATTGTAGGTATACATGTAAATAATCTTCAACATCAACTATACTGAACATATGCTTCTCGTATTTGTACGTCATAATGAACCGAGCTGGTATCGGCCGGCGGCTCTACGCGATCTTGTACCAGTTCAGTCCATCTGGTTGGCGGTCCGGTATATTTATTTTATTTTGACCAAGGAACACATAGTCCAATTACGAAAAACTGTACACCGATGACGTAATAAAACAGCCGCGATCTTGTCTAAGCCGAGCCCCCGACGTGGTCTCCGTGGCGACTAATTGGTCGCCTCTCGACAGCTCCACTGCTCGGCGTTTTGTTTGTGTTATATCTAACTTTTATCGAGGCACGGCCCGCCTAGAGGGCTATTTATATTGAAATCAAAACAATGGAGGCGATCAAGACTACAAAAACTTAGAGACATCATGCACCGATACATTGAGTAACTTTCGAAAATAATTTTATAATTATACTAACAATTTTGGAGTTCCTAGGTAATCAAAACTGACAAATATCTATATAAATAAAATAAGGTCGGGTACTTTATACCCGTAAGTTACACATCTTTGATTTTTTTTAAATTCCGCCTCGTATGTAACTATTAAACCATGGGATAAATTCACTAATAAAAATAATCATTGTCGTGTTGAACAGCCGGAAAAGTATAAGCGACTTTCATTCCTATCAAAAAAGTAATTCCCATGGTATGAATCTAGAAGTCGACGCGGAAGAAGTCCTGGGCAAAAGCTAGTATACATAAAAAAGTAAAGTGAAACTTTTCCGTGAAGTAATCATGTAATAGGCTTCACAGTAGCAACGCAAAGCCATAACAAACTGTACTGTACTGTATGTACATACCACAACATCTGCAATCAACAACCACCTGCGTGCGACGAGTGGCGAACAGTCTCGACACAGGCCCAGCAGGGCTAACATGAAAGCCACGAGATATCGAGATATCGACATTCTGCATAACAAAATCATATCGTGGCCTTCATGTTAGCCCTGCAGAGTTCACTCGCAAGTCACACCTAAGAATTTACCCTCTGACGTCAGCCTGCGACCTGCAGCGATTCATTTGTTTAGTCTCAGAGAATCAAGGATTAGCCGACTCGAAATTCTTTTCAGAGTTTCGCTGGCGGCAATCAAGAGAGCTGATTCGGATGTAATGGGGAGTGTTTATTTTGAATTAATGGCTACCGAAAGAAGACGAAAAAGCCGCCTCCTTGAGGAAACAATGAAAACAACGACTTGACGGAGACGAAGGAATTCAATAAGTGGTAAACAATGGTCTGGTAATAATTCATTGGCTTCACTCGGCTTTCATAACATCAAGGACAGTGTTTTCCTGATTGTTGCCGCTTTGACACATAAGTACATACATCTTTAGGTACATTTGTTTCCTATTTACTTTAGGGTGAAGTGCAGAATAGATGTACCGTAACGAAATCGTTAGTAAACTGATATGTAAAAATCCGTAACGAAATTGTAACGAAACTGATAAAATTAATTGTAAAGATAAGTAAGGCATAGGTCACATGTCCAAACAAAACTGTAAAGTACCGATCCGATCCGATCCGATCCACTGCACCACCAGCCAGCAGTTCTGCCACAAGGACTCGAAGGGGCGTCCATCCAGTATTGGTGAGCGTTGGGATGGCTATCTGTGCGTGGCTCGTTTCTACACGGGAGTAACGTATCTGCGATTATGCATTGGGTTTGCTGGATCAAGCTCCCGTCAGCTTACTATCACATACACGGTAATAGCGTGGCGATACGAGACACACGGAGCTGCCAACCCAACCCTGTCCACACTACATGGGCTCCGTACTTCTGTCCGAGCAACCGGCGTGCAGGTAAATAGGGAGTAGGGTAATGTAATAAGTTTATCAGCTGCAGTTCCGGAAAGGGCTGGGACAGGATTTTAGTCGACCCGGATACTAGCACCGTATAGTCGGGGAGTATAGATTCTATAATTGGTGTGTAATATATAATTAGGAGTTTGATTGGGAACTGCTGCTATGGATACGTTTCAGTTGACAGGCGCGACTTGGATGCTGCGGCCTTATCGTCTAACTCCAACACCGATCACGATCCCTTTGAATTTGACGTTTGAAGATGATTCACGAACTTCACACCGCTCAAACGCGACTGCTAAATGTCATTGAAAGGTATAGCGACTAATCACGAGTTTGAAAGATTATGAATGAACGAAATCGTAATTTTGACATAAAATTGGTACCGTGTAACTTTTTGACAACTAGAAATCGCTTTCAAAGCGACTCGCAAGTGTCAAATGAAAGATTCAACACTCACCTCGAATCTTTCAAAGATTTCTCGCAAGTTTATCATTGTTTTATAACTTTAATGATTGATTTAGTTTCAATGTCGTTATATCAATTGAATTAGCAGCAAGAACTATTTTGACAGCTCGCGTAGAAGAAAAAATTCAGCCTCACAATATAATAAATTGATGTTTTATTTATAACTCTAATAATTTCAGATTGTTTTTATTATTTGCCTAAATAAGTAATAAAATCAACAAAATAAAATAATATAAGTTACGTACTTTAATAATTATTTTTTTATTAATTTCGAGTATTATGGTGTCTCTTTAAAATTAGCTATGATGGGTGACTGTAGGTGACTATTGTTGTGTAGATAATCAACTATTATCGAGAGTAGAGGCAACGACCACCTGTAGTCATCGACAGTTCTGTAGGTTTTTCCGACAAAGGGATGCGTATGAATGATTGAGCACGAGCACGTATGTATCCACACAATCACCACTTTTTTATTCGCAAGGCAGACGTCCGACAAGAAGGCTGTTTCATAATTTGTGCTGCGTGTTTACGGTGATATGTGTGAATGGATGAGAACCCACAAAATAATATTTGTATATAATTTATATTACATTTACTTCGGAAATGAACTTTCTACACCACTGGTGGTACCAAGGCTATCGTAGTTATTAGATGAAATGAAACCTTAGAAAAGTATTTTAAGATAACTGAAGAAGTGGCTGTAAGATTTAAGGACCATTGCCTGTTAAGGTAACTAAAGAATTGGCTGTAAGATTTAATGACTGTTGCCTGTTAAGGAAACTAAACAACTGGCTGTAAGATTTAACGATCATTGCCTTTCCTGCTAAGGATAGTGAAAAATCACAACGACAACAAGCGCCGATTTCATTCGTTCCGAAAGCGATCGTGATTAAGAATGTTACACGGTACCATTTTAAAGTCGCGATCCCGATCCCGATCACGATACCTTTCAAAGGTATCGCGATAGGTGTTGGAGTTAGACGATAAGGCCCCTGGTCTTGGCTGGGTCTGGTTTTGGGGCTTAGTTTTCTTCTTAAAGCACCTTTTCAGAATTTCTGCCTTGTATCCTCTTTTCTTTTGTATCAACAGCCAAATGTAAGTCATGTCTTCTTTATAGAGTGCGTCCCTGTCTTCACTGAGTACGGGGTCTGAGTCTTCTGCACTGAGTTCGTACGCGAGTTCTCCTCACAGAGTCCTTTGAAACCATTGACACCACTCTGTCACTACTGACACCACTGGTACCCTAACACTTATGCACTGCACTGTACTTCCACCTTATTTCTTCTGCCGGTTTTCTTACCTTCGCTTTTGTTCACTTTTTGCTCTGCTCAGGACAAAACTTGTTTTACCCTTTAGGTTCTTTTGTTTCGTTGCCGCTTCTAGAACGTTCTACGTAATAACCTACAATATTCTCTGTTAGTATTCTTTATCTATCCCTTTTTCTCCTTCCTTCTCATTTTATTCAGAGAACCAATTATGCAAGAAAATTCTTTGCTAATTCGAAACTGTAAAAGTCTGGTTGATGATTTGAACCCGGGACCTCTTGCATGTCAGCCGACACTTTGACCGGGGAGCGGCGGCTGCGGCCCCTGGTCTCGTTAACTACGTAGGAGAAATTTTCAACCCGTTGTTTTGAACTGTTAAGTGACGTGCCCTTGACACTATCTTGCTCCAATGATAATACGTATTTCAAAAACTCGACCGGAGTTTTATGACGCACTATTCAGGCAGGTATCTGTGACTTTCCGGGAAGCGATTCCGTGAGCAAGCTCGGATCTATTCATTTCCTTCCGTACAAAAGGTTTATTGTTTACACTTTCACTTCACTGACAACGATAGTGTAAATGTATTAGTTCACTAGAGTACTTGTACTGACGGTAAGTTACTCCCCCCTCACCCCTTACACACACACACACCAGACGTAACAGATTTTCCACAAAAGTACAACACACACTGTTTTCAAGCAGTAATAGGGGCGCTACAACACAAGCAAAACTAAAATGCTTGTTGATGATGCGTACAAGTTCTTCTAAATACTGAACTTTCGAACTACGTTAGAAAAAACCTGTGAGTTTCTCCAAGTCCAAATTCAAATATAAGAACGCTTCGAAGCTTGCTGCGTATCTTTCATCTGTTGTCTTACTTTGTGCAAGACAAAGCATTATTTCGGAATGTGACAAAAAATAGTCAGGGGTACCTACTGGACAAAAGTGTCCGGCACCGACAACGCTACGCAGTTGGCGAACACGTGTTCCCAACCTTTAACAAAACAATACGACGAACGGACGGTCCTGTTTGGAGTCGTTACGAATATACCACGAAATACTAACATATTTGTTCGTTGGTTTGTCATCTCGAAGAAGCTACCTAGAAGTTTACAAAACTACCAAGTAAAGATTGGCGACTGTCGTCACCTCGTGATAAAGCCCTATAGATATTGTTGCTTGGTTCATATACTCTGCCCCACATGTTAAATACCGTCCTTGTTTGGGATTCATTTGATGGCAAAAATCAAATGACTGTTGCTTGGCTCGTAGACTAGACCCGCGTTTACAATAGAGGCCAACAGGAACAGCAACAACCTGTTCAAATGAAAAAAAGTAGTTTTGGAACGGTCTCACCCGATATGTTCATCAGCCTGCGAAGCTGCGACGTGATTGGTAGCGTGTGCGCAGTTCGAGGTGCGATTGTACAGAATAAAAGCGTTCCATCGCAGTCCGAACACAAATAACTATTTGCATCCACACCAATCTCATGAAAATGTAACTAGATAACTAGGCACTGGTAGAACACACTAAATAACACCACACTATTAAAATTCAAACTTTTAAATCACTACGCGTTTGTCCAGGAACAATAAATAAAGGGACGACTCCACACAATGGACACGTCCGTTCGCCACGACGTCCAGCCACCCTCCCCCCATGTCCAAACAAAACTGTAAAGTACCTATAAAAATTTATAAAAAGGTCAAAGGAAATCAACGAACGATTAATTGCAACTTTTTTATGATGACTGCTTAAAAAGTTTCGAGTATTACTTATAGAAAAGTTATTTTCAAGTTTAAGAAACGACGACTGTAGTAGCTCTGACCCTTATGAGCTAGGCCTTAGCTTCTCAGTTTAGTAACGTAACAGAAGAATATAACAAAACAGTAATACTCGTCACTAAACTGAATAACGAAACGCAACGAAATTGATAATAAAATCTTAGAAAATCTAACTTCAAAATAAACTCGTGTCGATACTACTAACTTAATGGAGAATTATTCGTATTAGAAAGCATATTTAACAATATTCCAATAGAAATTAATAAAGGACAGTTAAATAAACTTATCGGTATGAAACAGATGTGCGTAAGTAACACTGATAAATTTTTTGCACAAAAATCTGCACCAAGTAAAACTCGTGACTATTGCAAAACTAAATGGCTGTAGCTTCACGTCTGTTTGACAATATAATTTAGCCATCAGTGTTCTCAGTTTCGTAACTGTATTCTACCAGAATAATGAATATTTTCATCATAAACGTCGTTATTCAACCTGATGTTACGAAACTACTAAAATATGGTGGTAGATTTAATATGTGTCAAAATTATAACTAATTTATTATTAATGAAATGAAACCTATTACAATGAAATATTACGGTATTTTCCAATAAAGTTTCATGAAAGACAAAGAAATAGATACATGAAAAAATGTATTTTTTTATGTTTTAATATTTCAACTAATGGTGGGACATAGACAAGGTACAACCATTCTGCATTTCACCCTTTAATTAGACACATGCATTCGTATAAGCTTTATCCAATTATTAATTTTATAAATGTTAATGTTTATAGGGTTGTCAATCAAGCATATACAGTGAAAGGATTTCGGACTGGCACACCGAATATGCTTTGGGTTAGCACTTACGATAAATTAAACCTGCCTGAGTAGCATGAGACGCATTAGAGCGGTGAAAGTGAGATATAACCTCATTCTCATCGCTCTCATGCGTCTCATGCTACCACTTCTGCTAGTGTTTCTGTGATATAATTTCTAAAATCCACGCTGACGAAGTCAAGGGACTCTCTGTACTAGTGTAATTTTTTAACTTAGAGAAAACTATTGGAATTATGTTGAGATGAATAATTTTCCCCTTAAACTTATAGAAATAGAGATACAATAAAAAACAATATGATACAGACAATCATTGTTTTTTTTTTACAAAAATACATCAAATGTCTAAGTAATTTTATATTTCTACACCATACGCGTTATTTCATCGAAATGGAAAGTAGAACAGAAATATCGGCATTACATTCCTTATAAAGATTCTGGGAATGTTGCCATATTAAAAACCGTTTTTAGAAACTCGTAAACTTGTTCCATGCGTCTGGTATTACAGATAATCCACATTTTATCTAAACCATAATATTCTAAACACTTTAACGTTTCTAAGCGCCTGGAGGTCCCGGGTTTAATTCCCAGTGCACCTATCGGTACTCGGTTTGATTGGTGGTAGGGCATTTTCTATGTCCGCCTGGCTAGCTACCACCATGTTGCTTAAGTCTGCCGCCAAACAGCAGTGCTAATAACACTGTTGTGTACCGGTATGAAAGGTAGCACAGCCAGCGCCTCATTAGGTTGAGGCTTCTGGCTGCGCACGCTTATCATCCAACGGCCTTATCGTCACTTACCATCAGACGTAAGCTCAAACCCATCTTACAACAAGTAAATGCGTTCAAAAAGAACTGGATACCGACTTTAATTTCCCTAAAAATCTGTTTTGGATTTATATCGTTTTGTCATAGATGCAATTGTCAGAACTGGGTCAAATTGAAATGAGACCACACGGGAAGCACCACCTTTCAAATATCATCCAAATCGGTTCACCCAGTCAAAAGTTCCGAGGTAACATAAAAAAAAAACATACCTGTCGAATTGAGAACCTCCTCTTTTTTGAAGTCGATTAAAAAAGATTCAAAACTGATATTGACTAATTTTAGGCGACATCGTATCGTCTTATGCTCATTGAGTTTTCTGGCAATTTTAGAACTTAGAAACTTGCAAGAACCTTGAGAGGTGGAATCAAAGCGGGTCCATCGCCAACCTGCCAGGGTTTTCATGAACTGTACGGCAATTCATGGAAGTTATACGTCTCAATGTATATCTTTAATAAAATACCTACATAAAAACGTTATAAAACACGACGGTCCTACTTTGTTCCCACAAGACATTTCTTTATGAACAAAGGAAGAAACTGGAGCTTTACTTAACTAACGACCATTTCTAATTAACTTAATGGAAGGACGTTTCCAGACTAGTGACTACACGACAATCTGATAGATTGCACATCTCCTCGGATAGAGTTAGTCCGCTTTATAGACACGGTCTAATGTCAAGCGTGTGACACTGAGGAGTCTTGCGATGGACATACTAATATCAACCCAACTTTTTACTGTAGAACAGGGAAACAATATCGCAATATTAGCCATACACGTATTACCTGAATTGATTCTCTTAAATAGTACCATTTGCGTGGATCAAGACCGTTGATTGCAGAAAAGAAGAGAAGTTTGATGGTAGAAAGCCCTACGTCTTGCACTAAGGTTTTTATTATTCGTATGGGTTTATCGTACGGCTATGGCGCGAAATAAAAAATATAATCTTTATCTGTAACATCTATATTTCCCCAAAATTTAAAATCTGGGATTTTTTACAATTGCAGAACAAGGATCTTCTTGAAAAATGCGCGGAATCGTCATTTACAGCGTCGCTATAATAGCAACAACATCGTCTTTCAGTATAATTTGAGATCGTGGCAAAGAGTATCATATTTGCCGCTCAATTCGGTAGGAAATTAATTGAGGGAAAAGCTGAATCTAAACCAAACCCAAAAAAAGGGTTGTAAATATCACTCACATATAATGCAGAAATTGCGTCTCGTTATAGAATCTTCATCTCTTCAGAAGAGGTATAAAATAAAATGTAAATATCTACCAAAAACTATTATATCATTGTTACTATTTCATACTAGGTTTTCTATTATTTCATACTAGGTTTTGGCCGCAACTTCCCACGCGTAGACTTCAGATATTATCCCACGGGAGCATCTTGCTCAATAGGGGCCTATTTCTCCTATTTCTTTTCCCGGCTCTTCAATTATCATTATTCAAAAATTATGACAATGTACAGGTAGGAAAAAATAAAAAATAAATTAGATTTCGCATTTATAATATTAGAATTTAAAACTAATAATAATAGCACTAAAATTAAGCGTTAAAAATTAATATACTAAAAATAAAAACAAATTTTATTTACAGTATAAAATGTTGTAATATCATGGTGAAACAGAATTGAAAAGTTAAAAATATATATTGTAATTCTAAACTGCCGACAGAAATATGTTAAGATGTCTGCCGGTCGTAATTTTAAAATAATTTGCGGGGAAATAAAAGCATCGAATCTTCTTGAACATTTAATACATCCGGTCCATTTACATAGTCTTATTTTAGCGTGTCTGTATGGCAACAATCTAATCTAAATCAATGTACTAGTTATCCATAAAGATTCTAGATGGTAACGAAGTTCGTCACAGGCTGTTCTGGCTGGATACTTGATGGGGGCGATTTTATCTCATAAACGGTTAGTAAATATTTACGAATTGTGGTTTCCTAGGAGGTCAAGGTCATTTAGAATAGCCATCGCTGTCGATTGGCGGTCAAACAAAATCATCCCGGGTAACATTTTAAAACATTCGATTAACATACATTAGTAGTTATAAAAAGTTAATTCATTAAATAAACCCCATTAATACACATTTAAAGTTTATTAAAAAATTGTGAGATAATTTAATTGCCGTAGTTTATTTGCCGCAGAACGTCATTTTCGAATGACAAATTGATAAACGCAAGAATATGTAGGGGCGCATACGTCACAGTATGCTGACTTGACGTTTTGGACTCGGGGCTCGCCAGTCGTTCCCCGCGCCCCTAGCCGACCACGCGCGCACAGCGCTATATTATTGCGTCATACATTATTCTCGTCTAATCTAAGACAAATGTGTAATATCTGAATAAATAACGTATTGTTTCGTGAACTGAGTATCGTGGTTTGTTTTGATCATCTCCTCTCAAAACACAGACTAATTTGTGCAGTTAAAGAACACGCAGTAACTAAATTAACAGACTTTATATTGGTGACCCGTTTTAGTGAACTGTTCCAGTGTTGTACATACTCAGTTCCACGCTATTAGGGGGCGACTCACTTTCGGTTGGCTAGGTAGGCTATCTTAGATATATAACTACCTTTTTTATCACCGCGCGTGTAAAAATGGCGGAAGAGAATAAGGAGGTCAAAGGAATCTCCGTCGACGCACGCGTACCGGACTTCTGGACGGATCAACCGGAGCTGTGGTTCCTGCAGTACGAAGCTGCTGTTTTGCCGCAGCATGCCAGTGATGCCGCACAGTTCCAGCTACTTGTCACGAAATTGGGCAAGCAAGTTTTACCTCAGGTAACGGACATCCTTCAGAAGCCGCCGGAAAGGGAGAAGTACAAGGCAATCAAAGCAAGGTTGTTGAGCGTCTATCAGGAGTCAGAGGATAGAAAACTACAGAGGCTCGTTGGAGAGATGCAGCTAGGTGAGCAGAAGCCTTCTCAGTTGCTTAGATGTATGCAGAACCTGGCTGGCACTAGCTTCCAGGATAACGCGCTCAGAACGCTATGGCAAGGCCACCTACCGGTTGCAGTCAGAACGGCGTTAGCAGCCTCCAGTGTAACGGCTTTGACGGAGTTGGCAGCGATGGCCGATAGGGTTATGGAGAGCCTGAAGCCAGTAGAAGTAGCTAGCGTGTCGACCGGAAGTAGCGAAGCGAGCAGTGTTACAGCAAAGATGGAAGAGCTCAGCATGGAAGTGGCGGAGCTGCGTAGAGAGAGAAGACGCTGGAACGAGGATCGCCGCGTCGGGACACAGTTCCGCAAGGACTACGATACACAGCAAGGACGACCGTCGGGCAGGAAGCTGTGTTATTTTCATCAGCGTTTCGGAGCAAAGGCTTTTAAGTGCAGGAGTCCTTGCAGCTGGAAAGGAAAAGTCAACCAGGGAAACTAGAAGCTGTGCAGTCGACGACGGGACCCTGCATAGGCAATGTTAATCGCCGTCTATGTGTGCAAGACAATAATAGTGGTCAAAGTTTTCTTATTGACACAGGAGCGAACGTGTCAGTGATACCTGTTGGTGTAGTTAGGCGTAAAGCTAGTTGCGACAAAAGCGAGTATAATCTATACGCCGCAAACGACACGCGTATAAATACTTATGGTACAACTTGTATGAATATTGATTTGGGTTTAGGTAAAATTTTTAAATGGACGTTTATTATTGCAGGCGTCAAGCAACCCATAATCGGAGCGGATTTTCTAAGCCATTATGGTTTGCTTGTCGATCTTAAAACAAAAAGGCTTATCGATAATTATACTAAAAAAAATATAATTGCAAGTGTCGTAAATAGTTCTGTATCATCAATCAAAACTGTAGACGAATGCCACCCATATAGTAAATTACTAAATGAATTTCCAGATATAACAAAACCAATTTCGTTTAAGGAGACTCCACAGCATACAGTGAAACATCACATAGAGACCACGGGGCCACCGGTGTTCGCACGGGCACGTCCGCTGCCACCGGACCGCTACAAAAAGGTTAGAGATGAGTTTAAAAATATGCAGGAAATGGGCATCTGCAGACCATCAAAGAGCTCGTGGGCGAGTCCTTTGCACGTGGTACCTAAGAAAAATGGAGATATACGTCCTTGTGGTGACTACAGGCAGCTGAACGCTATAACCAAACCAGACAGGTACCCCATTCCCCGTTTAGGCGATTTCACATACATTTTGGCAGGTAAGAAAATTTTTTCGTCAATCGATGTCAACAGGGCCTATCATTTTATTCCAATTAATCCGGCGGATATCGACAAAACCGCGATTATCACGCCCTTCGGATTATTCGAGTTCACGAGGATGACCTTCGGACTTCGGAATGCGGCCCAGACCTTCCAGCGCTTCATGAATCATACCGTTTTAGAAGGGCTAGATTTTCTATTCAGCTATATTGATGACATCATCATCGCCAGTGACAACGAGGAACAGCATCGAGAGCACCTGCGGCTACTTTTCGAGCGGTTAAACAGGTTTGGTATAACGATCAACTTGGCGAAAAGTTGTTTTGGAGCTGCCGAATTAGATTTCGTTGGTTTCCGCGTCACTTCCAATGGGATACGGCCTTTGGACGATAAAGTCAAAGCCATCTGTGACTATCCGAAACCAAAGAACATCAATGAACTTCGTCGGTTCTTAGGAATGGTAAACTTTTACAGGAAACACATCCCACAGGCGGTAAAAAGTCAATGTATTTTAACAAAATACCTAAGTAACGCCAAGAAGAACGACAAAACACCCATTGTGTGGACACCGGATGCGGAATCAGCATTTCGAGAATGTAAGTCGCAACTGGAGAACGCTGCGACGTTATCGTACCCGAGCGCGGACGCTACGTTGGCGCTAATGACCGACGCGTCGGACACGTGCATAGGGGCAGTTCTACAACAAATGGAAAAAGGTTTGTGGAAGCCTCTTGGGTATTTCTCTAAGGAGTTGACGACACCGCAACAGCGTTATAGTACGTATGATCGAGAATTATTAGCCATTTATTCTGCCTTAAAATATTTTAGAAAAATATTCGAAGGCAGACCGCTGGTCATATATACGGACCACCGACCGCTAGTACACGCGTTCTCAAGATCAAAATCAGCTACTGACGCGGAGACGCCGAGGCGTACAAGGCAGCTATTGTTCATTAGCGAGTTTACAACCGATATTCGGCATGTACAAGGTAAACACAATAGTGTGGCCGATGCCTTATCGCGTGTAGCGACGATTTCATGCCCAGCACCATTAGATTTGGAACGGCTGGCCGATTCGCAGAAATTGGACACCTACATTTCGCAAAGACGTCATACAGACGACGGCACCAGCGTATGCATTAAAAGCATATTTGTGCCTACATGTGACCACGAGTTGTATTGCGAAATATCAACATCGACCGCTCGACCCTACCTACCTAAGGAATTTAGGCGTCAGGTATTTGATAATTTGCACAACTTAAGCCATCCAGGAATTCGAGCTTCACGCAGATTGGTTGCGAAAAGATATTTTTGGCCGGGTATGAACACAGACGTAGGTAAGTGGGCCAAGTCTTGTATTAGGTGTCAAAAAGCAAAGATCGGTAGGCATACAATATCAGAATACGGAGCTTTTAAACAGGCAGAGCGTTTCGAACACTTACATGTTGATATTGTCGGACCTTTACTCACGACTGAGGAAGGGTATAGATATCTTGTCACCATGATCGACAGAGGTACGCGCTGGCCGGAAGCAGTACCGATAAAGGATATTACGGCGGAAACTGTCGCTAAGGTAATATATGATAACTGGATCACGCGATACGGTTGTCCTTGCCGAATAACAACGGATCAAGGGCGGCAATTCGAAAGCCAGTTATTCACCGATTTGATGAAGTACTTAGGGGTCGAAAAGGTAAGGACCACTAGTTACCATCCACAGGCTAACGGCATCGTGGAACGCTGGCATCGCAGTTTCAAAGCAGCGATGATGGCTCGCCTAGACGCAAGGTCATGGGTAGACGAACTCCCAACGGTGTTATTAGGACTTCGCGCTGCGGGACGTAGCGACAACGGCGTCAGTGCAGCCGAATATACGTTCGGCAAGCCGTTACGATTACCAGGTGACTATTTTTCAACAGGTAATTCTGTACAGGGTGGCTCAAGTGGTGTCCTTGAGAACGTACGCGAAGCAATTAGCAGGCTCAGACCTATCGCTATTAATCATCATTGTAACCAAAACTGGTTCGTGCATCGAGATTTAAAATCTTGCACACATGTGTTTGTCAGAGATGATGCAGTTCGGAAGCCTTTGAAAACCCCGTATGATGGTCCTTTCGAGGTCATTAAAAGAGGTTCGAAAGTTTTCGAACTGCAGCTACCAAACAGGCGGGCAAATATCTCTATCGATAGACTGAAACCGGCATACGTTCTTAATGATTCGGAAAGCACGGTTGCGCCACCAAGTACAGAAATCAAGACGGGTTCGGAAGCAGTGCACGGCAATGTACGCGGTGATAGACCACCGCTGCAGAAAACGCGCAGTGGACGCGTAACAAAGATGCCAGCACGTTTCTAGTAATTAAGGTCATACTAGGTAAGCAAAATAGTTTAAGCATGTGCGTACTTTATTGCAATTTCTTTTAATCTTAAATTTATTTGGTAAAGCAGCGGTGACACACGCCTAAAATATAATCATATTTAAAATATAAATTTACACCTACTTAAAATAAATTGCAATGGGACAATATAACACTAAGAACGAAGACGTAAACATCGTCAACCAGCAGATGAGTCAACAGGTTGAGGACATCAAAGGCAAAACGGAATTCGTTGGAATTATGATTATAGGAGCTATAATTGTTTTCACAATCATTATGTGTTGGCTATGTTTACTACGTTGCAAGCAGTGTACGGGAAAGTGGATCAGACGAAGAGTGAGTGCTGTAGTTGGTAAGGCCATCGAGACGCAGGAGCTGTCTGCAGTACGCACAGAGCAGCCCACACCCACTAAGGTGATATTTTCATAAGTGTTTTAGCATTTACTTATTTTTCTCACTTTAGTTCACAAATATTACTTACGTTTTAATAAAAGGCATTTCGTTCACAGTTTGGTAAAAAATATATATTTGATCTAGTATATAAGAACTTGATTGTTTAAATTTAATAATGTACAAACAGTAATGTATATTGCCAGCAATGTATACTTAATGATTTAGCATGAACATTGAACTGTTACAGAGTCATGATGTAAGCAAAGCTATCATGTTACGCATTGTTGTTGTAGGTTTATCGCAGCGCATTCTTTGTTTGTATCGAGTCATATCTTAGTAGTTATAATTTGGTTTGTGATTTCAAAATTTATGTATTTTTCATCGTACCAAATTCTAGGGGGGTGTGATGTAGGGGCGCATACGTCACAGTATGCTGACTTGACGTTTTGGACTCGGGGCTCGCCAGTCGTTCCCCGCGCCCCTAGCCGACCACGCGCGCACAGCGCTATATTATTGCGTCATACATTATTCTCGTCTAATCTAAGACAAATGTGTAATATCTGAATAAATAACGTATTGTTTCGTGAACTGAGTATCGTGGTTTGTTTTGATCATCTCCTCTCAAAACACAGACTAATTTGTGCAGTTAAAGAACACGCAGTAACTAAATTAACAGACTTTATAAATATATTAAAACAGATTTACTAACATAAACACGACTTCGAAGTAGAATTCACAAACCTAAATTGTACCTTTTCGAGAACATCTGACACTAAAATCGAATTTCGGTCGAAGATTGCCAATTTTCGTATTCCTTTCAAGTTGTTATACTCGTTCAGCTAGTCTTAGATTTTGTATTGGGTGTCACGTAGTCCGATAGCGGTTACTTGGTACGGAGACTCGGGTTTTTGTGTAGAATGTGTGTCGCCAGGTCACTATCGGATCGGAGACCATGTCTTGTGATGCGAAGTGCCGTTATGACGTACCGTACTGCGAACTAATGCAAGACCTAGTTCGAGTTTCAAAGGAAATTGTTTTACTCATGTTTATCGTTAGCCTTACTGTAGCTCTCCAAATTATCGCCTCCATTGCTTAATGTCTGCACGCTTGGATTTACAATCTGTAGATCTCGGGATCGATTCCCTTTCCCAGTACCTGTCGGTACTCGGTTTGGTTGGGGGTTGGGGTAAGGCATATTCTATGTCCGCCTGGCTAGCTACCACCATGCTACCTAAGTCTACCGCTAAACAGCGTTAAATGTTATTCCAATTTGCGGCCATTTTGCCTTATCGTCACTTATCATACATAAAAACAGGCCTTTGTCTGAGAATGACGTTAGTTGTTCTTTGAGGAATATTTTTAAAAGTATTATCCGACCACAGAATCAACTACGACGTAAAGTCTTACGTGGGAGCACAGTTCTTAATAAATTACCTAAAGAAATGAGGAATTAATGCTCTGAAAAGCCATATTGTTGAGAAACATACACTTGTTTAAACAGATTAACATATATTAATACAGATTAACATACTACTGTAATCGGCGAAACCTTCTACTATGTAAGTTAAATGACTTTTTTCTTTTATAAACTGAATTTAATTATAGAATCACTAAGTGTGGAGCGCGCTACGAGGATAATAGTACATTGTTCACCTAGGGAAGAAAGTTACCGATTAACAACGAGGGTGTAGTTTCTCCAGAGTGACTCTTATTTTTAGAACATCGGTCAATTTGATGATGTAGAGCAGGAATTCCTAAAGTTTTGAGGTAACGGAACCCTAACCGGAACCCTAGGGATTATACGAAGCCCCACATCAACTGTATACAAATGAAAGATACTACAGTTTATATAAGAAGAAAAACTTTAATCATAGTCATTAATCAATGTGAAGAATAAATGAGTGTAAATTATAGACATGCTTTTACAAACTATTAAATCCATAATATAAAATCGAAAATGTTGCTTAAGACACATTTCGTTATACCCACAGATATATTATGTCTGTGGATGTAAAGAAATCATCTGGATGTATTGTTCAGTATTCAAAAGGCCCCATGCTTTAATCAAAATTAAATCGCAAATAAAATCGTTTGTTTGTGCAGTTTGTAGAACAACTGCATAAACATGTTTTTAGGGTTCCGTACTTACTTACTTACACGTAATGTGCCAACGGGACTGTATTACTTACACTGACTGTCGCAGGGCTGTATCTTTGAATTGTAAAAGTAGACACTCTTTGAGTGTGCATACTATGGCCGCTATCAACAAATATGCGTGGTTACGCGATAATTAACGCGTTCAAAAAGAACTGGAACCGACTTCAACTGCCCTAAAAGGGTGTAATTTTTGTTGTCAGAAGTGGACCAAATTGAAATGGGACCACCGGGGAAGCGCCAGCTTTCAAATAAAAAAGAATCATCAAAATCGTTTCACCCAGTCAAAAGTTCTGGGATAACAAACATTAAAAATATATTGAGAACCTTCTCCTTTTTGAAGTCGGTTGAAAAGGGACCTCAACGGTGTTTTTTCTTCTTCGTGAATTTTGATGCTGTGGTCTTTGGGCTTTGTTTTGGTCTGATTAGATTTTTTAGTGAGCCGAGGCTGTTTTGGAAAAAACTACCCGCGCTCGTGGCGAAGCTAGCTCACTTCGACTATAAACTTCAAGCGCGATTTACTCAATCAATTATTTTCCCTTGCGGTCCTTTGTTGTTGCACAAATGTTGTTTATTCAGATTATCCTAACGCAAGACTAAGCGTCCAACTGGGGGCCTTTTTATACAACAAAGGCCTATAGGTTAGTACTGCAAACGAAACCAGGGGCCTTATCGTCTAACTCCAACACCTATCGCGATACCTTTGAAAGGTATCGGGATCGCGATCGGGATTGCGACTCTTAAATGGTATCGTCTAACATTCTTAATCACAATCGCTTTCGGAACGAATGAAATCGGCGCTTGTTGTCGTTGTGATTTTTCATTATCCTTAGCAGGAAAGGCAATGGTCTTTAAATCTTACAGCCAGTTGTTTAGTTTCCTTAACAGGCAACAGTCATTAAATCTTACAGCCAATTCTTTAGTTACCTTAACAGGCAATGGTCCTTAAATCTTACAGCTATTTCTTTAGTTATCTTAAAATATTTTTATCGCTGGTTTTGGTGTCTTTTTTTACAAAAATTGCTAAGGTTTCATTTCTTATAATAACTAAGATAGCCTTGGTACTACGAGTGGTGTAGAAAGTTCATTTCCGAAGTATATATAATATAAATTATATACAAATATTTTTTGTGGGTTCTCATCCATTCACACATAGCACCGTAAACACGCAGCACAAATTATTATTTATTATCTACACAACAGTAGTCACCTACAGTCACCCAACATAGCTAATTTTGAAGAGATACCATAATACTCGAAATTAATAAAAAATAATTATTTACGTACGTAACTTATATTATTTTATTTTGTTGAGTTTATTACTTATTTAGGCAAATAATAAAAACAATCTGAAATTATTGAGAGTTATATACATACAATACAATAAAACATCAATTTATTATATTGTGAGGCTGAATTTCTTCTTCTACGCGAGCTATCAAAATAGTTCTTGCTGCTAATTCAATTGATATAACGACATTGAAACTAAATCAATCATTAAAGTTATAAAACAATGATAAAATTGCGAGAAATCTTTGAAAGATTCGAGCTGAGGTTGAATCTTTCATTTGACACTTGCGAGTCGCTTTGAAAGCGATTTCTAATTGTCAAAAAGTTACACGGTACCAATTTTATGTCAAAATTACGATTTCGTTCATTCATAATCTTTCAAACTCTTGATTAGTCGCTATACCTTTCAATGACATTTAGCAGTCGCGTTTGAGCGGTGTGAAGTTCGTGAATCATCTTCAAACGTCAAATTCAAAGGGATCGTGATCGGTGTTGGAGTTACACGATAAGGCCGCTGTTCAGACTAGAGCTTTTGAAGTCAAATCAAAACAATTCCGTAGAAAGGCACACAATGCCCGCTCTGAATACTATAAAAGCTATAAAAATTATATAGCCTAGACAGACAGGTTAGCAATAAAGCCGTAAACGTATAGAGTTGTGCGATAAACATTTATTGCCGGGTCTCTGCCTGGACAGTTTCCTTAGAACTCTAAATTGAAGAGTATTATTGGGTTGTACCAGCACTGTACATAGGCTGTCGGCGTCGCGACGTCGCGATCAAATATTTACACGAACGAAACCATCGCGGCTAGGAATAATACGAGACTGATTGGATGTTTGTACGCATGTGATTCTACTGATGTAAGAACAGGTGCTTTTCACATAATAGTCGAAATGCACAATGCATTTAGTTAACCTTTTTTGTAATTTATCAACATTGTGTCGTCGTTAAAATGTATAAAAATATGGTATTGATACAAGAACGCCTAACTTGGTTCAAAATCTCCGTAAATATATTTTGTTAAATCGAAGAGGACATCACTTAGAATGTACACCCTACGAAAGTGTTGCTCCACTTGAATATGGTCCCATGCAACGATTTCAATCATCAAATCCTAACACTTAAACCACCAACACCTAAACCATCAACAAATTTGTTCAATATTAGGCACTTTTAGCCTTCTAAAAAAGCTTTTGAACTGACTATGGAACTATGTGGCACGTGTGTAAAAGTATACTTTTTTGTAATATAAAACTCAAAAAACTCGTGTCATTTAGTGCCGAAACAACGATAGGCCCAACACCACGAGCAGTCTGCTTGGGAATCATTAACGCGTTCAAAAAAAAAACGACTTCGATTGCCTTAAAATGTTCCCCCTTAGAGGTAGAACGATCTGGGTACATATTTGGTTTTTGTTGTTTTTCTCAAAAAGCTCGCAATCAATTTCGATAAACTTTATATGGGACCACCTCTGAAGTATGCTCTACCAAACAAAAAAAGAATCATCAAAATCGGTTCTCAATTAGCGGAATTATCGCGTAACATACATAAAAAACATACAGTCGAGTTGAAAGCCTCCTCCTTTTTTGAAGTCGGTTTAAAATTTACGCCATTAAAATCAACAAAGCAACCGATGTTAAAACGGAAACATTGTCTTCAATACGATCACATTTTCAACACATTAAAAAAAAACTAAAATTAAAATCAACTGTCCAGTATTTCGACAGGTCTTCGTCAATTTTTGATTGCTAAATGTTGGCAGACGGCCGGACCGAGCTGTTTCTAGTTCATGTCGACGGCTAGACTAAACATATCGAATATTTCAATGATATGCCAGATATCATTGGAAGCACTAAAACCACAACACACCACAATCCAATGGTTACTGTAAGAAATCTAAAAATATAACCTTACATTATTTCTGTTGTATCCATATTGTGTCACATCGCATGTACATACAGGTCAAACAGGTTTTTTAATTTGAGACCGAATTTTCCTTTAGCAACATGAGCTTGTTATTTAATATGTTGGTTTCAATATTTGAGTAGCATCTTTTTTAATGCAAAAATTACTTTCAAATTAACTTTTTATTATAAACCTTGTCAAGGAGACAATCCCATGAACACTGTTGTTAACAGATTTAGAACATGGTGGTAAAGACCCTACCACCAACAGTAATATATATCTTTGTGTGATGTAGGGTAGTTTATAATAATGTATATTTATATGATGTAGGTGGTTGGACAATTGTTGGCCATACGTCAGTTCGGATTATACGCTCAGTGAACGCACACGGTGTTTTATTACTATCATCCCGAATACACTACACTTTGTGAGGTTGTGAGGTTCAGTATTCAGAAGCGGCAGGCATGCATATCGCGAACAAGTTGTAGAAAACTCTATACGGAGTCACAAATCGAAAAATGATTGCACTTTTATTTGCCTTATGATCGACACACGTGTCGTATACGAATAGCTCGCATTTTCATCGTTGAATCTGTTCCAAATTAAAAAAAAAAATTCTAGCTTTACGTGCTAATATAAATATGTATTGTAAAATGATACTCTACTATATAATCAGAATACCTATAGAGAATAATATTATAAAACATCAAAATCACTATATTATTTTCTGGCCCTTCGATTAGTATCCATACGAACATTATAAATGCGGAAATGGTTTTGTTTGTTTATCCTGTCTTCACGACGAAACGGAAATTTAGATAGACTTGATTTTGTATAGGGAGAGTTGAAGGGTCAGAAAAGGGCATAGTCTACTTTTCATCCCGATTGAAGTAGTTCCCGTGGGATACACTTCGAAGACGCGGGTAAAATCAAGTAAAAAAAAATGTTTTTTTGGACAAATTTACACAAGCCATTGTCACTTTTGTATATTCTTATGTCGGCCATTCTCCGTGTCATAGGGATAACTAAAAAATGTTTCTAATCTAGTCATTATACAAACATTGTAGATGTGTATGCAATGCGAATACATTTCTTGTTATATCATACACAACGTCAAATTACGATGACACGGAAGAATTGCTTAAAATCATCTCTCAAAAATACGTCTTTATGATAACTTAACTACTCTATGATAGCTAGATACAATTACTAATAATATTATGTGTATATATTATTATAATATATAACTTATAATATAAATCACACCACACACCCTCTCACACCATTCACGCATACAACCAAAATATTTTAAGCGTCGGTGGCGCAGTGGATAAGGCGCGGGCTTTCAATCTGAGGGTTCTGGGTTGGAATCCAGCCGTGTACCTATGAATTGTTTTTCAATTCAAGTACATTATCCGATTGCTTAACGGTGAAGGAAAACATCGTGAGGAAACCTGCATGTCTTGAACAGACATGTGAAGTCCGCCAATCCGCACTGGGCCCGCGTGGTGGACTACGGCCCATACACTCTCTGTACGTATATAGGCTGTTGTTGATAAAAATATTTTGTTTTCGACCTTATAAATTAATATAATTAAGAGGCGCTGGCTGCTGACACACAGTTTTTTACCTAGCTTAGCAATTGATGTCTTAACTATTTGTTTTGTCAAACTTTTTGAATCTATCTAGTTTATAAGAAAAATACAACAACAAAATTGTAGAACAAATACCTACTTACATTATTATATATTTGGAATTCATGAAACATTAGTGCAGTTAACGCACTAATTATTCAATTACCCGCTAAAAAAAACTTTTTAGCAATAAAAATAACTTGGACACTTTCTAAAACTACTACACAGCATACGGAAGCCATTAACAGTGAAAACTCGTATCGCAGTTCTTGATACACAATATGCATGCATGATGGGATTGCACCAAGTATTGCTAGCTGGCGCCACCCAGCCTACGGCCATTGACCATGTCATCAAATTAGTGTCACTGCCACGAAGAAAACGACGAGAAAGCCTTAGCTTTTACTGCACGCACCGATCATAGCATAGTGTGCTTTAATCACTGAGATAATGGTACCTCTATTCAATTCCTTTATCTTCGGCATTGGTCATTAGTTTTGGGGATAAAGGCAATCGCTAAAGCAATTCACAAAATTGATTTAGCGATTAAACACGTCTATGCGATTCTAGGTGAATATTGTTTTAAGAACCAGTTAAGATGGGTCTTGGCAACGAGACAGCTTGGTAAGTATGAAGTATGCCCTTATGCAAGCCTTGTTGGTCGTGGCGATCTATGACGGTGACTCTTGTTCAGAAGTTTCTTTTGTCATTTATTTCCTGGAGAACACTTTTCCAAAAGGTTAGTAGACTCACAGAATATTAATTGTCATGAAAAAGGGTCTTCTTTGTAAACAATTAACAATATAAAGGTCCCAGTTTAAATTTCTATTCAACCGACTTCAAAAAGGAGGTTCTCAATTCAACACGTATAGTTTTTATTTTTTTATTTGTGTAACGCGATATCTCGGCCAACACCGATTTTGATAATTCTTTTTTTATTGCTAGAGCATACTTTACAGGTGGTCCAATATAAATTTTATCGAAATCGATTGATTGCTCTTTGAGAAAATCAACAAAACGGAAATTTTTATAGCAATTGACGTCAGTTTTGGGTTTTTTGTGATTTTATAAGGATTCCATTCCATTATCGGATGTTCGGAACAAACAAAAAAACAAAAATTATGCATGACCTCAGTGATGTGTTCAGTCAGTTCTGTAGCATATCACTGTGATTAACCCTTTTCCATAACTGTTTCAAATTCCATAATACAAAATTCCAATTCCATCATTGAATGTTCGTAACTCTAAAAAAACACATGATGTATGACCTTGGTGACATGAGCAGTCAGTTCTGTTCCAATGCATATCACAAATATTGCACCGCTCCACTACAGAAGGTATTAACTGTAGAGCTATAGTAGATATTTATATGCTACAATCAGATGTTTTTATCTAATGCTTGTATTACACAGTTTAGTGCACAGAGTTTCCATTTTACAATACCTCATCCTACCATGTGTCATTAGGCTCAACCTTGCAAATGACACATATGTTAATTGTACTTAGCACCCCCTTTTGTGCATCCCAACCATTTACTGTGATTACAAGCAGTTTTTGTTGTGTTATTGCGCGATAAATCTGATGACATTTCTGATTGGGGCAATTTTATTTTGATCACTTGTTTATCGTTTTACAATGTTTTTCCCCGTTACTGGATCTGATTTGACTTAAATATGTCTATTTTCATGATTATGTATACAATGTGCCAAATTTGAACATAATCGGTGAAGCCTTTATGTCATTAAAAGACATCAAATACCCCAATACACACGAGTTACTTAATATTTATTACATAATGTTGAGGGTAGAAGGCATAAAAAACTTTAAATGCAAGAAAAGGGGGAAATAATTTTATATACTTTAGTAACCAAAACACTTTAGTTTACATGAGACAGCATTAAAAGTGATCAGGAAGTGTAATGTATTGATTAACAGTTGCTTCCCTTAACAGTTGTTGAGCTTCCTGCCCCCAAGGACAGAGGTAACAAGGCTGCCTGCCATTTTGTGGTTCCAATCCATTATTTATAATGATGAGAAATAATGTACCAACTTGTAATTTGATGTTGTAATATTAATGCTAAAACAATCATGTGTAAAAATACACTACACTACTTATTTTATTTTCGACTAAAGTTAGAATGTTCAACATCGAAATAGTCGTCATCAACAGCCTATATATGTCTGGACTGCAGGGGCTCAGGCCTACTCTTCTACAGAGAGTGTAATCTAAATAGTACTTTAATTTTATTTCCAATAAAGCTTTTTGGAAATACTTTGTCTATAATATCGACTACAAATATTGCTGCTTGCTTGCCAAACTTTACCTAAATAGATTCAAGTAGTAAGTCCTGAAAAGCAGCTAACAGACAGTGGGACAACTTTTATTTTTAAATTGATAATAATAGTGTGGTTTTATTAATAAATAGGCAACTGCAGCAAACAAATAAGCAACTAAATCTGTGGTTACCATTTCATTATATTTTAACTAAAACAAGCACAACTTACAAACAAGAAATAAAATTTGTTGATATTGCAGACTTCCCAACTGACATCAATATCTAAACAAGAAAGGATTAAGTATTTAAATCACTTGACTTAAATTATGTAGGTAGAGTACTAAACTCACCTCTTTAACGGTCTCTAATTTTTGTTTGACATCAGGATCTGCATTAGATGCCAATGGTACTGCCACATACTTCAGTTCTGAACCTTCCGCCTTAGGCCCTGACGGTGACACGTTCTTGTCAGCAACGTTGTTGCCTACAGCTGGCTCTTCTATAGCATCGACAGGGGGCTTGCTCGGCCCTTTAGACGACGAAACAGAAGGCGCCGCGTCAAACTGCGGTCTTTCTAACACCTTCATACTCATATCCTCCTCTATTTTAGCTTTTAAACGGTTCCTATCTTCAACAACGTGAGGATCGTCACCTTCTTCCCCATGACGATCAATCCCAATGACGGGAAACTCTCCGAGTTCATTTTGTGCTAGAGGCGGTGGCATCAGTAGCTCAGGGCCCGCCTTCTGAATTCTTTTATACACATTATAAACACTATCGTTGACACTACTGGAACTTTTAAACTCTGGCAAGTAGAACAGTGCTCCTAACCACACGATTGCGAATGTCAAAAGTACGGAAACAATCAAATATTTCTCCCGAAGGCGGAACGCGCGCCTGGATATGGACGGCACAGGGACACCATTCACGAAGCGCTGGTACGAAGGCAAAATCCCCGTCATGTTTATGTAAACAGTCCTAACTACAATTTAAATAAATAGTCAACCTTTCAGAGAGACGACCCGTCACTTGTAGTCGCCATTAAAAACTGCCAAGTTGAAGTTTAGAAGATTTTGAAAGAGATTCCACAGTAGATGTTAAATTTCTACCAAACCGAAAAATATGGTTAGGAAGTTGAAATACTAAACAAAATAGATTATTTGCAAAAAAAATATCTTTTGGTTATTGCTGGACTGATATTGTTTTGAGATTGAGATCTTTTCCCTAGTTCCACCCTTCAAGAAGCCTACGTTGACTGCATAAAAAGTGTATGGAAAGTTACAGGAGTACAGATTAAGAGTACAATTTCATGACCAATAAAGTACGTACGCAGTACTTCTAAGTTACTGACGCTAGAAAATGGACGGGGTGTGACATATTTAACGACAGCTATTTTCTGTGCAGATTCAAAGCGCCCCACAGAGTGTACCAGGAACTGAAACCGGCACTTCACCAATGGAATAGGGTTGTTATTGACTTGTTTTGCTTAGTGCAACTATCAGGGCCAAAATTGCGTTAATCAAATGGAAACGAACTTATCTCTCCAGTTATCTTTCCAGCACCTAGAAAGTATGCAGTATTCTATGCAGATAAGCAGTAGTGAACAGTCTTCCTATGTTATTCCAGCCAGTCGATCACTACGTGAATCCAAATTGTCAAATGGTATTGACAATTATCGTGTGTAAGATTTAATAGCACGTTATGCTAGTAGAAGATAGTGGACTCATGTTTAATTGCTTGATTCGGCCTTCAAAAGTCAACAACAATCAAAATAATTGAAAGTCACATAAATACATGTCAGACGAAGTTGAGCAAAGCAGATAATGTGTCTATTTAGTAAATAAATAGTATTTTAGTATTTACCTCTACACGAATGCAACCAGTTTTTTGGTACCCAGTTCAGTAGCTGCAAATTTAATCATATATCTTTATTTCATTAGTTTTACCCTTATATACGGCTTACAGTGAATCCTAGCTTCAGCACCAGCATCCCAGGCTCATCCCATCTTCCAGCTACGCTATATTCTACTAATACTGAAGAAATATTTTTTAAAATGCTGGCAACAAAACTCTATTAAAACATAAATGAAAATCGGCGCACGCCTGCCATCTATGAAACACTACGTAAACGGCCTAACCAACCATGCAACAACTATGGTTCCTTTTGGGTTTGTTCCATGCCGTTCCGTCCATTGCTCACAAAAAATAAGGAAAGACTGGTTTACCTTTAGGATTTAGCCGCTAGATGTCACTAAGACCATGGATTAAAGACATAAGCGACACAACACTATTCGCCGACGGGGTGGGAGCTATATTATTATGTGTGGGAGCTATAGCTATATTATTTATTCCTAGGGTTGCAAGATAATCTGAAGAAGGATGTTTGCTAGGAGCATACAATGATGTTTGAGTTGGTTTTTAAAAGCTTTTATTATTATTATAGCGTACCTGTTTATACGATAGTTTAGTTAGCCGCTAGTTATTTTTTTATTGAAAATAGAACAACTCTTGGCCACGATTTCACCTGATGGTAAGTTAAGCGACGATGTGGACGATATTACGAGTTAGTTTAGAGAGGACTGTTTTGAGACACCTAGATTGTATCTTTGTGGAAATACAGATGGCTGAAATACAGAGCATTGCTGACTGTACACTTGATAAAGTTAGAATAGAAAGTAATGCGTAGTGCGAGTCATATTGCTGTCAACTATGTACTATTTTAGACTTGATGAATAAAAGCGTAGAGTTTATTATATGAGACCCATACGCTATTTATTTAAAAGTACCCTACACAGATTGTTCCATTCAGCGTTTTGTGGTACCTACGCTAGGTATATTTTCTAATTACTTTGATGAACAATTTTTGAGATGTTTTCATACTTATCAAACATAATACTTACGGCATCAGTCAGTCATCACGTCCATCGAGCCGGAAAATACTAGCTGGCTGAATTCAATATATTAAATTCCATAGGGAGAAGAGAAGGAATAGAATCAGGATATAGGTATTTGAAAAATCACATGTGTATCAATGAATAAAATAACAAGTTTAAAAATTTAATTGATTTTATTTTAATATTCATGTTTTAAAATTTTATAGTAACAAAAATATTATTCATATTCCGAAATTTAAGTAGGTATTGGATAAAAAATAATTTCTAAATTTAAAATTACGGCTTTCATATTCTCAAATGAGATCAGTCATATCTTATTTAATAACGTTTATATAATTTACACGCTTATTTCTATTTATTTTAAATATAATTTTTATTAATACCCGTTCTGCTACGAACGGGGTTTGAACCTTGACATATAAAAATCGCAGTCTGGACAGTACATCGCAGGGGGGTTCACTGTCTTCTTACGGCACAAGTTACATAGCGACTTCTGTCCAAGAACTGTTTGATCTGCGTAGTTCCCATTCATTTGAGGTGGTACGGGAGACTCGGTACCGCCTTTCGTCCCAGGTTCAAAAGAAACAGACTTCTTTTGAATGGGTTTAGGCGGTGGCAAATGTTGGTAAGGGTTGTATCCACTTTGAGAATACTGGTATTGACTTATTTGGTCATTACCCGGATTGTCGCTTTGATTGTAAATAGTTCGTTGTTGATTATAATGTCGCGCGTCCCTCTGATTTGAATTATTGTCAAGGTAGTAGTTATTTGGCAGTTTTTGATAGTTGTAATTGTCAACGGGCATGTCGCCATGCGGCGGCGGCACTCTCTGGTAAGGCGACTGTGTGGGGTAATGGTTCGTATGGTTTGTACTCACTTGTGGGTATCGACTAGAATACTCGGTGCTAGCGTAGCTCGTCGGTGGGCTGTGGTAGCTCTGGTACGCGGGTGAATTGGTGGGCACGCTTTGGTAGGGCGAAGGGTTAGCTTGCTGATTGTATTGACGGTTTGTACTGTAGTTGTTCGGTGCAGCAGGGTGCTGCGGCAGTCGGTGATAGTAGGCGTTAGCTGGTTGTGTAGCGGGGTGCAGTTGGCTCGGTGGGTGCGGGTACGTGTTCGGCACAGGCCTTTGTAAGGGGTTGTGCTTCGACACGTACGCAGGGTTGTGTGTAGGCGTCATTCTGCTCGTCGCGTTCTGACTTAAGTTTGGTGGGCTTGCATTGCTGTGATTTGGATAAGCTGTAGGTGGCTGGTTGTAAGGTACAGGATTTGTTGGGTTTTGAGCAGCACTGGTTGGAAGCGACTGGTATATTTGACTGTTTACATTCTGGCTCTGGTTCTGTACTGGAGAATTAGTTCCGTATACACCAGTGCTTTTTTGTGCATTGTACTGCTGTTGTTGTCTAGTCTGTGCTACTTGATAAGCAGGATAAGAATTTTGTACCCTAACGTAATCTGCATGTCCATTATCATTTGGCACAAACGAATTTTGTGACAAAGACGATATTGTCGACCTTGATGACTGACTGTCGAAGGACTCCTGTCGCTGGAGTGACGGTTTCTCAGATTGCAGAGGCATTGTTGTCAACTCAGGCTTATTCATGGCAGACTTCAATACTCTTTCCAAAATTGGGTTAGGAATGTAACTGTCATCTTCTTGGTCTTCTGCCGTTGCCACCAATATAACTTGATCGCAGAATGACACTGATTTCTTCTTGGGTTTAGTGCGGTCGTTGTAAGAAGTATTGTTAGCTGCCTTTTGATCGTAATCATCTTCAATTTGTTTTGAATCAATAGATGAAGATGAAGCTCTTCGGTTGTACAGTCCAGTAGTTGACTGATTGGAACAGTTAATAACATCTCTATTGGCACTCATACCTACAAATCCTATGTGAGATCTTTCTTCAGATACGCATTGAGTATTATTTTCGAATCTCGATGCAATATTTCTGACAGTGCTGCTATTGTCAAACATCTTCGGCCCATTGTTTTCTATAGGACCTGAAAGTTGACCTTCAAGAGAACCAGATCGTTTTAATTTCAGAGCAGCTTGTTTTGCTTGCAACTCTTTAAGCCATACGTCTCCGGAACTATTGCTTGTGTCCAGTTGGTTTAATTTGGATAAGCTGTCTTCATTTCTTAGAATTTGGTTTCTTTTTTCTTGTAATTGTGCTAGTAGAGATCCTCTTGGCGCGTCCGCGCTTCCTTCAGTATTATATGAACCATTTACACATATAGATTGAATTTTGTCAAGTTCATCTTGTAGAGGAGTTAAATCTATAGGTGGTGGTGGTGGAGGAAACTCTTCGCTGGGCTGCCTTGAATGGTTCACTGAGTTAAGAGGACTTGGATATGGCGGAAGTTCAAACATTTGAGGTGATCTCCTCATTGGCATGGCACAATCAACAACATCTACACCATTATCGAAAGCGTTACTTAGATTCTGAATGTTGTTGCTAGACGGTTGAATATTCGGAGTAGTCTCTCTCTTAACTGGACTTTGCTCCTGATGTATCATAGCTTTTGTTACAACCGTGTGGAAATTCTGGCCAGGGGAGTCATCTAATCGCTTGTAATGATTTATTTGTTTGTCATTGTATGGCATAAATGGTAAAGACTGTGGTTCATCGCCATATTGTTCAGAGAACCCGCCATCTTCTTCTACGTCCTGGGAGTAAATAAACTGATTGTTGTTTGGTAGCGGTTGCGGTGGACGCGACTGTATGCTATGCTCGATCACTTCAGCCTCGAACTTAGCGCCGCTAAGCTGGGAAGTGGTCCGTAGCGGCGGTGGAGGCGGCACTTTAGCTGCAGTCAGAATTTTTCCTGCGCTACCGTGGAAACTTTTTCTCATCAGTTTACTTCTTTCCAGGGTGGGATTAGTACCACTAGCGGCAGTGTACTCTAAGTGCCCTTCAGATAAGTAACCACTCAAGTTTGTTTTATCGTCAGTTTTTCTTCTTCCAACGTCACCATCGTCGACTGATGACTTCACTTTCTCCTTATTGTTAGCTTCCTTGTTACCATCCGCCCCTTCAGTTAGGTCAGGCATTGATCTATTTTTTCTCCTAATCAACCCGCCCATTAGCAGTTTCCTGCGGATTTTGTGTTGTTTCTTATTCGCTTTTTTATCATCTATAGATTCTTCTTTCTTTTCGGCCGTGGGTGTTGTTTCTTTTCGTGCCCGGCCTCTGTCTTCACTTCTTGATCGTTTTTCTCTTACCTTTTCTTCCTCACGAGATTTGTGTCTCGGTGGACGTTCTCTTGGGGAGTTTTCAGAGTCATCCTCTATGCTCGACTTTGGGGACTTTTTTGAAGAACCCTTCTTTTTGGGCAACGTTGCGTAAATTTCAATCGTTGTAGGTGCACTTTCGAGACCTCCTTTTGTATTTCTGACTGCAGCAGTTTGTGGTATTTCTGTTACTCTACTCATTCCAGCCATTCGTCGCTGTAGACTTCTCCCTCGCATGACACAAGTATTGTGTTTCATTCTTGCAAAAGTCATCGTGTGTGGGTTGTTGTATGGGGCATCCATTGCAGCACGAGCTTTGGACGATGCTGCATCACAAAGTACAAGAGCAGTTTCGTAATCAGCTGCATCTTCAGCATGCCTCGATTTTTCAAGCAATCTATCTGCTTCTAAACATAGCGCTTCACAGTCTCCGCGTGTTGTTAGCTCAGGTATTTGGGCCAACTGTAAGTTATGTCTAAGCCCTTGCTGTAACGGCAGGCTATCAGTCGATGATAAGGAGTATGAGTCGTATCCAGCGTCGCAGGAACCACCACTAGATAGTTCTCCTTTACGTGTGGGACTACCTGGAACACTTCCAGGACCTCGTCCTCTAGAGTACATATACGGACTTTCAACCGTAGAGGAAGAAGCAGATGAGGCGCTGTTACGATCCCCACTCCAGTTTCCTGAGTCACGTCGCACTCGTCTGGGTTCTTGACTGTCCGAAGCTGATCCCGTGCTAAGGCTGCGAGCTAGTTGAGCTCGTCGATTTGCTTGAACCTCTAACATATTTTCAACTGCTTTTCTGCTGACATATTCAGAGTCATTGTCTGGTCCAGGTGTGACAGCTCGTCTAGCAAAACCAGCAGTCGGGCGCTCAGGAGCAGGTGTCACTGCTCTTCTTGGTTCTGGCGCGGGGAATGGCACAACGTCTTTTGGAGCGTGTCGAGTGTCACAAGGAGTTCCATCTACGGCCGCGTACAGAAGTAGGAGAGGTTGGAATCTTCCTCTCCGGCATTTCTCAACAACATGAGACCATTCCGGCCCTATCTCCTTAACATCCGCATCGTCAAAGTATATCCATAGCCGCAGCTTGCTATGGAAGAAGAAAGTCGAGTAGTGCTTGCCGTAGTAAGTCACCAGACCGACGAGTCGGTGGGTGGCTCGTGCTGCCCAGGCACGGTCGACGCACGCGTGGAACGCATCAGTTGGCCTGAGTTCTGTTCCAAGCGCAGCATAGACAGCTGCCACGTGCTCAGCAGCTGGACGCTCGGAGTCCCACACCATGCCGATGGAGACTACTTCAGGGCGATTCATCAGAGTTCTGCAGATTTGGATTTTTGCTCCGCATGCGTTCTGGAAATGGATAAGTTTAATAAGAAACACAATAAGAAATAAGCTATAAGTTTTGGCAATGACTAGCGGCGTGATTCTGACGATAGTGATTTAGTAGAATAACTTACCGGACAATCTCTGATATCTCCCATGCCTCCAGCTTTCCTCAACAGCAATCCGAAGCTGTCACCGTGTTCACCAAGAGCAGCCTGTGCTGTCAAAGCCGTTGCTGATACGTAGTGAACCATCTGTAATGTAAACATCCACCATGTATAACCTTAAAAAACCTTTTCTATTCATATTTATGTGCATAAGTCCACCACTGTACATCTCTCTCCTTCATAGACCGCCACGACGAACAAGCATAAACTCTTTTTTCGATGATTATTTTTCAACGCCTGTTTGTTTGCTCCACACGACAAGAATTCAAGGAATTATAAGGAGAAAGTAACATTTTTCGTGCGTGCTTATGTCGACAACATGGATATTGTCTATTCTAATCCAAGTATATATCTATACTTATTCCGTGATCTATACTCTCAAAAAAATACAGTGATAAATGACCAATTTACTCAATTATTACCATGTATCTCTTTGAATTTGTCGGGTCACTTTTTATCAAGAAGTTACCGGTCTTTTATAAGGCTTGCATGAGGACATCCATTACTATTATTCATTTAGTATCAGGTAACGAGACCCATAGTTATACACACATAAAATACAAACAATGTGTTTGCACTTTCCTGACATCTCATCTGATGGTTAGTGAAAATAACGTCGTTAGATGGAATTAATGTTGACTCAGAAGACTCAAGTTAACTAGGCGCTGGGTGTTTTATCTTTCATTACACTGATTATACTGGCGTTTGAGTCTGTACTTAGATATCATTGGTAACTAGCCAGACGGACATAGAAAAATTATATTACTTAAACTTTTAAAGATGTTTTTCTCACCTGGGTGAACGGTAAAGGCTCCGAGGTGGCCTGACAAGCGCCACAGACCGACTGCTCGACGAGCATCATGGCGAACTTCCTGTGAGGCACGCAATGAGGGGCGCGGCACGCGTCGTCCTCCCGCCTGTCTCCAGATGCTGCTACATGAGCGTGCACCCTGTGAGACATCATCATGCATCATTATCAGCTACATAGGTAAATACGCCATTATTATAAAGCAAAAACGGCCTCCGTGGCTCTCTTGTTTGAGCGTTAGACTCAGACGCACGCACAGGTCCCTGGTTCGATTCGTGGTGGAGACACTGTCAGACATCAGTTAGTATGACTTTCCCCAGTTTGGTTAAGATATTGCAGGCTGAATCACCTGGATGTCTGACAAGTAAGATGATAACGTGCTTCGGAAGCCGTTGTTACCGGTTACTATCTACGACGGGCAGCAGTAACATGAGTCCTGTCAAAGGCCTTTGGCGGCTCAACAACTCTGACAACTAGGGTTTGTGAGGTGGGTTATCGACCTTAAAAGTTATACGATAAGAAGAATATAAAGCGAAAATGAAGTGTCCCAGTAAGTTAGAGACAAAGTATTCGCACAAATCACGCTGCGAATAGTGCTTGTGATTTTAAATTCAATCGGTTCAGTTGTAAACAATGCAGAGTTACAGCTTACCATAAATGCCATTGTCTGAATGTCCGTCAATATGTAAGATACTCTTCTGAGAATTAATACAAGCTGCTAGTGGCATTTATGTTGCCAAACTCGTTTTGTTGTATAGTTAAAAAAAAATTACAATCCAAACAACGAAACTGTCAAATATGCGATTAAAAAAATACCAAAAATTGTGCTAACCAACACGATTTTTGGTTGTACTGGAGACGTAGATCGACACATCGAACTGCAAATCAAATATCTTGATCGTACCGTCAGATGAAGGTAAGATAGGTTTTAAATTTTCATATTTTACAAAAAAAAAGAAATTAAAAATCATTTGTAAGCAGTAATACGTTACCTCAGCAACAGGTGTTCGAAACATTCGCTGGCATCAGCCATACAGCCGAGCTGAAACCTTGCCCCGCCGCCGCCGAGGGCGCGACGCAAGCTGTCCGCCGCCGGCGCACGCTCTGCAGACCATTGCAGCTGTGCGAACAGTTCCTGTAAAGAAGAAACGGAACTATAAGTAACTATAATTGTGTTTTAACACTAAGGCATAACACATAACACAAGTGCATTTCCATGGGTACAAAGAAGAGGCGAAGACCTCAAACTACATGGTTGACGAAGGTCCAAAGGGGTATGCAAAAGGAAATGAATTGGGAAAACCGACGTCGCATAACGGGAAAGGCGAGGCCAAAGAAAGACTAAGATCTAACACATCATAAATACTACTTTCAATCACAGAGTAAATATGGACAGTTGAGAAAAGTATTAGTAGCAAGAATGGTAAAGGTCCGAACAAAAGAAACAGGTCGAGTCTGTATCCAGAGCACACTGTTGCCTACTATTTGTCTACGTTTTGTTGTCATCTGAGATGGTCTGCTGCATGCTATATACCTAAGATGACACAGAATGTGAACTGCAAAATGAACAACGTACTAGCCACATGTGCTATACAAACCGGAATGCCGGAAATAATCCGATGGATAAACATTGGCATTAGAAGACAAGTGAGTTTAGCAAATAACATAAGAACAACAATGAAACAAAAGTCACAGATAAAACAAAGTTACATTACCCTGACAATTTCCTAGAAATGACCACCGTTTTTTTTATTTGAATGCAACTTTAACTAGCTCATAAACAATGCGGACCGTGTGACTTTCAACGCCAAACCAAAATTAATTAAAACTGATTTATTGAATAACTTTGAAAAGTAATTGTTACTTTGGATACTCAACCAAGATAATAATTAAGGCCCCGCAATTGGGGTACGCGCAGGGGCACAAAACAACGATTCAGCGAAAGCCTTTCGAACGTAAAAAACGCGGGGCACCAATAATAAGATGCTGCAAAGAAAGTCTGACCCTAAATACAGAGGCGGTCGCTCCAAAACTCCAAACAGGTTTAAAATCTCTGAGTAGAGAATAAGATTGAAAATTGTTTGTAAGTAAGATAAAGACTGGTACAGAACCAGTATACCACAGTACGAGTTGTCCGTAGTATAGGTCACAACCGCCGCGTGACCCGGCGAAGATGATCGACGTATGAACTTAGTTTTTGTCTTTCGTAATCGTTTCTTGGTAGCGGTCGACGGGACATAAAGGTGTTGCTTTCAAGGTAATTGAACCAACCTCTCATAATGGGGATTCAATTGCCTACCAGAGGAAAGTGGCATAACGTTTAAGTTTGTTTTATTTTCTTACTTTAACAGTTTCTAACAAATTAGTGATTGAAACGTCAAATTGGCGTCGATTTTTGACACTGGTTTTCGAAATATCCATAAATATTCTCCAGAAGATCTAGAGCTTTATGGCATGGGAATGTAAGTTCTTATTGCTGTACTGTAACTGGACAGTCATCAGTATTTATATGTGGTGCCGTGTGTCCAGTTTGCTTCTAGTTTCAAGCGTCATCGATTCATGAAAAATCGTATAAATATGGTACAAGATGTACGGTTGATATAGAGGTACGAGTAGTTACATGAGTCAGTGATGTAAGTTGCATCTTATCCGGTGCATCAGCGGACGCAGCTTGCGCCGTGCCTTCCGCTGCACACAGACCAGTGCGATGCAGTGCTCGTGACGAGCGAGAAATGTAAGGGTGCAAAGCATTCCGTGCTAATGTTCGTAAATATATTACAGCGAGAAATATTTTCATTAACAATCAGTATGAAAGATGATTTAAACAAAATTGGCATATGGTACTGATATAGAAAACATAGAACGTCATAAAATACTGAAAGAATTGAACCGATACAATAAAGATGTGGAAAACAGACGCCTAACGCCACATGAAAGTGACTTCAAAAAGTTAAACTCCTAAAACTACCTATAGTATTATTTTCATGATGAACATACACTTTCATGTCTAGACAAAGCCGATGAGTACCAGCTTTGGCCACATCAGCATTACATAGCGTTAGATGGAATTGTGGTCAAGCACGGAGGCAGCTAGCACCTATTTAAATATGTAGATATTTAAAACTAAAAAAGTAAAAATTTTGAAAAAGACGTTGCTGATTTATTACGCAAACCTACACTGAGCATGCTTACTTCCGTTCTACACCAACAACAAACTGTCGTTGTGCCCCGTACTCCAGCTCACGGTCAATTAGCCACTTACTGATGTTCCACTATCACGCATCAACGTTCAAGTACTCACACGCGACTCTAACAAAACAATGGACTTCGTTTACGTGCCGCCATTTTGCGATGATGTATGTTTTGCAAATACGTAATTTGGGTGCGATTAATTGCTGGTTATATTGAAAGGTGCAATTAAAGTCATTCTTTGTGGATTTGTTTAATATCTTCCGACGAAACAAGACGTTTATCAATTAGATAAAATCACTTCAAATATGTATTTTGTACTTTCGTATAGAATGTTTGTGCAACCAGTTTTGTCTTGTCAATTTTGTGTTGGCATTACAAACAATGTGTCTTGTTTTTACAATTAATTTTTTATCTGAACTACGCAGGATTTCCCTGTTTTATAGTTTCAATGATTAGTTCGATCCACCTTTGAGGTTCTTTGTTATTAAATTACAACGTAGCTTTCAAACCAATTTGGATCGAACTTGGCTCAGACATTGAGTAACCAAATTACGTACAAGAGAATTCTATTACACGCATAGAACTGTCTAGCGTATCTGTGATAAAGGTTACATCATAGGGCAGTCACGACTAAACCTATGATAGACTGATGAAATCTAGTTCAGTAGAATAGTTATACTTTGTATACAAACGGTTAATTAGACGTAATATTGGGATGAAAGCTATCGATTTGGAACTTAAATCTACGTTATTGTTCCTAACTAACATGTACAATTAATTTGTACTTAGGTTTTTAGGAATTGTAACAGCATAACAATGTCCACAGCATTATACGAGTAAACATATCATTTCCTTCACTTTTCAGGGCTTAAAATATTTTCGTATACCATGCATACAATATTGTAGATTACGACTTTCATATTTATGGGTACAAGGTAACAACGCATGGCGCGGAATCTTATAAGGTAATCCCGCTATCACAGAGTCCTCGACTTAATTAGTATTTTTAAAGCAACAAAGTCTTGATCGTGTGCTTCATCTTGATAAGATCCAAGTGCGGAACTAATGCATCAAACATGAGGTGACTTTAGTGGCACAGCAGAGGGTTGCTGGTGAGAACGCGGCTAGACAATTGTTGTGTGGGAATTGTGCATCGGGTACTCTTATAGAGAGAGCCGTGACCCTGCTTCTTATGATTTCTGATTGCCTGGTACCGGTCAGGCTCTACAGTGTACGCTGATTGAAGCATTTACCCAGTTATACATACCGATTTGTGTATCTGTTTCAATACTAGGTATGCAATCTATTGGTACATTACAAATTTTGTTTCTGCCAGATCACTTTGAAAGACACACTTCTAAGGGGCTTTATCTTTCAAGTAATGCATACATATTTAGCAATATACTCGTGTTTTATTTTTAAAGCTATATTGCATACAACAAATTGCAACCAAGATTATAAGATAATAAATATGTGCTTACTCATGAACGTCACAAAATATAAGTTCTAAATGACGTTTCAATGACAAAGGTCAATACTTTCTAAGTTCAGTTTGACAAGGCAATGGAGTTGGACTAGCTTAGTTAACTTCGAACAGATTTGAAGTTGAATTCATAACAACTTGAAGGTAATATTAATAAATCTATTTTGGAACTGATTCAGTTTTAAGATTGATTGCTCTAGCTAATGAACTTATGAATCACAACTTCATTGTTTTATATTCAAGTCAGATTGGCTAGCTAGCAATTTGCTTTAACAAATCAAGGTTTTATAAGTCGTAATCATCATCAGCTGGAAAATTGATACGTCTGAACACATGAATCTCCCGTACTCAATATTAATTGATCCTTAGTTGTAAAGTAAGTCTTACATACTGGCAGATAAGTGTCACCAATGGTAATATCAAGCCATATGCACATATGTACTTTTGATTATGCACATACTAAAGAAATACCACGCGTTGATTTATTGACAAGATTAATAATAATCATATACATATATTCAATTATCTATGCTGTACACGGCATCGGCATAAAAGATGAATTTGTAATCACATTGTGCCTTTAAAAATTTCCATACGAAATATATTATATATGTAGCTGAATGACAATATAAGATTCAAGACGCGCAACGAAGTGCGTACGCGCATACGATCCTTCTGCGTTTAGTATTCCCGACAAATTGCCTTTAGTGGCTTCAACACAATAGCCTTTAGGGTCAGAGACGGGCAATGCATCACAATTTGTACCTGTATGTACCTTAGATGTCGATTCCTATTTACAGTTTCATTTTACAATGGATGAAGTGAAGATAAAACGAAGTGAATACCATCGTAAAGAAGAAACTTGTTAGTCGAGGTGTTTAACGAATCCAAAGCTGCTAAATTGCATAATAAACTTCAAGGTTAAAACATATATAACAGTTTTAGGGAACATTTTAAAACGGTGATAAAGCTGCATAGCTCTTTAATACACATCTTTGTGCATGTAGACGATAGCAGGAGTATGCTAAATTGTCAATGCAAAATTACCTAATGGCTATTTAATAGAACAGCTATTAATCAAAGCTATAGGAATGCCGTCATTTACAATACTTAAGGCAAATCGAAGTTAATGTGTTAACGACAAGACTTAATACGAGAATGAATTACCTAGTTGGAATCATAAGTGTTTTGTATTCTTGTATCTCATTACGGCGTATTTTACAGTTAAGAGTTGGAAATAATAATAAAATTCATAAAGGAAAAAGAGAATAATATGAACCATTCCCCCAAAAATTCTTTCAAATGTTCTAAATGATCGTACAAAATTGATAAATAGTAATGGTTCATACAACTACAGTTTTAAACACTGAATATGAAACATACAAGGTAGTTATTAAAGAACATGACCAACAGCAATCTAACAGCACTTTGGCGACTATGTTACAGACAATTGTGCTTGTATCAGAGAGAGTAATAGGTCAATAGTAATGTTAAATGTCATTCTCTTGTAACAACTACAGACTTATGTCATTCTTATAATAAAACATGCCTCAAGTGTCGCACTACTCTTTCTATGTTTTCTGTTCCTCATTTGCAATAATAGGACTAAACAGTTTTATTATAAAAGCAAAACTTACTCTAAACAATGCTATGGTCGTAGCGCTCAGCTGCGCGGTATTGTCCACAGGTTCCCATTTTGCTGAGGAACTGGGTCTCGATCGAGGCAAGGTGTTATGCCTGACTCCTGCCACTGAACCCACAAAGAGCATATCCTTAGGAGGCAGCAGCTCTCTGTCTTTGAGGCCATCAATCTTCTGCTTCTGGATCGCCGTCCCTTTCGCTCCATCGTTGCTCTCTTTCCGTTTATACCGAAACTTAATCATGTCAACTGCACATCACTGTCCTTGCTTCCAGTTTTAAATACTTCATTCAAACTGTTAGTCTTCGCACTGTTAATAAAATATTTGTAAAGTGTCCGCGAGAGCGTTTATGGCAATAAGCAACCGAAACACGTACTATTGAGAAACTTTTCATTTGAATTCTGGCTGACTGCGATACGTTTAGCTATGTCCTGTCGCCACTTTTAAGGTCGATAAAAAAGTTTTGAGCGGGAAAACGACAGTTGTAGCCCAAGAAGGTAAGGTGACAGGTGGTCGAACCTTTATTGAAAGTTACTAACGAACTTTTTATGTCACTATCACTGAACTTTAAATTATATTATGAAACGAATACGAACTAATTTTTTAAATCTTTACTGGTTAGGTTCGCGCTGTGTACGGACGTCTTCAATAAGGCTTTGGCGCAGACTGGCTAAGACGCGGGGGAGGGATGTGAGGGGAACCAAAGCTCCACAGGTACCTCTATCTCCCAGGTACGCGTTTTTTTCTTATCTATTGTTACCGTAGCTCACGTGGGTTCTACGCCATCCTTCTCTAACATATTACCATGAACTATAGATCTGTCTTTGTCTTTTACGACGTGAGCCTTTTGTTTATTCTCTTGTTAAGTAAGCCTGGAGTAAAGTTACAGAAGTTATTAAGTTTGGGGCAACGGAACACGTGGTGGATTCAGCATGCTGGGTCTTTGTTGTGGAAATTACATGCTCATTGTAGTAGAGATAAGAGAGACAAATATCTAGAGTTAAAGCGAAATGTGTTTATGGCTTTGTAGAAATCTGCGAAGACGAACATGTGCACTGGGTTCTTTACCATTCTCTACAATACCGGCTGCAACAAAGCAATGTTCCCAGTATATTTATTCCTTTGCAAATAATATTTGTGTGAATTTGAAGTCACTTTTAAAGTGGCTAAAACTTGAATAGCTTTAACAGTATAAATGGACATACATTAAAACAGTATTTTTATTCCGAACGTAGCTATAGCTTGAAGATCTTAGTTACAGGATATTATAATGGCTCCACAAAATGTAGTAGTCAAAATAGGTAGGTAGGTCTCAGGGGCCATTTTGTATTCTTATATTAAAACTATCATTTAATTTTCGAATGCGGCCTTTATAACTCGTGTGTTTCTAGAGTCGTATTTATTTGCTCTTTGCATATTCTCTGTCACAATTAACCCTTTAAAGATATGCACTTGCACGTGCCTTCTCGCATCCCACGATCCATCCCGGAATGAGTCATATTTGAGGAATCCCCATAACGATCCACGACCTCACGTCATACTCATAAATGTAACAAAACAATAAATAAAAATACTTCGCGCCCTCAGCGTTCCACGACAAACTTTCACGAGCACCTCACCAGTGAGTCAGTTCGAAAGTATGTCGAAGATTGTAAAATATGCTACCGATTTCCTCTTGTGGGACTTGGTTTGAGTTCGGAGCCGTGATAGAAATAAAGGATAGAAGAAAATAGGCTAGTTAGCTAGAAATACCCTAGCGCGTAAATGACGTAAGTTTGAACTCACAGCTGTTTCGCGAAACCTGTGAAGGGTATGCGTGCCATGAATATTGACGCTCATTTTAGAAAGCACTCTAATCGTACCTTTTCAAATTCTATCAGCTCCAAAAATATTGGTTTCCCTGCTACATCGCAAGGGCATGAAAAGGACAACATGACTTTTAGTGCTGCCAAACGTAGGGGTTTAGAAATTACTTTCATATTCATACTCGTATACAGTGGCTTGGCAGGCAATTTTTTTTCGTCAAAGTTTTAATTTTATGCAGTTAAATATGGACGCATACAAGTAACTCCGAAGGTCCAATCACACCATCTTCATTCAATATGGCTGCATAAAGACCAGTCGTTCACCTTGATAACAAGTATTGAGAATATGCACGCATCATTATACAATATAAATATATAAGCTCAACACAATTCCAATGCAGAATCATATCCTTATAAGTATTTTATCAACTTCTATATATCGTGGGCGGTTCATTCATTTTCCTTATATAAAAAGTTCAAAGTTAGTAGCCTAGTTCTTAGAAAAGCTTACGCACGACTGGTTGGGCAACTCTTACGTGAAACGTGTGTGAGGGAATAAAAATGATTCACAAAACATTAAGTATGAGCTGTCATCGTTAAGAAACTAATATAATTTGAAATCGTTTAACAAGGCGTTTCCGCTTCTTATCTTTGTTTTTAAAGTGTTTTGTGGGAGAATGAATTAAGCTATTAAGTGATTTATTTTTTTAAAGCACGGTTAGAGTACGTTCAGATGCCAAAGCTTATTAAAAAGAATTGGAGCACAATTTTTAATGAAAATCGTTAAAGTATCGACAGCAATACACGTTTTAAGTAATTAGTAATTCTTATGGCCTCCATCCTCCTCCATCAAAGTTTCATACAAAATTTCTGTTGCCATAATCTTTTAGAATATGATAGCTGGATTTGTGTAGTAACTATCTAAAAATAGGACATCGGATTGAGATGTCGCGAAATGAGTATCAATAACGTACAACTTCACAGAGAATCACAATTTTCATTTTCTACACTTTTTTCGATTAGATAGACAAAGAAGTATGTGAATGCAATTTTCAAACTAGCCATTTTAGGAATTAGCCATTTGGCATTTAAGGTACTTGTTCAGACGGACAAAGTGAAACACCACTACAAACGAGAGCGCTGTTTTCAAAAAAACTGTATTGAATCACATCCGACCGTAGTATAATTTTCACAACAAAACCTTTATGAAATTCCAGAAATTAATAGTTTTGTGATTTTAAATAAACAAAGTTTCGTGCGGTTCCGTATTCCGTAGGAACTCGCAAGTCGCGTAGTCAAGTCTAGAAATAACCTGTCACCAGCAAAAACGACAAACAGGAAGGAGCCTTCCTAAGCAATAGGTTATTAGTTTTCAATCGCGAGCCGTGAGAGGTTCTCATATGCTCGCGACGCGATCCAGTTACTGCTGAACCTACTTCAGGCGTAACGGACGGTGAGAATTAGCTTGTTGATCACTTCCCGACTAATTAATGGATTATACTTTGTTGTAGATAAAACAAACGGACTTTTTGAAATAAAGACGTCTAGACAAGTTTTTTAAATAATCAGAATTTATTGAGAATACATTGTACGAGCTATGTATGAACTTTACAGTTTACAAAGAAGTTCACCGGGCCCTTGACCATTTGATGTACCCACACAACCTAAAATGTCAATCGTATAACGACGATTGCTGCCTTAAATCTGATCTCTACTATCAGACTAACATTTAATTGCATTCGATCACCAGTGCGTTCATTACAGAAATAAAATCAGAGACAAAGACTGGGCTTGTAATGTTGTATTACATAATCGATCGACTTACTTATCGATCTGGTCTTTCCTCTTGTTTCTGCTTTTAATTTCGACACTTCTCCGAATACGGCAGCCCATTCAAGAGGCGGATCTGTTCTGACGCTGTACGTTGCGTCAGGGACCTTGCTAACACGAACATTCATAGAAATGCTTACAAAACATGTCAATTTACTTACGCCCTTTTACGGATTTTTAAATGACACATGAGGTCTCTAATCAACTGTCCTTATTGAGCTTACGATGAATTTTATTTGAGCTACGCGTTATATTTTAAACTCTTTTATTTTTTAGTCGTCAGTAACAGTACGCTGTAATAAACCTGCGTGAACGTAAGCTTACGTATGTATCGGTTACGATAGTATCCAAGTACAGTTTAACTTGTAGCTGTCTCAATGGAAAGCATTTGTTATGGTTCAACTTTATCCTATAAAAAATTAATTACTTTTTTACGAACCACGTCAGCATATAAACCGCTCATAAAAGCTGTCATTTATTTTATGCCTAATTCTAAGATGCTCTCTGTGAGAGTAATATTTTTACATAGTAGAGGTATTTTCGTCAGTTGTTCCTCAGTCAGTCAGATTAACATAATAATAACTCGCACAAACCGCTTGAGTTACATACTTTAAATTTGGAATATCAATCTATACCACTAAGACGCCTCCTACTATTACGTATTAAAAATTGTACATGACTTTGGGCATGCCACCTAGCTAGGCCATAGGGTGACCCGATTTAGCTGCTGCTAGCCAGCGCAGAGCCTTTTTTTGCGAAAAGGAAATCTTTCAAAGATATTCGGCGCGTCGGGGAGAAACCCCGAATTATGCTGGATTTCAGCTAAAACTACTCCGGTGTCCCTCTCGCGTCATGTGTACCGAGTCCGGGGAACATGTAATTCTTCCGTGACTCAGCTAGCAACCCCACCCGTCTCTTCTCTGTGTACGATTCACACCAGGCGTTTAATCTTTTCCTTCTCTACTAACAGCATCCATTCAGCCAAACCCTACCTATACTCCCTACCCAACCTACCCAGACCTAACCAAACCTACCAAAAGCTTAAGCCAGCGCAGAGCCCAGTTCAGACATGTACATGTTCTCGAGTTAGCTGTGTGGTTTACAAAATCCAATGAAAGGTGTATTTTTCCAAACGACCCCTAACAATCACAGAGAGCTTCATCTGCAATTCTGCATGGATGATAAGATCGTCTTATGCTCATGGAACTGTGGCGGTTTCCTCAGAAACTGTACATTGTTAGTTATTCAGTAAACAATGCTCTCATTATCAGTTTAACCGGAACCATTTAATTCTGTTGAATTCGTTGCATCAAGTGTAACTCTATCAACACGATCACACATCAATCAAATAAACAACTCACCTTGTGCCGTTACGTTTAAGATTAGTTTTACCCATGAAGGAACGTACTTTAGGGTGAGAGGTTATTTGTTTGTATATCGTAAACACTACATAGTAGGAACTATGGTGCTTGAGTTGAATTAAATAGTAGACTATACGTAACTAGTATAAATGTAAAAAAAATTGTAAAAAAATTAATTCCTAAGGTCCGCTAATTTGAAAATGGAAGCGGAATTTCGTGGTATATAGCACAGACTAATATGGTATATAGGAAAGGTTTTGATTGATTGTATAGCATCACACCTTATGGATTTACTCTAACTCGAATGCCTTATTTAATAAAGGAATATTATATGCATAAAATATATCATATCATAGAAAGCTCAATGAAGAAACCAGTCGGTATTAAATTGTGTTCAATTTATTCCGTTCCAAGGTGAGTTATAAGTAAATAAATTGGAAAGCTCGCATCTATATGTGGAGTATTACTTATGTTGCGTAACTATAGTATGAGATATTATACTAAGTTGCTCAATATGAAGTACTTATCACCGCGCATGAGATGAATATATAAGGATCTCTGTCTACATAGTATGTTTGAATACAATGGTTGCTGATGTGTTTGCAACTTTGAATTGAGCTTCGCTTATTATATGATTTAGAAGTACACTATTACTTACGTACATATTTATGCAATATGTAATACACAAACTTTAATAAATGGTATTTTTTCAAGAAGTAATTGGCTCCTATATTTTTGATCGGAACACACAAGTGTTATTAAAACTGCTGTTTGGCGCAAGACTTAAGTTACACGGTGGTTGATAATCAGGTGGACATAGAAAATCGATCGAATACCACCAATCAAACCGAGTACTGACAGATACCTCTACTGGGAATCGAACCCTGGACCTTACAATTATTAGTCCAAGCGCGTAGTCATTACGCCACGGAGGCGGTACAATTTTAGTAAATTTTTTCTTTACAATCCTAGCGTCACCAATAACTTGATGAAGATTCAATAACGTTTTACATGTCTTCAGTATTAGGTACGTGACAATTTCTAAAAACGTTGTAAGGATAAGAATCGTTATCGCTTCGCCAGCAGACCGAGTATGACGAACTCGCGTTCGATTCGATTTCCTCCAGCTATTATCGGGCGTCGCAATCGATCGGTTCTACTCGGAACTACAAATTCAATTACGTTTTACACCGCAGCAATAACGTATTGTGCAAGTGCATTCGAATTGATTTGTTTATGACAGTTAGTGTTAGAAGAGTTGAGATGGGGATTTCCTTGTGAATGATAAGGAAGGAAGATATGAAAGGTGACGAGTGAATGCAGTTACGAATGCGATTGTAGTCGAAAGATATACAGTAGCTAGCAGCTAGTTGGTGTTTTGTGTGATAAAAAAGATATTCGTTAAAAGCTAATAAATAGCACAAAGTTAATCGAAGTTTAACTTAAAAATAAAAGCTTTTAAAAAATACAAAGTTAGCGAAAAGATAAATTATTACACGACAGTAGATGCTTTTTGGGATAAGACAGCTAAAATATGAAATGTTATCGTTCTTTTGTCCCTAGGGCTCCAAAATAACACTAACGATAGTCCTGTCTCTACTTATAAGGTTTCGCACGACTTGTGGGAGCAATTTGCAATTGGACGCAAGGACAATGGGACCATTTAAGACTCACTTTACATGCGTTGGCGGTTTGTTTGGCAAATATTCTGTGACATTTACTCATACTTGACTTACGAAGAGGTACAGACAGACTTGCTACACACAGTATGGCAGGCACGAAAGTGAGCAAGGCAATCTATTCGATATGAGGTTGCAAACGATATTGCTACAAAGAAATTCGACACCCATCGGTCAAATAGACAGGTAGGTCTATTTCAGACCCCAAATCATTTACTTTCTGGTTCCAATCGCTTGATATTCACTAAACATAACGATCAAGACGTTTGCATTGCAAACCTGCTTTTCGCAACACGTGTATCATATCTTTTGTCACTTCCAAAAGTAACATAGTTCAGTGGTTACATGACAAGTGCAGTGTTGTCGCTATAGTGTGGGTGAGACAATGGGGCTCACGGACCGTGCAATGGCCCGCAATTAGTGACGCATTGCACCAAGTGTGTTACCCATCATAATGTTACATTGTGACTAAATATTGAATATTCGTTAAGGTCATGCAAGGCAAGCAGATATGACACAATGTCGAAACGTTAAGATTTGTCGCTCTTATATAAAAAGTAGAGTTCTGTTTGTGAAGTGAAGTTGAAAATCACATCAAAATTTTTTTGGTGTACAGAACAGAATTTCATAGGATTTGCTATAATAATAATTGCTAAGTATGATAATTTGCCAATAAGCCCATTTTCATTACGACCAATTAATGAATTGCTCAACCAATTAATAACGATGCCATATAAATCATTAGGAAGGCTTTCTTAACAAAGGTTAGACTCGAATCATTCGCGAGAACCAGTACAGAAATCTATGTCCTTACTATTTTCGTTTCGGCTTTAATCTGTGACAATAAACTCTATTCGCCACACGATTTTGTCGCTATCGACAAAATAGATTGGACACGACTCAAAACACTATTTCAATCTAAAAATGTCGCAACCGCAGACTTCAAGTTTCTAGACTTGTAGTTTAACGAAACAGCTGTGCAATTCGTTATTCAGAGACGGCTGTGAAGAATTCAACCCTGAATTTACGGTTGCCTATTGCAAACGTTGTCGCAGACACATTTAAATTAATTAATGCAAGTATATTGAGACGCATACAAGGTAAACAAGTATCCAATTCGTTGAAGTCACTTCCAATATCCAATACACAAAAACACCACTCACTTAATTTAAACTACTAAATCCACTTCAACTATTTGATCACTTCTCACTGCGGAAATCCAAGGAGCTTTGCCCACATTGTTACACGATCGATAAAGTTTTCATTTATTGAACATATATAATATACAGTTATGATAACACGTCTGAGCGCGGCGACAGAACAGCGGCGTGTACGTCGGAGCGCAGTGACAGGCTGCGCGGGCGCATGTGCGCGACAAAGATAATCTCCGAAGGCTTTGGCGCCAAGTCCGACAGACACACGAGTGTGAGGGAGACAGTCGAGAGGCTTACGAGGGAGTCCAGCTACTATATACTTGGCTATATTGGTCTTTGTGTAAGCTCTAGCCTCTACAATTTGCAAATTTAAAGCTCATGCTAAGACAAGCAGAATGTCCTATTTAGCTTAGGCAGTTAGTGCTTATACTCTGGCATTTCAAATTAATTATAGTGTTACAAAATAATCTTTACAAAGGTCTTTTTAGTAAAGCTTGTTTAGTGACGCCACTCTTCTATAAAAAGTTTGTCTACGTTTTTTAGTTGTCTCTGTTTTTACAGCACGTGTTGGCAAACTACGAGATAACGCTATTTTGACCAGCCAGCCGTAAGTAACTGAACCAGTGTGCTAAACTGGATTGATCTATCTAACTATCGTTTAATAGATCATCGACCGCAGCGCAGACACTGCGCAGGGCTTAGCATGATCTAGCGCTAGAAAGCAAGAAGTATTTCTACATATACTAAATCATATAATTATGAATACTAACTATTTAATGGCATAATGACATTACTTATCTAAAGTTGAATTGTAATACATGGTTTAACCCATATTATGACTTAAATTAATTTCATATTAAAATGGAGCTTCATTGATCAGTAAAAACTTTGGCTAAGTAAGAATCCCAATTTTTTAAATTGCTTTTAGAAAGGACAGACCAAAACAGCTTTACAAAATAATTTTAATCAAGACGCTGATTGAAAAAGTTACAAAACATTAAAGTATGCAAATTGTTTTCAGATAAAATCAAGTCCTGAATAAGATTAACGCGCGGAAAGAATAAGAAAGTTTGCGGAATTCACTTTAAACGAGTTCAATCAAGGATATACTTGATACATCATTATAACATACAATGAAAGTTTCTTTAACATCGTTCTTCATTCTACCTAAGATTACGAATATCTTTAGGTTTAGTTCGCACCTGAGAGAGGCTTTAGTTTAAATATACGTTAATTTGGTAGATTTTTATGTCAAGTGTCGTAAAAGTCAAGTAAGGGCAAATTCCAGAATTTTCGTCTTCCTGGGGTCACAAATCTGCCCGTAAAGCGTTGTGATTATGTTAAATCAATGGATACCGCTCTGATACTGATAATACTCGTATGTTAATAAAGATACATAGACCGTCTCATCTCACCTATAAAGTCACATCAATCTCCGAGCGCTAAACAGATTTCATTTGTTTTTTAACACTCCACATTACGCAAGCGGTAACAGTACACTCTCATATCTAAAACAAATGATAAGTGTGAGAGAGAGGTCAAACCCCGGGCGGACATGGGACCGTTCATTTCTGATGCCTTGAAATAAACGTGCAGACTTGACTATAGGTACCGTAGATTATAGAAAGTTGATTTATCTCCATCCCATTCATTTTCATCAAGATTCATGAAAGTTACACATATATTACATACTACATTAATACAAATTACACATATGGGTAAATATAATTTAATTTATTTATAATTTAATTAAAAATATCAGAAAAAATTAATTACAATACAAATTACTTATAACCAGCCCGATCGGTTGGGCAGCGTGCCCAGGATGCTGGCAGCGTTACCTCGCTGGATAGCTAGGCTGATCCTTTGTCGGAGGTAGCCACTTCTCTCTTTTACCACCTGTGGACTCCAACAGGCGGCTAGACAGGTCGGACACAAGTCTACGTGTATCCGGACTCCAGGGACCCTAAGTCTCCACTCCAAACGGCACAAATATATAACTCTCTCCGAGGATGCTATATTGTATATTCGAATTTATAATGTTACTGTAATATGGTGATAATTGACCTGACTCAGCGACGCCATTAATATTTGTCACATAGGCAGCTAAACAAAAAACTGCAATCTTGCTAAAATCAACAATTACACAATACCTTCTATCTATTATGTATCAATAACTTGTTGATCAACACAATATATAGAGGTAATTATCCAGCACACAATAACCGACTAATTAAGAATATTTTTAATACCACATCATTTAAGTTGCGTCTCAAGATTTGTTTTAACCGACTACAGCGAAGCTAAAGGAGGATTACGATTTTTGCAATCTTTGTATGGATGTATGTTCTCGTGTTAACCACTTGTTGTATTTTGACGAAAGAAGATTCGTGTTATCCGCGTTACATAGAATTCAAAATTGCGTCCTAAGGCATACAGTGGTACCCAATAATAATAATTTAAGATTAAAATATCGCTTCTGGTAAGAAATGAAAGGTCTTGATTTAGAAAATAACTCTCTATATATAACATATACGAGTAAGATATACATACATATAATTAAACCCTTGAAACCTTTTATACTACTCTTGAAGTCACGGTAGTCGAGTAAAAAAAAAGATAGACCAACGCTTAGCCTCAATCTCACTTAAAATAGTGACGATGAGGTCGACGATGTTACGCGTTGGACTAGACTAGAAGGTGAATATTTACTCTTCTTTTGAAGATTCCCAAGTTGTATTTTTCAACTTTCTTCTTGTACCGCGATGGTCTTAGGAAAACGTCTTTCTTTCCTTTTAAATAACACATAATTTACTCATCCGTTTCAGTTTATATGCTTCTTCTTAAGCACCCTGATAAGCTAGTTGTTATCATTATAAACACAAGACTAAAGTACACACTTGTCGCGTTTCCTCTGCTAACGGAGCTTAATGATAAAGCTTATCGCTAACGGGTATGCCGTACTTAATTACTTAACTCTTTCCAACGTAGAAGACTTAGGTGTGCTTGAGTTAAAAGCTCAGTGGAGAAGAAAGCAGGGCACTCATAATTATAATCATTGCATACTAATAAATTAAGACTAGAATATTATTACTGTTAAAATATTTGTATGTAAACTTTGGCTAAATGTGAGATCTATAATTCAATTTATTCGACCATCTGAAATGTACCATATTCATCGCAAATAAGTCTATCTCATTTGTGTCAATATTATTCAAACTAATTGACATAGCTAATAGTAATAATAAAAACAACAGCTCACAATAGTAAATTGTTCCGATAGCTATATGGTATCTTTATCTTCTTTATGCCTATGAAACAGTATCGTGGCTAGCTGACTAACACAAAATGCACAACCTAAACTGGTGGACCTATGGATTTGAAATTTGGAGGAAATATCCACTTCTTTCAGCGGGGCGAAAAGAGGCAGCATTCGTGTGAAGTAACAATCACTTATAAATGACTAAACGAATATTGACGAAATTTGAAATAATACCGAGACTTTTCTTGAGAAACTTGAGACATTCCTTTTTAATGCTTTTTTAATTTTCAAAATATTAGATGATAAAGAGAATTAAATTTAACAAGGTTAGACGTTACAAAATTAAAATGAACGAGAGAATCTTTAATTGTATTTTATAGAAATATGAAACACCGAAAAGTATTAATATACGATATTGAAATTTTCTGTATAACTATCTCGCGATCTATCTCTTTATATCTATCTCAAAGTTGACTTTATTTTTAGTGTCGTTATTATTAAATGTCTAATAGCTGTCAAATATAATATATATTTCTAAAACGCGCTGTGGAAAACACATTACTTTTAACATAAATATTACCCTAGATGAGTGTTTTTCTATCTACTAAGATTGATGTATTACTTTACTGTGAGCGGTGAAGCGGTAAACCGAAGTAATGGGCAATCCATCATTTTGTACCAAAGTCGACGCCTCTAAACGCGCTCCCACCACAAATTAACAAGCTATGATGTCGAATCAATATTGTCATACTCGTATTAAATAGCGTGACCATGAACTTATGGTCGACTAAGATTTGTGTATTGAGGTTAAATTAGGGTTGATGAATCCACAATCAATTTAGTTTCATCATCATCAACAGCCTATATATGTCCCCACTGGAGGGGCTCAGACCTACTCTCTTACAGAGAGTGTATAGGCCATAGTCCACCACGCGGGCCCAGTGCGGATCGGCGGACTTCACATGCCTGTTCAAGACATGCAGGTTTCCTCACGATGTTTTCCTTCACCGTTAAGCAATCGGATAATGTACTTGAATTGAAAAACAACTCATAGGTATACGGCTGGATTCGAACCCGGAACCCTCAGATTGAGAGTCCGCGCCTTATCCACTGCGCCACCGACGCTACTAGCCAATTTAGTTTATTCATTCACTAATTAACATAGCAATTTAATCCAGAGAAAAAAACGCGACGTAAAATTAGTCTAAGCCAACTATACTCGTTTAAGGCGTTATTCAAAATTTTCATGAAACGATTAGATAATGCGCTTTTCCGAAAGAGTTAGATTAATAATAAATAGTTAGTCATTGTCGTCAAAAAAGGTTTGTTATAATTACCAAAATGAAGTTAAATGAACAATTTTGACTTTGAATACAATATCATTGGCTTAAGTGGCCCTGTGTAAGGTTATGTTCGAGTTTATAATAACAATTGCGGTCGAAATGGCATATGGAACTCAAAATTGAAAAACAGATGTTAGAATTACCTGTGTCTTTTCATAATTTAAAAAATAAACAATTAATTTCCAGTACGAATTCAGAGAAATGAAGTTGTCAAAGATTGGTTTTAACCTTTTTGTTACTTGAAAACATGCTAAACGCTTTTATATAAAAACTTTTTGCATATGAATTTCTTATGAAGCCGTGCAAAAAGATAACAAGTCAAAACAGGGGTCAAATCAAGTCAATACAACATCGTTTGTGTCGATTGACAACCCTGTGCACTCGTGTATTGTACATTCTGTATGCCTCGTTAGATTGCCACAACCAACCGTTGCTCAGTTGCTGTACTTTTAAATGTCAAAAGTTCTCAATTCACATGGTTCGGCTATGCAACATAATAACAGAATATCGCAATTTGCTACAAACGTGTGTCTATAAAATTATTGCCTTTTATTAATAGTTTAAACTAGTAACACTAAACATGCATGCAAAGACACTTTGTATATTTCCACAGTTAATTGTGGTTAAAAAATGTTAATAAATGGTTTAAATGGTTTAAATGGTTTTAATTGATATAATCTCCTTTTATAAAGTACATACTCGATTTTTCCGCGAATTTGTCTTCGTGGAGTCAAGAAATTATCTATATATATGTATTATGGCCCACTATAAAAAGCCTAGAACGCCTCACCAAGTCTCTATGTCACCGGCTATGTTAGAGTCACACTTCATCACGATTGGTTATTCATTATCAACATTCTAACAAACATTCGTATTTGTGATGTTAGTGTGATTTTTTGTATGTGTGGTTTCGGGTTTAGAATAGACCCTCATGACATCTAGTGGGCGATACAAAGCGACTAAGAGAAAATCTACTTCGCTGTATAATATTAACCACTGACATCGAAAATAATTTTAATTAAAAAAATTGGGGAACAACCTTTCCGGTTAAGGTATTTAAGGTAAAATTTGAACAGTTTATTTCAAGAACATTTTCATCGTAATTATTTTTTATTTGGTGCGCTGTATCATTGAGCAAGTGTCTGGGGGCGCATTCACCGTTGCGTCTCTGAACTTATTCTGACAGAGGAATCAAACGATTCCGTTTTTCAATAGTTTATGTTTCAATTTTTTCTTCTTTCGATTTTAATATTGCTAAAATCACGCTTGGCAGGGAAGATGATTATTGCAGTTTATTTTCGGTGTTGGATGCTTCTGCTGGTCAACTGAACTACTCACGGCAATTAGCTCGATTTGATAGAGAACTCGTTATTTAATAAAATTGAATCCGATGTGAAATTGCTCATTCATAAAAACTATATATGATGTCAGTCATATAATGAACAGTAAATTATTCAAAGCAAAACAACAATCATGTATAAATGAAAACAGCTAGCACATAACGTGCGCTGTCGGAAGCATGTTCACGGATGTTGTTGGCCTGAGAATTGACTGACAATGCCTCGTTTTTGCACAAAACAATTGTTACAGAATAAAACTTAAATAGATCTTTCATATTAAGATACAAAAATATGTAGGTAGGTGTAGGCCTAGGAGGTCTCTGTTTCCTCCCTATATTCGTGTTAATCATTTCTAATATGATTATTAATTTAATCAATTATCCTATAGGTATAGTCTTCGCGCCTCACCGGGTGAGCACATCTTTGAATAAAATCATAAGAATAAATATAGTCTCAAAGTGAACTTCATTGAACTTTTAAATACACGAGCTATCTAAAGGACCGGGCACTTCTTGATAATGAATTAAATACTAAGGATAAGATGATTAATTTTCAATCGGGTATTGGAAATTAATAAGCTTCTGAAAATCGCTTTCTTAATCTATAAAAAGCAGTTACGAAAATAATATTGCCATTGCTTTGGGGTTGCGAGTGAAAAGGACTACAATTATTTAGGCTTTCATATTTAGTCTAGGAACAAAGAAAATGTTATACAATCGAAGTTGTGAGTATGCATCTTGATGTAAGATATCTGTGTTGTGGAGTTTCATAAGACAAATAGTTTTAATAAACAATTGTACAATATGTTCATAGTTGCATTTGGTTTGGAAAAAGCATAGCATATGTGGCACTGTTCTGGTTAGGGGCTGAATATACCGCATGATGTGAAATCATGCAAGAATCAAATTATGTTGTTGCATGTGTGTGGGCTTTTTAATATAACTAAAAGGTATTGTTATTGTTATAAAAGGTTGATCAAATACAATAATCTAAAGTGTTTATTGATATATATTGTATAAGATAGGTCCAATGTCCAACTTCAGAGTTCATTTCATACTGTTTGTATGTAACTTTTAACTTATCATTATCGTCAGCTAGGAAACGTCCACTGTTGGACATAGGCCTCCTCCATGGTATGTCACATTGACCGGTCTCAAGCCACTTTTAAAAAGTCCAGCGACTTTTAACTAGGAAACATCTATTGCATTTCAAATTTAGAACAAAACTAGTTAACAGTCCCAATAAAAAAGAAACTTCGTTGTCGTTTATAACAGTGTTTGTAATTGAAACATTTTATAACAAAAACATGGAACGAATTTCAGTTTCCTCTTTCCAACAGCTATACAAAGAATACGTGCTGTTAAATTATAAGGTGACTCTTAGCAGAAATGTCAAAATCGGGCGAAACTTTTGTGCTCTGTGAATAGATGGGCTATTAACCCGAGTCACAAAGCACTACACCTGCGCTTGCGCACAACGTTCACACGGCAATAAAATACGAGACCCAAAGAGTGGTCAGTCGTTGGTTAATAGTAATGTTTATAAAAATTCTACATATTACGTGACATTATTCAGTTGCATTTACTATTAGATTGAATAGGAATGGATATTTGTCGTCTTGCTGAGTTTAACCATAATTGCGTTGTTTGACATTCCGATAACACACCCCCCGTGCCGCTACCATACCCCAGGAACCGACTGAGTTAAGCGCTAGACCTGTAGTAGAATATTCTACAAATTATCTAAGCATTATTATCAATTTTAAAACTACCAATATTGATCCGTTAAATTCAATTGTGCCAAACTAAGTATGATGCATTCCAGACAAATCAAAACACACAGATTACATAATAAATGTAAATATTCTAGCAAAAAATGTTTTACTTCTTACTTACAACCTTAAGGCGTGGTTAAAGACACACTTTGATTAACATGATTTGAAACATACATAAGGAAATGCAGCTATAGTAGAACTAAATAGCTACGCAATGAATCTCCTACTTCAATCATTCCGCAATTTTCCATCAGCTATCTGCACACAGCAAATTAAACGCACGCCGCCTCAAACAGGATGTTTAGAAGATAAAATTACGAGGAATAACGGGACAGATAGCATTAACACTTAAGTACATAAAAATTTAAACACACATCCAAAATGGCAATGGATATCTAGGACAAACGTTGTTTATACGCCATTGTGTGATGCAAGCTTTGTACAGGTGCTTTGGTGATGCGGTGCAGTGTGTGTTGAATACTCACACACCCTGACATATAACACAACATCTAGGTATTTGAATAATAATATGGCTAGACTGAAGCTCCATAAAGTATCGACTAAAGCTATACTTTATTCCAGAAGAGACTGAATATGATATTTGGTCAGTAAATAGATTTAAACAGCATCATAAGTGGATTTTTCTGCTTATGTGCGACAAGATAAGAATTCTAGGGAACAAGGACCAATATGAATGATGTTAGCAAAGTGTGAGGTTTTCCTTAGTGAAAGTGCCCCGATTCATAGTTTGTTGTGAGACTAAAGTCTTGGTGCGAAAAGTTTCTAATATAATCTGGAATTAGGTAGAATGTCGTTCAATATTTAATAATTCTTTTGTTAAGAATCAGGCGGTATACGCGTTTAAAGTAGTTACAGATGGGTTGTTATGTCGCCTTGTTATTTATATAAACTGGATCTGTTTAAAGTTATGTATTTATGTATATTCTTCAAGAGTTTCATTGTTTTGTAACAAATTAACTAACCGTGTTTTCTTTATTCTCATTCAATACTTGAACTCTATAGCTGGGGTTTGAACTCTATAGATGAAAATAACAACTTTTCGCTTCGCTTATCGCTATATTTAAGTTAGGGGCTGTAGTTGATGCTTTCGTATGTCATTTTTTCACAGCGAATATATGTTCGTAATTTTTGTAAAATGCTCAATTCTTTTAAATTTTTAAGATTACTTACTTTTGCCTGTGATTTGGTCACAAAAAGACGTAAAGTTATCAGAAACTCACATTCAAAAATTATATTTGTGTGGATTAATAATTATATTTATTCGTGTATTGTTTTAGTTATTGTTTATATGTAATAGTAGGTTTGCCTTGTTACATATAATAAACATCATATAAGAAACATCCATACAAAAGAAACATGCAGTCCAATTGAGAAGCTCCTCCTTTCCAACCGACTTCAAAAAAGGCGTAGGTTCTCAATTCGGCTGTATATCTTTTGTATTTTTTGTATGTATGTTACGCGATAACTCCTCCAATACGAATCGATTTTGTGTATTCTTTTTCTGTTTGTTAGAGCATACTTACAGATGGTCCCTTATAAATTTTAACGGAATTGATGAGATCGAAGATGATTGAGAAAATCAACAAAAATCAACATAAATCAAAATTCTACCTTTAAGGATGACCATTTTAGAGGATCAATGCTGTAACCGTTACGGGAAGTTGAAGTCGGTTTTTAGTTCTGTTTGAACGCGTTAATTATTTGAAGTCGGTTTAAAATGATGACAGCGGCGAGGCAAAACTATAAATTGTAAAGTAAATATCCTTGACTCATAGATTGTTATGTCCGTCCAAACCAAAATCATCTCGCCATACACCAATATTAAATGTACCTTCAAACACATGAGGTGTGCCATTGACCTGGTTCGCGCACTTGTTCATTTCACCTGAGACCAGTTCGCCCAAACCTGAATCGTTTTAAATATTTATAAAGTAATTAATCTACAGCGACAGGTAATTATTGATACAAGTCGGTGGAAGCGTGCGTGGGGTTTAGACTAAATATCTGCATGTTCAGTACTATTCATGTTGGTAAGCTGTCATCTCACTCGATAAGTAAATCACGCGGTATGCAACTCACGAGGTTCATGAAACTTTGACTCAAACAATCTCAGAATACTTCTATTACACAACACGTGTACCCGATTCATACTACTCCTCCGAATTTTTAATTAACAGGTAAGCAGAGCCATCCAATGGTATTATTAAGTTCAAGAAAAAGATTTAAGCTAAACTACATTAGCTTTGCGCCATGGCGGCTAGCTGGCTAGGTAGGTAGCCAAATGAGTATCGTCATTCCTTGGACAATCGAGGTCTGGGTCCGATCGGCTCGTACAAATGAGTTCCAATTTGTTATTTGGAATTTATGTACGAATGATAAAAATCATTACATTTGCTTTTCGGAAAAGGAAAACATCGTGAGGAAACCTGCAGACTCCTAAGAAGAAATTCAAAGGTGGTGGTGGAATATACTCTCCGTAGGAGAGTAGGCCTGCGCCCCTGCAGTTGGGTCTTGTACATGTTGATGATGATAACATTAGCTTTTGGCTATTTCTGACACATTCCGCATCAAATTAAATTCAATGGTATAAACGGTGGTATTCCATATAAAAATTAAGTTTTATATATTTGTTATATTACTGTGCCATGGACAAGGCCTATGTTTAGCAGTGGAGTGGACTTTTACCGTCTGATGAGGATGATACCCTATACTAAAATAAATACGTATAAGAATAAGTATCTGAACATCACCTAAGTGCCAACTCATATTTGTAAATATTTTGAACATTTTCACATTAAGAATCTTAGTTCCCAAACCAATTCTTTGGACATGGCAAATGTATGCAAACAACAAAAGAATTCGTCAAATAGGCAGTTTCTAAACAAAAACAATTGCCTCGTCCAATTGTTACTACAGTAGATAACACCTATAGAGATAATGGTTGGAGCATTTTGCATTCTACTAGTTGGCCTGGCCTGGCCACTCTCCGGTTGAAGGTTGGAGGCAGTTGGCGCAACTTAACCAAACATTATATTTCTCGGGCCCGAGGTGATGGATAATTTTTCCATTGTTTAGACAGTAAATGCTGTTATGTTAAATTAAATAGAGTTGTTAGCCAGCTCTATATTTCGATGATATTTTGTGAACAATTATGAATTATGTACTTTCATACATATTTATTGTAATGGAATATTAAATTTCAAATGAAGTAGAGAAATGGACTTGTCACTAAAGTCCATATATTGAATTTATAGTCCAATTTTATAAATAAAATGTACAAAATTTGGTAAGTAGATATAACAATAATTAAATACTTAAAGAAGGAGAAATTTAAGGAATATCTGTATAGTTTTAGTGCGAAAGTTCCATTTCTTTAGCAAGAAATTAATCGGAGATTGTGCTAACAAGTGCCAAAGTTTCATAGCAATAATCCTAATCTAGCATTCGATGTATACGTAATGTCTGCTTTTAGTGTGTGTTTTTTTCAAGTTTAACTTGAACCGGTTCTAATTTTACATGTATAATGCATTTAGCCTTTAGCTCACCTGACGGTAAGCGATTAAGGCTGAATGGAAAGGGTAAAGGTAACCCCCACCCTCGAATCGAACCCGGGACCTCCCATTCCCGGGGAATCCTGTAAAGTCATATTTCAACGAATTCTGCTGCACTGTCTTATTAATTTTCAGCTTTTGCCTTAGAATAATTGTACAATAAAAGCATATTTCGTCACCGTAATGCGACAAAGCATTCACTAAGTAAATAAACGTGATTCTTCGCAACCTTACCTCACCACCGATTTGCGTGAATCGTGGAATACTAAGTATTACAAAAACAAGATTTACATCACAGCAGCAGGCTAGATGACACCAATATTACAACTAATGAAAATGAATAGAAAATGGCATCTTACACAGACCAAGACAAAAACCAATGAAGCAACACATCTTATATTTAACTACAAAGCTCAGATCCCGTCAAATGCGACTCGACTTACATCCTAACTAAATGTGTCATACCATTACTGTCAATTTTAATACTTATAATTTTCAATACTGTAACTTTCAAAATACATTAAGGTAATTCTTTTTTTTAAATTTAAACTTCTCTAGATCTCTATTCTATTCCAAATTTTATACATACAAAAATATTGTTTTATCCTTTTCTGTCAAACATATAAGTCTACATTTGAATTCGTCATTCATAAGTCACAGCACGTCGATTGCGTCGTGGCGATTTATAAGAGTGAGATTGTTCATCTGTGTGTACTTATGATGTGGATTGTAATGGTGACATGCAAAGGATAAAATAAAATTTTGACACCTAAATCAAGCAGTATGATCCTCCGATGAAACACGATTTAAATTCGTATATTCAAGACCCCTAGTTTCAATAGAGCAGTTCTAGAAACAACACTATATGGCTCATTCTCGAGATCCTCATAGATCTATCTAGCCTGTGTCACCCAAATCAGTAAGTAGAGGTGCCCCAATGATGGATGAGAAATGAGAGTGTACATATACTTTTCCTTTAGTCTAAAGCAGCGATTACGATCGTGTGTCAGATGGCAATGACACGCAACGGTGATTGACATGCGCACGGGCAACCACCACGTATCGACGTAAGTGACAGATGCCAATAAAGGTCTGTTTGAATCAATCGTGATGGAAAATGACTAAGGTCATGATGAATTTGACGTTAATTAGAAAGTGTTAACTTGTTCACTGAAATAGGTGTCCGAAGAAGTCGGATAAAATCTTGTGGTTTAAATCCTATCAAAAGTAATTTTACTGTTAATATTTTAATGTCCGAATAAATTAATGACATGTAGTTTGTAATTCAGCTAGGTAAATAATAGTTCCCTTTATTCGTTCATTACGTTTTAATTCTCATTTAGCAGAAAAGTTCCCTAAAAGAGTCACAAAAAACATTTAAATTAACATTGTACCACCTATTTCCATAATAAAGAGTATTCTATTCTATAAATTGGATTGATTACATGTTGAAGCATTGAACGAGTAAAATAATATGCTCCCACTCAAAGCGAGTTTCACAAGATTCGAGTTCACAGTTTCCTAGCTACACTAGCTCTATAGAACGGAAGAGTATGCCGTGCCTAATATTTGAACATGTTTTTATAACATACAGATTACTATAGCAACACTATTTTAAGTGTAATACGTTATCATCGCAATAAGTACATCAAAAACCTCAAGACAGAAACAGAAATATCAAGTCGAAATCAAGAGAAATCCATCGTCAGCTCAAAAGCGATCTGTCCACCCACGGCCACCGGCCAGGGCAGCCCACGGACGAACTATGACATCGCTTCGGTAGTCGTCATATTAATCAGCCGGAGTTATGGTTGCAGACACTCGTAATGTTACAAAAACAAATGTTACTCAGACAGCATTAGGGACGGAAATTAATGTTACGTTCAAATTTTAGTGTTTTTACATAACATAAATAACAAAAATTGTTTATGATATGGTAATCTAAAGATAATAAATTACACTGTAAGATGCAAATTATATTTCAGTTAAAATTGTAGAAATGCTTTTAAGGTGCCATTAGAACAAAGGCGTTTGGTGTAAACGCATTTGATGCTACGTTACCTACCAGCTTCTTATTCAAACATAATTAATTGTTCAATACAGCAAGCGAAAACCACTGTTTTCATGATGACGTTATCAGCGACGATGAAATGCAGCAACATATATGTGAAATTGAACAAAGAAAAGACATGCAAGGAGCCGCTAACAAGTACAGCAGGCCTCTGAAGATTGGTATGAAAAGAAATGTCAATGGGAGACAGAAGCAGTGGCGGGCTAGACACTTAACAAATGTGCCCTAAATCACACGAAGGGCTCATCTGCCAAGATACGAGTAACATAGCCAGTAACTCAATAAATAGTAGCTTGTGAGACATTTCCTGTACACTTATCATAACTACCATCAGGTGATATGAACGCAAAGTGCAATGCAAATGTATTTTAAAATGCATCTCGACTTTAATTCGGGCAAAAAATCCTTCCATCACCAATAAGTACAAGCTTATCAACAATGAATAAATTAATTACATTCTTATTATGAGTTCATGACAACATTAGTAAAGAGACAAATGCTACGAAGGTGTAGACAGACGGTGGGCGCCAGATAGTCGTGTCTCGAGCACTTCGTGACCGGTCCCGTACACGTGGCGGCCGTTAGAGTCCCCTACCTATCGAGTCCCCGATCTGCATGCGTTTGGTATTGCTAGTTTCCTTGTTGAGGTAGAAAGTTGCCAGCTATTACGTCACAGACACTGTCTTTGTTTCTGTTAATGTGATTTAAATTGTTTAGATTTTTTGTAACAGTTGTGGTTTCATTTTAATGTATTTGGTAACGAGTTGCAATGGTATTAAAATAATGCAAGGTGATAATGATAATGACAATTAAGAGTCGTTACATGTAAAAAATAATATCATAGAACTTGATGATGATACAGACAAATTTAAAAAAGGTGAAACGATAAAATGTATGATCGGAACAGTGCAGTTAAAACGTGTCACCAAACCATGTAAGTATTAATTGTAAAGGAAGAAGTCATACAAAACTGGTTTCGTAAATTAACCTTAGTGTCTGAAGAGAAGCAAGCGCAGCATGAAGCCTCCAGTGATCGAGCCGATGGCTATGTAAACTTTGCTAGCTAGCTTAGCTATACAGCTTACACATAGCTTACACAACAGTGCTTTTTAACACCGTTTATATCATTTTTCTAACAAACAAAAAGGTTAGTCAGGTTCAAGGCCCGATCGTTCATATGACGACGTAACTGTCGTAAGCAGTTATCGTAAAGCCAGCCGTCCATGGCGTGGCGCCAACAACGACCAAGGAGGCAGTGCACGCCCACAACAGCAATAAAATCACTAATAAATCGTTAATTAATTACCAAAGCCTGATCAGTCAATTTGCCGTAAAAAGGGTTTAACCAACGAGTTGTTTATGGAGATGAATGCAAGCCACAATAAATTGACCGGAAATGCAAGGGAGAAATAAACTTCTAAATATTAGATCGGTCCATGTCCATGTCTACAAATAGGCGGCAATCTTATCATAGATATTTAAGAAAAACAATATTTACCTATATATTTTAGTAGAACTCACTAAACAAAAAGTAATTAGTAGCTTTTCATTGTACTAAGCATTTGTAATATAACTTATATTATTTGAATATTGGTAATTAAAATTTAATACTGTTTAATTTATTGTTTATTTTAATATATTTGTATTTTTTCGTATGAAACAAAATCATAAAAATGCATTCAAGCCCCTTGAAATAGAATTATAATCATTAGCCAGAGAGCGTTCACTGCTGGACTTTACTAGGTCCCACTCCAAAGTAGAATACAATTGTCATGCTTCTAATTAGTAAACTGTCTTAGTCACAAATATATGCGTAAGTTATTTAATCTGTAGGCCTGTCTTAATAATATGGTAGGATTGGTATAAATTTTCCGACCCAATTGACGCTTGCTAATCGTTGGACAGTGGGCGAAAGCCTTGTCCGTAACGACGAGGTGGGAAGCGAGTGGGTTCAACTTTAAGCCTGGTATGAGATTATAGTTTTTTGGTTTACGATTGTGGTACGAGATTATAGGTAAAGCCTTAATCAAAGTAACAACTAATTCGTCTAGGCGACCCGGGCGCTACCATAAAAGTTTAAACGACTTATTTCATTATAGACATGCTTAAAAATTTAATAAAGAACAATATATCAAGAATAAATTATTACCCATGAAGATTAATGCAGTATTTGTTCTGTATAGTTAGTTTTTTCGACGAAAAAAAGAAATTTCATTTTTAAAGTCACATACAAGCAAACCTAAATTTAATATCCAAAGATTTAATGTTCGGTTTTTTAAATAAGCTTATTTAAAAAATATACGATTTTTATTTAAAAAAAGTAATATATTTTCATCACAATTTATATATTTGAAAGTTACGAGTACCTAATACGACAGGTACTACAACATTTGTACGTCCCGAATGTAGATTTATTGACCTTACACAAGTTCTAGATAAAATACGTAACACCAGTGAGCGTGTAACATATACTTGAAGGCATACTGGAAACCTACAATAAGGTAAACACATTTGGAGGAGACTGCAAATCATTCTATTGTTGCTTCTACGATGCACAATGGACAGGATGCTCTATTGCAGGACTGTAGTCCATTATCAAAACGCAGGTAAACGACCATTTTTTTGCAATAACCCCAACAACACAGTGGGTAATAGACCTTGAGGCGAGTGATATGATGATGTCAGGTTGGTTTGGAATAAGTACTTGTATTGAAGAACCAATATTCGTGTTCTAAAATCAACGATCGGTTGTTCCGTAGTAGCAAGCATTCATAATGTAGTGTGATATTTAATCAAAGTAACCAATCAAAATTGGAAACAGCATTATTGCCCTTATAATAACAATAACCACATATGGTCCTTTTGGAAATCGTCAAACCTGCGTGCCGGGAAACGTCTACCAGGCCGTCCCCCTACTAGGTGAACCGACGACCTGGTTATGGTCGCGGGGAGTCGCTGGATGCAGGAGGCTCGGGACCGGTCGCTGTGACGTACCATGAAGGAGGCCTATGTCCAGCAGTGGACGTTTCCTGGCTGATGATGAAGGTCCTTTTAAAATACATAGTTCCCGAGTCTGATTGTGAATCAAATAGGTATTGTCGTTTGTGAGTTCAGTAACAATGAAGCTCCTGACCAAACTATCGATAAAATCTGTGGACTCTATCGTAATAATTAGAACTACCAACTTGACATAGTTACTAAGAATAGCGGTTGAAGTCGCTGGCATAAACTAGTAAAATTTGTCTGCACTAACCTAACAGGAGCACAGATTTGTTAGAAGTGCATAATACCATATAACTCTGACGGAAGTGCGTGACCGGGACCTTATCTCATTTTATTCTATATCCGGTCATTACTGACTCACCGGGAAAGGGCTATTACGTAAATAGCAGGGCCAAAATGCCTAATTTGACCCTTTGAAGGAACAAAATTGGTTACAAGATTGAAACAACTCTTCTAGCGATAATTTTATGTCGGCAAACATATTACGGTGGGATATTTTTTGTCCAAGATGGTATTTAGCGTTAAAAATAGTACTCAAAAATCGGAAAGAAATTCAGTTATCCTATAAAGCGAGTTATTTAAGCTTAACTTAAACTTAAATATAAGAAATAGTGGATAAGTGTTAGTGTTTATTAGAACTCAAAATAAATATATACTTCGATGTAGTTGAAATTGAAGTAACGACATTTGACTGAACCAAAGGCGATGACTTAAAAATTATCGGGATTGGCTAAGACTTACAGTTGTCTCGATTTTATTTTATCTGATCGAATTATATGATTGGTTATATAAATTCTGGAAACTTAAAGTCATGGTTGTGCACCCGCGTTGAGGAAATTCTGACCCACTTCGCCAATTTCAAAAACATTCTATAATTCGAAATGAATATTAAGTTCAGTTAGATTCCCTCAACGCAAACGTTATTATCGTGATCATTACGTGATGCTCAGATTATTTATTATTACACTAATAGTTTGTCACTACTGCTAGTAAGTGAGAATCATCTCGTATACCTGCCTTTATGCATTTCCATTGACTTTGCTGAACCCATAAAGCTACCAGCAGTAAACACTGGACTCAGAAGTGTTGCGTTTGTAGTTTGTAGACGTATAGTATGACACGGCAGATCGCGGTGTAATCGAGAAGCAAACCGGTCCTGCAGCTGCGCGTGCGCTGCCTATATACTATACAGCGTATACGACTTGGTATTGTATGTAGATCTCTTCAGAAAGGGCGATAGATAGTCATGGAGACTGAAGTTCGGCGTTCGGCGCATTAATGTCGTTTGTCTTGCGTTAATAGTATTTCTGACGTTTATACGACCAATAATGTTAGCTGGAGAACTCCATAATCCACAACTAATAACCTCAACATAGCACGATTTGTCATTTTTCATCTCGCATGATGGTAGGTGGCGATAAGGCCGAAGTATCAATTTCATTACGTATTTCTGCAGGATATATTGCGTTGTAATTTGGTTTTAATGCGATTATGTGTCATTGACAGAAGTTAGTAAATTTCTAAGTCGTTTTCAATACTAGACCTTATGCTGATTGATTTCAATATTTTCACTCGAAGACACTAGTAAAAAACTTAAACTGCATAGTTGACATTTCTATCTGCAACTACTGAACCTAGACTATGATTCGAAAATCGTAAAGCTATATCTTAATGCTTTTTATACGCTTTTATACGGTTACTAAAATGTCCAAGCACAAAACAATTGGTAGCTTTCATTTAGATCATTAATTTCATTCCCTTGTTTAGCGAACATATTTGCTGAAACATTATTTGTATGCGACCAGCGCCATCTACCTACAAACCAGTAAAGCTCCAAAGCTAACCTCGAGCTGCCTCGAGTAAACGAGCCGCGGGGCCTGCGTTCGCGCACGTTCTCGCGTGATTTGCCCACACGAAGGGATACAATGTACTCCATCAAATCACTATCACGATTTATACGTAGATCCTACGATCAATGGGAACAAATCGATCCCGACGATGTTTATACGGTTCGTTATTTTGTGTAACGATACGATACTTTTACAAAATTGGAGCAGTTAAACTTAACGCTTAACAATAAAGTAATTGAGAGTTTTAAAACAAAGAAAATTCAACGCTTTACTAGAACTGTCACATAATTTATTGGACGGATTATAATGTATCTTATTTTAATATATAAAACAAAGTCGGGTTTGTTCGAACACTTATAATACAAGAACGGCTTGTCCGTTGTTCATAGTTTTTGATGTTTTTGTATTTATCTTCGTCCCGAATAGCAGAATAGGTACTAAAACATGGGATAAATTCACAAAACAAATTTCATATTTTCATGCATTCACGACCTAACAGAAAGTTTTAAATGACTTGATTTTTTTGTAAAGGAAGGACATAGGCTCCATTTTATCCTGATCGAACGAGCAGCTCCCACGGATTACATTGTCAAGTCAGTCAGAAGCTGCGGGCAGATGCTAGTTTTTATTATTTGAGAAATGATGTTATGCTCTCCGAAGTGCTTCTATCTGATTGTTCAGTCCAATATCAAAAGCTCAGATATAGCTTCAGAGATAATGAACATGCAATCTCTCTGTGTTATAAATTGAATCAATGCACGTCAGATTATAACGATAATTAAAAGAGACTGAACGCCCTCAATCACACTATCTCTATCTCAAGACAGCGATACGAGGCTAGGGGATACTTTCACTATGTTATCTTGATATGCGGTCCCGTTACGTGAGAATTTTTATGTGGAGTCGTCAAGTTTGATATCCAAGATTTAAATATTCAAATAGGTATATATATTTTTGAAATTTGACTCTTTGATTTAATCGTAAACACTTTAAGGTGTCAAAATAAGTAATCATGCTTAACCTGCAGTTTATGCGTCCGTAAGCATACGAGTAGTAAAAGATTTCGTTTTCAGTGTTTTTAAAAAGCTGCAATGAATGACGTGAAACTTTTGAACAATAAGAAACTGAATCAATCACATAATATGTGTACATAAGTATGCACATAACATATAGTTTTTAAATAGAATACGAGAAAAAATATTATCATTATGGTTTATCATATTATAAGATACCCTCGAGACGTGAGGGTGTAAGGGCATTTTTCCTTAGTGAATGCGCGCCCTGAAATTTCTCATAGTCGCCTTTGATGACTTCGTGAAGCGATTCTATTCTAAAGCAGAGACATTAAGAAGGTACTGCACGATATTTTGTAAATTAAAGTAACATACATTGAAAGGACTTAGGTTAGTCCGATCCTTGAACAAGAGCACGCTCTTGTTGAACTTTTGATATAAATACATACATAATTTAAAAACAATACATACCATTAATGATATCAAGAAAATTTTGATATTTATTGATACGAGTATGTCATAAACTTTATGTGCGTCATTTCAATTTATTTCAGCGCATTTCGTGCAGTACCTTCGTAAGCCACTTGTAGTTATAATTATGTTTTTAAAGAAGTAGTATATATGTATCTAAAGCCTTATTCGTCTTCTATTGTAAATAAAACAACGCACTATCAAACAACATCTTCGTTTGTTAAATAACATCAACACAAAGTAGACCAAACTCGTGCTCAAACCAAATTGAACAAAAACACAAAACAACAACTGTCCACATAGAATTGATTACGTAAACTTTGTACAGTGAAGGTACAGTTAATGTACGATCAAGGCAATTGGTAGTTAACCACGTTAAATCTTTTCGATGTGACCAGCGTCTCAAAATATGTCGTGTTATCGGATGACTGATACTTCCGAAACTTTGCTACGAACTTAATTATCGTTTTGCACTTTTATCAAGTAAAGTAAAGAACCTAATCTACAAACTAATCCAAAAACCTGTAAAAAAGATGTAAAACTTAAACAGTTTTTTGACGCTGTAAATAAAATTATTGCAGTTCAGAGGACGTTACTTTAATTATTTCTTAATTTCCTATTATATCTTACAGGTTCAGTATCTAATGTAATGTTATTAAATGAGAAATATTTACTCCGTTTTTAGTCAAAAAGAGCGCCGAGATCACATCGCAACTGTAGGTGGTTGAGTGCTAAGAGCGTTTGATCGTACTATTGGTACAGAGAATAAATTGTTTTAGTTACAAGGTAGATTGACTTGATTAAATAGCAAATAACTTGTGGATTAGGGTAATTAGTTTGGTATTTAGTTGGTACTTAGATATGTTTTTGATTCTGTTGATATAGACTAGTTTTGAATTCGCATCGTAATATAATTAATTAAATGTAAATCTTTTTTATGCTGCTATTGTTGTTTTTAGATAAGATTTGTAACGGGTTCACTCGTAGTCTTATGATGGTAAAATGCGTTGGATAAAAATCTACGTCACCCAGAATTTTCAACTCTGTACCTACCACCAATCGAATATCACAGACATCTCGCTCTGGGAATCGAACCTGCGACCTCCAGATCGTCTCTCCAAGCTCTAGTCACTAAGCTATGATTTTAGTTAACGCAGTAAAGGAAATACATATTTATGGAGTAAAGATTTATACTTTGAAAAGCAGCTGCATTAACATGACAAGGGTCCCAAAATCGGCAAGACAAAGCGATGTATTTACTGCCCAGCAGAGTCGAGACTTGAGAACGTAAATGGAGAAAGCAATCAAGTCGAGCAATTTCTGTAAATAATAGCTCAGACGATGTACAGTCAGTTGTATTTCGATCAAGACATGTAAACATTTAACTAAACATGATACGTTGACGGAAATAGAATATATAACATTACGCATTTTTTTACCCAAACGAAATCACGAGCCAGCTGCGCAACTACCTCGTTTTAGAACTGAATTATTTTTCTTCAGACTAATATTTGAGGAATATTGGTCTCGAATATTCATCCCATGTTCCCGGGAAAATTTCAGGAGACGTATCGCAATTTCACATATGAATCATCATAATATCAACATCTTAATGCGATCACTCATCCGCCATTCAAGCGTGATTATAGACAAGACTCTTGTCAGACAGTCGAAATATTCATTTGACTATGAAATCCACCCAAACATACGCTTTCTAGACATAGTACTATAAGATCGGGATTGGCAGAAAAATAATATTTTAAGGACCACGCTGTCCACGTGTTTTTGTGTTCGCCAGTGATGAAGACACACGGCAGTATTTATGAAAGTAGTCCACTGTACATAAATGCTATGGTCAGAAGTCATTACAATCGGTCAGAGCTAAAAGTGAAACATTGGAGTAACTGGGACCCCGCAATTCTACCTCGGCTAGTTAGGTTTGTAGGCACGTACTGTAGCGACATACTTACTAGAAAACGTGCTTGGTTTGTGTTCTATTGGCACATAAGTATTGTAGTGATATTAAGATAGTCATTTGCTATCATTGTTATTTCTGGCGGCGATACTATGATACCTTGATAAATAGTTCTGGTTTTAAATATTACTAGGGTAACGGCTAAAGTATTGCTGGTGTAATTATTATATTCATCATCAGCCGAAGTCTACTCGTACAATTGGCTATCTGCTTCGTTCATATATTTTATGACGAAAGGGCTTTGTAAACTCTTAATTTTTCTTCTCGTTTATTGGAACGAGATTGATGGAAGATATTAAATAAAAGAATAAGAAAATTATCTTGTAAAACGTATACAGCAGCATAAGTATACTATTTACATGCTGCACCGTCATTGATAGAAATGTACGAGCTAACGAACTAATAACGATAGCTGTCCAGCGGTTGCATACGTCGGCAATAACTGATATACTAGTATAGCTAGCGGCAAACTGTTAGGTTTTATTTCACCTCTCCATCCAAATGTTTAGCTTGACAGTCAACAGCATTTATCTAGCACGAGTGTAGACTATAAAAGTAATCTTATTAGACCACGCACGCTCTAGGATTATTAGACAAGACTCTGTAGTCGGATTGGTAATCGCAGAAAGATATTGATAAAAATTAAATGCTAATAACCATCTCTAATCTTTCCTGGGTCACCTTTTGGGACGACACCGGTGTACTAATAAAGAATTGATTACACTTCAACATTTCGACATGAGCTGAATGTTACTCTAGTCAATCTAGGACAAACGCCTGACCAATTAGAGTGTTGGTCGAATGATTCATTCGATGTGCTACGAATATGAACCGCCAATGGCAATCGCAAATTTACATCACACGGACCTTAAAGAGCCATGTGAATATTAAAATGAAAAATATTAGGAAGGAAAAGTCAATCTTTAAAATCTTTATACCTATTATCATGAAAGGATTACAGCCTACCTAGCATTTGCTATCTCAAATCAGATCTTACTGTCTATAGAATCATAAGTGAACGCACAGCCATCTTACGAGATTTTCATCACCAGAAAACAAATTGTGAATAAGAATGAAAATTGTACAGCACGGATACGAAAGGAAATGTTAGATAAAATGCAAATAACCGTTTAAAAGTGTTAAATATGAACCACATGAAGTATAATAATTATATGAAGATAACAATAGTGGCTTGTTCGCAGCTACAAGAAAGTATATCATAGAAAGTTTTAATTACGTTAACAACGTGCCTACACATTGTCTAGCAGTCGGCACATTATCCAAGAAGTTTTCTATTTATTTTGTTTTAACCTCTTTTGTGAATTTGATCACAGAAGAACGCGAGGAAGTAGGTAGTAGTAGTGTTTATTAAGCTGTTCGTAGTTCCATAATTACACATAACACCAGGATTCTTTTCTTCAGGATAATGTTTGATATTGGATCACCTTTATCTAACGTACAGTAGCTTATGAGCGGACATATTTCATCATCACCGGGAAATATCTAATGGACTGATTATTGATTTGTTTTGACGTAATATTATAAATACAATCTATTCCATTCGTAGCACAAATATTTATCGCTCTATCTATTTCAATAAAGCGAATTAAAACATCGGATCCCTCTTCCATGACTAAATCCAACGCCTTCAATTAGTCTCCCATTCTTCCGGAACTATAACTATTTGGGCCAGTTATAAAGACCTATCTTCTCACGTAGTTGCTGCTAAATTTAAAGTTGCAATTGGTAGTTCTGCCTTAACTGGTTCTCCTGACGCTTGTCGGTCAGTTCGGCTACGATGCACATCCACGACTCCGCATAACCAATCCGATATTAAACGCAATAATTGTATTCAACTGTTTAAACTGTCACCCAACTGTTGTTTTTAAGTTTACTCCTAAGGATTTTTAAAGATGTTTTGAAATCCATAGCCATCAAAAATATCAAAAAACTGGTAGCCGTTTTCCATGCAACCAATACGATTATCAAGAACGGGAATTATGGTACTTTCCCGCCTAGAAAGGCTATTTTTGTTATTGGCGATTTACAAGTGAGGCTCACAATTATAGTGGACTTATAAAGCAGTAATTCCATCAACAAATTAATTTGGCCCTAGAGTGCCCTTATTAGCTTTAGGCGTCTGAAGATCATATCACTTACCATAAGGTAAGATGAACGCCAACTGCAAACATGATTCCGTAATTAAATAAAACAATTACAAATCAACTTAGTATAGTATAATTAGATTTTCACAATGCCACTGTAAAGCGACAATCATGATAACCAAGTGATGGTTTTTTAATTCTTATTCTGTGCCTTCACCCACGAGTGAGCGTCACAAAATGGAAGTGGGCGAATTTGACGATCGACCGGACGCGGACGTCGTGTTGCGATCATGGTGCGATACAGTTAGGTGACAGATAATTATATTTGTCTCGTAAAACAAGAGACATTTGCAAAAGGAAACGATAAAACAGTTTTCCTGATCTGTGAGATCAACGACCCGAACCGTCTTTCCTTTTTATCATCCTCAGATATATATTTGTATTGTAAAAAGATTGAGAAAATATAGGAATCGGAAAGTAAAATTTATATGTAATATTTAAAAAATAATAGGTCGCACTTGGCCGTCATCTCATTTGATAGTACGTGATGGTACAGCACTAGGATGCTCATCCATAAACCTACATCCATAAATATAATAAAGTAAAACTCTTCCGTAGCAGAAGGACAAACACTGACACTTTAGACGTCTAAACTTTTTTTATAGTTAATTAAACTTTCACTTAACAAAAACTTTTCCGCAAAAGAGATAACGATAAAAAATTACACAACTCTTGAACTTGAGCGCGGGCGCATACTCGCGGACCAATCACGAGCAGCATTAAGAGTTCTTCGAACCCACGCCTCGCTGAGATTGGTCGGAAAGCGCGCCAAATTCAAACAGGTCGGTGTAACGGAATGGAAGCACGTGCGCGTAGTAGTGCGTAGGTTTGTTTGTGTGGGTGACCGCTAAATAACACCGGTCAACAAATATTTTTTTTTGTTTTGCGCATGGCTTTCACTTAATTTACTCTGATTTATAAAGCCAAGATATATAAAAAAGTTCGATTACAAATCGAAAATTTTTGCTTTTTAAGATGTTATAGCGATTTGATCATTTTTGATTTTCGCGCCGAATTAATGTCGCGTCTTTGCACGCTACCGCTGTCGAAGGAGAGGTAAGAGGGCGGGGGGGGTAGTGTTTCTTGCGTCGCTCATCGTGCACGACAGTATGTGCTTGCATATTACAGAGGAATAACGTGTTTCATATTTGTTTTCGCTGTATTAACCTGTACAAAATGGCTTCGAGAACTTGTAGACGAGACGCTGACTCGTTTTGCTATATTTGTGGCGAATTTATTAAAGTAAGGGAGAAAAAATACGATTTAAGTACAAATTTAAAGATTTGCGAGGCATATCAAGCTTACTTCCATCTACCTGTTAAAAATCAAGACAAGAAATGGGCCCCACATGTGTCATGTAACTCGTGCAGATACATTCTGGACGGTGAGTTTATTTTCTCTTTTTTATTGTATTAACTATTTTATATTAACATGAATGAAGTTATATTATAACATCATTAATGTTGTATATGTTTTTAATTTATTTAGTTACGTTCTATTTTAGGATGGTACCGAGGTGAAAAAAGAGCAATGAAGTTTGCAGTGCCGAGAATCTGGAGGGAACCCAGGGATCATCACACAGACTGTTATTTTTGCATTGTGAATCCACTTAAAGGTAAAAATTCAAGGAAAACATCTTATCCTAATCTACCATCGACATCCGCTCCAATACCACATACAGAAAACAATCCTGTGCCTGCTCCACCTGTGCTGGAAACTCAACTACTCTCTCAAGGCAGCCATCAATCACAGAGTTCATCTGTATCCGTACATTCCGAATTCGTTCTTGAATCTGAACCAAAAATACCACATCTAATCAACTCTGAAGATTTCAACGACTTAATAAGAGACTTAAATCTACCAAAAAGTAAAGCAGAGTTATTAGCATCGCGATTAAAACAACGGAATTTACTTACTCCTGATGTTCGAATATCTCATCAAAGAAAACGTCACGAAGAATTTTCTTGTTTCTTCAGTAAGGAAGATGGACTCTGTTTCTGTCATGACGTGAAAGGTTTATTTGAAGAAATAGGTATTCCATGTCATACAACTGAATGGCGCCTTTTTATTGACAGCTCAACAAAAAGCCTTAAAGCTGTTTTACTACACAATGGGAACAAATTTCCATCTATTCCATTGGCACATTCCGTACACCTCAAAGAAAATTATGACAGTATTAAAATGCTATTAACTGCCATCAAATATATGGAATACAAATGGGAAGTTATTGGTGACTTCAAGATGGTGTGTTTTTTGACTGGAATGCAAGGTGGTTATACTAAATTCTCCTGTTATCTTTGCCTGTGGGATAGTCGTAATGATGCTGCTCACTACCGCCAAAAACATTGGCCTGTACGTGCTGAGTACGAAGTTGGAAAATCCAATATTAAATGGGAAGCAATTGTCGATCCTAAATCCATATTAATGCCGCCATTGCATATTAAATTGGGTCTTATTAAACAATTCGTGAAGGCTCTAAATCATGAATCTGAAGCTTTCAAATATCTGAATAGTTTTTTTCCAAAGCTTTCAGAGGCGAAAATTAAAGCCGGAATCTTTATAGGCCCCCAAATAAAAAAAATTATGGATTGCGATATTTTCCCAGAGCTACTTAACAATGAGGAGAAAAAAGCCTGGAACAGTTTTAAGGCAGTAGTTCATGGTTTTCTTGGAAACCATAGAGCTGAAAATTATGAAGAGCTCATCACTGACATGATTACAAATTTTTCCATCATTGGATGTAGAATGTCTCTAAAGATGCACATGTTACATTCTCATCTAGATAAATTTAAAAGTAATATGGGTGCTTTTTCGGAAGAACAAGGAGAACGCTTCCATCAAGATATAATGGAATTTGAGAGGCGTTACCAAGGCCAGTATACTGAAAGTATGATGGGCGACTATATTTGGGGGTTAATAAGAGAAACTTCTTTTGAACATGCCAGGAAAAGTAAATCTGTTCATTTTTAAATTAAATATTTAAAAAAGAACAATTTTACTTTTCCATTTACTCCATTTTAAAACTCATATTGTAAGAATTTTTCATAATTAAATGTTCTGTATGCTATAATAAATTATCTCTATGTCAATTTTTTACGTATTTTCATTAATGTGATTTTTTCAATTTTTTACACATAAAATCAAATTCAAAGCATTTTTTTGTTCTTATTCTTATTTCTAGGTACATTAGCAATAAAAATAAGGTATGTATATCCCGTGCGCAAAAATGCTGTAGACCGGTGTAATCTTACTCGTATCGTATCGTATGAAAAAGAAAGTAGTCGTGACGAGGGACCTTCATTTCGAGTGTTTGATTGGAGGTACCCTCGATTGATAACGGTGCCTTTCTAGTATGACGATGAAAAGCGGAAAACTCCGTGGGATAGGTAAATATAAGATGATTGTTTGAATTATTAAAACATGGTAATAAACAAACGCGATTTCATTGTTAATTAACTTTGAAGATCTTTAGATTTTTGTCTCTAACAAAAATATATTACGTAGATACAGCTCGTAGAAAAAGCGCTTCTTCTTTTGTTAAAGTTTTTAACAATATTTGTAAGATAACCAGACATTTCAGAGCTCTAACAATAAAAACAAATGGACAAAGAAGCCCTCAAATCAAAGTTTAAATAACGGCTGTAACCTGCTACGTTTAAAAGTTTATCTCATTGCCTGTTTGGCTCTAAATCATCCCTATCTACAACCCATTGTCCTCTACTTTATGTGGAGATGGGAATACCTTTTGTTATTTTGTTTACACTTCAACAGAGTCAACGGTGTCCTGTTGATTGGGCCATTAAAGTTACAGCTTCTACCAGAGACAAAGGATTGTAAAGTATAGATTGAGCTGGTTGAGTGGGAAGTTGAATGTTCCTAAAGCTACGTTTAAAGTATCCTATAGTTAGGTATCCTATAAAATAATTGCAGTGGTAACAAACAGGCAAATTTTGTAGAATCCTATATTATTCAATATAATTTATTTTCTAGGTTTACCGCGTTGAAGAAAATATTTCAATTCACTTAGCAACCCTGAAATCTTTACAGCACCCACTACAAAACCAGTTTGACAATTTAAACATAGCATGAACCAGCGTAATAAAGGAGCTATTCTGAGCCAACACGTCCTGATAACTACTTCAATGAAAAACGCTGTTCGCCCGCACATATTCTGAATAGTGTGTAATTTCACTGAGATTACGTAGAGATTAAAGTCGTTAGGTTTTATGTTCACGCGCTTCTGTGTAGATTATAAAATTTGCAGTATATACAAGAAAAATCTTGTCCTATCTTGCGGAAGATCACAGAATAGGGTTTTAAGCTGGCGATTTAAATTGGAAGTTTGCCGTCGTAAAAAGACAGACAGAACTGACACGTTGCTTCTGATCAGCTAGAATTTCTTGTCGTTTGTAAAGTGTTTTAACGAAAGCCCATAGCAAAAGCTAACTTTATAGAAACAGGCAGGTCCTTAAGATGGCCGAAATATATGCCTTGAAGTCTTTATTGCAGTTAGACCGTTGTCTGCTTTATTTAAAAAAATATGGTTACGTTACTCATTTGCCAAGTAAAGTTTTAAATATCTATGAAAAGGTAAAACAGTATAATTTTATCATTTTTAGATTATAAAAAACTTTTCTAAGGAGTTCAAAACCTTATTTAAGTTCGTCGTGACGAAAGCTCCAGCGCAGCGTGGAGATTTGGGCATGAACCGAACACGCCGTCGAGACTATTGTTCTCTAAAGGTCACGTCAGAGGTAGAGGCAAAAAGACATACAGATTAGACTGGCTATTAATATTCACAGTTCACATCATTGAAATAGTATTTCGTAGTGATAATTTCGACTGCTTGACGTTTTATGGGTACGCCCTATTCCAAACGCCTTACTATCAACCTTCAGTTCAGTTGCTCACAATTCTTCTTCAAATCTTTGCGATGGACCAACCAACTCGCTTCATGCACTTTCCATGAGAAGTATGGCGAACCCTATACACCGACAAAAGCCAATTTCGTAAATGTAAGAAGAAGTAGGACATTCCTTTACACAATTTTTTAATTTTTTTTACATAAATCTTCGATATTCCATAAATATCGTATCGTATATCGATTATTATACAATATGTATAATTGGATTCAATTAAAATTTAAGAAAGGCACACAATTTAAGAAAAATACCAACATCAGACTTCTATTGTACATACACGTAGTATTCTCAACTGTTATACTAGTGTATCAGAGGTGACAAACCTTGCTATATTTTAGGATAGCTTTAAATGTGTATGTTAAAATGGTGATATAGCCCTTCCAAACATAAAACTCTCTGGTCAGGAGTACTAAGCGAGGCCAAAGCTTGTTCTCTTTGTTACAAGTCAGCTCTAGTGGTCATCGAGTGGTTTTGATTACTAGATTGTTCTGTTTAGAAAGTAAATGCAATATACCCCTCCCAAATGTAAGCAATTAACTATGATCGATTTATCTTAATGAAATGGCTTTTTTATAGACTGAGTGAAAAAATCTCGAGCATTCATCACTGATTAATTTGAGTCTAACAAGGATGATAATATTGAAAACGCAGGTCTAAATGTACTACCGACAAAGTTCCCGCCTGACCACCCTTAGGGCCAGTTTCGCATACAGTCGTGGCACGGATTGCTCCGCCTTGCTAGTTTTTTGGGATTGATCATAAAACTATAAAAAACAAGAAAGCATTGTTGTATTTGTAAAAGTCCTGCAAGTTGGACGCCACAGTAATGCATTATAAAATGACTCGGAACTATAAATACCTACTACAATGAACCCTACAAAATCATAAAAACTCACAGACAAAAGCGTTTTCGTATCTCCTTATTGAAGAAAAAAATGGCGGGCCTAGCTTAGGTCGCCACATGCAAGCAACTTGGTTTTGAAACTGATCAGGCGGTAGCTTTGCCATCAATTCCAATCTTTAATTATAAGTTCAAAATCCAATCTTTAATTATAATTGCAAAAATGTAATAGAAGAACCCTTAAAAACAACACCTAGATAGAACGAAAGCAATGCACACCACAAATGTTATCATTTACAAATATAGTCCTAGCAGCTGCGTTTCCCTAAACACGGAGATAATTAACGGTACTTACCTTCAAGGCACAAAAAATACACGAAGGTCCAAGGCAAGCGTGTCCCGTGAGCTCGCGGAAGCTGCGCCGGAATATGTCCAGATGCCACAGCACCTGCGGACAAACGGACAGACTGATGAACATACTGGCATGTGCAATAATATACATTATGACTAGCGTGATAAAGGTTAATTAATTAATGAGCATTTTACTGAGGATTTGTATATTGTATACATTGGAGTGCCGCAAGGGATGACATTTGGTCCAATTCTGTTTAGTTTTTGCTGTACACTATAAATGAAACGAAATGTAAATATTTAGATACTAAAATCATAATTAATGCATTAACTAAATACATTTTCAATAAATTTACGTTTGATATTAGTCAAATCTACAATTTGCATTCAAAAATGTCGTTATTTTAATCATGTCCATAAATAATTTTAGTATGTAAAAGCAGCAAGAAATAATCTAGCATGTGTTTGTTACTACAAAGTAAATCATTAAAATAGTGTACCTATTTAAGAAAACACCGTGTGCCAGGCAGGTGCATCAAGCTATCTACAATATTTCACAGTTATCTCATGTCCCCCCGCCTTCTCCTAATTAAGGTAGTTTTAATTTACTCGAGCACGGACGGTGATCAAGGTGCGCATGAGTCTATTTTTGCAGAATTACATTATACAATGTAAGGGAAAAAATTAGTTCCATCGTCGCATGCAATGAAATTTAAATAAAGGCGATACTCTAAAATAAGTTGCTTCAACATGCACTAAAAATTAATAGCGGTAAAAAGTTTATAAGTATTTTAACACGTATTTTCTTGATGACTATGTGATAATATGACTTTACTAGCTTCCGCCCGCGACTTTGTACGCGTGTACTTCAGGATGTATTCTACTTGTTCGATAGGCACAGGTGACGTTTATGACAAATTATTGTACAGCACAAGGTACAAAATAGTTTTTATTCTGTTACGTAGTCTAATAATTTAAAGAAGAAAAAAAATTCAATATCTGTCGTAGTACATTCAAATAGTTTTCACACCAATATTATAAACGCGAAAGTTTGTATATACGAATTTACACATTCTATGGTCGGTTGCTAGGCAACGCGTTTTTGTTATGCCAAAATTGCCCATGTAATCCCACTAATATTATAAGTGTGATTTTGAACAATTTACACAATATGTCTTTAGAAATTATAGCCTATATGTTATTCTGATGTATAAGCTATATTATTGTAAAGTTTCATTCAAATCCATTCAGTAGTTTTTCCGTGAAAGCGTCACAAACATCCAAACATCTAAACATCCAAACTTCACACACTAGTAGGATATTATATCTTTACTCGCTCTCAGAATCTTTGAGATTTAATTCTCCTTTTTTAAATAAAAAAAAAACATTCGACTGTAAGAAGTTGCCAGAAGGCACAAATTGGAAAGCAATGAATAAGGGCTATCCTATGTGCATAGTTTCTATCGTCAAACAGAACATTGTATTATAAATCAATTTGTAAAACGAAAATTGTCTAAAAATGTTAATGAAGCCACATGTCGTCTGAGATAGGACGTTGTGCGCACTTTCGTGACAGGTGTCCTGACATATGACGTCGCAAAAACTCGGAACCAATGAAAAGGGAAGGTTATTTTATTTGCATGATATTTATAGTAAAGACCTTAACATTATAGTATAGATCGGACAAAGCAAACATAATTTTGATCCCAAACTTATTACCAATTGGTAATAAGTGACTCACTCTAGTGTTACATCAAGTCACGCGCCTGTACAAGACATTTGACGTTTCGACCACTGCCTGTCCAGATCAAAGTTTTCTATGAGAAAATTCCCAATGCCCGCTCTATAAGATATTACTATATTTAAATCTCTCTGATTTATTGCTATTTGGGAAGGTCGACTTAAAAACTACACATGATATAATTCTATTTAAAACAGCAACTATAAAAGGTTTCAAAATAGACACAAAATATATAAACGCAACGGTTTACAAAGACTCGGTGATTTTCAATTACTGACCTATATTTACAGTATAGTTTGAATCTACGGAAAACAAGGCATCGTTGTTACATCCAAATGACGCGATGAAACCTACGCTTGTCCAAACAATAGAAGAATCTTCCCTGATAGAGCCGTAACGGTAAGAGTACATCGTTTTTATTGACTTCTTAACATCATTATTATACCGATAACACACAGCTGTCTACTTTAAAGGTGAAGCACCTATCAGTTACATGTAATGGTCATCAGAACGCCAACACATTTCCTGTGTGCCGCCCACAAATTCATCTTGTTAAGAATATCGTCAGTTTCAAAGTAGCATTACAAAGAAATCCGAAACCAATCTTTAAAGAGCTGCGCATACGACTGTGACATAAAAATGATTTGAAGGTCGCAATAGGTCAAGCTAAAGTGGCGGTGGCTCACTGCACTTTTATTATAGGGCAGGTCTAACTAGAATCAATTACTTGGTTGTTACTGATAGGAAACTCAATTGAGATAATTTGGAAGCGCTTACGTAATAAAGACAAAGAAAACAAGTCGAAGACAATTTGAACTACTTTAGAAATGGGAATGAAAATTTGATTACACCGCCTTATATGAAAGGAAGCATACGTACACAAATTCTAAATTATACTCGTAAGTTGGCACATGCAAAGCTTCTGATAAAAAGAGTAACATCTGAGAAGCCATACTTTTTAAACTATATTTTAATATCGTTATTATTGTAAGATATGACAGATATCCAATTTAAAAATTAAAACTTTAAAGCCACATTACGAAACTATGATAAAATACCGAACGCGAGTAACACTGATAATTTAATTTAATTGCCGATTGGCATCCCCTCAACGACTCATAAGTAAACAAAAACAATTCCAGTTATATAAGGTACAAGAGAAGTTTCTGGATTAATAAATCCAAAGGAAGCCTTCGCAATCTCGGAAAATAAGACCAAAAGGCTTCTTTTCGGCGGCTAAGTGCACCCTTAGCTGTATTATTACTGGCCACCTGTCCAACAGCTATCCATTCGCGATTGTTTTCGTTGGGCAGGTGCTTGCAACTCGTTCTCTGCAGATGCCAGTGATGTACGATGAATGCACCAGTTTTTATCGGTGATCGCAAGACGCTAAACATCTTGTGATGTACTGAATATTGATTAACCGATTAAAGTTGTTTAGTAAACCTCGTGTTTGTTTTGTAATTGTAAATTAAAATTGAGTTTTTTGAGGTTGTTTTTGACTTGTATTTGACTTTTTAAGATAGTTTGTAATTTTATTCTGACCAAAAGTGGTTTCCATTTCATCAAAATATTTGTGATGTTTTTTGAATTTTCGGAAAACTAATATTATTATTTACGCAAACGTCTTACAGACTACAAACTTTTGCGTTAATTTTATCGTAATTCTCTGAAGCTTAGGTGTAATGAAGAGAGAACCTAATATTGAATTAATCTAGATGATAAAATATGTATTGAAAAAGTCTACCCTCTACCGCTATATTTTTTATTTCTCTAAATAATAAATCAGTGTCGATGCCAAATAAAGAATAACAGATAAATTGTCGAAGGCTTCGTGCACTTGGCAATAGACAAGGAGCTTGTTAAGAACATAGAAATCGTTTGTTATCATTCTTTATTTATCAAGTTCAATCCACCGATGGACTTGTGCCGATGTTGGTGTTACATATGTAAATACTGCTTCTATAATTTTCCCTGTCTCTTTTTACGACACCTAAAGGAAAACATAAGAGTTCTCCAAGGAAAGGACTAAAAACAACACCTATAGTAATAATTCTTATATGCATATGTCGTTTCTACTAACACAAGTCATCAGTACTTAAGAGGAGGTCCTGAAAGCATTGTATAGTTTCTTGTCCTTTACGAAAATAAACTATTTTATTATTATTATTATTATTATAGCTGTGTAGACTTAACATGCGCCTTCTGTAATAAAACTTATTATTAATATGTTATTTAATAAAGATAATATTTATTATTATAAACCACGGAAGGACGCCATATGGGCAACAGGAGCTGCGCGTGCGCCGGTAGCGAGCTGCTTGGTATTCCGCGAACTTGACTATACGGGAGATAAATACTGATACTGACCTGTCACGTACCACGGTACTGTTACTTGCGAGCAAAACTACTCTAGTTTGAAATAAAGCGGCGACATTCATCAGTTAGCGCAGCATTTGTATGAAAAAGGGTGAAAATTATAAAGTCTTGAATGTTCGCACAACTAGAAATGATCTTTGGTTTTGTATGAAAAGTCTTTTTAGTGAAGCATAATTACGCATATTCATGAAAAGTTATTTGTAGAAACCCTTTGAAAATAATGTTAAGAAAATATATTATGATGAACATAGTTAGTCGTAACATACGTAATAATACCTTATAGATAAAACCCATAAGATACATTTTTCAAACCAACACTGTTTTATTTGGTCATCAAACAATGTTTTTTGAGATAAGGATCGTACAACTAAAACAATAATACAAGAGCAATTTTCTAGATGGTTTTCCATAATAACTTTGATTTAAAACAAGCTCCAAAGCAACGATAAACTACAAACTGCTCGACGTATGCACGACAATAACAAGACAGTAAAAAGATGTTGACAGATGCTATCGAATCCCAGAACTTACTCAACAATCGTCTAAGCACAAAACAAAGATGGCCATCACGAAAAAACTTGTTGCCACAACAAATTTCCGAGTTTTGGGAGCGCACGAGTTCTCGTTGTATTTCTATAAAAGCTTTTCAAAGTTTAGAGGCGGCAAGCGCCCTTGAGTAAATAAGAGCACTGACGTTGAATTCACACATTTGTCGTGGGATTTTTATTTGTTTTAGTCATTATTTCAGATTATGAGTCATTTTCTAGGCTGTGCAAACATTATCATGTACTTTTGAATTAATTATATTTGTAATATATACATCAATAGATGTACAAATATTGGAAAGATGCGAGCGCTGCATAGTATCGGGCCTTTCTGAAAATAGCATCAGATTCATTGACGTAAAACAATATAAAACATTTCTTTTGAAAATAATCTTAATTTGGAATACAGCTACACTGAGGCAATGCACGCGGCGAGCTACGAACTATGTTATACCTTTCCACCTTATTTTTATAATGCCGATGTGTAGGGCACACATCCGCGCGCCGTCGCCAAAAGACCTTTTAAAACTATTGTAGACGCCTCCATTTCTTTTTTAGATATTAATGTGTTTTTTGTAAATAGTATTGAGGCTTGTTTGCCCGGGCTCGTGACAAACAGATAAAGTTTCCCGCTAATGGAGCTGGAGCCGTCGCTGGCGCGCCCAGCAAAGAGAAGATAACGATTTCGAAACACTTTCGAGAACAACGATGCGCATTCGTATTTGTCTTGATAGTACAAATTGCTTTGCGTTTGCAGGTGACTTCTAGGAATTTATAACATATGCTGATAGAATACGCAGAGTGACGACTCTCAGCCCGTTTGAATGAGGACCTGAAGAATACGATGTCGGGTAATGAGTCGATGAGGACTGAGGAAGGATTAGCGCGCCTTGGTTGACGCCAGCAGTGGAGTAACAATGGCTGATGAGTCAAGTTAATAAAATGTATCCAATCTAGTATGTTAAACTCTTAGCCTAGGGTTTGGTTGTAATTCATGTAAGTAGATTTCACTACGACAGATGAATTCAAATTGCACACAAATGGTTACCAAGAAAAATTCTATATACATAGATGGTTTACATTTAGGTAAATTATTGCCAAGAGTGAAATATCAGCCATGTCGTCCTATTCAACTTCTTGGAATCAAAAAAGGATGATAATGATTTTAGAGACGGTGAATTTAGTTTTGGGATATTGGTCATACTATAATTATGTTGAAAAATCTAAATGCACAGAATTATATAATTATACAAAACCTGTCTAAAGTACTTAATTTCCATATTACGTTAAGTCTAATAAATTGTGGCTTTCGCCTCAACACCAGAGGCTTATTACTTTTGAAAGACGGTCTATAATTCATGTACTTAACTTAGTTAATTTTCCTAGAGCCGTCAAACCGGTAATTCTTTCGACGTGAGCCTAAGTTTTATTGGAATACATTAATAGGTTAGAGCAAGCAGAGAGAGCAAGCACGTGCGAGCAGAACAGGTACATCCAACTAGGCTAACATTTACACTTAATTAATTTATGGTTTTTAATTATAACATAGTTGTATAAGCTTTGGCCGACACTCCAGAAAAAAGCCTATGCGGCTCTACAGCAAATAATATCTAGAATAGCATTGTTTTGGGGGCGCTTACGACGAGCTATGTGACAGTATGTAGCTAGACGAAAATAATAGCTAGCAGGAAATTTGTTTGATTGTCGTTTTATCACAGTCTTACCTGATGGTAACTGGACTGGACTAAAGGAAGAAATTAAGGAAATGGTTTGGAGCATAATCTAAGCATCACGACATTTAACCAGCGTAAGGAATCCCTCAAGCGTGGTGATAGCAAAACCCTCATGGAAAATTGGAAGTAGCACTCTAAGAGGAAGACAAATGTTCAAAAGTACTTTTGCAGCTTTTTATGAGGATGATGAGGTCCCATACTGAATACGCATGTGGTGTCAAAATGTATTTATATCTGGACATTCGGTCGTATGGTAATGTCGGAGGTCTTAACAAGTTCCACTGGCGAACATAACGGTACGTAAAAGCCACACGACGCGACGACGGACAGCACGATTCCGTATACGAGACTGGGGTTTATTTTAGTAAAGTTCTTTTCAATCCGATAGAAATAAACGTATTCAAACAACGAAACAAAACTGTAAAGCCCTGACATTTCATGTAAAATGAGTGCATTAGAATTGAAGCTTTAATAAGACAATCAATCGTAATGAAATTTGGCAAGCGCGTAGCAACCAAAAAAGAAGTACTTTTGTCACTCTAAATTTGTTACGGGAAATAGATAGCAAAACATGTGTGTGTGGATTATGTAACAGCACAATAAAGCAAGTTCGATTTTTTTCTAAAACATTTCAAAAAATGATAAACTCGCAATAGTGAGACACACATCTTCATCTAACCATTAGCTATGCACAATGAAACAAACATACAAAAATCACATACATTACGCGCAATAAATGGTTACTATTATTGCATGAGAAAGCTTGCATGATTTTTTTATAAACGATTTACGCTTCATGGGTAAACATTTGTAATGGTTTACAAAATGCTATAAAAAGTAATCCTCTTTTTGTACCAGATCCAGCAATCAATCTTTGTAGCTATTAGACGATAATTCAAGCTCTTTTTGCAGCAAAAAAGTGTTCTACATTTGTTAGTAATCAAAGTAAAACATAATAAATATAGGGTGTTTAAAGTAGTCGGCCTGTAGACGGTAGGGGGCGCACTGATGCGTCCTATGTATTGAATTTTTAATGTCGTAAAAACCACGATTTGACGGAGCGTGATTAGCGTGGGAAGGCGCTAGCTCGCACGATTGTTGTATATGTAACCTTAATCACTACTTAATCTGTTTATTAGGTATTTCATAGTTACTTTGAATATTGCATTATGTACTTATTTTAATGAAAATGAAACTTTTTAGCATTAATCGATTGTCACGTTTGATTTTAGACTCGTTATTTGTATTTTGAGTGGCGACCACGTACCGGGAAACGTCTACCAGGCCGTCCCCCTACTAGATGGACCGACGACCTGGTTAGAGTCGCGGGGAGTCGCTGGATGCAGGTGGCTCGGGACCGGTCGATGTGGCGTACCATGAGGGAGGCCTATGTCCAGCAGTGGACGTTTCCCGGCTGATGATGATGATTTGTATTTTGTCAAATAGAAGTCAACTATAACACCACAATCCTCCCTTGTAGACGATGTACGAGATCAAAATGATTGTTTGGTTTATGATTGTCCATAATCACGACATTTGACAGACGAGCTGGTGATCACAGATGTGATCACCGTGGTATACACGGATGCTCCCCGTGTACTGGATTTATTATGGAGCAGCCTTCTACGGCAACCATAGATAGATACTTGATGGTCTGATGATAGTATTACGAAGGAACCAACTCAGCTAAGCGCTAGACCTGTAGTCTTAATGTCAAAACTAGCCTTTAACGCTGAATAAAAATCAATTCAATAATATAAAATAGTTATAATTTCTAGTGTGACAATAAAGAGTATAGATACAATTGTTTAATTTAATTAATGTCATATAGTTACATAGTTATTTTTAATATGATTATGTGAAAATAAAGTTTAATTACAATAACAAACCACCGAACCAGAGTATGGTCTGATCTCTGAGTTTAGGATTAATTACATCGTTACGATATGGGATATGTTTTTTTGTGGAATGTTCCTAATAATGGTAACAAATAGTTTCATTTTTACGCAAATCAGCAATCACCAGTCGATAACTCGGTATTACGTGATTCACTGAACCAATCATAAATCAACGGAATAATAGTAAGTATGCATGCATTAGTAAGCACCAATGAGTGGGTCAAATCTAGTTTATAGATATTGCTTTGCTGACAGTGCACCGTGGGCCATTGCCGAATATCGTTGGCGGAAGTGGATTTGAATCAAAATATAGAAGGTGCACTTCCCTAACGGAAATGGCTCGCCTACACTTACACGTATTAAATATTTTATGTTCAATCGAGCAGTGACTGGTGGGCTTCAAACGGGAGCTGTTTAGTGCATTGCTGCATTGGTCTCTTGTGCACAAAGCTATGAAGTTGTTGGGGTCCTGATGACGATATGTTCTTTTTAATTAACAAAGGTCTTGCGCTTGCCCTTCATCTCATCTGATGGTTAGTGTCTGTAATGTACACACGGCTACACATCAAGCTATACATTTCCAGTATACGCTGACCTCGCATTGAATGGACTCTTGCACGATGCTAGGTCAGCGTATACTGGAAATGTATAGCTTGATGTGTAGCTGTGCGTACATACATACACATACACCAGAAGGCTCAAGTTAATATGGTATTGGTGATATTTCATTTCAATATCTTCGAATTAATAATTTCTGAAGATTTTTAAATTTTAAGGACTTTATAAAATGTATCTGCGTGTATATGTATAAACTATACTGGCTGCTTTAAAAAATCAGATAAGCGCAATGCTCCTACAAAGTCAATCATTTACATTTAAAAAAGAATTTTCAAAATCGGTTCCGGCATCTTCGAGTAATCGGCGAATATACATTTAAAAAATATTACGACGAATTGAGCATTTCTCGACCGGAGTCGGCTAAACCCAAGGTACTAGCCTAGGTACTAGTTTATATGGAAGCGACCCTCCAACATAGAGGGGAAACTAAAGCAAAGTTTTGGGATTTGGTTGTTAGAAGTTCGTTAAGCCGCCCGAAGGCCTGTAACTTGGTTTAGTCTCACAGAGTGATATTAGACATGCCTCCACCGGAAATCTAAACCAGAATCTTCCGCGTGTGTTCCACGTTTGAATCTAACGCTTAGGCAACTGCACCACGGAGGCCGTGTCAAAAAGAAGTAAATTAAATAAATTAATAATAATGATATTCTTGTATTACAGATATCCATTCAATATCTGCCAATGTCTAATCTCTATTGTCTAATGTCTAATCTAATAATCTACTCCACAAACGAAACACATTTGAAGGAATCGTAATTTCAAACTGACTTTACCTTCAATATATCACGTACGGATTATGAAACCGTTACATCATCGTGTTTTGATTATCTGTGTGCTATTAGTGCAAGCAGGCAGCATGCTTAGCAATGTCATTACCATGTACTATCGTAGGTACGATCGGGGACAACTTTGATGGTGACCACTGATTATCTACTATAATTTGGACAGGAGGGGTGGAGTTCCCCCGTACGACTTGCTTGCCACTGCGCGTGACGAATTACCTCCAAGCTTTTACTTCATATGCGTGGGTATAATCAGGATAAAAAGTAGACAATGTCCATGGCATAGACTAATTGCGAGTCAAATTTCATCTGTATAAGTTAAGTCATTTAGCCGTGTAAAAACAGGCAGAGCATCAGACAGGTACAGAAATAGAATAGACATTCCTGTATGAATCAAATCAACTCTCCCAAACCAAAATTAATAAGGTGGTATACATATTGTCAAGTGTAATCATGTAAACTTTTGGTTTAGACTTTAGAATAGAACCATACCATGTCTTCCAAAGGGATTGAAAATTTACTAAACAATCTGCCCTTCTGTAATCCTCTCAAGGAAAACTTATATTTTGAGCCAATCTGTGACCGAGACTCAAGTTCTACAGTGATCTTTTCTGTTATAGAAAGCAGTGTACCGCCAAGTTCCCTGATCGTACACAGTTTAGTCACGGTACAGTTGTTATACATACTTCTATAGCTAATCATCTAGCTATACGTGTTTATTAGCTAATTTGTGGTTAGTTTTTCTTTAACTTCAGACTATTTGTAAATTGATACAGGTATTTTCGTTGTACAGGTAATTATGATTAGATCCTATTAGACATAAAACGAGGCATGCTGTAATCACCAGCAAGAAGAATAAATATAATAATAAATAAAATTGCAACAACATTGTCTCAACACCTAACCTAGAAATATACGGAAAGTGTCTCCTTTTTGAGAGGAGACGGAAGGAGAATGAAAGTGATTCGACCCGTCGCTTTGGCAGTCTATGAGGAGACTAGCTATATACGTTCAGCTATGAGCTATTTCTATATTAGCTATGGGTATTTACTCATTGACCATGGAAGAAATTAGACACAACATACATACATGTAGTCACATAATTTAATTTGCTTTTAAATTCTAGGCAGTTGAAATTTACCGTAACATACGCCATGTTCTATATTAGTTGACGTTTCTTTTGTACATATTGTTACTACTAGTCTTTCCTGTCCCACAGACCTCCCTCATATCCCTTCAGTTCTCCCTCTCAATAGCATCCTTCGGTATGTTTAGGAACGAGGCCAGTTTATTCCAACATATCTTTGGAGCTCTGCCGCGACGACTTCTATGTCCTGTTTGTAAGGCCTATTTGTTCGCGATCTTTGCCCGCATGCAGGCAACATGGGGCTGACATTACCAGCCCAGTCCCATTTTACGGCCCATGTACGGCGTTACTTTGTACGTCTTTCAATATGAGAGGCGCAAAATTTCTATACAGCTGTATTTTATTTTTCCCGACTCGAGTACCTGTCGAAGTTCCATCGAAGCAGATTCAAGTATTCACATTTTATCTGCAAGCAATTTAAAGTATAAGTTTCTCTACCATTATTCCCTTTTATGGGTAAATAATTTATCGCACCATCTCTGTAATTTTTACAGCTAAATTGTTCTGGTAGTTACTTTAACAACTGCTCTTTTAATGCAAGATAAAGTCAAGTAATATTTTTAAAATTCACATTTACCATTCAAGTTTTTCTGGATTGTTTTTGTTTGTGCGTAACATTGGTATGTAGGATAGCAAAATCTTACCGTGCCCGTCCCTAATTGAATCAGGTGTATATATACTTGAAAGTATGTACGTATACATGGAATATGTATTTAAGTATCATACAGCTAGTGCAAATCGGTCTTGGTAATTTAGCAACATAATTTAGCATGAACAGCGTTAATGCGTTAGTGAAAGTAGATGCTACTTAAACAGATTTGGGAATAATTTACGGGAAAGTACAATGCTGAACATAGGCCATGGAAGATTGCCAAAGCAAACGAATTTTTCAACCAACCTCAAAAAGGAGGAGGTTCACAATTCGACGGTGTGTTCTTTGTATGTATGATACGCGATAATTCCGCCAATTATAGACCGATTTTGATGATTCTTTTTTGTTTGGTAGAACAAACTTCAGAGATAGTCCCATATATATTTCATCGAAATTGATGTGGCAATTTTTGAGAAAATCAATAAAAACTAAATATATACCCAGATTCTACCTCTAGGGGTGAAAATTTTAGGGGACGAATGCTGTAGACTTTTAAGGCAGTTGAAGTCAGTTTTTAGTTCTTTTTGAACGCGTTAATCATTCAATGCATTGCAGGTGGGTTTCGTAATCACAGTAAGTGGTCAGACTCAGTTCTGATATAAAGCCGAAATCACACGAAACATCATTTTATAAATTTTATATACAGAGTGTTGTATACTTGTATATTCTAACACTTGATACTAGCCCCCTGTGCCACTATCAGAGCAGCTAATCAAAGCCGCTGGTCGCGGGCAGAGCTCCAAGCGAATGACCGCTATAGAACCGGTCAAGCGGCCCCGGTCTGCCCAGAACATTTCTCAGAACCTCTCCACAGCCAATTTCAATTTTTTTACAAAACCCGACGAATAAAAGCCTTCGTGTGTATAAGAATTAGGTCTTAACGGCATCTAATTTGAGGGTTCAGTCAGTTGTTTGACTAATTTTGTTACCCGTAAGCATATGGTTCCTAAATCGAACGGGACGAGTCACTGTGATTATTTCATATTCTTGTTAATTTTGTTTAAATGTATGATATATTAAGTTTTAGTTTCTACTTGTGTTTTATGATTAGATAGCTTCCACGGATTTTTAAAATTTTAATTTTTTTAAGTCCAGACTACATCCCAGTGACCTAAGAAAAGATTGAGAGCATGTAATTCCAAATTTCTTATTATTTTATTACAAAGATTACCTTTCAGAGCCTAAAGAAAGTTAACGCCATAAAGTGAATTTAAACCAAACATTGATTTCAAAATGTATTCTTTTATTCAAAGTTATAGATAGTTAACAAACTCACTACGAAGTTTGTTTTAAACTCAAAAGAAGAAGTAAATGAATCGCTCAGGTTCATGCATCATTAGCACTCACCGCCCGAAACGAACTGAGACCCCAAACTTTATAAGGCAGTGCGTTTTACATACTACCTAAAAGTGCCCTCCAACTTGCAACTGCCCTAAAAAAGACCATCCCTTTTCAAGTCCCATTTTAAAAGGGGAGTCCGTCCATCCGTGCAGCGTACATTCGCCCTACCTGTATAAGTACCTGTATACGAAATCCCAGTCCATAATTACGTTATAAATAAGTATAAACAAAACTATAGGTGACATGCGTCTCGCTTCCGCAAACACGAAAATTACATTGGAGTTGCCCCGTCTCGTTCACTCGCGCGTTGATGTCTTTTGCTCCTGGCTTTGGATGCTACAGTATACGGTAAAGTCAGAGTAATCTAACCTTCAGCAAGACTCATTCTTCAGGTTTGAAACCAATTAAGGATAGTATAGTTTGTAATTTAAATGGTTTATATAATAAGCAATAAAATTGTATTAATAATGGATAGATAAATATGTGAGTGAATAATGAAACATGTTATTTTTTAGGGTTTACTATGAGATGGAATCGTTGCTTTTGAATTAAGGCTCGAAGGGCTAAGGAGGGCTGAGGGAGAGGAGGGATCGAGATCCACGACTCGGCGCAAACCGGATCGAATTACCTGACGCTATTTTGGAGGGAACTTAATCCCCGTCCAAAACCACAGGATTTTCTTTACATTATAAAGAGCAAAAATGAAAGCACGATTGTTTACAAAGTATGAATTCAAGAGTGCTGTTAACATAAATAACACGGTCTGCGATCACAGTAATATTCATTCGCTACTGAGCACTCAATTTAGGTCTTATTTTGATATTTATGTTCTCACAGTGTAATTGAAAAGTAGAAAATAAAATATTACGCCTTTAACGCACAAAATGAGAAAGTAAATAGCTTACCTTAGCGCTGTGGAACAGGGCACTATTCCGAGTCATTTTCGCCTTCGTCATTGCAAAAAAATCCCTTCGATAGTCACAAAAAGCACAGTTCTCACCACCACACTTCCATAAATACTTTCATAATGTCCAAAGTATGGGAAAACAAGAGAAACTTCGCGCGCGGCGCGAGCGGTGTTTACAATGGGAGACCGTACGTGGGAGTGTAGCGGGCAATGCGCGTACGCAGCGGGGCGATTATGGCGCCGCCAAGTCAGGCGGTGTAGACCGGTACTAAACTACCTTTACAACAACTTCAAAACAACGCGATACCAGAGACTCTAGTGGCTACGAGGAGAAGCTATAGCCTACGAGATTTTAGAACGGCTCTCTCAGTCAGCCATTTTGTTTTGCGTGACGTCACGCGAGGTAGCCTGCGGGACAGCAGGAAGGATTGGGATGAAAAGTAATTATAATTTACTCTTTAATTTTGAAATCAATACCTTTCGTCATAAGACGCTCTATTGGTAGAATAACTGTGATGTAATCATGAAGCTAAAAAAGATTATTGTGTGAAGCTGACTGGATGCTAATTAATTTTTACGGATGGATTTAAGATATTACTTCAATATTCACCATACCATATCCCCAATAAACTCTAAAACAAATAATAATGATTTAAATAAATACAAAAAGTATTCGCCCATATTCAATAAAATTTTGCACGTAAGATATTAAATGTGAATTGCGATTTTAGTGACTATGAAATTTAACTGTGTAAAAAATAGAAGGTGGTTCCAAGGCTCACAGTCAACCATTTTGATTTGCGTGACGTCGTTGTGACGTCAATCAAAGCCTGCGGGGAGGCGGGAATGATTAGGACAAGACAAGAAATATTCTTTGTAATTCTAATTATAGACATTATAGCCTGTCAAAGACGGAGGAGTGGAATGCATGATATAATTAAAAACCGAATACTTGACTTGAACCAAAATCATTGTTGTGTGTGTGTACATTATTTTTTATAAGATTTTCCTCCGATTTTTATGTTACTTTCTAAAACATGATCTCAACTTTTGTTGTTTTCAGCGAAAAAAGAGGAAACGCTATCAAAACAAAAATACTTTTTGTAGGAATAGCTAAAATTCATTTAAATTACAATAAAATAACAAAATAGCGTACAATCACTTTTTAAATTATTATGGCTCCGTGCTTCGAAATCATTGAGCACAGCAAGCGTTCAGCTCTCACCATATCCTATTTAGTTCAACTTACAACAGAACCGAAAAATAATAATAATCCATAGTACCTGCGTTTTTTCTTCGCTAAGAGCAGGTGGGCTTTATAAAAAGTTTGTCGATAGAGGGGCGAAGTTTTGAAAGCGGGATGATGCATTGAATCGATATCAGGCGATTATTGTTGGTGCGAGCGAGCACCTTGCGATTTTTATGTTAATTACTCAGGCGAGCTATTGAGATATAGCATATGGCTGTACATTTTCGTAAAAATTTAAATTATCTGTACTACGCACGGCTGCAAATCTAGTTATACTTCCGGTATAAGTTGATCTTGCATTGTGAGAGAAGATGATTTAATGACAGTTCAGGGTATACTGGAGAGCTATAGCTTGATATGTAGCCGCGTGTACATATATTGATTGACATAAATTTTTATTGCGGCACCTGTAAGTCACCATTTATCAAAACTATTCTAAATTTCAAAGCGATAACTTTAGTAATTGATGATATATCAGCAGTGACAGGCAGACAGACATCAGGGTGATTTAATAAGGGTTCCGTTTTTATTGGAAGGTCATGTCCCTATTGTAATATTTACCTAAGCCTTGTCTGAGCCAATATAAACACTATATGTATCAACTTTTGAACTATATAATATTCACTCTTGCTTGTTCCTATGTAGAGTGTTGAGGAAAATGACATGTGAAATGGTTTAAAAGTGGATACACATTTTTGTACTCAAGTGTACTGTTAATGCCGCGTACAATACAAGTGTTGCAACAAGTAGTTCATAGTAAAGTACAGTCATGCTTGTAGGACAAAGGTTTCATGATGCTATTGTATGAGCGCCTGCGCACGTGCGCGGCACTTACTTAGCTATTCTCTCTGTTCTATTGTTTAATGTGTAATACTGAGCGTTAGTAACATTTAATTATAAAGAAAACAGTTTGCACTTATTCTTCATTTCTCTTCATACAACTATGCCGTAGGATGAACGCGTGCTAACTTAAGTTTTAAGTTACATGTCAGAAAACAAAAATGCTAATAATAATGTTATTTGGTAGCGGATTTAGGTAACATTGTGCTGACTAGACATTAGAGAGACATACTTGAATTTGATATATTTTATTGATTTGCATTTGGTCAATTGATGGAAAGTGACGATATGGCCATTGGTTGAAAAGCATGCTGGTGTCCTGACTCTACTACCTTTCATACCGGAGCACGAAAGTGCTACTAATACTGCTATTTGGCGGCAGACTCAGGTAACATGTTGGTAGATAGCTAGGCGGATATAGAAAATGCCCTACCGCCATCTTGCCCAGGTACCGACCTGGGAATACAAGATCTCGGATTGTGAGTCCAGAGGCGGAGGCAGACATAGAAACCCTCTACTGTCTACTATATATTATCATTCCGATGTGGTTCTTATACATATACATGTATATCGTAGTCACGGTAGTGCTTTCTAAACAAATATAGTAATTAACTAACAAGAAGAATTCCACAAAGGTTTTACACGTTTCTTAAATAATTAGGATTACGAACATTATACTTCTCTCTCATCTCAAACTCCAAATAAGTTTAATGCTCTCTTGGCTAGTTTCTGTCTTGTCTAACTCTTCAACGGTGGGTAAATATCAAAAAATATCTTTGGTGTTTCCGAACACATACAAATACAAAGGCATTTTAATAGGATTTGGGAACGAAAGCCTCTTCATTTTAATCCTCTAGTCTCCTAAAAAACACAATTTAATTTTACGCCTGTCATAAACACGATCTCAAGTCAAGAGCTTGGGTTGTTCAGATATAAACCTAAGATTAACTAAAAAAGAGTTCTCTTATATTTACACTTAAGTACAAGTCCTACACGGCTTGAGGATTCAAATGCTGACAAACATAGGTTTAGCTAAAGTTTTTTTCTAAGAGCACACTTTTTATGGTCAATGTGACCATCTCACCTGATGGTAACGTCTCGAGGCATAATGACTTAAATCCTAATCGCATAATGTCCTAATCGTATAATGCCCTAAACGCATTATAAAACGACGACGATGAGGCCGTCGATTGGAAAGCATGTTCACACGAAATTTTTAGTTTTCCGACGAATTTTTTTTCCTTAAAAGTCTTTGACAGCCACTTAGTTTTCAAAATAGAATATTAAAAAATCTTCTTCGGTATGTAAGGTAAGGGGCTCATACGGTAAACAGTTGGCAACTGGACAAGACAACTTGTTTCATTCCACAATAATTGTTCCGGCCCAATTACACGGTCCTAGCTGACCGGTTGTAAGAGGCTCGACGGTTAATCTGAACATGTAATTTTGTCTCGGGAAATTGTAGGTGTCGTGATACAACTATTTTTAGTTGGGTAACTCGTTATCTGAGTCATGGTGGTAAATATAAACAAATGATGTAATTGTAAACCCTAGAAAGGGCCATTTTGCAGTCTCGCAATGACATCACCAGCAAGTGAGGTCATGGCCAGGTAATAATTCTATTTAGAATAATGCAATAATAATTGAATTTAGTTTATTATTCTTTAATTGTATATTGTTACTTGGGTTTCATCTTACCTGATGGTATGTGACGGTAAGGCCTTATGAAAGAGAAAGAAAATAGAAAATTCAAATTACTGAGACACTCACTGGATAAGCTATCTCTCAATACCGGAACACATAAGTGCTATTATACTATCTACAGACTTAGATCGGTAATGTTAGGTTGGGAATGGACTGAGTAACCACTAGACTACGCAGTCGGAAGAAAACAGTACAGAACAATCTTGTTCGGGTGACCACACTTCCATCCTAAATTATTAGGCTTATTAGTAGAGATAGTCTATATTTGGACCATAAGACAGCTGCGAAGTTGCGTTTAAAATCCAGTTGGCATATAAATTACTTTGATGCAGTTGTACCGACTGCACTGAAACTGCAATAAAACAGCATCGTGTTGCATTTGTGCAGTCCGTGTGTCGTCGTACTTAGATCAAGTAAAATAAAGGTCAAATGCAAACCAATCGTAAATAAATTTAAAACTGTATAGATTATTAAATGATGTACCAACACCACAAAATTTGAATGCGTAATTGGACTTTTACAAATTTCATAAGGCAATGATAAATAACTTTAGCTTGTGGAGCAGCAATTAACACATTGAGTTTAATTACTCGCATGGATAGTCGAAGGTACCAATTAACTAAGCCTTTGGCTGTCAGCTTCTCAATTTAGGGATCCGTGACAATAGTTTAAACAAGAAAATATAATTAAGATTAAGGTTTATTAACATTCGTAAAACTTTATGTACGTTTATTTACATGTATATCTTTTTACTACATATCAATAAATACGAAGGTTATGAAATTGCTATTACTCTGGATAAAAATACATATACAAAAAATCACATTTATATACAAATAATTTATTTAAAATTTGAAAAAAATTATATACTAATCAAGTACCGTTCAAATTTTGTTGAGAACTACAGGTCTAACGCATAACTGAGTATGTTCCTGAGGTATCCCTGGACGTCCCTGTCGCTCTCACTAAGAGTTTCGCTTCTAACTTATCCATGCGTACAGCCAAGGAGTGGAACGCACTGACGGAGTCTATATTTGCACCTAGACCAACGCTCACCATCGAAGGCCACATCGCTGCTTAACATCAGGTGAGATCGTGGCAAAGCGTTGATCTACGAGTATCTTCAGTATAAAAAATTATTAACTTCAGGTCCAGGACTGAAAATTCCTAAATGTACGTCTATAGCCTCATTTTTTACATCAGCGTCCCTTCATATCGTGACTGAAGTTTTTGTCCTCACAAACCCTTCTGCATTCTCAGCTCCAAGGAATGTGACTACATACAAAACATAGGGCTTCTGATACTGTGACTCATCACGAGTATCGTAATCATGCTTTAGATGACGTGAGCCCGCGTGGACTTTATTTTAGACCTTTTTAATTTGTACAATACTGTAGTACATTATTTTTATTTATCTCGTAAGGTTCAGCCAGCGTTTGTAAACAGCGCAAAAATGTGTTTATTAACGACATCACATTAGAAAACTCAAAAGTTATCAGTGTTTCTCTATTATATTATGCATGTATCATATCTTGAATAACTCTATCTATTGAAGAAGAAGAAAACGAATAATAAACAAACTGTACTCAATCTATCAATCATCTTTTTCTTTTTGCTATAGCATAGCTCAGAAGCGTGCAGTCGAAATGATGCAACTTCAGAATGTACTCGTAACACGATTTGTGGTGAATTAGAAGTTAGTGTAGTGTTAGCACTACTGTTTGTTTAAGAAACATGTCAAATTTTCAAATGCAAAAAAAAAGGTCGAGCTAAAAATAACACACATCAACAGCCTATATACATCCCCACTGCAGGGGCTCAGGCCTACTCTGCTACAGAGAGTGTATGTGCCATAGTATAACCGTTAAGCAATCGGAAAATGTACTTGAATTGAAAAACCACTCACAGGTACACGGCTGGATTCGAACCCGGAATCTTCAGGTTGAGAGTCCATGCCTTTTCCACTGCGCCACCGACGCTCTCAAAAAGATAACATCCATACACAATATAAAATAGACTCGTGTACTTACGATTCGATCAGATTTATTTGTTTCGAAGTACCAATTTCACGATCACATAAATGAGAATAATGTACAGTGATCGTAAAAAAACGAACTCCCTTAACTATTCCTATGAAATTAATTTCCTTTAAGCTACCAAAAATTTCGTTGCAATAAAACCCACCTTTATCAATCATCAATCGTGAACAGCGTTATTCAATCGTAATCATTTAGTATTCTTATAACACAATCTGATGTTTCACGCTTCCCTTTTCAACTCTACACTTCGGACCGTAAAAAAACAAATTCTCTCCTCCTTTTAGAAAGAAAAAAGGATGTTTTTATATCTTCAACGAAATACAAAATGAGGCATCGAATTAATTTCCGAAATGGTGATTACGATCTCTTCCACTCTTTTAGATTGGAACAGATTAATTTAAGAGCAAATTACGGGTATAGGTTCAGAATTAAGTGGCCTCGTCGATGCAAGCTAGACCATGAGGATATCTGTTATGTACTACATATAGAATACACTTCTAACAGAAGAAAATTTTGTCAAAAGTAGGCAGTCGTTGTCCACAGTCGGTAAGTCCATATGATTCTTCCCTTTACATATATCACCCTAACAAACGGGTTTTACGTGACATTGGAAAATGGGTAAAATGATAATGGAAAATCATAGTCCTTAATTTAATAATAATAACTACTTTTTCAATTACATATATTGAGGATTCATCATGACGAGTGAGTAAAATTCTGGAGACGATGCCATTGTTGAGATTAAAAAGCTTGGCAGGCTGGCTGATCCGAGTTAGACGTGGTGGTTTTATAGATCTACATACGCTGCTTCTACATTCATTTTTGTGAGTATGCGCATGTAAAACATTCCTTTTGATTTAAAGGTCTAGTATAGATTTAGGCAGGGGCTCGAGATCAAATAACAGATTCAATAACGATTATAGTGAAATATGTATTATAGAAAGAGTAGCGTTATGTGGACAAATTCAAACTGAACAAAACTCTTCTGTTTTTGTTACCTAACCACAACGTTTGCTTACGTTATTTTTTCCCTTTCTGTCTGTCGTACAATAGCAATATGTAAATCCAAAGTGTAAATCTATATGTAAAGATAGAAGTACCTCAGAACACTTTTAACCGGTTTCTTCTCTCCTTCACTTACATATAACGCTGTCTCAGTCTTCTTCGGACAACTTAAAGCCTCTAAAAGTGCAGACAAGTTAAGACAGCCTCTACAGCTTTCATCATAAAGTATATTTTGACGTATAGAGGTGAATATAGTGGTTTTGTTTGGCCCGTAGTAAGTCGTAGTAAGTGAAACGAGTTTGGTGCTAAGAAGCGCTAACTTGAGTCAAAACGTTGGGTACCGTTAAACAAGTCCAAATTGGTGCTGAATATGACTACAATGCCCTCTAGTGTTTCATCAATTGATATTTGCTTTTATAATTTCTTATAATAAAAAATGACAACTGTTAGGTTTATGAAACTAATTTGTTCAGAAATGAACTTACGAAGAATTCAAAAGGATTTATAAATTACTTGCCAATGATTCTAAAACGAAATGGAAATATTTACATGAATACATTTAATATTCTGACTGAGAGAAGGCTTCAGATTTATAAGATTTTTCTATATTATAAAAATACTAACTCTAAATCCCACATTAAAACACATTGAAACAAGTGTGTCTTCATTCTGAATATAAAAATATAAAGAAAAGTTAAAATACTTCGTAAACAAAATTCTTTCTTTCTTTCATACATTTCTCGTACAATCGCATGCGCCTGTGATAAAGTTGTTAGCAAAGATACAATCAGCGCATCTTACCATAGCTTGAAGGAAGGCATTCAATTCTTGTAACGTATATCATTACATCGCTCGAAGAACCGATAACCGGTGGGGAGTAAAGGTTCTCGAGTGGCGACCACGTACCGGGAAACGTCTACCAGGCCGTCCCCCTACTAGATGGACCGACGACCTGGTTAGAGTCGCGGGGAGTCGCTAGATGCAGGTGGCTCGGGACCGGTCGATGTGGCGTACCATGAGGGAGGCCTATGTCCAGCAGTGGACGTTTCCCGGCTGATGATGATGATATCATTTCAATAACAAAATAAATAAATTAATTAAATGTTTGCGTGCTACTTAGCCAATACTTTTAGTCTTATTTATACAATTTTACGTGTGACAACCAACTTCAAACAATAATAGCATCGAATCATTTCATGAAATCGCATTTGGACCGTAAAAGGTGTCAAAAGGAAATGGGTATCTTTTCCTTTACAAAATTTAATTAGGTAGGTATTAACAAAATTTTAGTTCTGTTACCAATCGTTCAAGCAAAGACTGCTCGCCATGGCGGTTGATTGGTAAATAATATTTCCAGCAGTGCATTTTATTCAGGTGTGGATGTCGTGACAGGCATCAAAGTTATATATCAATAAAACCTAAGCTTGTTACAAGCTAAATATCATAGCTAAACTTTCCAGTATATTGAAATATCGGCTATCTGTTTGTCAAACAGCTAAATCATCGTCTCTGATTTTCTAACTTTTACCCTCGACGGGTTTCCTTGTGTTTCTAACTATAGGAAGATGATAGGCGTGTAGTACCTTCTATCTCTACTACGTCAAACAAACCCACACAAATATTAGAAATACAAAAGCGTGTTTATGACGTTGGTTTGTCCTTTCTTCACGTCGATATGGATAGTTAAAATGAGTTAATTTTTTGTATAGGAATAGTTGAAAGGTCGGAAACGGAAATGGATGAGGTAATTCTAGGGATCGAACAAATAGTTCAACGTTTTAGAACCAAACTGTAGAAGTCTTGTATTTCTAGTTCTAACTTCCAAAAGCTGTAAAAGTAGAAAGGAGTAAGGAAAGTCAATATATAACAGACGTTTCAACAAATAAATTTGCCGTCTCATTTAAAATTCTTTTTATTTTTATCATTCGTTACACACTTTCTTCACGTTTTAGTCAGATATTGTAATTTAATTCCGTTGTTATTATTATGTTATGTTTTAAAACCAAGTTGCTCAAGCTACAACGAAACAATATTGATGTTTTTAAAATCCACGCAAACGAAATCGCGTTCAAAAGCTAGTCTATAAACTTAGCATTTTGACACACTAGTCACAACCATGAACACCTATAAACTGACCACAAAACGTTACACATTTTCGATAACCACAACCTCATTGTTTCATCCACCTCCCGGACTACAATATTAGTGAAATTTACCAAGCCTTCAAGTAAGTCTAGCACATCAGTGCATGCGGGTAGATCGTGAGGTGGATACAGAGTGGTTACATGTAAAGATGGTGTAAACAACATAGGATTTCCCACGATTCCGACGCCATTCACAAACCCGCAACAGTTTGCTGAACTTTGCAAGTCAGTATCTGAGATTATAACAATGATGTATATACTGAAGGTAGGCATTAAAAAGTATTCTCGTTTTTAGGGTTCCGTACCCGAAGGGAAATTAAATTACTAAGCCTCTACAGTTAGTCAGCGGGTGTATCTCATGGTCCTCGGGTGAAGCCAGTTGTAGATAAGAATTACAATAGATCAACATACTACAAGAGTTATCGAACTGCAGGAAAAGCATTGCTATAATTTAATGATCTTTAGATTTAGCCCAAGACAGACTACAGCAGGTTGTGAAGTGGAATCATTACAAACGGTTGTGTTTTAACCAGTTAGGTTTTATTACTCCTGGTTTAGTACTGTTATATCCTCTACACACATTTACTACGCATTTATTGAAGACTAGTTGGAGCCCGCGACTTCGTTCGCGTAGACTTAATGACCGTAAGAAACGTTCATAGAATTTCTTTATAAACAACATTGGTAGTTTTCCCTTCGGCGGCCAATATATAAAGTCCTGAAGCGTTACTGACCCGCGAAAAAGCAACATAAAGTTGGCCGTGTGAAAAGCAACCAGATCTCAGGTCTACACCGGCAGCTTTCAGTGTCTGTTTATTGAAGATTTGTAGTATACCTGCTGTCACTTCAAACGCTCCCAACCTACCTTATCGTACGTTACTTGGCATCAGGTGGAATAAAAGTCAATAGCATTTACATGTAAGTGAAAAACTCGCCAAGTGCGAGTCGGACTCGCGCACGAAGGGTTCCGTACCATTATCCATAAAAACGGCAAAAATCACGTTTTTTGTATGGGAGACCCCCTTAAATATTTGTTTTATTGTAATGTAGTTATTTATTTTTAAAGTGAATATATAAATAAATATTATGTGAAAATTTCAAGCATCTACCTGTATCCGTTATCAATATCGAGCAAAAACGAGCAAAATTATCACGTTTGTTGTATGGGCACCCCCCGATAAATATTTATTTTATTTTGTTTTTTAGTATTTGTTGTTATAGCAGCAACAGAAATAAATCATCTGTGAAATTTTCAACTGTCTAACTATCACGGCTTATGAGATACAGCCTGGTGACAGACGGCCGGACAGCGAAGTCTTAGTAATAGGGTCCCGTTGGTTACCCTTGGGGTACGGAACCCTAAAAATGAAAACTGCATGCATTTTTGTGTCACAAAGCGAAGGCCAAACTAGTCTACAAAGACTGGCGCCAAGTGAGGAACATCTCATCAGGGAAGAATGGAGGGCCATTTCACCTCATTGAATCCGCGGAGGACACTGTCTGGTATACATAGTTACGCACGAACCAATAATATTGATCCTTGACTACTATTATATTCAAACGCGTTAATGTACGCGAACCTAATAAAATGCTAAAATTCATAAAGTTTAAAAACAAATAATTAACGCGTTCAAAATGAACTACAAACCGAGAGAGAGATTAGAGATTTGGTTTTTATTGATTTTCTCCAAAAGAGCAAAATCATTTTCGAAAAAAATTTATATGGGACCACTTCTACCAAACAAAAAAGAATCATCAAAATCGATTAATAACTGGTAGGGTTATCGCTTAACATACATACAAAAAACATACAGTAGAATTGAGAAACTCCTCCTTTTTTGAAGTCGGTTGAAAACATTTTACACTTTTAGTTTTTAATGACACTCTCTTAGCTAATGGAAACTAAATAGAAGGTAGATGTTTAATATATTGATTGGGGTCACGAAGCGTGTATCGTATTTACCGCTTTAGTGTCATTGGGGTCAATCAAAGTTTTTAACAGTAACCGTCTGGGGGTCCCATGTGGTGTAATAACTGCGTGTCTTATTATCTATCAATTTGATATGCGGTAGCTTCAATCTATTGTTGCAGCAACGTGAGCAATGGGAGTAGAAAGTATTCTCTTAGTTGGAAGTAATTCCTAGAGTTAGTTACCCCATGTGCACTCGGGTACAAAAATGTATGCATTTTTCTACCGTGTCACATTCACTCTTGCTTGTTCCTATGCAGTGTGGGAAATGTCAATTTAAGGTGAATGTGACTTGGTTCAAAAGTAGATACATATTTATGTGCTCGAGTGTACATACATAAAAACTGATGTTCAATACAATATTAATATGTGACAAATAATCTATAATGATAATTAACAGTCGCATTACAAAATTACATGACACTAGCAATCTACCTTTTCAAGAGCAATTAACTGTGCCAATATTGACGAGGTGTGCCGTGCATGTAGCGTATGAGACGAAAATGAACTTACGCTACATTTTATCCCGATCAAGAATTCCCACGTAACAATTTTTAAAGTTTTGGCGTAGTTTGTAACTCTTTGAAGCATAATTATCTTAACAGATCTGTACGAAATTTGGCATACATACTGACCACGTTCTGGATTATCTTACAGGATAGTTTTTATCGTAGGGTTATACGCGGAAGGCGTCGTGGGTATAGCTAGTGATATTTAATTTTCTCCTCAATCATGTAAGGCAAGTCATTACGTGCTTCCTATGAGGTAATTAGCCATTGAATTTTCCAGTAGAAACCTCTTTATTTTTATTGTACTTACATACCAAATCGCTTAACAACCGCTATTTGAATCTGTTTCAGAATTATATGCACATATACAACAAGTGTGAATATGATAAAGACACTTGTGAACATTTTTTTCGCAAAGCCCAACACAATAGCTCCGCCTACTTAGAATCATTTAAAATGGTGACAATAAAATGTTAATCAGATATTTAAATAAGGATAGCTTGGGCGTTAACCTATCCCCTTGGCTATAAAGTTGAGATTCGGAGTCATAAATATAGTTGAAGTTGGGAAAGCCATCTGTTACCTAGCCAAGTTGAATCGTCGTATGACTTTAGTAGTTTTGGAAGAAACACGCATTTACAACTTGGACGGATGTTTAGGAGCGAAAGAGTGGCCGCTGAGGATTCCGTAGTGTTTAATTTTTCGAGTTTGTTTACTGAATTTTGCGTTCTATGCAGAATTTTGTTTCCTGTGCTCTCTATGGGTCGCAGAAATAGGGCCAATGTTGATTCAATTCATATCAGCAAAAAGTTTAAAAGTTACATGATGTGTTTGGATTTTTTTATAAATAGAAATCGTCGAAATAATGTTCATCATCACCAGCCAGATATCGTCCACTCATGGTCATAGGTCTCTTCCATAGTACTGCCACTTGCATCTAGCGACTCCCCGCGACCTTAACTAGGTCGTCGGTCCATCTAGTAGGCGGACGGCATGGTACACGCTTCCCGGTACGTGGTCGCCACTTGTGAACTCTTACTCCCCATCGATTATTCGATCTTCGAGCTATGTGGCTTGCCCCTTGCCATTTCAGCTCACTGACACGTCGAGCTATGTCAGTAACCATAGTTCGTCTACGGATGTCCTCATTCCTTTAAAGTAAATGGAACTGTGGTCTCGGCTTGAATACACGACAACCCCCTATCACCCCGCGGGTGACGTAAAAGGCGACTAAGGGAAAAATATTCAGGAGATGGGCAGCATCGTCTACCTTTTTAACAACAACATTTTATTGCGATCACCAATACACCCCACAAGTGTGATGTTTATTGTAAATCCATTATGAAGGCTTATTGCTAACAATGGACGACGATTATGTATTAATCAATCATTGAACATTGAAATCATTGAAGCGTCGGTGGCGCAAAGGATAAGGCGCGGACTCTCAATCTGAGGGTACCGGGTTCGAATCCAGCCGTGTACCTATGAGTTGTTTTTCAATTCAATTACATTTATCCGATTGCTTAACGGTGAAGGAAACCATCGTGAGGAAACCTGCATGTCTTGAACAGGCATGTGAAGTCCGCCGATCCGCACTGGGCCCGCGTGGTGGACTATGGTCCATACACTCTCTGTAGGAGGGTAGGCCTGAGCCCCAGCAGTGGGGACGTATATAGGCTGTTGATGATGATGAATCATTGAACGATACACGACGAAACTACGACAATGCAGTTGAATGGGAATAAATTTTTAGTTATTTTTTAGAAAAAAGTTTTCCACTTCTCAATCGAGGAACCCAAAAACCTCCCATAAGCCACGGCCCGGCCCGAGCCAAACCGGTAGAATTTAGAGAAACGTTCCGTGATATATGCCCGTTCTAGATCTTCTTCATCTCTTATGTAAATCGCTTCTCGTTTGATAATCAGTGTTTAGTATGTCTACGGCCTTTTATAACGGTCGACAGACTGTGGATAGGAATTCGCGGAAACGATAATTTTTATGTCTGTATTAATATGACAATGGTGATTTTTCGTTGAGAAGCAACATTTTCGCATTTTTGACAAGATTTCCTTTCTGACCTGAGCAAAGGAATTTGTTTATTTGTTGTTTAGCTATTAGGTGCAATAAGTAGATTGATATAGTTTTACCCTAAAGTTGCGTATTCATGGTGAAAATTTGTTTAGCAACAGTTGATCAAAATTGTTGATGAGCAACGAGAATGTCGCTGGTAGCTGACGCTAGGAACAATCATCTAAGAGTCCAGATTAAATTTTGTAGATACGAGTACGTGAATTAGAAATGGAAACGGTTTTGAAACGACATTTTATTTCTTTAAAAATCGTATCGGGCTATTTGCCAACTAATTCACACTCCCAAACCAGATCGCCTGCATATTTGCATGCATGCATGCATTTTGGTATTGTGGGATGAAGTTATTTGTTAAAATACCCTCATCTTACAATATTAAAACACTGCATTAGAATGCGATAGAATGTGAGTATTGTAAAATAGACGAGTCACATGGTGTACAGACAAACCTTGTAATAGGATTAAGTACACTTTAAGCAAATATTGTAAAAAATTATGTTTGATTTATAAATAAATAAAATAAATAAATATTATTTATGCGTTTTACATGTTTAATTTTTTTCGGGTAAGATTTTTTACCATAATTTCATTCATCATTAATTGACTTTTCTCTTATCACACTGCATAGAACAAGAAACGGTGAATGTGACATGGTACATACAAAAGAAATTACATATTTTATATTCTAGTGTACCAGGTTTGACAGTGGACACTAGTGCACTGCTAAAATATGCGTCCCCTGGAGTTTATCCTTAGTGGCTTTGTGCGAAACTCAAGTGAAGTCTGCCTACAATCAGCAGTGCTAATAACAGAGCTTTGAGGCTTTTGGGTGAGCACCGTTTCCATTCAACGCCCTCATCGCCACCATCAGGTGCTATGAAGGCTAAGTACAAATGCACTACACATAAAAAGTGGTTATATTTCAAATATTGTCACTTTTTTCGCTCTAGGCCTTCTTCGCACTTAATGGTAAGTGACGATAAAGCCGTATAATATATGCGTGCTTGCCCCGAAGCCTCACGTTTATGAGGTAGACCGTGACATCTTTAGCTACCACAATACAAGAATGTGCTGTTAAGCGGCAGACAAATAATTTTGGTGGTAGCTAGTCATAAAAACTAACCAGCAGCCGAACCGAGCACTGACAGTTACCTCTGTCAAATTGTAATTTCCGAAAAATGACAGTAATGCTATTCGGTAAGGGGAAAGTCATACTGAAGATAGAGAGCTCTATCTTTAGAGACTTTTCCTGACTCAGAGACTCTCTGTAGGATAGTAGTACTGAGCCCCTGCAGTGGGGACATATATAGACTGTTGATGATGATGATGAAAATAGAGCAACCCTTGACCACGATCTCGCTCGATGGCAATAACCATGTAGCTTACGATGGTACCTACGCGTTTGTCTCGCTAGATGGCGCTTGTTGATCGTCGACTTTAAAGACAGTTTGTAGCTAAGGGATGCACAAATTCGGCGAAAACTTTAATGAATAGATATTCCCGACTAGGGTTACGAGGTACAGTTTTGTGCTTAGTATTGCTGGAAACAAACACTCTATATCATCACCTATTTGTTTCTTATATCACAGGTTATATACAAAGGCGTTTTATAAATGATGACATGAAGCAGGTTCGTGAACCGCAGCGGGCGCGTTCTCACGGCGATCGCGAGTCGTTCCACTGCGTCTGCGCACACGTCGCCACTCGTGGGAGACGCCATCCGAGATGTGTTAGGAAACTGACAGTTACAATACAGACTACTACCAGACACGTAACTCGCTTCCGCTTTCTTGCACCTTCCTTGCCTCTCGCAGACGTTCTTTTGACAGCGTTTGTAATGAGACATACACTTCAGAAATTTTTATTATAAACACATATTTTATTTGAATTAGTTTATTTTATTTTAATTTTTGATGTCAATGAATATATTATCACTATAAGGACGCGACTCGTCACCGTACAGTAAACGTAGACACAGTTTTGTTTATATTGTTTGAAGTGTTTGCTATTAGATTGCTGACCCGCCTACACGACATTGTGCAGTTCAAAATTTCTTGAGCTCCAACCAAAATTACGTAGAAAAATAGTGCGCACAATATTTTCCTGAAACTAATTTTTCTGTACCTAAAAACATTATTTTACTAAGGTACTATTAAAGTGACCACCATAGCTCGATGAGTCAGTGACCAGAAGTGACAATGAGCATGCCACATCACTTAAATTATAATCACCAACACGTCGTGGACTTTGTAGCTGGCGCCTAAAGGAAAATTCTAGGGAATAATCAATTGCGACCAACTGTCTTGTACATCGCGATCACCATCGTCGTTAGAAAAGTAGTTCGCGGTGACATGTTGAAGGCATTTCAGAGGGTGCATTAGCTAAGAACTAAACTACATACAACGCTTAGATATTTGAGGTTTCAATAAAGCTTGGATCCCTAAAATGAATGAATATAAAGGGTCTCTGTTCTACACAATGAAAATAACTCATTACAAAAAATTCCAATTTGCTTCCAAAATCTTAAACTAAATCTCATTCGTACTGTACAGACCTTGGCAATCATACAGACTTAGGCCTCTAATTACTCCACTATGCATATCGGCATCATGCATGATGACATCACCAAAGCCTATTTTTAGCCTCCGACGTAAAAATAGGGTTGTTATAAGTTTGACGCCAACGGCTGTGTCTGGTCTGTGACATGGTAGCTCTCGAACGGATGGACCGATTTTGATGCATTTCATTTACGTGAAAGCAACTTTTCTTGCGGTGATTCTTAGCTATATTTGGTAAAAATCGATTCAGCAGTTTGAATAGTATCAGCTGACGTTAGGCATTTTCGGCATAAAATGGATTTTTATATACTAGTATATTTTGGTAAGATTATTTCGTAGAGGTTAGTAAAAAATTTAATTAATTACGTGTTAATTTGAGAGATCTTCTCCGTCTTTTCCTTCGATCCTTCTTCAGACTATAAAATACAAGATTTCTTCACAATATCATAGGGCTTCATAGATTTAAATGTGGTTACTTCAACCGATAAGTGACGGCTGAAGCGTAATCGAGAAGCGTGAACCGACCACAGTCCCACGTTACACCAGCACATCATAAATTGATCCAATTGTCTTTCAATTTCAATACAATGTTATTGGACATAATTTACTGTGCATTATTTCAAGTGCATTCAACTGGACGGTCCGAGAACAAAAGGCAGTGGACACGATCCTTATTTTCTTAGGAATTATGCAGTCTAAACTGATCTGAAAGGGTTTTATTGCGAGGGGAAAACTCAAATCGAAAAGGTAACAAGGGTTATGAATCATGAAAAGAACCTTGAAATCAATTTCATTTTCCCGACCAACTAAATTTGTTTGTCAAGGGTGGCCCATGATTTCTCAAAAAAAATTTATTAGATAGAGACCTTGCTTAGATATCCATCTAACATTTACTCAAAGGCCCGTCTACTGTAAAGATTTCATTCATTTAGTAATAAACTACTATATTTTCAAAAAAAAAAAAATTTTTATCACGGCACCTGAACCTGAGGCATCTGTCACCATTCAGGATTTAATTTGGATGCATCTAAAAATTGAATTGCAAATTACTCATCGAAGTTCTGACTAGGACAATACAAGCATCTAAATTAGATGCAGGTAAGAGCTTCAAGAAATCAAATCTCGAATTTCAATATCATTTATCTCCTCTATTGAAGAACAAAGACAGAATAAACATGCCTTTTGTTATTTTAAATGAATATTTATCGAGGCTAATGAACATAAGATATGAGTAAGTGAATGTCTTTGCGATTTTCCACGCGTCCATAAATAGCAAATTAAGTTACTCGTAAATGCATAATGAAATAGCAGACCTTTCCTGACGAGTGCGTTTCCTTATTGTTACAGATAATTCCCAGCACATCCTTCAAATACCTATTTCCTTATGCATGGCTGTCTATTGAATGTCAGTAGCCTACAAAATAATTATAATAGAGCTAAGAGACACATAAACAGAGACTTTTGAAAGAGATGTTTCAATTCCGGCTTATATTTTCATTATTTAAAAAATATAAGAAAAATCTAACGATATTTAGAAAAATAATAGAATTGCATTTTCGGAAGTATTTTGTATGTACAAAATTATTCTTTTTTGTACTAAGTCGATGAAATGAAATATGATTTTTGCGCACACAAACTACATTACATACGCACAATACCGCAGGCTTCGCCTCGTGCCTATAAATGTAACACCTCGACTATAATGTCTAGCTTACCATACTTATACTACGAGTATTAATTATGAAAATTGAACTGTTATTAATTACTAAGGTTTTATTTTTCATGAAAACGCTTCAATTGTTAGAAACTTCTACAGGTCAGCTTTTTTATTACAGCCTGTACTCCTTGAATCTTTAACTGTCGTGCGACTTTGAATCAAAGAAAGGGATACCTTACGTTTCAATTAAGCTAAGTACACCTCAGCTAAAAGCTAGTAATGAAGTATAAGATCAACCTTTGACCGAGGGTCCGTAATTAGACCAGCAGACGAGGCATGGCGGCCCGTCATACTCCAGTGGCTTTTCCCACACGTCTTTAAGACAGGTTGCTCCGATGATAAGATTACATACTGTATTTTACTGTTTGAGAGCGAATTTTGATTATAATAAGTGTATGAGGTATAAAGCTTTATAATAAGTAGATAGTAAGAAATGTTCTGGAATAATGCGCTGTATCATTTCCAACTCTAACGTTGTCGTAACAGGTTTACTAATACAATACAGCTACGAGTATACACCAGCTATACTGAAATTATCCTCAATCGTAGTCAGTTTTATACAAGTTCAGCTTTATACCAATATATAATGTCACGATTTTTGATTGACATGTACATTTTTAACACTAGCTGTGCATTAGCAAGGCGACTATTGAGTCAAGCATTTTTTATTAGAATGAGTTTTTTATGCATAATGAAATGACCATATATTATGTTATTATATGTTGTAGAAATTACTAGCGCTATTTAAAAATGTACTCGTCTAAGTTTACTTAATCTTACTGTAACCTTGTTTTGAGTGCATCTCTTAGTTCTTACAATTTTTCAATTATCTATTAGTGAAGACCTATAATTGGCTTTTTACTAGTAATTTTTTTTTATTTAAATTAAATTGGTAAGCTAGCGAATTTGAGAAGGAACTAAGTTGCATGGTTACTAATATAACTCTTAACTTTGCTAAGAATGACCTTTATGTTAGATATGTCATAATGAGAGAGCGGTCTTGATTCTATTTCGAGGAAGGTTTTGCTGAGGATAAAAACCACCAAAAAGTGGAAAGCTTATTTCTCATCTTTTGATGAATTAAATGCCTAACATGCATATCCTGTGTGGTCTTGTATTATAATTTTGGTTTTTAAAAGCCCTTCTGAATATGACTATAGACTACACATAATCGTATTGGCCACAAGAATTTGTTAAGAGGGTATGCTGTTGTCAAAGCGCCCATACAAACGTAGTCCAGTCATATTTTGAGTATTAAGCTATGAAAATCTATGAAATTTTCAAGACACAATCTAGAAACAAATATCTGTGTCGGTGGTGAGTCAGATTTTCGTTTAAATATATACTTCCAGAGTTACAGGGCGTCAAAGTATTGTATTTTTCGGTAATAAAAAGCCCCAACTTTGAACCTGATTTACAAGAGTATGAATCAATTTAGAACAATTCGGAAAAACCACCGACATCTGAAATTTCATTAATATACTGTATTGAAAAAATGGCTACATAATATACTGTATCCTTCAAATGATCCCTGGACTACGAAGCATCCAAATAACGGGTGGATAACATCGCGTAATGTATGCGTACGCGCTCACCGTACGCGCTCGGGTAGGATAGGGCTCGGAGAGGGACAACTACAAAACAATGCAACCTTGAAACCGACCACGTGGTCTTACCAACATAGCCTCTTAACTCTTGGCGAAAGTAGCGTAAATATAGGCAACTTCTTGCAAGCGCGGTACACATTGTTAGATAGTGGTCAAACGAGCGCTTATCTAAAAAAGTGTGAAAGGTGAAGAAGAAAAAAAACTATTATGGGACACCACGGAAAGATATGGGTTGAAAAATTTAGGAAGCTTCGATTCCACGGTTATCGCGATACACTACTGGATTTCGAATCTTATTTAAATTCATTTACAACACCGAAACGAATTAGAAATAAATAAAATATTATCGATAGCAAAGGCAACAAAAGTCACAAGTAATGCTCTCAGAAATATTGAAGCTCCATAAAATTTGGAGCTATAAACGTCGGTTCAAGAGATTGCTCAGATTAATAGAAGCTTGTAGATTATGCGTCTAGTGCAGACACAATCACACAACAAGATTTTGGTTCTACAAATGGACGACGGAATTTTCTACTTGACTGAATATTTTTATATAGTTCAGTATCGATACTTAATATAATTGATATTTCTGAGAAACTTAAGGATAGTTTGTTGAATTCGGAATCTGAAGTGCTATTTTTGAAGTTTCGTAATCGAAACTAATCGAATGTTTACTGTACTAAGCTTATTTTTGTTACGGTTAGTAAAAATAGGTATTACTTGGGGCTTTCAACAGAAACGTACACAATAGTTTGGCAAGTCTAAAAGTTCGTCCTATTCGTATTCCTACAAACGAGACACGATAGAAGAGATTTCAAAGTGCTTGATTTTTAGATTTATAAGAAAGCCATTGATATCTGTATCGAGAATTCTAAAAATTAATATAAGATTGTCTCACTATATTTTTATTTCATTTCGTATGTCTTTGACTTCAGCTTCCTAAATAGCCATTCATTTACAAAGTCGGTCGTTACGCTATTATCGAATGACTAACCTTCGTCACACATCTCTATTGACAGATTGTTCATGAATTTACAAAATCAATATGCGAATAAAGTTGAACTTGGTGGCGCTTCGTCTACTCAAAAATTCGACGGTTTTTGGTCTGAGTTAAAGACGTTACCTCACGTTGAAAGCGTCAGTCTAAACAGAACGTACCATTGTGTCTGGTCGGGAACAATGGACGTTTCACGGTGAGTCGCAGGCGCAGGAGGCCCCGAGTCCTTGAACAGAGGGTGAGTCAGACGCGGGACTTGGGGTCACGGTTCACCGAGCGATCCTCAACCGTCGACACGACAAAACCCTGCTATTCGGAGTGGATTTTTGAACGTATTTATCCAGGAAGTATAAATCATACCAATAAACGCAGTTCTGTATAATTCAGTCAAATTATTATCAGTTTTGTGAGCTAGATAGACCAAAATAATAAATTCGAATTATAATCATCACTCGTGATATTTCAGAAGCAATATTTGGGGTGAGATTCACTAAAGACAAACATCATTACAACCTCACGTCTCACGGATGTATTTGCTGACGTCATTCGATATATATATATATATCCATGTTGCCTAAGAATCTAGAGATGTCTGATATCGAAGGAAAACGAAACGAAATTTTCAAAATGGTATAAGTATTGAATACTGAAGTGTTTTCTAATGTACAGATTATACTACAAAATACTATTTTAATATTCTTACATAAGTTTCATAAAAAGATTAAAGATTATAAATCACATTAAATAACTAAGACCAAACCCAATCTTAATTAAATTAAGGCACATGATTTGTATTATGTTATTTATTAATGAATAATGGCATAGACACTTCAAATGCTAATAATTAATGTTAAAAACAATTAGTGAAACCTCTGTGACAAAGAATATATAAGTCCAAGTCCTTTATTCAGAAGACGTTGAAATGTCCCGCCCACACTTAATTAATTCAAAAATTAACAACAAACCAATTAGAAAACCAAATTATAATGGGCAACGTATGTTAATTAAATAATTAAAATACGCTTTAAAAGATAAAGGACCGATGTGTAGCGCTTGCTTACTGCTTACAGCTTTCTAAATTTATCGGGTAAGTCAGTAGGAAGATTTTAATGTCAAATTGTATGCTTTGTAATTGTTTTTTAAAACAGAATAGAACAGAACAGAAAACATTTGTTTGATGACACACCCAACAACACAATATAAACAGAAAATACAGATATTACATTTTATTTATCAAGTAAAGAAAAATCCAGTTTTGTTATACCAACTTTTTCCTCAATAAATTAATAAATTCGTGAAATGGAATACTTTTTTATTTTATTTAAACAGTTTATTGTACACGGAAAATATTTACAAAACAGAAAAATATATACAAAAGGAACAGCTTATTTCTAATAGAAATTTCTTAGAGAAGTCCTAGGTGAAGGAAAAATAGTGAAGAGAGGAGGGCAGTTAGGCATGTATGATATAATAAATATAATAAACAATTACATAAATAAGAGATACCAAAAATAAACTAATATGTATCAATAATAATCATCATCATCAACAGCCTATATATGTCCCCACTAGAGGGGCTCAGGCCTACTCTCCTACAGAGAGTGTATGGGCCATAGTCCACCACGCGGGCCCAGTGCGGATCGGCGGACTTCACATGCCTGTTCAAGACATGCAGGTTTCCTCACGATGTTTTCCTTCACCGTTAAGCAATCGGATAATGTACTTGAATTGAAAAACAACTCATAGGTACACGGCTGGATTCGAACCCGGTTATATTCCGGTTATTATTGTATGTATTATTATTATTCAATAATAATAATACATACATATTAAAGCTTACTTAGCTTATTTTAGGAAACGAAATCCTAAAGTACGCAGGAGAATCCCAACATAAATCAGTTATATTGCCCACTTCCTGGGTTAAAAGGGTTAAAAAGCAAAGACGTAAGACCAATGGAGCATGCAGTCGCACGCCATCAAGCCTCATTGAAACCAAGGTGTGACCAAACGGGCAACGTGGCGGTTAATGCTTTAAACAGGGGCCGATATGATACTGCAGGTTTACCAGGCAACTCTCTGCTCAACATAAGGGATATATAAATTACTACGTATCCGTCAGAAAAAGTTCCCATGTATATAATACTTTATAATAGTATCGGAATGACAATTGCAATGTGACCAACATGTCACATACTCGCAAAATGGTTAGGTCGCGATATAACCGTATTATTAGAGTCCATCTAATATTACCTTGGATAAAGATGTGAGTTGTCAATCTCTCTATTTATGACTTTATACATTAGTGATATAATAACAAGAGCTGAGGTGGCAATGGGAAGGCCACATCACTCGAAGAACGGATATCCGGTAAAAATTCTCGAGTGGCGACCACGTACCGGGAATCGTGTACCGGGCCGTCCCCCTACTACATAGAGCGACGGCGGTAAAGGTTATCAACAGCGATTCAAATGTGGAACTGTTTCGAGTATATCCGAATTCCGAATACTGCCCATGCGATTTTCCTTCGTAGCAGTACAGTAATCATTTTTATATTTTTTCACCTATCACTTAATTTGAACTACACAGATTTTCGTCATAATTGATTTATAAATGTTATCGGCATAATAGCGTCTGTCATCGAATAGATAACATAAAAGGTTAACTCTTATCTATTATAAAAGCCACGCGATTAGTTTAGTCGCTCGCGGTGGTCTCAAGGTGTTCGTTACTTCGCTCTTTGTGGCTTCTAAAGCACCTGCATTTTATACAGTGAGAGAGAATAACTGGGAATTGAATGAAACTACAAATCCATCTATTTTGTAGCCACATAGAGCTTGTACATCACATAGAAATTTAATATGTAAAAAAATACAAGTTTTGGGTTATTATTTTTAACAATAAAAAACTAATATTTTTCTAGCATTTTTAATCGTCATGCAATTCATGCGTTCAATCGTCGTATTACACCTAGCCTTGATCTAACCCGATGGTAAATCATAAGGGTCGAAAATGGTCTGAATTGCTTCGAGAAAAGGATGGTACGGCCGTGACGCTTTTTTGCTCGACTTGGTGGGGGCACTGCCGTGCCCCCAGATAAGGCGGTACGATAGAAGCGTAGTAACCTCATGATTGGCTTGCTTAATATTGGATGAAGGCTTGTTATTGGGGTACCATTCAGTTTCCAGCATTTTTCGGGAATAGCAATAATTACGCACGCGGCGGTTATAGTTCGGTAAGATGTGCAAGTGTGTTGAAAAATGACGTTACATCGACAAAAGTCGTTTCTAGACGGTAGAAATCATTTATTTATGTACATTTAGTAGTACGTAGTTCTACCTCTACTGGCTAATATAGCTTTGATTGAATTATCACGCTACCCAATTAAGAGGCTATGTTGGTAAGACCACGTGGCCGCGTTCAAGGTTGCATTGTTTTGTAGCTGTCCCTATCTGAGCCCTATCCTACCCGAGCGCGTACGGTGAGACAGCATACACTACGCGAAGTTATCCACCAGTTATTTGGATGTTTCGTAGTCCAGGGATCATTTGAAGGATACAGTATATTATGTAACCATTTTTTTATACAGTATACTAATGAAATTTCAAATGTTCTAAATTGATTCATACTCTTGTAAATCAGGTTCAAAGTTGGGGCTTTTTATGACCGTAAAATACAATTCTTTGACGCCCTGTAACTCTGGAAGTATATATTTAAACGAAAGTCTGACTCACCACCGACACAGATATTTGTTTCTAGATTGTGTCTTGAAAATTTCATAGATTTTCATAGCTTAATACTCAAATTATGACTGGACTACGTTTGTATGGGCGCATACCAGCATACCCTCTTAAAGTGACTTCGTTTTACTCCTGCCCAGTGAAATAAAAAATTCTTTCAAGAACCAGCATTGAAAAGCCTTTGAAATCTTATTTGCCTAAATTGTTTCGATGAAACCCTGATGTTTCTATATATGATAACCCTGCAGTAATATAAAAACGTTTGCTAGAACGTTTTTAAGAAAGAGTCTGCGCTGTGCAAGCTCCACACACGATGGAACAATGACGACATTTGCACGGCACAAAAACCTTCTCACAATTCATTTATTAAATGTAATGACAGGAATATGAAAGAGAGCTTCTTTTTCTCTAATTATTTAGACATTAGTCTCGTTTCCGTCTTATTTGAACTGGTGAAATGATAGGAAGTCAAGCATTACCGCAGACGGCTGATGGCGGGCTTCCGGACACACACGGAGCATTCGTATCCTATACGTATTGTAGTATTAACACGAAACTATTGTAGAGTAGTTGATGACAATTGTATTCAACTCATTGTTAATTGGGAATATCGTGTGTGGTAAAATGCGGTAGTGGAATTACACGGATGAGTAGTTCGAAAACACGATACTGGTTTTACTTTAAATACTATATATGTAAATGATACATATGTATACAGTTTGGCAATTTTATCGGAACAACAATTACTGTATGTTGGAGTTCTTAGATAAGAATACAATGCCATTATTATGTAAACTTTGTAAGCAGCTATCAATTTATGTCAACTGCCAACTCCTTCGAGTCGTGACTCCTGCACCGGCCTAAAAGACAGCCTACAAAACAATTAAAGCAAGCACCATGACGGGTCAGAGGCTGCTTATTAAAAATGCAATAAAATGACCCAGAAACACACACGGGTAGTAATTTACTTGGTGCACCGTGGGATCCAAACTCCGCTAAATATAATAATAAGTAAATTCTATCTCTCACGCTATTGAAATCATTCGCATACGAAAACTATGGATATGTGCCGTGCACACGCATAGCTGTTCAGTCAGAGATTTAACATATCAATAATAATATGATAACAATCATAATGTTGATAAAACGATAAAGAACATGCAAATATTATAGTTGATCCATCACTTACATTCACATGTGTCTATAATAATTTTTATTTCATGAAAAATCAAGCGTATCGATGCAGTTTAGTCCATGGCACCAAATTTTTATGTTAAAATTAGCGCGCGCTGAAGAATTGCAAATTTTCCTTGCTAATTTATTTCTAAAGTAGTTAAGTAGTCGTTATATTTAGGTTGATGTTTTTCATCAGTTAAAACGTAATCCATACGAGTAGGTGCTGCCCGGAATGGCCGGTCCATGCTTGTTGTATATCAATAGTAGACTATGAATAAGTAGGTTCACTTTTAGGCCCTTTTTATGATGTTTCTTATGGTGAACTGTTAGGTTAATTATATTAAAAGAGGCATATTAATTGAACCGTCTAGCTTCGGAGCTCAAGTCTACGTAAATGGAGAGCGACAGTTATTTCGTGTGAAACGGTGGCAGCCTCGTATAAATTATTAGTTCGTGAAAACTGTATATTATTTTTGATTTTGCTAAAGTCTATAATAAAACTTAATTGGCGTAACTATAGATTTAGAATTTCACAAAATTTAAAGGAGTGTATGTTTTTCTTATCTGCCTTGTTCATATCACCATAAAATTGTACATAATAGAGCATTATATTTTTTAAATAAAACATTTTAATCTCCACGATATAGACGTATTGAAAATTAACTGAACTAATTACTCAGTAAAATTATTGCATTATTCGAGATTCGCTTTAAATTTTATATTCAATTTTTACTATAAATATCGGTGAGTTCATTCGTCTTTATACGAGTATGATATGAGTTCTCAATAAAATCGTTCAAAGATAAAATCGATAAGTGAGATAAAAATGTCCCGTCGATAATTTTGTAACCGATGGTTAAGGTCAAGTACACGATAATGATGCAATAATACAGAAACTTATATATATATTAATTAAATACACATAATAAAATATAATTTGGCTGATATCTGTACATAAAATATATTTAGAATAAATTACAAGAAGGGCAGTAAAAGCCAAAACTGTCATGTTTACAATATTTGTACTTGCATCACGCTAAAACTGTTACACGAAATTGGATACGGATTGAGATATTGATGCAGGTCTAACTAAAAATATAGTAGAGCGAAGCCGCAGCTAAAATACTAGCGCCTGTTAAACTATATAGCCGCTTTAGTAGCGATAAGAGCATTGTTCAGTCGAGACGTACTTTGAAACAATACTTATTCTTTAAGAAAACAATATATGTAAGATAGTTTCTTATTATCTACGCGATACGAGGCTAACGATAACACTAGATTTCTGTTGGATAATTGATAAAAGACCACAGATAAACGCATGTTGTGCATAAACATGGACGTGTGTGAGTGAACGAAATTGTGTGAAGATGTGAAACTGAATGATTTCAACCAAAACATGACAAGCTAGCATCATTTATATCAAACAAGGTCAATCAGTTTCCGTTTTGCCCTCCGCACTAAATAATCTATAATAATAATATATAACAATAGTATTGTACTATAAAATAATGTTGTAAGAAAGTAGAATACGAAAAATAGGTATACTACAGATTTTGGAACGAAAAACATTCGCAGAATGACTCTTTTTGGGGTAACCAAGACCTATTACTAAGACTCCGCTGTCTGTCTGTCACCAGTCTGTATCTCATGAACCGTGATAGTTAGACAGTTGAAATTTTCAGAGATGACGTATTTCTGTTGCCGCTATAACAACAAATATATATTTAAGAGGGCACCCATACCACAAACGGAATTTTTTAGAGACGTGACATTTTAAGTTTTAGTAACGCCATCTAGTGATGCGTAGCAAAACTAAATCGAAAATGGTATTTAGGCGCATTCGTTAGAGGATTGTTCGGTGAATATTAATTATGATTTTCCGTATTTTTAGCTATCCATTTTATGTACGAGACCCTCGGTGCGCCAGTCCAACTGGCACTTGGCCGATTTTTTATCTTTATAAAATAAATAATTGTTGCATATGTCTCCTATTATACTGCTATACATATAGAGGTATACTCGTAATCTCCAGTTGACTTGCCACCCGGTGTAACGCCGTTATGCTCTTGTAGTTTTCTTTTATTGAATTTATTTTATTAATGCATGCAGTTCGTAATTGGAAGCGTTATTATTATAAATTATATTTCTTATTTATAAAATAAGATTTTAAAAAATTATATCCGAAAAGTCGTATTTTCGTAGCTACGAGTATTTACAGATGTATCACACGTACTACATTCGGTTACGTAACCGTCGTTATTACAAAATCACCTGAATAAATACGAAAAGTCTCCTCAATAATTTCACGTAAATGGACATACAGTGCATAGCGACTCTCCTACATGAAGACGTACATGCTTCTGTAGTAAATATTAAATTAAATTAAATATAGGTTTGTCTGCCATGCATCTTAAATAATAGGTATTTTCCGTTTCCGTGCTTAATCGTAGTATTGTCTTTATTTTTAGATACTAACATACAAAAATAGTACATATTATTGTGACGAAAAGAAATAATCATTTTGAGGGAAATGGAGCCGATAAGAGCCTTGCAAATTACGTCCTTTATGGTAAGTGCACTTCAATTTTATTATTATTTTATTACAAGAATCAGGCGCAGGGTACAAGATCGGCTTTGCATATGGAGCCCCCAACATAAAAACCAATAATTATTATGAAGGGGTATCATACCTTTTATTTCGGAGTTAACAGGAGGAGGTATAAAGTGTCATGCCGTCAAACCCGAGTACCAGAAAGTCACTCAGGAGATCGAACCCGCGACCCCCTGTAATGTGAGTTCAACTATGGATCAACTAGGCTGTAAAAGCCGTAAATAAATAAAAAATGAATAATTGCATAGCATTTTGTACTCTTGCAATTAACAAACAATGAAAAATTATAAAATATGGTGGTTATACATTACATTACTTATTTTAGGACTTTATGCGTTCCGGCATAATGAGCTCTCAGTTCCCCCGCCATGTGAGGAACATCGGCGGCAACCATCTCCACGTTGGAATAATGCATGCACTTTTATCTCTAATCGAGTTTCTTTCTACGCCTATTGCTGTAAGTATTTTTTAATATATATTAAAAACAGAGCTATGCTGGTCCATAATCTTACCTGGGGCCTACGAATAAATTATTATTTCTTCGTAGCCTGGGGCCTGGTTGATACAAATGCAATTCGTTATATACTAACAAATGAATGTCTGCCATTTTCGACTTTTTGACCAATCGTCGGGCACTACGGGCGAAAATGACATGACATTTGTCAGTTTATTAAGAATTTTATTTTTATGAAACATGCCCCAGGTGAGAAGTGATGATATTTCTGAAAATGTTAGTACTGTTTGAGCTCCATCCATCCATGTACTGTTTAAAAAAGAATTGGCAATATACGGATATCATAGGAAAAATAGGGTCCGGATACAAATGAGGTTTTAATTTAAACCAAGTCCATTGCTGTTTCTCGATAGGAAATTTACTGTTACTTGGCAGTCAGAAAAGTCACCTACACCGTGTAATGCGATTACTACTTGTCGGGCTAACCAATTATTTCCCATTACACGTTGCCTCTTTGGACACTAGGTTTTGGCATAATTGCCATGAAGTATGTAGTTGCCATAAATATTAAGAATTGAATTCAATTCCCACACAGTCCGATTTTACCTATGCTGCGTATAGGGGATACAAAAGGAACGATGTCTTACCAATGATACTTACATATTATATTAATAATTTTTACCGAATAAAAACAAATATAGCCTATTATAGTTTCTTTTGGAACAATTTTTTTTGTCTATCTAGCTATAACATCATTTAATTTTATGTTAAGTAAGTATACCAAGGATGATCAATAACTGCACTGGTTAATATACATCTATTTCGCTTTCTCACGAGAGCTGTCAATGTCGAAGTTTTTGTTTCATTTTTCGAGGATCAAATAGTACATATCCCCTTTATTTTGATTACCTGACTGCGCCAGAAGTAGGGTTATGTTTTTCGCGAGTATGCGTGTATGTATGTATGATTGTTTGGCACGCTTTTAGCTTGAGAGATGTAGTTAGATTCGTATTTACTCTGAGAACGACACTGGGTATATCAAAATCATAAAAAGTTAAAAAAAATACGCCATCGGGGTCAAAAAATTTACTTATCATTCTCTTGTTTCAGGGCAGCTTAAGTGATATATACGACAGAAAATCTACGATGTTAGTGGTTTTAACGATGAGTACCGTTATCTACTTCTTCGTAGGATTAACACAGTCCGTTTTCGTGCTAATTTTATTGCGGGCCTTTCTCGGTAAGTCAAACAAGTATTTATTTTACGGTGTTAGCAATATTTAATGAAGAAAAGTGTAATTTACGTTGAACATCTTTTAGTTTGAGAAAATATTGTTTCATGTAAATTTATTCAGAAGTAAATCACATCCCTAAGCTACAAATATTAAATGTGACCGAAATTAAAATTCCATATAAATCTAGCCACCTCTTTTTTGATGTTTTTAAGGTTCCATACCTAAAGGACCCTAAACAATTAGTTAATATTAGGAGAAATCCAAGCTCGTCATGATTTTCATCTATAAGTAAAATGTGTTTTTTTTTTAAAAAAAACGACCAAAATATTTTAGAGCTAAAACTTTTCAATAACTTCTGGCGCCATCTGTTGTCATGATTGTGTCAAATAAGTTCTAATATTGCATATGACTTTTTCCAGGTTGTAACCAAATGCAACTATTAACAAAAAACATGATACCAGATTACGAGAAGGATAAAGATCGGGTTACAGCATCAATGCGATCGCTAGAGACTCTTTCAACAATTGCGATGGCCATAGGTCCTGTCATTGGATTCCACGTTGTCGGAATTTTCCCGGAGGATGGATTCTCTATCCTCTCTTTCGCACTTGTTGTAGCATTTATTGGAGTTGCGGGTATGGCTATCAATTTAATAATCTTTAATTAAACAATGTTAACATTACAATAAACAGTTATTTATAAACTTCACCCTCACAAAACTGTAAAAAGATCTCCAGATTTTTTCCGAATGTCACCTTTCATCTGTCACATTTCTTAAAATATAGTACTACTATCATACGAAAAGTAATGTTCCAGATAATGAAACTTTTTCAATGTTTTGCAGGATTAGTGAAAGATTTACCAAAGAAAGAAACTAAAGAGGGCAAAAAAGCAAAAGTTTCCAACGAGCTGGTTGCATCGAGGGTGATAGAATCAATGAAAAGCTGCGTCCAACAAACGATATCCAACTTGTACAAAATAGACTGGCAGAACCATGGAGATGGGTTAATACTGAACACCATAATATTGCTTTGCTTTGGTGTTTACTTCAATAACTTCGCCCTGTACATTATTGTGAAATATCAAGTTGCGACCCACAACACGGGATACTTTATATCCATAATTTTGAGTGGAGCTGTCATTTGCTCTTACTTCTTGCAGTACGCCAGTAAATATTACGAAAATGACAAAGACTACACGCAAAGGAACTTCCACATTTTTGTTTTGCTAGTCATTTCCTTCCTTGGCATAGCATCAGCACCGACTCCAGCCATCTACCTTCTCTTCGTCGCTCCTTTATCTTACTGCTTGGTTGCCGGCAAAATGTTTACTTTAGAAGCTGCATTAAGTACAACTAAAGATTCTCAAAGGGGTACTGTTACTGGAATCGTTAACAGTATTAGGACTCTGACTAGTATCGTAGCTCCTTTGATAGCTGGTGCTGCGAATCAGTTTATTGGTGTTTTGTACGTTAATTATATCTGTTTGCTTTTTGCCTTGGTAGGCTTGGTGGTAAGTTATAGACTACGTGCAAGTAATTTGACTTCTAAAGCTAGAAAACATAAAGATCGATAAAAAAAACGTTGTTTTTAAATGTTTCTAACACGATTAGAGTCAGATTAGGATGGTAATACGTAAGTACTTCAAGTGTTATAAATGATTAGATTTGTTACAAATAACATAAACGTGAAAGATATTTTCCTCCTTTTTCTGTTATAGAAAGCCTCAACCAAGCACGTATCATGTAACGAGAAATGAAATAAACAACTTTTAACTTAAATATTTTTTCATCATACCTAATTTATCATCATGTACCTAAATACGCAGGTGTAAAATGAAATGCTGCTAATAAATCTTTACATTATCTGTATAAAATAGTAAAAGTAACAAGTAGAGTTAGTTAACAAAATAGTGTATCTATCAGAAGCACATTCGGTGAACTGTGGCAGCATAGTGTACTGTCAAAGAGGTCCGTGAAATTATGGCGTTGACTTTAGCTATCATGTTACCTCGCACGTGGTCCTCCTTCATCAGTGGCCGTGAAGCAGGTGTGCTGGTGGCGTAGCGTCTCCGTGTGTGTCTGCCAGGCCAGGTACCCACGGGTTCCCACGGTAGGTTCCTTCCAGACGCGCCGAACCGTGACGCTACTGTCTTATTGTAGGGCCACGAAAAGAGCGACTCTAGCTTTGACTCAACCAGAAAACTAAGAGATGTCGATACGCGGAAGAATTATAAAATACACTAGTGTTTGATCGCGACTACATCTGAGTTGACTTCAGCATGTATCCCGCTGGAACTACTTGATCAATCGGAATAACATGTCCATGTCCTTTTCCGACCAACTAAGTCTATACAAAAAAATCTATTTATTCTGACTCTCCGTCACGACCTGAAAGAAGGACACAAAAAACCCTGATTTTTTATATATTAGACATTCCTTAATCAACCACCCTGAGTATGAGACGCGTAGTAATATTATAAATGCTAAAGTGAGTTTGATACTTTGTTAGTTTGTCATTACTTTACGTCGTATGGAAAAGTTTGAATGCCTTGATTTATTGTTAGGGATAGTTGAAGAGCAACGGTTACTCTTTATACCAATACACCAAGTCCACGAAGATGTAATCGCGGTCTAAAACTAGTTTTGCTATCAAGTAGCTAGAATCATAAACTGCTAATCTAATGGCTCAAAACTAGAGCGAGCCATGGCGCCCATCTTTCGCCTCCTATTGTATTCTACCCAGCAAAGGTGAGACACGCTGGTGTTAGCCCGCTATTTGAATAACTCAACCAACCGGAACCGTAGAACCTATTATGTTATTAATTTTCTATTAAATAGGTTGTTGTATAAATAAGCAGAGAAGGGAAGAAATTGCACGCCTCGACTGTTTTAGGAAATAAACACTGTTTTACAAGTCGATGAAATTTTGCAGACTTGAACTCAATCTCCCGACACACAACACGGGCACGTTTAAGCGTATATTTTTGAACAAATTCAATAATAGCTGTAACGCTTTATATATTGTGAAAAATATGTCATATTTGGAAGAAGAAGACAGTACCTATTTGGAAGATAGATAATGGAAGGTGAGTATCATTAATGATTATACTGAGTTTTGTTATTGTCAAAAAAGAAATCTGTGTGATATTTCTACTAGAAACATTTTTTTTAAAATTCTAGGTAATTCGGTATTCAGTAAACAATATTTATGAAGAGCTAAATTAAGCATTTTTACATATAAGAAACTGATGGCAACCACAGCAACGATAGACATACCGTATAACGAGATTTATCTATAAAGATTTTTCTTGATTTCTCAAAAAACCTATACTTTCAGCCTACTATGCTATTTAGAAACATCTCTGAGGTTTTCCTGTAACTCTATAATTAACCTAGTAACTCCACTTTTCGGTTGCTTGACTATGTTATTGTTTTCAAAATATTTCACTTGCAACACCTATGGGCATTCTCATTTTCAAGTCGATAACGTTAGTAGATGCTGAGAAAACCACCTGTTACCAGACACCAGAGTGATTCTGCAAGGTTTCATTTTACCATCGGATATTAGAAACAATAAAACTGCGACTAATACGATTATTGACATAAATAATTCATAATTACTGGAAAAGTTGAAAAAGAGGAGTGCAGAGAAGACGTAAATCCAAGTATCGGCACACGACGGAATGTCGGCGCAGGAGTGAGCGGCAGGTGCCGCGTCGAGGCAAAAACCACAACGTCAAGACGTGAACTGAATTTATGATTAAATTGTATTGATATTGGTTGGTATTTAGTAAGTGTCGATTTGACTATAGACATTTGAAATAATTATCTGAGTCCTATGTTAATTTAAAACATCCATATTGTGAAGAAGAAAAGAAAGTTACTCAAAGGAAAATGTCCAGTGGTCCCGGCCCAACTCCTATTTAGGCTATAATAAATTAAATCGTACGAGTATCTAAAGTGGCATTAAGAAAAAATATTCCAAGCTTTTGAAGCGAGAATACATCTTTAGAATCAGAATGACACCTATTTGACAACACACTCATTGCAATAAGAAATAAACAACTAATACACATTTGTAACAAACAAGTTAACGCATTCAAAAAGAACTAGAAACCGACTTCAACTGCCCTAATAGTCTGCAGCAAATTTAAGGCTCATGCCACAGAACTGGACTAGACGAGAAGCACCAGCTTTCAAAGAAAAAAAGAATCATCAAAATCGGTTCACCCAGTCAAAAGTTATGGGGTAACAAACGTAAATATATATATATATATTTAAAAAACATACCCGTCGAATTGAGAACCTCCTCTTTTTTGAAGTCGGTTGAAAAGACTAATTGTCTTATAGGCGACAAAATATCGGCGTTGATTTGTAATGTGGCGTGAAAACTCAGCATTTGCGTATCAGTAGCTACGGTGTTGTGGTTTTTATTCAGATAAGTCCCTAACTCTTTAAAATATTTTTTCAGTTTACTTTTTTTAAATTCACAAAATTCCGCTGTATTTATATCCTCATATAAGTCGGACCACCTTTTCCGAGCATTACAAATGCTAATTATTGGGTTGACATTTCCTTACACTGCGCTGCATCGGTAGGTAATTGCGCAGACGCAACCATTATGAATCGAAGACAGCCGGTGGTGGCGCGGTGTGAAATATTGTACGGAGATCGACAGGTGAATGCAGGTGTTTCATTGATTACCTGCGACGATAAATTCTAATTTGACGTATAACAAATTTCTGTTAATTTGTTGTTTGTGTAGCATGAGTTTTATTTATCGAAGAAAAAAAGTCGCACGTTTTATGTTGTGCGAAAGGTGTGAGTCAAAGCAAAGGAAAAATAAGCAATGTAACACTTTCATTGAATTATGTACTCTTATACTAATTTTATGATGTATTTATAATAGTATAGGCTTGGCTAGGTTCCTCCATGTTACCTAAGTCTGCCAACAGACAGTAAATAGTACCGTGGTATTCCTGTATGAAAGGTAGCAGAGCCAGCGCTTAATTAGATTGAGGTTTCTGGGTGGGCGCGGTAATCATCCAATGGCCTCACATGAAGGCCAAGTGCAAACCTATTATACATAAAAAATAATCAAAGTATGACTGTTTATATTTGTACTATCGTTTTCTCGCGACTTCGTTTGCGTGAATATTTCCGACCGGGATCCGAAAGTATTCGATCCAAAGTTTTGACCAACTTTTCAACTATTCCTGTACATAAAAATCAAGTCATTCTGACTCTCGGTTAGAAAGTGACGAGAGGACAAAATAACAAACAAATTTTCACATTTAAAAATCTGTAGAAAAGTCATTTATGCAAGAAACAAGACCCCTTTTATTTTAAATCCAATATAAGGAGGCTAGACACAATTTTCGTAAGAAAACTTATTTACATACCCAGCACTTAATGCATCATTAACTTAATTTACTTACTCATTATTCAAATCGAGTATGTTTTAAACAGCTTTTTATCGGAGCTCCGACGCGATTCCCACAGATCTGCATAAATAAATCACGAGATATGTTAAACATACTACATCCAACTCGTAATGTGTGTTATGTTATACATGGCAACATAGTTATTTTATATTCATTGTATGTTACCACGCCACGCTACCAAGATATGTCGCATCGGATGTTACGTGTTCAAAATCAAAAGCTTTATTTTTACTTCATTAACATTCCTTTTGTTTCACTGGATTTGACTATGATTTTTAACGTTGACGGCATTTGCCTGTGTCAACTACTTCAAACTGGGAAAAAATGTAATTATTTGATTCTGTCGTAAATATAAAGCAACAGTAGCCAGAATATTAAAAACAATAAGCAAGTCTAAATCGTTGATTACGATTAATTTAAAGTACCATAGCAACCAAGCTTTGCTCGGAGTTTTGGGGCTATAGTAAAATTTTCTTTTTAATTTGGCTTAAAAATTGAATAAATAGAAAAAATAATAAATGTAAAACCTTTGTAACCGACCGGGAATCGAACCCGGACAGCTGTGATTATCAATCTTGTGCCTTGTCCGCTTGAACATGATGCTTATGCCCGAACGTGTGAAATTAGCGATCATATTTTGCGTACCAAAAAAAAAACCGCATGAAAACTCGAAAACACGCCTTTTGCCCATCTTGATCGATATTTCGCGCCCGAAACCAAACATACCAAATTTTAGCGAAATCTTTAGAGCCGTTTACGATATCGCCAGTATAAATGAATACACAAGAATTGCTTGTTTAAAAGTATTATTTAGAAACATTTTAGTAACCAGTAATTTGAACTGAACAAAAACTCAACAAGTACGTGTAAGTAACGAAACATGAAACAGATGTGTTTGCGTAAACATGAATGATTTAATGAATCCAGTTTGAATAAAAGCGATAATGGATGAATTTGACGGTTTACCAACCGGACCAAATTTGTATTGTTATAATTATTTATGTAAGTGTTGTATAATAAGGGGCATTAAAACACGAATGTGGGTTTATTACACGAGGCGAAGCCGCGAGTGACAATAGTATCATATGAATGTTTTAATACCTAATTATGTACAGGGTATATGCATTATGCATACAAGACTTTATCTACACTTGGATATTTGCACCTCGTTGAATATTGGCAGATCCTGATGTACTCGTAATATTTATATTCACTTTACATTTACTTCATTATGTTTATTTTCAATCGAATTTAGTTGTTGTCAAATTAGCCTATGCTGTGGATGTGAAACGCGCGTGCATAACAATGTTCTTTGTAGATTTTTAAATGCATGATGGGTTTGCATTTGGCCTTAATCTCACCTTCTTCCACCGGCCTTCTCTCTTCACTCTCATGGTAAGTGCCGATAAGGCTGTCGGATCGTAAGAGTGCGCATCCAGAAGCTTCAACCTAATGAGGCGCTTTCTATCCTACCTTTCATACAGGAACACAAAAGTGATACTAACACTGCTGTTTGGCGGCAGACTTAGGTAAAATGGTGGTAGCCAGTCAGGTGGGCATAGAAAATCACCAACACCAATCAAACCGAGTACCGATGGGTACCCCCACTGGGAATCCACCCGGGACCTCCGAATTGTGAATCCAACATTTAGCCTTTAGGCGACGGAGTCGGTTAAATTAAAATTCGTTAAGATGACTGAGTGATGATGAATTGAGTAGTGAGAATGTGTCTGTTTGATGACTAAATTAGGGATCGAATTCGAGTTGTATAATGAAATTCAGTACAACATTATAACATTCGTTTGGATGATATTATGATTATTATGACACTGGATGTTTTAATGTTGGCAATAAGCTAACTGGTTCAGAAACTTTTATAGAGGATTTATAGCACGGGTGTAGAGAAAATAATAATAAGAACTCCAGGCGCCGAGCTCTCATGTGACCAGCATAGTATCAAAAACATTTGTTTAATTTTAACACCGTCTCCCTCCAAGAAAGCTGTTTGTAAATCCACTTGAGCATTCAGCTCGGAGTCTCGCCGGTCATTGTTTCTTGTTCAGACCTTTGTTTTGGCTACACGAAACCGTAACATGATACAGAACCTGTTGTAGCATTATGTAAAACACGTATTACGATGGTCTTATTTAACTAATGTTAAATAAAATGTGAACTCGTAGATATTCGTTAAACGTGGAAGGTTTTATATTCAATTTGGAAATAGTTAGTTAACCGCCTCGGTGGCCTAACGGCTAAATGTTGGATTCACATCGCAGAAAGCCCTAAGATAATGAGGCTTTGGCTGTAATGTATTTAATAATCGAATACGTAATTATTGATTGTGAAAACGGTAGATTATTTAATGAAGTAAAAAATGTTCTAGGATTTTTCAATAACTTCTTAGAGAAAATTTCCCGCGAAATACATATAATCGAATTTATGAAAGAGGCCATGATATGCTTGTGTATAAACTCCACTGAAGTACATTTTTAAACATACGCGCGTTCATACCAAACAATTCTCTTTGAACAGGTGCACGTGTTGCGTGCTTGCACAAACTATTCTCAACCCAACGACCTAACTGTTAGACCCGCCACTGCCCTATGCGCCGCGCCGCGACGACATCACCATCATGTTTATACATTATACACACTATATTCCCAGGCTGTGCTGCCGTGAGGTCTCGCCTTTATAATAATACTACCCCATTTCATTCAGCGAAAGGAGTAAAAGCCGACTTGGGGAACAATCTAGAAATGAGCAGAGAGAAGCATATGCCTTTTTTCGACGGGTAAATCTTGTAAATATACCCGATTCTATCCCATGTACTAGAACTCCCACGGTGGTCATCCTCTGCACAATCGAAGAGTAAGAAGTAACAACAATGCCTTACTGCGATCGTTAATCCGCCTGCCAAGCATGGCAATTATGACAAATTCCGTCATGGAAAGTTCAACGTATCCGATATCTGTGACGGAGGCTCATGTCCAATAGGGAACCCCTTGTTATAGGACAAATCAATTGTGAATCCTGATAATAAACTTTCCGTAAATCTATGTAATTTAAAGGATTTTAAATTTGTTTAACAGTTAATGTAAACTTGACTATGTGTTTGAAACACATGTATTAGACTATGATCTATGCCCCTTGTCGTCCTGTGGGCATCGTCAAAGGCGGTTGGGAGAATTCTGCAGAGATGGGCAACAATATCTAACTTTCGAATCAACATCATTCAGCAATGCGCATGCCAAACGTGATTAGCGGCAAAAAGCAAGTTTGACGAGGTGTTATCTTAGTGTTAATAATTTCAACTTATCAGTGGTCAGTGGGAGGTATACTTTATAGATGTTTCTTATCATTCATTTTCCTCAAAAAAATTAAGCTTTTTACATAAGGAGGCATAGTGACTGCTGAGTGGTGGTAGCAACCTTCTACTATTACTACATCAAGTACCTTATAGCCTCTCCAAATGTATAACTCATTGCTCTACCTTTTGCCTAATACTATCCGACTCACGTCACGTTCCTCTCTTGTTTACAATGGAAGCGCCGGCAGTAAAACTTTTTTATTGAATCTCATGTAATGGGCGTTAATTGCTTTTATGTCTCGTAGAAAGTGTCTGTGTCTTCAAATGACCTTTTTGAGCGATGTTCAACTGTATTTTGGATATGAGAGACAGTATCTGAGCAATTAATTGATAGGTGTGCTAGTGTAATTTGAAAAGTGAGTGCAATGTAGAGTAATTGAGAGGTAAAAATCGGTGTTACCATGGGTTTAGGTAATCTGCATGGAAATAATAGAATTTAACGAGTGGATCTTTCAGTAATGTAGAGCAGTAAGCCTATATGGCTATAATCTCCGTGGCTGCGTATGCTGGTCGGCGGGATCTCTGATTTTGAATGTTTAAAATATAGAGCGCCTATTAGAGTTCTAAATGTCAAGCCGTGTAGCGCGCACCAAAATTTAAGGAAAAGAATATTTTTATTAATATAATCCCTGTCGCCACCCAGTCTGCGTATCCGTAAGCTGTATCATTCAATTTATTAAATATATTATATACGTTACTCTACTTATTTCGGCTTTTTCTTGGTTCGAATCCCTAAAAGTACATCTTGCGCCTTGAGCTACGTCCTTTTTTTACAGTACTGTCTAGTTAGGAGAGATATACTGCAGTTTCTTTCAGTTGACTAACAGACAGCGCAACTTCATCGAGCTAATCGTAAGGCAAGGTAAGACATTTGACGCAGCCCGTACTTTACAGTTTGTTAGATTTTAAAGGAGACGGAACATCTTCAACTGGATCTAATAATTTTCATATTTTGTTTAAGTTTATCATGTAAAGTTCCAAAAATAATTCCGAACGTCATTCGAGAGGTTCGCGCTAGATATATCTAGGACTCCACTGTTGGACATGGTCTCGTTGTTCAGATTCATGATCGCAGTTGTTGACTCGTTTATAGACGATGCTCCCCAATTGTATTTATCTCCTAAATGCATTCCTTTCACATTTACGTCCAAACTCATTAAACGCCCATTCCATTCGTTAACTAGCAATAGGGAAACGCTCCAAGTGTCATACATTTCCATACATTTGTAAAACAATAGTTAGTTGCGTTGATGAATGAAAGCTCGTTAGTGTGATTGGTGGAGCTCTCGCCTGCGCCCGCGCATTCGACGAGACGTGCGCCGAACTTTACCTACGAAAACTATGGACATGCTTTTTAACGTCCCAGCCGGTGTCTATCATGTTTTTATCATTCATAAAAGGTAACTTCGAACTTTCGTATCCCTTCAATCCTGAAAAGTCTTCGCTATTAGGCAATCGCTCTAAAATAAAGTGGATTGAGGGGTTGAGTACGTTCTCTTTCTCACCTATAACGACACCTATTTAAGCCTAGTGACATGTAAACCATATCCACAGTTATGTAAGTCAATGTTGTCAGATTGCTCTGATTAATGCATCTACCTCCGCAGTAGTCTATCTTCTGTTATGAGATCTTTCTTTATATTGAGAATGATACATACTGAGACACATTGTTGTCTGTATTTAATATTGTAACAGGTCTGCTTTGTAAATTTTAGTACGACTCAATATGTAAACCCGGGGGTATTTATATATCCCTATGGCATATTTCTGAAGAGCTGCAACTATATGAATATATGCAGCATAACCACAATGTAACCTGTTATTCTTATCGATAATACAGGTGACGAAGTTTGACAAAGCAGCTGCTAATACAGTAAGATCACCTGTTCCTCCATTTTGCTGTCGCTGGATACAAGTGGCTCGGGAACGGTCATTGTGGCATACCATGGAGGAGCTCTATGTCCAGCAGTGGACGTTTTCCGGGTAATGATGATGATTAAGGGCTTTGTTCAGCAGTTGACGTTGACGATGATGAATCGGATTAGTATCTACATCTATAAATAGATGAGAAAAATAGACGCGTTAAATAAAATTGTTCATCATAAACATGTCCAGTTATAGTATCATCATGATCATCGAGTACTACTCAATACTCCCCTTCGGTTCCCAGTTCTTCGAGCGATGTGGCCTGCTCGTTGACTCTTCAGCTCACTGACTCATCGAGCTATATTGGTAAACTTCGTCTACGGGATTCCTCGTACCGAATTTCATCATGTTCGTTCATCATGTGCATCATTCCGAACATAGCTCGTTCCATAGCTCGCTGCGTGACTTTGTGCTTGTTTCTTTCCACAGGACCACGTTTCTGTTCCGTATGTCAACAGGCAACACACACTGATTAAATGAATTTATCTTTTGTCTATCATATTATCATGTCTACAATCAAACGTACTCATCATCTATTTAATTCATCATCATTATCAGAAGAGCAAAAATTCAAACAGTATTTATGTAATCTTACTGCAGAGCTACTCTATACCTAAATGCAGTGTAGCCACAACGTAGCCTATTTTTCTTATCGACAGTATGGTTGTCGAAGTTTGTCGAATCAGGTGCCAATACATTGCATAACTAATTTCCGATTTGCGTCACAACCATAGCCACAACCGTGGCGATTTTCACCAATGCTCATTGTTGGAAGGGAAATAGGACAAGCTACTGTGGCACCTTGCTGAATCGCGTGGCGTTTCGTTTCCTTTATTTAGTAACGTGTATAGATGTCTGTTAAATATGTATATCTACATTTAAATACAAAATCATCCTTATCATTGTAAAAAAACTGTCTAATGATTTTAAAATTTCTGTAACATTCGCTTACTAAAAAGTATGTTTAACCGCGATAGTTATTTAATTTTTTAAATGTTCTATCCCTAAAAATCTTAGTTCGAAAAGCAACATCAATTGCATTGTTTATAATTTTGATCATCAGGCCTACTCTCCTACAGAGAGTGTATGGGCCGTAGTCCACCACGCGGGACCAGTGCGGATTGGGGGACTTCACATGCCTGTTCAAGACATGCAGGATTCCTCCCGATGTTTTCCTTCACCATTAAGCAATCAGATAATGTACTTGAATTGAAAAACAACTCATAGGTACACGGCTGGATTCGAACCCGGAACCAAGCCCACGCCTTATCCATTGCGCCACCGATGCCCAATTTATAATTTTACTAAAGTTTTATTTTCAACCGATACAAAAGTATTATCTAGCAGCTACGTATTCTTTAGGTATAAAATTTTATAGTTTAACAATTTACTATAAATTATTCGTAAGTTTTTAGTTTATTACAACTCACGGAAAGATAAGCGTTTGGTAAACATTTGAAGAGCCTTTTTAGGGTCTCCTCACAACATCTAGCAGAGTCGATTGTCATGCCACAAACTTTAGCAATCAGTAAAAAAGTTTTAGAAAACTAGTCGTAGTTTCTAGTAGTAAGTCGTATAAATCGCATGGATAGATGTATAACTCGCTACGAGTATTTGTGAAAAAGAAAACAGTGTCATATATTTTAACATGTTTTCACAAGCTAGAATGGGTTGGATGTGAAAAAGTTGATTAAATCAACTTCAGTTTATGACTATGATAGACCTTGATAATTAAGCATACTTATGGGTTGAAATATCATTAGTTTACAAATATACAAGAGACATTAATACCACTGTCCAAGGGTGCCGTAAAAACGTCTAAGGGACAAAAATATTATTCACCAATACGCCAAGGGTAAGCATGCAATGGTAATTCAAGCCCTAATGAACAGTTCCGTCATCGTGGCTATCTAGAAGGAAAGCTCATCACCAGCCGTTGACATGATGATGATGAATCTGTTATCTGACACGGATAGTCGATCGTAAATCGGTTTTGCGGCAAATGGGTCGCCAGTGTTCGGGCACCCTAAACTCTCCAATAACTTGACTAAAGTGTATGACACTTCAACCTTCCTTATAATAGAGTAAGATCCAAGAGCGATCAGACATAACTTATTTTCACATGAATGAAACTTTAGGTTCTTAGCAGTGTTTCATGTGCTTTGTCATACCTGTGTGTTTGTGGAGATTGCCCAGTGACACCTGGACAGGTACCAGGTGAGAAAGGTAACTAAAAATAAGAGTTATTTAACTTAAATTTGTATAGCTGATCTTTATATATATTTTGTAGAATATTATCCTGAACTAGTATCTTAAGTTTCAGACACTTTTCATGGACCAAAACTTTTGTCAGACGCTTTAAAGCTCAACAAAAAATAAATAAACTTTACTTATTTTTACATGTCTGATTTTTTCATATGTTATTCAAATAACTATTACAAAAGTATATTACATCAGTCAGACAAATTTGAGTGACCAAACATCCCCTAAACACGAAAGTTATTCAGCCGGGAGTGCGAGCGCGACGGCACTATGCATGCACTTCAGAGCAGATTTCATGCATTAACTGGATGTGACTTTAATCCTGAATTTTTCAAGAAAGGTAAACAAAGACCATTCAATATATTAATGAAGAAACACGAATATCAACGAGCTTTTATGCAGTTTGGAGATCCAGAGTCATTTACCGATGAGCATATACAAGAAGATATTTTCAACATAATACAAAAATTCATCTGCGAAATTTACAGTGTTCCTGGTATACTTGATGTTGATGCTGCCCGGCTTCAGCTGTTTTTGAATAATTACAGCGTTAATAGTATTAACGAAGAATTCAATCGAAAAAATTTAAAAAATTTTGATGCTAGCAATTTACCACCATGTAAAACTGAATTATTCCAACAATTTCTTCGAGCTAATTACATTTCTAGTATATGGAATAATGCAAGTGTAAAACTACCAACCATTTTTACTCCTGAACACAATGGGTGGAAGTTAGAAGAAAATCAGTATCACTTTCATTGGTTTGATGGTGACCAATTACCCGGAGACGTTAGTGAATTCGTTAAAAATTCAGGTACTATACTTTGACTTGAAGTTTAAAATTTTTTGTAGTTATAACTTTATGTTTTTAACTCTTTAAACTGTTTTGTTTGCAGAAGAAGCTGCCAACAACGACAACATAACTGATGACGACGAGGATGATGCCTCGAATGGACAGTATCATGATTGGATGAATGATGAAAATTCTAATGATTTTGTCGATGATTACGATAATTAAAAAATTAAAAATATTTTCTGTAATAAATCATAGTTACGTGTTTTTTCTTAAAATTATTCTAACTAGTATGTTTTTTACAATAAAATAAAAATAATGCCTTTTAAAACAAAATAGCTCCCAATTTAATCATTATCCCAAATACAGACAATAAATAAAGTTACTTTAAATATTTATTAATTATTAACTTGGAAGCTCACTTTATTAAAATAAGGATGCAAAAATCTTGGATTGAAAGTAGTAAGTATTTTTAATACATTTACATTTTTTACTCTGATACGCATGCGCATAGTGCCGTCGCGCTCGCACTCCCGGCTGAATAACTTTCGTGTTTAGGGGATGTTTGGTCACTCAAATTTGTCTGACTGATGTAATATACTTTTGTAATAGTTATTTGAATAACATATGTAAAAATCAGACATGTAAAAATAAGTAAAGTTTATTTATTTTTTGTTGAGCTTTAAAGCGTCTGACAAAAGTTTTGGTCCATGAAAAGTGTCTGAAACTTAAGATACTAGTTCAGGATAATATTCTACAAAATATATATAAAGATCAGCTATACAAATTTAAGTTAAATAACTCTTATTTTTAGTTACCTTTCTCACCTGGTACCTGTCCAGGTGTCACTGGGCAAACTCCACAAACACACAGGTATGACAAAGCACATGAAACACTGCTAAGAACCTAAAGTTTCATTCATGTGAAAATAAGTTATGTCTGATCGCTCTTGGATCTTGGACTATAAGTGAACACAGGTGCGCAAACACGCGCGACCAACTCTTTCTTAGATAACCACTCGGGTAAGTGGGTTAACGACTTAGGTACTCCCTAAAATATTAACTGAAATTTTTCTAGTCAGCAATGAAATTGTTTTGACAAGTTTTACGTCCTTCTGAACTATTCTTAAGGTACAAATAATGGGACAAAACAAATTAGCCGATCAAACTTGGGCCTACTTTACCTGTCACTTATTTAAACTTTGCTGTTCTTACATATTTACATAAAACGCTTCACTATAAATGAGCTTATACATATTTAAAACCGATCCGTGAAGCGATTCACTTGGTATGCGATGCTGACGGAATATACAGATTATATAAATACATTTAAACGGGATTTTCAACTGACTGCGAAAAAGGAGGAAGTTCTCAATTCGTTTGTATGTATTTTTGTGTATGTTACGCGAGCATTCCGGCAATTATGAATCTATTTTTATTTGTTAGTTACTTCAGAAGTGGTCCCATATAAATTTTATCGAAAAACAAAAAATATACCCAGACGATTCTACTTCTAAGGGTGAAACATTTTAGGAGATTAATGCTGCAGACTTCTAGGGCATTTGAAATCGGTTTCTTAGTTCTTTTTGAACGCGTTAATTATGTTACGATTAGTGTCTGTATAAGATTTAATAATTTTATATGTTTTGGCCTCATCCCACACCTACCGATTATATTCTGTTCTGATCTAGGTAGAATTGACCGGAAGGCTAGAATGCAATACAAAATGTACCGATCGTTACACACCTACCGATCCGTGCAATCATAAAACGTTCCGGGCCGTTCTAGGTAGATCAGGATAGAATCGGTAGGCGAGGCTTATGTTGAGATATAAAATACACAACGCACGCTTTGTGGATAAAATAAGATTGTGTTAAACCCTCTTATGTTCAGCCTGCAAGTGAAAATGAATAAAATCTACATTTACAATTTTCTGTCATAAAATAAAATCTGACTCTTTCAACTTTTATATAACGACCGCGTAGCTTCAAAATTTTCGATGCAGTTATTCTCGCGAAGTCTTCAAACAATGAAGCAATACGTTTAATTCTATTACCGGCAAGATTGATAGGGCAATCGCGTGATTCAATTAGGTAATGCTGTGATGGGAACACTGCCATTAGATATCTTTTCGACTATCAAGTTCACACGATAGTTGTTTTCTTTTATTAATAACGGGGCGTTTGTGTTCATCTGTTTTAGTCGGTCATAGCGCATTGTTGAATACTCAGAGCAAATAATACTTGAGAGAACGACAGCCACGAAACGGTGTCTGTTGTATGCCAACGCTAACTTGGAAAATAAATCCTTTAGTTTCAAAATACGTACTGAACCTACTGTGCAAAATGCAGTATATATGTATAGTAGTTTAGGCAAAAGTTCGTCGCTTTAATATCCTCGTGCTCCTTGTTTCCATTTTTATTTTTAGGTTATCGGAGCGAGTGGCGACTACGTAACGAGGCACGTGTACCAGGCCGACCCTCTACTATATGGACCAACGACCTGGTCGAGGAGTCGCTGGATGCAGGTGGCTCGTGATCGGTCACGGTGGCGTACCATGGGGAGGCCTATGTTCAGCAGTGGACGTTTCCTGGCTGATGATCATGACGATTATTTGGCTGTAGTTAGGACACTTGGACAAATACAAAAAAGGCGTCGTGACTCATCTCCTTAGACAATTTTTTTAACAATTTTTAACAATTTATTTGTTTTATTTTATATTAGAATATGTTATCTTTTTTAAATGTATGATGCCTTTGTACGTTACCTTCATCCCACCTGATGGTAAGTGACAATAAGGCCGATGGATGGTAAGCTTGCGCACCCAGATGCCTCAACCTAATGAGTGGAACACAACAGTGCTATTAAAACTGCTGTTTGGCGGCAAATCAGTTCACCCAGTCAAAAGTTCTGAGGTAACAAACATATAAAAAACATACCCGTCAAATTGACAACCTCCTCTTTTTTTGCAGTCGGTCAAAAACGATATCAGTAAATCATATCTGTCATGATGATGATGATAGGCACCGCATCCGGCCAGGTCAAGCCTGTTCCGGTAAAACCGGCACACCGGAGGATGCAATTTTTTGGGAGTGACATGCTCTGGGAGATGGATAGGAGGTCCAGCAGCCGCAGCCATTGGACCAGAGTCAACCGGCTATGCAGCCTTGAGCCAACATGGGATGATGGAAGACGGGTCAGTTCTGTAGAGGATGAGCATTGATGATAGTTTCTGCGTCTTGTTTGCCTCTTCTTTATTGAATCCTGGTTGGGCGTCTGTTGCTGTCGCTGTTGTGGGAGTATCGGTGCCAATTCGGTGTTGTTGAAGTGTGTAGCTGCTAATCGATTTGACTGCCTACTTGTTGGGTTTCAGGGTTGAATTCGAAGGGCTCCGTGTCACTATCCGTTTCACTGAGGTCATAGATTTCCTGCGTTGCTGTTTTGTATGCAGCTCTATCCGAGGCCAGCGCTGTCCATTCCGATTTGGTGCGGGTGTAGTAGGACAGGTCCTGACTGAAGGAATTTTTCCACGTGTATATTGGACGCCCTACTTTTAGTTTCGTCGCTTTGTATTTTAGTGCTGCTCGCAATACATGATTTTCGGGCCTTCTGATTATATGACCGTAATATGACAATCGTAGGCATTTAACTTGCTTGGTTATGGTTTTCCCGTCTAATATTTCCCGTGCCAACTTTTCGTTTGGTTTGTTTCGTGCTTGCAGGAGCATGTCGTAGAGAATTTTCCTTTCGTAGCGACGCAGTTTCGATCGGTTGGCTTTTGTTAGTGTAGCTGCTTTTAGTCCGTACATCATCGATGGTTGTATGACCATTTTATATATGAGGCGGACTGTTTTCCACTCCATTCTGGTTTTTTTCACGAAGGCGACTAGTGCTTTGGCATTTCTCTCGCCTTGTTTGCATCTGGTATGTACTGTCATGTTGCGGTTCAGGGTGGAAGTGATATATGTGCCGAGGTACCTGATTACGTTTACAGGATTCAGTAGTATTCCGTTTAAGTTGACAAATTGGTGGTGAGCTAGGTTGAGGGGATCTCTAATCAGGATCTGGGTTTTGGACATATTAATTTTTAAGCCAATCGTGTCTAGGAGGTCTTTTGCTCTCGTAAAAATGTTTCCGAGGACAGCGAGGTTGTTTGAGATGATGATGACATCGTCCGCGAATGATAGAATCATTGGTAATTTAATGGCCTGGTTTTGGTCGAGTTGGAGGCCTGGTTCCTCCTCTTCGAGGGTCCGAAGTACGTCATCCATAATCAGGGTGAAGAGGCGCGGGGACAGAGGGCAACCTTGCTTAACCCCTTTCCCTTTATTTATCCAGGCGGTTTGTTGGTTGAACCATTTGATGCATGTAACTTCATTCATGCACGCAGCGATGATTCTGTTGGTAAGTGCTTTACTCGTCCGGGTGGTTAATACGTCTTTCAGGGCGTTGAGATCTACATTATCGAACGCTTTTTCGATATCGAGTGCTAACACGTAGGTGGTTGCGCCGGCTCTCCATTCCTCGTCTAGTACTCGTCTGACCGCGAACATGTGGTCGTCTGTAGACCGTTGGTTGAGGAATGCAGCTTGGTAGTTGCCCAGTTCGCTTATTTCTTCGTCTACTTTTGCGAGGAGGAGGCTGGCGTAGATTCGGTATCCTACGTTGCATATTGAAATCCTTCTGTAATCATTGATTGTTTTCGGACTCTGCTTCTTTGGTATGGGGACTTGTACTGTACGGGTCCAGGAATAAGGAATGACATTGTGCCGCCAAGCCCGGCACATGTGGCGGTGAATCTCTGTAAGGAGTTGCGTAGGGGCTGCTTTGAACAGTTCCGTTACAACTTGGTCTGGGCCTGGCGCTGTGTCATTTCGCATTTCAGTTATTATGTCTAGTACCGTCTCCATGGTTGGGTAATCTTCCGGGTCCAACGCGTTTTCGTTTGGATGTAGACTTATACAAGGGCCTTGAGAGCTTTCGAGTTCATCCTCCCATTTTGACATCGGGATATAGTGCATTTTGGTCTGGAATTTTACTGCTTGTTTGTAGCGTCGGTAAAAATCATACGTAATTTTCATCCTTTTGGATGGGTGTTGTTTGCTCAAGTTCTCAAAAAACATCTGAAACTCTTTGTCTTCGTCTTTGTTCTTGATGTCTTGCACGTTTCGTCTACATTGCTTCAAATATACGTCATTGTAGGGATCAGTTGGGTTCATGTTTTTTAAAAATTTTGCGCGTTGTAGTTTTGCCAGGGCGATTCGATGTTCTCTGGAGTTGTTTGGAGGTGACAAAATGACTTTCTTGGCGGCGGACTTCATGATTTCCATTAGCGCGTCCCAAGGCAGTGGAACTTCCTCGTTGTCTGTGGACTTTTTGGCTTCTGTTAGCATCTTCACTATTTCAGTTTGGTAAGCAAGAGTGGTTGATTCACTTTTGAGCATTTTATAGTTCAGATGTTTGAAATTGAATTGCTGTTCATAGCGGGCGAAGGAGGTTTTATTATATTTACTGTTGGTTTTTATTCGCTGCCGGTTGATTTCCCCTAATAGGACTTTATGATCTGATATGTGGTGCTTGTGCCCCTTAGTAAAGTTAAAGGGGCTTGGTGTTGCAGCAGACGTCATGATATGGTCAATTTGGGAGTTTCGGGTTCCTGACTGCCATGTAACTTTACAGCTGCCTCGGCCGAAGGAGGTGTCGACTCTTAGGTTTCTGCTTCTGATAATGTCTAGAAGGACTTCTCCGCTGCTGTTGGAGTTGGGATGGTAGAGATTGCTGCCGATTTGTCCCGCATTCTTTAATTCGTGAAGGTCACTTTTTCCTATGTGGGAATTAAAATCACCGAGAATAACCATCAAGGTGTTTTTTGGAGTCTGGTGAATAAGTTGATTTAGTTGGGAAAAAGTATTCATTGCAGTGGAGGTGTTGTTGGGTATGTGAGGGTTTATTATATACAGCAGTTTGTGGCCATCCTCTGTAATAGTGGCTGCCATTGCGTTGTTATAGGATTTGACTGTTCCTATCCGAAATTGAGTGTCCTTTCTTATTAGAATGGCGAGACCGCGGCGCTTATTTGAACCCGATAGGTATATCAGTAAATCATATCTGTCATATTAAAAAATGTTGACTAACAGTGCAACAAAAAGCGCAGCTATGGAAAACGCAAATCATGCTTTAATAAAATGCATCACAGTAAAAAGCCTGCAACAAAGAGCGGGCAAATCATCGACCCTTTCCATTCGACGATCATTTTACATTTGCATCGCAACGTTGACATGTGATCCATCAAGTTGTGACGATATAATCTGTGTGGTTACTGTGGTTACATCTACGCATGGAGACAGGCCTGTTCATGTACTACGTAGCAATTTTTAAATACGCAATGGTTTTACACTGAGCCTTGTATACCATAGGATGCAAATGTATTAAACATTGCACATGTTTCAGTGCCTGGACCAGTGCACCAGACTCAAATATCTTGATGGTAGAAAAAGCTCTACCACTAATGATACCATCAGGAAATGAAATGATTTCCAGTTAGTCATTCTATGTAGCGAACGAAGCTCGGAGGCGGGTACATATTGACGTCATCAATTTTGAAAGTTTTCAGGAACAGGACAGCAGGAAGCTAAATCTAGGGTTCAGTTATTGTTGAGGGAATAGAAGTGCTCAGTTTAATAGCAGTTGTAGAAGTAATGCATTTTAAATGTCCTAAGTCTTAATACACTTTGAAGTCATTTATGAAGTTTCCCTAGCACAATGTTTGTTACAGTTTAGTTTTTCTAACATTCCTGGCTCGTGCCAACAATTCACGGTTTGTTTGTACAGCTTTAGACATGCCCTGGAAAACTTCACGGGGAGAAATGCATTCTTTCATGGTCCTCTAAGCCTATTAGACGTAAGATAGGAATGTTGGCTCAGTCTACGTATGTACGTATCTTTAAAGAGCTACACAATTAGGGCTTAGTTAGGGAATGAATCAAAATCGTTTTAGTTTTATGGAATCTGGATACTCGTACAAAACTAACGCTAATAGAGCCTAACAGGTAATAAATTATCAGAAGAAGAAAATATTTACATGAAGTTTACATCTTTTTTATTTATTTATTGAAGATAGACCAACAATTGACCTCAATCTCACCTGATGGTAAGTGACGATGAGTTCGACGATGTTACGTGTTGGTCTAGAAGGTGCCTATTTACTCTTCTTTTGAAGATACCCAAGTTGTAATTTTCGGGGAACACGGAAACCGGTAGTGTATTCCATATTTTTGCTGTACGCACGATAAATGTGGAAGCGAAACGCTTGGTGCGAGCTGTAGGAATATCTACAGTGTACGGATGAAGGTCTGCCGTTCTTCTGTTTGACCGGTACTTGAACGGCGAAGGTGGAATCAACAAAAATAGCTCCTGCGCACACTCTCCAAAATGTATCCTATAAAATACTGAAAGGCAGGCAACCTGACGCCGATGTTCGAGGCTTTGAGGCTTTGAGACCTAGTTTTATATTCATTTATGATTATTTAAGTAATAAAAAAAACACTATACGGTATAAACAACAACGAAGAACTAAAGAAAATAGACGTGTAATAACATCATAAAAGCCATTGAACTTACTTTTAAAACTCAATTCTCCGTAAACCGATTTCCAATACGTCATAACTTGAATCAGCCAATCAAGCGTCGAAGAATAGAAATATCGCGTCATTTTGCTTTTTTCGTAGAAGGCTGCGCGAGCGCACTATACAGGCATGTTAATGGAAGTTTGATGCGGCACCCAAGCTCCCTGGTCCACGTCATTACATCGTCCGAACATTTTTTTATACTTGCCTCTCCATTCGTAATTACGTCTATGTAAATTGGATCAGATTTATCAACTCCAAGATGGTTACTATGTGAGGAACGCGAAGGAATTTAAATCATGTGTACGGAGCGCTGTGACGCAATGGTAAATTGTTTTTGTGTCTTGTTAGTGATAATGGTAATGGGCTGTGAAATTAACTCGACTTGTGGGTACATCTTTTTATATAAACAGGGTTTGGTAACAAGTGAAGTTTTAGAAGACGTTGCATTTCGTCGAGGCTCATTGAACAGGTACTTAAAACTGTACAACATAAGGCCTGCATATGTCCAAAAATATACTAACGTTAAATATGAAGTTTACCAATTTCGTTGGTAAAACGAATCAAAATAAATCAAACTTTAAAAAATTGGGGGATTAAAACCACATTAGTTTATTTATTAAAATAAGATGTTAATTAGGATTTTAAAATTACAACGAAATCCACTTCGAATATAATACATGCAAATCATCGACAAAATACTTGACCCCATCTCGCGTGAAAATTAACCTTAGGAACATTGGTTGAAAAATTCAGACTAGGACAAATTGGGGTTATTAACCAGACAAATAGGCGTTCTTACTACTTCTCTCCAAAGCGAGTTCAACATTTATTAGTATAAAAGTGTCAACATGCGACCCTTAAACTTGGTGTCAAGATCAGCAATAGAACAGATTTTAAATTGAACTTTATACGAAGTGTAGAGAGGCTCTGTTAGGTTGAACGACAAGAATGGTCTAATGAGGACACACCGTTAGCAACGTGTGTCACCAATATTGTCGATTAAGCTGCGTCTGCGATTGACCACTGTTGTGTTTACCTGTGACCGAATATAAAATCCTCAATTGCTGTAGTCGTGAAGTGTGAAATAACAGTTGATATATGTAGTTAGTTAGGAAAACTAAGTAATGAAACACGTTTCGTCAGAATATTTGATCACTATCTGATTACTAAATTTGGAGTACGTAATTGATTACAAAGTATATGCAGTACGGGAAAAGAATGTCAAAGGCCTAGTTAGAGACATTAATACGAGTATTTGCAACACACACAAAAACACTGCATATCAAAAAATAAAAATGTTTATTTCGTTTACAACCTTTATATGTACATACAGTACGTGGAGTCTCTCCTTTTAAGTTTGGATAATACTTGTATTAGGAGGCCCCACTCTTCCCAAGGAAAATAGCTGCAGCAGAAGGCTGGTTATTAGCAAAAAGTATGTATGAAGAATTTATAATATCAATGTGAAAAGAAAAGTTTACCAATATTTGACCTTAAAAATGAATTATGGAAAAAACATTAAAACTAATGAAATTGTAGCTATAAATATCTTAAAACTAACAATAAGGTGTGTGGGAGTGTGGGAGGTTAGTGTGAGAGGAGAGTATGTGTGTATATGTTATATTCCACCAACCAATAATTTATTTACCCAAGTGAAAATAGCCAGCATAGAACTTATATACGAAGTAAACGTGCAACTTGGGTTATCAATTATTAGGTACGCTATAATTATAAGCTTGCACACAAATATTTCATGCAACCATATTTTGAGATAGATCGTTGACTGTTTTCTTTTTCCAATCGTATGCTAAACTTCAAGCCGCAACACGATCAAAAGACGAACGAACCAAAGTAAGTGCCTAATCAAAGAATTTACCGATCCCAATTTCGAGCACGAAAGTCCTCTAAGCGTGCCCAACGGATCCTAACGACATTTTGTTCGAGCTTATTGGAAATCGAAGGCTTAGCCCCTGGCTTTACCCGTTGAAATTTGAATAATGCCCGCCCCGTCGTTGACGTCCACTAATGCCTCTTTATCCTTGGATTTATCTCCTGATATTATTTATGTCAACGCTAAGAATGGATTACTATTTGAATCTTTAAAATGACACGAGCAAATGGTCAGTATATCAAGATAGTGCTACTTAAGGTCCTTCTGTTATTCAGCTTTTATTTCGAGCAATAAAATTTTAAGAGTTTATTACCTAACTTTAAGGTTGTAAAACGTTCATAAGGTGTTCATCCAAAGGTTAATGAGCTTATTAAATATTTTTATTGCATCGTAATCTTCTACTGCAAGCAAATTGGAGTAGTATTTGCATGTCACATTGTAATACAAAACGATAAACGTTGATAAATATTTCGTAATTGTCAATACTCGTGCATTATTATAAGTGAAACCCCGCGTCTAAAATGAAAAGGAGTTATTCCTTTGAAAAGCACACATTGAACACTTTTTACAAAATCTAGGAAAAATCTTTAAAAAATCTTGGTCAATTTATGCCGAAATTGTAATTCTTAGAGAGTACACATAGAGCATAGTAGCACATAGAGTCCAGCCGGGGCACAACACGTTTATAAAAGTCTCTTTTCATACGTTCTACAGGTCATTAGAAGCTTATTTATCACACCTTTAAAAAGCGTCTAATAAAAAATTCATAATGTCTTGTGCCAATATCTCATTAGTACTTACACCGTTCGAAAAGATGGTACGATAAGTATGTCAACAGTCACGACCGGCCCACCTCCACGTAGCTACGAATTATCTTCAAACAAAACCTATTTGCAATCACCATTTTTGTATGTGAGATATTGACACAACGCCTTCAAGGAATTTCGCGAGAGCAAAACAAACAAGTCTTATATGTTCAAACAATATTTTAAGGGTCAAAATTGTGTAAAAACATTGCTTGTGGGTGGTAAGTCTTCCAAAATATCTCCATTGTAATGGAAAGTTACAAGAATCGAATCCGTTTTGCAAGAAAAAAACAAAGTGCGTTCAGAAGCGAATGTGGAATGATTGCATGACTTTCTCCTTAGCATGATGCTTGAACTCTCTTTGCTTGAACTCATTTATATTTTGGACAGTTATTGTTATTATCATTCTAAAAACCACTTATTCAAATTTAGTAAAATGATATGACAATTTCACCAGAAAGTAAGCTTGCCAAATCAATAGTGTGTGTTCTAAAATTAAAATTGAATAATCAAATTACCAGCCTATAATCTATAATGCTAAAACCATAGAAAATTTGGCTTACCTGAACTGCACTATTCAGGAAGCAGTTATTAAGTCCAGGTGCGTTCCACAGGCCTTTTGTAGTATGGAAAATGCCGGAATCCCTTGATCCTTCCCGGGAGTGCTGTGGCCGCAGCTCCCCATCTCGAGGAAACATATCATGCGCCGGAGTGGCCATACCCGCCGCCAATTACGTCACCGGCCCGCCATTTTGAAAGCCCAAGATTTATTCCTTCCCTGCATAGCCGACGCGTATCTGAAAGAACCGTTGGAGATTATTTAATAGCTGCTATCAATTGGTTTTAGTACTAAACGAGATCTCTTATTATTGAAAGGAAACGCAATCCAAGCAACTGACATAAAAATCTTATATTATTAATACCATTACAAACAGACTGCATTGCAATCGTCCATGCCGACCAAACTACAAATATCTCAGTCAGCCCTGCAAATCTATCCACGCTTATTTAGGGAGCAGCCTGTACTATTCAAAGTGTCATTTCACACACGGCCTTTTGCTTTTATTGGTCTCGATTTTAATGCAGATTGAAATCAAAAACATATTGTTAAATATCACGGTTGAAAATTTAAATTCTCTTGCCGACTAAAGAGTAGCCGACCGGCAGCATCGGCGACAGTGGGCGACAGCATGCGGTGTCATCATCTGCCTGATTTACACTTTTGCAAGCGTGACAAACAATCTGTCAAGGAATTGGAAGATAATGTTCACGCAGTCTAGACAGACAGGTGATTAGGTTCGTTTCACACTAGCATTGTGTACATTGGGGTTAATAAGTCGTTTTCATATTAATTGCACAATGCGCCATTCCTTTCACTAGCCGGCTTGAGCATTGTTATGAAGCGACAAACAATGAACTGTTTTCTTCACAGCGCTTTAGCTAGTACAATGTTTAGTAACAACTTGTTTGGAATCATGCAAATTTTCATTGATTGATCGCGACAAATTGTCCGAATCGGTGGCCATTAGGGAAATCGTTGTAACCTAAATCAAGCTTCATGGTCTAGGGGTTAGGATTTCGATAGACTAAGTAAAGACTAGATTTCGAAATTAATGGATGTAGATAACGAGCAGCGCTGGCTCAGATAAATTGCCTAACAAATTAATTGAAAAGCTTTTAGTTATGGGAATGGGAGCATAAAATATGAAATAATATCGCTATTAATGAAGCTCTCTACTTCTGAAGAAAGGCTGTGACTTTTTGGGAGTTCCGTCTAACATATCCTAAGAACTATCCCAAAAGACTACATTAGCTTTTTTGGTGACATCAATCAGAAAGTCAAAATAGAGAAAGACTGGTAAAATAAAGTATTTTGAATTATGTAGAAAATTAATAAGACCTGATTACCAGGAATCGTCAAACGAAATGACGGAGAAACAAGGATGTCATACCGATATTTATGAAAGAATTTACGCGGAAGCTTTCTCACTGGAAGCAGAGGTATCCCATTAGCCGACTTTAACTGGGGTCTCCTTGATAATGACCGGTATTAGTGAGAGCAATCAGAGGCTGCTTGCATGTTGGATGCATTCCTAGCGAGACCTTGGCATAGTCAACATTGGTTAATAACCACATAATTATGTAAGACTTACTGACTAAAGATAAATGAGCACTGAATAAAACTTAGGAAAGCAATTTAGTTAATTTTCATGCTTTGATTATTATGACAGGTGATACTTAATGCTTCTCATTCTCATACCTAACCTACTGGAATGTTTCAAACTGTATCCTTTAAATTAAAATTAATTTCTTGAACCATTACAACATTTATTAGTGTAAAACCAGTGCTTACAAAAACATTATTAAAATTAACATTCGACCCTAATAAAAGGTTGTTATTACTTCGGGGACAAACTAGCCGTATGAGGTTTCCAAAAAAAGTTTTGTCGCCTCATCGTTACGGACTTACAAATGAGTGTCGTGCGCGCGCTGCTGGGCGTCCTGTGGCGCCTGGTGTGCGCCGGCGCAGATCGTGAAATATGCATCAACTTTTTAGATATGTTACAGAAATGTTGAGACGCGCAAACAATAAAAGAAACGTCTTGCTGAACTGCACCGGGGCGGGGGTGTGCACGTAATTACACGAATACATTTGTCTTATTATAGAACGTGTTCTTAACTTATGCAAAAGTCGTTTTAGTATCATAAATTCTACTAATTTAAGATAAGAGGTTCCTATTGAATGATGGGAACCTACTTTTAGCTTCACAGGCCCTGTCCGAAGTAGTGTGTAAACATTTTTTGTAAGTCAATGTGCATATGTGCTGGCTTCCGCGAACTGAGCCCAGCAGTAAAACGGTTTATTTCAAACAACATGATTTATGGAATAATACGTAGTTCGGAAACGAGAATTCGTCATTTTGACTGTGCTCTCGGAATTCAGATGATCTCCAGAACAGAACCGTACAAGTAATAATACTTATTAAGTACAGGCAAATATTCGGGGAAAGCTATTATGTTATTGAATTATTTTATGTACTTGCTCATAAAAAATGATTAAAATAACAACAGCTGTGCTCAAAAATGTATTGCCCGAACTGAACAAATTTATTACGTATTGTTTTTGAGGTGAAAACTTCTTCAGCATCGTTGTGATTTAAAAGTCGATGAAACGAAAAAGCGACAGTAAAAGGAGACAGACACATAAATTCATAAGAAAATTAAATAGGAAGTGTTTCTTATGTCAGTGGTTCTTTTTGTGCCCTGTTTCGTTTATAATAAAATTCTTCAAATATAATTCTCCGAAAACGAATGCAGAATATTGTCGTGATTATCGAAAAAAAGGGAAAACATGATTAAAAAGACAACAAAAAGTTCAACGTAACGTGTTCATGAATTTCCAAATTTCTGAAGGTTTCACTTCTACCAAGTGTGAATTGCACACATGTTTTTTTAAATCTTTTATTTACTTGAGACTGTTGTCTTTTTGATACCTTTGAACCTTTTTGATAGCTTCAAATAAGCACTAGCTTTCGATCGACACTTCCTCGTCCATATATTGGTGATTTTCGTACTCAGCTACAACGTCCGTTCACCTTTAGGCAGTAGGCTGTTCATGACAACCAACCTCCTTATTTTAAAGATAGTCTACGTCTAATTTTAGTGTGACCCCAGAAACTTCCCATCGATCAATATCCACCAAGAATTGAGGTTAACCCGTAGATATCACTTGCGCAAGCGTTCCCGCGTTACTTTTATTTACGGATGCTGTAAGACGGGATGATTACGGAATACGGAATTAGGAGAATGTTTATTAGTTCTGGGATATGTTTTCTCTAGATGGATCGGTATTTGGTGGCGCTGCGCTGAGTTCAGCTTACAATTTCACTACGCGAGCTACTCCGTAGGTTGCATTCTTTATTCTCGCTGTGAATGGGTCGATGTTTATTTGGCTACCACAAAAGAACCACCCTTTCTTCCCGTAGGTGTCGTGAAAGAAGAGTAACGCACAGAATTAATTTAGTACAGAACGGACGTTCGCCGCCTCCCGCCAATCCGCAATACCTCACTTCCCCCGCAAGAGACTGGTGCAGAAAATGACCATTACTTGTGGCTCGTCGTCGACATCACGACATTTGTTCGAAGTGTCCGACGTTTGACTAAGGGTAAGATCAAGCGTGGTGAATTTGACTTATTCACGTTAAGTACATTAATGGCGATCTATGAGTCATCATCAGGCGGGAAATGTCCACTGCTGGACATACCTCCTCCATGTTATGCCACTGACCAGTACAGAGCCACTTGCATCCAGCGACTCCCGGCGACCTTAACTAGGACCACTTACTCGTAGTAGGGAGACCGCTCTGTACATGTTTCCCCATTCGTTCCGATCTATGAGTAGTCGACTTATACTGATAAAGTTGGGTAATCAGATTTTTCATTATTCACAATCATACTTAACATTCAATGACACTATGTAAGTACGTGTAACTGCTAGATGGGTATGGATGACTCTATAAGTGTTTCCTTCACACAAAAACTAGAGTGACACAATTGCTGCTTTTTATCTTGTGGTCAGGAGCAAACACTAGTATCAAATTGAGTTCGTTACTTGTCGATGGAGTGTTTGCCAGATTTTTCATTTTCAGACATTTTCTTTACCTCATGATAACTGATACATCCTACATTATATTTTTATTTATCAAAATACTTTATACTACTAGGCTTTCATGTTCTTTAAATTTTTCTCTATATGTTTAGTTACCGTTTAAAAAATAGTTGAGAAGTTTCGCTTGCTTTGTAGTCGTAAAATGAAACAGTTGTGTCAACCCAAATGTATTTGTATTTTATTATTTGTATACATCTTAAACTATACTCGTAGTTAAGAAACATACATAGTTATGTATGGAAATAATATAACCACATGCAATTACGTGATCATCTTATTATCAATAACATATTATTACCGTAATACGAAGGGTTAACAACCCCACTCTGTGCCCAATCTGCATAATCCACGCATCCAAGATCATTTCGAGTGTACCACGCTCAAACCTGTTCCCACTCAAAACGTAAGCGACTAATAATATTTATATAATTATAATACCTTGGACTAATGAAGCCATCCATTTTGATCCAAGATTTCTCGTTGGATTGCAACAACATGGATCTGGAGACAAGTTTCGACTGACGTCATTCCGTGTGAGATTTCTATTTATTTATATTGTTTAAATTCTGATCGTCTTGTGTAATTTGGTATAAGTTTGGTCGAGATGTTTGTTGACAAAAAAATTATTTTTTGGGAGATATTGTAATTGTAGTAAAGTTGTAAGTTATGTAAGTTATACCTACGAGTATAATCAAATCATCAGCGATGCGGCACTATATCAGCTCTATTACCACTTCAGCTCACTGACTCGTCGAGCATGTCGGTGACCCTAGTTCATCTACGGATTCCGTCATTCTCTTAGTTGTACTAGTATACCGTAATCCTCAACAAACAATCAATCAAAAAGACAAGAAGTCGTAGCGTGGTATAAAGATACCAACATATTACTCAAAGGTACAAGTACCAACATTACAGTAAACAAACCAACGAGTATTTTTGACAAATGAGTCCAATAAAGATAGCGATGACACCGGCGACACCCTGCGCAGACGCACCTCCGTAGGTAATGATCGTAATCACAATCAACAGCCGGAGGAGACCCTGGAGACCCGGCGACCGCGCTCCGCATTCCTCCGCCGACACGCTCAAATTTCACCTTTTTCTTGACTTTTGTTTCGATTTTGTATCCTTCCTCATTTTGTTTTATGACACTGGTGGTTACGCAGTCAAATTTTATGAGCACTAGCTGGTTCAGAATAAGTATGTGAAAAGCATATTTTCTTAGTATAATAAAGAATGATAACACAAACAACGTATAATCAGGTTAAACGTGGATTGAATAGGTATAGTCAAAACGAAAGCACCCTCGCTAAAAGCTGAAGATACTAATTGACATTGCCCAAAAAATTGTTCCGACGTTAGCATTTTTATGACAGAAATGTGTGCATGACAATGCATAATAGTTTCATACACTTTTTTTTATAAAAAAAACAAGTTTTTAATTCAACGTTTAATATAAAGCATTTCATTGGATTTAAATTAATACATGAACGTACAATTTCATAACAAGCTACAAGAGATATTCATTGTTGTACACGCCTGAACACGACCTTTAACGTAGCTCCGATCAATCTTCGACATTGCTTACATCATTTATTACACTCTAATTTATGATCTGAATCTTCCAAACTCTTACATCATCGTATTAATCCATTTATTGTCCAAGTTCAAACGCAATGCGTTCGCTCAGTAATTAACCGTGACAGCCAGACTTATGAAAAATATTGATTGCCTTATAGTCGTAGGTAGAAAAACAAACAAGATGGGTGATTGCGTCCATCTCTAATATCCAGATTAACAATCAACGACAGAAGATGCAGACAGAAATAGCAAAATCTGCAGGTGAAACTTACAATTCATGTCATAGCATTTCGCTCTGATAACTCTTATCAGAGCGAAATGCTATGACATTACGAGTGGAATTGGAAATGGTAATTTAATAAATATTTCAGCTTTGCAATCAAGCAACAAACTTTTTATAAACTAACAAGATTGTATCGGTTTGTATCCGAATTATTGTTATGTTCATGCGAATGTGTGTTTATTGGTTTATCCTTATTTCAAACAGCAATGGATTGACTTGATTCTTCGTAAACCGAAGAGTGACATAATCTACTACTTGTACTTCTATCCTGGAAAAGTGTGCCCATGATAAAATCTGAAATCTACGCCAGTCATGTCACGCGCGAAACCCAAAAGTATTTTAAAGCTATTTACTTTATGGAGGTAAAGATCGTTGTAAACTATTTGAAAACAATTAAAATATTATGTTTTGATGCTTATTACACTCTCTAACACAGGTGCCTATATTTCAATGTGGATTGCATATCAATGCTTACTTTTCGTTCTAAGCACGCATTTCACTAGGACATCTCAACCGCTTAGGCGAACATTCTAAAGCCAGCTCAATCAATATGACTGATCAAAAAATTTGAAAGATTAAACAGGCTGACGACACATGTTTTTTGTCGCTAAACGACTTAAAAGCTTAATAACACGTCTCGACACAAAATAAAACGTTTGTTTGTTTATGAACGAGTCATGGCGTTTAAGACATGACTGACTGGCTGTATATGTCTGAAAGAAATTGTTCAATATCGTAATAGAAGGTTGTGTTGTCGGAGCCATGTTTACTGTTATTTTAGAGATAAGTGCAGGTATGTTTATTATGATTGCTTCGTCAGAACACAACTGTAGGAAACTGTGGCGTTTCGTTTAAAACGAACTTGATCTGGAGACGGAAGTTTTGGGTCGGACGGAAGTTTGATTCACCTGTGAACGTGATTTCTGAATAGATATAAACGTCATATATAAAGGCAGGAACAACAAAACGGTATTCTTTGAAATAGACAAAGCCACACCACAATCAACTGAAATAATAGAACAAAAACGGGAGAAATCACAGAAATTAAAAATTTCGAATCCAGAATGCCTTTGATTTGAATCGGCGATAAATACATAATGTATTGTGCTTTTAAGATACCAAATACTTTTTAAACAATCAAAACTTCCATGAAACTGAAACTATCTGAATCAAAACAAATCGATAAATCATTTGTTTCGGCAGTATGAAGTAACAAACTTACATGTACCTACAAATGTTATAAATACCATACAAAACCCTTAGTGGTTATATCTCAAACGAATCGGGTCATGTCCAGACGTCCAGAACTTGACGTGTGATGATGATGAAACTTCTCATAGAAATAGCGAAAGTAGTCAAAATATTCGTATGACTACAAGTGTTGATCTGTATGCAATCTGGTCGAGGCGTCAAAAACGGTACATCGAAAAAAATAAGTGTTTCAAGTGGTTTCATATTTTTCTGAGAACAACCGCGAAGAGCAGAGAGATTTCTCGAAAAAAATATATGATAAAACCGAGAAGCTCAAGAGCTCCATTAGTAATAAATAAATTTTGAGCGATAACCTTAAAAGCTTTCCCGGTGCGACGTCTCAAGTGGCTTTTGAACTTAAAGTTCAAGGCAGCTTTGCTTCATAAAAGCTCGTAAAACCATTTTTATAAACGTATCTATGACAACAGTTTGTTGTTGTAAGTATATCGTATTTTCAGTCCACTAAGATGCAAAAGGGTTATAAAACATTCTTCTATAATTTTTTGGTAAAATGAAGTGCAACTTAGTTTGTAATTCATTTAGCGTGAGAATAAAGCGTAAGCTGCATCAAGTCAAGGGTTAATTCATAGAATAGCAGTAGAACCAATTGTCTATACTAGATAGCAAAGGTATTATTAAAGTGGGTATGTATCCAAATCAGATCAAATAAAGTAATGTGAAGGCCAAATGTAAATCCATTGAGTATTATACGATACAAACAAAGATTGAAGTGCCCTCGACAGAACGAGCAAAATGTCATTTTATATTATTCGATTACTCTTTTGGAACCCATCAAATTACCTATACGCTAAGGTGTATACTTATACTTCTGTAGTACTTAACATAATAGGTGCATAGGTCAGTTAGACATAGATAAACAATAAATGTGTTAAATAAAAGTTATTGATTGTAACAATGTTGGTTGGTTTCTAATATATGTTAGAAGCACCAACAATTGACGTATTAATACATATAAAATTAAAAGTACTCATCAGCTGAATTTATGTACAGCTACAATCCATACTAATATTATAAATGCGAAAGTGAGTTTGTTTATTTGTTTGTTTGTCCTACCTTCCCGTCGTAAAGGGAGGTCAGAATGACTTGATGTTTTGTACAGGGACAGTTGAAGGGCAGAAAAAGGACATAGGCTACTTTTTGTCCCGATCTAACAAGAATTTCCCATGGGATACTTTCCTAAATCATCGCAGACAAGTCGCGGACAAAAGTTAGTAAGAAATATTAGCGATAACATATACCGACACGAATCGAATGTAGCTAAACTCGAACAATTTAACATGTTTTAATTAATCCAATGTTTAAATTAAAGACATAACTTCTTTTTCTCTTTCGAATGGACTTTATGATATTGGTCCTGCGACCTCTAAAACTTCACCCGGACAATGGCGAGTGCGTAAGGCGCTCAACCGGTAAAAACGTAACCAATCGTAAGAACGCAAAAATATTAGTACTATTTATGCTACTGTAATATTATGTCCACTAGAGAGTGAGTAAAGGAAAAGCACTAACCGCTCTACTTTTTTCACAGGTAAAAAAATTAACAACATTCTTTTAGATCATTATCACAGTATCTCGGTCGTACAAAGCCTGGAGCCATGAGAGCAGCCCGAAAGGCTCCACCAGACACGCCTGCGCACTTCTGATTTTAATTGAATCTTGCGCGGGCGCTGCTACGAGTATGTCGACGTTTTTACATTTGAAATCTTGATAGTAGGGTTATAATGTTCTACTGTGCAATAGACAGGTGATTTGGATAGCTTTGGGGGTTCAGAAAAAAAAGATTATTTAGAATACTTCGTTGAATCATAAATGTGTTTGCAAAAGATAAGTAGTAGCCCGCTTCCGATGAAAAAGGATTGTGCTGTAATGACTTTCCGAATTTTAAATTATTATGGCGATTTTCTGATTAAAATTCTACTACAGAAACCACGTGACTAGGAATTAAGATTACAAGTTAATGCAGTGGGAAAAAGTTTTCAGTCATTTGCCTTTCTACAAACTTCGATAACGGTAGCAAGATTGCTTCTATTTAGACCTGAATATTATTAATTTTATGTGAAATAAATTATACATTTAAAAGCTATTTCATCAAAGTAAAGCAAAGCTCTATGCTATCTTTGACTTTAGTACGAGTAGATAACCAATCTATCGACGTTTATTGGCTCCAATTCATTAACGAAACGTCAGCAGCACACCTTTTCTTCTATTTTTAAAACAGTCCGATGTTCGATCAAACCAATCCTATAAAAGCTAGACCCCGACTCTACTTCACAAACGAAATCCTTTTAAGTTTACAAAGCTGTAAAGTTCACACACACATATAACTCATTGTGTAAACACAGGCTTGAAGCACACAGGTAAACAGTACACACATAGCAAAGTCACGGAGTTGATTATACTGGTATGAGAGGAGCCCACACTTAGCCCTCCAGAAACTGAAGAAAATCTTTGTATAGCGCTTCTTTATAACCTTTGGTGTTGAAACGTTCTGACGGTACCAGTATTTACTTAAATCGTGTTACCGTGTCTTTCTATCGTTGAGTTGTTCGGATATGGGATGCATTGTGTAACTCAAAATTTTACTCTAATCACCAAATTGTAATAATATCAAAGAGATGAAATAGAGTCTGAAAATAACGTACAAATGATCCAACACTACGCTCAGAAACTAAAGAACCAGTCCGTCAAGCAACATGCTAAGAGTACCTCAAAAATAGACGATCGGACTTACCATGACAGGATATGTCATGATTACAATAGTTGACAATGGATTTGTAATAGGAGATATATTTGTGGTGAGTATATTGCTCCCCTTCTGGAATTTTCTCTAAATTCGGGAAGGGGCAGCGGACTACACGGTCATTTTGCGTAATATCTGAGATATTCAACCTTTCCCTCATTGAGGATGTGTATTGCAATGTTAGAATTGTTAAAAATGTATATGTAATCTATATGCATGTATATTTGTAAGCATCACGTATTATAGAAGAAAAACATTGACATAATATATCCTACCGCTATACAAGAACATTAACTAAGCAACTATTTGTTCAAATAATATTCGCTTCATCGCTAAACATTTTTGTGTAGTCTAACCAGACTATTAAATATGCAGCGCTAGATCGCTTGTAGAGTACAACATGTCAGAGTCACACTGACGTAAGATGTTTGGATAGTAGTACAGTGACTTGGTACAAAAATGGGTACATATTTTTGTACTAGAGTGTACATATATATACTCGAGGGAGAAAAACAGTATTTTACAATGAACAAGACAGAATTTAAGTGTGGTCACCGCTTATACCATCACTGAGTTGGTTATACGTGACACAAAAGGAGCAAGAGCGGAGGCTGCGCGTGCGCAGAGATGGCACGAGGCACGCCGCACCGCGCCGCCCGCGCTCGCGTAATATTAAACAAGGATTATTATTATTATTACGTCAAAACTTGGCTCCTGTCCATGGGGTAAACCTCAGAGTTTCTCCACAGCTACGAGTAAAACTATTTTCTTGTTTACATGCATGCTTGTACTACAGGAGTACACATAACATGCTACGTTGCCTCTTCGTATAATCCTGACATGCTTAGGTATACGTCTCTGGCTTCATTACTATTGAATTACCCTTTTCATACAAGCTCTCTTTTCTTACTAATACACCCTCCAGTCTTTTTGAAAACTTCCTCGGTCCATAAAAATCAAACTAACATGCGGTAGCAGAAATCTGTAATTAGTGCAATACAGGGACACCCGTCCCTACCTTTAAGATCCTTTTTGCGTCATGACCTGAGGATTTGAATGCCTATAAGATGTACAACTTTGAAGACTCTATGAATGTAATTTGGGACTGTGAAATGCTCGAAACATCGAGATGTCCTGTTAACCATTTGGTAATAAATGGCACTAACATACGTAAATCGACACACCAACATACCACACAAAATGCAACTATAAATTAATCAGCCAAGACATTACATTATATGAGTACATAGTAGGTTTTGTCGCTTACATAAAGCGGTATCTCCCAGGATAAATATCCTCCATCAAAGACTGAATAACACAAAGACAATGTGAATAGGCTTACTGTATAAATATTTCATAGACCACCAGCGATCCCATCAATAGATCACAAGTCTATCTGAATTGAATTGAATAATATTCACCATACCGAAGTAAGCGTGGCTAAGACCCGTGAAGATCACCATTATGCTCGAAATGGTACTTCCAAGTTCAAGAGGCATGGTGACATCGTCGTCTGTACATTAATGGGAGTCATCACTCAATGTCGAGAGTACAAAGAGTGTCCACGCAGTGTCCAGTACAAAGCGGACTTTCCCGGGAGGTGATGTAGCAACATTACGAAAGGGACAAATGTGTCGTTACAAAGAGGTTTGGAGGTCAGATCCTCATATTGCGTTGGGGATGAATGTTAGAGAATATATGATATTTTTATCTTTATCTGTAGCCTTGATTGAGGTGCTGTTTTAAAATTCAATGTACTCCGTTACTCGTATATGTAATGTAGGTATTTAGAAATAGTTAGCTGATTAATCTTGTATGTAGGTAGGTTACTTTAGTCCGCAATAAATAGTGTGCTTGGATAGACGTGTGTCTCATTTAACCATCATATAAATATTCTACAGTGGCTTCGGGGTATCAAAAGGACTTTTACGCGTGCAAACTGTTTAGTGATAAATAAATAAACATTATAAACATGTCGATCGGCAAAATCGCGGAGTTCAGTGTACAAAAAGACGATTGGCAGCTGTACGTGGAGCGTTTACAACAATATTTTATTGTAAACCACATCACAGATGACATGCAAGTACCAACGTTAATAACCGTGATGGGGGCTGAAGGTTACGAGCTATTAGTGAACCTGTGTACTCCGGATAAACCCAGCACTATGAGTTTTGATGAGGTTAACGAGACTATGGAGAAACACCTGCAGCCGAGGCCGAGTGAACTCGCCGAGCGGTACAAGTTTCGTCAGAGGGTGCAGCACGCCGGCGAATCTATAGCGGGATACGTGGCGGTGCTCAAGAAAATGTCCAAGACATGCGAGTTCGGCGGGTGGTTGCAAGATAGCCTGCGTGATCAGTTGGTTTGCGGCATTAATAGTGACACTATTCGACAGAGGCTGTTCGCAGAGAGTAAGCTCGATTTTACACGGGCTTACAGCCTAGCGGTGAGCATGGAGGCTGCGGAGAAGGACGCGGCGGTGGTCGAGGCTCGTGGAGGGTCCTCGCGAGCAACGGCAGACTGTCAAGCGATACAGGGGGCGAGGGGGCGGCAGAGGGACGCGGCGGCGGCGGCGGCCGGCGAGCGACGTGCCAGCGGATCGGGCCGGGAGGCCGAGCTGCGTGGCGCGTGGCCGAGCCAGCGCTCGCGCGCGCGCGCACCTGCATCGCCAGCACCTGTTGAGCTGAGTGACCGTGCGCGGATGCGGCGGCGGTGCCGAGCATGCGGCGCTATGCATGACGCAAATAGTTGCAAATTCACACGCTATGTGTGCCGTGTTTGCAACAAGATGGGGCATTTGCAGCGCATGTGCCCTAATTTAGCAGACCAACACTGTGCGACGACGGCGGGTATCTGCAGTCAAGAGGGAGAGAGTGACGAGAGCGAGGAGGTAACTTTTATTGATGTAAATAAACTAACGATAGGGCAGTGCAAACCGATCATGATCACACTGCGTGTACAAAACAAAGACATTAGTATGGAATGTGACACCGGCAGTGCAGTGTCGTGCATAAGCTACGAAATGTATAAAAATAAATTTTGTAAATTACGAATAGAGGACAGTAAATTAGCTTTAAGGTATTACACAGGGGAGGTCGTTCACCCGGTGGGGGTCATTAAGCCGCAAGTAGTGTACAACGATAAGTGTAAAGATTTAGAACTGTATGTGATTAAAAATGGGAAAAATGCTTTACTAGGACGACAGTGGATAGCGGAATTAAATATCCAGTTACCCAGCTTTGATTACAATTCTGTACATTCACTGGACAGTGAATTTAACGAGCGTGCGTTCAGTTCCAGGTTTTGTGACGTGTTTGGTGCGGGCCTGGGTCGCTTCACGGGCGCGCCGGTGAGCGTGCACGTGCGCGAGGGCGCGCGGCCCGTGTTCCTGCGCGCGCGCCCCCTGGCGTACGCGCTGCGCGAGCCGGTGGAGCGCGCGCTCGAGCAGCACGTGCGGGACGGCATCCTCACGCCGGTCGAGCGCTCCGACTGGGCCACGCCCATCGTGCCCGTCGTCAAGAAGGACGGTAACGTTAGGATCTGCGCCGATTACAAGTTGACCTTGAATAAAGTGTTAGAGGTCGACCGTTACCCGCTGCCGAGGGTCGAGGATCTATTAGCTAGGTTACACGGGGGGAAGCGGTTCAGCAAAATCGATCTGTCACAAGCGTACTCGCAGCTCGTCTTAGATGATACACGGAAGTATACAGTGATTAACACTCACAAGGGGTTGTTCATGTACAACCGATTAGTTTTCGGTTTGTCGTCGAGCCCGGGGATTTTCCAAAGGCGGTTGGAAGAGCTTTTTGCGGATTTACCTATGGTTGGAGTGTTCCTTGATGATGTAGGGGCGCATACGTCACAGTATGCTGACTTGACGTTTTGCGACTCGGGGCTCGCCAGTCGTTCCCCGCGCCCCTAGCCAACCACGCGCGCACAGCGCTATATTATTGCGTCATACATTATTCTCGTCTAATCTAAGACAAATGTGTAATATCTGAATAAATAACGTATTGTTTCGTGAACTGAGTATCGTGGTTTGTTTTGATCATCCCCTATCAAAACACAGACTAATTTGTGCAGTTAAAGAACACGTGACAACTAAATAATCAGACTTTATATTGGTGACCCGTTTTAGTGAACTGTTCCAGTGTTGTACATACTCAGTTCCACGCTATTAGGGGGCGACTCACTTTCGGTTGGCTAGGTAGGCTATATTAGATATATAACTACCTTTTTTATCACCGCGCGTGTAAAAATGGCGGAAGAGAATAAGGAGGTCAAAGGAATCTCCGTCGACGCACGCGTACCGGACTTCTGGACGGATCAACCGGAGCTGTGGTTCCTGCAGTACGAAGCTGCTGTTTTGCCGCAGCATGCCAGTGATGCCGCACAGTTCCAGCTACTTGTCACGAAATTGGGCAAGCAAGTGTTACCTCAGGTAACGGACATCCTTCAGAAGCCGCCGGAAAAGGAGAAGTACAAGGCAATCAAAGCAAGGTTGTTGAGCGTCTATCAGGAGTCAGAGGATAGAAAAATACAGAGGCTCGTTGGAGAGATGCAGCTTGGTGAGCAGAAGCCTTCTCAGTTGCTTAGATGTATGCAGAACCTGGCTGGCACTAGCTTCCAGGATAACGCGCTCAGAACGCTATGGCAAGGCCACCTACCGGTTGCAGTCAGAACGGCGTTAGCAGCCTCCAGTGTAACGGCTTTGACGGAGTTGGCAGCGATGGCCGATAAGGTTATGGAGAGCCTGAAGCCAGTAGAAGTAGCTAGCGTGTCGACCGGAAGTAGCGAAGCGAGCAGTGTTACAGCAAAGATGGAAGAGCTCAGCATGGAAGTGGCGGAGCTGCGTAGAGAGAGAAGACGCTGGAACGAGGATCGCCGCGTCGGGACACAGTTCCGCAAGGACTACGATACACAGCAAGGACGACCGTCGGGCAGGAAGCTGTGTTATTTTCATCAGCGTTTCGGAGCAAAGGCTTTTAAGTGCAGGAGTCCTTGCAGCTGGAAAGGAAAAGTCAACCAGGGAAACTAGAAGCTGTGCAGTCGACGACGGGACCCTGCATAGGCAATGTTAATCGCCGTCTATGTGTGCAAGACAATAATAGTGGTCAAAGTTTTCTTATTGACACAGGAGCGAACGTGTCAGTGATACCTGTTGGTGTAGTTAGGCGTAAAGCTAGTTGCGACAAAAGCGAGTATAATCTATACGCCGCAAACGACACGCGTATAAATACTTATGGTACAACTTGTTTGAATATTGATTTGGGTTTAGGTAAAATTTTTAAATGGACGTTTATTATTGCAGGCGTCAATCAACCCATAATCGGAGCGGATTTTCTAAGCCATTATGGTTTGCTTGTCGATCTTAAAACAAAAAGGCTTATCGATAATTATACTAAAAAAAATATAATTGCAAGTGTCGTAAATAGTTCTGTATCATCAATCAAAACTGTAGACGAATGCCACCCATATAGTAAATTACTAAATGAATTTCCAGATATAACAAAACCAATTTCGTTTAAGGAGACTCCACAGCATACAGTGAAACATCACATAGAGACCACGGGGCCACCGGTGTTCGCACGGGCACGTCCGCTGCCACCGGACCGCTACAAAAAGGTTAGAGATGAGTTTAAAAATATGCAGGAAATGGGCATCTGCAGACCATCAAAGAGCTCGTGGGCGAGTCCTTTGCACGTGGTACCTAAGAAAAATGGAGATATACGTCCTTGTGGTGACTACAGGCAGCTGAACGCTATAACCAAACCAGACAGGTACCCCATTCCCCGTTTAGGCGATTTCACATACATTTTGGCAGGTAAGAAATTTTTTTCGTCAATCGATGTCAACAGGGCCTATCATTTTATTCCAATTAATCCAGCGGATATCGACAAAACCGCGATTATCACGCCCTTCGGATTATTCGAGTTCACGAGGATGACCTTCGGACTTCGGAATGCGGCCCAGACCTTCCAGCGCTTCATGAATCATACCGTTTTAGAAGGGCTAGATTTTCTATTCAGCTATATTGATGACATCATCATCGCCAGTGACAACGAGGAACAGCATCGAGAGCACCTGCGGCTACTTTTCGAGCGGTTAAACAGGTTTGGTATAACGATCAACTTGGCGAAAAGTTGTTTTGGAGCTGCCGAATTAGATTTCGTTGGTTTCCGCGTCACTTCCAATGGGATACGGCCTTTGGACGATAAAGTCAAGGCCATCTGTGACTATCCGAAACCAAAGAACATCAATGAACTTCGTCGGTTCTTAGGAATGGTAAACTTTTACAGGAAACACATCCCACAGGCGGTAAAAAGTCAATGTATTTTAACAAAATACCTAAGTAACGCCAAGAAGAACGACAAAACACCCATTGTGTGGACACCGGATGCGGAATCAGCATTTCGAGAATGTAAGTCGCAACTGGAGAACGCTGCGACGTTATCGTACCCGAGCGCGGACGCTACGTTGGCGCTAATGACCGACGCGTCGGACACGTGCATAGGGGCAGTTCTACAACAAATGGAAAAAGGTTTGTGGAAGCCTCTTGGGTATTTCTCTAAGGAGTTGACGACACCGCAACAGCGTTATAGTACGTATGATCGAGAATTATTAGCCATTTATTCTGCCTTAAAATATTTTAGAAAAATATTCGAAGGCAGACCGCTGGTCATATATACGGACCACCGACCGCTAGTACACGCGTTCTCAAGATCAAAATCAGCTACTGACGCGGAGACGCCGAGGCGTACAAGGCAGCTATTGTTCATTAGCGAGTTTACAACCGATATTCGGCATGTACAAGGTAAACACAATAGTGTGGCCGATGCCTTATCGCGTGTAGCGACGATTTCATGCCCAGCACCATTAGATTTGGAACGGCTGGCCGATGCGCAGAAATTGGACACCTACATTTCGCAACGACGTCATACAGACTACGACAACAGCGTATGCATTAAAAGCATATTTGTGCCTACATGTGACCACGAGTTGTATTGCGAAATATCAACATCGACCGCTCGACCCTACCTACCTAAGGAATTTAGGCGTCAGGTATTTGATAATTTGCACAACTTAAGCCATCCAGGAATTCGAGCTTCACGCAGATTGGTTGCGAAAAGATATTTTTGGCCGGGTATGAACACAGACGTAGGTAAGTGGGCCAAGTCTTGTATTAGGTGTCAAAAAGCAAAGATCGGTAGGCATACAATATCAGAATACGGAGCTTTTAAACAGGCAGAGCGTTTCGAACACTTACATGTTGATATTGTCGGACCTTTACTCACGACTGAGGACGGGTATAGATATCTTGTCACCATGATCGACAGAGGTACGCGCTGGCCGGAAGCAGTACCGATAAAGGATATTACGGCGGAAACTGTCGCTAAGGTAATATATGATAACTGGATCACGCGATACGGTTGTCCTTGCCGAATAACAACGGATCAAGGGCGGCAATTCGAAAGCCAGTTATTCACCGATTTGATGAAGTACTTAGGGGTCGAAAAGGTAAGGACCACTAGTTACCATCCACAGGCTAACGGCATCGTGGAACGCTGGCATCGCAGTTTCAAAGCAGCGATGATGGCTCGCCTAGACTCAAGGTCATGGGTAAACGAACTCTCAACGGTGTTATTAGGACTTCGCGCTGCGGGACGTAGCGACAACGGCGTCAGTGCAGCCGAATATACGTTCGGCAAGCCGTTACGATTACCAGGTGACTATTTTTCAACAGGTAATTCTGTACATGGTGGCTTAAGTGGTGTCCTTGAGAACGTACGCGAAGCAATTAGCAGGCTCAGACCTATCGCTATTAATCATCATTGTAACCAAAACTGGTTCGTGCATCGAGATTTAAACTCTTGCACACATGTGTTTGTCAGAGATGATGCAGTTCGGAAGCCTTTGAAAACCCCGTATGATGGTCCTTTCGAGGTCATTAAAAGAGGTTCGAAAGTTTTCGAACTGCAGCTACCAAACAGGCGGGTAAATATCTCTATCGATAGACTGAAACCGGCATACGTTCTTAATGATTCGGAAAACACGGTTGCGCCACCAAGTACAGAAATCAAGACGGCTTCGGAAGCAGTGCACGGCAATGTACGCGGTGATAGACCACCGCTGAAGAAAACGCGCAGTGGACGCGTAACAAAGATGCCAGCACGTTTCTAGTAATTAAGGTCATCTAGGTCAGCAAAATAGTTTAGGCATGTGCGTACTTTATTGCAATTTCTTTTAGCCTTACATTTATTTGGTAAAGCAGCCCACACCCACTAAGGTGATATTTTCATAAGTGTTTTAGCATTTACTTATTTTTCTCACTTTAGTTCACAAATATTACTTACGTTTTAATAAAAGGCATTTCGTTCACAGTTTGGTAAAGAAAAAATATTTGATCTAGTATATAAGAACTTGATTGTTTAAATTTAATAATGTACAAACAGTAATGTGTATTGCCAGCAATGTATACTTAACGATTTCGCATGAACATTGAACTGTTACAGAGTCATGATGTAAGCAAAGCTATCATGTTACGCATTGTTGTTGTAGGTTTATCGCAGTGCATTCTTTGTTTGTATCGAGTCATATCTTAGTAGTTATAATTTGGTTTGTGATTTCAAAATTTATGTATTTTTCATCGTACCAAATTCTAGGGGGGGTGTGATGTAGGGGCGCATACGTCACAGTATGCTGACTTGACGTTTTGCGACTCGGGGCTCGCCAGTCGTTCCCCGCGCCCCTAGCCAACCACGCGCGCACAGCGCTATATTATTGCGTCATACATTATTCTCGTCTAATCTAAGACAAATGTGTAATATCTGAATAAATAACGTATTGTTTCGTGAACTGAGTATCGTGGTTTGTTTTGATCATCCCCTATCAAAACACAGACTAATTTGTGCAGTTAAAGAACACGTGACAACTAAATAATCAGACTTTATAATGACGTGATCATTTCGGGTAGAACGACTGAAGAGCATATAGGTAATTTACATAGGGTTTTCGAGCGTCTTCAGAAATTCGGATTGAAGGTTAAGCGGGAGAAATGCGAGTTTTTCTCAAAATCTGTAAGTTATCTCGGGCACGTGATCAGTGAGAATGGAGTTCACACCAGCCCGGACAAAGTGAAAGCCATCATAGATACTCCCGCGCCCACCAATGTGTCTGAAGTGAGGTCGTTCCTCGGTATGGTAATGTACTACTCCAAATTCATAAAGAATGTAAGTACTTTGTTAGCACCGATATACGAATTGTTGAAAACCGGCCACAAGTTCGTATGGAGCGCGGAGTGTCAGTCGTCGTTCGATGCGGTGAAGGCGAGGCTGACTAGCAGCGCAGTGCTGGTGCACTACTCGCCCTCGCTGCCCCTGGTGCTGACGGCGGACGCGAGCGGCGTGGGCGTGGGCGCGGTGCTGTCCCACGTGACGCCGGCCGGCGAGCGACCGGTGGCGTACGCGTCGCGATCTCTCACCGCAGCCGAGCGACATTACTCACAGATAGACAGGGAGGCGCTCGCTATTATTTTCGGCATAAGGAAGTACCACCAGTACCTGTATGGCAGGAAGTTCGTGTTACGAACCGACCACAAACCATTGACTTACATTTTCGGCGACAAGGTCGGTATTCCCGTAATGGCGGCCTCTCGCCTGCAACGTTGGGCGGTCCTCTTGTCCGGGTACAGCTATGAGATCGAGTACGTTACATCAAAGAAGAATTGTGCAGACGCGTTATCCAGATTGCCGCCAGTCGACGGGGTTAAAAGGAAACCAGTGACAGAAATAACGTACGTTAATTTCGTAGAAAACTTTTTACCCGTCACGAATAGTGACGTCCGGAACGTGACGGTGAAAGACAGGGTATTGAGTAGGGTGCGGCTGTACGTAGAAGCGGGCTGGCCATCGACCTGTCCGGATGAAGATATGAAGCCATATTATGCTAGACGTAACGAGCTGTATATAGAGGGTGGCTGTTTGATGTGGGGCTATAGAATGGTTATACCGTCTTCCATGAGGCCGCTGGTGTTGAGGCAGCTACATAGTGGTCACATGGGCATTGTCAAAACGAAGGGTTGGGCGCGCAGCTACGTATGGTGGCCCCACATCGACCGTGACGTCGAGACGCTGTGCAGGGATTGCGAGACGTGCGCGGCCGAGGCGGAGGCGCCGCCGCGCGCGCCCCCACGACCGTGGCCGTATGCTACTAGACCCTGGACACGAGTACATGTGGACTTCCTAGGGCCAATCAATGGTAAAACGTTTCTGGTCTTAGTAGACTCAACATCAAAATGGTTGGAAGTGTTTGAAATGGCACACACGAACGCGTCTGGGGTTATAAAAGTTCTTAGGGCTACTTTTGCTAGGTTCGGGTTGCCGGTCGAGTTAGTTTCGGATCAAGGCCCCCCCTTTACCAGCTCAGAATTCGGGAGTTTTCTTAATAATAATGGCATACGGCATGTTCTCGCGCCAGTTTATCATCCATCGTCGAACGGAGCTGCAGAAAATGCAGTAAAGCTTTGTAAGAGAGCCATTAAAAAGAGTATGCGAGACCGTGTGGACTTGGACGCCGCGCTGCAGACGTTTTTGTTAGCATATAGGAATACGGCACACAGCACGACCGGAGAGACTCCCGCTATGTTGCTGCAGAGACGTTCCTTGCGCTCACGGTTGGACTTGTTACGCAGTGACCGTGCACTGATGGACAGGGTGCGCGACGCTCAGGGCAAACAGACGGAGCACGCGGGAGGTGTGGAACGTGAGCTAGCTTTAGGTGACACTGTCTGGGCTAGAGGGTACGGTACCCAGGATCGTTGGGTAAAAGGCCGGGTGATAGATAGGGAAGGTTCTCGGCAGTATACGGTAGATAGGGGGGACGGTCGACTAATGAAACGTCATATAGATCAGATGCGGCGCAGATCCCGGTTGTTTGACGTTACTTGTCCTGAAGATGAGGTCGTCGGGGCGACCGGCAGGAGTGAGGATGCGGTTCCGCCCGTGGTGGAGGCTGCCGTGGAGGATGGGAGTAGCGACGCTGACGCACAGCCGCAGAGTAGAGATCAAAACGAGCATGATAGCGTTAGTGGAGCCAGTGCAGAGGCGAGCTCGTCCCCTCCCCCACGTGTGCCAGAGTCGCGTCTGATTACGCGAATACGTAAGCCTCCGATTAGGTACTGATTAATTGTTTTTGTAAATAGTTTTGTAAATGTATTAGTCTAAGTGTTAGTTAAGGTTATTAGTTCTAATTTAGTTGGGAGGTGTAATGTAGGTATTTAGAAATAGTTAGCTGATTAATCTTGTATGTAGGTAGGTTACTTTAGTCCGCAATAAATAGTGTGCTTGGATAGACGTGTGTCTCATTTAACCATCATATAAATATTCTACAGTAACTCGTAAAGAAAGTACATTGTAAATGTAAAGTAACATTTTATTCCAAGTGTTTAGCTGCAGTCGATTAAGATTGGATACTAATAATTGTGTGGAAAGTTTAACAGGAAAGCTATTTGTAGAAAAGGAGGCGTCATCAAATAAAACTGAAGGAATTAGAACACTCGGACGCGACTATCAAATTTTAAAGCTTTTGTTATGAATATTGTAGCTTTCGCCCACTCATAAAATTATGGAAATAGGTAAGCTTATTAGTTTATTGGCTTTTATTTATACTGGTATTTTACGATGTCTATCGCCTGGATACGAATCATTTGAGAAGGTCTGTTTTTCTCCATCATAATTATAACGATTTTTCTGTTCCATCCACAGAGTTTGTGCAGTCTTGTCGAGACGGAGGAGTCAGAATAAGCGACACATATAATTTTTGCAGTGAAACCACTGCAATCTCGACCATGTTTTCAGTTCTCACGATGAGATGACACATGTGTCTGCCTGCCTACTCCTTGCAACGCGTTCTTTCTACGGCAAAAGATGTGAGCGTTGATGTAGCACAACGTATGCAGCTGTAGAAACGTTTCGTGGATGTATTTCCCGCGGCCTATTGTTTCAAACTCAATGGTAGATCAGTAGATTACTCGGTCGTGATGTGGACCACATCGCGATGAAAGCAATCACGATTACCAGGACTGTATGACAACATGGAACGTTGGCTAGATCAGGTCGAAATTGCGCCAGATTGATACATGAGCTTACTACAATCTGTTTGGGCATCTACATCACGACACGTGTCACTCTAAAGATGATTACGGTTTACAATACGTCAATATCTCGGAGCTATATCGATTAAATTATTCATTCGAAATATCGATTGTGTATTCGATGAAACAACGTACGAGAACTACGCTGCATGTCGTTGAAAAAAGATAAGATCGAAAGTTTCATTTCGATCCCAATTCGTAGGTAAGGAATGATTCTTTGAGTACACTTTGAGTTAAATAACAACAGCTCTTTATTTCCAAGATGTCACGATTTGTAATAAGTAACAATAACCACATTAATGTTTGTGGTTAAGAATCGGCAATAAACAAAAGAAAGTAATGTACAAGGGACCGACGATGTTTGATCTTTTGATTAGGACGACCTCTTAGAAATAAATATGCATGTCTAGGGAAGGGAGATGGGACTTCAAAGAAGGCCGGTGTGCGCCAAGCAAACTGCGATAAGGTTCAACCCCGACCTCTATGGCAAGGATCGCTGACTTGAAATCAAATTATAATTTACGAGAAAACGCAACTATAGAGCTCACGTTATTATTCGTTACGTATATTTACAAACACATTGACAAGTTAAATATAGTTTTAAAATGTTTTTCGGAAGGTTGAATGTTCCTGTTACTACATAGGTACTCTTATTCAGATCTAGGTCAATATGTAAACCTGTTGTAGTGTAGTGATATGTAATAAAACACACACCAACAAATGTATATCATTAGCAGTCCCACCTTATATTTTAATTTTATATAATTCTCTTTCAGCCTCAGGGACAACTCATTATATATAATGATAAAGGTATATAGGTAGGTATAAAGGGTTCTAAAGGACAAGTAAGGTCCAGGCTATAATATTTTAGTAATTAAACATCGAGGCAAAAATAGATATGCTATAAGTTTGTATATATAGGCTTTGTATATATGTATATCTGTTCAATATCTATGGGATCGACATCGTAGCTCTCAAAGTGATGAAATATAATTGCAATTCCATGTTTTTATTAGACAGCTGGTTTAATCCGTATTTATACATTTCAAAAATAAGTAAATATAATACACGATGTGTGATAGAATACACGATGACTATGACTAATCAGTCTAAAAGATAAATACTTCCGCACACGCCTTTTAGATCGAACTGCGTCCGCGCATGTTGCCGGGATTCGAAGTAGCCACCGCAAAATCCCAATGTCCTAACCGAACAAACCTGCTTGGAAGTGGAGTGAGCATAACCATATCACTATCATAATACACGATAGGAAACAATCGCTATCTCGATATCCCGGAGCTTGTTAAAGTATAGAGGAGAGGTTTAGCTTGACTATTGAGAAATATCGTATTTGTAATGGCCTCCGTCTGGTCTCAGATGTGGTCTAAGTTTTAGTATAGGATCACGGCACTATATGTCCCTTAAAAGATGGGAGTGTAATGAGAAATTTTTCAGGAGATGAGCAATAACATCTTACTGCGATCACCAACCCGTCCGCCAAACATTAGATTATGTCAGTCTGATTATGGCAAATTAGAATTATCTGGGTACATATTTGGTTTTTGTTAATTTTCTCATAAAGCGCTGAATCAATTTCGGTAAAATGTATATGGTAACACCTCGGAAATATATCTACGAAACATAAGAAGAATCATCAATGTCGATTCATAACATACATACCAAAAAAAATACAGTCGAATTGAGAAACTCCCTCTTGAAATCGGTTAAAATCCAAGTGCTGTCTGTTTGTTATGTATCGCCCAAAAATACTATCTCTCTAACTTAAACATCCGAAGCTATGAAGCGTAGACCCATTTATCTAATCAGACGTAACTTAATAATGTTGAATGAAAAACATTGCCTTCCCCACCTGACTGGCACGTGCCTCATCACCTGTTAGTCGCAGTTTTAAATAAATAGGGTCTCGAAGCTGGCAGTCGTAAGCGAGCTGTTATTTTTTGTCTACAGCATGAAATGTTCGTTCATAACTATTCATTACACGGGCAGTAGTTGGTGCTCTAATAACATAACATTTTCTGTCTGGCTTTAGAAATTGACTCGGATAACTTGAATTTGTAATTGTTTAATGACTTTATGCTTGTGCTTATTGCGGTTCATTCTATCATCGCTCTATTGCAGACAGTTATTGTTTTGAGTCTAGCAAACACTATGTATAAAAGTCTTTCCTCTGACTGATATGCCAACGCCAAGCCCAAACCGCCCAAACTACAAACTCGAAATTTGAAACAACGATCCGTTTGATGTAATGTAGAGTATCATTAACGGGAATTCTAACAGAAAGTTCCCATACAACATTTCTTGTACAAAAATCTTTTAAAATAGAATAGCTGGCTTTACTGAGTAAAATTTTTTAAAATAGGACATTCATTTGTACCTGATGATGGAAATACCTACACAATACATGATACTCGTATTAACATTGGAATGCAATTCATTATCTAAATTATATCCAGATATTTTGTCTAGGTAATAAAAAACGGCAAGTTTTATGCCAGTTGGTGTTTTAGTACGAGTATAAGTAACAAGAATGTCTCCTTTTAATTCGCGCTTTAATGTTGGTACTTTTAAGACGAAGGTTCCATTCGTTAATAATTTCATTCTTCACGCAATGCGTTTAAATGTTGGTACTCAGTGGATTCAACATAGACTGAACTGTGTGCGGGATGGGAGGAGCCATTATCAAGCAGTAGATGTGGACATATCATGGTAGGTAATGTCCACAATTGGGTAACGCTGCAAGGAATCCGAGACAATGCCTTTATCGGCAAACTAGTTTAACTCATAAATATTCATGAATTTTATGATTATCAAAGTGTTGATTTAGAATAATTATTATATAAGATTTACATATCATTACATTATTAATTATTTAGCATCATTTTGCGTGGGTGCAACAACGGCCATCGAGTGAAATCTTGACCGTTTCATCTCAAAAGCGAACATATTTATTGAAGTGGCGCCACAGCGGTGCGAGTCAAGATTTTCACTTATTTTCTTAACACCTACAACTTTTCCGGACTATATGGTTTCTTACGCAAATGCGAAGGCGTTTTGACGTAGGATGTCATTTTATATATATTATGCTATTCTAGTTAGAAAATTGACCACAACGGTGGTTCTGCGTAATATATAGCTGCATTTTATAGCAGAATTTTGGTCTGCGGTTGGCGATGTGGGTGTTGGAGAAGAAAAAACACCGATCGTGAGGCATTAAATCACAAACGTCTTTTGAGAATCGTTAGCGTTACACGATCTTAGTCCAACGTCCCCTTTTTATGCCCAGTCAACTAGAAGAACGGCTTGGTTCCATCCCTACTTGGTTGATATTTCACTATTTCGAAAGAAGCGTTTCGCTCCTTCGTTTATTATGCGTATAGCTAAGGAGTTGAATTCCCTTCCAGCTTCTGTTTTCTTGGGTATCGTCAAGACTTGAGTGTATAGTTTATTTCTGGGCAACCGTGAATCATCCTAGTTCAAATCATCGCTTAACATCAGGTGAGATTGTGGTCTAAGTTTGATCGTCAAACGGAAACCTATTAGTAGAGTAGGTCCAAGTAAAATCTTCAGTCTGAAAACATTCAAGGCTGAATATAGCCCATACGCGATAATAAAAGCTTTAATGATATATATTCAACCAATCAGTACAACAACCAGCAATAAAAAACTAATTGGTACAAGTTGCAGCAGAAAGTCCGTAGCTAAAGAAACGATAACGAGAAATAGGTAATATTCAAATCACTAGAAATAGAGCTTATCATCTTGTGACACGGATTTATTTATAGTATTTTGATTAAGTAGAATCAAAAAGTCATTGCTTACAATGTTTGCAACAATCGAGGACTTTTTTTTTCAATTATTATTACTAATTGTTCGATTTTCTTTAAGAGACAAAGTAAAAAAAAATCGAAATCGGGGTCCCCATTACGGGATCTTAGGGGACTTACGTTCTGTTAAAAAAACTACGATAACGATAAGCTAAAAATATAACAGGAGTGTTAATTAACAATCGTGCGAGGTCATAAGAAATATACACACACAAAAAAACTCCAAAGTTACCTCTAAGAAATGGTGTTGTCTTTCACACCTCTTGTTCTATTCACACCTCCAGTAAGTTCGTTTAATCCGTATCACTGGGTTCAAATCACGAACAACACCACTAACTATTGTTCAGTCACACTAGTATTAGTCTTTGCTAGTTTATTCACCTTGCAATAAAATATTAAAACCATTAAAAGTCTTATTAATTTCAGAGATCACAAAAAAAGTTTTTAACGTTCACAAAAAGTTCGAAAAATATACAATTAGGATGAATAACACTGCAGTTTGCCTCGGAATTATTAGCAGAAAAACATAATGAAAATGTTATTCCCGCCAAATGTGTTTTTTCTCGCCGGCAAACAGGCATGAGGCGACGGACGAAGCCGCACACGTCCAACCGCGAGCAAAGCCGGTTAGGCGCTGTTCTGTTGATTTGTTCGTTTTATTTTGAACCCGCGTCGAGCGTTCGAGGCTAGAGTGGATGGATGCATAGTAAAAATATGGTGGCAACAAAAAAAGGACCTGCGTTCTCATCTCGCTCAAAACAAACCCCCTTGACCCTCGTCAGGGTGTGGTTAGGGATCGTAATAGTTGGCCACTACTAATCTTTTTATAAAACTGGTTACAATCTCTACTTTTAAATGACCTGCATGAAACCGAGAAAATAAAATTAAAGTGTTACAAGTTAGTACAATATTTTTCATAATGCACAATGGACCTGTACTTGGCCTTCATCTCATCTGATGGTGATGGTTATGAAATGCTGTATGACAAACTTAGGTGGTGGTATCCAGAAGGGGCATTCAAAAGTGCAGCAATCAAACCAAATATGGATAGGTACATCGCTGGGAATCGAGCCCGCAAGCTCCAGACTGTTTTTTTCTTTTTCGAATGGACTTGATGCTGTTGGTCCTGCGACCTCTACAGCTTCACCCGGACCATGGCGAGCACGGTCACTCTACGGACTGTGAGACGAACAGTCCAATTGTAGACCTTGGTAGATACTAAGATATCGAGACGATAATGCCTTACTTAATAAATACCGACCTATATCCCTTCTGAGACACCTTTGTAAGTTGTTTTCGAGAGTCATTATGAACCGACTATCATGAAGGTTTAGCAGCTTCAAACCTCGCGAACAAGGCGGTTTCCGAAAAGGCTTCAGCACTGTAAATAAACCACATACATACGCTCAGATAGATTATATATACAGCAGACCGAGGAAAGCCTTCGATTCAATCGAGACCTGGGTAACAGCAACATAAACAAAACCAAAAACCGTCCAAGTGCGAGCCAGACTCGTGCACCGAGGATTCAGTACATATTGAAAATCATATTTTATAAGAATAAGTTGTGCCTGGCGATACAAACAAGCAATTGTTGTTAATTTACACATTGAAATACAAATAACGACAGGCGTTTTAAACAGTTTGTAATCGTAAAATTTTAATTTCGTAATTTAAAAATTATACTTTTCATATTTATTCCTATACTTGTGCTGCAAAACCTTGCTTCTTGCCAAATTTCATGATTCTAGGTAAATACGAAGAACCCTACATATATAAATTTTTAATAATAACTTAAATACCCTAAGGGTTTGCATATCAGTTTAATGTGTTGACCAAGAACCTTCAGCTTCAAGGGACTGCAGACTTACATCTGTCTGTTTGTACACGCTAATCTCCGGAACTACTGAACGGATTTGAATGAATTTTTTTTAATGTATAGCTATTGAGTCTGGGCATCGTTTTGAAGATCGGAATACCTGACGTGGAACCTTAGCAGTTTAGTTATATTATGAGAGATATGAAAATAGTGCCTAAGAAGAGTGCATGCACTTTCTGTAGGTGTATAAAAATCGGAGATCTGGAATACTTTATTGTGGAAGCATAACAGACCGGCTGAAGAAAAATCTAAAATAGTTTTTCCTGATAAGCATTTACATGTACCTATATAATAACTAACATAAGCTGGGAGTACCTCCACGCGGTGAAGGCTGAAACAGTTTAGGCCTAATTTTCAATAGATTAAACCCGACTCATTCCCAACAATTTCCCACTTGAACTTAACGCACACAATTCCCTGTGACAATTTGCTTTGCAATGACAATAAATAAGTCGCATGTACAGATACTGAAAGCTGCCGGTGTAGACCTGAGATCTGGTTGCTTTTCACACGGCCAACTTTATGTTGCTTTCTCGCGGGTCAGTAACGCTTCAGGACTTTATATATTGGCCGCCGAAGGGAAAACTACCAATGTTGTTTATAAAGAAATTCTATGAACGTTTCTTTCGGTCATAAAGTCTACGCGAACGAAGTCGCGGGCTCCAACTAGTATTGAATTAAATTTATATTTAGGTAAAATAGGTATACATAGATAGATTATACAAATATATAGCAATGCTTAGTTTAGCTAGATGAAAAATCTATCTTTCCAGGATATCTGAGACTTGGGCAGTCTTCAAGCTCTCCGGAATTAGGTAATCCTTGACAAACGACACTGACATAGCTTGAAGTGTCAGTGAGCTGAAAAGGCGATGGGCAGGCCACATCGCTCATAGAACATATAACTGATGGGGAGTAAAAGTTCTCGAGTGGTGACCACGTACTGGGAAACATGTACCGAGCCGTGCTCCTACTAGATGGACTGACAACCTAGTATAAGTCCCCGGGAGTCGCTGGATGCAAGTTGCTCGGGACCACACATTGTGGCATACCATGGAGGAGGTCATATCCAGAAATGGACATTTTCCATTTGATTAAAACAATCCAAATATTGATTTTAATTTACTTGAATCTCATTTTCTAGTTTTTCAACATCTTCTAAACTTAGGTGTTCTTCGAATTCATTATGATGTGTGCTAACAGCTGCTCTTTTCAAAAATGGCTGGTGTAAAGCTGTGTATAATTTTTTCGCCTTTGTAGCTCCGAACCCTGGGCAATCAGCCAACCTAGCCTCTGTTGCCTTTATAATGTTTTCTAGGGTGCCAAATGTCGTCACCAAAGTCATAGCATCAGTTTTGTTGACAGATCTAACTGATGTTAGTGCATTCAATACCTGTAACAAAGAAATTTTTGGTTAACTCAACTTTGTAACTCAAAAAGCTATTTCATTACAATTTAACAGAGGCGTTACATGATCCAGATAAAAGGAATTTGGAAAAAAGAAGAGAAATCTACACTACATGAAAGTACACTTAGAAAGCAATACCGAAAGAATGATATAACCTTCTGGTGTGGATCATTTTCAATTTTCTCCATGATTTTGTCTGGTGGCTTGTTCTCATATATTTTGTAGTTTTCTATAACTTTGGCGGATTCTTCTGGAGACCAAGCAAGCATCAATGTTAGGTCTGTCAGCAAACATATCCGTGTTAAATTCTTTAGGACTGTATGGGGATCTTTTAAATCAACCTGTGAACAAAATGTAAATTTGGTAACATTGTTTGATATGACATTGTTCAGACAGACTGCTTTAGAATAGTAAGACCCGTGGGAATAGTTCCTGGGACCAGGCAGCAGCATCTACCAGAATACTATTGAAATCTTACTGTGATCTCTAATATTTAACACAGTCCATATTAAAATAATGAGTGGATTAATTTTAATTTTAAGTTAACCATATAAACCTAAAATAAAAGAATGTCACCTGTACTAGAAGGACTCTCAGCTCATATTTCTTTCCTAATTCCTTCAACCTATTGTTTATATAATCAGGATTTAAATTGTGGTAGCGGACAGAAAGGAACAGTATACCAATTGCTTTCCCAATCTCATAATCTGGTATAATATCATCGTATTCCCATGGGACACTTGTGATAAACTTCAGTAGAGGATTTCCTCGCTGCGGAACAAAAAGATTGCGAAGTTATTATGTATGATCCTTGAAAGAATAAAATATTAAAGAATTTGATATCTTACCTGTTTTTGATTAACAAGAACACAATGGGTTTTAGATGTAGCGGGCTTAGACAGAGGTTCTTGGGAAGTCCCTTAAACGAGAATTTATCAAAAATTAAGTGCTTAAAACCAATTAAAACATAACAAAGCATAACTACCAGCATAACCTCTGTCGGTCTTACCCGGTCGGGGATCGTCTTCTTCGGTTTTAGGCCTCTTCGGGGAAGTCGGATCACAGACCTCAGCTAACAAATCGTCAAGACCATCGTCTTCCATTTGCAGATGTTCACGCGAGGACAATATTGAGGAACAAACTTGATTGAATAGTTTTGAATACAAATTTCAATTCGCCCAAATCAGCTGTTTGTCTTTGTTTTGTTTGTAATTTTATTATCTTCTCTTTGACTTGTACTTATAGACATGTATAGACCAAGGACCTTAATTCTATGCTGTAGCTGTAGGTTACGTTTCGTTTACCCAAGTTCATTCGTACCACAGATTACTATATAATTCGTACCCCAAATTCGTATTTCGTACATACTACACGTATAATCATGTATAATGATCTGTGGTTCATTCGTTTTCGTTCGTTTCGTTTCGACTTTTCGTCTTGGTTTAGAATTTTAGATAAACAAATTTGAAATTACTTTATTTTGTGAACTGATAATAAACACTGTATTTTTCACGAAAAGCTAATAACATGTTTAGTTGATGTCTAGTGGATATGAATTGTAAAGCAAGTACGTCAAAGGATAATGCTAATGTTTTTGAAGACGATGAGCTTTTTGAAGATTCTGCGATATTGGCCAATTTTGATGATTGCTCTTTCAAGGATACCACAAATAGGTTATCTGAAACATTTGTAAACAATTCTGGGAACAAAAGTGGTCTTAACGTTAGGTATATATAATAATGAAACAATATTACTTATACATATATATTATAATATAACATTTCTTATTTTATTGTAAAACATTGCAGTGCTCTTTGCTGTGACGAGGAACTCAGTGGATACGATAAATTATCAGGAAAAACATGGATTTATCCAACAAATTACCCTGTGAGGGACTACCAATTCAACATTATAAAGTCTGCAATTTTAAAAAACACTCTGGTAAGTGAAATGCTTTTATATCACAGTTATCAGAGCAACAATAACTGTGGTGACCAGAAATCCTATACCATACAATGAGTCTGAATAAAATATTGAGAGTGATAGACAATTTTTGACTGTGAGTTTTACAGCTTGGATTTCAGAAAATTTCCCTCCGAGAATGACCTAATAGACTCATTATATAAGGTATCTATGTCTTAGTTAGTGCTGGACCTACCAAGTTGCATTGAAAATCCATCGAGCCATTTCATAGTGAAAAAATAACAAATATTCAGCCACACAGAACCTCTCATTTTTACAATATTATAGTAGTATGATAGCGAATTTCACAAAAGAAAGCCTCATTGAACATGACATTTGAAATTTACTTAAAAAACGTATGAATTTATTTTAATATATTTTTGACTTTTGTTTATTATTAATCTAATTGATAAAAAAATTATATAGACAGCCAAAACTAAAAGGCTCCTATAGAGTGGTAGCTTGAGGGGAGTGTTAAAGGGGTTGTCATGAAACAAACCAGACTAAATTAGTTTAGGTCACATTGGTGTCAGTTAGGTTAGAACTGTCCTCAATACCCGAACCAGTTGACGGGTGAAGGATCAGAAATAATATTTTCAATTTTTATAGCCCATCTCTATTTTTGTGAGTGTTTTCCTGTTGTTGTTGGTTTCTATATGCCTGCTACTATAACACTAGTTCTTAAGATGTGCAATATTATAACAATTTATTTATGGACTCTTATCTCGAATAAATGTTATATATTTATTTTCTTTATTATTTACAGAAATCTAGTGAAAATGTCAGTAAAAAGAGAAGTAATGATTTTACAAAACTATATACTTTCTAAAAGGGAGTTTGAGAAGAGAACTCCCATAATTCACACATAAAGAAATTTTTTGTTCAACTTACTCCATTGCATTGCATAGCCAGTTCATTTCTTGAATCATTACTTATTTTACTACTAGCTTATGCCCGTGACTTCATCTGTATGAACTTGGATTATCCCACAAGAACCATTTGTTCCATTGAGCCAAAAATTAGCTAAAATCCTTCTGCAACCCTTCAACTACTCCTATACAAAAATCCAGTTATTCGGACTTTATGTTGCATTACGTAAAAAGAAAAAACATATGAATAAACAGTCACTCTCACATTTATAATATTAGTATTGATTTTCATTTCAGGTCAGTCTGCCTACAGGTCTTGGAAAGACATTCATAGCAGCTGTGATTATGTACAATTTCTACAGATGGTATCCACTTGGAAAAATAGTATTTACAGCTCCTACAAGACCACTAGTGGCACAACAGATTGAAGCATGTTATAATATTGTAGCTATTCCCGCGAACGATACTGTTGAAATGACTGGTAAGAAAACAATAATTTTGTTCATGGCATGATGAAACCCATTTTGTGTAATTTGGTTAAAATATGACGATAATTGTTGACAATATCAGAAAATATGTTAACTTAACATTTCCATTAGTAGTGTTATTTTTACTTTTAATTGTTAATTGTATGGTAGTTTGGTAGTATACTGATTCAATAAATGTAGGCATAGGTATATACTCTTCTGCCCATGCGAAGTCGGGGTGAGTCAATAGTATATAATAATGCTAAGTTTAAGATTTGATTACTACATGAATAATTGATCATTCCAGGACATATGCAAGTGAACACAAGAAAGACCCATTGGCAAACAAAACGTGTATTCTTTGCGACACCACAAGTAATCTACAATGACATCAAATCCGGTATTTGTCCAGCGGAGAAGTTCAGATGTTTGGTCATTGATGAGGCTCATAGAGCGAGAGGGAATTACGCTTACTGCCAAATAGTTGGCACCTTGACTGATATGGGACATAAGACTTATAGGGTGCTCGCTCTGTCGGCAACCCCAGGCAGCAAAGTGGAGGATGTGGTCAATGTAAGCATGCATTTAAAATATCAAATAAAATATACCTCAATTAACTAAACAACATTGTTACTAACCCTCTTAAATCCCAGTGAAGTCGCTGGCAAAGTATTAGTATTTTAATAATTTCAGATATACTCATATGACACCCAAACTCTCCAACGTCAGTAAATTAAAATCATTTTCTTTAATAGGTCGTAAAGAACTTACACATAGCCCACTTAGAGCTGAGGACTGAAAATTGCATCGATGTCGCGCCATACAGCCACGCACGGAAGATCAACACTGTGATAGTGCAGCTGGGACCGGAGTTGAGCCAGCTAAGACACCATTATGTTGATGTAAGTGGTAATGAAAAGTAAGAGATATTTTTCTTTTGCTTCTAACTTTATCATGCGTACAGCCAGGGAGTGCAACACGCTGCCGGCATCTATATTCCCACAAAGCTACAACTTAGGAGTCTTTAAGTCGAGGGTGAACAGGCACCTTCTAGACCAACGCGTGCCATCGTAGGCCACATCGTCACTTACCATCAGGTGAGGTCGTGGCCAAGTGTAGATGTATCTTCAGTATATAAAAAGGCAATTTTTACCTTTAGAGTGAAGAAAAACATTGTGTGCATGCACACCTGGCAATAAATCCAAAGATTTGTATTAAGTGTACCACAATCATTAACTGTAAATACATGTATTTTTCCTTAGTGTTACATAAGGAAATCAGATCCTCAAAATTCAGATATCATCAAAACAGGGCTTGGATTAGGTTCGAGATTGAAAACTCTGTTCATAAACTGAAAAATTACTGAAAGCTATATTTTTCAGATCTTAGACAGTTACGCGAGAAGATTAAAACAGCTGAATATATTGCCGCAAAACCTAGGAAATCTATCTAAAGGACGAATTGTAATGCTCTACAAAGAATTCCAGAACAAGGAGCGAACAGTCAGGTAGTAAAGACTTGGTAAAATTATTAACCTGTGTAACTTGTGACAAACACAACACAGCTTTAGTGAGCTAGATTAAATTTTATCCTCTTCAAATTTTTAGGTTCAATGCAGGTTGGCTGTAAAATATTGTTTTCGGTTCATTAACATAATAAAGATAATTACGTTCTAAAGAAATCAAAGTGTTTTAAGTTATTATTATTTTGTAATATTCTAATATTTTAATTAAGTCCTTTATAATGTGTGGACTAATTTTATATTCGATTCTGAGTTTATGTTTAACAGTTGACTTATGTAGTAGCTATTGATAATATTAGGAAATTCAAACATACAAGTTTATAAATGTTCACTTTTTGCAGACATCCCCAACACAACTACATAATGAAGGACTTTACGCTCCTGATCGCGCTGTACCACGGCCTGGAGTTACTGGTGAAGCATGGCTCTAGAGTGTTCCTAAACTTCTTCGACGAACACCCAGAGAAGTCCTGGATCCAATCTGACGATAAACTGACTGCGTTGCTGGAGAGGCTCAGAGACGACCTTGGTATTAATCCTCTGTCTTTGAACAGAAGTGTGCTACCAGATGGGACAGTTCCTGAGGTATAGCTTTATAGTGGTTAAAATAATTATTTATTTATGGTCCAGTATTGTTTGAATAATTAATGCGTTCAAAAATAACCAAGTAACAGATTTCAACTGTCCTAAAAGTCTACAACATTCATCCCCTAAAATGTTCTCCTTGAGAAGTAGATTATCTGGGTATTTTGTTTTTGATTGATTTTCTCAAAAAGTGCTAAATCAAATTCGATAAAATGTGTATGGTTCATCTGAAGTATGATCTACGAAATACAAAAGAATCATCAAAATCGATTCATTTGGCGGAATGATCGCCTAACATACATACAAAAAAAACATACAGTCGAATTGAGAACTTCCATCTTTTTTGAAGTCGGTTGAAAAGGAATAGCCTCGTCAATATTCTTATATCGTCATAACGCGGTCGATTAGTTTAGGAGCACTGTTCATTGCTGCTTTCGGACAGACAATATAATGTCATCTGCTAGTCAAAAGAAGTCACTTAAATTATGTATTGGATGTCCCCGAAACGACCCGACATGTCAGCTACAATCAGTATAGGAGATCATTCTGATTGACCGATTTATAAAACCTTAAAAACTAAACAATATGATCAACTTTAATTTCTTTCAATTAAATCGATTTTTTGAATTTTTTCTCTTGTTTAATTTTTTCAGATCCCGAAAGATCTCACGTTTGGACATCCCAAGTTCTATAAACTCAAAGAAATAATGTTGGAACATTTTCGGAGAGCGAAAGAGGTGAAACAAGACACTCGAGCGATAGGTACAGTACAGATTATACATATATTTTATACTATAAATGCGTTCTATTCACCGTGTGGGCGGATCTTTATTATATAACTCCAAGTCTTTCCGACTAAATAACCTCTAAGAGGACTTAAAGCGTCTGTCTATGTATTACTAACATGGCTATCATTAACCAGTTTGCAAAGCTGATTATGGTATTATTATTATGAAGGTGGTTATGGCAAATCCGTTCATAGAAATCTCAGTGAAGTTGGCTCTTCGACTTATCTAGATGATAAAGATGAATTTTACACATATTTTGCTGCAAAACGTAAATGCATCTCATCATCAATATAAATAATTAATTTACCCTTATACATTAACTTCATTAATAACCATATTCAGCAGGAAGAAGTCCATTGCACAGTAAAAAGAACGAATGAGAGCGTCAATCGCGCTCTATGAAGTCTTATATTGGGCATAACTTGTATTAGGTAAATGCTGAACATAAGCTGTCCGATTTATTAATGAATAATTGTAAAATATAAAGCTACTGATAACGTATAGAATCTTAAATAATAATAAAATAATTGATTTCAGTGTTCTGTGAATACCGTGAAAGCGTCAACCTAGTGCACTGCCTCCTCCTGCAATGTCGTCCTCTGATCATTCCACAAATGTTCGTCGGTCAAGGCGCCTCGGGCAAAGAAGGCAAGACGGTGATATCACAGAAACAACAACTGCGCGTGATGAGGAACTTCCGGGAGGGGGTCTGCAACACGCTCGTAGCTACGTGCGTGGCGGAGGAGGGGCTAGATGTTGGATCCGTTGATCTCATTATATGCTTTGATATTTCTACACGGTCCCCGGTTAGATTGGTGCAAAGGTATGAATTTTATACTAGTGCCTCTAGTACAGTACTCGCAAACTATGTATGAAGTTAGCCAAAAAAGACCGCGAACTAACAATTCTTAACGTATAAATGTGAGGCAAGGCAAGTTAGCGGGTGGAAAGTAATGTACTAGTGTCGTATGTCATCTACGGATAGTTATTATAGAAAATAATACACACACATTTCGTCTGTACATGTTTGAAATTGCGGAGAGATAACTTCAGAGGGGCAAACATAGCGTGCGAGTACTGTATAAACGCCTCCGTGGCCTAATGGAAAAAATTTTGGACTGTCCACCCGGAGGTCCCGGGTTCGATGTCGGGATAACTATAAGAACTCGGTTTGGTTGGTGATAGGGCCTTTTCTACGTCCGCCTGACTACCACGATGTTACCTTAGTCTGCCGCCAAATAGCAGTGTTAATAGCAGTGTTGTGTTCTGGTTTGATTGGTAGCAGAGCCAGCGCCTCATTACGTTGAGGATTTTTGCCCACGATTCCATCAACGTGGACTTAGACCTTCCTAAAAAGCGTCCCACACGGGGCAATTTGACTGACCAATTCCGTGCTAATCTCCAATCAAAGTGTGACCTGTTCAGTCACGACCAAATCATACAGTACCTGTACCTTATCCATGGTTTAGGCAACGTACTTGCCAAGTTTCATCACGATTGGTTGTGTCTTTGAGTTGACAAGTAGCAACAAAAATCACTTTCGCTTCTATTATAATCGGTATTGAGAGAGATGTTTGTCTCTACTTGGTATCTCTCTTACCCACTCACACCCTCCTTTAGGCTTCTACGTGGGCACGCATTCAATTCAACAAATCACCCCGATACTCTGATTCCATACCAACAAACCGTCTAGCCCAATCTCCATTTTATGTATATTACATAAGTAGGTATTTATAGTTTATCTGTTTATTGGTTTGCACCGGACACATCGATGGAGCTGCGCAGCACGTAGCTTCGCTATCAGGAACAATATCATTTAGTAGTATATGACAATGATGAAATCAGATTGGGGTCAAATTGTATTTTATACTATAAAGGTCATAAAACTCCTATAAAATTTAAAATATCTAATATTATTTAATTTTTTACAGCATATACATTCCGCAAAAATTCAAAAAACCAACTTTAATCGAATTTTTTTATCAGATTTTTTTTTTCATTACAATGTGAAGTTTTTTTCGTAAGGGCGTTAAAAGCTTCATACTTTTTTAGCTTCAACGCATATCCGTTACGTCACGCTTTTGTACAGATTTGTATGGAACGTTTTTGCATCGCGAGACTAGAATCATTTTTCGGAAAGTATTTGTCGCAGCGAAAAAATAATCACAGGGCTATTTATCTTTTCTCACGGCTTCTCGAATGAGATCATAATATATTTTAGTCAGCATGCCTATTACATATATTGTGTTCAGGTGTGGTCGCACTGGACGTGAGCGCGGGGGGCAAGTACATATTCTCGTCACAGAGGGCAGAGAACATCAGGTAAGATGTGTAAATTGTTTAAATCGATTGTAGAAAATAAAATCATCATAATCAGCCAGGAAACTTCCACAGTGACCTTAACTAGGTCGTCGGTACATCCAGCAGGGGGGCAGCCCGGTACACGTTTCCATGTACTTTACTCCTTTTACTCCCCATAGGTTATCCGTTAAAATATTAAGGAGATAGGCAAAAACTTCTACCTATGTAACAACAACATTTTTCTGCGATCACCAAATCGCCTGCCAAATCCTCTTGTAGAAAGTCTGACATGGCGATTTCTGAGGGAGGCTCAAGGCCAACAGTGGACTTACGCAGACGATTATAACGATAAGATGAATTTCAAATGAAATTATGTCTGTTTAGTTTCGTAAGACATATGGGAATTAGGTTCGTATCTATTTTTGTGACTACGCACTAGATATTCTCTCATAAACTAACGATTTCAAACATTAAATGTTAGCCCCCATCATTGGATAAAATCCAGCCACGTCCCTTTCCATAATCGTCAGGTTTCTTTAATTCCAGACTCTAAAAGACTGCATGCAACAAAGAGACGGCCTTAACAATAAGGTGCTGAAGTCAGTAGAGATCCACAAGAGTCTGTACGAAGCCAATCCACGATTGATACCGTACGATTTCACACCACAATGCCAAAAGATGCACTTGACCATAGCTAAGAGAAACGATAAGAAAGACGGCGGCGATAAGGGTAAAAAGGTAAAACTATTTGTCGATAATTTTTACTACCAACCTCTACCCGTAAAAAATTAAAGATAAAACTCCAGCAAAATACACCATATATGTAGGTAAATAACCGAAATTGATTTCCGTACAAAATCACGTGCTTGTTGAGATTATTTATATCTATATACGCAATGTTTATTTATATCTATTTCAAACACTTCAAGACGTAATTACATCGATCCGTATTTAACTCCTAATCTAATCACTATATCATTTATTACCAGTACATAATATACGACAGATATATTTATTGTCTACTTTACAAGTTATCTTTTATTAGCACATGTCAGAGACTTATATTTCAAACTTAATTCGTTACAAATCATTTTAAGATTGGAATTTTTATGAAGTCATAGGAACTGTAAAACCGAAACGCACTATATAGATCCATTAACAATGCATTACAGTAAAGTACCATCAACAAAAAAGCTTGTTTGACAAATTTTTCTTCTTCTTTATTTTAGAACCAAAAAGACTTACGGACCATGTTACTAGGTAGAGCTTCGTCTAGTATTTCGAACACTTCAAACAAAGAGTTTGATAACAACAATTTCATCACCGAACAACAGTTCAGCGAAATGTTTCCGGATGGATTTCAATACCGGACTCCGTCAGAAAAGCCCAAAGAATTTTGGGCCATGAATAAAGGTACGGTTAGCTTTTATTTCTTTTTTATATATTTGAGACAAGGGGGGTGGTCCACCGGGCCCAACCAGTCACTGCCACCTTGATAGATCTATTGTGACCCCTACGTGGTTAAAGTACTTCCCCGAGTTTTAATTATTCTATATTCCTGAGATTGAATTCAATGCATTGATGTTGTAAAATGAATTGAAATTTGTGCTTTTATTTTAGAATCATTTAATGCAACAATTAAAGAAGACGAACAATACGGATCTAAGTTATCTGTATGGTTAGAATGGCAAAGGACTCTACAAAATACCGTCAAAATTGGACATTCTAAAGATTCGGAAATTTTTGCGTCGTTGCTGCAGTACAGCGATGCGAAACGATTCGAACTGCCGGCTTCTACACAGAATCCTAGTAAGTAAAAAAAAACTATACCTGTATGTATATACATCTTTTTATCTAAGGAGATTTTACTTTTTTAAGATAAAAATCTTGATGAAACTAACAAAGTATGATATACCGAAGTTGTTAGTAAATAATTTTAATTTGATTTGAACTTATTTATCTTCTTGAGGCTGCTGGGTGCGTACCATTCTATCGTACGACCTTAATGCCACTCATCATTAGGTGAGATGTACGTAATTTGCAAACGTTGTACATACAACCGAGGTTACAACAATTATTACTTTTAAATTTGCAGCTTTCGCCACTCAAGATTTCGCTGCCCAAAAAAACATCGCTATATCGCCAGCAAAAGTTTCATCGCCAGCTAAACAGAAGCCAAAAAAGAAACCTCAATATGCGCCACTAATTAAATCGCCGGTCAAAAGAGATGGTGACATAAGGGCTCTGTTTAGTACTGCTACGAAATCCACAAAAAGTTATACCAAGTTGATAAATGATCTTGGTTTACAAAATGATGGGAGCATACCGACTAAACTTATTAGTTTATTTGTAGATTTGAGTTTAGATACGTCTAATATAGCAAATAAATGTTATATTTGTGAATGTGTTTGCAACTGTGCTTATCTTAATAAGTTGAGGGTGAATAAAAACACGGAAAATAATTTACCAGCATTTCTTAGTAATTTGCAATTGCCAGACATTGATGTGATTGACCTCATAGATGTTGATGCAATTCGTAAACTGAAGTGTGATGAAAGTAAAGAGCTAGAAAATAATGATATTAGCTATATTGATGTAGACAAGAGAAACAGCGACAAAAACTTTGACTTGGAGTTCGATTTCGAATTTCCAATTGATTTAACTTCACCCGAAAATATTGATGTCGAAAATAATAGTGAAGTCGAAGAGAAAAACTTCGATCTAGGTGATATTGAAGATATTTTTGCTAATAGTTCAGATGAAGCTATTGACAGATCAAACAAACCAGAAGAAACAAATGATAACAATTCAAGCGACCCTAAAGAGGCTTTGGGTTTCTTTGGACTCGAGAGTATTGATGATATTTTCGCAGATTCTGATAACAGTAACGAAAGTAAAACTTTAAGGACTCAAGACATTTCAAAAACTAATGGACATAGTGTATTAAATAATGACATAATTACAACAGCTTCTGAATATCCAAAAAGTCCTTCAATTCTGTCAGGAAAACAGAAAATAGCCACATCACCAATTATTTGTAGTCAAGGTAGAAAATTCAGTATAAGTACTAAGAAAAATCGACCCCAAACGTCTACGCCTGCCAGCAACATCAAAAGAAGATTGATTCCAGAATGCACTAATAATAATACTATAATGACACCCCTAACCAAAGATGTTTCTAAAGCAAGTGTTATACAGAATAGTTTAGATACGACTGACAAAAGCATGTTCACTATTACACAATTGGTGCAAATGATCAATAAAACCGATGACGAGAAATCTTTGCTGTTACAACCAAACACTACAAAAGTAGCCACGCATATGATAGAAGAAAGGAGCGTATCACCAATACTTTTAACCCAGGCTGACAAGAAGAAGTCAAAATATGTAAATAAATCTAAAAGCAAACCTTTTGAATCTCAAATCAGAAAGGGCGAAAGCTTAATTGTTTTGGAAACTGATAGTGAATCTGATAATGACACTACACAAGTCTATGAGGTAGATGATAATATCCTGAGTGAAACTTGTATCAATGAATTCATTACAAAACAGAAAGAAAATGAAAGTAGCATGATCGATAGTTTAGAAATTGACGAACGTAATAGCTATAAATTAAAGCTGACGAGCAAGACTCCAGAACATTATCAAGAACCACCTAAAACTGATAATATAATGATTGAGTTAGATGAAGAAATAAGTAGCAGTCCTGTCGAAACTTTTAGTTGCCTGGTTACAAGTAAAAGAAAACTAAACTCTGATGAATCGATAACACCATCGCCGTATTTTAATAAACGGCCAAAATTTGACAACGAAAACAAAAAACAATTAACATTACAAGAAAAAATCTTAGCAGCTATCACATCAAATAAACTAAACAGCAAACAGTTCGATAACGATGCGAATATCAACTTTGTTTTATCTCCGAAGAAAATTATGTCGCAGAAAGAAAATAAAAATCCGGAAATAGAAGGTTCTGTTATATCTGCCAAGAAAATTATGTCGCAGAAAGAAAACAATAATCTGGGAATAGAACCGTTAATAAATAATAGTGACGATGAAAAAGAATATGTTAGAAAGAGAAATTTAGAAATGTTACAAATCTTTAGGCGAGATAGTAAAGCTGAAGACCCTAAAGTTAAGTTGGACTCTCTGCTCAATAGTCAAAGAAATTTACGAATGCCTAAGAAACGCAAGCTGTCATTTCGAGACAGCGATGACGATTTCGTTGATGACAATTGTGATAGCACGAAACAAAGTAATATTAAGAAGACTCAAAACTATGAAGCAAAGAAAAATCATAAAGTGAGGAAAGTAAGTATTACTTTACATGAGATCTGATAGTTTTTGTTTTTTCTCGACAATAATGTACGAATAAATCTTAATAGTTGAATGTCGAACATATTTGGCAAGATGTGGTTGAACGAAATTTCGCAATGACTATTTTTAATAATGTGTACGTGTATTTTAATTTTGTATGCGCATGTAATAATTAATCATAAAATTTTCAGAAAAATAAGAAAACGAACGACTTCTTAGATTTGGAAGCGGAATTGTCAGGTGACGACTCTCGGGACAGCGGCGATGAGCTATCAGATGAAAGCATTGGCAGTATTATAGACTTCATATGTGACGATAACGAAACACACCACGTGGACATGCAGGCCCATTATATGAGATCTGTTAAGTAAGTTCATAAAGTTCAACAATTTGAAATGATGAAAATGAAACTGCTCCCATAACAAAAATAACAAATTCTTAGAGGCATAGGGAATTTTTTGTTAAACTAAGTTAGATACATAATGTCTTCTTTTTTCTACATGCAGGTATAGTTTTCGGCAAACAAATTGAACAATAATGGGCATAGTGGGTATGAGTTCGCGCATCCCGGGTGAAAGAGGGGCGCAAGGGGGGACTGTTCGGCCAATCACGTGCCTCAACGCGTTCGAAGTGACATTCCCCTCCCGCGTCCCACCAAATAGTCTCGATAATCGTTTACTGCGCAGTCAAGGTCATTTTTCAAGTTGCTTGCCGGGGACTATAACGGGACTAAAGATATTCAGCTAATTGCTAGATAATCAGATTGTAGTAAGGTCATTTTTCGTCTGATGATAATAATACGGGTGATGTGTATTAGGAAATATGATGCTTACCAGTTTGTATTAGACTAGGGTACCAAAAAAATAAATAGAAAACGCCAATTTATATTTCGAGCGTAATTTTAGCTCATCCATCAGACCGGGCGGATATGATTTTGAATAAAGTCGCTTTCATCCGTCGAATTTCGAAATTTGCGTGCAGATTGTCATTTATTTATAATTTATTAATATAATTTCTTACAGGAGTCCAGTAAACGGAGTTTTCAAAATACCTCTGCTGCTAAAGAGATACGATAATGCAGACGTATTTTCACAGTTTGTCGAAGAAGATGCATATGAAATGGTAAATCGCTTTAAATTATCCGGAAGTACTTAGCACCCGTCGCTTGTGTAGCAATATGGTTACAGCTTATTCCTGATATTTTTCCTAGTTCGGAACTATATTTTTTTCAATTCAAACTATAAATTGATCTTTATTTACAGGACAGTTTCTGTGTAGATTCCCATGTAGGATTGACACAAGTTAACGACACCGATGTTTCTGAATTGGACGTGGCAGAGATGATTCTAGAGAGGAAGAAATCGAAGAAAAGGAAGGCTCGGTGTGATTCGCCATATAACAACGATGAGAGTCCACTAGTCAGGCGGAAATTTAAAACAGTGAAACGGATAGAGAGCGACTCAGATGATAGCAGCTAGGGTGCTGTGATTAAGTTCATAGGGAGTAAATACATTTTTAACCGACTTCAGAAAATGAGGAGGTTCTCAACTCAGCGGGCATGTTTTTTTTTAAGGTCAATTGTGAATTATTTCGTAGCAGTGTAGTATTTATTAGATATATTTAAATACATGACAATTCAGTTGACTTAGCCTGACAAGTTTAGACTTTTAATTTTATGGAATGTGTGTAAGACCTAGGTTTCGAATAAACATGCATAGCATGGGACACAATGGGGACCTTGTATTCGGGTTTCCTAGGATAGCGGTGCCGTCTAATAGCGGTCGTAATACAGCGGTGAATGACGTCACGAGAACGTCTATGTAAACAAAATGACGCGGTTTCTTAAAGGGCTGTAATTGACACCGTAACGCCAGAAAGCAGTGCCGAAATTTGCATGACGACCGTCTTGACGTACCTATGTAGGTATTTGTTTTGAACCGACGTCCAAAATGAGTTCCAACTCCAACTGGAGCAGCGAGGACGACGAAATTTTAAAAAAGTTTGTACGTAACCATGAGGCTATGGTCGACTGTGTGTCAGAACGGCCGTGGTACTTTATGTCGTCAGCGTAAAGACGGCCGTCTTTTTGCGTCCGTAATATTACGGCCGCTATGTGACCGGTGGTTATACGGCACCAGTGTTCTAGGATTCTATTGCTTAGCACTATTCAGCGAGCAGTGACACATTTTCATTTGCATGACAGTTAACGTGTACATGGATATTTATAACCTGTTTCTGTAACGTGATATGTAAAAACAAGGATTACATAATAAATTGACTTCCATTCAGCTGGCGTTAGGAAGCGCACCCTGTTTGTAATTTTGTTTTGAGTATAAATCTGAAGTTTTATATTTTGATACTGAGAAATCTATACGCAAGTTTCCTATTATTATACAGTATGTATGCACTCGAGTACAGAAATATGTATTCACTTTTGAACCATATAACATTCACCTTTATTTGACATTTCCTTCAACACACTCACTACATAGGAACAAGCAAGAGTGAATGTGATATGGTACAAAAGTGGGTACATATTTTTATACTCGAATGTACCTAACGGCTCTATTGTCACTGTTTAACTTGTGAAGTCTAGGATTAGCTACGAAAAGCAGAATAGCAACTTTTAATTTTGTATGATTATTTCGTGGAGTATGTGCCTTTAGTTGTATTCCAGCAGGTCTGGAAGTGCCAAACTACTGTGATACGAAAATGTAGTGTTAATATGTCTACGTTGTAACAGTTTAGCAATGTACAGTTTATATGAATGATTATGTAATAATATGATGAATGACTAGATAATAATATGATATTTAATTTATTTCCTACCACTTCCCGTATGCATTTTGATCGAAAGATTTTCAATCATGTTTCTTGAATACTGGAGTGTTTTAATAATTAAAACAAGTAAAACAGTTGTAATGACAATTATATTAATAATAAAATTATAATTACCTTAAATATGTGAAGTTCTTAGTTATAATCAAGAAATAATAGGATTCTGTATAATGACACATAAGTTTATATTTTTTCTAATTATTTTATGAAACAGCGTTCAAAGTGATTAATAAAGATTTTTTTTATCATTTGAGTGATTACTTTTCAGTGTTTGACTTAATATTTTATTCATGTAACATTAGCCGCTATTTATTTTAAAGAATCAACGTCGATTCACTAAGCAGTATTAGGTCCATAGTAATATATGTACTCAACATTGAGTCTAACGTCAAAAACCATACGAATATAATTTGTGTTTGTTGAGCAGCCTGTATAGCATGTCACGCGCGAGACCGGTGCGAGTGAGATGTGTCATATTTGACAACATGTCACTCTCACACGTCGCATGCTATGCTACTACGGACCTCGGAGTCGACGCAATGTTATGTATGATCTATAATTCCGGGCATTGGAACGCCGCAGCGCATAAAATGTTTACCTCCGTAACCTTTATATTCCTTGATCTGTTTGTATCTTATCAATACTGCTAGTTGCTAGGTCTGGCTTCGTTTGCGTTATCTATCGTCTGCCGCCCTTTCTGTATGTCTTCTATTTCAGCCTGGAGTTCCCCATATCTCTTCTGAAGCACCCTCTCGCGATCCGTTTGGCGGTTCACGTCTTCAGTCAGGGACTGGAAAAATAGAAATATTTATATGTATTACCCATTTTTACTCCCAATCGGTTATCGGTTCTTCGAACGATGTGGCCTGCCCATTCAGCTCACTGACTCGTCGAGCTATGTCGTTCTGGAGTGTCTACACAGGCTCACGGGTTCGATTCCCGATGCTAACTCTAATTGTAGTGTTAACGATGGCTAGCTAATACAATGTTATCTATGTATTCCTTAATTGGCAAAACGTTCGCTCCGGATTGCGAGAGACGCAGATTCGATTCCCGCTAGTGCCTTTTTCTTCTTCATTATTTTCAAAAATGTAAAAATAACAATATAAACAAGAAAACCAAATACTTTATTCTATCATATAAACTGTCACTTAAATTATGCAGATGATAATGTATATAACCAGTAGAATAATAAATGTGAACTAACCTCTATCCTTCTTGGGATGGCGGCCTTCTCTTGTTCAGCGAGGAACTTGAACGTGGACAGTTCTAAATTAGCCTGTTCAATCTGATCCTGTAACTCCTGGAACTGCTTTATTAAGGAGGCCGCTCGGCTTTGATAACCACCTGTAAATATTATACATGTAATGTACAGTCAAGACCACATCAATATAGACACTATAAACAATATAAACACATTTTAATATTTAAAAAAAAAGATTGCGTTTACATTTTGGTAGGTCTCTTTATTTGGACAACCTATTCGATATTTTGAAGGGACACAATTAATCAATATATATTATAAAAGAAAGTGTACAGGGTGAGTGCCACTAAAACTCATGAGTCCAGTTACGATTAAGGGAGTTATATGGTGTGGTAACCCTCACATCTCCCGTCCATGAAGAAGGTTCCTGTTTTTATCTGAAAGGCGTGCTTTTGAAGATATAATGGCAGTAATTTTTGCCCCCTATAAATTTCTAGAACTCTAGAGCATTTGAGATTATTGGACAATATTCTTGCACCTTCTGGAATTTTTTATTCCAACTACCACACAATACATATAAAAATATACACTCGAAAAAAATAACCCTCCTGGCGCAGTCAGAGAAAAGTATATATGTATAGAACAGCATTTTTATATCAAATTGTTTCTTGGGATTGGTGTGAGCATTTTGTTGAAATAGTTTTTATTATGCATATTTCACATTTTAAAAAAATATTTTTAAATATGACTGACGTGTTCGGCGTCACTCCTGTTTTGATATACTTCCTGTAATATTTACTTTTAGCTTTGATATAAAACGATATACAAATCTTATAGATTTCCTTTCGGCTCCACGTTGAGGAACTGCCCCCAAAATTTCACATCACCAAACAACAAATAATAAAACAAACCGGTAAGGACTCTAAGTTTCTTCTCCATTTTAGAGCACCTCTTCGCTTCTTTGGCCATGTGGTTTCTGTTCTGTTCTAGCCTCTTCTCAGCTGACTCTAGTCTGTCCTTCTTGCTGGCTAGATTAGCTCGAGTGTATCTATTTTGACCAGGCAGGAACAGCACCTAAAATATATGAAAAGGTGGAAATTAGCGTCCATGTTGCAGTTGTCATTTTTTTAAATATTTATAATGGTTGCTGTTAGACTTCTGACCTGGTGGTAAAGCACCCAGAAGCCTTAAGATAATGTGGAACTGACTCTGCTACCTTTCATACCGGAACACAATAGTGCTATTAACACTACTATTTGGCAGCATACTTAGATAACATGGTGGTAGCTAGCCAGGTGGACTAAGAAAATGTCCTGGCACCAATCAAAATATACAACGCACCTGCGCCAAACATTCCTCCCACACTTGCGTGTACGCATCGATACTTAGATCTCCGTGCCCCATTCCAGATTTCACGACTTCCATTTCTTTTTGCAGTTCCTTTTTAGCTGATTCCAATTCTTCCTTAGAAAACTCGTCGTACGGATGTTGTTCGAGATATGCCAGGTGAGCCGCCTGCAGTTGCACCGCACGTTTCTTGTCCACGGCTGAAATAGAAATAATTACAACATTGACACAGGTCAGACACTTCAAACAAATATCATGATAACGGTTCCTATTCCCATATATTTCCCCCTATTCACATCATTCAAGTCGTTCGTGGTGCGAGTCTCGACCTGCAAGCTGGAGACCTTCATGAGAGAGGACTTCTGGCCGAAGGGCGTGGTGTACCGTCGCTTCAGAGGAAAGATAGCGACCAACACCACCAGAGCGGCACCAACGTGCCATAGTAAATAAGTGTGTAGAATATTATTGTAGTGTGTAATAGGTTATTTTAATGTTTTTATTGTATTGTATATATACTTATGGGTCATTGTTGCCTGAAAGAAATAAATAAATGAATAATAATAATAATAAATCGAAAGGATGACGTTTGCATACTCGCGCATGTTTGAGCGAGTCACTTTCTTGCCAACAATCGTGCGAGACGGTCAACGTACGTTCTGTGGGTAGTACTAGATGAATTTGTTTGACATGTGTTTTTGAAGATCCTTTAAAGTTTCTTCCAAGTTTAAAGTTCTTCCAACTTCATCGTCGGATACACTTGCACACTTGGATGACTGTAACATACTCATAGTTCTAGGTAGCGTAGATGTTTACGGTGCCGAGTGTACGTAGATGCAGCCTGAATTCCATCTGAAAATTTCCCCGTAGTCGCCTTTTACAACAAGCCCGTAGTGACTTTATTCTAAAGCCGACCACAAGCACTATACAGATGCGGCAATATGACTTATGCATAATTATATACTTGGTTTGCCATTGGCTTTCATCTCACCCACCATAAGCCTCAAGATAATGCTAATGAGTTGACTTTAATGTTACTTGACATAATAATATACAAACATTGCCACTATTAGTTAAGTAACTTTTACTCGTAGCTTGAACCATCTTCACGTAGAGTATCACGTTGGACTTTCCATAAGGTGATTTGCTATAATGATGCAGTAAGATGTTGTTACATAAATAGATGCGGAATAGTTTACTCTAGATTTGACAATACTATGCATTATGCAATGCATACCTCTAGATTATAAATAACGCGTTCAATAAGTATTAAAAACTTTCTTCAACTGCATTATAAGTCTACAACATTCATCCCCTAAAATCACCTTTAGAGGTAGAATTATCTGATTACATATTTGGTTTTGTTGATTTTCTCCAAAAGCGCCAAATCAATTCCAATAAAATTTATATGGGACCTCCGAGGTATGATCTCCAAATAATCATCAACATCGATTCACAATTGGCGGAGTTATCGCGTAACATACATGCAAAAAACCATACAGTCGGATTGCGAACCTCCTCCTTTTGGAAGTCGGTTGAAAAATCGGTCGTATTCGGAAATATTGTTATTTAAACTTTTTATTTGCTAAAACAGAGAAAATACTCACTAGCCGGTGGATCGTGCAGCGCATCGTAATGCAGCATGGTGACCATCTCCGCTTTAAGCAGCTCCTCAGCCTGCTGCAGCGCTGTAAGCTGGCCGCCACTGGGGCCGCGTAGAACGCTGTTGTTAACGTCGAGGGGGCGCGCGCAGCCGCGCTGGATCGCTGTAGAGCGGAGTGCTAACGCCGCGGCACCTGACAATTTGATTATTGTTATTGAATGACTGTTGTATATATAGAATAGAAATAGTTTATTATACTACATATAATATAGGATAAATAAATTACTATGGCTTTACAGCAATGAAATCAGAATATAAAGCGCTAAAATAATTTCATGGGCCAATTTTGTTCCAATATCCAGAGTGTGCGTTGAAGAGCTCCGTGTAATATGTATGTCCTTTTTAGAATAAAATGTACCTCGTGTTCTATCACTTCTCTTTATCTTTTTAAAAGGATGATAAATACTTGCATTGTACCATCCAAGTTCATCCAACGGCCATATCCTCACTTACCATCAGGTGAGATAATGCCCAAGCGCAAACCCATTGATCATTTGTAAACCGCACTCACGTTTCTCTTCCATCTCGTGCATGAACCTGGCATCAGCATCGGCCTGGTCCTCTACGAGCGCGGCGGCTGCGAGTGCCTCGGACGCGTCCTCCTGCGGCTCCGGCACTACGATCTCGTAGTCGTTGCGAGGCGCCGGCAGCGACTGAAGCGCGTTACGTACTGACGCTTTGATCTGAAAGTTAACAAATGCGTCAGTCCACTGTCAGACGTAAGCCTCAAAACGATACAGCATCAACAACTTTTGTCAAAAGTGAATGAAACAATGTAAAAACGTATGGTTCGCTCCAATATGTTTCAATGTATACATCCATTATCACGCTTCTGCACACGTGTGGCGTGCTACCTTCGTGAATGACGGACTAAAATAACTTTGAAGGATTGAAGAAGTTGGTGGCAAAAGATAACACATTTATATTTTTGGGAAATATAATACTAATATTTATCAAACCTTAATAATTTTACTACGTAGTAACCTGTTTTTGTGCCAGATTGGCCAACTGCGGGGTGTCGCCAGTGCTCAGTCTGTCTTCAGGGTTGATGCTCAGCTTGTCACGCAGACCTGGCGTCTGTAAACAGGAACACATTCATATCAACAACGACAATTCATAAACAATCATTAATCATTTTATTCAATGTCAAAGATATTAGATTTACATGTCAATATTTTAAATTATATTTGTTAGTAAACTTAACCTAGATTAGTAATAAAATTAAACCTACAACCTAAAGAAATACGTAACCTAACCTAACTAGCGTGGATCTGGTCCCGATCCAAAGGTCCCCATCACACTTGCCGCGTTGCCACGTTGGATGGCAATGGAGATCCTTTGGACCAGGAAAGATCCCGATCGAGGATCAGAGCCCCTCTCCCTCAGGCGGCGTCCCAATTCGTGGACAAACACCTTTGCCTCTAAACACCACGGTCCCCCCGTCTCGACAGCAACCGGAACAAATTCGTACGTCGGTTCCAAGGCCGCATATTTGGCATGTTTGAGCCTAGCGGCAGTTTCGGCCGCAGCACCAGCCGCTCGCGCTGTAGAGCTCAGGTGGGACGGAGCGAAAGTGCTCACACACGTCGCGTCCCACAACAGGCTACGGCCCTTTGCCCACGGAACCAACGTTAATCCGTCCGGTCTCTTGCCATCGGTGCGGCTGAGACCAGGAGGCTCCAAGACACACGGGACATTCGCCAAGACCATAGCCCTCCGGATAATATCGTTGAGGGCGTGGTGGCGAGGGAAACGTCCCGCACTCCTGGGGCAACTTAAACCATGGTGCCCGTTGGCCTCCACGATCGTCCCACATACACATCGGTGGGGTTCGCACACTTTACAACCCAAACGTAGCGCTGCTGCCACTCTAAGAGAGTCACTATCCAAAAGAGTGCCAAGCTGAGGTGATGGGAGAGCATGAAGCCACGCACCGGACTCTGTCTTTGAAGCAGCTCTTAGCCGAGACAGATCTGCTCCGGTTGCAACGTCTAATAAATTAGATATGGCTTGCTTGCACTGGATCTCATCCCACCCCCGCTGCTCAGTGGGTCTCTCCGGGACCACGTTCGGGCTAAGACATGACCATGTCCATGACCATTCATAAACTGTATACAGGGTGGTCCAAAATGTGACGTCCAAAAATTTTTTTTAGATTCCTTACACCTGGGTGTATCCGAAAATACCCCATGTATGTTCCGCGATTTTTTGTAGTTTAGAAGTTATGATTTTTTAAATGTATATTTCGAATTTTCTGCCGGAGCGACTTAAAATAATCGTAACTTGTTTAATAGTAAGGTTTTTTTATTTATTTTTTCTCGAAAGTGATCGTCTTGAATCACCCTTTCTACTTTATTATCAACTACACAACGTTATTCATTACAAGTTACCGAAAAAAGGGACGAAAGTAAAAATTTTAGGTTTGAGTTGAACGGAGCAAAATTTTCAAAAATTTCTTAATAATACAAAATTAATGTTTCATTGGTTCAAACTAATTTTAAAAACTCCAGCAGTTTGTCAGCTTACCAAATAATAATAAAAAAGTTGTTCTTAATAGGCGATTTTACGACGAAATTGGCTTCAGAACTTAGTTAGGTGAGAATGCATAAAAAAAAAATGTTGTCGTAAAAAATGTTTAAGCTTATTTTTTTTTTCATTTTTATGGCCTACATTAGCAAGGCATCAAAAGCATTCAAATAATCTCAAATTGAACGATCAGTGACACATTTCATTTTCTGTTTTTAGACATGAAATTATGAAAGCTAGAATTAAACCAAAATCTACTTCAAGGCCAATCACACACAATGACACAAAGCAATAAATAACACGTTTCAAAAGGCGCCAGGCCAGTAAGGTCTTTCTCTTTCGCACTGTTATGGTTGCGTAGAAGTACGAAAGAGAAAGACCTACTGTCTTGGCCACAAAAGTCAGCCGTGCGCGCTAGGGGTTTTTTACCTGCACTTCCCTCTCCCCCCTCTCCCCATACATTCTCCGTAGCATCTCACTGTATCGTCCGTCCGCTAGTCGTTCACTCACTTCCATCGCGTGTGATACTACTTGACGTTGCTTCTTTCCGATACCGATATTTTGAACCTACTTTCGCTTTGTTACTGGACTCCGATTTGCCTTACGACTAACTTGTGCTTGTGTTACGGACTCCGATTTGCCTTACGACTGACTTGTGCTTGTGTTACGGACTCCGATTTGCCTTACGACTGACTTGTGCTTGTGTTACTGACGGCAACATGAGTAATTTTAGTCTAAGCCAGTACGCAGAAATGCACTTTTACTATGGTATGGCCAAAGGAAACGGTCATTTAGCCGCAAGGCTATATCGTCAACAACTGGACCGGCGAGGAGAAATACTGGACCATTACCCGGACCATAGGGTATTTATTAATACTCATAATACGCTGATGGCCGGGCGTATCCCCGGTCGTAGCCAAAGGCACGAAGGAGTACCCAGAGTAGATCCGGACAGAAGAGATGAAGTCATCGCAGCTGTAGAAAGAGACTCTTCTACGAGTTCCAGAGCAATAACCAGAAGGACTGGAATACCACGGACCTCAGTTCTAAGGATATTGAAAAATGGTATGTCGTTTTGTTTTTTATTTACACAAAACATAAATCACAGATACAATGCCAGGTATTAGACTTCTTCCTGCCTAGGTGGTGAGTAATAGTCCTTTTCTTTTTTCAGAAGGCTACCACGCTTACCACATTCAGCGCGTTCAGGAGCTACAAGCTTCAGATTACCCTAGAAGAGTTGCTTTCTGCGAAACAATGATACAAAGGTGTCAGGAAGACCCAGATTTTTTTAATAAGATCTTATGGACCGATGAATCCCGTTTTGAAAACACTGGAGTATTTAATATCCATAACTATCACAGCTGGGAAATTGAAAACCCACACCTTGCAAGAGCATCAAATTTTCAACATCGATACAGCGTAAACATGTGGTCGGGAATTGTAAATGGAGAACTGATTGGGCCTTTCGAGCTGCCGTCTAGGTTGGATGGAGACACATATCTAAACTTTTTGCAGAACAACCTTTTTGAATTGCTGGAAGATGTAAACTTGGAAACAAGAAGGCACATGATATTCCAAAATGATGGTGCTCCTTGCCATTACGCACGCCAAGTGAGGGGGCACCTTAATGAAACATACCCGGGCAGATGGATTGGGCGTGGCGGCCCAATCGAATGGCCTGCACGTTCACCGGACTTGAACCCAATAGATTTTTTTATTTGGGGTTACTACAAAGAAGTTGTCTATGCTCAGCAAACTAACTCCGAAGAAGAACTGAGACGAAAATTGAGAGAAGCAGCGACGAAAGTCAGACAAAATTCAAGCGCTTTCCGCAGACTAAAAGATAACTTTTTAAGACGTTGCCGATTGTGTATCGAAGTTGAAGGGCGTCATTTTGAAAATCTTCTTTAATAAAGTAGTTGAACTTAATTTGTGTTTTCTTTTATTGATGCTAAAAATAAACCAAAATAACCGTATTAATAAAAACTAAACTAAGCTTTTTTAAAATAAAATGTTTTCTAATGTGTCACTGATCGTTCAATTTGAAATTATTTGAATGCTTTTGATGATGCCTTGCTAATGTAGGCCATAAAAATGAAAACAAAATAAGCTTAATATTTTTTTTTGACAAAATTTTTTCTTTATGAATTCTCACCTAACTAAGTTCTGAAGCCAATTTCGTCGTAAAATCGCCTATTAAGAACAACTTTTTTATTATTATTTGGTAAGCTGACAAACTGCTGGAGTTTTTAAAATTAGTTTGAACCAATGAAACATTAATTTTGTATTATTAAGAAATTTTTGAAAATTTTGCTCCGTTCAACTCAAACCTAAAATTTTTACTTTCGTCCCTTTTTTCGGTAACTTGTAATGAATAACGTTGTGTAGTTGATAATAAAGTAGAAAGGGTGATTCAAGACGATCACTTTCGAGAAAAAATAAATAAAAAAACCTTACTATTAAACAAGTTACGATTATTTTAAGTCGCTCCGGCAGAAAATTCGAAATATACATTTAAAAAATCATAACTTCTAAACTACAAAAAATCGCGGAACATACATGGGGTATTTTCGGATACACCCAGGTGTAAGGAATCTAAAAAAAATTTTTGGACGTCACATTTTGGACCACCCTGTATAACAAGTTAATTATTTGAAGAAGAAAATTACCATACATTAAATACATATATCAGAAAACTCGTTTACAGTAATGCATTACTGTAAGTCTTCAAGCGTAATAATTTTGTCTACAATTTAAAACGTTTCCGTACAAAATTATCATTTGCCGTCGGGGATTGAGTTTCAGTAGAGACCGTGAATGCGGTTTTGTTATAAACAAAACTCACCGATATACGGTAGGAGGCGATGTAAGCTAGATATCAGTGTATTAGAAAGGGACAACACGAAAGACACCAACGCGCTTGTCTTAGAAATTAAAAATAAGAACATATTTTCGTCTCTTGTGTAAATTGGAGTTGAAGATAAAATTCCTCGCATATATTGTTATTGTGCTCAGTGTTATCAATTATTACTAGATTTTTATTTTTTAAGTTCCATTAGTATTTGTACACAGATGATAAACATTCGACAGTCTAAGTCCAGATATCATACAAATACTGGTGCTAAAATCCATTATCTACTGACCGCCAGTATGGTCTGCCCCGGTGCATGGCTCGGTGTGTTGAAGCTGCCAGGCGTTGATACCTCACTCCGCGCCGATCTGGTGATAACGTCAATTCAATTTATAATCCTGCATTACTATCAGAAACTACTCATCAGATTTCAAAAATTCTTTGCTAATAGAATGAACCGTTAGTATGGACATTAATGTTCGGTTAAGTAAATATGTCACTTGCTTCCTTGAATGTACGATGTATTGTTACCTGAAAGGTGTGGCTAGGACGGTGTTTGGCGTGGCCACGACTTGCGACTGCGGCATCGCGCCACTGAAGTCGCTCTGCTGGAGTGGCGTGTTCAGGCCGCCCTTCAGAGGCGTGTCCACGTGTGTTAGAGCCATCACGTTTTGAGCCTCCATTAGGATCCTGTAACGTAGTAGTAGTAGATGGTCACTGGTAGTAAGTTTGCTTGGTAAGCTTCTTAATAGAAAATAACGGGCCAATTGCGAGTCTTACGTAATGGGAAATAAGTGTTCCCGTGTGACGACTACGCACCGGGAAACGTCTACCGGGCCGTTGCCCTACTAGATGGACCGACGACTTAGTTAAGGTCGCAGGTAGTCGCTGAATGCAAGCCGGGGCCGGTCATTGTGGGCACATAATATAGTATTACCTACAGAAAGGACGTTCACCGCCTCCCGCCGATCCGCGATACTTCACCTCCCCCGCAAAAGACTGACTCAGATAATGACGATCATCATCACACATTCGATGTGTCGATATCACGACACTTGTTATAAGTGTCCGGCATATGCCATGGGGTAGTCCTAAGTTCAGCAGTGGACATTTCCCGTCTGATGATGAGGAGTTCTCGACTGAGGAGCTAACAGAACCGGTTGAAGTATCATCTACCTAGAAAGCACGTCCGACGTAGCAATTTATGAGGGATGCTAACGACTGTGGATAATCAAGCGATTAGTATTGAGTTTGAAAAGCTACAATTGTTGTTTTCATGTACTTAAGTTTTTGAGAAATAAATTATTCTTTAAACCGAAGTAGTCCCAACCTGTCCTGGTGCTGCGCGGGAGTCCTGAGCGCGGTCGCGGGTGCGGGCGTGAGCGCGTAGTCCGCGAGCAGCGCGTCCGTGGCTGCACCCGCCTCGCCAGCAACCTCGCGGGCAACCTCCGATGCACGTCCAAGCTTCACAACTTGCTGAAGCTCCTATTCACACAAGTACAATAGATTGAGTAAATTATGGTCCCACCAAAAACATTTTTGAAGTGAAAACTTCTTTAGCGGCGCGGAGCACTTTTTGTTGGATGGGTAAAAACTTCCAAACTCGCGTCAGGGTCACGTGATGCTGATCGAAAAAGCGTAAGATCGAGGGGAAGGGAGAGGAACTAGTATCTCCCACTCTTTCTACCGTGCCTGAGTGTGCTGCTCCGCTTAGGCGGCACAGGGCGCTTGCGCGAAAACCGATTGTATCAATTTTAGAAATTTGCGATGATGATTCTGGTAATAACGATGGTGAAAAAGTCGTCGAAATTATGGATGAAAGTTGATTTTTCTAAGAGATAAAAATTAATGTAATATATAAATAAATAACGATATAATATTATGAATAGTAAAATGTAAATTGTCATATTTGTGTACGATAGCGCAATAAATAAACATTGTATTCTACCCCATAAATGATAGTATTTTTGTACTTATAATTAAACACAACGTTAATACTAAAGTTTTCACTTCTGCCGGCACTCCCGGAGTGCTACCGGTGTTTTTTTTCCACAAGCTGTAATTTCACAAACTAAAAACACCGTCTTCACAAGCATGTCTTTGAGGCTAACTAATGGACCTGAGGATAGCTCCCATAGCCAGTTAATTAGTGACTTTGTGCCAATACCAGAATTCCTAATTTGATTTGAAGTTTTTGGACACACGTTATGAATAGCTAGAGCTAGGCTAGGCTAAGCTAGAGGCTTACCTAAGTAGAAAAGGACATCAGATTTTGATGACACATCTAGATTAGGATTTGGGGTCTAAGCATTGATTGGTCAAGGTCTTGTTAAGATTTTACTGTGCAAGAATGCTTGTGGTGCGATACAGAGAAACTGGTTACTATTCGAAGTTAGGAAAATCTTACCTGATCAGACACTTGTGGCTCAGGCAGCACCAACTTGCTGCGCTTGCGAGCCGGTTGATCGCCTTGCAGCATTGCTTGGGGCACGTCATTCTCTTTGCGCTGTTTCAGTTTCTGTTTGTCCTTGCGACGCTCCCTCTATAAAGAACCAGTAGGACATAATTGATATCAGTACTACATAAAGAACACACTTTTGAACCATGTCACATTCACTCTTGCTTGTTCCTATGTAGTATGTTGCTGGAAATCTCTTTTAAAGGAGAATGTGACATGGATCATAAGTGGACTCATATTTTTGTACTCGAGTGTAGAAACTGCATCCATTGAATGTTTGGAAATTCGTGTAATAACTATTACAACACGTGTAACCTTCCCGACATGAAAAATAAGATATGTGTTGTTGTTTTTTCACACACTTATTTACAATTTACATACACATGTATTTAAATTATACATCTAGAAGCCAGCAAGCAGTGTGTGGAACTGGTGTCTGACATGGTTGCTCCGTAATTCAGGACACCAGGTTCTTCACAGACAGCGAAAAAACAATGTGAGGTTTATTATATATGTCATTTCTGTTGTATTGGAACATGTATAGGGTATAAAAGTTTAATAATCATGGATACAACATACATAATTTTCAGTCGCCTATCTACCTACCAAGACGCTATTTTATAGGACTTAACTCTGTCCATACTGCTTGTTACTGAGATCCATTACTCTCTAAAGAATCAATTTCTAACAAACCTCTTCTTTCTCGGAATGCAACTCGCCATCTAGATGTTGCTGCCTGAGCCTCGAGAAGTCCGGTGCCATCGGATCTATCACTTCAGTTGAGGTGTCATAGAAACCTGCTGCCGGTCTCTTTTCAAATGGAATCTCGCGGTTGTAGTCTACACCGCGTTTCTTCTTACGCCTGAAAAAACATTCATACATAGAATGCTCACGTTCAAATAAGGAACGCTTGCTCTGCTTCCTAACACATCTCTGGTGGAAAAGCAGTCTAATAGTGGACTCATGCAGTCAATTATGATTCTGTATCAAAACAAATTAATACACTACACAAAGTAAACAAATACACTACACATACACTTAGAAAAGAATGCATATTCATTTGCAAATGCTTACTCACACATGAGTATTGCAAATATTTGTGCATAAGTGTAAGTGAATTTTCAGATTTATAAAGTAGGAGCATTTAGAGCTAAACCGACTCACTTCATAGGCACAACGATGCCAGCAGCACTAAGTTCTCTCCTCTTCTGCAGTGCAGCTAAGCGACGCGCTTCCTCCAACTGCTTCTCTCGTGCTTTCCTTTTGGCCTTTTTACCCTGGGTATTAGCCAGACGGGCACGAGCTTCTGACAGCATCTCCAGTTCTGTGAATCATTATATTAAGACTTGTTAATCTAAAGTGGAATTTAACTGCCTGTGTTTTAGTTTATGTAACTTTTATATATATATATCAAATAATCTACATATTAATTCCAAATATCCCTAAAAAACTATACTATAGAGCTAATATCGCCACATAATCATCAACAGCCTATATATAAGTCCCCACTGCAGGGGTTCAAGCCTACTCTCCCACAGAGAGTGTAAATCCAAATTATGGTACATTAATTACTAACATTTGATTATTGACATGTCTTACCATCTTCATCCATGTCCTTTGGATCAGGTCTTGCAGGCTTTGTCTCGGGATTGGGATCAATTTCACCAGGCTTGAGTTTACGAGGGTCATCTCCCATGTCCTCACCCTCCTCTTTCTTCTGAGCTTGATCACTAATATACAGGATAATATTTAAAAAATAAAACAATATTTCACTGCCAAACAAATACTAGCCCTGTATTCTTAAATGATACTACTATAAAGCCAGACATTAGGTACCCTTGAAATAAGCAATTGCAATTTTTATACATGATGTCAGTTTGTTCATTTCTAAGATCTCAGCACTATTTCATACTCTCTAACATCAAATATATACAAGTAGGCTTTAGTTGGCTCTTAAAGTGTACTAAACGGATAGCAAAATCATCTTGAAACTTAAACGGTTCGATTAGATATGGATTCACTTTTTACCAAGATTCTCAAACACCAGTAAGACCAGTTTCATATGTTGTTAGTTAGTGTGGGACAGTAAGCATTAAAATAAGATGTAATACTTACAGTAGATATTCATATCGTTCCAAGCATTGTGCTGCAGTTCTACCAATTATGGGAGCAATGGTCCTCCACTGTGTAGGCATCAACTTGGCCAGGTGCAAAAGCTTCTCGTCCTCTTCTCGAGACCATTCCGTTTTCTTGATGCTGGGGTCCAGCCACTCATACCAACGGGCTTTGCATTGTTTTGCTGATTTTCTATGCAGCAGTGAGGCAATACGAGACCATTGATTTTTGCCATATTTCATTACAGCCGCTTTCAGAATTTCATCCTAAAACATTTTGTTCAGGATTTAAAAAATTAATATATTGAACAAAACTTAGCAACATAAGCAAGTAATTTGTCGTAAAATACAAACCTCAGTGTTGCGCCAAACGCCGCCTTTTATCATGATTCGCGGCATGGTGAAAATTTACTAACAACTTTCCTTAGTAACGAAACACTTCTTGCTCCTTAAATAGTCAAATTATCAAAGAGTAATATTCATTCGCCAGAAAATAACCATTTATTGATCAAATAACCAAAAAGTTAAATATGACATTCCCGAAAAGCCATTTTGTTTTAGCTTTTAAATTTAGTTTACAGCTCTAGCGTACGGGCATTTTTAGCTAAGTATTTCGTTTTTTCATAAGAAACTAAGCATTTGGATGAAGTACCTTTGCTATAAAGTAATTAAAAGTATATAAAACGTCAAACGTCATCCAACTGTCACTCCTACCAGCTGACAGCGCGAGTATAAAATTTTTTAGAAAATTAAAATTGTAATATATATTTGTACAATAATGTCGCTGGAAAATTAATGCTGCAGACCTCGTGGTTTTATTTAGCGTATCCACATTTTCACAACTTAACTACCTCCTTTTAAATTAAACTAGACTGCAAACTTAGAGGTTATATTGTAAATGATACATAAAAAAATTAAAAGTCATCGACCAAGGGAAACCGAAAATGTTTTGTTGGGGTAATGCGACTCATCATGAATTGTATGTAGAAGGTCCTGAAACTATCGATTTGGTGAGTAATTGTATCATTTGTTTATCATTAATAACTTAGTTTAACATTGTGTCATAATTACCAAGTTATTTAAAGTTATAATGTATCATTTAATTATTGTTGTTTTCAGATTATTAAACCAACACTATCAAAGTTTAAGGAGAGTAGCCATTTAAAAGTTGTGGCGGCCGGTGAATTCCACACTCTTTACCTAACAAACCAAGGGACTTTGTTTTCCTGTGGAAGCAATGAGGTGGGACAGCTTGGACGACGTACAGAAGGCACAGATGGGAAATACCCTGGTATATCTCCTTTTTGCATAATATTTGTTTTTCTAATGCATTTGCAGTAGAGACTTGATTAACCGGACTAATTGTTGTAGTTGTTAGGCAATCAGATTATTGATACTCCAGATAATCGAATTTATGAGGAAATGCTAGATACAATAGATTAAAAAAAACAATAATAAATTAAACTTATTAACAAAAATAAGACATTAAGAGATGACATATTTTCGTAAATTACTGAAATATAAATTGCACATGCACATGCCTGTTCATGCATGCATTCTACTTGAATTTTTAAAACTATTTGATTGTGGTTGGTAGTCTGGATGATCACAAATTCGTATAACTGACATCTGGATAATCAAGTTTCCACTGTAATTGTAAAATGGTGGCAACCGCAGCAGGCATTTTTCTATTTTAAGGACACCTTTTAACTTTAACTCTGAATTTTTATTGTGTTTTATTTGGTATTTAATATTGTGTTTGAATTAAAATAAAATAAAATTTTTGCCAAGAATTTTATGAGTTGCGACAAAAGAGGGTGGTGAAGTTTTTTCCTCCCATTTTGTACACAACTTATACATTTTATGTTTTGTATTGTAGAATGTATTTTCTACATCATTAAATTTCAAATCAATCAAATATTCTTTAGTGTATTTTTAAATTTCATACTTTAAAAAAATGATTCAGTGGTGTCTGTTTTTCGCAAGGTTTTTTAAGGTCCGGTATATCAATTATGATTTTTGACATGATATGAACACAACTTTCACAACAATCATGATACATATAGTATTGAAGTTAAAATGATTTATGCCCTATTTCAGATTAGACACAAGAGATCTTGTTATTTTTTAGTCATTTTATGGATGAAATGCAACACCAGTTGAAGTGATGCTTTTTGGTGGTGTCAAAAGCTAGGACAGCTGTCCCATTATTCATTTACAATGAAATGAGTTTGCTGTCTATATACTCCTTCTCCTCCTAACTAAAATTATTAGGAAACTGAATCTAATTTTACTTTGATATATCAAGGATCATATTATCTACTGCCACTTTGTTACATATATTCTTCCCTTCACTGTTATTATAATTAATAAACGTAAAGCTATTTAAATATGCTAAACTCAAATGAGATTTTCTTTGTTTCCAGCTGTAGTTGATACATTTAGGGGTTGTACATTAACAGCAATAGCATGTGGCATCCAGCATTCCATGGCCCTAGACGAATGGGGCCAACCCTTCAGCTGGGGCTCAGACAGCATGGGTCAACTTGGCAGCAACCTTGGTGCAGATGGCCAGGATAAACCAAAAATTGTTAAACTTTTAGCAACAAAAAATGTAATACAGATTGAATGTGGGTCATACCATTCCTTAGCTTTAACAAATAGTGAGTATCTAATCTATGTCTTTAGAGTGCACCATCTGGTCTTGACTTTATAATGGGACTACCCCATATAATCCTGTAGGTGTCATAAAGGCGACTAAGGACGATTATTCAGGAAAGATTCAACATCTTACTGTGATCACCAATCCACCTGCCAAGTGTGTTGATTATGGCAAATTTCTTCATATAAAATCCAACATGACAATCCATGAGGGAAGCACATGTCCAACAGTGAACTTAGGCAGATGATTATAAAGCAGCTGGTACAAGTGATAATTGCCTGCATCGAATAAGTCTCTGCTAGTCATTGTTTTTTGTTTATTTTGTGTATTTTTCAGTATATTTTAATATTGGTTTGTATTTTCTGCTGCTACAACATTCTGAGCTTGTTATAAAAGCGCTCACCACTCTGTTACTAAAGGAGTGCTTGCAAGAATGGTGTTCCTTGTAGATTTAAATCATATACTCTCTAACATGAATTGTCATTTAAATTGAACATTGTTTCAAAGTCATGTATGTCATAAGGCCTTTTCAGGATCTTAAATCTCTCAACTCAGTTTTCATCAAGGAGAGTGATAGGAGAACTTGGGACTGCATACCTCATTTTTTTTTATAGATACACATGTTTGTACATTAGCTTTCAAAGTTTGAAATTACCATATGTTTTCAGTGGAAACAAAACCTCATGCTGGTTTTATTTATTTACATCTATTGAATCTAATACAATAAAAAGTCATAGTTACCTCTCTCCAATTCGGATAACATGTTACTAAATATTTATCAGTATTTGCTTCGTGAGAAAGAGAAATGGAGAGATATGTGGTAGGTCTTTGTCCAGCAATGGGACAATACAAGCTGATAATAATAATTAGCTTCTGGGAGGCTTCTTTCTATCATAGCTCACAGTTTCAGTAAAAAACACAAAAAGAACACTTTAGTCGAAGATTTTTATTTGTGTTAAACAAATTACAAAACATCTACATAGTTTTCTATGCCTATTAAAGTCGCTCCTAATGTTTTGTCACATTTCTATCACTATCGGCGTATTAATTCGACCATCCTTAATGTTGTTTTATTGGTAACCAGTTGGTAGAATTATCTTGGATATTCGCCAATTTAATCAGGTGAATAGAGCATGCTACTAGCTGAAATAGAGGAACAACGAACATCTGATATTGTGGTTTGAAATAATTTGTAGCGTAAACAGCTGTGATCTGGCATAAAACATGGAGCAAAGCAATTATTACTATTATATTAAACCTCTTTAGATTATTTACATGATTGTACTAATACTATTGATTTTTTTCCCATCAAAGTACATCTTGGTACTTTGATTGACTGGTATGGATAGTTCTATTTTTATATGCTTGCCTGGTTAGCTATCTTAGTCTGCCACCTAGCCTTAAACGTTTACATAGCCATTTCCTCTTGGTAAGCGCGTTTCCATAGTACCATACTATCGGTAAGTAGCGTAAAGTGAGATGTAAGCCCATTGTCAAAAGCCTGGAAGAGATCGCATTAAGTGAAAATGACGCCTATCTATTGCATATTCTATATAAGCTTTTTGTCCGCGACTTCGTCTGCGCCGTTCCATGCAAAATGTATGAGAGTTTTTGTGTGAATTCATCCCAATTTTAATAGTTATTCTGATATTCGTGGTGGAGAAAAATTCAAAAAGTTAAATATCAGAATAATTAACGCGTTCAAAAAGAACGGAACCGGCTTCAACTGCCCTAAAAGGAAGCACCAGCTTTCAAATAAAAAAAGAATAATCAAAATCGGTTCACGCAGTCGAAAGTTGTCAGGTAACAAACATTAAAAAAATAATGTCGAATTAAGAACCTTCCTTCTTTTTTGAAGTCGGTTGAAAATCGGTTCAGTCGATCTTGAATTATAAATGTTGTGACTAACCCGAATTTTTTTAATAAGACGTAAATAAAAAATGTAGTAAAAATATGTTTTCTCTTATAGGTGGTGATTTATACGCGTGGGGAGCGAACACATATGGACAGTGTGGCATAGGGAGCATGACGAACAAAGAACCTCTACCATCACAAATCACATCGTTATTAGGAGTGCCTATAGCTTTGATCGCCTGCGGGAGTAATCACACGTTTGCTTTATCAAAGTAAGTTAGCTGATTTTGAGAGGCTGTTTCTGAAATCTGTCAAAATTTCGTCGGTCGCTACATTTGCCTGTAACTTAATTGGCTCGTCAAAGCCTACGTTTTCGGCACCGACTAAGGCGCTAGTTTGAAGAGTTTCCTTGCAAGTGCAACGGAATCCAAACTTATAGTGTACTGCCCGTTGACCTACAATCCTTATTATAAGAATAAATCTGAAAACAATAAAATTTTAAATTATGTCACATTAAAATAGCTTTTTGACATTTACAAACATCCATTTGCAGTTGTAGTACTGATTGTATGTATGGAATATCATTTTTTCAAATGCTAAGTTAAGTTTGTTCTTCAATCAGTATTATTTACGGGCGATAAAATTAAACATAAAATTTGGGTTTCATCAATGAACTGCATAAAAACAAAACGTAAAAAACAAGAGAATAAAAGTTCGAAAATAGGTTAAAAATAGAATGTAAAACCAAGAAGTTCGGCGTCGGCTACAATCTAATTTATATTTTCGTTAGATGTTCGGTGCTTGTAACGTTAGCTTTTATTTATGATTTTCACTAAGTTATTCATATGCTGTTAAGAATCCTTGGTGCGCGTGTCCGATTCCCATTTGGACGGCTTTTTAAATATTAGTATGATGCGACTTTAAAATTATAAAATATTTTTGTAATTAAAAAAACACCATTCCTAACTAGGACTAAAACTATTGATATGCATTCCCCATTCAGAATTGAAGATATACCAATATACCTCTTACCTTACAAAAGTAATTCATATTTTCAATGTCTGGGTCGCGACCTGCATTGTAAATGTAGGCATGAGTACTATTGAAGCGATAACACTTTATAATTTCCATGTTATTCTAGACGAACTTGAGTCTGTTTTTATATGGCTAATGTTCTACATCTTATGATTTTTATATAAAAAGTTTAAGGTAGCGATATTCAAATATTTTTATATCCACCCGGAGAGTACATTTAGGCTGTATACCGAATAGTAGCTTGAGCCAGTGGGAGTACCTATCGGTATTCGGTGTGGTTGGTGCTAGGGCATACTATATACATAGTTAAGTCTGCTACCAAACAGCAGTGTTAATAGCACTGTTGTGTTACGGAATGAAAGGTATAAAACCCAGCGCCTCATGAGGTTGATGCTTGTTGTTGCGCACCAATCCACCAATCCTTAACGTCACTTGCCATCAGGTAAGATGAAGGCCAATAGCAAACCTATTACACATTAAATGTAGTTAATAAAATGGCCTATATTATTTGTATGACTGCCTAACTGAGGGCATTGTTATCACTATGTGGTCAGAAAACGAACTGATAAGGTCTTTCCCATGCGTATAACAACATTCTAAAATTGTGTTTATTGTCGTGTACATAGCATATAATATTCAATACAAGCTTTTGTCCGCGATTCGGCCTGCGTGGGATTCAGAAAGCATCCCGCAGGAACACTCGGAATAAAAAGTAGCATGTGCTTGTCCCAAATTTCATCAAGATCGGTTTGATGGTTTAGCTGAAAAAAATAATTAAAACATAGACATATATTATTTCACATTTGTAACATTAGTACGATTAATGCGTATTTGTTGTGAGTATAAAGCTTGGAGTTCTACTTTAGATAGATGAAGCTTGGTTTCTTATACACTCGAGTACAAAAATTTGTAACCACTTTTGTACCATGTCACATTCATCATTGCTTGTTTCTGCACAGTGTGTTGAAGGAAATGTAAATTCAAGTTGAATATGACATGGTACAAAAGTGGTTACATATTTTTATACTTGAGTGTGCCATGAAAAACAACCGATCGAATTCCGTTTAAAGTTCGAATTTCGGATTCATACAAATTGCCTCAAATTGCACCAAATCCGAAAGCAATCCGAGACGAAACGAAACAAAGTTCGTGGCATGGGCCCAGGGTGCCTACCATGTTTCTTGTAATTATATTTTTCACGCATATATGAGAAAAAAAGCTAATTATTTTTGGATTACCATGAAAACATTTTCTACATGCTATGAGTTATTATTGCTGTTGCTATTCTCTTTTTTATCTTGAAATTTTTATCTCACGCGTGTAAGCGAAATGCTCAATATTGATACGGTTCATTGTGTTTTCTACAACACAAATATGATATTGTGTTTGTGTATACTTTATTTAATAATGATCTTTTGATACGAATAATCCGGGATAATAGTAATATTATGAATGTGAAAGTGAGTTTGTGTCTCCTCCACGTCGTAACGACGGTCAGAATGACTTGGTTTTTGTGTAGGGATAGTTAAAGGGTCGTAGAAGGCTTTTTATCTCGATTGAATAATCTTAAAAATTTTATCCGCCTCCTTGGACTATTTGCTAAATGTTGGACTAAAAATACGGAGGACCCGGGTTCGATTCCCAGTGACTTATCGGTTTGGTTGGTGGTAGGGCATTTTATATGTCCGTCTGGCTAGCTACCATGTTACTTAAGTCTGCCGCCAAACAGCAGTGTTAATAGCACTGTTGAGTTCCGGTATGAAAGGTAGCAGAGCCAGTGTCTCATAGCTTGAGGCGCACGCTTACCATGCAACGGCATTATGTTAACATCAGGTGAAATGAAGGCCAAGTGCAAACCCATGTTTATAAGTAAGGGATAAAGTCTAAAGTCGTGGCAGACAAAGTCGGAGAGAAACAACTAAGCTCTACCTAGCGGTTAAAGCTTAGAGATTCTAAGCTGTAGAGCATTTAAGCCTTATATGATGAATAGCTTAAGGAGAAAATATATTACAATCACAGATTATAACATTAATATATTTAATTACAGGTCTGGCGCAGTCTTCGGCTGGGGCAAGAACACCCACGGGCAATTAGGTTTGCAAGATAGGGAAAACAGATGCTATCCGACACATTTGAAAACGCTAAGAAACGTCAAGGTAAGGTTGTCAGTCTTAAGGCTATAGAAAATAAATTTATGTATACTATATACCAATAGGATACCAACTTCATTATAAACTATCTTTTGCCCGCAACTTTGTCCAAGTGGACTTCAGAAAGTCTCCCACGGGAACGACTTCCTCGATCGTGATATAGCCTATATCCTTTTCTGTCCCTTCAACTATCCCTATAAAAAAATCAAATCATTCTGACCCTTAGTTTCGCCGAGAGGAAGGACAAACAAATTCACTTTCGCGTTTATAATATTAGTATGGATTCCAACGTCACATTGTCGTTATTTGATATACAAGTTTACATATTTACTCGTTTACGAAAGTAATTGATTGACAAAAGTGTGTCCAGCGAAAGCGAATGGAGTAATGTGAGGTTTGAAAATGAAATGGCTTTAAAGTATTGCAATTATTTATTGAATATATTGTCTCTAGGTATGTCACATAGCATGCGGTGAAGATTTCACCGTGTTCCTGACCCTGGACGGTGGCGTGTTCACGTGCGGCACCGGCGAGTACGGACAAACGGGACACGGCGCCACTAAAGACGAACTCGTCCCAAGGAAGGTATACAATACTATAAATTAACTAGGATAGAGCAGGATGTGTTTATGTAGCTCGACTGGCATGACATAAATGTCTTACCGATAGAGTCAACTGAAATGATCGGTCAGGCCGGAGCTAACAGGAATCAATGTAAAATTGTAAGAATTTTTTCAACCTTACAGGCTTAAAACATACATTCGAGATTTATGGGGTATAAGGTATGGAGGGTTTGCTTTCAAGCATAAAGATGGGTGGAAATAACAATGGTGACTAGGTTTCTTAGGTGCTACAGGAACAGGTCGTTGAAATCGAAAAGCTAAAATCTTGTAGGTAGGTGTGTGAAAGACTGACAAATAAGACCCTTTTTCGGTTCTGACAATCATTGGTCGCTGCCGAGGCACGAACCCTTTACTCACTCTCATAAATATAACATTTCCATGCGACCCAAAAACATCCTTCTGGGTTTTAAGTAGCAGCTGAGTAGGCAAAGATCTGAACCTTTGTTTTAGAAGTTTGTAGCTTTTGATTGTGTTTTCAGATAGTGGAACTAATGGGCAGCACGGTGACTCAAGTGGCATGCGGTCGTCGCCACCTGCTCTGCCGTGTCGGAGACAGGATACTGGCGTGCGGCTACGGAGCCAGGGGTCAACTAGGATGTCCGCACATGGCGTTCGCATTGGTGCCCACACCTATACCGTTCACGCCTAATGACGAATCACCTGTGAGTTCATGCAAGCCTATTTATCTAGCTGTTCTTGAATATAAACCCTAGCTAATACTTTCTAAGGCAGAGTGGTGGACGCTTCTAACAAGCTGCCTCAATATGTTGTGGTAGCAGTCAACAATTTGATAATAGACTGGACGTAGACAAAAATTAAAATAGACAACTAAATGTATGCAGGCTATTACTCGTAGTAATATCAACTGCTAGACTATTTGTTAAATGCTGAATACAAATACTCGTACCCTGTATATTGGTACCCTATTTGAATCATTTTGTATTTTGTCCAGCTAAATAATAAAGATTGAAAATTTCACTTTGTGTTGACGTGTTGATTTAACGTTATCCCTCTCCTAATGCTTCCAAACTAAATTTTTGTTGCCATAATCTTTTAAAATAGAATAGCTGGCTTTGATAAGTAATTACCTAAAAATAGAAGTTGAAATTATGGTGTCGCGAAATAAATCTCATTCATTTACAACTTTATAGTTAGCTACAATAGCAGTTACGCAGCTAATGGTTCATAGATGGCGCTTTGAACAATAATCGAACAAAAGTGTAAAAATGAAAATTGTGATTCTCTGTGAAGTTGTATGTAAATGATACTCATTTCGCGGCAGCACAAACTGATGTCCTGTTTTTAAATACTCCATACTACGAGTATACTACATAAATCCAGCTATTATATTTTAAAAGATTATGGCAACATAAATGCAGTATGAAACTTTGATGGAGATGGATCGCCTTAAGCCATGTTTTCTAAAATCACGTTTTACTATACCTGAAAAACATGTTTGTGTGATGGCTTATTTGATTGCTTAATTTTTGCAGTCTGATTAACTATAATGTAATGGATGTGCTACAAAGTCATGCTGTATGGTTAAGGGTACATTGTGATTTACATTTAATGAATTTGACATATACTTATGTGTGAGTTTTCATATTAATGAGGACCTTACTAAACATGCTTATAGAAATATGACATAAGGCACTTGATATATATTATTTTCAGTATCATACTTTTGTACATAAGTCCAAGAGATAGGAGTGAGTATATCTTCTGCAAAGTTGTTTTATGAGTTTTATGCGACATAGGCATATGTCGAAGTATTAATGTTTAGAGTATGGCCTGGCGTGATAAATTATAATTAGAAATATTCAAATTCATACTATGCTACAAAATCAATTTACATATCGCAATTGTTATAAAAATAATTTATTTAAATGGCTTTTAAAACGACGTTGCGTAAACAAGTCTTTTTAGAATCTTTATTGTATTTAGTTTCACAGTAAACTACAAAATTCACAGGAACTTTATTTTGAATGCAGACCGAGCATGCAGTTACGCATAAGGTGAATATTACGGTGAATATTTGTCTGTCTTACTACTTCTAATTAGTAGTAGTAGTGTTAAAATACTTTTTTTTTCATAGTGATTATGGCACTAAGCCAATATTTTGGTTATGGTGTTTTTTCTTCTTTACATAAGTGGGATATGAACCTGCGCCGTGAAACCGTGACGAACGCCTTGCCACTCAAGGGTAATTGGGTCGAAATTCTTTACAGGGATCCTTACAAGTTGGCTGCATAAGTCCACTGTTTGACATTTGTACTTTCCATGATGCTTTTTGTATGTAATTGATACATACCTTTAGTCGCCTATTGCGACACTTACGGAATGGGTTTCTATTCTAAAGCCTAAACCACACGATTAATATAAGTAAGCAGTTTGAATGCATGCAGTAGTAAAGAATTATAATATAACGCCGCGCCAAAAGACTCATTAGTGACAGCTCAGCGAGTGGCAAGCTGCAAAGCCTGGAACACTAGCGTAAAATAGCCAGCCTTTCGGTTTTCTACAGGCTTCAATTTGATGCGCTTGCATTACACGACCTAATTCCACCGTCCCCCTTTTATAACCGAACAACGAGAAGAACTGCTGGGTTCCATCCCTACATGGTTGACATTCCACCATTTCGCACGAAGCGTTTCGCTCCTTCATTTATTATGCGTACAGCTAAGGAGTGGAATTCCGTACCGGCTTTTGTGTTTCCCGAGTGCTACATATCTTCAAGGCCAGAGTAAATACGCTATTTCTAGGCAACCGTGAGCCGTGAACCATCCTAGACCACTTCGTCGCTTAACACTACGTGAGATTGTGATCAAACGGAAGCATATTGAATGTAAAAACGACAAATTATATACACGATTATTACCCGACACCCTATTGACAAGACGTTCGTCTTAGGTCGACGTGAGGCGAAGTCACGAATCGCATTCATGTCGAAATAAAACACTATTTTTAAAATTGTTTTAGTTTTTTGCGAACCTTTTCTTTTTGCTGTAAGATAGCTTATTTTAATAGTTTTTAAAAAAAGCTCAACTATGGAATGTTCCTTTATTATAGCCATGATGTATTTGGTTAGTGTTCTTTATTTTCAACTCAATTTTTAGACATATACATTTCTTTTTATTGCACTTTCCGTTATTATGTTTAATCATTTATATTCATGCTTTTATTTTCGCGCACCACAATTTAAACGTAATAGAATTGTAGTACTTATTAAATGTATTTTAAATTTCGATGTAAATCAGTACCTTAGATTAACTAAAATATAAATCTTTTTATTGTGATATTGACACTTTTACGTGGATATTAAAAAAACCATGGATTGACATTTTAGAAATGGAAGAGACAAAATTACATCGTTAACCGTGACTTTCTTAATTGCATGATTATCAATTGTTAATAAATATTTACTCAGTAGAATGTATATATATGTTGCATAATAAATAATCGAAATATTGTCATCAGCAGAAGAAGAAATCGAAGGTCGAGAATGCAACGATACCACGACCTGGGGGATCCTCAAAATTAAATGTTGAGTCACGTTTTTATTAACATAATGTATTTTTTCGATTTACGTTCAGAAGTATTATACCATTCGTATTAGAAAATTTAGTTTTGACATTCGTTGTATATGCATGCACATTGGCACATCGTGTTTGTTTTTAACATTGCTTTAATTAGTTTTGAATGCTGCAATATCATTTTATGCTCCTTTTTGCTTCGTACAAGCTTATTAACAGCTTCTTTTTAGTACTATACAATTAACGTACTACTTAATGTACTTACTATCTGTAGATGTATTAAGAACGCAGGTAAAATTTTACAACTTTCACGGATATATCACACTATTGTGATCGGCGTATCGTATGTCAATAACGACCACCGTGGAGCAGTTGTCTGAGCGTTAGACTCAGAGAAGCACATGCCTTGGGTTCGATTCTCGGTGGGGACATCAAAAACAACTTTGTGAGACCTTCTCCAATTTGGTTAGGACATTGTAGGCTGAATCACCAGATTTTCTGAAAAGTACGATGAGTCCGTGCTTCGGAAGGCACGTTGAGCTGTTGGTGCCAGTTACTATATCTACGACAGGTATAGTAGTTATAGGAGCCATGTCAGAAAAATATGGCGTTTCAATAACTCTGACAAATAGGGTTTGTGAGGTGACAAGAAGGAGATCGTATGTCAATTTGTTTATGTCTTGAGATCGCAAGCGACAGAACGGCAGACGACAATGGTTGCTCGCTTAGTGCCACCCGTGGGACACATGTAGGAAACTCGCGGCGACTCCTGCGCAAGTGAGCAACACCATCCCTGGGCCATAGTCGCAGGCTCATTGAGGTGCAGTAAATTTCACACACATCTTTGAATTTCTTTTAAATAATGTGCAGGTTTCCTCACGATGATTTCCTTCACCGAACGTCAATCATACCAGATGGTTTATATCTCACAAAAACCGCCGTTGCATGAAGCAGATTTGCCATAACCGACTAGATCAGTCCTGCCTGATAATAATGTATACATTTGCTTCCACCTTAGTTCGCTCCAATGACGAACCTCATACAATCTGATGTATCTTCAGGTGCTTATTTACTGGATAATGTAACTCATTATCGTTAGGCTTCCGCTTACTTTACCATCCGATGTGATAAAGCCCAAGTGTAAGACCATGAATATAAAATACTACTTTATTCCTTTAGTTTCTCATAGCAAATTTTATTGAATTATATTTAATCATAAAATTCATTTTGATTTCAGTTCCCTGTCGATGCGTTCCACGGCCCAATAAAGGTGTTCGCTGGCTTCGACCATAGCTTCCTAATATTGAACTGCGAGAAACACGTCGATTTCCGACATCCGGACGCTTCTAAGCAGATCCTCACCCTCAACATGGCCAAGTTAACCACCTGCCAGATGTTCAAAGACGCTGATTCTGTTAATCAGGTATTGTTTATTTATTTTGCAAGCATTCGTCTGCGTAGACTTTGTGAAGCATCCGACCGGAACTATATTCTCGATCTGTATCAAAAGTAGCCTATCTTATTTTCCAGCCTTTCAACTATCCGTATATAAAAAATGTAGTCATTCCGACCCTCCTTTACGACAGGAAGGAAGACAAACAAACAAACTCTCTTTCATATTTATAGTATTGATATGGATGGATGAATTTTTCAACAAGACGTTTAATCATACAGTTTTTTCAAAGATGGTTCCGTTTTACGTAACTTTTGAACAACGTATTTCTAATATAATTTTTGCCAGGACCTAATGGCGTACCTAGAAACGGTGTTCGGCTCGCTGGCATGTGTCAACGGCTCGTTTCTTCTCCCAAATAACGGTCACTATGGATGCAACACTAAAGTACCGGGCGTTGACCTGAAGAAGGCAGAGGAAGCGTTCACGCTCATCAGCAGGTTCGAGAACACCTCCATTAAGGAACTGGTAAGTTATCCAGCCTATGAGTGAACTATGAAGGGAGGATTAAATTATCCAGAGCCGTAAATATCTTAGAAAGAGACTAAATGAATATAATAGAGGGAATGGTTGACAACGATTATCTAAGAACCACTGATAACCTCATTAGCTTTTGGGTGCGCACGCTTACCATCCATGAAGGTCAAATGCAAAACCAGTCATACATAAAAATCTACGGGGATCGCTAACCCGCCAGCCATGTGGGGAGATTTTTCAAAATAATGGATTTTTTTCAACACACGATAGTACGAGCTCGCCTCCGTGGCCTCCAATCCAAAGTTCGATCATCAGTGGGGGTACCTATAGGTATTCGGTTTGGTTGGTGGTAGTGCATTTTCTGTGTCCGCATGGTTGGCTACCATGCTACCCAGTTCTGCTGCCAAACAGCAGTGGCAATAACAGTGTAGTGTTACGGTAACGAAAGATAGCAGCGGCAGCGCCTCAGGTTGAGGCTTCTAGGTGGGCACGCTTACCATACAACGACCTTATCGTCACATTAACCTGTTTTCTGACAATGTTTTGTGTTTATTCGATTTTTCAGATATTCAGCCACCTAACAGAGAACATAATAAAGAAAATAAAGATGTCTCCCCCGGACGCGGAAGCATTAAGACTGTTCCTCATTCTGCCCTTGTATCACGAGATGCGGAACCCGAGGAGGCATCCTGAAATACAGGTACCAAATTACATCATGACTACCGTTTCGGTGTTAGCATAAGATCTATTTTCTTCTCATGGGTTTTATAGAGAATGTTTTCGCTGTGTGTCAGACAGAATCGACATCTTATGACGATCACACCTCCGACTTCCGTTTGTAGTGTGCATTGTAGATCCTTTAAAAATCTTGCGGTGATCTATAAGCCTCCTTATCTTTATCAGTTAAGTTTTGTAGTGACGAAATTCACGAAACAATATCCACGGGTGGTGTTTTTATTCTTAAATCGTTTGTTTATTATTTTCAGTAGCACTTTATGTCCTCTATAGGCTGCCATTTTGTATTCTTTGTGTCGCCATAATGACTATAACCCGCGGAAAAACCAAACGCCTCATTTATCAAAATTCGATGATCAGTTTAGGAAATATGAAGGTACACACATAGAAATGTTGCTAAAATCTTACCTCTCCTTTTGGCTTCGACGTAAAAATAGGTAACTATCAAAAATCTCCCTTCCTCTCTATTCCCAAAAACCCTAGGGGACTATTAGTAAATTCATCTCGAGACATATTGGTCTGTGATACAGGTAGTTCGGTAGTTTGGTCTAAATTGTCTAATCTTGGTCTATGTGACATACAATCAAAACCATGTTATCCATACAGGGTCCCTTCGCAGAAGCGTTCAACAAGCTGTCCCTACACCCGCAGAAGATTGTCACGATGTGGTGGGAATCGCAGACCCCTGAATACTTTGAGATGCTAGTGGACATATTCAAGAGTGTAATCGTTTATGAGCTGATGCAGCCCGTCGTCCGTGCGAATAAGGTAATATTTTAACGTCGATTTCACCAGAAATCTCTCAGTTTGGTTGGTGGTATGGCATTTCCTGCCCTCTTGGCTAGCTAACAAAGAGTGGCATGAAAAAGTACACTTATGCTTCTTTTTACAGTTTAGTGTTAATTTGCCATAATCCAAAATCCCAATATTTACTTTCTTATCATTTTCTTGGATCTAATTCTACTTATAATGACCATTATATAACACAAGACAGTTCAAACCATTTCTAATTTACTTACGATGTCTGTGAAAACGCTTCCGTAACACGGCTTCATAATGCCTGATTAAATTGGTGCTACTGACTACGGTTGAGTTGCACTAATACTGCGGCCTTATGATTATTTACGATATGCTTGAGGTGTATGAGACACATGAGAGTGGTAAGAGTGAGATAGTAGTGCAAGCATGTTCATATATGACAATATGTCACTCTCCTCCATAGATTAATGAACTTCACTCCGCTATAGATAAAATAAAATTTGGTATAAACCTGCGTCTATAAGTATATCCTGCTTTCCCACACATAATTGAGGTAATAAGCCGAGTAAAAAACGATTGCAACTTTTTATCAGTACCTCGATATCAAGAGGCCGTAAATATTGCACGTCGTTCTTTGGAAAGAAATAATCGGCTATTTTCGCACACAACCTATATGACGTTTGTCAATCTTGGTTCAAATGCGATAGAGTGCAGTCACGTCCAGATCAAAATATATAGAGAGAGTAGAAGTCAACAAGCGGCGCAAATATAGCATATATATATATATATATAGCAATATAGATATATATTTGTGCCGTTTGGTGTGGAGACATTGGGTCCCTGGGGTCCGGATATATATCGACTTGTGTCTTGTGTCACCGCCTGGTGGAGTCCACAGGTGATGGGAGAGCTGATGGCTACCTCCGACAAAGGATCAGCCTAGCTATCCAACGAGGAACGCCGCCAGCATCCTGGGCACTCTGTCCAACGGATCGGGGCTGGAGAGCGTATATATATACGTAGACTTAGGTTTAGTGTTTAAATTTAAGCAGGTAGTAATTTGTAATTAATTATTCATTGTCATTTTTAATAAATAAACCATTGGAAACCCATGTATCATGGAAATCATACTACATTTCTGATTCATGTTTTAAATGCTCAATTACAGAGACTGTACTTTACGCATAGCGTTATAGAAATATTGAATACACTGACGACGTTAAACAGATTGAACTTCTCGAATCCTAAGAAACCCAAGATCCCAGCGGAATGTTTCTACATTGAAGACCTCTGTAACCACGTGGACATAGCCGCTGATTATATCAACTGGCTTTCTGATCAAGATGTAAGTGGTCATTGAGTTTTATTAATGTTTCTACATAATGTAGGTGAAGTACAGTTAGATTCAATCCAGTATAATTACACGTAAATAAGCACAGAAACTTTTCCAGACTGTAGACACCGGCCTTGGTGGTGTCAGGCTAAGTATTTATTGCTTTATACATTATACATTGAAGGGTAAAAGTGTTGTGGAGTTATGTTTGAGATGTTTATATGACATATCAATTATCATGTGATCGTTTGTTCACGTTGCATTGGAACGAACCATAGGTGGTTGCTATTGGCAGCTTTGTAACTTTGAACCGCCTCCGTGACCTATTGGCTACACATCATTGTCATCATGGAAACGTCCACTGCTGGACATAGGCCTAGACCTTTGCCAGGTCGTCGGTACATCCAATAGAGGGACGGCCCGGTATACGTTTTTCGGACAATGTGCCCTGTTTATTGCCACTTCAGCTCAGTAACTCGTCGAGCTATGTCGGTGACCTTAGTTCAACAATGCGTAGGGCACGGTTACGTTTCAAGTGCGGGGAATCCCGCGAATCACGAAACAACGCTATTTTTTTGTCGTAGGGCATTGTTCTATGCCGCCAAACAGGCATGCACTGTTGTGTTCCGGTAATGAAAAGTGACACAGACACCGCCTCGTCAACACCGTAAAACTTAAGTTTTGTGGATGAGCATGCACACAAAAGCCTTTCTACCTAAAAATTAGGACAGATGAAGGCCAAGTGCAAAACCTATTATTCATTGAAAATACGAACAGAACAGAGAACTAGAAGTTAAGTTATTGCAGGTCATTATTAACCTCAGGTCATATTATTTAAAATGCTAAAATGAGTTTGATTGTTGATATCGTAACTGCTCCTTCATTTGTAATCAAAAGTTAATAAAAAATATATTTTAAGTAAGTTTAAAAAACCCGGTTAAGTGCGAGTGGTTCCATACAGAATATGAATAAATTAACATACTGAAAATCCAAATAAAGGCAAGATAGTATGTACCCAACAATGCTTTTACGAAAATGGAAGTCCGATTTAAAAACAAACTTTACTTTGCTCAATTCCATACCCTGTGTATGTCTTTCTGTAGAGGAACTTTTATGTAGAGGAACCTCCTATATTTTTTAATTTATGTTTATTTTTTGTTATAGTGGCACAGATATATACTGTGAAAATTTCAACTGATTTTATGATTTTGTAGATCTTGACGCTTTAATGGCGCAACAAATCGTAATAAAATTTGTCAAGAAACCGCTGTTTTGAACAGGAAAACTAAACATCTTAATTGCTTCTTTCAGTCGAGTCAACCACACTTGTGCAACTACGCTTTCCTCTTCGACGTGACGTGCAAATCTCTTTTATTAAAAATAGACCAGCAGATACAAATGCAGATGGCAGTGAGTCGGGCGGCCACACAGATATTCACGAGGCTGTTCTTAGACCCCACTTACGAGTACCACAGGGACCAGTTCCTCAATCTCTCCGTCTCTAGGAACCATATTGTGAGAGACACAATGACGCAGATCAGCAACCATGATACCTCCCAGCTTAAGAAACCGCTCAGGGTAAGTTACAATTGAGTACTTGACACCAAATTAGATTGGGGTTTAATTGTATTTGATACCGTAACTGACATTAAAAAGCAAGCACCTCAATATATAAATACGTAATAATTTTCTTTTTTTATTTGGATTTTGCAAGAATTTAAAATCACAAAACTTTAGATTTAATTTTTTCATTGCATTTTGAACGTTTTCACAACAAGCTTCATACATTTAACCCTCCAATACCAGTATGTGACGTCACAAAACGAGCCCGATTTATACGGAGTGTTTTATCACCGCGTGCCAAGAATTATTTTTGGGTCGGGCTGTGTTAAAAACTATACGTCGTATGGATTTTTTAAAAGGTCCTTTTATCTTTTTACATGGGCTGTCGAATTAGTTTTTATTTTGATAAGTATCCAATCGATTTATGCTATTGATGCCTAGACGTCTGACAGTAGTTCATTTCATTCATAGTTTTCATTAAATTGCTAAATAACGATGACCATTGTAATACGCGTTCTAGAATGGTTAATTCTCTGCAGTACTTTTCCTACGACACAAAAGTCTTGATAAACCTCCTCACTTTATCTTCTCTAATCAGCAATAGAGTTGATGATCTTCTGACCGACTGAACAAATTTTCACCAAGTGGCTGAGAACCATCCCTTTATAGGCAGTATTTTAAAAATAAACTGCATTGAAATCAGTCCACCTGTTTGAACGAGCGCTATGATTACTTACGGATACAGATGTCATCGTATTTGCGTATTTAACAGCTTATTTCGGTCACCAATACGCCTGCCACGCTGCGCTGCTAAATTGTGGCAAATCCCTCAATGAAAGTCCGACGTAGCGATCTATCAAGGCAGACAGACAAAAAACCATACGTTTCGAAGTAATGGCAAGCATAGTTTATATTCGGCCACATATATAACTTGAGATATATCCAATGTGAAGCGTCGGTGGCGCAGTGAATAAGGCGCGGACTCCCAACCTAAGGGTTCCGGGTTCGAATCCAGACGTGTACCTATGAGTTTTTTTTCTTCAATTCAAGTACATTATCCGATTGCTTCACGGTGAAGGAAAACATCGCTAGGAAACCTGAATGTCTTGAACAGGCATGTGAAGCCCGCTAATCCGCACTGGGCCCGCGTGGTGGACTACGGCCCATACACTCTCTGTATGAGAGTAGACCTGAGCCCTTGCAGTGGGGACGTATATAGACTGTTGCTGATGATGATATCCAATGTAGTCTTTACGGTTTCAATGCAATATTTATCATACACGTTGTACTACAAGTCTTTACATCTGTCTATCTGTAGGTGGAATTCGTCGGAGAAGAAGCTGAAGACGCGGGTGGTGTAAAGAAAGAGTTCTTCTTGTTGCTTCTGAAGGAGATCTTCGACCCCATGTACGGCATGTTCAAACAGTCCGAGGAAACTAACATGATCTGGTTCTCCAACCATCCGTTCGAAGATGACGTCATGTATTATTTGATTGGTGAGTCTACTGTTATTCTGTAATGCCAGTAAGTATACTTTTATCTATAGGTTTGCACACCTGATGGCAAATGACGATACGACTTCGGTAACAGGCTATAGCTACTAGCCAGGCGGTCAAAAGAAATGTCGTCTACCACCAACAAAAATGTGTTCTTTTATTTGTTTTAGTTAGTAAAATCGATGTTTAACGCGATGTAATCGGGATTCCATAGCGCAATGATTAGTAACGGAAAAAATAATTATAGGTCAACTACTTAATCTCAATCAATCTCACATATTATATATGAATATCTGGGCGACTGAGCTCCTAGTTCTTTAAAAACAAACAAAAGCTTTATTTCTGCCCCTGGTTAGCCATAAAGAGTGGAACAATTTGCCACTGAAATAATAATAATTACAAACTTGAATGAAATGTGTGAACCACTCGGCTAAAGTGATTATGTTTGACAGTGTGAAATTTCCCATCATATTTTGCGTCGAATAATGCGAAGGAAAAAACGCATGAAAACTCGAAAACGCGCATTTTCCCAGACATGATACTAATCTTGATCGATTTTTCGCCCCCGAATATCCCCAAATACAAAATTTCAGCGAAATCGCTGGAGCCGTAAGACATTGTGTGACATTATTTGATGTGGAATGTTGTTTATGCCATTTGTTCCCCCAGGTGCGATATACGGGCTAGCTATCTACAACTCGATTATAATCTACGTGCCGTTTCCCCTCGTTCTCTACAAGAAGCTGCTGGGCGAGTCCGTTAACTTGGACGATCTCTCGGATCTCTACCCGACTCTAGCGAACAGTTTGAAAAGTCTGCTCGAATACCCGGATGAAGACGTTGAAGAGGTAACTTGCAACTGTTATATAAATATCTCAAGTACATGAGGGCCAAAAATAACAATACCTTTTTAAAAATCATAAACCGCATAGGCTAAGTTTGACAGATTTCATTAGACATGTTATCGATTCTCTGACCTAGGTAAAGACACCACCAGTCTACGATAAGTCGTCAGATTTATGACTGATTTGTGTTTGACAGCTGTCATTCGAAATCAACTATCATCGAGTCCTCTTACCATGATAAATACACCACCAGTCTACGATATGTCGTTTAGATGTATGTCTGATTTATGTTTGACAGCTGTCATTCGAAACCAACTTCTCATCGAGTCCTCTTACCATGATAAGGACACCACTAGTCTACGGTCAGTCGTTTACAAGTATGGCTGATTTAAGTTTGACAGCTGTCACGATAACAACTGGGCTGGTACCATGAAAAACGACCGATCGAAATAAATTAAAAAATTTCGGATTCATATTTAAATTTGCACCCAATTCTTAAGCAATCCGAAACAGAAACGAAACAAAGTTCGTGTTACGGGCCCTGATGCGAGCCGCCCGCGTAAATAACTCGCGCGGATTATTTGGATAGTTAAGACATGGGCGAGCAGGATGATATTTAAAGTTACTTTATTTCAGGTATTCAGCCTGTGCTTCGCTGTGAACACGGTGGTGTTCGACGAGATCCAAGTCCACCCGCTGAAGGAGGACGGGGAGAACGTGCCGGTGACGCATGACAACAAGCGAGAGTACGTGGAGCTGTACGTCGACTTCCTGCTGAACAAGTCCGTGGAGAACCAGTTCAAAGCATTCAACCAGGGGTTCCAAAAGGTAAGCGACACCATGATTTATACCTTAACCACATAATTAATATAGTACAGTCGAGTAAAAAAATATGTATCCACTTTTGTACCATGTCACAACTGTAATTTCCCTCAACACACAGCATAGACACAAGAAAGGATGAATGTGACATGGTACAAAAGTTGATACATATTTTTTTACTCGAGTGTTCTACGTACAGAACGGACGTTCACCGCCTCCCGCTGATCCGTAATTCCTCACCTCTCCCCACAATAATTACCCCGCTCAAGGGTCTAATACGGCGCGAATCAACTCACACATGCGCCGTCATCCGTTCGATGTACGGGAATAGGAACCGATATCACGAAATATGTTTGAAGTGCCTATGCCATTTGTGCAATGTTTTTCTCGTTGCAGGTGTGCGGGGGTAGGATAATAAAGCTGTTCAGATCTCATGAGCTGATGTCCGTCGTGATGGGGAACGAGGAATACGACTGGGAGGTGTTCGAGACAAATTGCGAATACAAGAATGGCTACGCGCAGTCGGACAAAGAAGTCAGGTATATAATGCTTTGTTTATGAGACGAACATTTGTCTACTCCAGTATAATTGATAATAATAACTTTATATAAATTTGTTGTTTCAGATGGTTCTGGGAGGTCTTCCACGAATTGACACTGGAAGACAAGAAGAAGTTCCTATTGTTCCTCACTGGTAGTGACAGGGTGCCCATTCAAGGAATGAGAGATATTAAAGTAAGTGGTTTATTTCTTAAAACTTTACAGAAATTGACTTGACAATTTTATTTTTCATAGTAAATATCGAGACAAGCTTTTTACTGCTAACTTAGTCGTGGACACGGAAATGCTTTTATGGGGTCGATAAAAGCTTCATATAATTATTTCTTTTACTATAATCTTTTAAAATAGGATAGCTGGCTTTGTGCAGAAATTATCTAAAAATCGGACATCGGGTTATAGTGTCGCGAATTTAGTATCATTAATATACAACTTCACAGTAAATAACAATTTTAATTTTTGCACACTATTTCTGATTATTGTTGTTCAAAACGCCATCTAGGGACCATTAGCTACGTAACGGCTATTGTAGATGGCAATAAAGTTGTTCGTTGATGATATTCATTTCACGACACTATAATTCCATTTCTTGTTGGAACGAAGTTCCTTATTTTTAGGTAATTACTTATCAAAGCCAGCTATTCTATTTTAAAATATTATGGCCAAAGAGTATGTAAGTATTAAGAGACGGGACTCCATACAGCGAACATAGACTACCAAATCTCAAACGGGGCAAAATCAACATCCATTCTCTACCATACATAACATAGGGACAGTGGCGCCAACAATGCGCTAGTAGCGCCTTTGATGCTTTGCCATGTTTCATAAATTTGTCTTGAAATAATTTGGAACTAAGTTGCACTGATTATGGCAACAGAAATTTAGTACGGAAGAATTCCGTTAAAAATCGCTTATTAATGTGGGCCTTTCTGTCTTTCGTAGATAAGAATACAACCAGTTGCCGACGAGAGATATTTTCCGGTGGCTCACACATGCTTCAATCTGCTAGACTTACCGCGTTACAAAACTAAAGAACGCCTCAAATACTACCTCACGCAAGCTATACAACAGACTCAAGGATTCTCCCTAGTGTGAAACACGTTATAATGTTAGGTTTTAGTAATTTTGGAAAGGTACGTATGTGGCGGCAAGGTATTAGGACTCATTACGAAAAGAGATATTGCCGGTACAGAAACGTACGTTATCTTTAATGCTGATTAAATATTTTTATGCTACTTTAATTGCTCAATTCAAACACTTCATTAAGTTACCGTTACCGTCTACTAAAGGGCCCATTAAACTGACGATAAGTCCGCGTCGTGACGTCAACCACTCACATTTTAGGTAAGGATATCAAATACGAATGTGTATGGTATCAAAATGTATAGAAACACGATGTCTCTTCAAATGGTTGTGTGAGGACGAACGCGGTACACGAGGTAGGAAGGGAGAGGGGGGAATGCACGTAGGCCTCATTCCACCCGAGCGCTTAGTTGACTAGGTCAGGTATTAAAACAAAGCACTCTTACAGTACTCGCACGCTATGTTTGCCCCTATGAATTTAGCTCTCCGCAATTTCAAACATGTACAGACGGAATGTGTGTGTATTATTTTCGATAATAACTATCCTTAGATGACATAAAACACTAGGACATTTCTTTCCACCCGCTAACTTGCCTTGCCTCCTATTTATACGTTAAGAATTGATACTTCGCGGTCTTTTGTGGCTAACTTCAGAGGGGTAAACATAGTTAGCGAGTACTATATTTTTCAGTAAGGTGCGTTCATAAACACCTATTTCAAAATAATGTTGTAAGGATTATTTTTAATGAACGTTTCCGTAACTTAGCTAGACATAGCCTTTTTGAACGATTGTCCTAACCTATTTGAGATTGTACTGTGTTTTTTGTTTCATTTATTGTTGATTTCTTGTCGATGTAGGCTGGACTGGACGTATTCACGTTTAGTTCACGCTAATGTGTATTTTTATAGGAAATTTGTGCCCGGAATGCACGTCACTCAGTATGCTAAAGCTATGTGCATTTTATGACAATATGTTGTGTGTAATAAATGTGGCTGTGAGATGTGAATAGTATACTTTTAGAACTGTAAATAATTGCTCTGGCCATAGCTTTCGCTTTCTGTGTGGCTACGATCCGAAATAGGTAAAACAATATTTTAAAAGAGTATTTTTTTTCTTAATTTTCGCGGTTTTCATGTATTAGTAACATCTCTTTTTCCGTCAGCACTGTCCTTAATGCAACGTATCCTCTTAATTCAGATTTTGAATGCATTTGCCGCCACTTGTACGTTGATGTTGCTTGGCGAAAGTCATATGTTGAAGCAATTGTTGAAGTATCTAACAGTTTTGCTGAATTTGAAAAAAATATATATACGGAAAACTAATAAGAGATCTGAATATACATTTTTACATCAGCATTTCGCATTTTATTTTTGTTTGGTAGGGTATTTTTATAACGCTATATAATAATGAAAACAGTTTAGGAAAAAAGAAATTGAATTTTTGAAGCTTGCAAGAAAAAACATCACAAGTCTGCTGAATGAAAAGTTTTTGATATACGAGTTTTTCATTTGAGTATAAACGAGAAATACGAGTAATAATAATGTATTATTCAGCTCTAGCTCTCAGAAACTATACACGTATCAGAGGTTTAAAACCGTAAATGTGCTTCTCGTTTTTGTTCGTTTCTGAATTGATCAATAATCATGCAAAAATCGTGAATTTCTGTGAAATGGTACTTCGCTAAAAGGCATACATAACATATGACTTTCGCCTAACTTTTAAAAGGTAAAATAGTTTATCATGTTTGCATAAACAATGCTTATACCGACAACGAGTGAGAACTTAAATTATAAACACTACACACTGTCAATGACGTCGCACTCGCTTATTCTTGTGTTGAAATGAAAATTGGAACTTTAAAACAATAAAACTCTCCTAGGCCGATTTGGTTGAGAGTCTTTTAAACATTGGAATTCAGTTTTCAGTTCAGATAATTTTGAACTGATAGCGGAAGCAGAATATATGACCTATATATTTGCTTAGGTATAGAGGTACACACGGTAACTATTTTGAGTAGAAATTAAAGGCGCGGTTATAAAATAGATATTCAATGCTCAGATTTGGCATTCAAATATGTTTGCGTTTTGGTTAGATTTTACGTTCGTTAATTCTATAATATCTGTTTTTGTGTGCAGTCATCAACTCGAACGAAATCTGCCTTTTAACGTCTGTATCAATAAAAGATAAAGCCAGTGTCCCTTTAACTATCACGCTTCTATCAAATGGTCTGTAACTTCACCACCAGGTGAGACGAATACTCATTACTGCAAGCTTGTTGTTAGTGTAATAATCATCTATTCACTAATCATCATCATCAGCCGGGAAACGTCAACTGCTGGACATAGGCCATGGTATGCCACATTGAACGGCCCCGAGCCATTTGCATCCAGGGACTTCCCGTGACTTTAACCAGGTCTTAGGTCCATCTAGTAGACTAGTCTTCCCGGTACGTGGTCACCACTCGATAACCTTTACTCCCCACCGGTTATTGGTTCTTCGAGCGATGTGGCCTGCCCGTTTCACTTCAGCTCACTGACTCGTTTAGGTATGTCGATGACCTTAATTCGTCTACGGATTTTCTCATTCCGGATTTTATCGCTTAGATAAATTCCGAGCATAGCTCGTTCCATGCTCGCTGAGTGACTTTGAGCTTGTTTATTCGGCCCACAGTAAAGAACCAAGTTTCGGTTCCCTATGCCATCACTGGCAACACGCAGTGATTAAAGACTTTTTTTTAGACAATGATACACTATTCACTAATAAATCGTTTCAAAGACACACGATAGACACATTTTAAAATAATTTAAGATTTTGGCTAATTTATGCTACTATCAACTGCCAATATAGGTTTGCAGCGCTAGAATGGAAGTAGCTATTGTTGTAAAATAATTAGGTTTAGTTAGATATAAAGTTGAATATAGAATCATTGATGATGTGAGATTAGTTCGGAATCGAATTCGTTGCGTTGTTGACTCCTGGACGGCCAGAAATTCTAAGCAAATGCATTGTTTATACATATAAAAATATTACAGAGCCAATCTTAACAAAAATAAAATTGTAAAATTTAGGTTGCCTATCCCTAACGAGAGATTTCTCCCGGCACTCACTCTGGAACTTTCAAAAATAATAAACTGAAAGTAGACATACATACATGTACATAACAAAAATATTACAGAAGAAGATAATGTATATAGAAAAAAGCAAAACAATAAAAACACGATTTACATAATATATAAATGATAAATAAATATGTACATAGATATAATCTGCCTATTATTTAAATGAGAATTGCCACAGAAGTTAGCTTCCTAATTTCTAGTCTGTTTTAATTATCCGATAGTTTTCTTAATGAACAAATTCTTTAATTCAGCTATGTTCATCTCTTCATCTGCTAAGAATATTTGGCCGATATCCATACTAATATTTTAAATGCGACAGTGATTTTGTTTGTCGTTCCTTCGCATCGCAACGGAGGATCGGAATGACTTGATTTTGTACAGGGATAGTTGAAGGGCAAAGGCTACTTTTAGCAAACGAGTAAGTAGATCCCGCGGGATACTTTCCGAAGTCTACGCGAATGAAGTCGCGGGTAAAAGTTAGTTAACTTATAAGTTGAATTGTGGTTTGTATCGCTTACTGATCGCTTTATTTAGCGATAGTATGCCACCTGCCACACAGCGGAAAATATTCATCAAATTTTTAATTCGTTCCAAAATGTAGTTAAACAAAACTGATAAATACATATAAAATTAACCACCAGTCATTTTTTGTTTCGGAATAGAATGTAATAGTTAAAATTATTGTCGAAAATTGTAAATATGAACCATAATCTCTTGAAAGTAATATACATACCTATCGATTTAGTAAATATTACTCGTCCATCGAAACAACTTTTTGAAGTTGGTTTTACAATAAAATGAATGCAGTTATTTGATAACATCTGTCAGTGCCTTATAAGTTTTTGAAATAAAGATTTGTTGAAATATTTTGTATGATATTGTTGATACATTTTATCTATTGTTATATAATTTTGTTGCTAGCGCGGAATGTTTTCATAAATCGTAAATAATATGAATAATTGAAGACTTGTTGCATTTATTCGATATTTCAAGGCTACAGGGTAGCCGATAAAATGGTTTGATTTAGTGTACAGTAATAAAATACTAACTGTATTAACGGTAATCATGTTTTAAATGCTAAAGGTTACACTGTTTAAAAACAGTAGATCTAAATCGAATTCGTTAGTTTGAAATACGTATGTTTGTCATTATTTTCCTTGCTTTTATAATACAATCAGGTCATATTTAAGGAGAATTCACTGCGAGTAATCTAAATGAAACTTGTACGCACGTTAGCGAGTCAAAAACATCATTTCTAGAAGTAAGAGATATATCACCATTTTTTTATAGTTTTATGAGTATTTACTCGCAGTGAGTAAAATGTCAACCTTATAAAAAAAACTTAGTTATATTTAAAAATAAAATGTTTATGGTTTGTCCTTTGCATTAGGTATTGTTACAAATTAACGTGTAACACATTGAACTCTCACTTTAAGATGCACAATCATCTACGAAGAAATAAAAACAATCAAGTGAAACACTTTTAAGATCTTATAATGTGTAATTAATTTTCAAATGTTATTAAAATTGTAATAAATAGTTCCAAATGGAGTCTTAAATCAATACATCTAGTAGCCGTTTCACAAAAATTTCCAAAGGTAGGCGATTATAGCTGGTTCAATATTTGTTGTTCCATCTTTATTGATTTTTGGCCCATTTATTAGTGTGAAATTATTGTTTATTTTAATATGCTTATTTAATATAAATCGTTTCGGGTAACTCCCTCAGAAATAAACTTTCTTTTACAGAAATTTGAATTCGGTATCAATTTCACAAATGTAAAGTTGACAGGTATCGTAGAATAGCTAGATAGCTTTTATTTTTTGACAGCATTTACATATGTGCACCTCAATCTAGTTATAACGGTGTGTTTTATACACAGATATATGTATCATAATAATTACATGGTATTTTCGTACTGAACATTTTAGGTTGTTTCATTTATTATATATATAATAAATATATCATGTTAACTATCGGCTTTTGAGTACTAAGCAAACAGAAGCACAGCATACAGTCAATATTAATTTTTCTTGCACCAAGCACTTCCCTTTAACCATCATATGCACATCTAAAGAATGAATCGTACCAGCTTCCAAGTTTCTAGAAACACTGCATTTTGAAGTGAGGATAGTATCCTGCCCTTCAACACTTGCCTTGTAATTTCTATGAGGAGGAAATAAAAATATATTTGCTTTTTCAAGTCTTTATTTCATTTAAAATATATTACAGTAATGATATATCAGATCAATAAGGATAACATTGTATATACAAAATATTTTGTTTAATCTCTTCATGACTAGGTTGGTTCACATTAAGCCAATATGCAGGTTACATTTATCATGTACTTTACGTTAATAACTTTGGCGAAAGCGTTTGTGTTACAATATTTTTACCGGTCTGCCATTCCCTTACAGTACATGAAATTTTTACTTTACTGGTTACCTGCCAGGCAAGTCAGCACCTTCAAGGTGACCTATCACCTTCAAGGCGACTTATCACCTTCAAGTCTGTGCCTTTTAACAGAGCGTCTGACTTCCTTGTAGGCGACTAACAGACAATTAATTTTTTGGGGAATGACAAATAAGAATCAATAAAAGCGTTATTTACAATTTTATATTAAAAAGCCTCGTAATATTATCGCAAACATTCGCAATTTATAAAGCCGCACGTTTACATCGAAGTGTGTCGTCGTAAATGAATTTTAATGAAAACATGAATTAATTTGAAAGCGCGTGGTTACTGGTATTTTTATGTAGTTTTTTGATTTAATATTAATGTAACTTATGAACTAGTTAATGTTAAATAATAAATTATATCTACATTTAAATATCGATTACGATAATCATCCCGTACTGTACTTGTACATGCTTAAAAACTTTAACACCTAAAGTCAACACAAGTACTTCTTCGAAGTTCTACCCTGAGACTTCGGAACCAATCGTGTTAAATAACTGTGAGATATAAAAATCATGAAGATGAGACACTATTCCTGTTCGCAATTTTAATGCTTTACCCCTATCAGAATAAAAATGAGACATCCTTCATTAAAATTGCCAATCGAAATTGTTTATGAAATGATTTTCACGAATGATTGTAGAGTCACTTCCACATTGCATGTCATAGAACTTCGACTGACATAATATTCGTATGAAAACAGTGTTAATGGTATTTATGGGATTCGACCTATAGGATAATGTAACGATGCGATGCAATTATTACAAAGTCGACTTTGAAGAGCTGGAGTCCAACTTTGACTTACAAGTCAAATAATTATGTCGAAAATACTGTTTGTTTAAGTTACAGTTTGATTTTTTCCTACATCATTCTCGATTCAAAGGTTTCAACCAGAATACTTGTCCCCAGGATCTTTTCACAATGTGAAAGCAAGTGTATTAGTTAGTAACCCCTAATTAGTAAGTCTAGTAAGAAGATCGTCCCGAAAGGTCATCGTAGTGCTGTGTTCCAGGTGGTGCGCGGTATCCAGGGTAGTTGTTGGTTAAAGCATGTTGCGCGAAGAAAGTTGAGTAGTCCTTTTTGACCTGCAAAATATATTCCAGTATGTACTTGATAAAATTATCACCAAAAACTTTAGGACATTCAGTTGTTATCTACTCTATGAAGTATCGTTTAGCGCAAAATTGATTTTGTACACATTGAAGTACATAATACTATGTGGTCGACTCTGACTATTGTCATTTAAATGACACGTTCCGCGAATGGAGCCAAGGCCTGGTCTTGTACACTTATAATTTTAAAAGGCTATTATCAAAATAAAAGTGATTTAGTTACGATTTTTGTCTATTTTGGTTTAGTTTATTTATACAAAAATATAATAAACGCACGGAACACGTAAGACCTAACGTTGAAAACAAAAATGGCGTCAATAAAATTTGACGTTGTCACTTAGTACAAAAAGAATGAGAGGCAAAAATGTAATTCTAGTATTTTTCTATACATATTTAGGTTATTACTTGATTTGTAAAATAGCGTACAAGCGCAGGCCGATTTTGAAACATCTCTTTTAAAACTCGGGTTAAACAAAAAGTTAAGCACAACTTGTATGATATATTATATTTCCGACTTAGTATTTAGTGTAAAAACTTTACATATCAAAAGACTGTGAGCCCTAAAACAAAGATTGGATGGAGATGTTGTGACAAATATTTAGGAGATAATAAATCATGTATATTATGTGATTAGAAAATTGATCAATTTGAACTTTCGAAATTGTTTTATACCTTTTTGTATATCTAAAACAACATCCATGCACCTAATCCCGCCGCTCTACAGCGCTGAAGCTAAAGAGAGTGAAAGAAATGAATGTCAGTGTGTGTAACATGAGAACGATTTAGTGAATTACGTGATTCGTGATTCGTGATTCAGGAAAAGTACAGCGAAGCCTAAACGCGAGTTAGGTGGCCGCTACTTTATACTAAGTCCTTCCACCAAGTGCGAAATTAGAAGAGCTGGAAAATTTATCACACGGCGTAACTTACAAAGGCGTTAAAGTCCAGCATTGGGACTTAGTTGAACGACTCCTAGGCCTCGTTCATGGCAACGAGTTCGGCAAGCGTATATTGGCGCAGCTAGAACAGACAACGTCCCGTTCAACACAACAGTGCGTTGTTAATTTTGTAGCGTTTTAGATATTCCAGGTGTTATAGTTCATTTTCAGTGTTATGACTTGTTTCTAGATGTTATGATTCATTTCCAGGTGTTATGTCTCGTTCACACTCGTTTCTCGATGTTATGACTCATTGAAAAGGTGTTATCTTATTTGTCGAATTTAAAAAAGTTAAATCCTTGATCATAGACAAATCAGAGATGGACATATACACCAATATACACCTTAAGTTTTTTGGTCATTTACGACCGTCCGTTTAAAGTTTTTTTTATGAATGATGCTTTATTGTGAAATAAAATTGAACATTTATTTACAGTTGTGAGTGAATTCAGAAATTCTGATGTACAGCATGCACTGGTTAGGTCTTTGATTTAGCAGTAGTGTTTATAAGCTTCACACAGCTTCAGGTTTAGTGTTAACCCATAATTTATTTAACAATCAATAACATAAGATATTACGCCAATTTTGATACACATCAACAGCGTATATATGTACATATATCCCCACTGCAGGGGCTCAGGCCTACTCTACTACAGAGAGTACCACGCGGGCCCAGTGCGGGTACTTCACACACACACCTTTGAATTTCTTCTCAGGAGTGTGCAGGTTTCCTCACAATGTTTTTCTTCACCGAAAAGCCAACGGTAACGATTTTTATCATTCGTACATAAATTCTAAATAACAAATTGGAACTTATTGGGACGAGCCAGGATTGAACCCAGAACTCAATTGTTCAAGAACTGACGCTCTACCTAAGCTACCATCGCTTTTTTGACAATGTTACAGAACATAATACGAGTAGAAATCAATATTTGACTGAACATGAGGGAACCATCTTGTGGTTAACACATGATCTCAAATGGCAACAGTGGCATTTCTCACTAAATTTGGTGTGCTTTATTAATTCAAACAAAAACAATATGACTTTTGGCTATGTCCTAATTTCCTGTCTCTTATTATATAAATTTTTGGACTTTAGATACTTGGTGTGTATATATTTCGTCAATCACGGCAACGATAAAACTACAAATATTACCTACGAAATATTTCTAAAAGCGATATTTTGTCTTCGCTTCTTATTTGAACAGCTAGTTCAAGGGCTCTTCTACAAATGAAATAAATAAGTACTGCATGAGCCAGCAACGCCCAAATTAACACTTGCTATAAACTGGAAAAATTAATGAATTTGTTTATGTTGGAAAATATCGGACACTGCTGAACATATTTTGAAAATGTTTTCACTATTAGATATGATATCTAGTAACTTTATGTAATATAATTATTACGTGTTTTTGTGACACTCTTGCCCCTGGTAACGAATGAGACAAATTCCCAGGCAAGTGGCACCATACTCAAACACATCCCTCTCAGGTAAGATTGCAGTCCAACCCAAGCATATCTACAAAAATGAATTTGCTTATTGAACGTTTTGTGTATTTGACAATGTGCGCGTAGATCAATTTCTCATTCTCATCTCAGGGTAGGTACGTAATTTGAAATAGTGAATGTAAATAGTTTAATGACCTCTGTAGTGTGTTCTGCGTTATATGATATGGTCTTACATCTCCTACCTTGCGCGGCCTGCAGGCTGGTCCCTTGGCGAGCTGCCTCCTGGCCTCGTTCTCGGCAGCGACCGCTTCCCTGACCGCCTGCGGTGGCCACTTCTGGTCCCCACGCATGTTCACGCCTCCTGGTGAACATACTTTATTTGAAGTATACGTAACGCCGACATCGGTCACAGATACTCGTATGTATGTTACTCTGCTAAATGTTGCTACATTTTAACCTTCTCTGTCCATGGCCTAATGGCTACACGCTGGGACTTACAATCCGGAATTTTGGTTTCGTTAGGCGCACGGACATACAGACAGCGAAAACTCAAGTAATACAGTTTGCATCCTGTGGATCCCTAAAACCAGCAACTTTTAGCCACTATCACTACTATTATACAAAAATAGATTTCGTTATCAGTAATTCATCATGGTATGCGCTTCCCTCATACCCCCACGTGGGATTTAAAATGAGGGGGTAGATTAGTATAAATATATGTGAATATTATATTTACGGATTGTAGTAATCTACGCCCGATCACAATCGCTGATCCTAGTTAGGCGGAAGTACCCTACCTACCCTACGTGTACGACATAAGCCCATATCAAGAGAGGGTTGTTTGCGGATGAAAATGAATAATGGTATCCCTTGGTGTGTTCGTCCATAACTTAAAGTAGGCTTTTATAATCGCATTTTGACACAATTCCGGTATTAAATATAATCACATACACTTGCAGGATTTCCAACGAATAAATAAATATAGATAGATAACAAACATACACACAAATAATACATGGTCATCACGTATTAAACTGCCTGCCATGAGTGTCTCCCCTAGCAGCAAAAAGTGGAAAAATTCCGGTTTTCCCTACCAGTAGGGATAAATCAGTAGGGATATGGTATGGTAGAGGACTAGGGGATGACGATTAGGAGCGACATCCGGTCGAGTGCGTGTCGGAAACGCGGTCCGAAGGTTGCGTACAGAATATAAACAATTAACAAACTGAAAATCTTAAATAATAGGGGTAAACAATACTCTAACGAAAATGTAACTAACTAAATTTTGCAGTTGGAAAATTTTTTTCACTAGAAAAGTTTAAAACATCTAAATTAAATTAAAATCCAAGGGTTTGTTCTCGTAGACCTGAATACTTGATATTAATTTAAGCTTGATACCTTCACGCATTCTTGAGAAAAAATGTTTGGATAAACATACATACGGGTTTGTTTTTCCCTTTTGAGTTAAAAATGCTACATTTTGGTTTTGTGTCTTGGTCTCCATGTGCGTGTTTCGAACCGGTTAATATAATTTAACCATGCTTACCTACCAAATGTTACATGGATTTGAGACTCACTGTATTGCGTCTACATTCAAAAGCCGAGTTAAGCTTTCACATTCTTCCGCCCTGTTATAAAGAAACCTCTTTACATAATCTTATATGACTCAGGTGGGATATGAAAGGTTTTACGTGTTTCCAGATACTTTTCTTAAGTGACAATGCGTCGGACTAACATAAAGAAGCAATTTAAAAACTATAAATGCAACCTGGTGGCAGAATTACCTGTCTGCAACAAGTCTGCAAAGTATTTTATGTGGTCTGGTGAATCAAACAGTCGCACCTGTTTTTCTCGTGAAAAATGTGTGAGATTAGGTAAAATAGCGAAGGCGTATATTATCTTTGTTTACGATAGTATTTATTAAATAATAACTTTGATGCTTTCATTTTTAGGACTATTTTCTACCGTAGACCTTTTTATATGGTTGTCGTATTGTTACTAGAGGCACGATGTCTAAATATACCACTAACGGTCCGTACTACACAAAGGCAGACCTTAACTTATACTCGACCATAAAAACGATACCAGTTGAGCGATGTGTTAATATTCATAAATGAAACTTATTTATGAACTATAAACATTCACTTTACATTGTAGGCATACTTCCAAAGTAGTATCAGTTTATTAAACGCAATCTGTATTAATAAGATTAATCTCTGAGTTGACTACATTTTCTAATACGTAAAGTCAAAAGTAAAAAAAGAAAATAACTTGACTTCTTGGAAGAATGAGTACTAGAAAATAGATACCTTGAAAAGATTGTGTAGCAGGCTGACTGGCGAACACCGGAGATGGTTTCTGGTGGATGGGTGGCTGGGGACGAAGAGTGATCGTAGATGGCGGTGGCTCAAACTGCTTCTGCGGTGGCTGATAGGCAGGCTCAGAATACTGAGTGTTGGGCGAGTACTGGGGCTGGGGAGAGTATTGTTGAGATTGGGGTGAATATTGCGGCTGGGGGGAGAACTGCTGTTGTTGCTGCGGGTACTTCGGCTGAGTTCCGTAGGCCTGCAGAAAATGACGTTGTTAATATTATTTGTATGTTACGTTATTATTACCGAGTTAACATGTAAATTGGTAGAGACAAGACACACAAAAATATTCAAGTATTGTAGGGTGATTCTGCACTTCAGTCGCCTCGTCATTTTATTCTGCTTCAAAAGTGGATAGACGTAAGAAAAGTGTACCTTATTATATTCCTTTACTTTTTAGACTTTTATTAAAGCAAAGGATAATGACGGCGCGGGCGTTGAAGTCCGCAAGAATTTGCCCGTTGATTTTAGAAATATAAAAGCTCTGCAGTTACTTCTAACTTGAAGTCGTTAAACTTACTTTGTATTAGTAAAATGTAAGAACACATGCTCGTACTACGGAAAGTAAAACTCACACCAACCTCGCATCACGATCTCCAAATAAAAGATAGGAAGAGCGAGAAAAAAAGTAAGATTAGTACAAGTATGAGAGCTAAAGACTACACGCGACGATGAGACAACTTCTTCAAGTCCTGTACCTGGGGGGAAAGGGGGGCTGGCACAGGGGCCCAACGGCTGCTTTGCTTGTTGTAGGGCTGCGGAACGACGCCTGGAGACGGGGGACCTTGTCGATAAGGAACAGAGGAAGGGGATACGCCGGGTCCTACAGGGATGAGCTTGCTCAAACCTGTGGCTTCTTGACGGCGGCCTTCAGGAACGCCCTGTGGCTGAGGGGCTTGATTTTGTTGATACTGATTTTGATATTGGTTCTGGGGAGGGTATTGAGGTTGTTGTTGGTACTGAGGTTTTTGTTGGTATTGTGGTTGTTGTTGGTACTGAGGTTGTTGTTGGTACTGGGGTTGGGATTGGTATTGAGGGGCTTGGTACTGCTGCTGCGCGGATGGGGACTGCTGCGCGTTGTATGGCTGTTGGGATTTAATTAGCTATATTTAACTGTGTTTCGTGTTGCAGTGCTAGTCTGTTAACGACAGGATGACTGTGTGGTTCACACTGCTAGAAATTGCGAGTAATGATGTTAACTAGATAGTAAAATTTAATCCAAAAATAAATTTAGTTAATATCGGGTGATATAAAATTATTTTAATAATATATTGCGTAATATAAGAAGCATGAGATAATGTTTTATTTGGTAAATTAATATAAGTCATATTTAAATATTAAAAGACGAGTATATGCTTTTCAAATTTTGTAATAAAATAACTCATGTGCGAGGAAATATTTTTCTTGGTTTTCCTGTCGTCAACAGGTCATCAACCATGCGATAGTGCTGCCCTCGTCACCTAAAGCTTGCTATGTGCACAGTTGTACTATGAGTTGATAATGTATGACTTGAGATCTATGTACAATTGCTTGGTGATTAACGGTGATTACCTGCTGTGATTGGTGATAGCCGTTGGTCTCTGGCACCGGCGGCCACACTACTTTCTTTTGGCCTGAAACAAATTAACACCTTCATTATCACTCAGAAACTAGTTGGCAAAATGAGAAATTGATACGAGGTACGACTCAGAAATATCGAACCGTAAGCGACATATGCAAGACAGTGATAGCACTTCATCCGTTCTCACCGCGGAAGTAGGACGGGTGTAATGCAATGCTGCCTGGAGTAAAAACTCAAATAGTGAATTTATATATATTTTTTAAACTTTTTAGTGTCGGACGTAGGAGCAAAATCATTCTAACCTTTACTAGGCACTGAGTTTACCTACAAATTAATATAACATCCAAACGTAAATCTCTTTACAGTACGGTGATCTGACGAAAAAAGTGTTTAGAAGATGTGATTTGAAACATTAAATTGAACAAGAAAATTTACAAGAATCATGTTTTCATTTTATTCTAAAGCTTACTCGATGAAGCCTCTAGTTTTCATTGCCAAAATTTTATACGTGTAGCTTCCATAAAAGTTGAGAAAACACAGACCAAAGTTACTCGTACCTCCGGACATGGTACAAATTTCTAAATTTTCAAACCAATAAAAAAATTATCATCATTTTCTAATGGTAATTCAGATAGCTCGCGGCACAATCAGCCGTAATGATAGTGTCTTATTTAGTCATGGGATGGAAATAGACTACTTTTATCCCAACAAAGCATTGAATTCCCCTCACAAGTTAAAAACAAATTACGCAGACGATATCGTAGGCAAAGGCTTGTAGTAGACAAAAAGCGTGTGTAATACCCGCTGACGAAGGAGATTTCGCTCATCTTCACAGTTAAGATAGGGTTACGTTGTGACGGTAAATCTTCTCTAACATGTAAACGCACTCATAAAACATTTAAATTATTAATGTGTAATTAAGTTTCTCTATTTTTGCCAAGTCACCGGAAAGCGTGATCACTGCAAGGCAAGACCGTTTCTCAAAATTATCAGATTGTGAATTAAACTAATTGTGTTGTACAACAAAGTGTCTAGATACAATCGCCGCTGTGTTGAAGCCACTGTCTGCAGACAGCACATTTCGTTATTCAGCTCTAAAATACACTTATTACAAGATTTCGCTTTAAATTAGCCCGGCCCACCGTGAGTTTGGAATATCGCCAGAATTTGTATGAAAAATAACGGTTTGTTAGGGTGACCGACCACAAACAAATTAACAGCAAGGAATTCTTGGAAATATTTCACGCTTTCTTTTTATTTGTTGAAACGTCTGGAATAGAGACCGGCAAACTAGCAACATGATGTATCGATTAGGATACAGCGAGTTCTAGTGATGTTCCCAAATATTGAATATATATCGATATGAAATGCAATGAAATGAAAATTTATTTGCAGTAAATATCGTGCTTACAAGGTGGAAGGTGTTATTTAAACTATTTACACAGCATGTATTTACATTGTCAAAAGAAATGTCAAAAATATATCAAAAAATGACAGCAATTATATTAAAAAATATTTTCTTTTAACCATGTAATTAATTTTCGTCCTGATGTACGTATGTACACATAAAACAAAAAATATTAAATTATTTTAATAATAGATGTCCGGTTTTAATTTTTTAACTTTCTTCTTGTTTATAATGTAATGATAAACATATTTCCTCACTTCTTTATAAAAGTTTAAAAAATGTTAAAACTTTATGCGTCCTCTATTGAATGAAGTATACGGAAATGTACGTAATGAAACATACTAACAAATTCAGAACAACTAAAAACACACACAAAAAAACAAACATCCTCTCACCCTAAACGCATACACTGTCTCCGTTCCGTCGTGGGTAAAAATAGAAATAAACCCTTGAAAAACTCATATAGGGACGGTAGTGATAAAGGGCGCGTAAAGCCGTTACAGATGCACGTACTGTGTCCAAAAGTTAAACTCTTCCGGATAATTATAGATTAGACACTAATAAATCAATGTATCAGGTTTACAAAGATACGATTATCTGTAACATATACTGGCGCCAATTAATGTTCTTTAGATACTACATGCCAGTGTAGCTGGAATGTTGTAATTGGTATTACTCGAATTACGTTCAAACTACCAAGAGGTAACGACATTTCCCATACGTAACATACCACATGGTAGTTTGTTATGTGTACAACTAGTTGTCAGTAGGGTTGAGGGACTCACATTTGTATAGCTAAGCTGTTAAATTAACAGTAATTTCTGTATAAATGTGACAAAGGAGAAGTATGGAAAGGAACGAGAGACATATATTTACGTCGATAAACGAAAAGCATAACCAAGAAATTTAAATGTGGGTGGGGAAAATGTGGTGTAGCATCAGTGACAAGCGCTTAAAACAAGAAAATTAAAACGCTGGTACACAAGGGTATTCAATAATAAAAATTTGAGTACGCGACTGTGTAAAAACCGTATGAAAAGATGGAAGGTAGCTTGCAGTCGGCTTTAGAATGGGACCCATGTCATACCGTGGGTGTCGTAAAAGGCGACTATGGGGAAAATATTCAGTAGATGATCATGTCCAGCTGTGGACTTATGCAGACGATTATGAACAAATATTCACATCTATTTGACAATATCGAGTGTATTATGCAAATCACTAACCCAAGTATTTATAGTGATACCTAAGATACTAATTGTAACATTAAATAAGAACGCAGGTACAATCGAGTACAAAACAATGTATCCACTTTTTCACCATGTCACATTAACCCTTGCTTGTTCCTACGCTCTTTGTTGAGTGAAATGTTAATCAAAGCTGAATATGACATAACCCAAAAGTGGATACGTATGTTTGTACTCGAGTGTACAACGTACGGTCGGTTTGAGAAATGAAGTGAACACATTACTATGATAATTATTTAGAATATTATTTACTTCAAAATTCTTGAAAAGATGCAAAGATTAAATTACTCGCATGGCACAGCGTTTAGTATATTTTGTGTTTTTTTTATTACATTTTGAACGAACACAGAAAACATTATTTTACGAGATACTCAAATATCGATCATCATCAATCATCATCAACAGCCTATATACGTCCCCACTGCAGGGGCTCAGGCCTACCATCCTACAGAGAGTGTATGGGCCATAGTCCACCACGCGGGCCCAGTGCGGATCGGCGGACTTCACATGTCTTGTTCAAGACATGCAGGTTTCCTCACGATGTTTTCCTTCACCGTTAAGCAATCGGATAATGTACTTGAATTGAAAACAACTCATAGGTACACGGCTGGATTCGAACCCGGTACCCTCAGATTGAGAGTCCGCGCCTTATCCATTGCGCCACCGACGCTTATAAATATCGATATTGCATACTAATTAACCTCTTATTTATATCCAAATAGGTATTTTAAAAGAAATTGTTACTCGATCAGAAGATAGGGTAAGAAGGATTAAAACACCTTCACTCGGGATCCTCAATAGCCGTTGTCTAAAATTGCTAATACACAAAAGTGATATTACCAATAGTGTTTGACAGCCGACTTAGATAGAAAAGCGCCCTGCCACTATCAAATAAGCTGCTTAACCCCACCACTGAACATGAGACTCCCTTATAGCTCGCTACGTTGGACATTCCTCGAGAAGATTCCAGGCAGGTAAGTGATCACGGTGAGATGACAGACCGGCCGTCAGTGGTGTCAAATGATTCTGTACGGAGAACCCAGGTATGGACTCAGTGCGGAAGACTCGTTTTCCTACCCAGTGAAGACAGGGTCGCACTCTGACAGGAAGATCCGTAGTTTAGAAAATTGGCTTGTGGACCTGTGTTACCAATAAACTCCAAAACATTGGGCACATCTTTTTTCGATCCCAAATCCGTCTCGCAGCAATATATTCGTTTCATCTACTGAATACACTCCCCTAGTTTAGTAAGCGTGTAGCAGTAGGAGCAATATTAGTTTGTTTCCGCGGTATAAACTTTGTTAGATTAGTTACCATGTATGCTATGTATCGATTCAATCTAAGCCGGTATAATGAAACGAACTTAAGGGCATGTATTTGCCATTCTTTATCTCCCAGTAGGATACTTTCAACTGAATCGAGTAGATTTCCATACGACGCTCATATGTAGAAGTTCATTTGTACAAACAGAATTTCGCTCCGGGTATACTTACTGGGGTAATATTAGATGAGTTTCGCCAACTAGCCCACTTCGTACATATTCAATTTTATCCTATTTTTTTAAAGGAAGGCTATGATTTAGAAACCTTTGTATGTGTATCTACATATGCTGATTTTTTCCTCATATCTTTTATTATATTCGGGTTATTACATTAAAAATGCGGATCGTCGAATGGGACATAAAGTGTAGCACTAAAATCATGTATGTCATTAAATTAAATGTCTAAAAACAAGTGAATTTCGAAAATGTATAAGTTCTATACTAGAAAAACATATCCATCAATGCTAAAAATATTTTTTAAATAATGGTAGTGGCATTAGATGATGTAAATTACTCAATTTCTCCTATAATTAAACCTTAAACAGGAGATATCCTTAACTATCGCGTTTGTAGTGCTGTATGTCGGTAACTCCTCAATGAGTTGAGATTGGAAACTCGACACTAATTTAGTTCAATCTTCATTTGTCGCAATACCTAGGCACTGATGTGTAGAATTAGTTTTAGAACTTCAGAATAAGTTGATTTATTAGTTATATTAAAGGTTGCTAATATAACAATAAGGCAATAGACCAATTTTCTTCGTCAAAGAATGCTTACAAATCAGTGTTTGTGATTGTTCTCAGCTGAAAGCAATCTAAAGTTTATGTTTATATTTGATTGCTTTCCGTAACTATAATGTCCTGCATAAATCAACAATTTCTTCAAGACATACGAGTATTCAACTAGAAATCTCTTCATATGTCACTATCACGTTCTAGATTGCTCTATTTATACGAGTCATCTCTTAGAAATGATGCCAATGCTAATTATTAAGCAAAGCACAGTTAGTAATTATATAGCTTTGGGGTAACGTTGATTTAGAGAGGATTATACACATGAACTCACAGTTATATCAATGAGCTCCTGGAAAGACGAGGCAACCGCTGCCCGCGCAGGACGACAACTAGTTGGCTCACGGGCCAGGTGCGTGCGCGCAAATATCTGCCGCATATTATATTTTAAGAGTGCACATTTTTAGGACACCGCAGCCGTCTCGTTCTGGCGCATGTCTCACCACGATGACTGATATTACAAAAATGGACACACCTACTACTGATACGAAAAACGTCGATTTATTACTATCGTTTATTAGTTAATAAAACACGTAGTTTTCCGACAGTCACCTATAAATTTTGCTGCGAAACAGACGGCCCCTGCAAACAATAATTATTGACTTTATAACCTTGGGTGCACGCGCGTGTATGAGATTTTCTCGACAAATTTGTAGATACAGGACTGTATTGCTACTTATTTATTTTACTTTGGTTTTGATCATATAAAGTTTAATAAAGTGTTCAATGTCAATTTTGCCGTGGAAAGATGAGTAACTGTGTTAATCGGTGTTGAATTGCATTAGATTATATATGAGCCATATACTTGGTATATAAAGTAACCGCAAAGTAAAGTTGGTTCTTCAATCGGACTTACATTTTCGGCGCATGATTTTAAGTATGTTAATTATTCATATTCTGCACGGAACCCTCGGTACGCGAGTCCGACTCGCGCTTGACCGGTTTTTTATATAACAATCGGAAACACGTACTGGACCTGTTGATTGAATGATGGGACACGGCCGCCATTATAAGCTCCATTGAGGCGCGAGGTATGAATTAATTACTCTCGGTCTAGTAGACTAACAGCTAATAGTCGATCACTCACATAGAAGTATAAACAAACAGGTATAGTAGATATGATACCTTCCGAATGCTGACGAGAGTAGTCTACAATGCACTTCCCGTAATTTTTTTTAAACAGCCAAATGCGAAGAATATAAATAAACTTACAGATTAGTATTAAAATTAATATTCCTCATATATTTTTTTTATTATTATTATTCATTTATTTTCAGGTAACGAAGACCCTGCGTTTGCTCCTAATGCTTACATACTAAATTTCTGTTGCCGTAATCTTTTAAAATATAATAGCTGGCTTTGATAAGTAATTACCTAAAAATAGGAGATGAAATTATATGTCGCAAAATAAATCTCATTAATTTACAACATACTTAGCTACAATAGCAGTTATGCAGTTAATGGTTCATAGATGGCGCTTTGAACAATAATCGAAAAAAGTGTTGAAAACGAAAATTGTGATCCACTGGGGAGTTGGTCACACAGAAACCTAGAAAAGAAATAAATAAGTTTGTCCTTTGACTACAGTAATTACTATATGCACATAATTATATAGCCACAGCACGCATCTAAAAATTCATAAAGAACTGAGTTCCAATACCATTTCTAATCATTCCTAGTCTCATTAAGTCAAGTTTCCATGATCACCGTTACTATCATTACTAATTAACCGATTTGATTACCTGTAATACAATTAACGTTGATTGTGAAACATGTCCATCAACCTTCATTAAATTATTAGTCTTCATTATATTATAAATATTCTCTATTTTATATAATAAGTTTCTCGTTGGACACTTATTTGAAAGTTGATCTACTAGTTTGATATTGACAGGGAACGGATTCAACTTATGTGACGGTCACCTCGATGTGTCGATAAGCTTCCCTTAGGATTCGTTACTTACTACGAAAAGGTTGCTTTTATTCAAATCAAAGGTTGTCCGGAAGAGATTGTTTTCAGTGATATTGTCTACTATCACATCCTCGGCATCACATTTGTAGTAGGGGTTTACAACGAAGTCGGTAAGGTAGTGAGGTAAAAAGGCAAATTAAAAGCTTGTAGGCGCGAGCGGTTCTTCATCAGGGCCATCCATGATTATGGCGTCAGTATACCTACAAAGTGTTGAGTCAGTTGTCAGAAAACTATAATAATCCTCATTTATTGAAACAACTCACATATCAAAGCACTAATCAAATCACTGTGATATTTAGATCAAACTCCCCCAATTATCAAGGTGGAAAACTATAAGATGGTGCAGAGACACCAGCAAAGGTGACGTAACAATGGCTGCCTCGCAACCATCGACAAAACACTTCGCTAGAGTTCTTTCATTAACTCTCGATCCAAATTTTTCAACAACAAGCTTTTTCCTTTACAAGTAAATAATAATATCGAGAAAATAATGGTATGGCCGACGGCCGTGCCGCTTTTTGTCTCGACTTGGCGGGGGCACTGCCGTGCCCCCAGATTCCATAGACGAGCCGACAAGCTTATTCCTTTACAAGTACATAATAATTAACTGTTTACAAACATAATGTCGCAAGTCATGAACTTGGAAGTCTTATGAACTGCTTAGCATTTCAATGTCAAATCATTAACAGAACGTAATGGCTTAGAAACACCTGATTTAAAACAAAACACTGAAGCGTGCCGCGTGCGTACACACGTATCGAAACTCATTTGTCACTTGTGTCTTTTCAACGACTGTTTATTAATAGCCATTGATTCATGTTGTGTGTAACGGCCCCGAGAGCGGAGAGTCATCCGAAATAGTTGCAAGTGGCGTCAGAGACGTGTTTTATTATTGTTTGCGCGAAATAAAAACTGAATCTGATAGCGTGTTTATGTTTCCGTGGTGCCTGGGTCGAGGTTTCAACAGATTGAATGTCTGATAACGTAATTAGCTGCTGCAATAAATCAATAGCGACTAGGAGCTTTCCGTGTGGTTTTAATCCGCCAAAAATCGATAAAAAGCTTCTCTAATTTTTCAATTACACCCTTACAGAAGCTATGCTTCCTCTGCCCCAGTCTCAATCATATTACCATAAAAGATTACTGAGGGGTACAATTGTCCCCACTGCAGGGGCTCAGGCCTACTTTCACAGAAAGTGTATGGGCCATAATCCACCGCGCGGGACCAGTGCGGATTGGTAGACTTCACAAACACCTTTGAATTTCTTCTCAGGAGTGTGCAGGTTTCATCACGATGTTTTCCTTCACCGAAAATTTTTTTATCATTCGTAAATAAATTCTAAATAACAAATTGGAAGTTTTTGGTACAAGTCAAAATCGAACCCAGACCTCGATTGTTCAAGGACTGACTCTCTACCTAAATGAGCTGCAATGGTTCGCGATTTAGGTATGTAACTGATTTTCATTTAATTGTAATTGTCAACGACAATATACATCTTTACTGTAATGCTAACAAAATCTGGTGTCCGAAGAGACAGCGTGTAAAAGAAACGAAATAAAAAGTGGGTCTGCTAATTTATGCTAAAGTTGAGTATGGAAGCTTGAGTACAAAAAGGCAGAGAGAAATTTATAAAAAGCTCAAGAGCTGCTTAACTATTCTCACACTTCACTTTAACAGTTCATTATAATAATATGACACTGAATCAAGAAAATAATGTAAACTAATATCACAGAAGCGACCTTCAGAGATAATAAAAATATCTAAACTGCACACTTTCTCAAAATAACAACCTATATCGGCGCAATGAATTACGTAAACTTTCAAAAAAACATCACACGGAACATAAAATTTAAATTTAGCGTCGCCATGATTCACATAACACCTGCGTATTGCACCGCCTTCACAACAGTAAAAAATTAGAAGTTTTATCACTTTACCGACAATCACTGTTTCTGGCATGTTGTCGGTCGACGGTTGGTCTTCCTGCGCTGTCGATTATGTACTAACACGAACAGTATCAGGTAGAGGAACATTTTACATAAAAGCTTACAATCCTTGCCAAATACCTGTGGCTAATGAACATTACTCTTTCGACAGTGGGCGGGATGGACACTGGATACCAAAAACATTGTGGACAAAATTAAGTGTCCGGACATTAAACCCGGACTAAAATAGACATTAATGAGATCAGTAAATGGGTATTTTCAATTGTCTGTGACGTGATCTCCTTACTTTGGTGTCTGGGTTTAAAACAAGTAAATGCGTTCAATAAGAACTGGAAACCGACTTCAATTGCCATAAAAGTCTACTTTTATTAAGGTAAATTAAAGATTTATATCGTTTTCTCATGGGTGCCATTATCAGAACTGAACCAAATTGCAATGGTGACACGGGAAGCGGTTCACCCAGTCAAAAGTTCTGTGGTAACAAACATGAAAAACATACCCGTCGAATAGAGAACATCATTCTTTTTTGAAGTCGGTTACAAATCAACGCTTGATGTAAAAATAAATGAATATTTATTACTATAAAAAGACTTCTTCTATGACGTGCATAACATTTTTTTGATGAATATCACTTGATTATAAGTTTGACGATGTTACGTGTTGGTAGTTGGGAAAGTGCCTCATCATCAACAGCTGCATAAGACCTCTGTTGTTAACCTTACACTACCAGTCTTAGCTGCATGCATACTCGTAAAAGAGGAGGTTTAAGAACAACTACGAACCGTTGGTGGAAAATTAAACGCGAGAGCAACCCGTGCCTTTTCTTCAATTTTATTCGGACTTCAGTTTGTTTGTATTGTCTCTCTCGATTTTTTTGAAATCATTGAAATCAACAAAACATATAATTATGGCGGCATATTTCCGATCACTGCTGGAGAACAGAACTAATAATATTTGTTTGAAGCATCTTCCGGAGTGCGTCAGAAAATTTTAAATAGAATATTCTGTTCTAGCGATGCCAAGTCAAAAAATACAGTATTTCCAGTCATATTCTAAGTGTAAACGTCATTCTTATTTTCCAGTGGTGAAGCGTCTGTGTCTACACCTCGTACCACCGTTATCCTCACCATCAGCCGGGAAACGTCCACTGCTGGACATAGGCCTCCTCCATGGTATGCCACATTGACCGGTCCCGAGCCACTTGTGCTGACTTTAACTAGGTCATGGGTCCGACCGGATGGACCGACCATCTAGTTGGGGCGGTTTCCCGGTACATATTACATTTTACGAGACTTTAAATCAGAGGTAAACTAGCTAGCTAAATCAATATCTTACTATCAGATGAGATGGTGGCAAAGAGATTTAAATTATATATAGTGGGTTTGGTGACCGTCCCGGTGGTAAGCCGTTGTAGCTCAGTTGGATAGAGCGCCATTCCTTGAACAAACGAAGCCTGGGTTCGATCCTGACCGTACCAATGAATTTCAATTTGTTATTGGAATTTATTTGCGAATGATAAAAATCATTGCTGAAGTGGTAATGGACAGGTCAAGTCGCTCGAAGAACCGATAACCAGTGGGGTGTAAAAGTTCTTGAGTTGCGACCACGTACCGGGAAATGTCTACCGGGCCGTCCCCCTACTAGATGGAGCCACGTCAGAGCGCACCACAACCTGGACTTGGATAATTGAGGTAGTCGCCGTCGCCGAACACGGCGAGGAGGAATATATATATAGATGGACCGAAGACCTGGTTAAGGTCGCGGGGAGTCGCTGGATGCAAGTGGCTCGGGACCGGTCGATGTGGCATTCAATGAAGGAGGCATATGTCCAGCTGTGGACGTTTCACGCCTGATGATAATGTAATGTCAACTTTCTGTGGCTTTTTATTCATACTTTTTAAGATGCAAGTCAATGGGCAGCGTCATCTGCTGTTGCTGTTTTATTGAACCATGCCTTGTAGAATCTAACTGAACATAAAAGCTACAAAAACGTTTCCTCGTCACTTTCTCCGACAAAGCTCAGCCATTGAGGTGCGACTTCACGGTTAAAAACACAAATGTCTCGGTATGTCTACACGGAAAGCTGTCTCTATTCTACCTTGTCAGTACACTGTGTACCTTTGGTAGCTCTCATGAACTCTGAGTATACATTCCCCGTGGTATTGAGCTGTCCGTCCCAGCTGCGGGCCGAGCGGAGGGTGGCGCGCTCGGGGGGCCAGTAGCAGTCAAAGCGGTGGTCATCGTGGACCAACGTGTCCAAGATCGCCTGCACTTGGGTGGGGTCTAGCTCTGGCAAGCAGGGGACGGCACTTTAGCAGCGTTAGTAAGCGAGTTCGATGGGGCGTAACAGAAAAGGAATGGAATAAGAGTACAGTATGAACACATTTTAGTGCATCTACATTAGGTGTATCGTATCTTTGTATTTTATACTTATGTTCAATACAGTAGAGGAAAATGACTTGCATGCTTGCATGACATTTCAAGGAATGATCTCAGATATGAACGCGTAATATAGATGCAGATATAGATAGAAGTGCATTCGATTTGTGTGTTTTATCTTGGTTTTATCTATAGAAACAGCTTTGAATGTTTTGTTTTGGGGATTGTGTATTAAATACTTGTACTTGTTTGGTCGGTTGACAATCAATAATATTGACAAAGCACCATCATTCTTCTGAACTCTTAAGGTAAATATCACGGTTAGAATTAGATATTACCATTCATTTTATTATGTCAAACTAAGCAAATGGAACTAGGTAAAAACCATAGCCTGAACCACAGACATATGTTACCAGTCCTACCTACCAATTTTAATTTAGTAAGTAATTATTTTCATAAAATTGATTTTCAATTAAAAAAGGAGAAAATTGTAAACCATAATTAAATATAATAAAAGAACATGCTACAGTTTACTTTTTTTTAACGGTAGTACAATAAAGTTACCACTTACTGGGATATCCCCTGCGGTTGCGCTCCTCTTCTTCGAGCATGCGCAGAACTGCCGAGTTCGCGAGATTCCCCGGCTTGTCAGTGCTGGGGTTACTAAAGTCAATCCTGCAAGAAAACATTTTAGATGTATTTATGTGGCACGAAGCATACGCGGTGGTAGGAATTTATATGGCTGTTCTACACTCAGCGAATTATTTGTGTGTTATGTGTTTAAACGACATACAAAAGACATCAACGAGAGCGATATCGAGGAAATGGATAAAGAAAAGGTAACTTGCAGATTTCAAACAAATTAAATTTGTTTATGCACAAGTTCTTCATGTATTGTATTTTTTAAGATAATGATTTGCAATGATTTGCTAATAATTACTAATTAAATAAAATAAAAATTCTTAAAAAATTTACATAAAATAAAATATAGTTCATAAAACGAAACACGCGTTTGTCACTAATGAACTAAAAGGGTTTACTAGTACTCATTCAAGAGTTCTTCTATCCACCTCGAGGACAAATCAGCTCAATGGTGCCGAGTTATTGTATTGTCATTTGCAAAGTTTCAAATCGACACGCAGAAGTAGATTAAAATTGACTTGCCAGATTTGTTTACATACATAGTAAGATAGTTATCTACATGCCAGTAAACTTGATATAAAGCGTGTGAAACATGATAAAATTGTGGAGTCTAGAGTCTACTATCAGCAAATTTGACCAATACGAAATGTATCCCATCCCATATCATTTTCAGAATATTCAATATTTATCGAAGTTTAAAATGACTTCTATTATTATTTACTTTCGCTGTCTCTTAAGGCTACTTTCACTGAATTTCCCCTCGCAGTAAAAACAGTAACTTCGTTTAATCGACGTAGGAAACTCGTGGGAAACCAGCACAAGAAATGGCGACAAAGCACAACTGGTAACTCGGGTTGATTGTGTTACGAGTTTCGGGAGGGTTCAATCTTGACGCTCGTTCAGCCGTGCATCGACGCCCGTGGCTACGGACGATTCAAGAAAAACAAGAAAATACCAACTAATTTGATTAATTTAAAGCTGAAGGAAACATTAGGTGTAAGAGATATTTTTGTACATGCACTACACCCTGGGTTTGCTTCTATCATGTACCTATTATTTTAGTGACGATAAGTTCGTAGGATACCGTCAATAAGGTTCAGGGTTAGCGATTTTTGATTGCCGAATCACAGCTACGTCACTTTTGTTTGGCGGCTCTACACAATAGCCGGATAAAAGCAATTAAATTCATGAGCATTTTCACTGAAATATTTATATACATATATTAATTACACATGTAGAAGTAAAAGCATTCTATTCTTAGTTTTTCCTAAAAAATAACTTTCTTAAGATCTAACTAATCTTATTGGGTTCCATCATTTGAAGAATTAGCTCAACGAACAATGAATTTCTTTCACAAATACGAATTACTTACGTCATTGTTCGACGTTTCTTCAGAATCGGAGAACAAATACCACTTTTGTCTCATCCACTGAAGCTCAAGTACCTAATCCAATAAATTTACACACACTGACGAGTATGTCCTCCAAGTTTGGGGCCTTTTTCTTTGTTTTTATTACGTCTGAGTTTACCATAACTTTTATTGCTATTTTTTGTTTAAACAACCGTTAGTCACTTTGATGTTTGTGATGTATGTATTATTGAGTTTAGAGGTATAGCATAGAACAAATCAAGTTGCTTTTTTGCAATAAGAAATCTGATACGAAGTACTTTTTACTTAAGTCAAAAAATCTGGTGTGATATGGATAAATATGTCTGGCTTCAATAAAATCAGCCTACACGTTACACTCTGATTGGAGATTGGCACGAAATTGGTCGATCAAATTGACCCGTTATGTGGTGATTTTTACATGCATAACAAATGTCAGTAAAATGCATCTTTTATAAGATTTTTTTTCTGATAAAGGATGTTGACGATGTATTCGATAAAACTCAACTCCGCTACAGATAAATTCCAATTTAGCATTAACCTGCGTCTGAAAATCTACTCGTATCCTGCTTTCACACACGTAATCCGCCAAAATGAAAAAACAAGTCTGCAACCTATGTCGATTTATATCTCATTCATTACTATAATTCTTCTAATTGACCTATAACGTGGAATGAACGTCAAAGAACGAAAAAGAAGAAGTTCAAGTAAAATGCCAGTTTAGTACGAAGTCACCTCGGACGGTTTTATCTATTGGTCTTTCTATAACTTAAGGCAAACTTTTCCACGTGTCGCTAGTTTTTCTCCAAGATCTCAACCAGCTTACCATCACAGTTGTATGTCAGTGGCACAGGTACACGGTAGATATAGTTTCCATGTATGGTATCGAGTTTACATTCACCTCGCCGCCTTTCATGGCGCGACGAGATGTCAATGTCAATACGATGCCTTATTGGAAAACTATAAACAAAATGTAACTGTGTGAGTCGAGGGGATCGGCTACATCTAGATACACAGGGGAGATTGACACTTCGAGGATATCTATGAGTCGTAATGAACTCCAAAAAAGTGGTGTACGGCTAGGGTACTGCACGGAATTTTGTATATTAAAGTCACTAACATTATGCAGTGAATTTATTAAATACGTTGAAAGGACTTACTTAGGTTAGCCCGATTCTTGGACAAGGGCACGCTTGATTTTTACGCACAATTTGATATTTATTGAGATGTCATAAACGTTATCTCATCATCATCAACAGGCTATATACGTCCCCACTGAAGGCTTAGGCCTACTCTCCTACAGAGAGTGTATGGGCCGTAGTCCAACACGCGGGCCCAGTGCAAATTGGCGGACTTCACATGCCTGTTCAAGACATGCAGGTTTCCTCACGATGTTTTCCTTCACCGTTAAGCAATCGGATAATGTACTTGAATTGAAAAACAACCAACCGACGCCTTTTATTGTTTATTATCTAATAAACGTTATCTATTGTTTATTAATTATTTATGTATTTGTTTTAAATTTCAACAAAACCGTGCCCTTGTTCAAGAATTGAGCTACCTAAATAAGTCAGTACAATGTATTTTTACAAATCCAGCGCATTATTAGACTTTCATTTACAAAATTTCGTGCAGTACCTTCTTAACTGATGCTCATAAGATTACCACATGTCACGCCACAATCACTGGTCCTAAGCCGCTTGTTACCAGCGGTTCCCCAAGACCTGTACTAGTCTGCGTAGCATGAGCTGCGTGAGAGTGGCGAGAGTGTGTGTCAAATGGCAATATGATTAGACGTTAAGATATAACAATATCTAATTCTTACTGCTCTCATGCGCCGCATACTACACAGGATAGGCTCGCCTCGGTCGGTATATTACGTGTCATTTTAATATTGAAAACAATTGACTACACATTACATAAATAACTATATAATTGGACTTGTGATGAGGATCAAACGTACGCATTTGTTCACGAAACTGTGACTGATTTTTAGATAGAATTTTATGTAGAATGATTGATAATACAAGAAATAAGTTAGCAAATGAATTTATTTTATCTTCGTCTCAAAGTAGCTGATTCCGAATTAATTAAAAAGTTAAAAAATTCATAGAGACATTTATGTATCCTATAGCCTTCTTTGTAGGTTCTGTAATGAGATATCAATACTGTTTCTTATTTTATTCTCTTATCGTATTATGCAATATTTATAACTTACAAAGTTTATCTCAACGACGAACTTGGTACAGACATTACGTTCACGGCGTAGAGTATATACGTACGAGTACGTACTCTTTTAGAAAGTTCTTACTGTTACAAAGGTCTTAAACTTCGAAATGGAGCCTAGAATTAAGCATCTTAAAGTTAAATAATATCAAGCCCTACTCCTGAAAACTAAGATATATTTGATCTTAGCCTAAACATTTAGCCGAAATACTATTTCAAGCAATCTATCTCTTTCTATAATCTCCAGCTTAAACAATCATCCTACTCACACATTAAATGGCTATATTATATTTCTGGTTTACTAAATTATATATTACGATTATAATAAAGGGAAAAACAACATGTAATTTGAGAAATGTACGGTATTATTTTTATTAAACTTAATTTCTTGTTAAGTATATTGGCTTACCCTAATCAAATTATTGTGTAATATTAGAAATTAACAGCTTTTTCGGACTGAATATGGAATAAAACCGCTTTGAATGATATTCTACTCGTGTTTAATAACTTTCCCTCTTGTAATGGCGATGACTACAAACTTATTTCGTTTTTGGCACCAATTTCGTAAGTTGCTGTAAATAATTAGAATGCTCACCCATTAGTTTCGATGATCGCTGCCATTGTGCACTCGCGAACTACGATGACGTGTATATAAATTTATCTCAATGACTGTACAAGTGTACAACTGAATATTTGCCAAAAATGTGAGTCAACAAACTCGTTTCGTTTGTTCAGAACAATAGCCAATTAATAATCTGAAGTTTGTTTAATTATCTGAAACACACAGATTTAGTGCCAAGGGGACATAATAAAATTTAATAATTGGATTAAATATATTAAATGATATGTTTATTAAAATTTTAAATGGACATTTAAATTTTTTTAAATGTCATTTGTGAAAAGTGGAATTAAAAGTTTTAAAAATTAAATGGTACAATCCACAAAACACTTCTTTACACCGAATTTTTATAGAATAATTAAATTCAAAATAAGTAATTCCAATTTTGAATATGGAGCATGGGCGGTGCTGCCGTGTGGTGCGCGTACACTCGACTGCGCCGGCGCACGCGCCTTCCTCATTTGCTTGTTTATTATTTTTTGCCTTTTCCGCAGCAGCTCGGTAGATAGTCATTATCTGCACGAGTTGATCTCGACCACATTTCCATCCTAGTTGGACAAGTAATCACCGGTTAAGTTGTGAAAAGTGTTGGTTTCTTGATGTCCACTGTTATTAGACGTTATCTGCCGAACTGTAATTATTAATTTAACGATTCATTAAATAAGACTCCATTTCAAGTAGCATTTACTTTTTAATTTCTTATTTTCCTAAAGCAACAAATGTTAAAGATCTTTGGATGAAAACTGGATATAAATCTTGGCAATTTTTAATATCCCAAATAAGGTCGAAGTAATTTAATACCAAATCAGCTTTTTGTTTTTAGATATTCCTGTAAATATTGTTGTTATAACTTATAAATCCTATAGTATCTTAAAGAAAATTGAAACCGTAAAGAAATAAAGAACCTTACCTAAAGTTATTTGTTTTACAATCTTCCAAAATTATTTTTAAAAGGTATTTAGTCCAATGTTCTCATTCTTACACCAAACAAATAAGTAGGTTCAAGGAGAGCTTTACATATCAGTCTCATAAAAAGGGGAACTTATTCCATCTTTACACACAAAACAGAAGATGCCAGAGCGTTTCTCGAAACACCGCACCTGATCTGAGAGTGGTGGTGTACATATAAATGTCGGGGTTATTTCTGCTCTCCGATTCGTAATGTGGAATGCATGTAGTGTAATGCAGACACTACAAAATTATACCCTCAAAATATAAACGGGAATTTTAAACGGTATTTTCACCTTAGTATATGGTCTTGATTTGATTGTACACTCGTTTTCTTAGATTAAAATATAGTATCAAAACATGTCTTTGAAGGAAGATGTAATTTGACATACAAATAGACAAACTAGACTAATTAATGATCGGAAATTGAATATAGCTGTATCTTTTTACCCGACTATAGCGAATCCAAAGGGGTTTTTGATTTTGGCAAAGTATTATTTAAGGGTTTTGGTATGTTTATCTGTTCCGTCATATCTCTTAAACCGCTTCTTAGATCGTTTGTCCGCAGGTTATAGGCTATATTACATCACATAAAATCAAAATGGCGGCCTATAGGGGACATAAAGTGGTACCAAAAAAGTATGTATTCATTCTAAATTACTCGTTATACGTTACTTGAAGTATAGTCGGGTTTTTAGTTTTTTAACTTTATTCTTGTTACATTATTATCTTTTTTAAAATGCCTTATAGAAACAACGTGACCTCAATCACTACTACTAATACAGGATTACAAAATAGGACCAATTATCCAGTTACAACACTGCTCCCGATCTTCTTAAATGTTGCATTTATTTTGGCAAGCTTCGATGAATCCTGCGGAATGCAAGCAACGTGGCCCGGCGCTAAATTTTAACTGCGAAAATGTCAGTGCACGTCCATAATTGAACGGTCAACGGCATTCGGAATCAGCGCAAGTTATCTTTGGATGCTCTCTTCAATGAAGATGTTCTTTACGTACGGGATGTGCCAAAGTCGGAACGGAATATTGTAGATTTCGAGACGTTTGTTAAACATCAAAACATGAACCGGAAAACAAACACACTACAGGTCTAGTTCTTAACTGAGTCGGTTCCTGCGGTATGGTAGTTTACGGAATGTCAAACGACACAATTATGCATAAACGCGCGTCGTTTGACGTTCCGTAAACATATCCCTCATGCCGCTACCATACCGCAGGAACCAACTCAGTAAAGCGCTAAAACTGTAGCTTTCCATACTACCTTTTGACAGATCAGGCTCATAAAATCTCTATACAATGTTATAACGTTGCTGAGCGAAAAAAGAGCAAACTAACATACTTTCGTATAACGAGTGTCCCATATCGTAAAAGACAACTAAGGGAAAAATGTTTACAGTTGGGCAGAATCTATCAATGTAAAAACAATATTCTACTTGATCACAATTTTGCCTGCCAAGCATGGTGATTATGGAAAATCTGTTCATGGAATGGCCTTTATGGCGATCTATGTGGAGGATCATGTCCAACAGTGGTCTTATGCAGTCGATTAAGACTGGCTTTCATTTCCCTGATGGTAAGGGCGTAAGATCGTGTTCATACAGAAGCAATCATATAAATAATGAATTTGTTGGATGTTTGTTGATTTTGTTAATATAACATTCACAGTAGACCCGACCCGGCTTTACAGTTTAAAATGCTCCTATCATGCTTTGTGTTCCCCTGCTTCATCATCATCACCAGCCTATATATGTCTCCACTGCAGGGGCTCAGGCCTACTCTCCTATAGAGAGTGTAAGTAAGTTTTGGCCTCCCATACTGATTGCTACGACAAACGAGATTCGCTATGATAACAGCAGGTAGGTGAATAAATGCTGCAGGCCCCTTTCATCACACCCATGAGAAGATGTGGAGACTAAACTACGCGATCGTTTTCGGTTACCCATCATCATCATCAAACAGCCTATATACGTCCCCACTGCAGGGGCTCAGGCCTACTCTCCTACACAGAGTGTATGGGCCATAGTCCACCACGCGGGCCCAGTGCGGATCGGCGGACTTCACATGCCTGTTCAAGACATGCAGGTTTCCTCACGATGTTTTCCTTCACCGTTAAGCAATCGGATAATGTACTTGAATTGAAAAACAACTCATAGGTACACGGCTGGATTCGAACCCGGTACCCTCAGATTGAGAGTCCGCGCCTTATCCACTGCGCCACCGACGCTTTGCTACCCATCACATACCGATAATTACAACTGAAGTGACCACAGACTGCCACCGGTCTGAATCGAAACAAAAGATTAAAGTCCCATTAGACCCTGCTGACCATTGCGGACAATGCGCTAGTTCCCCCGACTTTTGACATAAGAAATGGGGTACATTGTGCAGGACCTTCGTAATGAGCATTGTCGTCCTTGTTTAATGCATAGACTGGTGTTTTTGTCCTTGTCTTTAGATTAATTTGTTTTGTTTACAGTATTTTGACATTTTGGCACACAATTTTCGCTTGGCCTTGATGACTTTACCATATTACAATGTTTCATTCAGTAAAAATTCGGAAAAATCCTCCAAATAACCTCATGTTATTTGCAATGCCATAACACAGGGCTAGAACTTCACTCACAATCGCACGATCTATACATAGAGAAAATTAATTTTAATGGAAGAAAAATAAGCCGATTCTATAGCCCGAATATAAAATTACCCGCTGATATATTTTAAAAAAACCTTCAAATGTTTGCATGTACCTTAATTTAACGTTTATATTAGAGACAAGCTTTTTCCTGTAACGTCGTTGGCGTGGACTTAACGGCTTCAAAGAGGTTGAACTACCAGAAGTCGATACTTTTTATAATTCCTCCTAAAATGAAAGAGTTTTTAAGGAATAGCATGCTGTATGCAAAGTTCTCACTGTTTTTTTTACATTGTAGAGTGCCGTCAATTTGGCCGCGCGCCCGTGAGGCGGCCGGCACAAAGTGCCACGTATGACATCGTTTATCAACATTCATCTCCTTTTATTATCACCTGCATCATCACTCATCATCATCAAAAGGGAAACTTCCACTGTTTTTGTCTAATATGACAACTAATGGGGATGATGCATGGAAAAATATTTTTGTCTAAATCTATAGTCCATGTAAAAAGGTAAATACTTGTTTATTTTCTTCCATTCGACTAATACCTTTTAGTACAATCCACCAAAAAGTAATTCTAGTCACGCGGTGCTAAAACGCTCCATATAAATCGGGTGACTTTTGTGACGTCATACCTGTTTTTAGAGCGATAAAATGTGTGGAGCTTGTTCGATATTTTGAGTTATCTAGTAAAATAATGTTTTAATGTATTATATACTCCTATAATAAAATGTTCAAAATGCAATGGGAATACTAAATCTAATAAGCATTTCACTATTCGAGGAACTGGATTTTTGTAACATTTAGTACTTGCAAAATCCAAATAAAAAATAATTTTTTGTGGGATTTCTTTGAATGTCTCTTATGCTATAAAATACAATTCAACCCAATCTAATTTGGTTGCATCTTCCCTATTATATGTACAGGAATATTATAATCATGTTATTTTTCTAGAAATCAACTAAAAAAATAATTATTTCGCAATAAATCATACTTTCTATAATTCCTATACATATGAATTAGAAGCAAAATGTATTTTCCAGTAAATAAAATAGAAAAGAAATATTCAAAAGAAATATCGAGGAGGAAGTACACAAAAGTATGTGATGGATTACGATTACGTATAGATAATGGGATTTAGTTAGAGCATGGTGATCCGTACATCCTTATCCGCAATAAAAAAAAAAACATGCACATTAATACTAGATGTATTAAATTTCCTAATTTTTCAATATAATAATATTCCAAATTTCAAATTAGTAGAACGTATTAGTTGCTGCGACTGACAGGCGCAATCGCACTAGGTTTCTACCATGATGTTTATCACGCATGTACCCTACGAAATGAAGGAGGACATATGACAGATAATAATATATTCTACTTTTATTCCAGTACAGTTTTAAATAGTCTGTATCAACATCAACAGCCTATATACTATACGTCCCCACTAGAGAGGCTCAGGCCTACTCTGCCACACAGAGTGTATGGGCCGTAGTCCACCACGCGGCCCCAGTGCGTATTGGCGGACTTCACATGCCTGTTCAAGACATGCAGGTTTCCTCACGATGTTTTCCTTCACCGTTAAGTAATCGGATAATGTACTCGAATTGAAAAACAACTCATAGGTACACGGCTGGATTCGAACCCGGAACCCTCAGATTGAGAGTCCGCGCCTTATTCACTGCGCCACCGACGCTTTTAATAATAATAAATATATAATAATAAATAAATTGTTATTAATAATAGTCTGTATAAATAACAAGAACTAGTTAAAAAACAAAACTTATTTTTCTGGGGTTAATTTATATGTAAACTATATATTTTCTGAATCTACTCATCAATACTTTTGATTTCGTATCAAACACTATTGTCTTATCTTTGATAATTAATTAACATACACATGTACATACAAAGGTTGGTAAACGCATATTCCTCTATTTGGCTTCGCCGTCGTCGGGTAACAATCAATTGCCGCATGTGTAAAATAACACCACTTGAGAACAGTCCAACCGATTTTATTGATATATTTTTTCGTTGTTTTTGTGAAAATATATGAAAGATATTTTTGGAGGGAAATGTTTCGGAAAAGCAAAGCAGTGTCGGGTCGCTTGTTTTAAATAAAAAAAGTGTAATAGTATTTTATAAGTTGATTCATTCGTATGCGAAGAGATATTACGCACTATTAACGTCTTTATGACATTCATACTTTTTCTTTTATGATCATACGATGTAATTTTCGTCGGTTCTTGAAGTCTGGTTCATGTGATTACAGAACGATCATTGTCATGATTTTTGTAGAGATTAGATAGATTTTTCAGAGAAGAGATTGAAAATGGGGGATGAGATATTGGATAATAATTTTAAGACATTAGCTAGAACTTTGTCTATAGGGGAAATTATCCCATCAAGGCTGCGGCATATAAGTGTAGCCTACACTTATCTGTGTGTGTGTGATCTATCTAGATCAATATAGCACATAATCGAAACCGGAAGGCTAGAATGCCATACAAAATGTACCAATTGTGACATACCTATCTACCCGAACCGTCAAGCACGCCCAGTCAGCATCCCCAGTAAGAAAGTGCTAGCCGGTTCGGGTAGATAGGTATGTCACAATTGGTACATTTTGGTGCTACACTGGCCGGTTGCAACCGGCCGGAGATTTTGCCTCAGTGTGCCTGAAGTTGGGCACTGCTAACAAAGCGAAAGGAAAAGGTAAAATAGTAAGTCTCTCGCCAAGCGCTGGATTACGACTGGGTTGCCATTCTATCACGATGCTTGGAAGGCGGATTGGTGATCGCAGTAAAATGTTGGTCTTATCGAAGTATACTATGCTGCTCATGGCGGATGAAATGGCATTGACTTAAACTCGACAGTCTAGACAGTATGCTAGTTACAAAATTTATCACCATTATGAAAACAAACAACAAATTATCAAGTCTTTAAAGCAAATGATTGGTTGCAAAGTATCTAAAATTGATTATATAGCATGTAAGTGCAACAATTTGAATTGCACATCATATTTAAGGATCTGAAAGTAAAAATTAAAATCTATTAAATATATCGGTGTCTATTTTACAGTCGATGACAATACAATTTTCACTAAAATAAATTCAAATTAATCTGTGCATGATCCTGAGATCGCGTGCGTAAATGAAACACGTTTGTTGGCACAGTTTATTTTGTTTCGAGTGCTATTATTGTTGCTGCCTATTTATAACTATATCTAGTTATTTACTCATTGCCTATAAAATGTTTTTGAATTGTACAAAATAAATTGCTGTTTACAGAATTATGATTTTTATTTTTATATATTTCACGGCCTTATTTGTACGTTATATTTATATTTTAGGATATCGAATGAATCAAATTATGGATCAGTGAAAGCAACGTCAAAATACTCTAAAATGATGATATTACAATCAAACTGAGGCTCAGCGTCTGAAGAATGATGATGAGAGTCTTTGAGACTATAAGTAAAATAGCTATTACAAAAATTAGAACAAAATGATGGATGCGTATTACTTGTAATCAACTTGTTTAAGTGTTTATTGACACTGGGAAACCGGCAATGTCCATTAAAATAGCTCAGAAATGACACTATTTGTGTTTTTTATTTAGTCAATAAGTAATTACGATTCTTTGACACTCAAATATCAATAAATAAAATAAGTACTGTACAAGCTATTTACAAAAAAACTAATTAGTTAGTAATTAGGCCAGTGCCACTCATCACTCCTTATAATTTTTTTTGCACTGACCACGGGTCGAATTAAATGGAATGTTTGAAATACTAGATGTGACATTTCTCTTCTCGATGGCGTATCAGATGAAACATTCAACAGATTTTAAATTATATCTCCAGTAACGCAACTGATAAAACCGCATCCTATATAGTGCAGTAGTTTCTGCGTGTTGTGCTATTGCTATTGCTAGTGTGATTAAAGATCCGTCATTTTTTTCTTCCAAATATCTCCTATGTACATACATCATCTAGTGACAATTTGATTATATTTGTATATAGATTTTGTTACTGTTTTTAATTACTTGTTTCCTAATCCTTTCGAGTTCTAAAACATACAAGTGATCTACCTATTCGCTTTGTAAATGCTTGATAAAACTTTGTTAGACAGACATGTAGAATCCCAAAAATATTTTATTGTAAAATAAGAAAATTTTGACTGCGTTTTCTAAACCCAAGCATGCTTAGTTTCAAAGTACTCTCATCCTTCAATTTACTTTTTATATTGGTAACTACTAATTTCAAGGTTATTGCAAATCACGCCACAGAAAGCTCATTCGTATATGGTGATAAAGGATTTTCCAGGGAAAAAATAAAGAGATTTCCTACGAGTGTACTCATATTACCTTCTCCGTAGCGTTATCGCATTCAGGTCGCAGTACACAATTTTTACGTAAATCATGCGAACAAAGGCAATTCATTGTACTAGTTCAGGTACTAATTACACGGCATCTGTATCAACATGTTATTATAACATCACCTTGTGAGAGATACATTGTATGTTCCTCGCAGGTATACAGCTTGTTTGTTTAGGTAAGTAAACATCACTTGTGTGAGTTCCCTTGTACGTACTCGTATGTATATCGAGGATGGAGCTGTTCGTTATCACTAACTTCCCCTCATTGAGGAAAACGCAATATTTTCCTCGCGTTACCTGCCGTTCTGGTTCCGTTATTTTCTTTCAATTGATTAAAACATTTTTTTTAATTTTGACATTGCCGCTATCAGTAAGAATCAACCTGAATATTAATGAAAATTTCAGAGACTCAGCAGTCGAATATCCTGCTGACAAAGTTAAAGAAAGTAGTATTAGTATATGGAATTGGCTGTGTGGATTCTCTCATTACCCAGTTAATATCCCTAAATGGTCAAGTTAAATTTTACGCCACAAGAGTAGAAGGAGGCGTTTTTCTGAGTGCCTAGAGATTTAGAAGTTTACCTGAAGGGTTTAGAATGAATAAAAACACATAACCCAGATCTTCCCCTAAGGAGGCGAGTATCTTTTGAAGATTCCCCTTCCTAAAAATACTCACAATGTATGTTTTGGGTTAGCTGAATGTTGTAGAATTTTGAGAAGCAATATGAAAACATCACCAAATGATTTTGTTTATGGCTCTGACTTTTACTTGCAATTCTTGCATCTACGCAAACAACTACTACAGCATGTTTGATGTTGTGGTCTATTATGTAGCCTCATGTCCAGCACTGGATTTATGCAGGTGATGGTTATGTATGATATTACTTGTACTCACCCCACGGAGCCATTGCCGAGGTTCTGGAGGTGTTTGTTGAGGGTCTCCTGGATGTTGTTCTGGGAGTAGAGCCCTATCGGCGAGTTGAATTGCTTGTGCACTATCTTCGGGCCGGTAGACATCTTGGAGTCGTTCGTTCAGCGCTGGAATTACAGACAAACGGGAATTTAATACGATGGTGAATTATTTTTCGTACATATTATTATGGCACATAGAATAAACACAAAATCATTTATTTATCGGTCTTGTTGTCCGTCATAGAAACTTCATCGTTAAAACTAACTAAATCATTGCCCTGTGACATCGGACGGTGCAAGGCGCGAAATTGGCTCTTAGTATGAACTGAGGAACACGATTTTTATACCGCATAAAATGGTGAAGACACATTTTCATTTTAAATGATGGTTCTATGGTGTATGGTACCAGGAGGACATAACGAGTGGAAAATACTAGGAGTACATATATACATACAAGTGTTGTGTTTATACACACAAATGTATATTTAACGCACTTTGTCTTTATCTCACACGTCATGGAGGGGCGTCGGTACAACATATTTTTTCTACCTCTCGTTTCTATCAACCATCATCTCAGTACTCATGCTTGTTCCAATCAATCCAACCATATTTTTTGGATCATTCTCTATCCCTTACAGGCGCATTACTTTCCTAATCATGTCTTTCATTTCTGCCCATAATTATACAAAGTATAATTTGCTAACGCTGCATTGCAACTCAATGTCTCTTTATGCTCACTCTAATATGAAGCAAGGAGCATGCTTGAACGCTCGCTAAAATAGGAAGCTACGCAAATTCCAGCAGGCGATGTCATGTGAAGTTGGTTGAGAGTATCTTATTTTCTACTTCATTCATAGTAGTTTCTGTTCAAATTGCTATAACATGGTGTGTTTATTTACTAATATATAAGGTCCCAAAAATTATTAAGTTTGCGTTAGATTACGAGATAAATCCCAAAATCCTTTGTATGAAAAAAGGAGAAATGGACGCAAACATTACTAGAACCTCGGTTTAGTATCATGGGTAAAACATTCAATCACGTTCGTTTTAATGATTATTCTATTTCTTCACATTCTCTACCATTCGTTAAGTATGAGTTAGTTCTGTTTTTGCTACAAGTTAATGTCAAAAACACATATTTTTATTAGTTTGGATGTCAACGTGTTCTCAAGAACAGCGTTCGTGCTAGATAAAATGGACGGAAATTTCATGTAGGCAGACGGTCAGTAAACAACACTAAAATATTTTAACGTCCCATTTACGATTAGCAAACACTGAAATAGCCCGACTAAAGTGAGTGAGAGTGCTTTATTTTCTAGCATTACTAAATTGTAATGGGCACTAAGCAATCAGAAAAATGAAATACTTTTTGAATATTGATCTAATTTTGCCACAAAATATTTCTGTGTCATTTTGACCTTTGTATGAAATCCACAAAGGGTGTATCGTAAAATTCATAAATGATGAGAAAGGAAATATGCAGCAATGAACCACATATTTATTAATTAATTACCACATTCTGCTTTGTTGTCGGTAAACTTAGTGGACTTGTGATAGCAATGAAGCAGAATGAAACTGCTTTTGTGTTTCCCAAAGCAGTTTTTTAAGTTATGTAAAAACGTAATTTTAAAGACATTTTCTTTTGCTACGGCGTCCACGCTCGTGCAAGCCAATGGAATTAGGGTGACAATTTTTATCTTCGCTGCGGGATAATTTTATTACACTCATAAGATTCCTGCCTGAGGGCGGGATCTCTAGCTCGTCTTATTGCGGGTTTTATTACTGTTGGGCCAACACCTTGGTACTACATACTTTTGGTACTTATATTTATCTATAAAATCAATAAACGTTTCGAAGTAAATAAATGCATAAGTAGTCCAAGTCAAGGTCCAAGGCAATGCGATTACAAATCCCGATAAGTAAGTGGATTGGTCAAATTACTTATTGTAAAGTCTTTTCGATATGGCTATGTAAGATGCTCATGTCCAGCAAGGGACTTATGCGAGTTATGGTGTGAAAAATTTAGTTGTTTGTTTGGTAGACAATATATACTTCTCATTAGAAAAATCGAAACACCTTGCAAGATTATGTTTTGTATTATCAGAAAAATGTGTATATTTATATAATGAATATATGTCAAATGTCGTTTAATAGAGAATAATATGAGGTTTTCAAATCCTAGTTTTAATGTTCTAAATTCAAATTAAATTTTCACAGGTTTTTCTGATAATCCTTAACAAACATAAACTTGCGAGGTGTTTCGATTGTTCTGATTAGAAGTATGTATTGATTATTTTGTATAATAATTTTGGATGATAATATTTGCTTGTTTCTTACTTTTTAGAATGTGATTTTCCCGTCGGGTTTTAGTTTTTGATCTTACTATTATATTTATTTTATTTTAAAATACCGATAGAAAACGTCATGAATTCATACTCTGACAATATAAACAGTGACCTCTAAAACTGCACGCCTTGATGATTAAACTGTTTGTGACACCAATTTATAAGAACAACTATGTTGTAGACCAAGATACGGTACAATTTTTATCTAAATCAGAAAGGAAGTCCTCGTAGTGTATGCACCATAGCATACTCAATACATACAATGTCTCGTGTGTCTATGGGTTGGTTTGCTAAACGTCAGTGTCAAAAGGACAAGAATTAAGCGTGTCACGTGAGCCGTGAGCGAGTGTGGATGTTTAGTAATACCGCACACGTAGGCATTGCCGAGTCAGTGAAGTTGAGTAAGGTAAGGTAAGTTTGTAAATTATAAACAAACAATCTGGCAACAGTTTTACAAAAGGCATTTCATCAGGTCATTAATCGGCCATTCACAAATCATCGGGATCGCTCACTGCCCTGCGCCCGCGTCGATGGTCTCGCGAAGATTTATTTACGAACGCCAAACATTGCGAAATGTGGCGGAAGGCACATCACGAGCGAGCTAGAATTAGACCACTCTGTTACACCACACCACTGTGTAACATCTGGTTAAGTTACAGGTGATTATCGATGTATTGTTTCCATATTCCAGAAAATGATTTCATTTAATTTGTACATTACTAAACATACATACACAATTAACATTTTTAATATATGTGTTTATTATGTTTGACAGCATCAATGTCAAATGCTGTAGTGTATTATATCCACAGGTCACTATATATGTAACTATATCCTCTTAGTTAGATCAAAGACAGCTTATGACGGTGTGGCAAACTCTCACAAAATTTGAAATGTTACATATACTCGAATGTATATTTGATGAAAATGAATTAATATTGTAAAAGCGTATAATATATCCGGAATGAGGAGTAAAAGTTCTCAAGCGTTGACCACGTACCGGAAAACGTGTGCCGTCCCCCTACCAGATGGAATGAAGGTCAAATTTTTGTGTGTGTTTACGCGCACAATATTGCTTGCATTGGATCACATGTTCGGATTACAGAATATTCGTAGCTTGAGGGGCAGAAATTTCAGTAACTACAGCAAATGTAACACTAGACCACGGTTTCATTTGCGTTAAGTTGAAAAATAATCGCACGTGAGTATGCATATATTCATGCCAAATTGAGACCGCTTTAGAAATTAATTATGTCAACAAACAGACCAACCCGCAGAGTGGTAGTGTAAAATATTAGTGTTAAGTTGCTCCATCAAAGTTTCATACTAAAATTCTGTTGCCTTAATCTTTTAAAATATAATAGCTGGATTTGTGTAGTAACTATCTAAAAATAGGACCTCAGATTGTTATGTCGCCAAATGAGTAATAATATAATATAACTTCACAGTGAATTACAATTTTCATTTTAAACACTTTTTTTCGACTATTTTAAAGCGCCATCTATGAACCATTAGCTGCGTAACTGCTATTGTATCATACAACGTAACTATAAAGTTGTAAATTAATGATATTTATTTCGCAACACTATAATTTCGTCTACTATTTTTAGGTAATTACTTATTAAATTTTAAAAGATTATGGCAACAGAATTTTAGTATGGAATCATTAGGCGAGGGATAACGTTAAGGCGCTATATTTAAATCCTAATGGGCTTGGCCTGTGTGAGAATCTGGAACTCTAATATTAGAGTCATAAGGACGGGAATGTAATTTACTCCGCGTGAGTCCTGCATTTAGAATCGCGAAAAAACACGTTTAATTTGTCTAAAAAATAATCGTCATAATTTGAAGAAGAAAAAAAACTACTCCGCTTTTGTGAATACCGTAGTTATATATTTATTAAAGTAATTTCGACTTGCTTACTTATTCTAGTTAAACAATAATAATCTTATCATTTATAGTTTCGTCATTAAAATATTTCGAGGCAAAATAATCGAATTACGTTTCTGGTTATTTACGAGTAAAGAAGAAAAAATGCCTTACTTTGAGATTCTTAGGATATTTCAGCGTCTTATAGCATTACAACAAAAAGTTTTTTAGTCAGTTTATTTTTTAAAGTCGCCTTTACTATTTGTATTGATTAAAAACTTTTTACTTCACACATGTATGTATTGCATGTTCACAAAATTAAGTCTCTGTACAAAACTCACCTTTGTTAACAATTTCTCTACCTACATATAAAATAAATAGCAGAAATGTAACCTATTACTAAATCGATTAGTTTCGAAGGAAATGTCGCCAAAGAGGAAATTAAAAACATATCCAAAGGATTTATGGGTAACCGTGGGCTCAGTGACCACGGTATATCCGCACTAATACCGTTACAATCTGTAAATAAAGGTCAATCTGATTTATATACATAAATGAGGTTATTTTCGTCTGCCCATTAGCTTAGTTTATATAACTCGTAAGTTGGGAAATGTATTATGTACAATACCGACCAGAATGTTTTATATTACACCTGGTCCTGACTTTTTTTAAAAATTGATGCTTTTATAGGCTTCCGTACCTCAAAAAAATTTAGGAACCCTTATTCACTTTGTTATCTGTCTGTCAATACCCTTTTTTCCTCAAGGAGGTCACAACTTGAAATTAATATCGAATACTTAAAGCTGCAATCCCTTGGAGTTGTGAAGTAAGGTTAATTTTTAGGTCAACGCCAAAAAAGATGCGAATTGCGGATGCCGGATTTTTAGACCCTTTAGAAGGAAACCAAAACCCGTTTTAACCCGGATACTTTTGTTGTACCATTTTGTTTACCTAGAATTTGTAAGAAGTAATATCTTGCAGCACAATTATATGAATGAATCTGAATACGAGAATTGTTTATTATATCATAGTAAAATTGTTTTACATTGATGATGTTTACATAGATATTGGGTTGTATGGGAACCTATTTTTTCAACTGCAAAGTTTGTTTTTCGGTCAGACTTATTATGTCAGGTTTAAGGTATAAGAAGAAGTCATAAAATTATCCCGTCTTGAGATTGGTATTTGTTATTGTTGGTAATTGTGAAAAATCACAATTACCGATAAAATCATCAAACTTATGTACGAAGCCAGACAGCGACCAACACACTAGAGAAATGCGAATGTCTCTTTATATTTTTTATATGTTGATGTTCTTCGAAGTACAAAAGATGTACGGACGAAAAAATTGTTATCGGTGCATTTGAGACGACAATTTGGCTAGTTTACCGACACAACGCGAGTGGGTGTTGGAAAAACATTCAGTTCTCCATGCTCTTCGGAAACCGCGATATATTACGAGACGGCGAGAGATATAGGTTATTTTCGTTCGCCAGCACGCGCAATAAATACTTTCGCACTTATTTCAGGAATTATAAATTCATTGTTGATAAGCGCTGTGGGGTGCTCGAGTACCCTTTGAACGAGTTGCGTAAAAGCTTTCACTTTACCTTTATAGGCGGCTCCTTAATAATTAATTTCGTATTAACAAAGTGCTGTTGAAATATCAAAAGATTTATATAAACTTTGGACAAGTGTCGCTAGCTGTGAGGTCGACTGATGTTTATAGAGGAGCAAGGTTAACAATACCGTCATCAAGGTTGGGAGTTAGTCGGTAATCCAGACTACGCACAGAAATAACTTTTTATATATGTGTTTGTGCTATTTCTGAGACGCGTTTACGTGAAGCTCAGGAATTTCACCTGTAGGATCACCTTCGCATTGAATTTACAGACGTAACAACAGATAATTGAGCTTTCATTTCACCGTGGGACTGAACTCAGGGACTAGTTTTAGTAATAAGGTCACAGCTACGGCGATTATACAACAGACGGCCTGCACGTTAGGTCACCGAGCTGCTTTGAGGAAGCAATATCGTAACCCTCAGAATTGAGGGAACCACAAATGTTTCATTGCTTCACCAAGACACAACGCATAGACATATAGATATAGACGTATAGAAGAAAAGGGAAATAACAATGCAAGAAAGAATTGCCTGCGGATTCTAGTTAGTTTGTCTCCCTCACGATAGAATTAATACCAGTAAGTGCAAGTACATACTTGTGTAGATTCATTAAAAATAATTAAGTTTTTTAAATGATATATCGTGTATATTAAACATCCACATTTGAACTTATGCCTATCTGTACTGAATGCTGACTGATGATATCATTAAACTAGATAAAGAGACCAAAGAGAATTATGTCAGCCCGTTTAAAAAAATTATGACTCTTCTTTCTCTTTATATATTTGAGTGTTGCATTTATATTAAGAATAACATTCATAAATTTAAGACAAAAGGCTCTTGCTTAAACTTTCCCTCAAGGTATAAAAATGCCAGCATCTAATAGAGCTCTTGTTCAAAAAAATGTCACGTATATGACGATTAGGCTGTATGCACTTCCAGACATAATTAAACAGGATCAAATGCCTGCGTTAAGAACTAACTTATGTAACTGGCTAACAAACAAATGTTATTACTCGTATAAAATATGTTTCTATCTGCACGATAAAAACAAGTGACATTATTATTATATTATTATTTTTTGTATTGACTAGTCACACATTAGATATAAGTACAATTTTAAAATATTGCATACCTTTGTAAAGGTTTGTAGTGGACTTGTATTTAAAGTAACATCTTATGCACATATAACCTAATCCTAATGTTTCTTCAAAATATAAACCGTTGATAATTATAATCAATACGCCCACAACCAATATAACGATGAGAGCGATGTAAATAAAAGACTGTCGCTCATCTACCTACCTACGTCATCAATTGGAGATGACGTATTCCGTCAAACTGTAACGTGAAAGCGAATTAACAGTCGTTAAAAACACTGCTTTGGTTTCACGGACGAGCTTATATTTAATTTCGTCGAGTTTAAACTATAAATATACGTCATTCATTAAACTCACGGCGCGCGCTACATCAATGATAAACGTATCTCTAATCATTTGGAACACTGTTAGATAATAATTAGACCCTTTAAGATGATCTGATGAGCAAATTGAAAAACTGTTCAGTTTATTATATTGTAAGTGCCTTTTGGACGGGAAGGTATTTTATTACAAATTTAATAGTGTGTGTTATTGTGTTATACGGAAAATATTCCTCTACGTTTAATTTAATGCGAGTAACGAAGTCTGTCTAAAATAAAATGTGGTATCGCATTCTGTCTAACACGTTTTCATTTTAGTAAGGTCCTTTAATTTTCGAATTCTTGTCAAGCTATCGAAACTAGCCATGTAGCAACGGTTAGCATTCGGTATTTTTTTGCAAACGTATCAATTCTAAATTAAATGTACTAAATAACTAAATTAAAGACCTGTTTTTGTAGGATAAATTGTATGCAAACCTTAATGGGCGCCGTTGCAAGCTGCGTTGTACAGAAATGTGGGCACTTGACAATGTGCTGTGACAAGTTTTCTACGATCGTAGCGAAATAACTTTGTCCATGAACTTAGATAAAGTTTGTCAATATGCAGAAATTATACATACAGTGAGGTAATTTAAAATAATCATAGAGTATCTGTAACGTAGATACATTTAAGAAATTTCGAAGTACACATTGTTTTGTCCACTAGTGTCAATTTTAGCAAACACGTCAAACTGTTTGGAGTCATGTGCATGCGTCAACGATATGTTAAATGTAGATGTAGTGACACTACAATGTAATTATGGTTACTATTTTAGTGAAAACAGGAAAAGTTAACATCTGACCCTGCAGAGGATGACCACTTGATGTAAAATATTGATTTATAAGTGAACCATGTTTTATAATGTGTAATGGTGTGGTTGGCATGTACGAGGTTGCATGTTGCTCCACTGTATACACCTACAACTTTATACAAAAAACACATCTACAAAATGATAGCGATATGTGAAACATTTAAGTTTAATGGCATTAAAATAGCATGAAATCGGCTTCTGAGTGATTGAAAGTTACATCAAAATCATGATGAGCATTCAATGTCCCGGACATTTCTCGACTGTGCATCTAGACATGAGAGGCGAGTGGCATGCACGTCGAGGCAGCGCCAGCGCAGCCACTCTGCGAAAGCGAGACGCGTTATTTCAGTAACATGAAGTCATGGCGAATTATTTTCGTACAACACCTTGCTCGTGAAGTTAGTCATGGATGTCGAGGTCGAACAAAACAACATTCAAGTTCGAAAGCATTTATTAGTGCTGAAGTTAGGCACGTGATTGTTACAAGCTGCTTTTTAAATTATAGTGTTTTTATATACCTTGTGCGGCGTAGTTTTCGTGCGAGCGGCGTGGTTGCCTGACTCTAACTGAGCGGACGGCCGCCCGCCCACTCGATGCGTGCGCGCACAATATGGACACGTACACCTGAAAAACTTTCAGCAATCGTTAGATTGGCATTTGATACGTATATTGATTATATATGATTCACTCGATCGTCACATTGCCGCTTCAATTAGCGGCTATTTTAATTATAAACACAGGCATGAGTGTCCAAAGTTATGCGGACGGGTTTTGTATGTTTACAGTCTTACGTTTTGTTCAATTTGTGTAAAAAACAACATCGAACCACTCAAATATAGATCCGACTTTTTTAACATATGTTATTGACAGGTTGTCCTCCAAAGCGTGTTGTTTTTAGTTCTCTCTAGTTCTATTCTTTTCTCTGTTGCTATATTCATTATTACAAATAGTTTATTGATAGAAATGACAGAATAACAAACCTGCAGTTAAGCTCATTCCTCACAGAGAGACATTTACTCAGCAGAACCAAATTTGCATATAAACAACAATAATAAATAAATACACATTCGGCATCATGTAAAATGCTGCCTACCATTAGTTTGCTTTAGATATGTATGATACACAAAATCATTTTGTTTCGAGGTCGTTGAACCTACTGCCTCTATTGAAAAATGATTTCGGAAAGAAGAAACAACACTGAAACCTTAACAACTGTCGGACTTTTCGTATAAGAAAAGGTAAATGAAACTTTACAATACATGTTGAGGTAAAACTAGATCAAGGAATGAGAACTAAAATGTACATTAAAAAATTTGTAGTTCTGATATCAATTATATCGTTCAGTTTTTATATTCACAGTTATCAAAAGCAGTTTCAGAAAACAAGTACTTAAATACAGAAGCAATGAGCCTAACAGCACCTAGCAATATCTTGGTATATCCAAATGAAACATTATATCCAAAATATTAATATAAATTCAACATCAACGTTATACATCATTATTGATTATAAAGTTTCCTGTAGCTGACTGGAAGCATTTTTTCAGAAATAATCGAACTTCAAGCCGTACTAAAGATATAATATATATGTATAATGAATATAAACAGTGCCCACCTGTGCAAATGACAACACAGTCCAAGCCTTGAACTTCAACCGCGGCCCGGTAACGAGGTGTGACAGACCAACGAACAGACACTCGGAGGCCCACCGCCTTCGGCTTCCAGCCTGCGAATGATCGCCTTCTATCGCGATTAACCGGAATTTTATTTAGTTTAAGCCGTATTTTTAGTCGCGACCGAATTGAAATGTCGACAAATGTGATACATGTCAGGTTTGTCCAAATGTAAAGCGGTCGCGTCGGTGTATCGCGACAGTGTGTGTCAATGAACTGTATAAGGTGACATGTAAAATATGTACTCTTGCCATTCTGTGATACCTATTTCTAAAGAACAAACTTTTGTCTGCTAACAACGCGTGTCAAAGTATTGTTTTTTGAGAGTCGATATTTTAAAAAGAGTCAGTCTGGCCTATTTTAAAAACAAATTTTATAAATCTCGCGTAGAACAGTCTTTAACGACAAATGAAAGGAACAACGTTTTAAACAAAGTCCTAAGCTCATGTAACCACTTAATATTAAATAACGTACCATATTTTTTCGAAGCCTTTGAAAAGAAAAAAAATATCCCCACTTTACGTGTTTTGGAGGTTGTGTTTTATTTATTTTATTATTATTAGAAAACTGTTAACCAGTGCTGTAGGACAAATCTTTATATGTATATGACTTACCATTAAAATAAATCTAGTACCAAATGGGCACATCACTGAGAATCGAACGTGCAATCTTCGGATCAACATTCAAACAAGTGACGTAGACAAATGATGCCGTTTAAGTTAATATGAGTACCTACATGTGAACATTCATAGCTCAGTTGATTATTAGACAAAATCAGAAATATAAAAAAGCAGCCAAATCCGTGTCGGGCCACGCGCAGTGTAGGGCTCCGTAGTTGAACTGGTATTATAAACAGTAATTTTAAATGAAATTTGTACGAAATTTTCATTTTGACCACTCCAAGTATATTTTATCATTTGGTCGACTACTCGTTAACCTGTAATGCCAACTTTGCCAACAACCAACACAATGGGGAAGACGGGAGAAAAATATTTCATCCCCAAGTTACGTGTATGGGGGCCACACAAAAATATATTTTTCAAGATTTTATCCTACCACTTTGTCATCGTGATTAATACTCGTATGTATACCCGTCCCACACACAATACATCTATCAAGGTCGCAGTGAATGGTTGGGCCCAATGGACCATGGATTGTCTCAAATAATAATAATAAATACTCTTCCCAAATTGCAGCTTCCTTCCTTTCTGTAGTAGTAAGGGCCTCTGAGCTAAGCCGCGGACGGACAGACGGACAGAGCGAAACTATAAGGGTTCCTTGCTAGACTACGGAACCCTAAAAAACAAGATGTCACACGTGTGTTGTGATACAGCTTTGTGCTGCAGTCCAATGAGCAGGAAACATTGTCCACTGGAGCTCGGCAGGGCGGCGCGGCGCGGCGTAGACAGTACGCATCACCAATGATATTTCAGGTTACACGTAGGGTTGATTATATTACATTGTGCCACCTTTTCCTCGTTATCAGCTGGAAAATTATATTGATGTGCTTGAGCCTTCGTTATAGATTGGCTCTACGAATGAGCTTACTACAAGATGATTTTCCTCAGTCATCACGCTTGACTACAGCACTAATGATCCGTTCATTTTAAAATTTTACTGGTACACTGAAGTACAAATATGTACTTCCACTACCACTTTCGTACCATGTTGTACTCATGTACTCTTGATTGTTCCTATGTAGTGTGTCGAGGGAAATGTCAATCGCAGGTGAATGTGACATGGTTCAAAAGTGGATACATACTTTCTTACTTGAGTGTACACTCGAGTACAAAAATATGTCTTTAAGTGCTGATGAGATTATTAAAATTTGTTGATAATGTACCAGTGATATACTGATAAAACAGTGTTGATGAAACAAGCTTGCCTACCAAGGATTAAATAAAAATATACGTCACGATTCAAGACGAATTTTATCAAATTTATTTATTCGTTTACAAGCAGAACCTTCTTTATCGTGACGCGTATTTTTAGGAGAGAAAAAATGATATTTTCCTTGTACAGTTTCCATGAAACGTTTTTCCTGTAAATAATTTTTAAGATATATTGATCATGTTACAAAGTTAATTATTGTAAAGGGGTCCCGGTAGCATCCTTCGCTTAATTACAGGCTGCCAAAACAATAGCTGTAACACAACGCAACGCTTTTTTCTTCTTTTTAATTTGGTAATTCTCTCCTTTTTCCAAAGGTTCAGTTGCTGTTTTGGTAAGAGTAGTAGACTAATTCGCTCTTTGTGAGCGTGGGTTTATTTTCCGTTATACTGACACAGAATTACTTCTGTTCTGTAATATATTTGGTCTGAATCCGCGGTGAAAACTTCAACTACAATGCGACAGACATAAGTCGTTTGCACGACACGTGACACGTGTGCAGCTAGGGGAAAATCCGTTCGCTTTCATAGTGTTAAGCCTTTGTTACATGCCGCCAGACACTTGCAGTCTCTAATTAAAGGAAATCAAAACACCTGTTTTCCTTCACCGAAAAGCCAATGATAATAATTGTTATCATTCGTACTTTGATCAACTCATTGGATCGAGCTAGGAACAAACTTAGAATTCGATTATTGATCTCAGGAATCGAAAACATTTCCATACTGAATTTTGTATGACATGTGATTGACAATTAGCGCAAAACTTTTATGAATATTGTTAACATCTTTTGCTATTTTATATATAGGTAATTTTTTCATAACCACAGCTGTACAATTTAATAGAAAATATTAATAGTATGACCATAATGATAAAATAATTAATGATAAAATAAATTTGAACAATATTTTTGACATTCCCATTTCAAATTTTGTTCAACACTTTTCGTATCTGTTTACAAAAAGTAATAAACAGCTAAAGTTCGGGTGACTGTTGACAAGGCCATCACGCGTTGTGGATTTATAACGATGCATCACGTCTATGATTCACTAGCACCAACTGTGCCAATCTCTGTGACAGATTGTACCGAGTGCAGATCGTGAGGTTTTAGGTCAATGTAACCGCCTCCGTGGTCTAACGGCTAAACGTTGGACTTACAATCCGGACGTCCGGGTTTGATTCCCAGTGGGAGTAATTATCGGTACTCGTTTTGATTGGTGGTAGGACATTTTATATTACCACCATGTTATCTAAGTCTGCCGCCAACAGGTAAACAGCACTGTTGTGTTCCGGTATGAAAGGCAGCAGAGTCAGCGCAACATTAGGTTGAGGCTTCTGGGTGCGCACGCTTACCATACAACGACTTTATCGTCACTTACCGTAAGATAAGATGAAAGCCATAATAAAAAGGTGCTAAATGATAAGTTTCAGTATAATTTTCATATACTTATATGAAGGTCACTGTCATGTATTTAGTTAGGAAAAACAGTAAACACCCACTGCTGAACACAGCATGCCAAAATGGTTATAGTTTTTCCCTAGCCATTTATGTCCACTTGCTGGGTAAAGCACTCCTCTTGCTTGCAAGCTACAAGTACGATGTGCAGCTTTAAATAATAAAAGAGCATTCGCACGCCTACTTACAAGTACGCGCAAACAAACAAACCCGTAAAAAGTCTGGAATATTTCTGAAACGAGAACATTGCATCAAAAAAATGTAGGTTTTAGCTCAAGGCAAATCGTTCTGGCTCTGTTTTGATAGCGCGGGGAAACGATTATGAAAACGAAATTAGAACCACCTCCATTCCTAAGGCTGGCTACGATGCTAGTATCTTCCGTAATAATTCCTGTAATAGCCTTGTTCCCAGAAAACAAATATGTGCGTCTTTATAACTTTCACTTTAATGGTCCATTTTGTAAGACAAGCAACTAATAAACCTACTGTCAGAATGTATGCTAATTACCTTCTCAAGTATCCTATTAGTGCTAGCATATGCTGTACTTGTAATAATTATTTTATCATGTTATAATTTAAAATATGATGACAATCCAGTTTGTATATTCGAGCTTATTCACGAAGCACGCGGTACTTAGGCTGTGAGGATGAATGTGTATTGAGTATACGTAGATATAGCTTGAATATCGATTAGTCAGTAAGCTGGGGCAATAAGTAAGCAACATCTTTATTGGCAACATACAAATTAATATAGACAACGGCCTTATCGTCAGTCACCTTCAGTTGAGATGAAGGCCAAGTGCAAAACTATTGCAGAAAAAATATTACAAAACACAACCAAATTCCTAAGCCGCTAATTTTATAGTGTGTGAAAAAATTGTTTTGTGTACTCCTTGACCGCCTCTAAATAAGGAATAGGTCTAGTGGACATATTACTTAATTTATAATAGTCATTTCCGGAATGAGGAAATTCGTAGACGAACTGAGATCACCCACATAGCTAGTGAGCTATGTGGGTGGGCAGGCCACCATCGCTCGAAGAGCCGATAACCGATGGGGAGTAAGAGTTCTCGAGTGGCGACCACATACCGGGAAACGTCTACCGGGCCGTACCCCTACTAGGTGGACCGACAACCTGTTTAAAGTCGTGGGAGTCGCTGGATGGTGGCTCGGATGCAGTCGATGCGGCGTACCATGAAGGAGGCCTATGTCCAGCAGTGGACGTTTCCTGGCTGATGATGACGATGGTTGTTGAGTCATTACTACCTTTTCCTATCGATCTAATACTCGTATCTTTAAACGAGCAATTCTTGTATATTTATTTGTATAAACCGGCGATTTCGGCAACAGCTCTAACGGTTTCGCTGAAATTTGGTATGTGAGGGTTTTCGGGGGCGAAAATCGATGATGTCTTATGTCTGAGAAAATGCGTGTTTTCAAGTTTTCATGCAGTTTTCTTTCGCATGAAAAATATGTTTGCTAATTTCACGCGCTTGGGCATCGTGGTAAAGCGGCCAAGGCACAAGATTGACAATAACATGTGACCGGGTTGGAATCCCGGTCGGGTACAACGTTTTTACTTTTTTATTTTATTTATTCAAGTTATTTTTGTTTTTAAGCCAAATTAAAAGTTGGCCGAAAACTCCCAGCAAAGCTCGGTCGCCCCTACTATAAAACGAGCGAGTTTTGTATAGCAAGTCTCATGCGATTTCTCAAACGGCCCTAACGATTCTAATGATAATTACAGATTAGGAGGTTTCGAAGTCAATGAATCGGTTGGTCAAACTCTCATTTCCACTAAAATATTATTTTCATTTTATAGGGAACCATAGCCAAAATAATAACCCATACATTTGTTCACTACGAACCAAGTTCAGTCACCCAAATAATTATTATTTTGACCTCAGTGGGGTAGTACTGCGTCGTCGGCAGATGCAACACGCAGCAACCAGCTAACGAAACCGAGCGTCGGATTATTCAACTATTATCGAGAAGAAGGTTGCCACTGACAGGTTGACAAGTGCGCCCTCGAGGACATAATCTAAAGGTGATCATCGAAATTTAAACGCCAATAGAAATTCCTTACCATTGATATCCTGCGTGGGTGCTTCAAGAACACAGAATGTATCAGTACTCGTATATTTACCAAATAACTATTCACTTAGGACCTTGTGACTTATTTCAAATATTTGACGAGGTGGATAATCGAAACAAATTTTCAGTGTGATAAATAGTTACTGTTATAAATCGTGACTAAATAGAACTAAATTTCGATGTTACAAATTAAAACAAAATTATGTGATTTTTGAGATGATACGATGTATTAGAACAAAATTATCAAGATGACCAATACCCTAAATCAAATATTTTGTGTGAAAACTATTCTTTAGGGTGACACACATTATATGAGAAGCTCATATCTTGGGAGTCTTTTCCTTGTTAAACTGAATTTGACGAAATTTAGCACCTGTTGACTGGCTTTGAGAAACACAGGCTAATTTTTGAAAACCACGCAGACGTCACGTGCAAATATGTATTTAGTCATAAATTTGTTCTTTTATTCTGGGGCGAGTATATCAATTGTTGTTATAAAATCAAGGTTTAGTACAACGTAATTCGAAGGCGAAAAATAAAATCTCTGCCATAAATAGTACTTCTATTAGTCTATTTCATTGCCATTTCTGTGTCATTTCCATTGCACGCCAGTCGCGATCGATGTCTTGTAAACCAATAGCAATTTATAAACGTCTCAATTTTGTGTCCGTTTTGACTTGATAAGATATGAGCTTTGTACAGTTATCCAATATTACGTGTTAGCGTCATGAAATAGTAGTAGTCCTTCCTGCATAAGCCCACTCCAGGGGCGCACTGAGGACAAAGTCCAATAACCAAATGGTCACGGGATGTATTTGTTGTTGATATCTGTAGTTTCATAGTACAAAAGGATCAATATCAAATGACGCGAGCCATGAGCTTGTTAGGATGGCTTTCCTTAGTGAATTACACCCCTGGACATTAGCCTCCCTCATTGACCGCCAAGACAAATGAGATTTTCATGCGACGTAATCACTAGTCGGGGCAGGTGGTTTAGTGATCGCAGTAAGATATTGTTGTAACATAGACACTGCTGCGCGTTTCCTGTATTATTTACAGTCACCTGTAACATCCCCAAGATGATATGGAGTGATCCACGTGGCAATGGGATACATTCATTTTCTCATACATTCACGACCTTGATGAAAATGATTTTTCATAGTGGGATAGTTGAAAGGTCAAGGAAGGGCGTAGTCTACTTTTGTTCCGATCGGACGAGTAGTTCCCATGGGATACACCGATACATCCTAAAGTCTACGCGGGGACAGTCGCGGGCACAAGCTAGTAATTTATGAATTGAGGTTTAAATCTTTTTGTAAATAATCTGTTATTTTAATTTTGTCTAAGTTTTATAATATCAGTCTCATGTTTCATTATTCACTGACAGTGGTCATTTTCTTACGACTGAATGTTTTGTTTGTTTCCCAAATTTCCCTCTCCGTACGCAAGGTAACTCGCACGGCTCGAAGTTGTTAACTTTATTCAGTATTACCGACAAGGTGGTTGTTATTACGAATATTATGCTCGTTGTGTTTGTTAGGACAAAGTTGTTATTTTCAGTATAATGAGAAGGGCTCCATGTTGATCCAATAAAAAGCACTTTGTACATTTGGTTATGTTACCTTTGAATTTAACCGTATGGTGTCATACCCAAGATGAAGTCTTTTTTATTAATAATAATAAATAAAATAAATAAAAATAAATAAAAAATAAAAAATAAAAATAATAAAATAACTTCGCTTGAACACCTTTCCTGATGGTAAGCGATGATTATCCTTATTGTCAATCAGTTTGGCCGAAGGCGGTCTACAGTTATCATGTTTTTTTACTTAGAAATTCATTATTATCTCTTAATGATGAAAATGTAAAAATTGTATGTATTTATTTTTCTGGAACATTGTCTATGTTTCTGTGTGTATTGTGTTTGTCAATAAAAACTATGTCTATGTCGATGCACTAGGGGACTATGCACCCCTAGGGAGGGTCGAGCACGGACTTGTTAGATAATAGCCATTCGATGACGGTGTTGTTATACTCGTAATTTCGCTTACGAAGCTATGTTAGAAACCAAGCTGTTGTCGATGTCGGTCCTCACAACGACTCTTCATTTTGTCAGTTCACATAGCTAGCATAGCTCAATCATCCTTGTGTGTAAAAAACTAGTGCTGTAAATAATTTACAAAGCAGTTGATACAGGTACCATTATTCTGGCCGCCTGCCGAGTTGCGGATGAGTGGTACGTTCCCGTGACTCGTCAAAAAGAGGCGAGAGAGGGATACCGGAGTGGTTTTAACTGGTAAGAATCCAGCATAACCCGGCTACTTTCCCCGAAGTGACGGGTATCTTTTACCGGTACCGTTATTCTGAGCAGCTAATGTATTAATTAGGCTAAGTCATAATACTGTAGAATATGATCCTCCTTTTCAACCGACTTCAAAAAAGGAGGAGGTTCTCAATTCGACGCGTGTGGTTATTTTTGTATGTGGGTGTTAATGTTAATAAGGAACTAATTTTGATAATTCTTTTTTTGTTTGGTAACGCATACTTCAGAGGTGATCCTATATAAATTTTATAGAAATTGATTGATCGCTCTTTGAGAAACTCAACAAAAACCAAATTTTAAAGCAATTGAAGTCTTTTTAGTGCTTTTTGAACGCGTTAAAAGACTTCTACACAATATGACTTATCCATCGCTACCAAAGTTATCGAGCAGAAATTTTTTAATACTGTAACATTATAGAAAATTTAAATGCATTGAACATAATGCTATGACCTATTCTCAGTAAGTGCCCATTCAATAAGCAATCAGTAATTCAGTAGAACCTGCTGCCATATGCTGATAGACATCGTTAGAAGGTCTACGGTAACTTCCGGCTGAGGATTGCCAAATCGAGTTTGAATACGAAGCTAAATATGTTACCAATTTGCTAATACCGGCGAAAGGAAAACCAAGAAGTATAATTTTACACTCTCTATCCAAACATACAGGAGTTATTTATACAAAAATTATTGTAGGATTATATACATTTTTACATAACGTAAATTAAATCATGTACTTCTACTTACATTTCGAGACATTATAAGAATTTCAAGTAAATCCTATAAAATGTCCTAAATGATAAATCCCTAGTGTCTAGCTTTGAGATCTAAAATTTTAGGTCAAAAGGATCTGTGATTCTGTTGAAATTCTCCATTTAACAGATTTAATTACATTTTCAATCAACTAAAATACTGGTTTTGTGACTCTCTCGTCGACCCGATGCTGTGTAGCTGTGTATGTAATCATACGACTACTCACCTTGGGAAGTAGGCTCTCTCTGTAACATATTGGTATTCCCAAGTGTAATAGACTTGAAAAAGTCTATAAAGTTTCAAACACATATCCTTAAAAGTTCTGCGTATAACAAACGACTTTGAGCGTAAGAAAGAAAGAAGTTGTGAAATAAACTAGTTAAAATTATTTTTATTAACATAGTTTTAGCTACAGGAAGGATAATTACCCAGTTAAAGAACGATTAGCAAATATTTAGTTCATCATCTTCATGTGCAGCCTTTGGCAGTCCACTGCTGGACATATGCCTCTCCCAGAGTGCGCCACTCAATTCGGTCCTCTGCTCTCCGCATACATACACGTCCGGCTACCCTTCGTAAGTCGTCTTTCCACCTCGCCGGGTGACGTCCTCCACTACTTTTGCCTAGGCGTGGTCTCCACTCGAGGACTCGCCTGCTCCAGCAGCTGTCGGACCTTCGGCAAATATGACCAGCCCACTGCCGCTTCAGCTTGCTAATACGGTGAGCTATGTCAGCCACTTTGGTTCTCTGACGGATCACTCAGTTCCGAATACGGTCCATCAGAGAGACTCCGAGCACAGCCCTTTCCATAGCCCGCTGAGCGGCTTTAAATTTGTGGATCAGTCGTGCCGTGAGTGTCCACGTTACTTCTCGTAATTAATTACGGGTAGGACGCACTGGTTGAAGACTTTTGTCTTCAGGTATTGTGGTACGAGTATCAACAATTTTTAGTTATGACTCCTATTTTCTCGTTCGAGCCTTTTATAAAGTAGTAAGCAGAAATTATTTTGAATGTGTTCAGTTAGATTGATATAGGAAATCGTTTTATGCTTTTTACAAGCCTCATGCCTCTAGACAAGTAGCCACTATGCTACGGAAGCGGTTTTGGGAGAGTGTTCTTTAGTTTGGACGATCACTGTTCTTTGAAAAAATATATTTCATATTTACTACTTTTCCTCTATGACTTTTACTGACTATTTAATGATCGTCGATGAGGAACGATCGCCTATTAGTAGCAAACATAATAGGATGGTTTAAATGAAGCAAAAAATTCAGTTGGCAATATTTTATATTTCAACTCATCAATTACACTATATTAATCTATACAAAATTAAACAATTGCACTAGGTACACTTAGTGTAAATAGTTTCTTTACGCCATGATACGTAGGTACATTGATTTTTTAAATATTATCATAAATTTATAACATTCTTCAGTAAATACTCTATTGACACAAGTAAGTATTTAATAGTACCATAATTATGGCGAAGAAGTGTTACATTTACCCAGCTCTTTAAATGTAGAACTCTTCGCTTGAAACGCCTACAATACATTAAGTTGCAGAGATCGAAATAACTTAAATATAACTAAATACAGTCTTAATATATTGACTAGAATATAGACTGTGTCTAGCAAAGACTTAACATTCCACAACAGTGTAGAAATAAACAGCGAAGTAGATGTTGATTTAAAAATACGTTTTAAATGAAAAGTTAATTGGGAAAAAAAACGACAACGTAATGTTTTTAACTTTATATGATTTTGATATACCCAGTGTCACTCTCACAGTAAATACGAATCTAACGACACCTCTCAAGCTGAAATCCATCGAGCCGTTAAGCCCACAAAGCGATTCAAACAATTATATATGCTCTCGAAAAACATAACCCTCCTTCTGGCGTAGTACAAAATAGCCCTCTAGGTTGGAGTGTCAGGTGGCAGTCGCTTCCGTAAAAACGAGTACCTACGCTAATACCTATTGTTTTGGTAGCAGACCTAGATTAAGGAAAGGGATAATGCTAGGGGAATGATAATGATGACTGATGTTAATTCGTATAAAATTAATTAACAAAGTAATTAGTTGTTTTTTTCATGTTCTGAATATACTTCGTTATATGCAAATATCAAATACAAAATGAAATGATGATGAAATTGTTTACCTTTATGGACGTACTCGTAAGATTAGTCATTGTAATTTAAAAGAAAAACTATCGAATTTTTCAGGGAGATTGTAGTAGTTTACTCGCTGTTACTTCGCTGTTTTCATCTATGGTTGGGTTGATTGATAATGTAAGTACTTGATCACAATCAATTGAAGGAAATGATTGACAAGTAGCCCCTTTTAGTAGAATTAACAACATACATTAATGCTATAATGATTAAGTATTATGTACACACAACTTATTTGTTAACATTGAAAGTTGTAAAATTGTAACACTAGAGTAGGTATGTAATATGTTTGATATTGTTTTTTTTTCTGGAGCGGAGTTTAACTAGGAGGATATGATCGGGCTTTTAATCTTGTCTGTCGTCTTCAACGGAGCCGGTGGCTTTGACTTCCTTTGGGAGCGTGGACTGAAACAAAACGACCGATTGTTAATTGGTGTCTTCTGTAACATGTAGCCCGCAGTTTCCATTATGTGGAATTAATTGCGTGCAATTGAACACAAGTAAACCAAACGGCAATGGGTTTAACAATACCTACCTGAAAATACAACAAACAAAAATTTCATATATAAATATATATATTATACAGAAATATACTTCCGCAATCGAAATCAATATTATTATCCTAAAAATTCTTTATCATTCCTAATTTCATGATAATCAAACGGGATGTTACGAAATAATCAATGGGAGAATCACTTGCAAAAGTAAAGTGATTCCGATATTTTTAAATATCTATGAAACGACAAAAAATCATCCCAAATTTTGAATTACATGTTTCTACTAACGCTACCGACTACCAACATTCTACCGAGACATTGATCGATATATATTTTCGACTCTGGGTAGGATTTTTTTCCTGCACTTAATTTTGTATAAAAGATAACACGCTTCGCAACGATATAAACTGATGGTAAATGACGATATCGCCGACTATGGTAGGCGCTACAATCCAGGTTTTGGGGATATACAGGCGACACCAGCGTAGTCCCATACCATAGTAAACGTTATTAAGAAACATGGCATGGCAATCTCTGTTCTCATTCATGTTTAAGTTCATATTCCTGACCTATATTCAGCAGTATTCGTTTCCTGGCTGATGATCATAATGAAGTTCCTGTAAGATGTTGTTTAGCAATTACCTCGAGCGGCATTAAGAACATGTTGTTGTCAGATCGTCGTCCGAACCGCAGGCGCATCGACGGAGTACGCACGGCGCGGTCTTGTTCCTGGAAACACATACTACTGTCAATATATGTCCGAGATTAACTGTTTGCAGACGCAGCTGGACAATTTATGTACTTCAAGACTCTAAGCGAGCTATTGTAGGTGGGTGGAAGTGAGGTCAGCTAGTTCCACACCATTTTGTACCCTTCCTTTACAACCACACGGAAGATGTGTGTTTACAATTTATAAGCTTAACCAATCTCACGGTTTCAATAGAAAAAATAGTTTGTTACTTGCAACCTCGACCAAATTTTTGGCTAAAGGATTAGTGGAGTGGACTAATGGAAATCTCATGGAGGAAATATTACGTGAGTGGGTAAGGCAGGTCCCACTACATTTCAGCAAAGGAGTTAGGTTAGGGGGCTAAAATTTTAAATAAGCCTTACGTAACTCCCTCCGTAAATCCCCTAACCACTATGGTATGTTTTTAAACAATATTATATAATGTATAATAAAAGATGGATTTATTTTCATCACATTATTGCAAGGTCAATAACAACAGACATCAACATCAAGATAGAGTAGTATCGCTGACAAAATTGGGTGATTCGTCATAAAATCGGATAGTTGTCGTAAAACCCGCGTAGTGGCTTGTTAGCGTATAACTACGTTACACCGGCTTTACGTCGCTCGTTCTGTTTACGATCTGCTCAGATCGATGACATGCCGAGTTCACCTGCCTCTCAAGTAGGACAGTTTCCTTCTTTCAAAGTTCAGAAAAATATTTATGTCGAACTTAATTTTTCATCTAGAGAACACGACAGCAAACATAACATAAAAAGCGCATAAAATTTAATGTCTCTTAAGTTTTGTAATTTATGTTTTCTTTTAAACACAATCATAAACGAAGGATAAATTATTGGCGGAATAATTTTTAAATGATGAAACTTTTAGATTGTACGAAACAATCAGGTGAACTTTTTAAAAATTAATACAGATCTCGTTACGTCATTCGGTGGTTTATAATTACAGGATCTTTGTTATTAATTATGCAGCCGCACCTGTGCGAACAAAAATGATATTTTTTTTCCGACCAAGTAATTAATTTTCTTAATAACTTTCCCCTCCCGTGGCTAGGAAATTATGATTTATCGTCAGTAAGCCAAATTTTTGTTGACTTTTGTATAAATGGAGAAAGATGTCCAGATTTTTGTCAAAGAAATTAGATAGCCTCTACAAAAGCTGCCGCAATGCTTTTATAAATCCTTTGTGCACATCGATGAAAAAATACGTTGGACATTCGGAGCTGTGACTAGAAGCCTAGTGCATTGGACAAGGCAATAATTTTCATTAAATACAGACACTAGAAAGGTAGCATTTATAGCATTTTTAAAGGGTTATAGCAAAATGTTTTCCTTTAATTAGTAATAATTACTTAAAAAACTGTACACTCGAGTACAAAAATATGTATCCACTTTCGAACCATGTTACATTCAGTCTTGCTTGGTCCTATATATATATATATATATAGTGTGTTGTAGGAAATGTCAATTAAAGGTGAATGTGACAAGGTTCAAAAGTGGATACATATTTTTGTAATCAAGTGTACATTGGAAACTTTCACATGTATTCGTGAAGTCTCCTCAGCATACATTAAATTTTATGCTAGAAAATATTTGTTCATGATTTTGTCTTTTTTATTACATAATTGGAAAAGGTTCATTAGGTTGATAAAATCAATATTACGAAAGCTTCCTCCTACATAGTTTTTTATACTTCTGCTTCTGTATCTACCTGCCCAAATAAAAGCGATTATACAGTCGAATAATAAATAAAAAGTCCTCAAAACTAAGTACGTGTGTATTTGAGGGTCATAACTGTTGGAATTCCTTCTAATACGGCCACATTTCAATCACATATGTATACTTCAAACCGACACAAAAAGAGTAAGCTTGTAATTATACGTGACCCCAGTGTTCGCTGCTGAAACGATCGCTCTGGAAACACTTGGGTTGTGATATGAATTATTACCTCTTGTGGGAAGATGTGTGGAACGGCGCGTTCATCGGAACGACGCCCGAAGCGCAGGCGCACCGGCGTGCGGATCTCGCGGAGAGACATCAGCTCGTCCATCTCGTCCAGCTACAAAAGACGAAAATGTATCATACAAAAAATTTACAATTTCTTTTACAAGTAACTTTCCTGTTACCCATGTGAATATGGCTCTCATCATCATGATCGGCCAGGAAACGTCAGCTAAGCATCATAGGCCTCCGCCATGGTATGCCACAACGGTCCCGAGCCACTGGCATCAAGGGACTCCTCTCGACCTGTACTAGATCGTCGGTCCATCTAGTAGGAGGACGGCCCATACACGTTTTTCGTAACATGATTTTAGAGTAGTATTTCCCTTGAGTTTTTTCTTAGACCACTGGATAATAAGAACTACAACTGTATCAGGCAGAAGAGGGCTCGTAATAATCCAAGATGCTGCTACACCTACATCTTATTATTAAGATCAACAGCCCATTTAACAAGTGATTACAGCAAATTTAATCTAACTATTGTACTTCCAGCTTACAATGATAATGGAAATGAAATCTTCTTATGGTACAGTTGTATCTTAGAATGTTTTTACGAGACTAACAACATATTCCCGTATAACATTCATGTAGTTTTTATAAGTTCATAATGTTAAGTAATAGAGTTCATGTTATAATTATTAAGTTAGTCGTATATTAGTAGTCGATTTAGAAAAAAGGCTCAAAATTCCACTTCCCAATATTGTAATGAAGTATTGGCGTGCCTTGGAGAAGCCAATGACGTTGAGGAATAAAGAAAGCTCAAGTTTAAAAGTATTCCAATATGATTTCTTCTCAAAAAAACATTATTTTTGTCTGGCGAGGATATAATTGATGTTTGCATTATTCATCTTATTAGTAAATTAGGGATCAAAGAATGTTATCACAATTCTTTTGAGTGAAAAGAGATGTCATATTCAATCAAGATACGCGGATAGAACGAAAGCTTGCTCCTGAGACGCCGGATCCCTGATGTTTTTCTGATATCAACATTACAGGAGGCCTTTGTTAACTGGTCAAGTGACAAAAGGTAGGAAAACGACATTTGGTTGAGTCGTCGAGTGTACTTGAAGTCCGCAGAAAATACGTCTGTATTTGGAATGTCATTCTAAATCATATACGGTTTAAATAAGATTGCTTGTTTACTCGTTATACTAGTAATTTGCTTGTAATAATAGCAAATGAAAGGATAAACCATAAATAAATAAACCAGATAAGCATTTCAAAAGATGGAAAATTAAAAAAAAAACAGTGTTGCCACATCTTAAATTGAAAATCATCAGATTAAGTAACTCTATTATGAGCAACCCGGAGTAGCTCAGTTGGGTAGAGCGTCAGTCTTTGAACAGTCGAGGTCTGGGTTCGATCCTGGCTCGTACCAATGAGTCACATTTTGTTATTTGGAATTTGTTTACGAATGATAAAAATCATTACCATTGGATTTTCGATAAAGGAAAACATCGTGAGGGAACCTGTACACTCCTGGGAAGAAATTCAAAGGTATTTGTGAAGTCTGGGAGCACTGGACCCGGGTGGTGGACTGTAGGAGAGTAGGCCTGAGCCCCTGCAGTGGGGACATTATAGGCTATTGATGATGATAGATGGTTATGAGCAACTCGTCAAAATAAATCATCTTAATCGTTGGCATAAGTGTCACGATTACGTGACGTCACCATAAAAGCAAATGGCTGATGCTATATGCCGTTTTGTATTTTTCCGCAGTCGAGTTTTGATTTCATAACTAGCTTTGCCAAAACCACATCCGTACGCTAAATATTTAAGTATTAACAGCAATCCTAATGAATATTCCCAACTTCAACTTCAAATTTGAAGTCGCAGATGAAATATGAGGCACTTGTAAACAAGAAAATGGTATTAAACGACTTTACTGCACCGTTGGACCATTATCCTCTTGTGGCTTGGCAACACGCGTTCAAGATCATAAAACTGTTCCCATTATCTTCTCCCGATTGAAGAGTCTGGGCGAAACAGACGGTAAAACTGTCGCCAAAGTAACTGAAGTATTTTCCAATAATGAAAAATCGAACCGATACTGACAAAAACAGGTCATCCAAAAAAGCAACGAAGTGACAAAGCATGGACAATCGCTTCGTTAACTCATTCTGCTGTATATAAATCTGCTGTATATGTAGTCTCCAAAGCAGATATAATTAAAAAACATATTTTTATACATTTTTTTCTTCTAATTCGTAATAAGTCTTGTACTCGAGAAAGTGTGCGTAAAAGGTATATTGCGAATCGCAGTTGTTTTAAAGAGTGCTTCTGTTAAAACTTGCTTGGTTGTCTATTTTTAAAAGGACTTTCTCGTTGTAGACGATAAAAGTGGGGCATTTTGCGTCATAAGCCTCTCAGACAACTTGCGAAAGTGCCCGAAGTAGCCTTGGATATACACAAAAAATTGCTTTCGGTTTACTTATTTTTTAAAGAAATGACGATAGGAGAAGTACAGTTTTTTACATAAATATAATTGAAAATTCTTCATTTGGTCATACGGTGGTTCTGAATTTAAAAACGACCGTGTATACTAATTTTTCGTCTTCGGTTCGTTGTTTGTAATAATTATAATAATTCTTTTATTGAAGATAGACCAACACTTGACCTCAATATCAATTATCAACCCTTAGAAAAGAACTAACTTTAATTGAATGTCTAAACAAAAAGCAAATCTAAAATGAAGTTCAAATTTCATTTTTCAGGTTGCTAGACCAGTTACCAATACATTCAGTAAATATTTCCTGAAGTTCCACCAAAGAAACTATTCCTAATTCTAAAACTCAGTGTTGCGTTGAAATGTTCTCTCATTGGTCAATCGAATAAGTCCGTTTGCAAGTGACCCTTTCTGTCGAATAGTTATCTCGAATATTACTACGTCAAATTCTGAAACATCCGTCCTACAAATCCGTTGAATTAAAATAGTTCAACAAATCTAGGTTGAGGCCCTAGATACTAGAAGCCAGGCTACATCGACTCAATAAACGTTGATATAAAAATAAGAATACGATTTTTAAATACAAACTTAAAACAGTATAATTTCACAGGACATATTAATTTTATTATGGAAGATAGAAATTTGGATACTTTCCAAAAATAATATTTATTCCTCCGCGGAGGAAAGAAGGTGAAATTACATGTACAGGAACAATAAACTACTGTTTAATAATATCAATAAATGTGCACTATAATTTCATCAATAACTTAGCCTACACTGAATAATTAGGGGAAAAGTAGGTCAGACATGAACTTAGTTTGACTTTTTAAAAGTGGAATAAAGAAATATAATAATAAAACAAAATACACTGATACAGTAAATTACTTATATTATTATGTTTCCAGTAAATTACTTATTCAGATACCAGAACAAATCTATCAGTGCCAATCCTGTGAAGAGTTCCACTCAGATTAATATTTATTTACGATCAGTGATCACAAAAGTGAGACGAGGCGCAAACAAATGTACAACAAACTACCCTTAACCCTTTCTATTTATAAATTGTTGATAGGTCTAAAGTAATATTGGAATAACAGGTTACTTTGTGGTATCTAATTTTTACAGTATTACTTTTACTATTTATTTTTACAGTAGTACGACGAAGTGACAAAACAATTTTATTATTATTAATGAACAAAAATTTAAAATTAGTTCCTAATTCAAAAATCAGTTTCGACGATTTCACACCCGATAAAAAATTACGGTAAACCCCCATGTTCGCGAAACGTGCCTCGACAAAGGAATCAAGTTCCACTACTGTACACAGTAGTACATCGTACAACATCCCAACACGAGGTAATGAGTGCTCTGTGCTCTGTACTTATCTGTCACTGCCGACGCGGTCGTTAGTCGTTAACAGAGAACGGGTTTTGGAAAACTAAACTAAGCACCGCGCCAGAAAATATCTTTGAATTATAAAATAAATGACAAGTTGAAAAGCATTTAAAACATGGAATTGACTGATTCATATAGATTCACAAAATCATTACGATTTCATGGCATTGTATTACAAAAATTCGGTACACGTGTGAGAGCAAGATTTGGATTTTCTGTAACTGTGTTACGGTAAAAGTTCTCAAACACACAAAAAGAGTTCAATACGACCTACATACGAGTATATAGAGCGGGCGTTGGAAAAATGTACACAGAAAAACTTTAATTTCGAAAGTCAATTCTGCGTCAAAATATTTTTTAACGATTAAGTGACGTAATATAACATTAGACTGCATGATTTTTTACCAACCGTACAAAATTTGAACGAAAACTGTTTGTCTGTTTATCATTAATGATTTTTTTGTGTTTTTTTCCAAATTCAATCCAATAATTTGCTATAACTAATTTGGTGCGGATGTGGTGAAATGTAGGGAATTTTTTCCGGCCGAGCACTTGATCACTCGCTCTACCTTACTCTCTGTCGAGGACTATAATATACATTTCTATCAAACACACTTTCACAGTTTCACACCCTAGTCACATAAAACCATCTCTACAGATCTCTTGTCTACGAAATGATTTATCGACGGATCTATTTCTAGTTGAATGTTATGTATGGTACTAGATTTACATTGTGACGTAAATAAGTAAATCCAAAGTCTGCAAAGCTCGATTTACACCGAATTGTACAAATAGTATTCGATTAGAACGTGGAAAGGCGCTCTGCTTAACGGATGAAACCGTTTAAAGCCCGAATTGATGATTGGGTGTCGATCTTAGGATAAAGTTGGTAATCAATATTTAATTTTTCTACATTTTATATTTGTGAATTACCTCCGAATTGATTCATAGTTCTGAATTCTACGTAAAACTAATTCGAACACAATCACCTATTTTTATTTCGTAAACATGGAAATTATTTAAAATATTTTAGACCGTAAATAACACGAGTCATAGGAGAGTAGGCCTGAGCCCCTGCAGTGGGGACGTATATAAGCTGTTGATGATGATGATGATGATATCTATCATCAGACATACCATCAGATACGATGACTGCTCATTTACTCCATTGTTTATGTTGGTATACAATCTGGTTTTCCTTAAAGATTTTATTTCAATCATTAGGTAAATAAATATGGTGACATCGTATGAACTATTTAAGTCTATTTAGTTTATTTTTTTACTATTAGAACAACGAGTCACTGACCGGAGTTTGTGGCGGCATGTCGGGATCGGATCGCCGTCCGAAGCGCAGTCGTCGGGACGGCGAGCGCACGGACTTCCGCGCGAGCGCATGTCCGCCTAGCGCGTCCCAGCCGCCCCGGTCCGCCGCCGACGCTGAAACAACAACAAAGTTTAGCAAAAACGCAATATTTTTTTTTAACCATTATCTTTAAAAATATAATAGCTTGCTTTGATAAGTAACCTTAAAATAGAAGATCGGATTATGGCGTCGCAAAAGCTACAATAGCTGCTACGCAGGCCTGGACGGCGTTTTAAACAGTAATCGAAAAAGCACCGTCAAAATTAAAATTTTAATTCCCTATGAATGGCCGATGATAGATTAAATTTGGATTTGGTGATCACATTTAGTCATCGATTTATAATGGAGAACAATGTACATCATTCATTCCCTGAAGTTTTCCCAAAGACACATTCTAGACATATTTTTTTCAGAAGGCTTTCTGAAATATTTTTATCATCACATTTAATAACTTATAAGACGACACGACTATTTCGGGTGTTCTTGTAAAAGCTTAGGAAACGTCCTAGAACCGTGAAGGTAAAAAATTGACGGGTGGCACAGTAAAATCTTTTTAGCTTAGAACCCTTTCCGCTATCCTGCGGCATTTTCGTTCTAACGGTTACGTTAGAAAGACAAATAAAAGTCCAAGTAACTATAATAGGTTGAGGGAAAGTGTCATAAAAGTTTTCGTATCAAGTGGCGGTAGACGATGATGAATCAATGTAAGTTATTCCTAACTTTTATTGAAGTAAATCTCTGCGGGGACTTTATGAACTTGGTGAAGTTGAACTGCGACCTACATAATAAGTTGGCGGCGGGCTTGTTATAACTTGTCGGTTAATTTATTTCCTGTTTGTTAAGTTCAAATTAAGGGGATAATACTGAAACATTCATCTGATTGTGAGTGAAATTTAATTCGTGTAATACTGACAATTGATTCGGAGACGTACGTATTTTGTCGTTATATATAGCATGTATAGAAAGTAACACTTTTCTATACTATCTATTCCATAACGAAAAAAATTACTTGAAATGAAATATAATTTATTTAAAAGAAACTTTGCTTTATGATGTTGTGTAGTCTGACATATCTTATCTTATATTGAATTAACAAATATTGTACATCTTTGGGTAAGAAATGGAGATCCTATATATAACCCAAGACCATTCTACCATCTACAGTAAAGTATTCTGATTATGATGTGACTTAAAGTCTTAACCGCGCACTTGCGTACGCGCCGCGCTCACAACGCGTCCGAATAGTGCCGTTACTGAACTAACTCTTTGGCCAGGTCCTGGATGATGACATTTTAAATGCCAGCATAGCTCGAATCAAAAACTGTGCTTACGATTTAGGTTTAAATTAGTAATATTGTTAACTATGAGCGACTTGGTGTCTAACTTTAAGCTTATAAGAGAATAATTATAAAATAAAAAAATTAAGTCGACTTATATGTACATATCATCACGGGTCTTTGAAAACACTTTTGTCAGACAGCTCTTATTAATTTGATAAAACCACGCAAATCACTTTCCCTTTTTTTTTAAATTGAAAGTGAGTTAACAAAGGATTGATATTTTATGAGCAATATTTATAGGTATAACTTGCTATCTCGGATTCAGATCCAAAGATTTGGATATACAAGTAATTCTACCTTGTATTTTAGAGTGCCGTAGTCAAAAAATTGATTAATATTAAACTCAGCTCAGGGTCCCAAATATTCATTTTAATTTCGGAAACAAACTTCCTTAACGAATCACAAAACAATATCAAATTCCCTTGACGCGAAAAAATTGAAGTGATATTTATAAGGCTTACCAGTAAAATGTTATTTTAGAAGTGATCCAACAAAAAATACAAATGTAAAAGTTTTGATGTTGAAGTTTGATGTTAAGTGTAAGTCACATGACAGCGAATACCAATCAGAATGTATTACGTCACGAAACGCAAAACACCATTGTTATTGTTGACGTTTTCATACAATAGAGCAGTTATTTCACACACTATGACGTCATTCAAGACGCCATGACACTATTCAGCGTTTTCGAGGGAAATCTAAATTGCTTTTTAAAAATACAAACTACGTAATGTAAATATTGCTTTTTCATAATTCATAATAGAGGTATAGTTTTTTTAATATAAAGTAAATATTAAAGTATATAATTAACCAAGTTTTCAAATTTAGTCAACTAGCCTATTAAATTTTCCCCGATGTATTGATTAGGCCCTGTACATTAACAAGGCAGTCCATCACAAGAGGGGTTTGAAAACCTCTGAACTGAAGAAGCGCTTCGCCGCTCCGCGCCCGCTCCCACCCCCTTCCCTGGCCCTGTAGCCATCCGACTGTGATGAAGGGCATCACATGTTGAATTTACACGCACTTCTTGTTCATTTTGAAATACTTCACTTTACATTTGCATTTATTGTTATTCAATTGTGTTTTGTTTCTTGTTCAGAAAATAATTTATCTTTTTAATTTAAATTTCGCGTATGCGAAGCAAACGTTTTAATATATATTTACTGTAATTTTCTGCAGATATACCTATATTTTTTTAAACAACTCAATTTAAACATGTTTACAGTCAAAATAATAACAACAAGGTTTAAACTAACCGAGTGTTTCTAATCTCATACTCAGATTCTCGTGTGTCAGTGTTTCGCACATAGTTTTATATGCTTTGAAACTGGTAAGGCCATCTAACAATTTTCATAAATATTATTAATACAGTTGAAATTATATTTGATATTGCGACTTGCGAGATTGCAAACTTTTTCAATCACGGTGTAGTTATAACTGAAGCAATCCAAACGTAGTGGTTTCACTACATTAGAATTCAAATTAATTTCAACATTCGAAATGATTTTATGTCAAAACTGCAGGTTTAAAGTTTGTTAACAAATCCAAACAATCCAACGACGCAATTATGCATAAATGCGTCGTTTGACGTTCCGTAAACACATCCTCCTGTGCCGCTCCCTTACTTTAGGAACAGACTTAGTTATGCGTTAGACCTGTAGTGTGCCCTTGCTTAGCGTGTCTGCAATGCAATGTACGACTGTGACATAAAATTCTGCTTCTAGGCGGTGTATCATAATTAAGAAGGTTACCTTCCAGGTTACCTACCACCTACCTACCACCAGGTTACCTAAGTTTGCTGCCAAATAGCAGTGTTAATCTTGTATTCCGGTATGAAAGGTAGCAGATCCAACGTTTCATTAGATTGAGGCTTCTAGGTGGATATTTCCCGTGGAAGACATCAGCCAGTTACGATTTTAATTTTTTAATATAATAAGAATATTTAATTAGGTACTATGATTCATGACTTGTTATTGCATTTCAATTTTACAAACGAGTCGAATAAAACGATTTCAATTATTAACATTAAACCACTGGATTATCTATCATTGAGCTATCACCGCAACGGTCCGTCTGCCTATGGATTAAATCTGTCTTGATTCAATTTAATAATATCGATACCATAATAAAATGTAAACAGTTTTATTCCTGGAATTTCAATTATCAGATCTTGATTGGCAGTGTGACACCACCGCGGCGGTAAGCCCGCGGGCACTGTACTGTGATGTCAAAACAATAAGGGAATTTAAAAAATAGTTCTTCATTAAGGATGGATGGTGTCGTAACAAAATTTAAATGTAAAACTGTTTATGCGTATGAATTGTAAGCAAGGAGTTTATATATATATTGAATTCCTTGATGCAAAGTCGTTCAAGCCTACTGTCGTACACCTACCAAAGAGAAGGTAACTGCTGTGTAAATAATTCTACCAAAGTTGTTAACAAGACTTTTGGCCATACTGCCATGGTGATCTCTTCCGCGCCCTCTATCCAGTCCTTTAAGTAATAAACTAACAGACGTCTCTGACACACATTGAAAAATCTGTAGACATGACGTCATGTGTACTGTGCTGTATTCAGGGCCATGCTGTTTTTTCGAATGGACTTGACGATGTTGGTCCTGTGATCTTTACAGCTTCGCCCAAAATTCAAAATTTATAACGCAAAATAAATTGTGTTAAATAGATGGTTTCACGGAAAAATTTAATGCCAATCTACTGGAACAAAAAAAAACTTTTCATTATTAAAGCAAAACCTTATCGTTACAAGAATAACAGGTTCGAATACTCAATTAATTTACTTTTTGTAACTGTCGCCATTAAAAACACTTCTGTTATGTACAGTCCAATAAAAAAACCTTTGTAACATATTGTGAGATATAACACGTACGGTTTTAGCTTCGTTTTAACAGTAAACCCAGCGTTGTTTTAGAACTACTTATAAGTGAAATGCAAGATTTGTTCAAGAGACATGCAAATTTTTTTAAAAAAAGTTTTGAGGCAATGAATAATGTTTTTTTGTGATTTTTTATGAATATCTGTCCTGCGGGGACACAATAACCCACAACAACCTCGAACTCAGCAAATCAATAAATAAATAATTAGCGCCATCGGATGGAGAGGAAAACTTTAAATTGTAGCAGAACTGTTATTACTTTACAACACACGCAGTTAATAGGGTACGTGCCGTCTACCCAGAGTTTAGATTTACGCCTCTTTGATGTGTTTGCCATGCTATCCATGTTATTACAGTCGAACCTGTTATTATGTGATAGATATACGTTGATGATGCTATGGGATTTAATCGCGACCTTTCAAATTTTCTTGGTATAGTTCGATGTTTAAAATTCTTGCTAAAAGTGTTGCTTTAGTCATGGTAACTTTACGAATGTCTATTTTCAACCGACTTCAAAAAAGGAGGATGTTCTCAATTCGACTGTGTGTGGTTTTTTTTTGGGGGGGGGGGGGGGGGGGGTGTATGTATGTTACGCGATAACTCCGCCAATTATGAATCGATTTTGATGATTCTTTTTTTGTTTGGCAAAATATACTTCAGAGGTGGTCCCATATCTAAACCGTTAAGCGCTTTTTGAGAAAATCATTAAAAACCAAATATGATAATTCTACCTCTACGGGTGAACATTTTAGGGGAAGAACTAGAAATCGACTTCAAATAAAATACAACATTTTAGTTGAAGCCGATTTCTAGTTCTTTTTGAACGCGGTAATTTTAGCCATATCACCCGTCACTGAATACAAGTTCCTAGAAACGATTGCCTAATGATTAACGGCTCTGTATATATAGTTCACTAGTTTTGCAAGATTTTGAGGCTCTATTTTTAATTTGTGTTTTTAGGATTCCGAATCCGAAGGATCTAAACAGAGCCCGGTTGAGGCCATTCCGTTATGGATCTACGATTTCACGTAATATACGAGTGCGTGACGGAAACAGAGAAACGAACAATAATAAAAATTAACGAACGAAAAACTAATAAAAATATATTTGGTGTTTAAATCGATCTTTTGTAACATATTGTATCATCATCATCAGCCGGGAACGTCCACAGCTGGACATAGGCATCCTTCATGGTATGCTACATATTGTATGAGTGTATGGAACCCTTAGTATACAAGTCCAACTCGCAGTGTGCTAGTGTTTAATTATTTATAAGTTTCTTTTTTCAGTTACTTACTATCGTATTGTGCTGTGAGCGCCTGCGCATTGGACACGGGCAACAAACAGATGGCGACGAATCCGCACAGCGACAGCCCGAGAACGCAATTCCGCAGCATATCTGCAACAATGCACAAACACAGGTCAAATCGGAACAGAGTGACGTGCAGTGGTAGACTTCACCGCACCACTAATTGTGGAGTTTCGAGGCTCCGAAATAAGGTAATTGTCTAAAAAAGATATGCACTCATTAGACAGGCTATGTGAAAAGATAAACAGCCCGTTCAAAGGTTTATTATCGATACGACTAACAGTCCAAGGGTGTGAAATGACGTAACAGCTCAGCAGTAACGGATTGGCTGGCGCGTAAAAATGTATGAATTTTTTAACAATATTTCAGTTATCTCGAACATATTGTTGATAGGATAGACCCCCTCAATATAAAAATTATTTTTTAAATTTTAGTTAGGTATTTTGAGACCTTTAATTCCTGTAAAACCCAAAACATATGAGATATTTTGAATGTTTAGGAGTTTTATGATATACGGTATAATTAACGTGTTCAAAAAGTACTAGAAACCGACATCAACTACCCTGAATGTCTACAGCATACAACTGGCTACAGCTTAGAGGCAACTTAGAGGCATTTGCGTACATATTTCTTTTTTTTTATTTTCGCAATAAGCGCGGAATCAATTTTGATAAAATTTATATAAAACTACCTCTGAAGTATGCTCTTCCAAAAAATAATTGTCGGAGTTATCGCGTAACATACATAAATAAAATACAGTCGAATTGAGAACCTACTACTTTTTTACATTTACATGTAAATACAATTTAGCCGCAATCTAGTAAAATCAACTATCCTCCTCGTATTCCGTAGAGGACGGAGCGTTGTTGCGGATCGTAGCTTTAGGCGTAAAGAGAAAAAATTAAATTTGTTTAGCCTAAGGAGGTATCATGTTTCTTCATTAGGGATTTTTTAAACATAACGTTTTACCGTAGTAGCACTTATCTACACTAATTTGTTATAAAGAGAATACTTTAAAAAATTGAACAAAATGGAAACCATTGTTAGGTTTCTTGCTTCATATCAATTTCGATATTTCAATGAAATTATATGTAGTACACTAGACTGTAACTTCCTCTGCGTGGTTTTCATATTTTATCTCGCGGGAAAACTTTACCGGGATAAAAAGTGGCCTATGTCAATCTCAGGACCATGACATATACACCCTCGCCCTCTCATCATTATTTCTCGCTTTACCCAGAACTGCTGTATGTATAAATATGAATAAATTTCAGATATAAACATAACATTCCTTTTGTATATATATTTTCTTAGTATTTAGTGTTTTTGTAAATACTTTTGGTGTACAATAAAATTTATATCCGATCGATCCTGTGTTGCTACGTGGAAAAAGTTTGTCCTTTTCAAGCGATACACTTACACATTAATAATATTCAGTTAGGAAGGTTGTTTATGTATGACTATTCATAATCTGGAATCATACAGTATATAGTAATTGGCCTTGTTGCCGTTTTACCCAAAGTTAATTTGTTCAGTAAGCTAATTGAAGCGGTCTATTTCGGAAGATACCATAACACACTCCGGTTTCATGCAATTGATTTCGTAAATCAGTTGATCTAAGAAGAAACCTTTCCCCTTCAACAGCTTCAACTGAACAAATATTCCGAAATACAGCAGTAAATGTCAGGGCACCCAAACAATTTTCTCGGAAAACGGAATAATCCTACAAGAATCGACGTTAAGAGGCATTCGACCTTTGAATTATAAATATATATCGTAGAGCATTCATTGGACTGTAGGCAACATATGACGTCCAAACAAATATTTGATCTGCTGCGCACGGACAAATTGAAAAGGGGACTCTGTACAAATAAATTTCGGACGTGTATAGCGAAATAGAGCGGACAGTGAAAACAGATTTGCCGCTTGGCAGCATTTATAGCAGAGGTTCTCAAATTTTTCATCAATTAGTCTAAAAATAAAAAGGGCAATTTTTGTTTTTGACTGTCTGTTAACATATTTTTTATATATTTAATAGCCTTTCAAGACAAGTTCGAATGAAAGCGTATAACTTGGCAGTTTGGTTCTTCTAACGTCTTATTCGCGGAACACCTAACCGGTTCCCTTGGTGCGATTCCCTGAACGATCGTGCAGACATCCTTCTACAACAACGGCCATTTTGTGAAACTACATTTAGTGTGAAGTATATTTCCCAAAGGTTCATCCCACGAAAGTCGATTTCCTCGGTCTTGATTTTCAACCGACTTCCCAAAAAATTGGAGGTACTCAATTCGACTACGTTTTTTGTATGTATGTTAAACGATAACTGCGACAATTTATGAGTCCATACTTTATGAGTACTTCAGAATGGTACCATATAAATTTTTTCGAAATTGATTTAGCGCATTTTTAGAAAATCAACGATAGATAATAAAATATATACCAAGATAATTCTAAGGCGAAGGGTGAACATTTTAGGGTAGTTGAAGTCGGTTCCTTAGCTCTTTTTGAACGCGATAATTATGCAGTAAAAGTGTAACGTCTGACGTGCTAATACTGAAATACATTTTGTATAAACTATAGCGTATTTCCTGGGTTTTTTTTCGAGCTTCTGAATGTCCAATGGCTGTTATTAGGCCAGAGAACATTGCTCCCACATCATTTCAATTCCGCCGCCACGCAGAGTTTATTGGCAAAATAACGACGATGTCTGCCAGCAGTCGGGGTAACAGCCCAGCAGCGGGCGGGCGGGAGTTCAACAAGTGGCATATAACCGGGTAATGTGCTGACGCGGCCGACGGCCGGCTGTCACGTGACGCGACACGTAATCGTGACGTCATCAATCACGCTTATCTGCCGCCCGACACGCGATACATTGCGCCGCGCACGCGTTTTATTTGACGAAATCTAATAACTACACAAATATGATGACATGTTATGTATGGTATAAATAAATAATACGAGTCTAATGGGCCCACAATACAATGTGTGCAAATCGAGAATCTACACGGGGTATATATACGAACATTAAAATCTGCCGTGTGTTTATAGCTTAGAATGAAATCGCCGCATCTCTTCCCGTGGGAAAGAGTCGTCTGAGGGAAAATCCGTACAGGAAGCAGGGCCAGCAGCCTCCTCCTGAAGAACTAAACCACAATACCGCGATCACCAACCCGTATCGCAAGCGTGGTGATTATGTCATATACTCTATATGAAAGAAAGCCCCTGTGGCGTACCATGGGGGAGCGCCTATGTCCAGCGGTGGACGTTCCCGGCTAATGATGATACGAGAATAGGTGGATAAGTAGGTAGATAGCTAGGTTTCCTATCTAAAATATCAAATCTGTGTACCTCATCTAATTTCTCTAATTATAATTTGTGATGAATAAGAAATACAAGTGAACCTAATATAAAGCATGTAAAAATATAAATAATTATTTGTAATTATAAGCTTTTTATTTTTACACAAAACATACGAGTGCATACGAATAATTCAGGATCTGCCTCGTTCTTTGTTTGCGGTGCGTAATCAAAGTTAAATAATTAAAACATGTAATAATTGCAGGTAATATTATATTTCACATCGATTCAAACGTAAAGGTGTTCTGCCTGTCTAAAATAACTGAATATTTGATTTGGAAAATCTCAATTCACATTGCAAATACATGGTTTACACAGCCTAAAAGGGTTTCGTGGTCTACAAAAAGCATTTTTAAAATAGTATTTCTGATTGTCGAAATATATGAGAAAAAAATGTCTTGTCAAAACGACCGAAATTAGCATTTTGTTTGAATTTAGAAAGCCCCTGGTTAATAATTCATTGTGACGTGAAAACATAGAGTGACATCACAGTGATACACGCACTTCGTAAGTACATTTTACCACAGGTGTTACCAACCGAAAAATCAGATATATTTTTACAGCTGCAACATTTTACGACTGTCCTGGCGTAGCTTTTGATAGCCCCTATCTATCCTATCCTAGCTAGCACTTGTATATGTATATACAAGTGCAATATACTATAATGATTGTATTATATCATGCCTATGGCTGATAAGCTAACATTTGGCCACTGTAGCGCTTCGGGTGTGTTTGCCAAGGCGCTTGTAGATTCGCAAGAGTGCAGCCTCGAGCGCGCGCAGGGTGCGGGATGGACGCAGCAAGTCTACTCGGCGGATACATGCTGCGACACTGGTTGTCATTACATGCACCCGTGTCGCAGTATCATGCCTGACTAAAATTTTACTAACTAACATAGCCCTAGGATTACTAACAACTATAGGTGTAAAATCTGAAATAAATAATAATATTTGATACCTTTGGTTCTCTGCCGATTCACTTCGTTTCGGTTGATACAATGTCACTAAGTTAAATTGTGACGTGTCATGTCCCAGTGCGTCGCAAGTTGAGTTATTAGCTATCAGATCTGATGCCGTTGCAGTTTGTGCGAGTTGCCAGCAGCGTTCATTAGTGTCACAAAGTTTTATGATCAATCCTGCAGCGAGCACCTGCTCAACTTGCAATTTCCCGATGCAATAACTCCCCGATCCGATTTAATATCAAGTTCACCAACTACATCATTATGAGAGTTACTTTCTACGGTATCGTAGTTGGCTTACTCTTCTGTTAGTTTACCGATTTAGGTACTCTCCCCAAAAACTTTCGTCAGCCATAAAAGCTTACTGTATATAAGGTTTCAGTGGTATTCAAGCTACATATCAAGATATATTTTTCCAGTCTAAGCTGACCTTGCACTGGTGGGAACTGCTCGTTCGATAGGGATAAAATTTAGCATATGTCCTTCCATAGCCTTTCAACCATCCCTCTCAAATCAAGTCATTCAAAACTTTGACTTGAGTGTATGAATGTCATGAATGTATGAAAAAATATGAATTTTGTTTGTGAATTTATCCCATGTTTTAATAGTTATTCAGTTATACGTACCGAGACAAATATAACAGATCAAAAACCATGAAAACCGATCCAGCCGTTCTCCGGTTATAAGTGTTCTAACAAACCCGACTTTAAAGGAACGAGATTTTCATTTTTACACGCTTTTATTATTCTCGTTCAAAGCGCCATCTTAGCTGCGTAACGGCTATTGTTGCTAACAAAATAAAGTTGTAAATTAATGATATTTATTTCGCGACACTGTAATTTCATCTACTATGTTTAGTTAATTACTTATCAATGCCAGGTATTCTATTTCAAAAGATTATAGCCACAGAAATTTAGTATGGAAGCATTCGGAGAGGCATCCCGTTACGATATAAGTAGGTCGTTATTTTGTTATAACATCTCACTATCGCCATTTAAACTACTAGTAGTGACATCTTTCGTACCATTTCGTACAAGTTGTATAAACAGTCGCCTTTGTTTGTTTAAAATTTTAAACAAATTCACATTCACAGACACATCACATACCGTGTACTCGTAATAACAATACTTACCGACCATTAATTGACTTTATAACATTCATATTTGTATATAGAGACAGACGTATTTGATGTTTTTTATGCGGAGAGTCAAATCCCGTCTTATTTATATCGAAATGAAGTATAATTTCCAAAATTGATTTAAAATTAGTAAATAATTACATTAGGTAGGCGAAAATCTGAAAGGCATATACGCTTAATAATTTGAACGTGTTTACATTGAAGAAAAAGTTTCGATTGAAATATTCCGTTTTAAAATAAAGATCGCGTGTCATATTGATAGACGAGTCAGCACAATATTGATTGGGGAGAATGACACAGCCGTGAGAGCACGTGTAGGCTATGGTATACGGCTAAAATACACCTCCACTTTGATCAGTCGAGCGACAAATTGGCATCCGGCGACACCAACGGTGTGCACTATGGTATTTATAATCGATTCGACACTCGCTATATACAAGGGCAAATATATGTAGCCATTATTTAATATCAGTTAGGTTATTGTTCGCAGATCTCTGCGCAATCCAGTAAAAGGTTTCTTATAAAATCGGAATTTCCCGAAATTAAACCAGGAATTCAAGAGTTTTAAAGTTTTTTCGGCCTTCCCCGCCCGCTGCCCTGCGTTCTAAACAACATTTGGTAAACATTGCCAGCAATTTATAGACATAACATAGACAGTTATCGTCCACGAAATCTAGAGGACTAAAGTGACACGTCCCTAACTACAGGGCTGACGCATAACTGAGTCTGTTGCTGAGTTATGGGAGCGGTACGAGAGGATGTATTCACGGAACGTCGTCGTCAAAAAATATTATATAGGCCTGTACCACACAAACTTTCCTGTTTCCCTCCGTAATGTCAACCTTTTCCATAACAACTCCCCTGTATACACGTCAATTATATTCACAAACGAAAGGAGTAAACCCTTGCAAGTGCAATTGTTCCAACACTCGTACATACCCACCGTATTATAAGGCTAAAAACCAAGATAAGTTAGATTAATCTGAGTAATTTTGAGCTCTCTGTGTTGGAGATAGAATGTATACAGAGTGTGGATGAAAGGTGGTTTTAGGGGGTATTGTGGAAGACCCAGTCCGAATCAAGTTTAATTGGCTCCTCTGTCGGAATCCGCCGGATTCCCGCTAATGGTAGGAACAATTTACAAGCGGAGTTTGTGTTGATTTCTGATTTCAGTTGGATGGCCTAGTTTGCAGTTTAGGTGCAATGAAGTATAAGCTTAGTTAAAAACTCATTGACAGCAAAAATATAACAATATAACCCTCAAAGTCCTTCAAGACAAGCAGGTTAAAGAAATAGGTTAAATAATTTTTTTTCTTTTGCTGTTTTTACTTTGTCTCAACTACTTTCTAAGATTTGCTATTTATAGACGTCGGTGTTGATTTTGATAAAATTGTGCTCGATCTGGCTCTCGTTTGGTTGGTGTTAGAGCATTTTTCAATATCCACGTGCCTCGCTACCACCATGTTATCTTTGTTTGTCTACCACCAAGCAGCATGGTTATAGCACTGTTGCTTTCCGGTAATGAAATAGCCAGCGCCTCATTAGTGAGCACGCTTTCCATCCGACAGCGTTATCATAGCTTAACATCAAGTGAAACAAATGTCAAAGCTGTTCATAAAAATCATTGTATGTACAACGTGTACAAAAAAGGAGTGATAATACTTAAAGGTGGGTATGTATCCCTTGTATAGAATACACTGTGAAAGTAGCAGCGTTGTAAAGGTTAGTTTAAATTTCCAATCATTTTTATTTCATAGGTCGTAATTTTTGACAACCCGAAATGTTTGTTTACCAACGCGAGCACTGGAGTCAATGATTAAAATCAAAAATTTTAGTCAATATTTTAAATTCGTCTTTCTCCAGATTCGTACGGTTTAAATATGTCTACTACCGCTCCAAAGGTAAAACCTTACCTAACATATACCGCACTTAAGTTTTATCACTCCTTTTTTGTACACGTTGTATATTTTTCATATGATGAAAACGCAATTTTTTTGTGTTACGTATAATTTAAAATGAAACGCTCGCCAGTCTAGACTCCAGCTAGTCTGTCGAGTGATCTATTTGTATCTGTATTGAGGCACTCCTATCACGTTCCACAGGAAAACATGCAGTAACGAAGCCCTTTCAGACAGGAAGGGAGGGAAGAGCAAAAAGGTGTCCCTGTCGTAGCCGATCACGCGGGCCGTGCTATGTTTGTATATGGAACAACCAACGGCTGAGATCCATCTCATGCTAGGGTTGACAGGTCCAGCATGCTCACCGTTTCAAGACCTAAACTAAGGCTGCATGATATGTGGGCAGTGGACTAATGCATAGTGGATTATAATGTTGATAAAGTGATGTCACACAGCCTTAATAATTCAGACTGCTTAATTTATCGCAATATATTTTTTGTATGAATATTTAATTATTTTACTTTGGAGCAAAATTGTGGTCAAAAGGTTTCTATCTTAAAAGTTTTAAAAGTAAAAGATATTAATATTCATAGTAGATAGAAATTTAAGAATATATTAAAGATCGATCGAAGAGGATAATATATAAAGAGAAATCATCAAAAAACCTTGACAATCAAACTTAGTTATCAACTATATTTATAAGTAACAACATCTGTACGTTTCTCGCCATCGTGAAGCCAGAGAGAACGGTTAAGCAGTATTACAAGCATGCAGTATATCTATGCCGTCGTACGGAAACCTTGGTGCGAGAGTCTGACTCTAACTTGGACGGTTTTATTATTTAAAATGGGTTTGTTTTTGGTCTTGATGGTCTCTTTACTCAAAATAATGAGTATTATTGTCTTTTTATTACATTAAATCTTATATTTGACAAGACTATGGTCCTACATATTTTTATCGCAAATAACATACAATCTTAGCATATAATTGTAGTTTAGCCTGTTTTTATTGAATCGAATCGGACATTCTGAATCACCGTAAATAACTTTTATTTAGAAATCTCGTAAGTTCAAGATGTACATACATTAAAGTTTGCATACTCAATATAGATATCGAACTTCCAAAATTTTGGAACCGAATATCACTATTTTATTAGAACACGTTTCAATTATTAGTTTTAGGTGAAAAATCTCATTTTTTTTATTTGAAAAATACACATTAGAATATTTTAACTATAGCATCATCATTTAATGGTAATGATTTTTGACATTCGTACATAAATATTCCAAAAAACAAATTGGTACTCGTTGATTATTGGTACACGAGCCAGGATCGAACCCAGACCTCGATTGTTCAAGGACTGACGCTCAACCCAACTGAGCTACCACGGTTTATTACTATATGCGACTCAGGAACTATCTTCTCAAGTTCATTTTAAACCAACCTCTAATTTAAAAACTTCAACCGAAAAGTATTTGGAAATTCGGGCGAACGGAGCGAAAAAGAAAAGAAATGGAAGGATTACATCTCAATCACCAACATCACATTCGGAGGATATCGTTCTTTGTCTCGAACTAACGAACTGCTTTGATGGCAGAGGCTGTGTGAAAATCATTCCAGTTTCAGACAGAATTCATTAGGTATGCGGACGAAGCCGGTCTTTGAAGCTCAGTATTTTTAGATACTTTAAATTACACAAATATGTTGGTTACAAATTACTTTAAATCTTTTTTTTAAAAGGACATTGTGTTTTGTTTTACTATTTCAGCTAGTTTTTAAATGGAATAAACTTTATCTTTAACCAATTTACATTCAGTAGTCGACAAATACATAGATAGTCAGGGCCGGGTTAAATTGAGTCTTGTGCATGGGCAGGCTTCCTCCCTTCCCAGAAAATCAATAAACTATACACTGATTCCGGAACGTCTTAATCATGATCAGCTGCATCAAGAATTTGATTTCCTTGATGAGACTTGCCATAATCTCCTGACAGGCAAAATGATTGTTACAGTAAAATGCTAAAAACACAAGTACGTCCTGACAACTTCTGAAATTATCTCTGAGACATGCTTAAACTATAACTACGAGTATGCGGAGAAAAATAGGTTGTATTGTCAAGCTTATAACACATGTTGTTCTATCTAAAGCTGAGATAAAAAGCTAAACATAGTCGTACTGAAAACTGTGATCCCTTTTATATACCTATGTACTTTCCCTCCTTACAATTAGAAAAGGATGGCAGGAGCTTCAACAGGCATAATAGAAAATTGCAGTTTCGAGAGAGATATCAATTTTTCATTTTAATGAGTCTCACTTGTTTTGATCTTCTGTTATTGTTTTTACTTAGATATCTTTATACAAAAAACTCGCAGTTAATGTGTAAATTATAATTGAATGATATTATTTTATCTAGCCTTTCCTAAAGCCTTCATAAATCAGTTTTTAATCTTAGAGAACATCACAAACTCCACGCCACTGATCTCGAACAGCTTACGATTCTCTCTAATCCGCTAAGTTCGTAACACGTTGTTTGAAGTAAAGATTAACGTGTTTACATTTTAAAGTTAAACTGAATAGTTAATTATCCAATGAGCATTAGCTTTGCGGTGCACAGATCGCTGTAGGATGAATGGAGACAACGTCGGGAATCCAGATTTAGGATACGTTCTGAGAATGTGGTGAAACTGGCGCGATGACACGTGGCATTGGGTGTTACAACGTTTGTGTTGGGTTGATTTGTTTTACTAGCTTTTGCCTTTCACGTTTGCTTTTCGCCCACGTGGACGGGAACGACTTGCTTGATCGGGATAACAAGTAGTAAGACGCATAGAATGAGTGAATAAGTGTGTGTTGAGTGAATAAGGTTACGAAATTGTAATTCATTTAATTTTAATTTTGCTACAACAGTATGTAAAGTTATATGGACTGTTATACTGAAAATAATGTTTCCCTTCAATATACTGACGAAGGCTTTCATCACAACTAAACAATCAACATTTTCTATTGTACGGCCTCCGCGGCGCAGTTTTCTGAGCGATAGACTCAGCGGTCTCGGGTTCGATTCCCGGTGGAGACATTGGATGCTGAACCACCTGATTGTCTGAAAAGTAAGAAGATTCCGTGCTTCGGAAGGCACGATAAGCCGTTGATCCCGGTTACGAGCCAAGTCAGAGGACTATGGCGGATCAACCACTCTGACAACTAGGGTTTGTGAAGTGGGCTATCATATCGATAAGATGAAGACGAGAGGGAAGATTGAGTATTGGCATTTTATGAAATGATGGTTTATAGAGGAGAATATAAGACACATAAACGTGATGTTCCGACCGCACTCAGAGGGATAAAGGCAGAAAGACAATAATGATTGTCGTTTTTATGCTATGTCACGGTTGATTTAATCATTAGTTTGATGTCATCGATATAATAGTGTAGAATCGGACGATTTATCATAGGCTCCCGAATGCACCCTAGTTCTGCCGGGTTGGTCTGCGTTGCCACAATCTGCGGCCAGGCGCCGGCGCCTCCAGGATTAAATTTTCGTAACGAAATTACAGCAACGCTTGCTTGATGTGAACGCTCCTTGCGCCAGGATAACGTGGATGTTCTATATGGGCAATTTAAAAAGAGTAATCGCTTTTAGGTAAGGTAACAAACTCAGGTAAGATAAGTCCTTAATAAATCAGGATTAAATAAAAAATAGCAAATAAATCCACAAAAGTCATCTTTGTTTTATGCAGAAGGGACTTGAACATTTATTGAATAGACTTCTGAATCTTCAAACGAAGTCTGAAGAACTAACGTGTGACGTCATCGCCCATATAGCCACTCATCCATCTGATGTGATCGTGATCAAAATACATTTGCTTGTCGAACAAGCTGTTTTCGATGCCAACGTTGTGTATTGCACAAGTTCTAATAATATTAAATTTTTACGGTTCCGTACCTCAAAAGCAAAAAGGAAACCCTTATAGGATCACATTGTTGTCCGTCTGTCTGTCTTGACAATTTTTCTCGGTAACAAATACGCAAGTCTACAGTGCCTTGAATTAGTGAAAAATAAAGCTTCTAGTTCAATGTATTAAAAAAAATCGACGTAGAAGGAATCAAAAGTTTAAAACTACAAACAACAAATACATCACAGCCTATAGGGTACTTTCCTTTGGCCTAGAACAATGAAATTTGGCAAAAGCAAGGTCTTAGAGTACAAGTATAGGAATAAATATGAAAAGTATAATTTTTAACAATATCTCATTAAAATTTGGTGATTACAAACTGTTCCAGCGCCTGTCGGTTTATTCTTAGCGCTAACACTTTTGCAACATTTGCTCATTGATTTTAATCAGGCATTTTTACCTATTATTCTGTATGATTTTCTGTATGTTAATTATTCATATTCTGTACGAAAATCCGCGAGTCTGACTCGCACATAGCCCTTTTTTTAATGAAAAAAAAACAACACGCAAATAATAAACACCGCCACAATTAATTCTCTCCGATGCCCATTGTTACCTAGCTAAACTTTGCCTTATCCACACGACGATGTCCCTGTCGCATGCAGTAGATACGCAACCGAGTGATTTAGGGCAGTGATTCGCACGAAATGAGGGTTCTGTTAATGTAATCTCGCATCCAGTTCAAGACAAATTTATGTAATGTCGGCAAACATCGGTAACTAGTCATGGCTGGCTCAGAATCATAATTGTTGGAAGCGATAATGGACGTCGGATCATGTAACGAGCTTGCTATAACTAACTACCTATTAACAGTTGGGTGTGTGAGGCTTCGAAGTGAGCTACGGTATCGGAATAGGTGTAAGCTAATTTGTAAGGTGTCCTACTCCTAGGAAATTGGATAGATCTTGCTAAAGTTGCACTCAAATTTTGTGTAATATGTATATTCAGGAATTCGCGTGCCAAGCGCAATGATTATGTTGAATCAACTTTGTACAAGACTTCAATTCAAATAGTCTTTATTGCACACACACACAAAACAGAAAAGAACATAAAAGGCGGCCTTATCGCTGAAAACAATCTCTTCCAGGCAACCTTGGGGCAGAAGAATCCTGTGATTAAGAAGGGGTAAGTAAGTGGTGCTAATATATTAATAAATATATATATATACACATTATACATACATATAATGAATAAACAATCGAAAATCAAAGGAGAAGAAGGGAAGAGGAAGGAAAGAAGAAGAAAAGGCTGCTAAGAAACGATCTGCTCAAGGAAATATGTTTTTAGGTTGGACTTATTTGTTGCGGCAATTTTTGAGAGGCTATGTAATAGTAAAATGTCTTGTATTTCCGGCTTTAGCTTTACAACTATTTATTTTAGTATAGAATTAATATTAATTTTGTTCCCGTACAGCCTTAGGTGTTAGTGTAAGTGCGAATATATTGTATATCTCCCAAAAACATTTATTATAAAGTGCGTATGAAAATAACGCAATTTCTCTAATACTTACCCTCTGTAGAAAATATCGCAATAATTAACAAACTCTACAACATGAATTTATTAGTACGAGCCTAAAGCATCTAGTTATAATTTTGCTAATGTGCCTGTGTAAAATTGTTGCCTTTATACATCACAGCTTAATATATAATCAGAGCTTACAACACTAACTAGTAAAGACTGGGCTCTTAATAGAACTTATTTCAGTATTTAGGTTCATCATCATCAACAGCCTATATATGTCCCCACTGGAGGGGCTCAGGCCTACTCTCCTACAGAGAGTGTATGGGCCATAGTCCACCACGCGGGCCCAGTGCGGATCGGCGGACTTCACATGCCTGTTCAAGACATGCAGGCTTCCTCCCGATGTTTTCCTTCACCGTTAAGCAATCGGATAATGTACTTGAATTGAAAAACAACTCATAGGTACACGGCTTTACACACACACAGTATTTAGGTTAATCTGTAACAATACATCAAAGAAGTATATATGACACCCGAGATCCCGTAATCTCGCTAACAGCCCTGGGTTCACGCTTAAGAAACAAAGTAAAATACCACCTTTCAATTAACTAAAGATTTCAGGCGGTGATCTTCTTTTTACTATAATTCGTTAAACAAAGCCCTAATACGCAGTAATTTCCCTTTGTTGCCGCTTTTTGTGTATCGGTTGTTTGGAGAGCAAAATTATTTGTGTTTGCGTTGTAGAGTGTATAATTGAGAAACGTTCGTTAGAGCTATATTTCTTGTAAAACTCGGTGAGTTCGTTAATACACTGAACTGGGTTTACGGATTAAATGTATATTTTCTTTGTTGTCAATTTTCTCCTAAGAAACATTATTAAGGGTAATAGTTTACAGAGATTAGTTACTTTCTTGACTCTACTAATTATTCTCGTATGGTTATTTACATATCACGTGGATTACAGAATTTCCAAGCTACATGATTCCCCAGAATAATCCGGTACTTAAATCTACCCCACATGGTTGAACTGAACAAGTTGCCACCTGCCACCACACAAAGGAACATGCTCTAAATATTATAATAATACGGATGTAAAATTCATTTAGCTTGTTGGGCAAAGGTGTGAAGGAATATGTAACGAGGGCAATAAAGCCTACGTGGCAATAAATCTGGCAGTAAGAGAATTGTCACGTCGGCGCCTTCGGCCAATCACCGGCCGTTTGCCAAACTAATTGAATGTCGCCAATCTCTCAAAGCTTGGGAAATCAAGATATTTGAGTATTGCTTTGTATTTTTATGCAAAGACCCTCGTAATCTTTGAGACTTGATTCAATGATTTTATAGCATTATCTCAGGGCTTTATTTTATTAAAAGTAAGAGGCGAAGCAGCAACACAGTATTTTTCAGTAAAATACTCTTTCTTTTTATAAAAGAGAGAAAGAAAAGATTAGATAGACCACACTATTAGCTATCCTATAAATAAAAATTCATAGCTTAATTAATTTGCATAACCAAAAGAAAATCTAATTTTCAACACTCATACAACCTTCAAAATCACTAGTTTAACTTCGAACTTCTGACTGTTTTCTCTTAACATATTTTTGCATTATAACACTTAATCAATAATAAAGACACATTATATTATTCTTTGTCTCCTTTTAACTTAGATTAGGAGAGCCTGGATATTTTATCTAGTTTAGGCTCCAGTCCAGGCAATATTTTTACCTTTTACTGAAATAGAAGTTATTCAAATATTTTAAAAATGTAGGGAAAAATAAACTCAATTAGCATGTGTCAAAAGCAGCAGATTCATCGTACGCTAGCAGGCATTAGCTGTACTGCACAGCGCTGCAATGCAATTCAGTGTGGGTCATTAATATCGTCATTAAGTATCAATGTGTAATATCAGCGTAAGATACAGGGTATACGCCTGAGACAAATTTAAAGTTTGCCGCGTGGCACTGGTCTCGCGTGGGGCAGACAAGGATGGTGTTGCTAACATCCGCAATAAGTTGTTAGCAATTTCCTACACGTGTCCCATGGGATCTGTGGCGCTAAGCGAGAAACAGCTTTTGGTTTCCGTATATCAATCATTCCGATTACTGGGTCGTATTTCAAAAGAAAAAATTAAGTAATAACTTCAAAAATAAACACAACAAACGAGGATTTCATTCGGACGCATCGTGGATACGAAATCTTTAAAAATCGTATGATGAGTTTGTGCTTGGCCTTCATCTCAACTGAAGGTAAGTGACGATAAGGCCTTTGGTTTGCAAGCGTGCGCACCCAGAAGCCATAACCTAATGAGGCGCTGTCTCTGATACCCTTTATACCGAAATACAACAGTGCTACCTCACTTGCTTAAACCTTGTCTTTTCTTGCACTCGTCAACACGATACATTGTTTTCTGTCTCTCTCCCCATCGAATGTAGTCCTCTCTTTCAGGAGATACTTTTTATTAAATCAAATAATTGATTGAAACCGCAATTCCAACTATATTTAAAATTTGAAAAAATCTAGCTTAGTCGATCGTTTAAGAACCCCACGAATCAAGCTTATGCAGAGTAAGAAATGAAAAGTTTAAAAAATATTAAAATATTATGGAGACGTAATGGCCCAAGAGTCGTAAACCTAAGACGCTTTATAACTCAAGTGCTTATATAAAATGAATATTATATGAGGCTCTTCTATGGATTGCCGAAATTACGATCTATAGTCTGTTCACGCTAAGTATACTATTTAAAAAATATTTTACTTACTTTACATAGCCTCTGTGCTAACAAACATTTAAAAAACATACCTGTCAGTTTGAAAACGTCCTCCTTTTTTGAAGTCGGTTGAAAAGAGGAGGTTATTGAATGGTTAAGATTGGACGTCTTTGTTTCAAATATTCATGTGTTAATCCGTACAAAACTCTAAACTAAACACAAAAAAGTCTTAACGCTCTCATAAAAAAGCGTTTGCACAAACGAAGCCAGCTGTACATCTTATTTGGCTAGTCTTCAAGAGCTTTGCGAAGCGCAATGCGATGCACAGAGCGCCAGTCAGCGCGTTAGCTAGACAAATTCCATCAGCTGAGAAATGTTGACTCGCCCGATTCAAATCTCACGATTTAAGAGCGTCTTGTTAAAACATTGTTGTGATTTTTCAATCCATTTCACTATAATACAGTTGGACATTGAAAAGATAGTGCTTTCGTATTGACGTAAAATTATCGTGAGATACTACAACTACAAAAGTGAGTTTATTTATTTGTTTGTTTGTCTTACCTTCACGTCGTAACGAAGGGACAGAATGACTAGATTTAAGCTTTTTTTGTATAGGGATAGTTGAAGGGTCGGAAAAGAACATAGGCGGTTTATCCCGGTCGAACAAGTAGTTCCCGTGGGATAATTTCTGAAGTCCACGACAAAAGCAGTCAAATATATGTTAGTTAAAAACATGACCCTCCTTCTGACGCAGTCGGGTAATAAATAATAAAAAAGATAGTACTCACACAAGTTCTAGTCGCGTGTATGCGTAAAATCATAAACTGAATCCTTCTAAAATCATAACCTGCTGTATGTCCACTGTTGGGCATATGCCCTGTTGCTGGCAGTTTTTGTTTTTTATTAGAAAATAATGTTATGTCAAAATTTGCTGTCTTCTTTTGGTTTTTGTGTGTCGCTGTGTAGCTTTATTTCGTTTTATGTCGTTTTAAAATAGATAATACAGTCCATTCGTTTTATACTCGTGTTTCACTTACCACCGAGTCATACTTGCCCTGCGTCGTCGTTAACAAGGGTCCTTCGAGCCTGGATTAAAATATGGAAACCAGGAGTAAGGGTAAGTATGCAGAGGTAAGTACGCCAGCTGCGGATAGTGGTCGCAGTAAGTTGTCGCCGCCAGTTCCGGGACAGGTGCCCTCTTCGTCAGGGCCCGGAACTCAAGCGTCGAATACTGAGGTTCCAGGACCGTTTCCCTACAAGTTAGGGCCTGGGACCACAGGACCACTCTCTACATCTACACGCGGCACAGTCGTAGCGCGGCGTTTGGCGGCCGAGGCACGCCACGCTGTGGCCCTTTTTAAAATTGCCGAGGAAAGGGAAAATAAATTAGCCGAGTTGAGGGCTGAGGCGCAGCATCGACTGTTAGCGGCTGAACTGGCTGCAATAAATGGTCGTTCTCGTTCTCAACATTCGTCTGTGCATTCACGGGTACGCAGCTTACCCCATGACCTTGATGCACCAGTTGTCACGAACATACTCGTACCTGAGACAGTCGCACCCATAGTCACGCCTCCACGTAAACAGACAGCACCCGGCGCGAGCGCGGCGGCTGCTGCTTCAGTACCTAGTTTAGTTTGTCAGCCTCAAAAGGAAGATGTTACATCGTCGTCGTCTCACCACTGCGACGGAATCAAGCAGCTAGCCAAGGCTATCGGAGCTGTTGGTAACAGTAGGCCGAGACGGTGGGATCTATTGCCGTTCAGTGGCAAGGCGACAGATTGGCTTGCATTTAAACAAACCTACAATGAAACCAACGACAACTTTTCTTCTAGTGAAAAGTTACCTCGGCTACGCACAGCGCCCCGCGGCGAGGCGGCCCAGGCTGTTGCGGCGCTTCTCCTCACGTCTACAGAGCCCGACGAAGTAGTACAAGCCCTGGAGGAGCGCTTCGCTCGGCCCGAGCTAATAGTAATGGAAGAGTTGGCGTCAGTGCGCACTCTGCCGAGACTGCAGAGTGACTACAAGGATTTGAACCTAGTTGCGTGTCGTGTTCACAATTTAGAAGCAACAATTAAACATTTGGATCATACAGAATATCTTTATTCACCGGAACTGTACAACAGTATCCTAAATAAGTTGATACCATTGTTGCGCACTCTGTGGACACGATATGGCCGCTACAGACACCGGTAAGGCTTGTAAATTATAAAAAACTTTCAGATTCTCTCAGACTTCAGGCGTCAAATCATATCAAATTCAGCTTAGTGATTCAAAATTCAGATCCTGTAAATAAAATTCATACCGCTTGCAATAGTAATACTGAAAACATTCCGTTTTATTGTCTGACGTTTTTGACTTTTTTGCAAATGTCAAAATCATGACATTACTAGTTGCAATAGTTTTAAATCCGTGTCCGTCGACGAAAGAGTTTCGTTTCTTCGAAATAATAAAATATGTTTTAAATGTCTGACGTTTTTGACTTTTTTGCAAATGTCAAAATCATGACATTACTAGTTGCAATAGTTTTAAATCCGTGTCCGTCGACGAAAGAGTTTCGTTTCTTCGAAATAATAAAATATGTTTTAAATGTATGACTGTAAAATCACATCAATGGCGATTTTGCTCCAAGATCAACTCTATGAACGTTCTGGGTTGGCTTCGAGCGGAAGCGCGTTCTTTGAAACCGTTCGTAGCCAATCGGGTGGGCGAGATTTCTGAGACCACGGATTTTTCTGAGTGGAGATGGATTCCTACCTCTCTAAACGTAGCTGACGAGGCTACTCGTACAAACCTCACTGTTTCACCTCGTTGGATGTCTGGCCCTAGTTTCTTGTTAGAGGACCAGGACACGTGGCCTTCAGAATCTTTCCCAGGAGATAGTTCTCATGATGAATACACGAAAGAGTACAAGGCGAGAGATCGTGTTAACATTAATGCCGTTGACGATTCCAGTATAAGTGTTCCACACCCACTTTATTTGGAACCAATAGCGGCAAACCCGTCGCGTTTCAGCAGCTGGTTGCGAATGGTGCGTGCGACCGCTCGTGCGCATCAGTTTGTTACTGTTATTCGCAACCACATAAATTCAAAATTGGGTTTATATAATTTGGCTAATCAATTAAAATCACAAAACATCACCAATCATCTCATTCTTCATCGATTCAACCTATCATTAATCCATTAAATAGCGATGATATGCTCCGTGCCGAGTCACACATAATTCACCGCAGTCAAATGGAATCTTTCGCAGAAGAATTGCTCTCACTCCGTATGTCTAAACCGATTGGTCGTCAAAGCCGTCTGAGCCACTTGAGTCCTGGCCTAGATTCGGATGGAATTATTCGCTTGTACGGACGGACTACCGCAGCTGCTGATGTCCCTGATTCCGCCAGAAGACCAATTATATTAGATGGCCGACATCGCACCACTCGTCTTTTAGTAATGTTCCACCACGAGAGAGCTGCACATGGTCTGAACGAGTTGGTGATCAATGAAATTCGACAGAGATTCTGGATTCTTCGCTTGAGAGGATTGGTACGATCACTATCGCAGCGGTGCACTTTGTGCGTGATTCGTCGCTCCAGACCCATTCCACCACCTATGGGCGATTTACCCGCAGAACGCCTAGCCCATCACCGACGTCCGTTTACATATGTCGGTCTGGACTACATGGGCCCACTTCTAGTTGCTGTAGGGAGGAGACGAGAGAAGAGATACGTAGCACTTTTCACTTGTATGACATCGAGAGCGGTACATTTAGAAATTGTAAATAGTTTATCAGCGGATGCAGCTGTGTTGTGACTGCGCAGGTTCATAGCTCGACGGGGCACACCTGTAAGAATATTGTCCGACAATGGGACTGCTTTCGCAGGTGCGAATAATATACTGAAGGAATACCAGTCTAAAATGCAAGAGGTGTGTGCGAACCGTCACATAGAATGGAGATTTATTCCTCCGTCAGCACCACACATGGGAGGCGCATGGGAGAGAATGGTGAGAACGGTGAAGGTAGCGTTGCATGCAGTGTTGAAAGAACGCGCCCCACGGGAGGAAGTTTTACACACCGTTCTCCTAGAAGCAGAAGCCTTGTGCAATAGCCGACCACTGACTGACGTCCCCGCGGAACCTGGCGCTGATGAAGCACTCACTCCATTTCATTTCATCATTGGCTCATCATCACCATATCACCCCATAAAAGTAACTGATAATGATGATTTGTTGTCCAGGAGCGACTGGAGGAAGTCCCAGCACCTGGCTGACATGTTTTGGAACCGCTGGGTGAAGGAGTACCTTCCTCTAATCGCCCCGAGGAGATCTTGTAAGGGGGCTATCGCTCAGAATTTTAGCGTCGGCGATCTCGTCCTCATCTTCGATGGCACCCTTCCTAGGGGAACTTGGCCACGGGGTCGAGTTACCACCGTTTATCCTGGGAAGGACGGAGTTGTACGGGTGGTCGAGGTCGTCACGGGCGGTGGCCATCTTAAAAGACCTGTTACCAAATTGGTGAAACTTTCAGTAGCTCCAGCTCCTTGCGACTGATGTGGCTCCGCCATGGGGTTGGAGGATGTTGCTGGCAGTTTTTGTTTTTTATTAGAAAATAATGTTATGTCAAAATTTGCTGTCTTCTTTTGGTTTTTGTGTGTCGCTGTGTAGCTTTATTTCGTTTTATGTCGTTTTAAAATAGATAATACAGTCCATTCGTTTTATACTCGTGTTTCACTTACCACCGAGTCATACTTGCCCTGCGTCGTCGTTAACATGCCCAATAGATTGCCTCGACGAATTTAGATTTGCTACGTCGACCACACTACAGAAAGATGTGTTGAAACATAGGGGGAGTGCTGCTCAGTGCATCTAACATGAGTTTACGCAGGCGATAACGTGTATCGTTAACTATCGCTCTGTCCTTGTCACCCGCATCTCGACTGAGCAGCATTTCCGATAGTATTATATTATTATAAACTAAGGAACTCACAGCTACCACTAAGGACTGTATTGATAGACACTATACTGAAAAAACCTACTAGAAACCTGTTACTAATTTAAACGAAAATCTTCAAAAATAAAAAATGCAGACAAATTAAAAGTATGAAAATGTTTAGAATGGTACCAAAAGGAAATGAGAAAAAGTAACGGCGGAGCTGAGGTTCTTTCTTGAAAATTTCCAGAAGATTATGGACATTTTAACGCTCGCTAAAATGCTTATTCCTACTTTTGTCGAAAATTAACGCTGTGAAGGGTGGTCATTTACTTAGCGTTAACTCTGCAATCTTTCGCAGTTAGGTATATGAACGGAAGCTAGGAGAATTAAGTAATGTTTCGCTGTCATACTCAGGCCAATCTCCTGAAGAGGCGGGTATCTTTAGAAAAAAATTCCTACGCCAAAAAACCCAGCATCTTCCTATAATTCAGAGACTTATTGGTGCGAGCACCAGTCTACCTACTATGTTTGACGTCGCGGTCTGTATGGAAGGCTTATCTCCAAAGTAACTAAAGTCAACGCCAGAATTTCTGTAGTAATAACTGTAGTAGTGTGTCTAAAATTGGCAAAGAAAACAATGAAATCCTTATGACAATATTTCATTAAGTATAAGGCTTAGTAAATAAAATATAGTACCGGTAACAGCCACACTGGGACCGCTGTGGCAGCAAGTAAAAGTAATTTGTGTAATTTTGACGTCGCCTTTAGTATATGATGATGTTGGGGTTCCCAGAGTTGATATTGATCCTTCCGTTTCATTTCACTGATTGGGTTTTTAATAGGTAAGAATAGAAAAGCTATAGAGAGCCGAGTGCGGAAATGATTTTTGACATACGACGAAATTGAGTTGCTGCTTCGAAAAGCAAAGGTGTTATAAATTCTAGTGCAATTTTATCAGGTGTTCTAAAGGCTGTATGGTGGTGGGACTTGCCGCTACTGGGGACACTGATAACTTCACACTGCACGCACGTGAATAGTCCTGGTGGATAATTTAATGTACTCGTAAATGACTTAAGGTTCGGGTTGACTTTGTTAAATTTACTAACACAACTTCACAACACACTTTGTTTGAAATATTATGAATAACAATAAAATATACCTTTTTGTCAAATTTTTTCTTCTTCAATAGCGCGAAGTAGAAGAGAAAGAAATTTATTTATGTTAGAATTTTTTATTTATTTAATCTTCTGTGCGACTTATTTTTCACGAATAGAAAAAGACACATTAACTATAACAAAAAATTACAAACACTCCCTATAATTCCTATTATTTATATTCTGTTACCGATTATACACAAGCGCCAAGTCCAGAGTACAGACATATCGAAAACATAGATTTCGAAACTCCATCTTAACAACTGCGGACTTTAGTATTTGGAAGCGAACGAATTGAATTACCTAAAGACCGATACGAAACATATAATAAATTCCGCAATAGATAATAATAAATCTCAAGAATCTATAACAGTAAAAGTATCAAGCAGGCAGGACACAATGGTATATAAAAGGGAGGATATAAAATGGGATCGCCATTATGGTTATTTACAGAAGACTGTTCTCGTTAAACATTCGATGTCTCTCCGGTCGAGAGGTACTTCACTGCTACTTACTACAGGATTTTTTGCTCAGGCGCTGACAGAGACGATGACGTACCTAGCTACATGTGCCACCTACTACATTCATTTCTATAGCAACATCTCAAACTATTTAAACTTAAAAAATTATGTTGGGTTTGTACCTGGCCTGCTTCTCGCCTGATGGTAAGTGACGTGCGCACCCAGAAGTCTCAACCTAATGAGGCGCAGGCTCTCCTACCTTTCATACCGGAACACAACATTTCTATTAAAACTTTCTTTTTTCGGCAGACTTGGCAACATGGTGGTAGCTAGCCAGGCGGACATAGGAAACCGAGTACCGATAGGGAATCTACCCCGGATTGTTCATCTAAATTTACCCATTAGTCCACGGAGGCGTTCTCAAGGTGAAGTAGCCAACTACAGTCTACTGTTAACATTAATTTTTCTCTAGTTGTTGATAAAGACAACTGCTAGATATGATTGATATCCATAGTGTTAATTAGTACCCGCTCCCCTCAAAAGCAGCTGGTTTGACAGGCCTTGCTATAGGTAGAATTTGCTATCTGCTTATTAATATTATTCGATATGGGATTTCATTTGGGATTCGGGAATATACGAATTAAAATGAAACCACGAATAAAATAAATAATGCGGCAAAGTGAAACATTTGCCACTGATGGAACTACTACCCTGCTAGCGGAGTGAGCAGATGTGGATAACAGATTTTGACCTCTGACACTCGTATTATTTAGTCACTATTTTATTGACCGGTGGCGGCAGCTTTTTTTAGGCAATAGCAGAATAACAGCGTCTTCGAGGTATTGAACCTCTTAGACATATGCTGAGCTATTAGCCCATTCATCATACATATATAATATACGATGTTCAATTGTTAGTTTTAAGAATTTGTGATGAATAAACCTCTCTTTATTATTTTCTTCTTTATTTATTATAGCTGAGTTTATTGCGAACTGACCGTAGACAGAAGCGAATTCCATACGTTCCAGTCCTTCGTAGCACAATAAAATCGGAACGTGTGTAGTATACGGCACTGATTGCGATGGGATGGGACTTTGATTTCATTATGTTATGAGAGGCAACCGCACTAAGCCCTTCTTCATATTAAAAGGGTAATTTTACAACTAGATCGATGTTTTAAGGACAGACGTCATTTTGAGAACTTTTAATATAACTTTATTTATTTATGAAACTGTGTTGGCGTTGTTTTTGTAGTCCTGTCTTGGGTTTTTGCCTTTTTTGTGGAATCCAAGAATGAATGAAGACGAATATTTAGCCGAGACGCTTCACCTGCTAAGCAAAAGTTTCTCGTATTCTGATTACTTTCTATAAATCTAGTATCGTATGATGGTACACCGGATGAAGGTTTTAGCTTCAACGAATTCTCCATGTACATGCAGATGTTTAATATTTGTCATTATGAAAGTTAGGCTTATGTAAGTTAATTCCATATAGCGTGTATCTTTCATATATATTTAAATGTCAATCAGCGTTGTTCCTAAACAACACATTTACCTAAATTATATTAGTTAATTGTGTATTTTTTGTTTCCATACAAAATAATTGTGATCACGCAATGTATTAGTTACCTTACTTATCGACTGATTGACAGTTCTTTTTACACGTCAGATCATGACAGTTTAATCAACCGTTTATCCTTTGTTAAGTCAAGTCTACTTTGAAGCAACACATTATTACTCGGTCATACTTTTAAAAATGATGATAATTATTATTAATTAAGCTATTTAACAAAATTATATAAAAAATATATCATATGTTTTGTACGGTGGTAAATTATATCTGGATAAACTATGCACCCATATGAAATATACACGCTGTATACTAGAATCGAATTATAAAAATCTTCGACACCTTAGCCTATTTTTGGTTGTACCAGACTTTGCTAGAAACTGGTATTCCCAATGAAAATGTGAAAACCCTTTTCATTCAGCGATGGTACATCTTTTAACCATAAAAGAGCGAATTTCAGACTTTTCTAGATGAAGCAGGGCTTTGTGTTGTCACCGCTTATAGTTTATATTTGTGGGTCACTGAGAGACACTCCTGTACCAGTACAAACGGACAAATTGATCCTGAGCACGCATTGTGACGAATGCTGATTGAGATAAAGTCGCGTGTAAGCGTATGCAGTGTAGTATCAACTCACCTTTATGGTAATACGGCTATTATTAGATTGAACCTGGAACAAAGTAAGTTTCAATTAAACTTCATTTAATTATGATAATATTATTGTTGCTGTTTTTTGCCGTCAAATATAAGATTTTTAACTAATTACCTTTTATAATTAACTTTTCTGCAAAAACATTATAAACGCACAAAATAGATAATACTCAGTTCAAAAATAAACATAGCGTCCATTAAATGACATTATATAATCCTTCTAATATTATAATTATGTATAATTAAATTACACACCACACTCAACTACAAGACTAGCAACATTATTCCGTTTTATCGTATGTATTTATTCACACGTAATTAATAATAATTATGAATAATTATTGTCTTATACCTCCTCAATTACGAGAATGAAATCAAAGTTAAATATTCCAGCGGATCTTTGAGTAAATTTATGACAGTTGAATTATTTATAATACCTTTTGTAGACATGGTAAATTATGAGTTTGACTAATAAATTAAAGGAAACCGAAGGCGTTTACGTAGCCTGAATAAAATCTCTTTGCTTAGCATAACAGAGATGGAAATAATAATGCCGCCTTTATAAACGCTGGTTGGTTTAATAATGTTTGATTTATTGGATTAATAAAGACAGAAGGAAGGAGTTTAGGTGAACCGAAACGTGGAAATGATTTTTAGGTCAAATGACAAAAAGATTTTGTATCAGGAAATTGTTTTAGAACTAATTTAAAAAGTTACCAAGGATTGTGACATCTGTTTTAGGATAAATCCGAGGATGTCTATATATAGATTGAGTAATGTCACATCTAAATCACAGATTGTTGTCTTGTTTATATTCTTCGTTCAGGTATAGACGACTTACGTTCGTAAGTCAATCGTGAATGGATGAGAATAATGGTTCTATGTAATTATTCAGTGGCTTCATTCGATTCGGGAGAGGCATATGACTTGTGTTTCCGCAGGTTGTATCTAAGTAATAAAAAATTCGCATAACGAATACAGTTTAAATATTTAAATATACTTTAAGTATAATATAGAAAATATTCAAAAATATTATTCTGGATTGTTTACCATACGTAAACTACTTTGGAAAACAAAATAACTTATTCCAATAGCTAATTTTTAAATTGTTTTCGCTTCAAAACAATACACATGCATCGGATATAAGCCAGACTAAGTTGTAAAGTATACAGACAAAGCTTTTGACACTTCGTCAACTTAGCTGAAAGTCACGTAGGATGTGCACAGCAGACTCTTATGTTACTGTTAAAAGTATGTGACACAAGGTTAGCTAAAAATTAACATTATAACATTGAATGAAACTTTTGCCGCCTGTTGCCTGCTTCGCGTATTTAAAAAAAACGGTCTTTTATTTGTAAAAAGTAAAAAAATATAATAATTGCTATTAGCGTTGGAAAATGTTTTCACTGTGTAAAATACAGGATTAAATTAAAATCCTGCCAATTTAATAGTGATTGACGATGAAAGATTTCTTAAAAAAAAAAGTACACAAGGTGGCCACAACCAAACTGTTCTTAAAAATGATTTTTATGTTAAAAAATTATTTAGTCATATGACTCGTTCAGATATATTAATGCGAAGTGTTTCATTCAAGTAGCATAAAAAGGTCAAGTTCATACCGATCTGATTGGTGTGTGTATGTTTATTTGACTGACCGACTACTAGTTCGATTCCTTTCCACGTTATATCCCTAATAATAATAAAACCAGTCAGGTTTCATTGTCATTATTCGTCAGAAAACACGAGCTACAAAACATAGGCTCCCCTATGGTAAACCACAATGTCCAGCCCCTCTCCAGGCTCCACGCGAACACTATCAGATCATCGGTTCATGAAGTGTACACATTTCTCCGTATTTCAATGTTTAATTTAATAAGCTTTATTTCTGTAAACATAAATACCCCAATATGGACCGCGGCCTTTATAGCGCTATTGTTTGCGTTCTTCTCACGGTTCTGTTTAATTTACATCGATGGCTAGCGCTTGAGAAGTTGGTAGACAGTTTAATGTCTCCCGAACACACGCCTTTTGCGCCGCTTGAATGAATAATGAAGAACAGTGAGTGACATGAAATTGAGTTAAAACGTATTGTGATCGGTAAACTTTTGCATCTGCAGAGATAATTGTATTCTAAAATGATTAGCATATATTTAAAGAGATTTTCGATGAAATAAAATAAGATAGCTTAAACACATAAACGCGCGTGTTTGATTGCAAATCCAGCCTGCGTAGCATGAGATGCATGAGAGCGGTAAGAGTGATATATGTATGTCATGTCAAATGTCTCATACGTTTTGACGTTAAGATATGACAACATCTCACTTTCACCGCTCAATCACCATCTCATGCTACGCAGGCTGTATTTGCAATCAAAACTCAATAAATGATATGTTGACGTTCAAATAAGACATATCTCACTCTCACCGCTCTCATGCTACGCAGGCTGGCTGTGGCACTGTACGTACACGCCTTACGGATATTTTAGTTAATTGATTACTTATCAACTATTATTATTATTGTCATATTTATTTCTTGATATGTTCACTTAAATCTTGCATCGCCTGATACAGCCATAGTTTTAGTTTCTAATAATATTTATTTTTAAAGGATCACGTTCCAGCGAACATCAATCCCATAGAATATAACTAATAAATTTGGTACATTTAGTGATGATTGATGACGAAGAATTTTTGATGTGTTATCTTGCTAACGTGCCTTAACAGTAGCCTAATCTACGGCGGCTGTTTTGAATGCTCTGTAGAATCGTAGCTTTTCCGCTCTCGATTCAGAAATCATGGAAAATTTAACATACTAGTCTTTGTAAGTCTGTGTTAAAACTGTGAAGAGCTGACGAACATATTTTTTTTGCATTGAACCACTAGGAGAAATTCGAAATCTTGCATCACTTGTGTGATTTGTGATTGTGAGATTCACAAGTGAGATAAATGACGAAAACTATTCCGTTATTTTTAAAGTATTGTATCATCATCATCAGCCGGGAAACGTCCACTGCTGGACAATTGGGCCTCCTTCATTGTACGCCACATCGACCGGTCCCGAGCCACCTGCACCCAACGACTCCCCACGACTCTAACCAGGTCGTCGGTCCATCGAGTAGGGGGACGGCCTGGTAGACGTTTCCCGGTACGTGGTCGCCACTCGAGAACCTTTACTCCCCATCGGTTATCGGTCCTTCGAGTATTGTATGTATTGGAGAATTCCTGCATTGTGCCAATGTTTAAAATGACTGTACGAATAATAATAATTGTAGTTGAAAGTTAAAAAAGAACAAAGCATGACCACTGTCATACCAAATGTTGCAGAAGATGGTATCAGTCTGTACCAGAAGATATGCCTTCAATCTAGACACTTTTTAAACTGTCTTACAACGTAAAAACTACCTCCGTATTCTCAGTTCTATTCTCATTAGTGTTGTTTATTTTTAGAATTTTTTGAAATAAAAATTCTGGAGTTTACTTTCAGGAATATTCCTATTATACGGCAACATCCACGCATTAGGATGAAATGCGTACATCGTGTGGACCCCGCCGGTGCCGGGGTCACGGTCGAATAACAATTTATGCGTGAGCACAACCACCGAATCTGTCTGTAATAAAATTTAATCGCAATTATTACTGGGATTTCATGATGGAACATAATATTTACATTAACGAGACCTTAAATGGCTCGGCGTAGTTTTATTGTGTCGAGAGCTACATGTAAAACAATAGACTCCGAAACATGGAATTTCATGGTGATAGATTGAATTGTTGAAATGAAATAAATCAAGAACATGATTTCAAGATTATCCTACAGTAGAGTTTACACTACACTTTAAGAGGTGTCAGCTTTTTTGTAAATTCATAGAAATAAATCGAATTCGAATACATCGGTATAAAACGTCTTTCTACTTTTTAAAATTACCTATCAGATTTCTAATTTACCTTTTTTTACGGAGTGAAATTCTTCAAAAGATACCCGGCGCTTCGGGCTGCATTCTTACCAGCTAAAATCATTCCGGTATCCCTCTCTCGCCTTTGATTGCCGAGTCACGGGAACTTACCACTCTTCCGCAACTCGGCATGCGGCCCCATACATTCCTGCATCCGTCATTTCTCTTGTGCATCAATCACACCCAGCCGATCGCCAGCTAGATGTGGTTGGCACACACTGTGTGGCCAGTGCCAGGACGATCGCAGTATATGTGACAGGTGAGCACACACCCTGCCCCGACCCAACGCCACCCCACACTTATTCCTCCCATTCTCTATGGACAGCAGCGCGATACCTGGCACGCTTGCTGCCCCGTTCCTCTTCCGTGCATCATGCATGGCCCCACACCTACCTACTTCAACTAACTTCGGGATATGTTTAATTTCTAGGAAAAGGCTTAACTACACTACACTACAAACCCCACTTGAACAACTGCAACGAAGCCAGTCACTTCTAACTTTATAATGCACTCTGAAGTGGAGCTTAGTGCAGCGGGTGTGGCTTAACGGTATCGGATAGGTACGATTGGAATAAGTTTTTATAACACAAATGTATTTGATCAGCCATTTAACCTTGTGGTCTCGTCTTGAAAATATTATCACGCCCATTTCTTCCCGTGGGAGTCGTAAAAAGCGAGGTGAAAATCAGGAGATTTGCAGCAGCAACTGCCAATGTACCAACAAAATTTTACTGCGATCACCAACCCCTCGACCTTGTAGTAATTATGGTAATTGATTGCTACCAAATTTTCAGACCGTAGAAGCTTCTGAAGTGGAAGTTAGGGTTTAAAAAAACTAGATTAGGATTTCAAAGGTAAAACGAACAGCTAGTACCAAATTCATACTAATATTATATAAATGCGAAAGTGAGTTTGTTTGTTTGTTTCTCCTTCCTTCACGTCAGAATATAGAGTCCGAATGAATTAATTTGCATGGCGATAGCTGAAGGGACGGGGAAGGACATAGGCCACTTTTTATTCCGATCGAACAAATAGTTTCTGTAATATAAAGTATGAAGTAAATGCAGACGAAGTCGCGGGCAGAAACTATTATATCATTCTAACCATTGTCAGGTATATGATCATCTACGAGAGCAATGTAAATGATCCTGGAAAACCAGCCATGTACGAGTCCTTTTTTTAAAATCATTTCAATTCAGGCATTTGTGGGTCACCATTTTCCATAGTTGTATCAAATTTCAAGTCGGTAGCTTTATTAGTTGCTAAGATCAACAGCTGTGAGAGACGGACAGTCAAACTTACACAAGAGTGATTTTCTAAGTGTTACGTTTTTTCATCGGATGTTCGTAGCCCTAAAAAGTTCATCGCTTTGTTATATTTCTATGATATAATTTTGTTGGCTTGTTCTGTATAAATATTAATACATTCAAGCACGTTCTACGTACTAAAACGCCATCTAAAATTGGCAAAATAAAATTGGTTGGATCAAAAATATCCCTCCAAAGTTAAAAATCTGTCGTTTACAAAAAGCTGACACCCGTAAAAATAAATTAGCTCTGAATATTCATAGGAACCGAACAATTCCCGTAGTAAGGATTATCTGATGAATTAAACTGGATGTGAACAAAACGTGACCGATCTTAACTTAATTTCGTGATCTAAACGAACATCGAAGTATGTGTGTGGAATAAAGTTTGTCAAGACTTTGCAAGTGATCCCGCACTTGCTCACTTCACGTGGAGAAAGTGGCCGACCTCGGTTATAAAAAAATTCTTCATGCATATCCTAAACGATATATCTTATTGTGGACAATATAGTCACGGGCAAAATAAATAGTCCTCGGGTACAAAAAGGGCCACAAGTAAAAAATCACTAACATTTTTCTGTCCGCATTTTGAATATAGCAGCGACAGGGCTGCTAGTTATTGTTTACTTTCCGGTATTTATAAAAAATGCTTCGATAACGTTAAAGTTTTAACGATCGTTACTTGTTCGAGTTCGAAAAGTTTAATTGCCACTTGTCTGTGTCGGATTGGTTGAAAATATTGAATATTTTTTGCTTATGTAAGCTCTTTGTCAGAAGAATTAAATTGAACATATCGATATGATATAAAATACTTAAGGGTGAAAATATTATTTTGCTCACTGTATTTCACAATGCCACAAATCGGGCTATACAATAAAGTAATTCACTCTCTCACTCAACTCAGTAACTTCTAAAATCCAAACAGACAACATTTTAGTTCACGCACTAATCGAGACCAAGAATTTTAATTTATTATTTATACTCGTAGACTGCGAACTCTAAGCGTACTACTGATAAATGCGTAATATAAAATAAAGCGTACTACAAATAAATAACAGTACCTAAGGTATTCTTTGTGAACTGATTCGTGTCCGCAAAACCTTTGGCTCAGCATCATATTATGGAGAATCCCCGAAAAACTGACTATTTATTTTTATTCGTACAGTCCCGTAGACGCGGCTTTACGAGAATTTGTGGAAGGATAATATTGGTTTCACTTACTGTCCTATTTTTAAGAATAGTTTCGATGTAGGTCTGAAATGTCTCTTCTGTCATAACTTTATGCTTCTGAACCAACAACATGACTATGTCTTCTATTTTATTAGGGACCCTGACCTAGAACGGTTAGCGAAGACCTTGATGTAATGGTAAAGTTGTAAGAACGGTTGTAGTGTGGCTACATGTGAATACAGCTTTCTACGAGTACTACAACTACACATGCCTCCCCACCGTTCATCATTGTACTATTGTTTTCTTTAATCATCAACTCGTCTGCAATGCGTGGAAGCTACGGCAAATCACTCAATGAAAAGTCAAGGCCATAGAGAAGCCTTACGTTTAGCAGTGGACTCATGGTTGCTGATCATGAAAAATGAAACTAACAGATAATTCAGTATTTGAAAATGCGGTCGTTTTATAATTTGAAAAATAATTGCTCTATGTCTAGATTTTGGTCGAAAAGGCTCGTCGTAAAGTACTGACAGGCGCGGGCGCGGACAGAGAGAACATCGTTAGCGAGGTGTAATTTCCACGTGTGCCTTTGTCAGTTTGTGGCCAGTATACTCATATTTAAAAACGGTCGGACTCAGAAAAATGAAATTTCCTGCGAATGAAGGACGGGCCCCGAATTTTACCTACTATGAGTTTGGCGTTGAGGTTTTTAAAACAAATTAGGTTTTTTGAGTTAAAGCATATTCGCAATATACGCTTACACTAGCATTTTATATGTAAAATGAATGCGTTTGTGTGTTACCTCTTGACTCCCAAACAGCACAACCATCGTAATAAAACAAATCATACAAACTATGCGGCTCATTTTATAGAATGTAGAACTAATTTTAATTCCAGTCCTTTTGGGATAATTTGTGCCGAAGCAGGTGAAGTCAAGAGCAAAGTACTATTCCTACTAGAAAAGCTTGGATTCCTGTATATGGATGATATTTGGAGGGTCAGTAAGTATTGTGAATCCTATCAGACATTCGATGATTGGCTAAGGCCTAAGCCGTGTATAGCTTATGATGAAGATAGGAAAAGGCTATTTTTGTTATTTTAGCGCTATTCAAAACAATTATTTTTAATGGCAGTTTTCATTATTTCAACAACATTATTAAATAACAAAATTTAATCATAACGAGTAAATTCTTCGCAGAGATATGAATGACCTCATCGGGTAGAGTGACAATGAAAGATTCATTCAAGATTCATCATACATAATGAGGGAACGTTCCTCTTGCTTTCTTCGCTTTGCGGACTTCACTTTTTTCTTGTCATGAGTAACGAGAGCTTGAAACATGTAAACACGTTCCAATTCAGTTGTTTCAGCAAGTAAAAAAGTCATAAAATAGAAAACGGTTTTTGGTTTCCTCATCGACACTTAAGACAAAACTTGATTTTTTATGCACGGCAAACTCGCACTTGGCATTCAGCTCTCCTGAAGGAAAGTGGCAAGAAGCGAAGAATGAAAGCAAGTCCTCTCAGAAGCTTCAAGATAATAAGTAGCTGATTGTGTTATATTTCTTTACCTGAACACAATAGTGCGGCAGACTGAGATAACGTGGTAGTAGACGGGCGCAGAGAAATTGAGTATATAGAATGAAAATCAGATTTATATGGGAATCGAACCCGCGACCTCTGCAACATAATTTTACAAAATAACAGGCGTCCCCCATGATATGCCGCAATGACCAGTCTTAAGAGGCTGTTTTGGTTAGACCACGTGGCCGCGTTCAAATTTGGATTGTTTTGTAGCTGTCCCTATCCGAGCCCTATCCTACCCAAGCACGTACGGTGATACAGCATACACTACGCGAAGTTATCCACCAGTTATTTGGATGTTTCGTAGTCCAGGGATCATTTGAAGGATACAGTATATTATGTAACCATTTTTTTAATACAGTATACTAATGAAATGTGTCGGTGTCGGTGAAAGACGTCGGTGGTTTTTCCAAATTGTTCTAAATTGATTCATACTCTTGTAAATCAGGTTCAAAGTTGGGGCTTTTTATTACCGTAAAATACAATTCTTTGACGCCCTGTAACTGTAACTGGAAGTATATATTTAAACGAAAATCTGACTCACCACCGACACAGATATTTGTTTCTAGATTGTGTCTTGAAAATTTCATAGATTTTTATAGCTTAATACTCAAAATATGACTGGACTACGTTTGTATGGGCGCTTTGACACCAGCACACCCTCTTAAGCCACTTGCATCCAGTGACTCCCCGCGACCTTTACTAGGTCATTCCACACATTTAACAGGGGGACGGACCGGTACATCTATCCCAGTGTATTGTCGCCTTTCAAGAAATTGTACTCCCCATCAGTTATCCCTTCTATCCGAGTGACGTTACCTGCTCATTACCACTTCAGCTCACTGGCTCATCGGACTAAATAATCGGACTACTGATACTAGGCAGTTATGTCGGTGACCTTAATTCGTACACGGATTTCCGTGTCGGAATCCGGATATTCCGGATTTTATCACATGGTGAAATTCCGAGCATAGCGTTCCATAGCTCACTGACTTTGAGCTTATTTTCACGTTTCGGTTCCGTATGTCATCACTGGCAACCCGCACTGATTAAATACTTTTGTCTTGTTAAAAAAAATAAAGTCACTATTGCACAAATCGTGGTGGTGAAAGAGTCATAGTACAAATCAATATGTGGACTTTTGTTCATTCGAAACAAGAAAGGTAGTAAAAAATTAAATATATAATATAAAAAGCCTTTTATTTGATCCTGCTACATTACATTGTTGCTTGATTTCCTATTTTCCTAATACACTATATTTAATTAGCAAGGTCCCCAGGTTGGGTAAAGGCCTCCTCCAATGATATCCACTTCTCTCTATCCTGTGCCACTTTGGACCAGCGGCTTTTTAAATTTCGTCCTCCCAGCGTGTAGTGGGTCTTCCTCTTAAACTACCCACTTAAGTCAAAGTGGAAATGGGCCGGTCATACAGCGAGGCTTAGAGACAAAAGATGGATCTACAGCATCACCATATGGAGAGGAAGAACTCAGGTACTCGAATTTAAATAAATCAAATATTTATTTATTTTCACAAAAATAATATTTTAAATTTTTTGACGTAAATGTATTTATATAAAACAAAGACAAATATACCTTTTCGTTAGAAAATTGTTTGGATTTTACGTTTTTAACATAAATTGAGCCACTGCTGCCGAACTAGGTGGAACCTGTGCTTCAGCTAGCAGGGCCGATCCTCCTGGACTGGATGGAAATAAAAAGTAAACAACTATGTCAGACAAGCATATTTAATTTTATAGTAATAAACTTCCATTTATGATACACCTAGCCTATTTTGGAAATACGAGTAATAGGTAACCGTGAGACCAGGTGGGATTGTGGTTAAGCACAAGTCCATTAAAGCATAAAAAGGTATAAATTCAAACTGAGGCCTGTGTGTAATCGTCAAGTCCCAGAACACATGCTCTTCGCTTCAGAGTCTGTAATATTAATTGACCCGTGTAGCCGATGAGGGTGCGTGTAGCTATTATTGAGAAATGTTAAAATACCCACCGGGAGCTACCTCAACGCTCCATTGAGGTTGAAATGTTACTTTATTTTACCCGAGAATTTAATATTAAATTGAATTAATAAATATTTCGTTGCGAATTGAACAATGCCATTGTGGAGAGTATAAACCCTTTTTGAGTGTCGTTAAATAAAATTTAGAGTCTTAGTTAATTTCAACGAATACTTAGTTTCGCATTAAAGCGGATTAGATTATGAAATATAGGTACTGGTGGCTGATTCCAAGGAGATTAAAATGGCTCGTGCTGGTGTTACAGTTAAACGGTTCATTAAAAAGTTAATTTGAGGTTGCAGCTTTTGAAATCTCACAGAAAATAATCCAAAATGTAGACGGAATTGACAGTTTCATTTTTTGTATAAACTTTTTGAATTTTATATTTGGCAGTGTACTTGAAAAAAAATTCTATAAAAAAAGCGGTGACATTAAAAATATAGGAAGTTATTTTGAAAATTCGTAAACCAACTAGGGTCACGGACACAGCTCGACGAGTCAGTGAGCTGAAGTGGTAATGGGTAGGCCAGATCGCTGGAAGAACGGATAACTAATGGGGAGTAAACGTTTTTAGTGTCGATCACGTACCGGGAAACGTGTACCAGGCCGTCCCCCTACTAGATGAACAAACGACCTCGCTCAATGTGGAGGAGGTCTATGTCCAGCAGTGAACGTTTTCCGTCTGATGATGATGATTTTGAATATTTATTGTAAGCTGAATCAAATTGCTTGACTTGTATGCTTCCTATGCCTGGACACAGCACTATAAATGTATAGTTTATTTTATCGTGAATGGCGTAATGCTATCGATTAATTTGATGCATAATACAGAAACACGCGCGCGCCAGTCGACTTTATGTAACGACCAACTTGTCGTAATTATAATTACAGTTACGTCTATTTAAAACAGTCATTAAAACAAATTCAAAAGAAACAGAGTTATATAAGGACAGCAGTATTGAATTTACCCCTGGACATAATTGGTGTATTTGTAACAGCTGTGATTGTAACAGGACGAATCAAGAAGAAAATTAAAGTAAACCTTGCCTTAACTTAGACGAAAAAGTACACAGATTAATAAGCCTCATAGGAAGACATCACAGAAATATAAAAATTAATAGTCAGTTAAAAGGAAATCAGTGCTATTTTCTTCAGTTGCCACCGTGCATAGCTACAAGACCTAAATGAGTTTTCGCAATTGTATATGCTACGAAACACCATTTTGGACACTATTTAATTTCCAATTTTCCAAGATATGCACGCTTGTGGCATCGGCGTCACATGTCTGGCAGTGATTTCACTGCAGATATGCGACTTTAACAACAATTATTTTAAGTTAATTTGGTTGTTACAGCTGGTTACAGTGGTACACCCCTGGAGTCACCTTTACGATATCCACGGGATGATATTGACTGATTCAAATCTAAAGCTTTAACCACACATCCACAGTTCCAATATAATATATACATAAATTAACCCCAACGATATCCCCATAAACCGCGCAATACTCATATATTTTCATCACTTGACAGTTTCCAAAGCCGGAACTAGTTGGTTATGAAAATCTCGTTGACCTTCTGAACTGTTTCAAAACGGAAATTCAGCCGCCAAACTTATTTGAAATATAGATCAGCTAATTCGTCCGCGTATACCTATCCTACTTTACCCTGTTAGTTCATTCTTAGAGAGAGTCTACATCGAATGAATCTCACTCAAGTTGACTAGCACTACGTATATAAAATTAAGAAAACTTCAATAGACCAATCATGACAAATCCCCCCACTCGGACTATATCGATCAGTGGAAATATATACGACGATGATCGAACGCATATCCATCGCATCGCTGATTTTGCGATGTGGTAATTTGCGACACATTGTACGACATTGTGTTAATTTTCGCGAAAGTCGTTATATCAATATTCGTACTATCGATCGTTGTATTGGATAGCTAATTCAACGAATTCGGTCGGACTAGCTGTGGAAATAGTCAAAAAATCCTCTAAGTATATTGTAACAAAGGCACGAGTACATACTAATTTTTACCATTCCATACTAAAATTATAAATGCGAAAGCGAGTTTGTTTGCCGTTCCGTCCAGTCGTAACGGAGAGGTAGAATGATTTTTTTGTATAGTTGAAAGGCTGGAAAGGGACATGTGCTACTTTCATTATTTATTAAGACACATGAACGTGCCTTAGTAAATAAAAGTTATTGGAATATAAGTGTATTATTGTAGTTTGTATATCACCATGGGTCTTGCTTGTTATCTGACAATAAAACAATAATAATAATGTATCCCGATCGAGCATATACTCGTAGTTCCCATGGGATATATTACCAGGTCCACGAGGACGAAGTTGCGGGCATATGTTACTGATAATATATAGCAAAAAGAGAAACTTCGATTCTAATATGATTACTCCATGCCCGTTTGATCTTTCCGCCTTTGTAATATATTCAAGAATAATATTTATATGGTTCTTCATTTTCTCATTGAAGTGTGGTTTTAGCCTCACAATGTAAAACCCCATTTTTTCCAATAGATGGTTATTGAGAGGAAATTCCTGCCTCTGGGAACTAGCGCTGACTGTGTCTGCAAAGAGAAGCAAACAACTCTATCTATCCTACAGTGCTTACTGAGTTCAGACACATACAGCCAAAACAATCTGTCACTGGCTACTCCCCGAGATATAGAGGTCGCGGTTTGGATAAAATTTGACAAGACCATTTGGATTGCTGATCACCTTCACACGAAAGAAGAAGAAGAGGAAATCCATGAGGAAGAGTAGCATCGCCCACCTGTGTACCACTGAAATCTTACCGCGATCACCAACCCGCCTACCAAGGTTGGTGCTGATCGTTCACTCATGGAAAGTGTGTTCGTCATAGCGACCTATGAAGAAGGCAGTTGACTTTTCCGACTAACAAAGAAATGCCTGTTTTATTACAGCAGCCAACGAGTTAGAGTTTGATGAATTTAGAATCGTTCAGAAGCCCTTATAAATAGCTAATGAAGAGCTCTCTTGTTATTAATTAAAATAAATAAATTTTCAATGCCGATGTCACGCCGAGGCTTCGCGATAGGCCTTTAAATTGTGACGGAGGCACGTCACGCCTCCTCAATAAAATTCCTGAACAAACGTCAATTATTATTTCTATGAAATTTGATTATTGCCTGCTCAGTTCTGTTTGACTGCCGCTCGTAAAATCACACTCCGTTTCCCTTAAAATTAAAGTGTTATAATTTAATGATTACCAACGGATTTTAAATAAAAATAATGCTTTGTTAATGTTCATGTTTTATTTAAATTGTAAGAATAATTAAACGTTAATTACTGCATGGAGCGAGAGAGATATAAAGAGAGAGAGAGAGAGCGAGGGAAGGCAGTGTATTAAAAATATATTGCTATATCATTTACAATACTCGTATTATAATAATATTCCAAGATTACCAGAGTTGCCACGTTATTATGACATTTTAATTTTTTAAAGGTACCATTTAAATACTGTACCACCCAATCTACTAATGTATATTATACCGTAGAAACATGAAAATGTTATTCGAAGTCATCGATAATGTGGGCAATTTCAAAAAAAGCTTCCGTAAAGAAAAGAACACGAAATAAACTTTATGATAATAAATATTCCATCAATTTCTTTGAATTCAGAGTTAACAGAATATAAAATCACTTTCCTATCCGTTATACGCGATTTATATAACCCACGTCAGTTGCAGTTGAGAGATATTTTCTGAGATGTCACAAGCAGCATTAAAATTTGCTGCTTTAGATACTCTGTAGTTATCTGGTTAAAAATAGCAGCAATTTCGTTACGTAGAATTAAATTTAAAAGATTTTATAATCACATATATAACTGCAGTTAATTAGCAAAAACAACGTTCGCAACGCAAAAATTGTCCCAAGTTCCAAATATCAACAGGTAGAAGAAAAAAATTATAGTTAGTTTTCTTTTAGAAAATTTCATTTACCGCCCAAAAACTTGAATGTTCTTTTAATTAGGGAAGTATGCATTAATTTTAATCGAACTTTACTTAAGACTCTGGTAATTGAATTAATTGTTGTATTCGGTGACCTATTTTTACAGTTGTAAACAACCTTGTGACGGGTGTACTTCTAGTACGAAATTTTAGACTTGACAGACTTCCAAACACATAATTCCGGACTAACTGTACGTAATCTGTAGTAGCGGACAAGTCTTACTGAGCTCTGTACTCGAACACTAACAAAACTTAATTTTAAGTTTTATTGTGGGCGTTGGATAAACTGTCAACCTTTTTTTTTGGTAGGCATTATTCCTAAATATATTAATCGATCGTACTCAAGATTGAGTTGATCTTGAGGTTCAGCCAACTTAATTTAGCCAATTTTAATGCACAATTATCGTCACCTTCATCTCACCTGAAGGTAAATGAAAATGAGGTAGTACGATAAACGCACGCCTCTGGCTTCGTTTACTTTCGTTACGGGGGCACAACAGTTACCGCTTTTGCGTCAATGAAGACAGGTTGTACTCGTAGTTATTTTGCAGTGCACCCGGACTAAGTCGTGGGCATAAGCAAGTGCATTAATAAAACACCACTTTATTTATTACATTTTTAAACAAAAGCACAATAAACAACCACAATATAAGGCTTCATTTGTGTTTGACAACTACGATTTTGGATGTTAGTTGATTTGGCATTTGGACCACTGGACATTCCAACTTTGGACTAGTACATACTCCGGGGTCCCTTTTTTCTATACCACTACAGATCTAATCAGGCATACCTAAGTCTGTTCCTGAGGTACGGGAGCGGTACAGGTGGCTGTGTTTACGGAACGTCAATCGACGCTCGACTGAAGTATTATGTAGTGTACCGCTCCCATACCTCAGTTACATACGTCGTCAAAAAGTCTAGTCCCGGCACTGCAACAGAAGTTTGAAACTTTTACATTGTATTTAGGGAGCCATATCTCGAACATTCTCGACACGTCAAAAGTATGCTTTCATCTTGCATGAATGCGACCGCAGTAGGACTGGCAGGCATTGAGTTCCGCCGCAGATCGATCAGCGAGCGTGCTACGCCACACAATGACGATTGGCAGACGAGAATGTAGAGACGAACTGGATGTGACAATATAACTCTCAATTGTTATGAAAAGAACATGAAAGCTCATGGGGAAATTTAAAAAAAGCCATCGAATTTACATTTAAAATAGTGCTGAAAGTTGTTTGACATTAATAGTTTGATCAGTTCATCTACTCTTGTTTATTTTAAACTGTATACATATATACGTATGTATCACATCAGTCGTTGGTTCTCAGAAAAAACATTGTGAATATGTGTCTAAAAGATATGTAGTAATTTTGCAATCTTTATTACTATCTCCGACGGAACTAAAAGTTTACGAATTACAAACGAATTAACGTTTATTTAAAAAATACATATGAGTCTAAAGCGATACACATTTTTAACCGAGCCGCAAGCAAAATCAGGCTACAAATTAGTCGGGCTCTAGAAATTCATGTCCGCCTACGCTTTAGACAATTCTCGGAATTTCAATAAATAAATAATTTTGTTTTATTAACATTTTAAGAGTGAAAAGAACATCACGGAAATTAGATAAGTAACAGGAAAGTCTTCGCAATCCGATAACGAAACTTTTTAAAAGGCACCGACTTCAGAGGTACTTGTGAAGCCATAATCAGACAGTTTGTAAGTACGGGGTGGATTACGTGTAATTAACTTTAGAAATACATAATACACTTATTAATGACGATTTGAATTGGCCAGAATTTTCCATTCATCTTGCACTATGAGGGCAGACGGTACTAAAAAGTTATATCTACCGGCAATGGTAGCAGAATTGTTTAAGACAAACGGAAATATCTACTCTCTATATAATAAATGATACTAGTTGTCACCCAGTGGTCGAAATCCGACCATAATTAATTTAAAATTTGAAACAAAGGGTGAGAAATTTCATACTCCTTCGTCCGCGCAATTTTTGTAAAAAGAGGTACAAAGCTTTTGAATACGAACGAATCATACAAAAAATATTAAAAATTTTATGTAGTCTAAAAGATGAATTTAAGTAAATTTTACTTTATTATTTTCAATATATTTGCGGGGTTTTGCCTGCAATAAAGTGTCTCATATTACAAATAATCCGAAACAATATATAAAATGGAACGGTTATTATTTGAGCGCATCCAGTGGGATATGAGAATACCTATACCTCTCAGTTTCCTCACAAACCACATTCGTGTTCGCTGAACACGGTCACTCGTTATCAAGCTTGTAATAGGAGAATGGCCCCCATTGTCAACGTCCTACCGGAGCAGGAAGACTTATAATTGAACTTTGGAATAACAACAATACGGACCCGGTTTACTGGTCGAAGGTTCGACAGCTCGATATTTACGTCCTTGTGCGTTCCTTCGATGCTCGGAGTTGCTGAATGGCAGAAATGGAATTTAGGATTTCATTTTTGCTAACCTTTTTAGGGTTCCGTACCCAAAGGGTAACCAACGGGACCCTATTGCTAAGATTTCACTGTCCGTTCGTCTGTCACCAGGCTGTACCTCATGAACCGTGATAGTAAGACAATTGAAATTTTCACAGATGATGTATTCTTGTTGCCGCTATAAAAAATACTAAAAAACAGAATAAAATAAATATTTAAGGGGGTTCCCAAAACAACAAACGCGATTTTTTTGCTCGTTATTATTAATAATGGTACGGAACCCTTCGAGCGCGAGTCCGACTCGCACTTAGCCGTTTTTTTACATCTTCGAGGAAGTAGTAGTCGAATATCACCAAATCGCCTCTCCAGCGCAATAAGAGAAGAAAACTAATACGGATATTTAGGATACGAGTATATCATTAGCAACTATGTTAAGGTAATCATGGCAAATGGCTGTCCATGACGCGACTTGTGTTTAGCATTTAACTTTTCGGGTTGATTAAGACGGCAGCACAATAAATGTTTTTGATTTTGAAATACGAGTGAAACAATATTTTAAATCTAGTGTAATGTCTATTAACCCTGTAGCATTACATCAAATATTAAAACCCGTTTGAATGTACAGAATGTATAGTTTAAATAACTTCAAGTTCAAACTCTATACATCTAATATTAGTGCTCAATAAGAATGGTATCCTAAGTCTGAAATTTATTACGTTAATCTCAAATAAATATATTTTACTAGGTTTTTATACCAATAGTATGAAATGTATAAAATTCACATATTACTTTATAAACTATTTATGATTTCATCGAAAATATTTCATTGTAATCTTATTAATATGGAACTCATGAAATATCTTCCCGAAAATTCAATCTAGCTTAAAAGTAAATAAGAGGGACAAAAATGGAAATGGACAAAGTTTAAGACATTCCCGTCCAAGATCCTTTATTTTGGGCTGACGCCATAAATTAAAAGAACAAGTTCTAAAACAAGAAACAATATAAAAATCCATGGATAATTTTATTCCGGCTGAAGTAATTTGGTAACTTAACTTTGTGGTAATCCTCAAAGACTTGCAATGGATTGGATTAACCTTTAAATATTTAAACTGAAGATTTCTGTTTGTTCACAATTTATTACAGCAACAATAAACATGCGCTACTTGTCACAAACTTGCCGGAAATATGACAGCAGGCGCCTTGTATTCAGTCATGATTTATTTTTTGCATTGTGTTGGTAAAATGGAGTCATGAAGATTAATAATGAAGCAATCATATACCAATATAATAACATAACATTTATTTATCTTATACATATTACATGTGATAAAACAAATTACTTTAAGCGGAAACAGTAAGAAACCATAATAATTGAGCCTACTTAACAATACTACCTATCTTAATATACGCTTCATACCTCACGAACAAACGACTTGATGTGAATAATTAATTTTAATTTGTAAGAATTTTTCTCTGGATAATATTTGAAATATTTACCTGCAAATGTCACTAAAATATGAAATGTATTTTATAATATTATAGCAATTATTTATTCAGTGAGATATGTACATGTATTCTTACAAATTCAAAGCAGAACTGGACGTTGGATTTGATGTGACCTAGCATGTATTAACTTAAAAACCCTATAGTAATTAATACAAATAAGGATTACATTACAATGATAAGTTATTCGTAGCAGTTTCCTAAACTTACCAATATAATTTATCAAAGTCAGAATTACTAAAGAGTATAAGTACCTCTGTCTTTCAAATTTATTTAAAACTGTAATCAGGGAAGTAGTTGAGCATGTCAGTCTGCGCTATCATTTAATCTCAAGGTGTCGTATGAATAATGGCATGGCAACACTGACCACCTGGGTGTCAGCTATCATGGTGATAGGGGCAAATTCCCAAATGGTAGTTTATGCGGGATTTTTTACGTCTAACAAGGAAAAGAAGAGAGATAGGACACAGTCAGTATGATCCTTTATACCAGTGCTTCTTAACCTGTGGTCCGCGGACCCCGCAGTCTTATCTCTGGACTAGTCGAAATGTTTAAACACCTCCACGCTTTGAGGTTTGCCGTTCATTAAAAATCACATACATTACATATATGCTTACGCATTTATAATAACGAAAACAAAATACGTCTTTTTAATATACAAATTGCATTTTTTAATGGGAGTACAAATATAAATGGTGGACCATTTATTAATTTCCTAGGGGTCCGTGACTGAAAAAGGTTAAGAAACGCTGATTTATACCAACAGGTACAATAGTCATGTATTTATAATTATTTATCAAGTTTGGTCAATCACTGATCCGTTAGACGTATTTCTTAAATAACCAACCATTTTCGTACGCCCCTCTCCCCGACCTTCATCCTATTACTCATTCCGAGATCGGATAAAATACAGCCATCTCAACTATTTAGCTTACAAAGAAACGTATTAGGAGCTTCTCTACAACATTTTTTTCCTGAGGGTCATCCTATCAGTTAGGAAATCGCACGTGTAGGCATGTACCTCATTACACCGGCCGAAGCTTCATTTATCTTACGTTTTTTCTTCGTTACCGTTACGCGTTTTTGAGACAAAAACTTGTGGTAAGAATTCAGTACTTAGTTCGTTAGATTTCCCAAGGGTAATAAAGTGAAAAACATTACTGTTATGACTTGCGTTGGTGTACAAAAAATGGTGTGAAAATTACAAAAAGCATCGTTTTTTTAAATATAAATTTGTTTAAATGTTTACTACCTATATAAAAAAATCTGATAAAAATTCATTTGAATAGATATCACACATAAAAGACCCTTGTTGCCGCTTAACATACTCTTAAATCTTCATCTTTCTAAATTTCTACAAAATATTCGTTCCATTCATCAGGTGATATCCACGTGTACATTATAATGCAACAAAAATATCTTCTCATCAGAAAAATCGAAACACCTTGCAAGTTTATGTTTCGTTATCAGAAAAATGTGTACATTCAGGAGTATAATGTCTTAATAGTTAATAATATTAGGTTTTCAAATCCTAATGTTAATGTTCTAGATTCCAATTAAATTTTCACAGGTTTTTCTGATAATCCTTACAAAACATAAACTTGCAAGGTGTTTTGATGTTTCTGATGACAAGTATATAATTATTGAAATATTTCCAGTAGCACTGAACAGTGAACAGTTCCGGATGACATTAGAAGAAGCCAAGTGGTTCGTAAAATTATAATTTTCGTGAAAGGATTGTAATTGCATATTTCTTAGTCATAGAATGCAAGCTGCTACAATGTGTCGCGTCAATGGAACAGTAAAATATCTTTACGAGTGCTACCGTCCATCCCTCTCGGATAATTCCATCATAAAGACAATTTTATTGGCAACTAGACAACCCTTTGCATGAATACAGACGCAAAACAACTTTCCTAGACTCCTCTCTGTAATGCATTACCTTCTAAGAATCTACGTAAGTAAATAATATTATATTAAGTAGGTCAACATAGGTATTTAGAGGCGTAAGTGCAACAGTAGATTAGTATCGACTAACAAACAGGTGTAATTCTATTTCTTTTCTATACTGGTCCAATAAATTACCCAATATTAAGTTTTGTATAATGAATTTCTAAAAAGTCGTATATCAATGTTTTCCAAAAATTCTATCTGCGCCGTTTTGTTTCAGTTTCTGGCGTGTCTCGGTTTGAGTTGGGAACATACGAGTATGTTGTTCACTTTTATTTCGAATTAAAGTTCGTTGTGACTATTTGTCCGTATTCCACGTAGCAACAACGCAGCAAGTGCAAGACAAGATTTTGCACATGTAGTATGTGCAAAATCTTTCAAACAAAACAATTAGACAATTTTTGTTGTTGCGCGGTATTTAATACTAATTCATCAATGACTTTACAACAATATTTCTTGAAAATCTTAATCAGAGAGAAAGAGACAACCCATTCGATGTTCTCCCTACGTGCAGGTTTTAAAGTTGTGGTTAAAAACAAATGCAAATATTTTCTAACTTTCATTCTAAACCCTTTAGAAATGTCCTTCACATGAGTGCAAGTTAAACAGTAAGGAATTTCATTTTAACAGTCCTTCGGTAACTTCCGGGTACTTATGGAAATGTCAAAGTGTCTCCGGACTCCGAGGAATGAAATGAAATTAATTCCTTCGCTATTGTTCGTAGGTGTTTCTTCGTTGGAGATGCTCAGGGTGAAGAAGGAATATGACCGTTGTTTGCAGGTTTGTCCGATTGTCGACCGACTTCAAAAAAGAAGGAGATCCTCCGTTCGACTGTATGTTTCTTTTTTATATGTATGTTACGCTATAACTCCGCCAATTATTTATTGATTTTGATGATTCTTCTTTCGTTTTGTAAAGCACATGTACTTCAGTGGTAGTCCCATATAAGTTTTATCGATCGGTTTTTGAGAAAATCAACTTGGCAGCCGTTTCAGAGAACATCTGGGCCAACTTCCAGAAAGACTAAAATTGAATAGGTTTAGTGAACGACCTTCTACCTAGGAGTTAATTTTTAAAAGAGAATCACTTTCTCAAACTATGTTTTTGTTTATTTTGTGGGTAAGTATGTAAAGAATTAGACAAGAGGTTTTGACTGGAGCGAATTCATCGATTACCGTTTCAGCCATTATGGATGATATTCATTACGAGTATTAAACTCGTACACTGTGCGTAATTTTTTCTTCCTATTAATCTCTTCCACCTACAACATTCTTCCTCATAAAAAATAGCCCTTTTTATCGTTACTTGAATTTTTCCCGAATTCCATTCTCCGCTCCGAGACTACCGGCTACGCATTTCTTGCTAGTAGGACGAGCATTCTATGAAATATAACTCATACAAAAGTATTTTGTATTGTTATGAGTCTCCAATGATTTTATTTATTAGATAATAACTAGCTTTTACGGGCGACCTCATCTGCATGGACTTAAGAAATTAACCCACAGGACTTCATGCTGGAATGGCATAAATGGCCTATTGCATTTTCCGGCACTACAACTATATGTGTACAAAAATCATGTCATTCTGTTTCTTTGTAAGACGTAAAGGAGGGACAAACAAACAAACTCACATTCGCATTTATAATATTAGTATAGATATCGAGTTCAATGTGTGTCGTCTTGAAAATACCGACCAATTTTTTTAAAATTAATTTATTATTAGATAGCTATATGTCAACCAATCAAGTCATCACAATTATATGCTAGATCAGAAGTAGGTTCACAGAAAATTCTTTGCGATACGTTCAAGACTCAAAACGTGATTTTCCTTCAATTATTTTTATGTCGCGCAAATTCTATTGATCATTGCACACTATTCAAGATTACGAGTCAAAAGAAATGTAATAGCATGTTATGCGACTTAATTAGAACATCATATCTTAAAAAATAAAATAACTCTCCGACCATATGCCTGTATTTTTATTTAGAAACCAACATCAAATGAATGCTATTATTTTTTGTTAAAAATTATGTCAATACAATCATCTACCATTTGACTGTATCTAGATAGTGCTAAATACTAACTAAACGACCGCAATGAAGTCCAGTAGAACACGAGTACCAAGTGTAGGCATACGAAAACAGATTCATAGCCACAGGCAGGCCATAATCAAATTTGCATCAAATCGTGTTAGTGCAGAATCCGTGGACAGAAATCAAGCCCCTCTCTGCCCTACTTACTGCTTACTCAGAGCTCGAAATTATCAAAATTATTTGGAATTTATCGGTTTCTTACTTTATTGCCGTGCCTGGTTGATCGGTTTGGGTCATTTAAATTAGGATTTTTCTGCTCATCGGCTGCTTTGTTTAATCGTTTAAAGCAGTTGTCATAAAACAGTGTCTATACAGTTGTTGTAATTTAGCTTCTGTTTATTGACCCTGTATTTTATTTTCTAATATATTTTATAAGTTACAACGACCGCAAACAATAAAAGATTTTACAAAAAAATGTAGGAACATTTCAATTTCGTAATGATTTTGTTCGAACGATTCTTTGCCTAATACGTTTACGACAACTTTTAAGTCCATAAACAAAACTTGCTGATGATATCCGAAGTAAATCGCCTGAAAATTTTACGAAACAATTTCAAATGAGGGCGTTTTCATTCATTGAACGCAGTTAACTTTGACACTTTGAATAAATATTTCGTCATCAAAGTAACACCATAATGCTACTATCTTGTTATCCTTTTTACCCGTACCTACGAGTATTAGTGCACAATAACGGGGCGGAAAATTGTATTGGTACATCCCCACGTAGAGCGAACTACTTTAAATGTATTAAAAATATTATCTGATCGATCGCAACAGAGACATGCTGACTGTTTACGTAGGCGTACATCGCCAGATTTTTTATTTTCCTCGCGTTGACGAATAAGTGTATGTTCTATTTATTTAAATTCGGTGTATCCACGGGCAGTGGGAAGGTGGCGTGTAGTTTTAGGCATTACCTGACTATATTTTTTTCTTCATATTAATCTTATTTGTTATTTAGCCTAATGTAATTATAAGATTACATTGTTTGGACTTTGGACGTAAAAATATTCCTCTAGCTAAAAATGTCCCACAGCTGCTTTTTGAATGACATGTAAATTTTAGTATTTTGACATTATATAATAATATTATGTTTTGCTCATGGGTGCCGTCACACGGGAAGCACCAGCTTTCAAATAAAAAAGAATCATCCAAATCAGTTCCCAGTCAAAAGTTATGAGGTGACAAACATAAAAAAACAATAATAAAAAACATACCCATCGAATTGAGAACCTCGTCCTTTTTTGAAGTTGGTTGAAAACAATGTTCAACGTCAGCGTTAGTTCGTTGTGTTAGTATAAGTCTGTATCTCGTCAAATTCATTGATACACATTGACTTGAATTAATTGAGAGTGAAGAATGACATTTAAAAGTTAATATACCATACTACGACGTTACGCAAACAAATACGATGCTGACTGTACCTGTATTCGTAGAGCTAGTTAACTAATATACTTGAGATTCCGTAGAAAGTATGGCGTAGTAAGCCCTTGGAATTGAAAGATAATCTTACAATCTCTCAGTGTTACAAGATTCTTGTAACAAGTAGAGCCATGGATTACGGTAACCAGACACTGATTGTCCGTGAGCACACCACACCTTCAAATATTACCTCGTTCATTCCCGTAGAGCAATATTAGTAGAGTAATATTCTACGGGAAAAAAGGAGGAAAGCTACAATGTGAGTGAAGGTATTTTGTAGGGTTTAGCCGAGTATTTCTAAATGTTATATTTTTTGAACTTTAAACTTTGCTACTTTGTATGTATAATGTTTGTACTTGAGATTCATCTCACCTGATGGTTAGTGACAGTGAGGCCGTTGAATGGAAAGTGTGCTCACCCAAAAGCATCAAGTTTGTACGAGTTGGTCGACGCTTCTCGTCAGCGGGGCCCTCTAGGTAATAGTTAGCCTAAGTTATAATAATAAAACAAAATTGGGTACGATAGAATAGTAGATAGTACGATAAAATAGTAGATTGAGAAAAAAAAAGCACCAAGGCTTTTTTGATGCTATCGTACAACTTTAAATAATTTTAATTATGGGGTTTTAACAACTCTATACATTTTGTTCTGGGCGTGACTGCACTCTATCGCATTTGTACTAAGATTGACAAACGTTATAGGTTGTGTGCGACATAGATAACGCTCTACGATTACGAAAATAGCCGATTATCTCTTTCCAAAGGACTATGTGCAATATTTGCGTCCCCATACTGTATAAAATTACTGCCTATTTTTCAACGGTAGGAAAATCATTTGAAAACTAAGGGCTTTTGTATGTCAGCTACCACCATGTTACCTAAGTCTGCCGCAAAACAGCAGTGTTAATAGCACTGTTGTTTTCCGGTATGAAAGAAACAAAGCCAGCGTCCACTTCATTAATTGAGAATGTGACCATATGCGACAAAACCATTAGATTGAGGCATCGGGGTGCACACGAGTGCTATCCAACGGCCCTACCGTCACTTACGTCAGGTTAGATTGAGGTAAGGTAAGCTAATATATCTTTCAAAGATCACCACAATAAAGGAATTCTGCCTTTACACGCAAAAATATATAGGTATAATGCTGAATGACTCCCGAGTACATTACATATCCAGTTACAATTTCATCTTTTCTCAAAAATGTAATTTCGTGTATCAACAGCGATTTGCGACGTTAAAACAATTTATAAGTAAATTTCAGGATACACGTATAGGAGTCACCTAGCGCGTGTAGAAGCCAGGATTGCGTAAATAGGGAAAACGCGGATAAAATTACTTTTTCGCTTGTTTATCCTTTCACCTTCTGAACAAAGCGTTGTCGATACAAGTGTATATTTAATATTGTCGAAACGGAAGCACGTTTATATTCACAATACGGTTCTACTTGAAGAAATTCAACACAACGTTATCAATTATGTGCCCGTTTTATAGAGACATTGCAATCGAAAGTTTTAGTCTTGAAAAAAATGACAGTATCATCAGCTGGGACTATAAGCCTATCCCATGGTGTGCTACAATGACAGCTACTCGAGCGACTCTCCTCGACCTTTACCAGGTCATGGGTCCGTCTAGTAGGGTGACAGCCCGGTACACGTTTGGAGAATAAAATTAATAACAAAAATAACTTCATGAACTTTGAAATCTGTTAAAAAGAGTGAACTGAGAATTACACTCTTTTGGCTACCGACAGTTTCCTCTACATTGACTAAGCTGGTCTAGGAAAATCGCTTTTTAACGATGAGGCCGTCTAACTGTACGATGTATTTTTATTTATGTCTCTTATTATTTTGAGAAAGTGCAAAAAGATTGTTTTAAAGTAGAACTTCAATTTGGAAATTCTTATTGCATATTTACTATGATCTAGCTCCTGATACTCGTACAAATAGAAATAAAAGAATACAAGGAAGTAAAGAGTTCCGTAACGAGGTCTAACAAATCGATTGTATTGGACGGATCCGGATGTCCCGTGTTCGATTCCCAGCAGCGGTACCCAGCGGTACTCGGTTTGGTTAGCGGTAGGCATTTTCAATGTCCGCCTGGCTAACTACCAACATGTTACCCAAGTCTGCCGACAAACAGCAGTGTTAATAGCACTATTGTGTTCCGGTATGAAAGGTAAGGTTCGCGTACCATCCAACGGCCTTATTGTCACTTACCAACAGGTGAAATTAAATTCAAGTGCAAATTTATTGTAAATAAAAATATTAATGAAAATAATTCTGAATTTTGTCATCATTTGCGAAAAACACGCTCTCTAATACAAGTCTACTGGCATGTTATTTTTCCACAAAACCAAAACTGAAAATTAATTATTGCAACACTTAATTACGTATTCTGTCAGTAATTAAAACAATAGCGGATTTAATGAAATTCAAAGAAGTGAGGGCGATGACAAACCACCTCCTATTTGTTCGTAACAATAACAAATGTCATACTTTAGCTCGGCGGCAACAGTTGACATTTACTTTTTAATTATCACACCTAATTTATTCGGCCGGTGACGTCGTTTGTTTCTGGACAACCGCCCTTATCTTAGCGTGGAGTGATGTGACTACCTGGGCACTTCGTGACCTTTTTTAATTGGAAAATTTACCGAACCCTTTTAATTGAAATTCAGTAGGCGTATAACTCTTCCTGAAAGTTACTAGAAATGTGTTTGTTGTACTGAATTTTTCAACCGACTTCAAAAAAGGAGGTGGTTCTCAATTCGACTGTATTTTTTTAATGTACGTTACGCGATTTCTTTTTTTTTGTTTGGTGGAGCATACTTCAGAGGTGGTCCCATATAAATATTATCGAAATTGATTCAGCGCATTACATCATAATTTAACATCGGATCAGATTGTGGTCAAGTTTTGATATATCTTGTATCTAAAAATGTATGTCCGCGATGAAATACATATTATTTTCTTTTGATATCACATTTTTTCCGCTCATTTACTTCATAATTTATTTAATAATTAATTATTTATAGCATTTATTCTCACTTGGTAGGGTTGTTATATTTTAATTTTATTTGCCTACAAATGTCACCAGCAATAATACAGCTTTCACCTTTATTTGATTATTAGGGGACTTAATTAGGGTGTCCTCATTCTGAATTTAATCACGCAGAAATATATAAAGCACACACAACGATATAAAAACGCGTACCTAAATGAAGTGAGGAAAGGATTTTCTCCCCTACATGTACAGTTTAGCCCCGAGATATATACATATTTTATTATCGTTTTGTTCTCTATACGAGTATCCACGAACAGCCGTAGGGTACACCTGGACAAAAATTAATCTTCTAAACCCGAGCACAATACCCATTTCCGGATTATTAACCCTTTTTTTATGAACTTCAACTGTCACGTTCCTTTTTCAAATTCTATTGTTTCGTTCTCGTGGCATTCCGTAATGTACAGTTGTATTTTGTTTAAATAATTATTACGAAAACCTTGAATTTATTTATTATTTATTGATGAAATGAAAATATACGTATGTGAATGTCCCTGCGACCTTTACTGGATCTCAGTCGATGTTAGCAAGAAAGGCGACGAAGGCAACAAACAACACATTATCACTGACATCTTACTGCGATCACCAATCTGCCTCACAAGCAAGGTGGAAATAAAGATGAATAACCCTAATGGAAAGCTCGTGGCAATCTATTAATTATGAACATTGATTTTTTAGCAGACAAACAAGTTAACGCGTTCAAAAAGAACTGGAAACCCACTTCAATTCTATTAAAAGTCTACTTTTATCAAAGCAAATTTAAGATAAATATAGTTTTCTCATGGATTCCGTTGTCAACTGGACCAAATTGAAATGGGTCCACGCGGGAAGCACCGGGTTTCAAATAAAAAAAGAATCTTCCAAATCGGTTCACCCAGTCAAATGTTCTGAGGTAACAAACATAAAATAATAAAAAAACACGTCGAATTGATAACCTGCTCCTTTTTTGAAGTCGGTTAAAAAGAACTAGAAACTGACTTAATTGCCCTAATAGTCTGCAGCAAATTTAAGACTTACATGGTTTTCTCATTGACCATTGACAGAACTAGACCAAATTGAAATGGGACCACAGGGGAAGCACCAGCTTTCAAATAAAAAAGAATCATCAAAATCGGTTCCCCCAGTCAAAAGTCCTGAGGTAACAATCATAAAAAACATACCCATCCAATTTAGAACCTCCTCATTTTTTCAAGTCGGTTGAAAATAATATTTTAAAAAAGGACGTATTCACCGCCACTAAAGTTTCATACTAAATTTCTGTTGCCATAATCTTTTAAAATATAATAGCTGGATTTGTTTAGTAACTATCTAAAAATAGGACATCAGATTGTGATGTCGCGAAATGAGTATCACTTTTTTCGATTATTGTTCAAAGCGCCATCTATGAACTGAGCTGCGTAACTGCCATTGTAGCTAACTATAAAGTTGTAAATTAATGATATTTATTTCACGACACTGTAATTTCATCTCCTATTCTTAGGTAATTACTTATCAAAGCTTATGGCAACAGAAATTTAGTATGGAAGCATTAGGAGATGGATAATGTTAAGACTTATAATCCACAACCGTAAAAACCAGTCAAACTTTGTTTTCATAATTTTAGTAGATCCAAAAATTAAACGAGTAAACTAATACAGCAAAGTAAATAAGCGCACTCACTCAAATACGTGAATAAAAGTCATACATAAGTGCTTGTATTAAGCAACGGATGCTAAGTGTATAAAGATTTAAATCCATATACTAGTTCCTATACATACTCTTAAATTATTCATAGAGTAACTCGCATATTTCCTAAGACGGAAATAATAAATAAGATTATATATAACTATCTACTTAGCCTTTGATTCTTATACGTTTGTATTTGCTCCTCATTGCAATTTTCTATTTCCGTATCACGATAATGGAGCAGGAAATCAATGGATATCCTCATAAAGATATTATCCCGGCTATCGCAGACTGAGGTGAACATTAAATACAATCCTGTATAGTGTTACACTACAAATACATCTTTTTCGAAATTGGCACATGGATCATGATGCGGTCTTCTTGTGTTTCTTAAAATATCACTAAATATATTCAATTGTTGCTTTGCTTAGCGTTTGTAGCACCACTTTTTAAATTCCCAATAACAAATTGGAACTCATAGGTCCGAGCCAGGATCGAATCCAGACCTAGATTGTCCAAGGACTGAAGCTCTACAGTGGTAATATTCTAAAGCCTGGACCACATAGCCGATACAACTCGGTTGTTAACAAATGTTCCAATGCTTATTATTATTATAAATGCGAGTGTGAGTTTGCTCTTACTTCACTTCTGCTCAATTATGCCACCACGGCTGGTGACGTAAATTAATCAATTATTATTTATTATTTGTTATATAAATCTTGTTTTAAGTGTCGGAAGCGGACAGGACAACCAAGCGAGCCTCAATTCGCACCACACACGTAATTGCGTGGGCCTACCTACATCCTTCTTGACACATTTTAATGGCGTGAAATCTGATGCTACGAGCCGAGAGGTGCTCTACCTTTCATTGAAGTGGCAAGCTATTGTGTCTTTAGTAATTAAAATCTCGTATTGTTAGAATATTGTTAATTACGTGCTTTGTGTATAGGCAGAGACGGGAGTGGTATCGAGGACTTGGCTTTAGAGTTTTGTATTTGGCATATACAAGTCATTTTCATTTGCGAAATTATTTTTGAGATGACATTATGATATCTCTCTGTCTGCAGCAAGACATTGGCCTTCCATTGACTAATTCCCTAAGGTTTTTCTTGTGGTGATTTTCTATAACCAAGATAATTGAAGGTAGCAGTAGTATTATAATGCTTTTTAAGTATGATGGGTTTGCACTTGGCCTTCGTCTCACCTAATGGTAAGTGGAGATAATGTCGCTCAGTCTAATGTGCCGCTGGCTATACTACCTTTTATACCGGACCACAACAGCTGTTGCTGTTGCTGTTTGGCGGCAGTCTTAGATAAATGATGGTAGCTAGCCAGGCGGACATAGAAAATGACCTGCTACCAACCAACCCACGGGGAATCGAACCCGGCACCTCCAGATTGTAAGGACAGTAAGTCAATGGTTCGTATTTTTTTCGCAATTGACTTGCTGCTGTTGGGCCTGCGACCATTACAGCTTCACCCGGATAGTTCGTAGAGATTTTACTTGCAACTGAACTAGAGATACCCACTTGGTCTCGACCACGACTTAGAGCTGTTGCTTTGTGTTGAGAGAAGCGGAGAGAGGCCGTTTGCCCTCATGGACGAGACACTCAAAGAAGCACATATGGTGATCTTATTTTTACTTCGGGACTTTGTTTAAACGTGAACAAATAAGTTTGTCGTTAATAATCGGCTGATTAGGTCCACAGCTGGACATGAGCCTCTCTCATACGTCGGACTTTCCATGAGGGAAATTGCCGTAATCACTCAGCTTCTGAGGTGGATTAGTGATCGCAGTAAGATGTTCTTGTTACATAGTTTTACATTGAACACATGTATTATTCTGACACCCGTAGCATCCTATTCTAAAGCCTATTCCAACCTATTCTAAGGCCAAGTCCACACAACCAAAAACAATTACCAATTATACAATTTCGTTATTCAATTTATACCAGAATGAAACTGCTCATGTTTCATAATTTTCTATCAAACTTAAATAAACTTCATCAAAAATGAAATGTTTTTATCGTTCTGATCTTAGATAAAACAATGATATACATGTAATGTTATCTGAAAATGTTCGGAGATAAATATATTCTACGTATCGTTTCATGATTGTAATTTTACAGCAGCCATATTTGGTAACCTTCGTGAATAAAGATTTCTCGGAATATACCGTTGTTTTAGGGACCAATTTTAAATTATAATAACGCTATTTAATTTTTAGACCAAATGTTGGAAAGTAAGTGTAGTGTTATTTGAAATAGAAACACATTAATACACACACATATAACATACAGATAAGCGTGGTTAACGATATTTCACTTTTAGTCTAGCATTAAAGTAATAAATAAGTTTTTCTTTTCAATATCAATTCCATCTGGAAATCTCTATTTTTCTTCTAAAACTTTAGAGTCTAATGGCGAGGTGAAGGTTTTATCTTCGAAAAAATTAAGTTTTCAATTTGATACAGGTCCGTTGTGAAACAAGGAACACTTACATTATTGGTATAATTAATAGCAAAGCCCGGACCCTCTGATATAAGACACATTTTAATAATGTGAGTATTCAGAACACACAAGTAACTTAAATAGAGCATACGTTTTGCTGTTAAAAAGCAATCAATACCAACAAATGTGACATATTTCCACCTGGGAATAATGTTCGCTTTACATACGAATACTGTAATTTATTAGCAGGATGTCTATAGGTTTCTGGATTTTATGAAGTTATTAACCTTGGGTTAAACGTACCTGCCGGTAAAAGTGGGAAGTTTTATTCTCATCACATGAAAAAATGAAACGCTATAAAAGAAATATATCAATATTTGCATCTGAAAATTAATGTTTAATAATACGTAGAAGTTTTAAAATAGAATAGCAGTATTTAATAAGTAATTAATTAAATTTAAATATAGGATATCGGTTTATAATGCCGGGAAATGAAAATCCTAATCGTAAAACTAATAATGTCATCACAAAAAGCTATTTTACGCAGATATCGGTCCCTACATGGCGTTTTGAATAATCAGTCTAGTAAAAATGAAAACTGTGATTCACTATGAAGTTGTATGTAATAATACTTATTTCACGACATAATAGACCTACGTTCTATTTTAAGATAATTTCTTCACAAAGCCAGCTATCCTATTTTAAACATTATGGGAAAACATATTTAGTATGAAACTTTTATCATCGGAATCGACTTAAGCAAAAATTCCAGAAAGTAATTGTTTATCCCATTCACAAAATATCTTTCATAGCCTTCTACAGTAAGTTCGTTATTTTTATCCGACATATTATTTATTTTTAACTGTAACATTTTCCACTGTAGCTTCCGCTTCGTAAATTGAACAGAAAAAATAATCTCATTGGTAAAGATACAACAGATTCCTCAAATTGACTACATACTCGTAGTCCAACCAATTATAACAAAATTGAATGAAATTCGAAGTGTTATGTAATTGTTGATAATCTGTATTATCTGTTTTATGTTAATATGGCAAAATAACTGTTTTTAAGAAACTTTTCTCCAACTGTAACTTTCTGCGTCTGATGTAGCAACATCTAAGAAACAAAGAGTTAGCTTTAAAAGGACATACGTTTGATTCAGGTAATTTAAATAATTTGTTGAGTCTACTTGAATGCCTTTGACTTACTAATCCTTTAGTATTTCGAAGTTTGAGATTTATTTTATAGAGTTCGCTTACGCAATAATTTTAAAGTAAGAAATATATGGAACGTACATTACGTAATTAAATAGAAAGTTTCAAGCCCTCCGCTATACGAAACTCTCAGCAAATGTTCATATGAAGGTTTATTGTAACACAATTGTTGCCTTCTTTTATTATTTCAACCCGAATATATGTTCTCAGTATCGAATTCATATATTCTTTCAGATTTATACGACTACGAACTTTATTTGGCTTTTAGCTCTAATGACTTTGTGTTATTTGTTATCTTTTCACCGCCTATGTGACCTAATGGCTACACGCATAGACTAACAATCTTTAGGTCCCGGGTTCGATTCCCAGTGGGGGTACCCATCGGTATACTGTTTGATTGGTGGTAGGGCATTTCCCTTTATTTTTAATTATTCATGTTACTTATGCATCAATGTTGTATAACTTTAAATTTAAGTAACTAAATTAAACATAAATTCATAGATATAGGTATTATCTGCACAAAAATAAGCTGTATACATTACAGAAGAGTGGGGTCTCCTAATTTCGTTTTTCACTGTAGGTCTGCGGTCAAACAGATGTGCTAATAGCGCCTGATTAACTTGAGGCTTGTGGGTCAACAGTGACCCTATCAAGACGTCAGGTGAGATAAATAACATGTGCGCTCTCATTATACGTTTAAAAAATCATTAATTTTCACAATATGTTATTGTTTTTGTAATTATTGATAGCAAGATATTCGAGGTATTTATTTTAAATATATATAAAAGTTAGTCAATAAGAATGGCATATAAAAATAGTTAATCGTCAGTATAACTGGAGAATGTTATTTATGTCTTACTACAAAACTTAGGATAAAATTCTAAATTGTAAAGGCCGTAGGATAATATTAATTAGTTGTGGAAACAAACCTTTTATAAAGACTCTTATTAATTAAATGGTAAAAATATTATCAATATCTACATATCTACTAGTGCCCTAAAGCACTGGATAATATTCACAAAGGCCCTGGAATCACTCTCTAATATAACTTTGAACGACAAAATTGGTTCCATAAACTTTCTACGCCTCACGAATAACTAAATCCAACCAATTTATTCAATAGCCCTCCAATTGTAGCAGTTCTCTCATATGACAAACAAGCCGAGGGCACTTTTCGTCACATCTCATGAATATTTTTTACGCGCGGCGAAACAAAACTTTACGATAACTTGTATATTAAAAAACTATATTTTGTTTGGTAAATTTACTTATAGGGCTTTCAAAATATTGTGTGCGATTAAAAATGCTATTTTGTTAATACATTTGTTCGCGTATACGTTCAATTTACACTTAAAAAACATAGACACCAGTAATTTGTTTGAAATCGAATTCTGAAAAAACTTTATTAAGGAATTCGTGCGTAACTTGAAGTCAATTTTTTTTCAGCATTTTTAAACTATGGAAATAGTAGAAAAACGGTTATGGATGAAAAATATTTTTAATGCATTTTTACTCGAATACATTTTTATGAAATTTATTTCTAACTCGTTACTAGTCTATAAGACTTACCTGATCGTCAGACACGAACACCGTTGTAGCACTATGATAACTTTAGCGTCGGGTGAACCGAAATGATCGCGCGCATGAAGTAAGAAACTTTGAAAGCATGCAAGCCTTTTATAGGGGCGCGCCCCGCCCACCGCCCACCCTAAGGCGGGACGACCAGCGCGACATAGCGCGCAAACTTACTTTACTTGTTTCAAAGTTAATGTTGCTCGACAGTAAGTTATTTTTTCGGTTAATAATTACTTCTACTATGAAGAGCCTTCTCCATAGATCGCCACGACAAATGTGATTCCCATAAGATGATTTTCGATAATCACCATGCTTGACTAAGTTGATTGGTAATCGCAGAGAGATGTTCTATATAAAGTGGTCTACTGGAAATATAGCTCAGTAACCCTAGGATTCGACATGCAGTTCACATATTCAAAATTCTGGAAACTTAAGACCAAAATTTCGTTATGTAATATACAGATTAGTTTAAATTTATAATAACTATTTGACCTACTCAGTAAACTATTGTTGCTAGTGTACTACTAGTGTGTAATAATGTTCCCGCGACTTTATATGTGGACTTCAAAAATTATCAGACTGGACTCACTTAATAGACCTGGATAAAAAGATGCCTATGTCCTTTACCGGGCTATGAGCACCACGACTGGTTTTTCGTTTTTTCATTGAGGCTAGTGTAATTATTTGTATTTACCTTTTTTTAAAGTGCTAAGAAATGTACTTTGTTAATTATTGTATTTTATACATTATATTCTAATTTCACGTAAGTAACTTATGAACTCTATAATTATTAAAAAATTAGCACTAAAAACAACAGTAAAGATGTGTTTAAAATACTATATTGACAGTGAACATTTCTTATACTGTGATTACTCAGCATTATTTAATTTACTTAGTTAATATTCCGAAAACGTAATATTAATGAAATTTAGATTCATTATCATCATCAGACAGGAAATGTCCCTTGCTGGACATAGGCCCGGTCACAAGCTACTTGCATCCAGTGACTCCCCGTGACCTTAAGAGGCTATGCTGTTGTCAAAGCGCCCATACAAACGTAGTCCAGTCATAATTTGAGTATTAAGCTATGAAAATCTATGAAATTTTCAAGACACAATCTAGAAACAAATATCTGTGTCGGTGGTGAGTCAGATTTTCTTTTAAATATATACTTCCAGAGTTACAGGGCGTCAAAGTATTGTATTTTTCGGTAATAAAAAGCCCCAACTTTGAACCTGATTTACAAGAGTATGAATCAATTTAGAACAATTTGGAAAAACCACCGACATCTAAAATTTCATTAGTATACTGTATTAAAAAAATGGTTACATAATATACTGTATCCTTCAAATGATCCCTGGACTACGAAACATCCAAATAACGGGTGGATAACATCGCATAATGTATGCTGTCTCACCGTACGCGCTCGGGTAGGATAGGGCTCGGAGAGGGACAGCTACAAAACAATTTAACCTTGAAACCGACCACGTGGTCTTACCAACATAGCCTCTTAACAAGGTCGTCGGTACACCTGGTTATAGGACGGCCCGGTAGACGTTTGCCGGTACGTGGTCGTCACTCTTGAACCTTTACTTCCCACCGGTTATCGGTTCTTCTAATGATGTGGCCTGCCCTTTGCCACTTCAGCTCACTGACTGGTCGAGCTATGTCGGTGACCTTAGTTCGTCTACGAATTTCCTTATGCTTTTACTTTGAGCTTGTTTATTCGGCCCACAGTAAAGGACCACGTTTCGGTCCCGTATGTCATCACATACTTTTGTCTTTAGACGCTGAGTATTTTGGACGAGAAGATACTCGTATGCCGTAGCTTCCCGAACGCTGCAAAGCCGAGTTAGATTCTTTGGTATACCTCTTTTTAAGAAAAATTAAAATTTTGTTTAAATATTTTATTTTATTTTTTAAATAGTATATATACGTCTTAGTGGATTACAGAAGTTTTCAACCAGGGAACACATTACTGGGACAAACAATAGCCTCTGTCACTCTCTGACCAATAAACTGCAACTGGCCCCGATGGCGAGTGAAAGAAGGACAAACCAAGATACCATCAAAAAATATGCTACCGAATTTATTAACAACTTCGAGCTTCAGGAATTATATTACAGGAACTAATCATTCAATCAGGATAAAAAGTAGCTTATGTCCTTTTCCTGCCCGTCAACTATTCCTTTGCAAAAAATTAAGTCATACTAACTCTCCGTTACAACGTGAAGGAAGAGCAAACAAACACACTGACTCACACTCGCATTTATAATAATAATAAGCGTTGGAACATTTGTTAACAACCGAGTGGTATCGGCTAACTATGTGGTCCAGGCTTTAGAATATTAACACCGTCGAGCGTCAGTCCTTGAACAATCCTGGCTCGTACCAATGAGTTCCAATTTGTTATTTGCAATTTATGTACGAATGATAAAAATAATTCCCATTGGCTTTTCGGTGAAGGAAAACATCGTGAGGCAACCTGCACACTCTTGAGAAGAAATTCAAAGGTGTGTGTGAAGTCTACCAATCCGCACTGGTCCAGCGTGGTGGACTATGGCCCATACACTCACTGTAAGAGAGTAGGCCTGAGCCCCTGCAGTGGGGACGTATATAAGCTGTTGATGATGACAGATGAAAGGAAAAATACTCAAGAAATGGTCAGCAACATCTTGCATCTCATAGAAAGTCTGACGTGGCGATCGATAAGGGAGTGTCATATATGTCCAACAGTGGACTAACGCATCTAATAACAAATAATATAGAGTGAATGCTGATTTACTAGTAGTTTCAAAGTTTCTCTGAGACAGAAGACAACTACAGTAGGGAACTGGTGAGCCAGTATGAAATCTGAGATGAGATCCGCGATATACAGTTACTCCATACATTTTCAATAAAAACATTCATTTCCCTAGCGAGGCGTCTTACAATCGAAACCGTAATAGAATATTGAGAAAGAATTGCTTAGCCGTGGATTTCTTTTTGTGTAATATCCAAATATTTCATATTGCCATTATTTCGTTTTGCAGAGTTACTGCCGAAAATCTTTTTTGTGGCCAGCCGTGTCTCTGTTGAGAAATATATTCATAAAATACCCCATTTCTTAGTATATAATACAGTAGGCAGCTAATTATATTAGACACATTTTATTATGCACTGCAATAAACCTTTCACAAGGGATTACTTCCATTTGACGTCACTGGTTTACAATGCACGACTTATAGTCTAATTAAACAACGATTTATAGATGTAAATAATTAATTTGAATTTAATTTTAATGGTCAAAAAAATATTTTTCCCTATAGCTATGTAACATTGATAACTGACCTCACATACCCTATTGTCAGAGTTGAGCCCCCAGAGGTCGCTGACGTTGCTCATGTATTCGTAGATAGTTGCCTTCCAAAGCAAAGAATCGTCTTACTTTCCGACCGGATATCGAACGGCGAAGCGAAAAGTAGTGTTATCATTTTGAACGATACATATAAGGGATATAAGGGATCAGCTTTATTATCAAGCTATACATCTATAAGGTGTTATACGATCATCTAAATAAGGTATAAGTAGGTACAGGATGTCTGGTACCACGAGACCTATAATGTAACAGACGGATGTTGTAAGTATCAAGGTTTTTAAGGTATGGTTGTCCCAATGGCAGCCAAGCAGACTTACAGTGCTTTGTAAGGAAGCTGGTACTCTTGTCTAAAGGAGATGACTGCTGCCAATGAACTAAGATTCACAATCAATTTTATCACTACGAAACATCATCTAGCACTGATGCATAGACCTCCGTCTACACCTAAACCACTCCTCTTCTATATTTTCACCTTTGAACTCGAGTCTCGCCGTGATGTCAAACAATCCCACAAAATAATTCTTGCTCAGTGTTTAATTAATTTCGTTCCCGCGCAGGATAATACTGGATTTCATAGCACTTGTTTGCGACGAAAGTGTAATGTTGTTTCATTATTTTTACTTATTTCCTTTGATTATAACATGTTTTTTGTTAGGTTTACTAATTACATTAACCACTTTCTGTGCCAACGCAAAAACTAAATCAGTCAAGTGTGAGACGGACTCGCGCATCAAGGGTAACGTGAATAATTAATACGCTGAAAATAGTAGTCACCAAACAATGCTCTAGTGAGTTTGTAATCGTAAAAGTTCCCATAAAAATTTCAAGTCTTAATCCGTTTATGGCATAAATTATGGCGTATTATGGCATTTATGAGTCTGACTGTACAATAACCAATATTTGTACCTTAGTAAATGTAAAACACCTTTATCGTGACACAAGCTTCATAGCAGTGTGTGTGTAGTACAAGACCACTCGGAAGGCCGCAGCTTGTTTTGAATTATCACAGGCCACTGAAAAATAAACTTATACCTCCTACTTATCAACTTAATTGCGAGCAAATATTTATATAGGAACATTGAGAGAGCCCGCATAAATACGTCGCGACTGGAACCTCATTTTCTCGTCATCTTGCTTTCCGGGTGGATGTTGAAAAATGTAGGCACAAGTTTGAGTCCATTGAGTTTTTAAATATGTTGATTACATGATTTTGTGTTATTTCAAATCATATAATTATTCCTACAGACTTTCCAATGTACCACATCCGAGAAACCGTGAAGGAATTGGGAATTTTATTTTTACACACCTTTTTCATGATAAGTCAAAAACTATGCAAAAAATGATGTCCCATTTGACCTAGTGACTCTACTTATAAATCCCCCCCCCCCCCCCTAATTTTTGAATCTTGAAAAACATTTAATTCATTGTTAATAAAAATTAATACAAAATTTATTCGTTCAAATGAGACAATTTGAGAAAACTCTAAAATATTTTATATACGTATTTTCGATCAGAGATGAAATTTTAATCGTCCAGCTATTTCACCCTAAAAGCTTTCACGTAATTTTGCCATTTGAGAAATGGTGCGATCCAAGCCATTTCGTCTCTAACAAGCGATCGTTACATGAATTGTAGAATGGCAATGCAGTCATGTGATCATCCGTCATCATTATTTTTATTTGTTTCTTGCGTATTTCATGAAATACTATTTTGCTGATACTCGTTTACTGGAAGTGTAATAATAATAAGTCATGAGTTTAAGGCTTCTGAGTGAAAAAGCTTTCAATCCAACGGCCTTATCTTCACTCATCATCAGGTAAGCTGAAAGTCAAGTGTAAACCCAAAATAAATTTTTAAAACCAATAATCAGTTATGCCTAAATTTGATTTCATTTTAGTAATCAAATCTATTATTCTTAATCAGATAAATATCGATATAACTATAGTTAGTTACTAATAATAGCCTACTTAAATTAAATGGTTCAGTGGATCGTTTTCTGTACCTAAATGAAGTTTATAAAAAAATACTCTTGAATACAGCTTAATTATTACATCTGAAACTGACGTTTTTTGTAGACATAATTATGTTTCTAGTTGTTTAGTTTAGTTTTATATTTTTCATGGAAGTACTACGTAATATTTAATAGATGTTACATTACTTGTGTTAGTATCATGGCATATAATTATCATTTTTTGGATTGGACTTATTGCTGTTGGTTCTGCGACTATGTCGACATCCCAACAATTTGGGAAGCGCTGAAAGGGTGGAGCTCCACCAGGGACTATATTTTTAGAATTCTTCTATTTTTCAATATGTATCCTGCTTTTGGTATGTGGGATAATAAAATGAAATCGTTTTATTTTATATAAAATTTCAATTTACCTTTTCGTAGAACATGACCGTTTAAAATGTACAAGTATGTTTGTACAGAGCGCTAACAACGTGCCGTGCCGCGGGAGTCCATGTTTGTGGTCCCTCATCAATCACGGGACACTTGAGGGATACTGTTTGCAATGGGCACGATTATAATCTCATTTAGTGATCATTGGTTCCAAGGATCGTGTTACGCGTTGGTTTAATTGAATGTTGAAGTGTTACAGGGTTTTTTCTTCTTGGTTTTACATACACTGCCTTAAGCGCAGTTTCCAATAACGCCCACTAACAAGCGGGTCTTATAATAGTGCAGAATTTGAGACGGTGACAGGAAGCGACCCCCCGAGTTGGCGAGAGATGCAGGTTCAAAACCCGCTAGTGTCGAAAAGATGTCACTTTTTTCCAAATGTATTTTTACTGCAGATAGATCAATGCTTGTCCACGATTTCACCTGACGGTAAACGACGCTATGGTCTACGATTTATATTTCGATATATAGTTATAGTACGACAAGTTATAGTTTTCAGGGAATATAGACGCCGGCAGTGAGTTCCACTCCCTGCTTGTACGCATGATAAAATGAGAAGCAAAACACTAAATGCAAAAGCAGAACACATAACCTGTTACAGGTTTGTATTAAACGGAAACAATAACCAAATCATATAATGTTAGAGTTTATCCGTTCGTTACTCTATACTTTATTATTTCTTTACTAGTATAGTTGCCCGGAGTTAAGAAATCATCCCACGGTAGACATAATGTACCGTGATAAAAGTATAGCATTTGTACTTCTACATGACATAGGGTACGTACGCCTCTGTTATAACGAAACGGAATTCACGGCTCTGCGTTCTGTTACTTTCAGATCATAAAATAACCAGCACAAAGATAATTACGAGTACCAGTTAGTTGCTTTTGTCTAATATTTCTTTCAACACGTTTGATTTTTAGATCGCGGCAGCAGAGTCAATGCTACAACGAAGTGTCTATTTCCTTCCTTTGAATACGGAAGCACACAGTGGATCAACATAATAAAGTCTTAAAATTTATGTTTAGTAGTTCTTGGAAATGATACATTCTTGCGTTATTATTTCCTATGTAATCATATGCGTTTCTCCTGTTTTACATTACAGGCTAGTTGTGTGCGTATAGTTTATATAAATTGTTGTTGTTATACATTGCATTATACCACGCTAAAAGTACTCATAAATAATTACAATATTTTAGAGATTATTCAAATCAACAAATCATATAGCTGTTATGTTCCAGTATGACAGGTAGCAGATCTAGCGCCTCATTAACTTTAGGCTTCTGGTACTCTTTACATCCAACGGCCTTATCATCACTTAATACCACCAGGTGACATGAAGGTCAAGTGCAAACAAAATGCACATTTAAAAACCGAAGCTAATATTAAGAACAACTTTTTTCATAAGAAAGTATAACAACAATTATATTATCATCGTCAAAATATCGATCGATCCCGCAAGACGTGGCATTGGCAATTCCGATGAGCAAAACATTATTTTGTCAAGAGTAATAAATAGGTGTCAGTATCATTCAAGATTCCCCCAAGAAAAGGTGAAAATAATAACCCTGTCAGACAGTAAGGTATGTTCAATAATTTTGATACAGATAGCTTATACGTCACGTCTCAATGGGACGTAGCTTTTTAGGGTTCCGTACGTAAATTGAACCATATTGTTGGTTGTGTCCCCACCACTTTATGTTACACAAAATTTTTGGAAAGTGAAATGAGGTGGAATTATCTAGCTGTTACAGAGTCTCCCGACTGATATAATCTCGACATTTGGAAGACAGTAATGATGGCAGTAATGATCATAGGCTTTTTCTAGGTTTGTGTACATGTACACCTGAGTGCAAAAACATGACCTGTATTTGTACCATGTCCCATTCACCTTCATTTAACATTAACATAGGAACAGGAAAGCGTGAATGTGATTGTACAAATGTGGCTTCATATTTTTCTACTCGAGTGTATACTCGTACGATTCAAGGCAAACGTAAACATGGTAGCCATAAGAAAAAAATTATTGCACTATTATGACAGGATGTATGCTGCTTACATGTAAGTTGTACGGAACCGCACGTATTCAAGTCTGACTCGCACTTGAAAATTTATTTAAATAAAGTGAGATTTAAGGAAACTTGGAATAAACAGCTTTTCAACGAAATGCCAAGGATATGGTCCAGTTCTGTGCTGCTTGTGAATATTGAATGGAATCCATTTTTGTCGATTTCTTCCGGAAAACTTTTTTTTTAGTAAGTGGCTTCGTCCAAGCGAAACTCCCTTTACCATAGAGGGACAGGTCTGGATACTACACTCTCCAGATTTCTTCATGTATCAGCTATATGTGTCGTGATTATGGCAACCCTCCAAAATAAACAAAAGACCAAAAATCGAGATCCAGTTAAATACTCAACGGAAACTCAACTTCTTCCTTCCGGGCCACCGCCCTCGCAAGAAGTTAATGGAAATAGGAAATAAATATGTATTTTATGCATAGAACAAAAAACTGAAACGATATTAAAAGTATTTCTGCCGTTTATATATCGACTTCATCTTACAATCGATTGCTTTGCGTCGCATGAGCTGTGGAGTGAATTTCGTCGTATTTCACTTTTTGCTTAGTATAGTTTAGGTTCAGTTTCGTTCGTTGGAGTTACAAGTTGTGTTTTATCTCTGTTAACAGATGAACGGGTCCTCGCGCAGTAGAATAATATTGTTGATGTGAACATTTTCTCTCAGTGTTTGTATGAAATGTTTTTAAACACATCATCCACATGTTTTCGTACGCTTTAAATGTTTTATTTATAGTTGTCACACAGAAATTAATGTTATATGGTAAACTAGTTTATGCCCGCGACATTTAGTTGTGTTTTATTAATTATACCATGGGGATACTTACCAGGATAAGAGTGTTAGAAAATATTATTCCTGTGCCAATGCAAATCGGTTTAGACGTTCAATGCGTGCTTCAGATACAAAAATGCAAGTTACAATCTTCACTGTAAGTGTATACGGTATAAAGGAAATCTACATACCTGCAAAATTAAAAGTTGGTATCAGAGAGATTTAAATATAGTAATAGTAGTAATATTAAATGTCTTTGGTTGGTAGGCTTTATAGTTTCTCTTTACTCTAAAAATCTTTGAAATCATTACCATTACCCCTTAGGGGTTTATTTGGATATTCTAGATTGTAGGTCCAAGCATCTCTTAGACACTAGGGTACGGAGGCGGCTAATGTAAAGAGATTGGGAGTATAATAAACTGGCTGTATAAAATTAGTAAATTAGATGCAATTGCAGTTGACATTTTAGGAATGTCATTCGTAGTAACTGGTGCCTAATCTGTGATGTCATTTAGATAAATATTAACCAAATCTGAACTCTAGTAACTAATATTAAATTGAATAAATCGGAACGTTGTGTCTGTGGTCGCCCCTGAACGTCTACTTAATTTACAGAAGCTTCTACAAACAATGGCTTTTAGGGCAACACTTGTTCGCCGTTGTAAGTAACTAGGTCACAACATATCATTGTGGTCTATTATTTCAATATGTTTTGTATCGGCAGGAGTTTAGAATAGGATCTCCATATTATCCTGTAAAGATCAGCAGCCTGCACCGTATCATCATCAGCCGGAAAACGTCCACTGCTGGACATAGGCCACAATGACCAGTCGCTCGTGTTCAGCTGTATACTTATGTAACTGATTAAATGATTAATCAGTAAGGGTGTGCTAATTATATTTATAATTTCAAGGACGTTCCACACAATTCCACCTTCGTCGAAGGAATATAAATTTTATTTATTTTTAACTCCACCCTATTTATGAGGACCTTGCAAACTTAAATTTTATTGGATAATGATTGTATTGTATTTATTGCAATTTTAATATCAATACATCCCAATAGCTTTATTCAGGTGGTAGTGACCTCATGCCAAACTTTAGCATGCCTCAGTTGGGTAGAGCGTCAGTCCTTAAAAACCTAAGGTTTCATCCCCACCGAAATACATTTTTACTCGATATTCCATCAACTAACCCAGAGATTCACTTCCGCTTTCCTCATGCGCACAACTAAGATTTAGAATAACCTACCAGCTTCAGTAATCCATTAAAATCATTGTCGTGTCTCCATCTGCTAACGTCTGCTGGAATTCGGAACAATTGAAATGATGCCGAACTCACTTTGTTCTAAGTGCAGTAGCACATTCTAAAACAGTGTGCTGCATGATTTTCCCAGTATTTCCAATCAATGAGCATTTTCTACATCTTCACGCTGAGACCACCAAGGGACATAGCTTATGCAACCGTTCTCTCGTTTCAGCTAAAATGGCATACAACCTTGCTGGGTTCAACAGATACGGTAAGTAGAATTTTGGTACAATATTTTTAATACTGTAACTTAGTACCTCGCCCACAGCTTTGACCGCGTTTTTCTTAGTACTCAGCTTAAAGGGATCGATCGATATTCTAAATTTCAAGTTCATAATCCAATCGGCGGGTTGGTTGTTGACCTGACAAGTCAGGGAAGCCACAGGATACACCGTAAACAAATAAATTTGAGTTCAATTTTGTAACTTCAAAGTTAGTAAAACAATAGCAAAACTAGTCTGCATCCTTGAAATTAAGTGATGTTCTCGTCAGGTCTTTATCGCGATGACTGCCTTTACGATGAAGACCAGGATGTAAAGGAGGCCCTCAAACGTCTTCCGAAGGCAACCCTAGATGAGAGAACTTACCGCCAGCTACGGGCTCTGCAGCTCAGCAACCAAAAAACCATACTGCCTAAGGAAGAGTGGGTTCAATACGAGGAAGACTGCCTGTATCTCACTCCCATTGTGGAACAGGTGAAGAAAGAGAGGTTGGAGAGGGAGAAATGGGAAGATGAGCATTGATTTGTGATTGATCGATTAAAGAGATCATGAGACTTGTATTGTTTTTGTTAACTTTCCAGGAACGCTTCTAGAAGTTCGCTTCTACGTACGATTCTATATACGTCACGTAGAAGCCTGAGTCTTAATAGCTATGCTATGGAAAATGTTCCCCACCGTACGACCCCTGGATCATCTCCAACATTGTTAAACATGTAACACAACAAAGAATTTTGTATATCAGTCAACATTAGCAATAGTATGGTCTGGGCTTTAGAATAAGAGAACCTCATATCACAGTGGGCTAAGGGAAATTTTTGAGGTGATAGGCGGCAGCTTCTGCCCTTATTCGAGTACATAAACAACATATGTGATCACCAATCCGCTTGCAAAGTGTGGTGGTAACAACAAATTCGTTAATTGAGGTTATTTTGTGGCTACGAGTATCTGAGAGAGAAAGGAGAGGCGCATATGTAAGTGAACTTTGTATATATATCATCTGAACCTGGCTGACTTATAGAGACTCCGATGACGCGTCGTGGCGATCAATGAAGGAGGCTCATGTCCAGCAGTGGACTTATGCAGCTGATTACACATTACACAACAAGTTACATCATCATTATAAGCCGGGAAATAACCACTTCTGGACATACGCTTTCTCCAATGCCACGTTGACCGGTCCCAAGCGTCGAGCGACTACCTGCGACCTTAACTAGATTGTCGGTCTTTCTAGTAGAAGGACGGCCTGGTACATGCTTCCCGGTACGTGATCGCCAGGCGAGAATTTTTAATCCCCATCCTGCCCATTTCCACTCCAGCTCACAGTCTCGTCAAGCTATGTCGCTGACTCTAGTTCATTAAAGTAAAGAGATTCCGAGCATAGTTCGTTCCATCTTACATATGTGATCTATAAGCCTTTGGTTATAGAGGTAGAATACGTGTATCATAAGTATATGTGCTACAATTAAACACTCAAACTCGTAAACCATTGACATAATGGACACTTTCGTTTCTCCCATAAAATCCAAAATGTTTCACTTAAGCCCTTCTTAACTCCATCTACCATATTGTTATGTAAGATATACGTTGCTCGTTAGGTAAGATTAATTAAGATCAAAGGAAGGACACAAATAGCATTGTATTCGTGACATGGGAAAACTTTTGAGGCGGAGTGGATTTTGTTTTTGACGCAAATCATATCCTGTGCGTCAGTGCTACCTCCACGAAACATTCGTTAATGTTACTTGAGCTATAAATTTAATGTGCTATGGATATGTATGTGTAAATGGAACAGCTAAAAAAATACAAATGATACAATATCGATATTTATTTATACTCCCTATATACGTGTCAGCGCAGTGGATTAGGCACGGACTCTCAATCTGAGGGTTCCGGGTTCGAATCCAGCCGTGTACCTATGAGTTGTTTTTCAATTCAAGTACATTATCCGATTGCTTAACGGTGAAGGAAAACATCGTGAGGAAATCTGCATGTCTGGAATAGGCATGTGAAGGCCGCCAATCCGCACTGGGCCCGCGTGGTGGAATACGGCCCATACACTCTCTGTATGAAGGTAGCAGTGCTGCAGTGCAGTGGGGATGTATATAGGCTGTTGATGGTTGATTTACTGTACGACGTGTGGAATGTTGATTATTTATTATAGAAAACCAAGACCAAGAATCAAATATTGTATAATGGAAAATAGAAGGTTATTGCTTTGTATAACGCGGTCGAGGTTAGATTCGTAGAAGAACGTCAGGTTGTTATTTAGCCAAGGTCAGTCTCTTGGAAGGTAGGGTAGGTACCCTTAGATATTAACCGCCTCCGTGGCCTAATGGCGAAATGTTGGAGTAACAATCAGGAGGTCCCGGGTTCGATTCCCAGTGGAGACAGGGTAGGGTGTTTTCTATGACCACCTGGCCAGCTACCACCATGGTACCTAAGTTTGCCGCCAAATAGCAGTGTTAATAGCACTGTTGTGTTCCGGTATAAAAAGATAGCAGAGCCAGCGCCTCATTAGGCTGAGCTCCTAGGTGTGCACGCTCTTACAATCCAACGGCCTTGTCGAAATGTGAGATGGAGGCCAAGTTCAAGCCCATCGTACATAAAAAATATATACTCATTAGGAAAAAATACACAATAAGGTTTAGTTAATCATCGCATTTTCAATGTCAAATTACGAACACTGAAATATCCCACACCGCTAAATAAAAACAACCACATTACAAACAAAACTTACCTCGTAAAGCGCCGACAGTCTTTGATGTAAGTCTAAATAAAAGGCAGTGACCCGTGCGGAAATTTATAAGGAGTGTGGATGACAATACCTACCACAGGGCTCGGGGCACGAGGTGGGGCATTTCCTATTAATAGGGTGCGGGCAGTGAAGCGGCATCTACAAGACTGCCTCAGACACCGCTTCGATACTAGACACTGTGTCTGGTAATAACTTATTGATAAGCACTGTTTTATAAGCTATCAGTGTTGAGCACGCGATACCGCCTCCTCCGTGCAAACGTGCCATGAATCCCTTCGTAGGCCGGAAAATGATAAAACAGCATAAGAACTTTGTCAGACGAACACAGGTTTGTCAGACGTTTTATTGAGCACAGTAAATCTATAGTAACAATCTTACTTCGTTTTAATTGGTTATCAACCAACTTCACAAAAGGAGGAGATTATCAATTCCACTGTATGTTTTTTTTAATGTGAAAATGAAAATGAAAAAATGTTTATTGCATTATCTACTTACAATTAATTTACAGGTTTTGGGGTACTCCTTTTAAGCTAAGGATAGCTTGTATTAGGAGACCCCGCTCTTCTATAGTGTATACAGATTATTGTTGTGCAGATATAATGTATGTTACGCGATAACTCCACCAATTATGAATAAATTTTGATGATTCTTTTTTCTGTTTGGTAGAATATACTTCCAAGATGGTCCCACATAAATTTTATCCAAATCTATTTAGCGCTTTTGAGAAATATATACCCTGATAATTCTACCTCTAAATGATGAATGCTGTAGACTTTTTGGGCAGTTGAAGTCGGTTCCTAGTTCTTTTTGAACGCGTCAATTATAATCGTTAAGAGGGTATGCTGTTGTCAAAGCGCCCATACAAACGTAGTCCAGTCATATTTTGAGTATTAAGCTATGAAAATCTATGAAATTTTCAAGACACAATCTAGAAACAAATATCTGTGTCGGTGGTGAGTCAGATTTTCGTTTAAATATATACTTCCAGAGTTACAGGGCGTCAAAGTATTGTATTTTTCGGTAGTAAAAAGCCCCAACTTTGAACCTGATTTACAAGAGTATGAATCAATTTAGAACAATTTGGAAAAACCACCGACATCTGAAATTTCATTAGTATACTGTATTAAAACATGGTTACATAATATACTGTATCCTTCAAATGATCCCTGGACTACGAAACATCCAAATAACGGGTGGATAACATCGCGTAATGTATGCTGTCTCACCGTACGCGTTCGGGTAGGATAGGGCTCGGAGAGGGACAGCTACAAAACAATGCAACCTTGAAACCGACCATGTGGTCTTACCAACATAGCCTCTTAACGTTTCTCCTTTAAATGTATATCTGTATGATTCATATGAGAAATAAAAACTATTTAAAGCGCAGATGTCAGTGCAGTGGCGAATTCACAAATCCATTTGAGTAAATCTAAGAAAACATGAACAACACAACACAACTCTTGTCTTTTTCTCAAATGGCAAATAGTTTCAAAATGAATATAAATATTTTTCCCGACAATATTTTTCTTCATAATTTTTCCGATGTTCTTTATATGCGAAATCACTATCATATGTATGAAACTGAGCTTGTTGGTTGGTTTACACTTCGTTCACCAAACTAAAGTCGCAGAAACTTGAAATTATTTATAAAACCTTATGATTTCACAGTTCAATTCCCCGTTATTTTTATCTGTTTTCACAATTCTTTTATTCAGTAGAAATTGGACTACGGAAATGTAAACATTTAAAAGTCTTTCTTTTAAGTGGTCTCACCTGTATCGTTTCATATTTTTCCTTGAGAATTATGGTATTTTTGTCACTTTGCTACAAGAGCTTGATGAAAGCTCGACTTAGCAATTATATTGCTACTTAACTTCATTCATTCAAAAACATATTGCTTAAGCTGTTTCACAAGTTCTATTAATTTATCATAAAATGATACCTTCTGGCCAAAGAAGGTATCAAGTACTAGTTAATCTCTTTGTATATTTCTCAACGTCGTAATTTTTTACACATAAACTTTATGATTTTATGTTTTGGCGATTGTCTGAACTCTATCTACGAGTATAAGTAAATTTATCAATGTCTATAACTGTTCATTCATTCATTCATTGTCTACTTCAAAACACCTAAATATAAACTCTGATATAATGTAATCTGATCGTATTTACACGCTTTATATTTGGTTCACTTGTAAATGACAAACTTGTAAATTAAGACATTGTGTACCAGAAGGAACAAACCTGAAGACAATTTGAAGCTATTTCTATATCTGTCGTATCGATTTGGAACTTTGAAAATGTATGCAATTCAGATGACCCTGGAGCCAGGAGGTGGATACGGGAACTCTTCAATGGGTACTATATTAAATCCCTCGAGTTTGGGCTCAATTTATTTACTTTTTTTATTTACGTGTTTAGTTTTTGGACTATAGCTTACTTTATGTTTACGGTCTGTTGACCGAATTTCTATTCAAATTGAATTACAAATCACAAATCTTTTCCCCGCTCATCTACTACAACTTTCCAATAGTGGTTGTCAATAAAAGAAACTACACACAGCCAAAGAAACTACAAAGTCACTTAACTTTACTAACTAAACTTTACCAATGTATAAAATCACACCTTATATCTATTTGATTCAATCTAGATATAAGAGGTTTATGTAATCGGGCAATTTTCTGCAGTCTACCGTCGTCGTTTCATCCCATCGTAGGCGTTCAATAAGGTCAACATTACAGGATAAAGAGGACAAGCAATCTCTGTGGTGCATTGTTGATATGCGTAGCTATTGTCATCTAATCGCGCATATTGCATAATAATCTGCCTGGTCATATCATGTGCCATCATAATGACCTTCCCAACTAAGCGGTGGTTACGCATAAATCCGTTGAGCCTGCATGTGTGATCTAGTCGTAAGCTTCTAAACTTTATTCATACTAAAATCAAGCCATGAATGTGTACTAAAAAGTGTTTTTGTCGGTTTATTTTTCTCTCACGCATAAACCAAGCGACTGACAGACGTGATTCTGGCGTAAAGATAAGTTACGAGTATATCCATGAACTACGCTTCCCGTGGTATTATTTAAAGGGTTCTACTTTTTCTGAAGTCGGGAGCAAGTATAAATTTATAACGTTGCTACGATTTCGTAAGACACAGACGCTGGGCCTGATATTTTTATAGTTATGAAAAATGATTAAAAAAAACACGAATGCTAATCATATTGTGGCTTTTGTCCAGTAGCAGAAAGTCAATAAAAACATTGAAAATAACTGTGATAAAATAGTGCAAACCGTAATACTATTCTGAAAGTTGAATCATTTGGATCTAGGTTGTTTAAATGTTCAACTGTTCTAAAAGTTTAAATACTCGTATGTTTGGAATAGTTTTCAACTATTCAAATAATAAAAAGAGGCAGCTACCCCCGAATAAATGTTAGCATTATTGTAAAATCTATGATGCATGTTTGGACACGATATCATTTAAATGCAATTTCAAGCACTCGGGCTAATTCTGTGCTCGGGTATCAGAAGTTTATAGGGAATTTCGCTCATAATGAAAAGTAAAACGCGATGTGCATCACGGTAGAGTCGCCCCTAAGTAAGAGTGGAATCCGGCCGTTCTTCTGGTTGACCCATAGTAGAAGGTTATTGATTCATCACAACATGCAATAAAGTACGAGTATCTATCAGAACTAAAGCACTGCGTAGATATTTAACGCATATACAAACTGTGGGACGATACGTTCTGGTATGATGTTATAAACAAATGTGTTTATGTGAGATTAAAGCGGTGACACATGTTGCTGAATGCTAGTGGGCTTTGCATACTAGCACAACCAGCTTAGCTTTAACCCCTACCACGGTTCAGCAATGAAGAGAAGATTATATTAACTTCATGAAGATTAACTCACTTAAGGTTTTGAAACACGGTCGTTCCCTCTGAAAAAATTGTATTGGTGGTAAGTTGTTGTTTTATTATTTACTAGTTGGAGCCCGCAACTTCGTTCGCGTAGACTTTATGATCGTAATAACCGTTCAAAGATTTTCTTTATAAACAACATTGGTAGTTTTCCCTTCGGGGGCCAATATATAAAGTCCTGAAGCGTTACTGACCCGCGAGAAAGCAACATAAACTTGGCCGTGTGAAAAGCAACCAGATCTCAGGTCTACACCGGCAGCTTTCAGTGTCTGTCCCTGCGACTTATGTATTGTCATTACAAAGCAAATTGTCACAGGGAACTGTGTGCGTTTAAACTAAAATGGGAAATTGTTGTGAATGAGTGGAATACGTGGTATAAATACAGTTTCGCCTGCACCACACCCAGTTAGAATTTCAGCTTCGATTATATAGGCATTTCTCTGCAAAGAACTTACTTTACTTTAAGTCGGGTTTAAGCTATTGAAAATTAGGCCTAAACTGTTTCCGCCTTCACCGCGTGGAGATACACCCAGCTTATGTTATTTATTATATAAGTTCATGTAAATGCTTATGAGGAAAAACTATTATAGATTTTTCTTTAGACGGTCTGTTATGCTTCCACATCAAGTATTCCAGGTCTTCGATTTTTATATACCTACAGAAAGTGCTCAGCACGCACTTTTCTTGAGGCGCTATTTTCATATCTCTCATAATATAACTGCACTGCTAAGGTTCTACGTCAGGTATTCCGATCTTCAAAAAGATGCCCAGACTCAATAGCTATACCTTAAAAAAAGTTTCATTCAAATCCGTTCAGTAGTTCCGGAGATTAGCGTGTACTATTCTGTTACTATTTTTACTTGAAAATATACTTAATGTACAGACATTCTGGTTTCGCTGTTCTATTGTATGTATTGATGAATGATTGATGTATAGACTTTACGACCGTCATTCACTTCAAGTATTCCAGATCTTCCAGATTTATATACTCTACAGAAAGAGCTCGTCATGCTGAACAATTTTCCCAAAGGCGCTCTATTCATATATCTTATAGTTTAGCTGAGCTGCTGGGGTTCCACATCAGTTGCTCCAGACCTTCAATTTTTGCAATTCAATAGGAAATGCTCATCACGCTGAACAATCTTCCCCAAGGCGCTCTATTCATATCTCTTATAGTTTAGCTGAGCTGCTGGGGTTCCACATCAGTTGCTCCGGACCTTCCATTTTTGCAAGTCAAGAGGAAATGCTCATCACGCTGAACAATCTTCCCCAAGGCGCTCTATTCATATCTCTTATAGTTTAGCTGAGCTGCTGGAGTTCCACATCAGTTGTTCCAGACCTTCAATTTTTGTAAGTCAATAGGAAATGCTCATCACGCTGAACAATCTTCCCCAAGGCGCTCTATTCATATCTCTTATAGTTTAGCTGAGCTGCTGGGGTTCCACATCAGTTGCTCCAGACCTTCAATTTTTGTAAGTCAATAGGAAATGCTCATCACGCTGAACAATCTTCCCCAAGGCGCTCTATTCATATCTCTTATAGTTTAGCTGAGCTGCTGGGGTTCCACATCAGTTGCTCCGGACCTTCAATTTTTGCAAGTCAATAGGAAATGCTCATCACGCTGAACAATCTTCCCCAAGGCGCTCTATTCATATCTCTTATAGTTTAGCTGAGCTGCTGGGGTTCCACATCAGTTGCTCCGGACCTTCAATTTTTGCAAGTCAATAGGAAATGCTCATCACGCTGAATAACTTTTATTAAGGCAGTATTATCATATCTCTCATAGTTTGACTGGTACTGTTTAGGTTCCACGTCAGGTATTCCGATCTTCAGAATAAAATATAGCCTAGTAGATGCCCTGACTCAATAGCTATACAACAACAAAAGTTTCATCCAAATCCGTTCAGTAGTTCCGGAGATTAGCGTGTACAAACAGACAAACAGACAGACAAACAGACAGACAAAAATTTTTAAAATCGTAGATTCCTATTCTGTTACTATTTTTACATCGCCCTCAATTAGTTTTAGGTAAATATATTCAATGTACAGACACACTGGTTTTACTCTTTTATTATAGTATAGATGTATGCTTTAATCTTGTGACTGACTTTATTGCCAGGTTAAAAATAGATCAATATTAGTTAGTATAAGTAAAGGATGATGGTCCGTATGATGAAAACTTCAATTTAGGCATTTTAACTGCAAGCATTTCCTTAAAACACAACTTTTTCGCTATGCTCTTTCATTAATTAAAAAGTACGATTAAAATAACGAATGTCATGATTGTAGTTTGTACGACAATGTAGATAGTAATGCTCTGCTACCTTCTGTACCAAAACACAACAGTGCTATTTGGCGGCAGAGTTAGGTGGTAGCTAGCCAGGCGGACATAGAAAATACCCAGCCACCAACAAAACCGAGTACCCAGTAGGTAAACCCCCACAGAGAATTGAACCTGGGAACTCCGGATTTTGAATCCAATATTTAGCCACTAGGCCATGGAGGCGGTTAACGGAACGGATTTCATGGTAAGTTTTTGTTTTACTGTACTGACAATCTTGGTTAACTTTATAAAAAAATAAACATTCTGTATGTATGTATGAACGTATATAACGAAAAAATAATGTTTCCTTTATTTCGATAGAACTTGATTCCCTGGTCCACTTATCGCTCCAGTGCCGGGATCTCCCAACCGCTAGCGAATGCCTAGAACCAATATATTGTAAGGATCAGTAGTAGGGGTATAAAATAAACTAATGTCCGTTACATCAACGAATAGGCCACGCGTGCCGAGCCGGGGCGATGATATTACGAGCTCCATGTTATTGCGTGGACAGCGCCACCTGTGGAGCTGACTTACAACCACTTTGCTTGCGTAATAAATAATCTGGTGTTTTATGATTAAGCTATTCGTAAGTGTTTTATAGACGACAACACTTTCAGGGTTCCGTAGTCAAACAAGGAACAATTATAGTTTTATAGTTTCACTTTATTGTGGTCTTTGTCAGAGTCAAGCGTAAATATCTGCTAAAGTATTGCTTCAAATGAAAATTCCGTACAATTTTATTCAAATGTATGTAAGTGACGATGGATAGGGCCTTTGGAACCACCCAAAAGCCTCGAGATAATGAGCTCTGCTACCTTTCATACGAGAACATAACAGTGCTATTTCCACTGCTGTTACATATCAGAGAATATTTTATTTACAATGGTGAAATGCGAAAGTACAACAGAGAAATTTATATAGAAAAATTCATATACATAATACACAAAAAATTTATGTACAGCGAAACATTCGAAACGCAGCCGTATCGATTTTAAAATTCAGTCAGATACTTTAAATTTGAATCAATGGTTGGTATGGTGCATGACTTTATTTCAGGTGGTATGGTATAAAGACGCCTAAAACGGTAATAACAGTAATTTAACTATGAATGAGAAATGTTTTGAATTCATTTTTCGACATCGTAATCCGATTTTATAGTTTGTTTCAGGAATAAAATTATATTTAAAAAATGTTAAATTAGTTTCATGAACTATTTTTTCCTATTAAATTCAGATATTTTTATATCTTATTGATTTTTGCTAAAACTATGAGATACTTAAACAAATGTGTATATGAAGTAATACGTATCGTATTTCACCAACATACCAGATTGGCTTTTCAAAATAAGGAATCCCCAATAATTTAAAACCTTAAGCACCCTTGAGGGTCTGTAGGCTTGCTCCAATTCGATGCACGTCCTTAAACATAGCCTCAATTCCTCAATATCATGATTTATATAAATCTGACAACTAAACAACCTCCAAGGGTAAGGAATAACGTAAAGAACGTGCTCGGTATTAATTTTGAAGATGAACAAAATGACTTCAGCTTCAACTGAAGACGGTGGCGTGGCGCACTTTCTTGTTGACTAAAGACTTGTAGGGACATGGCCGAGGTTACTATTTAAGCCTTCTTCTTGTTTACTTATGAGAAATGGGGAGAGAAAACTCTTTAACATATTGTTATTTTATCAAGAACCAAAACTGTACGACTATTTCGACCATATCATCTGCAGTTTAAGTCCATTGTTGAACATGAGTTCCGAATCCCACGTATGTTATAAAAGGCAGCCAGAGGCTGAATTAACAGATAGTCATCGTAATTTGCATATCAGCATCTGCGTGTGTATCAACATCTTACAGCAATCTCCAATCCACCTCCCAAGTATGGCGATTATGGAACGTCTGACGTGCCGATCTTTTTTTTCGAGGGTGAAATCTTCTAAAGATACCCGACTCCTTAGAAGAGAAGCTAGGTTATGTGAAATTTTTATTCACTACCACCCCCTCGGTGGTCATCATCCGTGCAAGTCCTGGGAAATCCTAGGAACACACCAGAGCTCCTATGAGAGAGTCATAAGATAAATGTAATAAATTGTTATCCTTCTTGTTCTTGTTGCATAAAAGTCGATAGTGAAGGCAAAGTGTGACTAATTTTTAAATTATAACGAGAGTACAGCAAGGCATGGCTACGGGTATGTAAAGATCGTTGTCTATCTTACTTAAAATATTGCGTGAGTGGATCACTTACGACGTAATGTGTTTTATGTCATAAGTGGCTCTTGAATGCATCTGAGGCCTGCTTTTTACACAGCTTCTTAACTAGACAATATTACATGTAGGGATATAGTGATTCTAATATTTATAAAACACCTATTACACAACACATAAATGCATATTAAATACACCTGAGCTTCCCTGAATACATTAGAGGAGAAAGCTTTTACAACAGTTCTACGAATGCTACATTACACACGGAGTAGAATTTAAAATCGCCAAGTGGCAAATGAAAATAAGAATGAAACGCAAATGAACTATGTCATCTTTCTATGCTGTAGCATAACAGGGAAATTAGTACTTATTAATCCCTAATTTATGATTTAGTCTACAACATTTTCCCGTTTATAAATATCTACCCGATTTTATTCGCTAGACGTAGCACAGTCGTAGTACGCTCGTAGCATTTCTGTAGCATACCGTAGCTCTTAGCTACGTGCATTATTTAGAGCTATTATTATCTTCGTAGCTATTTATTATCAATATATTCTTTTATTCATTATGTTGGTTAGTATACATTTACGTATTTCTCTGTTGTAATAATAATTCATTATCTACACACACTTCTAATTTCCGTTTGAAACAAGCTAAGCTTCACTTCCACAAAGGACTTTATCTAATATATTTTCAGATTTTTTTCTAACATTTCCGAAAACCTTTATACGTGATGAATCATAAATAAATGAAATACTTCAATTTACTTATGAAAAATGAATGAGTACACTAGGTATCAAGATCCAGCGGTCGCCAGCCACTGTGGAACTAATAAATGAATGGAAGGAATTCAAAGAATGGCTTCAAAGATCTCGACTATAGTGCTCTTCGCTTTGAGCCAGCTCTAGTGGACTCTGTTAGCTCTTACTCTCAGAAATGTGCGGGACTATAACTTACTAAGAAACTTAGTTAATTTAATTTTCAAACTGTTTTCTTTTGTACTGAATCAAACTATATTTCGCAACTATAATATTAGTTTGAAGTATGATATTTTTTCTTGGCCATTAAAAATAATTTCAACCAACTTGAAAAAAGGTGGAGTTTCTAAATTCGACGTAAGTTTTTGTTTTGTTTATGTATGTTACGCGATAATTCCACCAATAGTGAACCGATTTTGATAATTCTTTTGTTTGGTAGAGCATACTTCAGAGTTGGTCCCATTAAAATTTTATCGAAATTGATTGATCGGATCGGATTTTTAAGGCAATTGAAGTCGGTTTTTATTTCTTTTTGAACGCGTTAATTATAGAATATTTAATTGGAATGGATACCACTCCCCACTACTTTCAAGACGTTCCAAGCTTGCGTAGATATTGTTGCAGTTATTGCAGTAACGATCCACTTTGTGACGCGCCGTGCTTGCTTTGATGTTCAGTTTAAATGGGGAATGGTCTTTGTAGCTCGCTTAGAGTCGCTGTGAAAGCTGCAAAATGTACACTGACCTCTAGATTACGATTGTTAATACAAACATTTGTATCAAAAAAGGGAAGCAAGACATTGATTGAAACACTTTAGCTACACCTAATTAACATTAAATTAAGCGCAGTCTGCAAAAGATAACCGATTAGAGAAAAAATCAACTAAACCCCTCCAATGGCCATTCACGTCGCATATTAAAGTTTTAGTTCCATAAAGGACCTGTTTCTAGAGCCAAAACCAAAATTCTAAAAAAGCTAAAAACGAGTATTTAAATCAGTGGTTCCCAAAATTTTTTGATATTATATTATCATTGAAATTATATGCCAAGTAAGTTATTATTTATTTTGAAATTGTAACTCTGCTTCGCGAACATTATTTTTATCCTTGCGTACTACCAGTGGTCTGCGGACCACCGGTTCGCAATTAAACTAGCGTTGCCTCATTAATTGAGGCTTCTGGGTAAGTACCCTTCTATTACACAGATTCATCTTCGTTTAACTGATAAGTGAGATGTAGGCATATATAAAACCGTGGAACAATTTTCAAGGACAAGGAAAAGGCATATAAATCTGCGTGTGTGACGTCGCATACAATTAACAATACCCGAATAGTTTCAGGGAATATCTTTAACACACATTTTGGGCTATCCTTATAAATTTCCTGTTTGAACAAATGAAACCTTCCACAATGGTTACGATTATGTTTCTTGGTCAGTCGGAACAGTTGACTGTTCGTAGATTTTCACAACTCCCACGTCTTGGAGATCTCAGTAAGAAATCAGTGGTATACAGGATAACTTCTGGCTGTTGACTAGAATTGCTTCGCCTTCTACAACTCCCACGGGACGTTTGTATTCTAAAGCGCCACGCTCCACGACAGTTTACTTTTCAAATTACTCCGTTAGGTATTTAGGTTTCTAATTATATGAACCCCACGATTGTGGTCCTAAACAAATTTTACACAAGTCTCAAATAATATTTCTATGCGTACTTAATTGGTGGCGACATTTTCTTCTTGTTTAGATATCTATAATTTTGTGTGTCAATGGTTGTTGACTAATGTTCTGACGCATTCCCTTGACACTTGATATTTACATTAGAATTACACTAAAATTACAAGTGTGAGTTCGTTTGTCATTTGTTTGTCACTTTGGTATCTTAACTCTACAACCAATCATAATAAAATTTGACACTCATTTAGCCTATAGCATAAATACGTTTTTTTCCAGTAAGGCGTTCCCGTCGGATTTTTTCTGAAGTTCACTCATACGCGTGTCGCCTCCATGGCCTATTGTCTACACATTTGTACCCACAATCCTGAGGTCTCGGATTCGATTCCCAGTCCCATTTTTTCATTATTTTTTTCATTTTCATGATGGCCGTCTAACAAGCGGCCACAATGTTGTCTTAGTCTGCCTACAAACAACAGTGTTAAAAGCACTGTTGTGGACACGGTATTTAGAGATAACAGCCAGGGGGCGCATTCACTAAGGACAAGCATCCTATACGGATTGAAGATGTATTTGATAACGTTATTCGATATGGATCCTCGTTGGCTTTATTATTTTCGAGGGGGAAATTTTTTGAAATGGCAGAGTAACTCATCGTCGCGGCAGCTAGCCGAGGTGATTCAAATAATGAATCATCATCATAATCAACTTGAGAGAGGTTGATTGCAGCAGGATGTGGATCCATAGGTAAATGCTGAAACCCGTGTCCTGAATTTTGCCCCGTAATCACTGTTTACAACACCCACGGGATGATATGGGTGACCGTATTCTAATGCCACAATATCTGTGAAGTGTGTGCTGTGATATAGTAAAGTAGAAATAAATTTAGCAGTTTAAAATCACAGAAGTACGATAGCTAAAACGTGTACAAACCTTCATATATTTCCTATATTCCTATACGTAATGGTTAGAACTCTCCTGTTTCCACAAGAGTTTCTATCTGAATTGTTCTACCTGCTACGAGAACGGAGCTTATTTCAAACATTTTATGCAAGTCGTTAAATAGCTACGAACAAGACTCCACCGCACCGGACTAGTTTTATGCAAAACCTTGAGGACAAAGCAGCTTATCTAAAGTAGATAATGGATGAATGCAGTGCAAAATCTTTTTTGAATAACATTGTCATAGCACATAGATTTTTTAAATGGTTTACAGGTTTGCAGTCCGATGAGGCACAAGTCCCTTATGGCCAATGATGTAGATAATGCAGTAGATCTGTAGATGAGTTGATTATTTATTAGTAAAACATACACGAACGGGTTTTGTTTGGGCTATTGCAAAAATAAATTGTAACTTCTGATTTAACAGTAAAAAAATTCGTTTAACGTAAATATTTATTTTTTTAGTTTAGAAGTTATCGATATAAGTTTCAGTCACTCACCAACACACAAAGTGTAATGAAATACTTACAGGCAATATGGTACAAGACGTAGCTTGATGGGAACGTGTAACAAGAAGTCTGCTTTGGAACTGCGAACCTTTTAAGATTATATTTGATCACTCCGGAATCACGTCAACGTTGAGACTAACCGCCTCTCTGGTCTAGTAGCTACCCGGTTGGAATCGCAATACGGAGGTCGCGGATTCAACTTACTATCTCCACCTGGCTAGCAGCTATACCATGTTATTCAATTTTTGTTTTTAATAGGATAAGAATTCTCAGGCCCCTCGGAAAACCAGCGTCGCAGCTGGCTATTTGCTGCGGCAATAAGCTGAGTGGGGACCTTTTTGGCACGTCATAAAATTGTTTTTTAATCTAGAGTATACCTCTAAGTTAGTTTTATCGTGTCGAAATAAAGTTTTTTCTTTCTTTCTCAATTCTGCCGCCAAAAGCATTCTTTAGTTTTTTTTCTTTGTCCTGGCAATTTTTGCCTTCGGTCCTATCGTCACAATATAATCAGTATAAACTAAGCTCGTCATTTTCGTTGTATTAAATAGCTGATTATATTTATTTATAGATCAAAACCCTATTTATAGTTGAATATCCATCCATGAATGAGTTAAATTAAAACCACATAGTACAGTACTCGCAAACTAAGTTTGCCCCTCTGAAGTTAGCCACAAAAGACCGCGAAGTATCAATTTATTAACGTATAAATGGGAGGCAAGGCAAGTTAGCGGGTGAAAAGATATGTCCTAGTGTTTTATGTTATCTAGGGATAGTTATTATCGAAAATAATACACACACATTCCTTCTGTACATGTTTGAAATTACGGAGAACTAACTTTAGAGGGGCAAACATAGCGTGCGAGTACTATAACATATTAGAAAATTCCCTACATTCTATTATCTGACATAAACATTTATATTGGATTATAACGCTATCCTACACATGATCATCTTCTAACAAGCAGGCTTTACAATTTGGTCACAGGTGATCTTCCCTAATAAAGCGTCATTACGTCAAAATTGTGAATGTAACGCTTTGTTGCGTTTCCTGAACGTGCGTAACTGGTTACGTAAGGTTTCGACTCGGTTACAGTTCGTTTTGAAGTCTTATACTTAGCTAGGTAGTGATTGTGCCGTCTGTATCAGTCGCTTGGTTGATGGATCGTGTCACGATCGACCGAAAGTACTTCTTCCACAGGAAGTTTCTAGTGAGAGGATGACATTTAATGGTAAAGGGTAAGTGTCACATAGATTCACATACTCTTGAGGGTTATCTGTTCAAATGTTATTCGGAGGAAGAATAATCATTGTGGGATGTGACCCACAATTGTAATAAATACCTATCATATCAACATCTGCATAAGTTCACAGCTGGACCTGAGCTTCCTCGTAGATAGAGCCTTTGTTTGACCTTTCCATGAGTACATTAAAAATAATTATCACGCTTAGCTAGCGAATTGGTGAACACAATAAGATGTTGTTGTTGGTACCCAGAAAGTACCATGCCGAACTACTGTTTCCCCCCTCGGCTTTGCAGAACAGAATGCCACGGAATGTTCTATCCAGAGAACTACGAGCATAATTGTTCTATTTGATACTCAGGATTCACAGATTCTCTTTAGACAAATAACAAAACATTTTATTTTATTTTAAAAACTGTAAATACTTTTAGCTCCGTATTTACCGCTAGGTTTTGTTTGCAACTTTATCCACAAATACATACATGCCCCATTGGCGTTTAATATTGATAAATCCTCTGTACCTCTTATGCTTTCGGATTCCATGCTTGAGCTATCCTTTGATTTTATTTGCTAACACAATATGTCACATAAAAGTTTGTACGTCCAAAAACACTGAAAATATCAAGACGTTCTACTAAACTTCGTATATATCGATTCAAGTACGAATGTTAAGCGAAGCGTAACGAGTCCTAAATTTAAACGTCCGTAAAGCGATGTCATTATGCAGAGACGTAAGCCATCATTCTCAACATCCGTTTTATTATCCGAATATAAAACCCTTTATAACTCCATTCGATTGTACGTTTATGCATTCGGTTTATGCCTCTAAGTTTTGAACATTAATCATCGTTTCAAGTGGCACTTGATTATACTTACTGTTATCATATCGAAGTTTTTATTTGACGAAGGCTGTAAACTCTCTATTCTCTACCGGCCCGTCCCCCTTGTTGGGTCCTAGATGGACCGACGACCTGGTTAAAGACGCGGGAAGTCGCTGGATACAAGGTGCTCGGGACTGGTCAATGTGGCATACCATGAAGGAGGCCAATGTCCAGCAGTGGCTGTTTCCCGGCTGGTGAAGATGTAAACTCTCTTTTAGGGTGTACTCGACGTGCGATACTATGCTCGTGATTAAGAGGCCATAGAGTGACAGTGGCGCCCTCATTCGCTCTTTTCTACATTTCTATACAATAATTTCCAAAACCAAGACGGACTTTTTGTAATTATTACCTACTGGTCTAGGTTCAATACACCATGAATTGATATATCGATTGTGTGCATTTACTAGAAGAAAACATGTTGTGTCGACCCCTCTCCGAGTGGGATAAAGGAAGAAAGATGATGGTGATGTGCAATTACTATCAATAAACAGTTAAAAGTGACCACGTTAGGCGGTTCAATTTATAATAACTAAGTATAAATAATCTAAACATGAATGAATAATGTATCAACATAATCTGAACCAACAGCGCTATATTCAAATTGAGACATAAGATGCGTATTAAACGAACTTCTACTATCCAATCTTCAAAAAATATCAAAATTAGACGCGTTAAAAGAAAAAGATATATAAGTTCTGAATTAAATTTAAATCGTTTTATTATTTTAGTATTATTATTTGTATTTTCAATAATTTTATTAATTATTAGACCTAATATTATTAGAATTTTATTAGGGTGGGATGGTTTAGGATTAGTTTATTATTGTTTAGTTATTTATCACCAAAATTTAAAATCTTTTAATGCGGGGAATTAATCTTTCACTTTGGTCTACTTAGTACGTCACTATTGAATCAACAGCATATATATGTCTCCACTACAAGGCATCAGGCCTACTCTCCTACAGAGGATGTATAGGCTATAGACCAACACGCAGAAGGTGGATTGGTGGACTTCACACACACCTTTGAATTTCTTCTCAGGAGTGTGCAGGTTTCCTCCCGATGTTTTCCTTTACCGAAAAGCGAATGGTAATGATTTTTATCATTCGTAAATAAATTCCAAATTGGAACTCATTGGTTCGTACCAATGAATTCCATCGATCAGGATCGAACCCAGCTGAGCTACCATGACATATTTTATTATTCTATTCTACTACACTATTAAATGATTTTGGCCAATAAAACGAAGGGAATACAATTCCTTTGTCAGACGTTCTTTGATATCGGATTGTTAGGATTGCTTGCGTAAATAAATACGCATTGACAGTTGAAAGTATTGCAGCACACCCGCAATGCAATCTATAATGATTTATAGCGTAAATATTGCCCGCGCCGCAATACCATTCACTTTGATGGATTCGTATCGAATAAAACTTTACGGTGAGCCTCTACGAGATGAAAAATCGCTTGTTAATAAAAATAATAATACGATTTGGTCAAGTTTATTGTTATCATTGTGTCCTAGATCAAGGTTACAAAACGTACACAAAATAAGAAAACACTTGATGATTTTTCAAATATATTTCTTATAAACTAAATACACAAGCAAAACGAAATCAAAATAAGTATACTGTGCAATAAACATGTACAAATTTGGTTAAGATCAAACAAATGTCTTCTATAAATGCTGTAACAAAATATAGTGTCTAAAAACGATTTGCAGGTTGAAATTTGGTTTTCACCACAGATAGACAGAGCTACATTTGTTTGTTACTAATTTTTTAAACGGTGTTTAAAAGCAAATTCATTTGCCATAAGATAATCTCCTTTTAAATCTTAAATACTGGCCAAGTCAGAATAACTTGTCTCTACGTAGCTAAATACGATTTGGTTAAGCGTAAACGTTTCTGTATTTCTGTGGTGTCCACTGGTATAAGGTACATTAAAAAACCCGTAATTCTACATGATATCGGATTAACAAAACCCACAAACTTCTTGTGCAGCGTCAATAAAACAACTTTAAATTGTCGAAAGCACAATCACTAACATAATTATTTCAACAAAGCTTGTTACACACAATATCCTTCATAGCGTTTCAGCTCTCATAATATAATTTTGAAGAGCCCTATGTAGGATGGGCCTTCAAAAACTTAATCATATATATCTTTTTTTTATACATACAGAAAGCTTATAAATGAATCACTTCTTCCTTGAATGATAATATAAGTGTGTGTTATAAAGAAGAAAGAAGTGATTAACATTTTCGTCGAACCGCAAATCAATTGCACCACCGCTGTTCAAAACTGTCGCACGCGACTTACCAAGTTATATCGGTGATTCTGACAAAACGCGTCGATATTTTCTCGCCAGCCGACTCCGTTTGAGTAACAAGAAAAACAATATAATCTACACACTGATAAGGCACTGGGTAAATTAGAGCGATCGAACAAACTTTAATACGTTACAATAAAAATATAATATTTAAATATTTGTACTATTGTCTCGAAGAAAGAACATCAAATGGTTTTTGTGTAAAGTCGACATATAGGTTAGAGGCATAGGCTTTGAGACTAGACAGAACTCTTTTAATAGTAGTATATGTAAAGCGCATAACTGAATTAAACTGTTTCGCTATATTCGTCTCTGATATTTCGCAGGAACATACTCAGTTAAGCGCTAGACCTGACCAAGCCAAGTAGACGCTGGCTATGTGACGTCATATACTTAAATTTTGGATGCGAAGAACATATACTAAAGTGTATGGCATTAAAAGCATAGGTAGGATAGGATATAGGTTCAAATGTATCGATGCTGCGAGATGCGGAGAATGCATAAAGCCGCATTCCGCCCGAGCGTCTATTTGGCTTGGTCAGATAGTAAAACAAATTCAAAAAATTCAATAACAAATACAAAACTTTTCTTATAATTTTAGGCCAACAATTGTCAGTAAAAGTTTGTTTTTGATGAGATATACGATATCATTACTTTACTATTTAATTTCATTATACATCCTCTTAATGTTTTGTATTCTTAAATCAAGATTTTTACATCAGATCACCTTTTAGTTACCTCAAATCACAACTGGAATTTCAACAATATAAATCAAAACTACAAGCATACAGTAATGCCTGTACTATACACAAGAAACTTCTCGATGAGTAGATGACAATATTTCAATTCATAACATTTATATCAACAGTACTGTATTCAACAAATAAACTTGTAACATATATCAAACTCAAAAATTAAGTCTCCTATCGCTTAAAATTTGAAAGAAAACCTTTTCAACTTCTATTACAAGCTCCAAGATATGTGTTTTAAGATTTTCAGGATCAAGATGAATCCGTTCAAAATTGAATCAAATATACTATATGTTCTGAAATTAATATTGAAGAAACGTATATAAACGCAGCGGAAGACTGGAATATTGTAAAAACTACAAAATTATTTCTTACGTTGTAAATGCTCGACTATACAAATACAAATTCAAAGAAAAAACGTTACTCATAAATAGGATACTTCATAGCTTTCCAAGCAGCAAGAGTATTTAGGTTAAAAAGCTTCTTCGTTTTTTACCACAGATTTATAAATCCGTGTCTAAATGAAATCAAATACCCTACAAATTACATAAATAACATTAGCACTATCAAGCCAGATGTTAAGTGAATCTTTCTATTTAAAAGGTAAAAACGCTAGTTGAATATTCTAGCTAAGTACCTAACTATCTAAACTAGTATCCAATTAAGTATACATTCTTTAAGATAGTCACTTCAGCTTTTTTGGTCTGGGAAGGAGGTAGGATATTAAATACAAGATACCCTTACAATCATAAAGTCTTGATATAAGTGTATAGTGCGACAAAAGCAAAACAAACTCCTCCACATACATACCCCGGTATAAACTCAGTAACATCGTTACCACACGATATCAAAATATACAAGCACGCTCGAACTTTCACAGACAAAAATCTCAATATACACAAACTAAACAAAGTCCACTTAAAGCTGAGTCAAGTTTAGCGGAAGCCTTTCAGGCAGAGATGGTGCAAGTTGCAGTGATACGCTAAAGAAAATAGAATAGTGCGTGTGTCGAATATAAGTAGAAAGAATTCCTCCAGCCATAGCGTTGGGTTCATTCTTTCTACGTCCTCATGTCAACGCTGGCTCATCAGCCGCTCTATCTGCGCCAACAGGTACTTCTTCTGCTGTTCGTCGTACAGAAATACTACTTTCCCTGACCCTGAGCTGGGGAACATACCGAAGACTTTTTTCTTGGCAGTTGGGATGTATATTCCTCGGTTGACAGCTGTGGGTACTTCAGGGATTTCAGTCCATAGGTACGTCCATACGATCTGTTAAAGAATAATGATTTAAAATAAACTGAATTTATATTGCCATAATCTTTTAAAATAGAATTTAGTATGAAACTTCGATGGAGGTGGATTGCCTTAAGGCAGGCAATTTTAATTTAGTTTAAGGTCTAAAATAACATAGTTTTTTTAAATGAAACACTGTGAGTTGTTACGCAAAAAGGCCCTAAAAGGATTTGAAACGTTTTTTTAATATTTTGATTTTGTGCTCTTCCAGCTTTGTATTGGTCTAACCATTATTTAGGTGCCGTAGTTTATTTTTAGTGAGCCGAAACTCAGGGCGCAATTCATTTCGACTCAAAACGCGATTTACTCCAAATAGATCATTTTCCCTTGAGTTCCCTTTTTGCATTACTCACATATAGTACGAGGAGTGATAGTTACTCTCCGAATGGGAATGAATTTCTGAGAAAATGTGAATTTGCGATCACTAACCTAACTTTAGAATTACTTATTTTTAGAACATGAACATTTTTAGTTGAGACGACAGAGAGGAAATAAAGGAAGTGACAGTAAATCTCATAAAACAACATTTCATAACGTTTGCCAGTTTGGTGAATTACTATTAAATCGCAGTTGTTGGAGATTCCATGAAATATTACCACGTTATTGGGAGCGGGGTCGATACCGATACATAATACATGACTCCCGGACGTAAACAACATCAACTGAGATGGACGGACGCCTGTACTCGGAGCTCGGAGCGTTCCATGCCAACTGACTTAATGTGTTATTTCATTTTAATATACATGATAACATTATATAAAAATAAAATGCATTTGTATTTTAACTGTATACAATAAATGTTTAGATTTTGAAGACTAATGATTACGTAGTTGACAAAAAAATTGCACAAAATGTACAAGAAGGTCTACAAACGTTCACAAACATTCACTTTTTTATATTGTGAACTGTTAATAGAAAACTTATATTTCCCTTTTTTCTTGGATTGAAATTGTTAAATGTTGGTCTAAGTATCCGGAGGTCCTGGGTACGATCCCCAGCGAGAGTACATATCGCAACCGAGTTTAATTGGTGCTATGGAATTGTCTATGTCCGCCTGGCTAGCTACCATCATGTTAACTAAGTCTGCCGCCAAACAGCAGTGTTAATAGCACTGTTATGTTGGGGTATGAAATGTAACAGATAAAGTGCCTAATTAGATTCAGACTTCTGGGTGCTTACGCATAACATCCAAGGCCAATTGCAACCTATCTATACAGCCAAACCTAAATATATGGTACATAGTACATACACTAATAATTTAAAAAAAAAGATTCAAATACAACAATGAGCCCTTAGTGCAAATAACCTTGTTTTACGTCCACCAAGGACCAGCTATGGAAACAAGTAAATGCGTTCTAAAAGAACTGGAAATCGACTTCAATTGCCCTAAAAGTCTACTTTTATTAAGGCAAATTTAAGATTTATATAGTTTTCTGATGGATTGCGTTGTCAAAACGGGCCCACACGGGAAGCACAAGCTTTCAAATAAAAAAAGAGTCATCCAAATCGGTAAGAATACTAAAACCTTGTCCAGTTTTAAAAGATTGCTAAAATTTCACAACGTAACTATTTTAACATCCATTCATGTACATTCCGCCGTGGCACATTTCATTTCGTTTCAGTTACCGACTAATACGAATTTTTTTTTCTCTACAAATACTTATTTCGACGCGTATTATTTAATTACTTTGTTACTGTACGCTCTATAACTTTTTTAAATTATTAAGTTAATCATGTAAGTGAATTCTATATGATTCTTATGAGACATAAAACCTGTCTAAACCGAAATATACTCGTACTGTTAGAAAAAGTCAAAACACAGCTAACTGTATACACAGTCGGCTAGTAGTTGTAATCTATTAGCAACAGATGGCGATTATTGTGACTGGTGCTTCGTGCACGTTCGGCGCATACGCAAGGAGACTGCGAGTCTCTGTGCTGGAGGCACAGACACTCCCTGCGCTGCCCGCGCACTTCCACGAAGATTGCGTCAGCTCTTCGTTTAAGGAGCGCGCGCTATAGTCTGACGATATGTCATTCCAACGCTTCCCCTTCCCTACCTCGCTGGTCGCACCCCCGTTCCCTCCCCGCACTGCGCCTGTCGCACCTAGGGCGCGGTACAGCGGTGGCGGTCAGACTGTAGTGTTTTATATCTGTCTAGGCTAACTGTATCGAAATATAGTGGTGTTTATAATAGTTATGTTACCTGCCACCCTCCGAAGACCGTATTCTTCTCTAGGTACAGGAGTCGCTTGTCCGTACAGAGCACCACTTCCTTCTGTGGTATGACCCACACGTGAGCCTCGTACGTGTCCGTCTGTATGAACTTGCCCTGTGTAAACATAAACACATAGGTGTGAAACTAAGCTTGTCTCACTCTCACTCACTCAGAACAATTAGCCGGAAGATAACTTACAATCAGGATAAACTTAATAATATCAATTCAGAAATATAGATACACATACAACATATTTGATTGTACTTCTTGACACCTCGATGGCTTTCATGAAATTTGGCACGCATGTAGCCAAATGTGTATGGCCAAAAGCATGGTTACAGGCTACCTTCATCGCGGTCTATTAAGTGGTTCCTGAGGAGAATTTCTTATCTCCTGTCGACATAGCGGTCGAAACGAAAAAAGTCCAACCTTTTCCAACTCAAAGAGCATCCTGTACCCCTCTGCCTTGAGCCTGGAGTACGGCGTGACTCCGGTGTCGACCGCCAGGTAGCGCGCCGGTCGCCTTTTAGACGTCTCCTCCGTCAAGTCTGCAGCCCTGGTACATTACATTGACAAGTCAAATATAGTCACTCAAAAAATGCAAAAAATCATACGATAACCTGACATAAACAATAAGGAGTATATATAGTAGATTTCGTAGTTGATACTACGCCATTTATAAAGTTCAGAACAAAAAGTATTGAGACTATGAAGTTTTTAGCAGCGGAAACACAACTTTCAACAGAGAAGGTGTAATCGCACACTAAGTTTGCCCCTCTGAAGTTAGCTACAAAAGACCGCGAAGTATCAATTATTAACGCATAAAAAGGAGGCAATGCAAATTAGCAGGAGGAAAAAAATTACTAGTGTTGTATGTCATCTAGGAATAGTTATTATCGAAAATAATTCCGACTGTAATGCGCCAAATTCCGAAGTGCCTAACTTCAGCGGGGCAAAAATAGGTACAAAAAATCATGCCATTAATTTATATAAAATCGGACTAAGTAACGTTTTAAAGATCCGTATTTTAGCTGAGTGCACGTTACCATCAACGAGAGACAAAAATAAATAAAAAATTAACCAAATTGTTACACATGTTTGTTTATACTAGCAGTAACAATTTATAATTAACGCAAAAAGCATAATTAACGCTTTAAAAAAGAACTAAAACCCGACTCTCAAAAAGCGCTCAATGAATTTCGATAAAATTTGTATGGGGCTATAAAGTCTGATTATTTAGTTGTCACGTGTTCTTTAACTGCACAAATTAGTCTGTGTTTTGAGAGGAGATGATCAAAACAAACCACGATACTCAGTTCACGAAACAATACGTTATTTATTCAGATATTACACATTTGTCTTAGATTAGACGAGAATAATGTATGACGCAATAATATAGCGCTGTGCGCGCGTGGTCGGCTAGGGGCGCGGGGAACGACTGGCGAGCCCCGAGTCGCAAAACGTCAAGTCAGCATACTGTGACGTATGCGCCCCTACATCACACCCCCCTAGAATTTGGTACGATGAAAAATACATAAATTTTGAAATCACAAACCAAATTATAACTACTAAGATATGACTCGATATAAACAAAGAATGCACCGCGATAAACCTACAACAACAATGCGTAACATGATAGCTTTGCTTACATCATGACTCTGTAACAGTTCAATGTTCATGCGAAATCATTAAGTATACATTGCTGGCAATATACATTACTGTTTGTACATTATTAAATTTAAACAATCAAGTTCTTATATACTAGATCAAATATTTTTTCTTTACCAAACTGTGAACGAAATGCCTTTTATTAAAACGTAAGTAATATTTGTGAACTAAAGTGAGAAAAATAAGTAAATGCTAAAACACTTATGAAAATATCACCTTAGTGGGTGTGGGCTGCTCTGTGCGTACTGCAGACAGCTCCTGCGTCTCGATGGCCTTACCAACTACAGCACTCACTCTTCGTCTGATCCACTTTCCCGTACACTGCTTGCAACGTAGTAAACATAGCCAACACATAATGATTGTGAAAACAATTATAGCTCCTATAATCATAATTCCAACGAATTCCGTTTTGCCTTTGAGGTCCTCAACCTGTTGACTCATCTGCTGGTTGACGATGTTTACTTCTTCGTTCTTAGTGTTATATTGTCCCATTGCAATTTATTTTAAGTAGGTGTAAATTTATATTTTAAATATGATTATATTTTAGGCGTGTGTCACCGCTGCTTTACCAAATAAATTTAAGATTAAAAGAAATTGCAATAAAGTACGCACATGCCTAAACTATTTTGCTTACCTAGTATGACCTTAATTACTCGTACTAGAAACGTGCTGGCATCTTTGTTACGCGTCCACTGCGCGTTTTCTTCAGCGGTGGTCTATCACCGCGTACATTGCCGTGCACTGCTTCCGAAGCCGTCTTGATTTCTGTACTTGGTGGCGCAACCGTGTTTTCCGAATCATTAAGAACGTATGCCGGTTTCAGTCTATCGATAGAGATATTTACCCGCCTGTTTGGTAGCTGCAGTTCGAAAACTTTCGAACCTCTTTTAATGACCTCGAAAGGACCATCATACGGAGTTTTCAAAGGCTTCCGCACTGCATCATCTCTGACAAACACATGTGTGCAAGATTTTAAATCTCGATGCACGAACCAGTTTTGGTTACAAAGATGATTAATAGCGATAGGTCTGAGCCTGCTAATTGCTTCGCGTACGTTCTCAAGGACACCACTTGAGCCACCATGTACAGAATTACCTGTTGAAAAATAGTCACCTGGTAATCGTAACGGCTTGCCGAACGTATATTCGGCTGCACTGACGCCGTTGTCGCTACGTCCCGCAGCGCGAAGTCCTAATAACACCGTTGAGAGTTCGTCTACCCATGACCTTGAGTCTAGGCGAGCCATCATCGCTGCTTTGAAACTGCGATGCCAGCGTTCCACGATGCCGTTAGCCTGTGGATGGTAACTAGTGGTCCTTACCTTTTCGACCCCTAAGTACTTCATCAAATCGGTGAATAACTGGCTTTCGAATTGCCGCCCTTGATCCGTTGTTATTCGGCAAGGACAACCGTATCGCGTGATCCAGTTATCATATATTACCTTAGCGACAGTTTCCGCCGTAATATCCTTTATCGGTACTGCTTCCGGCCAGCGCGTACCTCTGTCGACCATGGTGACAAGATATCTATACCCTTCCTCAGTCGTGAGTAAAGGTCCGACAATATCAACATGTAAGTGTTCGAAACGCTCTGCCTGTTTAAAAGCTCCGTATTCTGATATTGTATGCCTACCGATCTTTGCTTTTTGACACCTAATACAAGACTTGGCCCACTTACCTACGTCTGTGTTCATACCCGGCCAAAAATATCTTTTCGCAACCAATCTGCGTGAAGCTCGAATTCCTGGATGGCTTAAGTTATGCAAATTATCAAATACCTGACGCCTAAATTCCTTAGGTAGGTAGAGTCGAGCGGTCGATGTTGATATTTCGCAATACAACTCGTGGTCACATGTAGGCACAAATATGCTTTTAATGCATACGCTATTGTTGTAGTCTGTATGACGTCGTTGCGAAATGTAGGTGTCCAATTTCTGCGAATCGGCCAGCCGTTCCAAATCTAATGGTGCTGGGCATGAAATCGTCGCTACACGCGATAAGGCATCGGCCACACTATTGTGTTTACCTTGTACATGCCGAATATCGGTTGTAAACTCGCTAATGAACAATAGCTGCCTTGTACGCCTCGGCGTCTCCGCGTCAGTAGCTGATTTTGATCTTGAGAACGCGTGTACTAGCGGTCGGTGGTCCGTATATATGACCAGCGGTCTGCCTTCGAATATTTTTCTAAAATATTTTAAGGCAGAATAAATGGCTAATAATTCTCGATCATACGTACTATAACGCTGTTGCGGTGTCGTCAACTCCTTAGAGAAATACCCAAGAGGCTTCCACAAACCTTTTTCCATTTGTTGTAGAACTGCCCCTATGCACGTGTCCGACGCGTCGGTCATTAGCGCCAACGTAGCGTCCGCGCTCGGGTACGATAACGTCGCAGCGTTCTCCAGTTGCGACTTACATTCTCGAAATGCTGATTCCGCATCCGGTGTCCACACAATGGGTGTTTTGTCGTTCTTCTTGGCGTTACTTAGGTATTTTGTTAAAATACATTGACTTTTTACCGCCTGTGGGATGTGTTTCCTGTAAAAGTTTACCATTCCTAAGAACCGACGAAGTTCATTGATGTTCTTTGGTTTCGGATAGTCACAGATGGCTTTGACTTTATCGTCCAAAGGCCGTATCCCATTGGAAGTGACGCGGAAACCAACGAAATCTAATTCGGCAGCTCCAAAACAACTTTTCGCCAAGTTGATCGTTATACCAAACCTGTTTAACCGCTCGAAAAGTAGCCGCAGGTGCTCTCGATGCTGTTCCTCGTTGTCACTGGCGATGATGATGTCATCAATATAGCTGAATAGAAAATCTAGCCCTTCTAAAACGGTATGATTCATGAAGCGCTGGAAGGTCTGGGCCGCATTCCGAAGTCCGAAGGTCATCCTCGTGAACTCGAATAATCCGAAGGGCGTGATAATCGCGGTTTTGTCGATATCCGCCGGATTAATTGGAATAAAATGATAGGCCCTGTTGACATCGATTGACGAAAAAATTTTCTTACCTGCCAAAATGTATGTGAAATCGCCTAAACGGGGAATGGGGTACCTGTCTGGTTTGGTTATAGCGTTCAGCTGCCTGTAGTCACCACAAGGACGTATATCTCCATTTTTCTTAGGTACCACGTGCAAAGGACTCGCCCACGAGCTCTTTGATGGTCTGCAGATGCCCATTTCCTGCATATTTTTAAACTCATCTCTAACCTTTTTGTAGCGGTCCGGTGGCAGCGGACGTGCCCGTGCGAACACCGGTGGCCCCGTGGTCTCTATGTGATGTTTCACCGAATGCTGTGGAGTCTCCTTAAACGAAATTGGTTTTGTTATATCTGGAAATTCATTTAGTAATTTACTATATGGGTGGCATTCGTCTACAGTTTTGATTGATGACACAGAACTATTTACGACACTTGCAATTATATTTTTTTTAGTATAATTATCGATAAGCCTTTTTGTTTTAAGATCGACAAGCAAACCATAATGGCTTAGAAAATCCGCTCCGATTATGGGTTGCTTGACGCCTGCAATAATAAACGTCCATTTAAAAATTTTACCTAAACCCAAATCAATATTCATACAAGTTGTACCATAAGTATTTATACGCGTGTCGTTTGCGGCGTATAGATTATACTCGCTTTTGTCGCAACTAGCTTTACGCCTAACTACACCAACAGGTATCACTGACACGTTCGCTCCTGTGTCAATAAGAAAACTTTGACCACTATTATTGTCTTGCACACATAGACGGCGATTAACATTGCCTATGCAGGGTCCCGTCGTCGACTGCACAGCTTCTAGTTTCCCTGGTTGACTTTTCCTTTCCAGCTGCAAGGACTCCTGCACTTAAAAGCCTTTGCTCCGAAACGCTGATGAAAATAACACAGCTTCCTGCCCGGCGGTCGTCCTTGCTGTGTATCGTAGTCCTTGCGGAACTGTGTCCTGACGCGGCGATCCTCATTCCAGCGTCTTCTCTCTCTACGCAGCTCCGCCACTTCAATGCTGAGCTCCTCCATCTTTGCTGTAACACTGCTCTCTTCGCTACTTCCGGTCGACACGCTTGCTACTTCTACTGGCTTCAGGCTCTCCATAACCCTATCGGCCATCGCTGCCAACTCCGTCAAAGCTGTTACACTGGAGGCTGCTAACGCCGTTCTGACTGCAACCGGTAGGTGGCCTTGCCATAGCGTTCTGAGCGCGTTATCCTGGAAGCTAGTGCCAGCCAGGTTCTGCATACATCTAAGCAACTGAGAAGGCTTCTGCTCACCAAGCTGCATCTCTCCAACGAGCCTCTGTATTTTTCTATCCTCTGACTCCTGATAGACGCTCAACAACCTTGCTTTGATTGCCTTGTACTTCTCCTTTTCCGGCGGCTTCTGAAGGATGTCCGTTACCTGAGGTAACACTTGCTTGCCCAATTTCGTGACAAGTAGCTGGAACTGTGCGGCATCACTGGCATGCTGCGGCAAAACAGCAGCTTCGTACTGCAGGAACCACAGCTCCGGTTGATCCGTCCAGAAGTCCGGTACGCGTGCGTCGACGGAGATTCCTTTGACCTCCTTATTCTCTTCCGCCATTTTTACACGCGCGGTGATAAAAAAGGTAGTTATATATCTAATATAGCCTACCTAGCCAACCGAAAGTGAGTCGCCCCCTAATAGCGTGGAACTGAGTATGTACAACACTGGAACAGTTCACTAAAACGGGTCACCAATATAAAGTCTGATTATTTAGTTGTCACGTGTTCTTTAACTGCACAAATTAGTCTGTGTTTTGAGAGGAGATGATCAAAACAAACCACGATACTCAGTTCACGAAACAATACGTTATTTATTCAGATATTACACATTTGTCTTAGATTAGACGAGAATAATGTATGACGCAATAATATAGCGCTGTGCGCGCGTGGTCGGCTAGGGGCGCGGGGAACGACTGGCGAGCCCCGAGTCGCAAAACGTCAAGTCAGCATACTGTGACGTATGCGCCCCTACAGGGCCACCAAAGTATGCTCTACCAAACAAAAAAAGAATTATCAAAATCGATTCATAACTGGCGGGGTGATCGCGTAACATACATACAAAAAAAACAGTCGAATTGAGAATCTCCTCTTTTTTTGAAGTCGGTTGATAAGGGGAAATAACAATAAACTTCAATGAGACCAAAGCCGCAAATATTAATTATGATTAAATTCATAAACATTAAGCATAGCATGGCTGTCTAAAAATATTAATTAATGTCGCTATCTAATGCTGAAAAACTAGCGTATGTGCGTTAGAATAAGTACCATGTTAATAAGATTGAGATAAACAAGCTAGCTAATATGAAAAATATGCTGATATAACGTAGGAATAATACTCATTAATCATGAATCTAGTAGCAAGGCCAGCGTAACCTACAAATGAAGTACTCAACTTGTTTAGCGTCAACACAGAGAATATAATAAAATGAAAATTGTTCTGGCAATGTTGTTATCCCAACCTCATAGATCAACAGTACATTTTAATAAACAGACTCAACTTACGACTATCAAATGTAATGATAAAACTATTTAGAGCCGCACATTCATAATGAAAATAACTACTACTATCTGCTAATAATAATACTATATAAATATAATAATATAATATATAATATAATAATAATAAACTAATAACTGCTACTACAGAGCTACATCCTACACCTTTTAATTTATGCCTCGGAACCATTCGAGTTCATGTCACAAAATTTGAACTTTAAAAATAAAGTATTTGCGATTTGAATTCAATTATTACACAATAGTTTTATATTTCATACAGGCTACATGTAACTAAATAACTCTCTATTATTTGAATGTGTATTTAGAACATTCGGATGTTGCTGGCACCGAATGTTTTTACAAACAATTTAATTCTAATGGTTCCGTGTTTAAGACTATGAATGGATTTAATTATTTACAGATATATCAATACGACGGAACCTTCGGACGGAAGAAAGCAGCCCGGAGGTGAAATCCACGACGCCTCCAACGGGGCGCACTAAAAGCCCCATGGCGCCCCCAGCAAGGCCCTTCATGAACCCGCCTGCGCCGCTATCTTGCGCCCCTTGCAAGGGACGCTGGACCACACCCTTTACGCCTTCCACTACGCCCTGGCCCCAAACGCATTTCACTGTTTATTAACTAGTTAAATTACTTTTCAAAGGGCCAGTCCGTTCTGTTTTACATATCCTAATCACAACTGATTCAAACATGACAACAGAGTCAATATCATGCATGCGTGCAAAAAGCTGCATTCTATACGCAAGGCAGGCAATTGGAAGTTTTACTTAGAGAGTATTAGTTATTGAACAAAACAGTCATAGAGAAAGGTAGAACTAAAATTTCGTTTTTAATAGAATAGGGATACAACCCGTCAATAAGAATCACGACTATAGCTTTCGTCATGGCACTGGTTTACAATAATTTTACTACCATAGCAACAGTAAATGAAAAACATCATTTAAGTAAAACTTCTAATTCCAAAATGAAAGAACCACAAGCTGCAAAGCCCAGATTAGAAAACACCCCACGCCAATCTGAATCACCTCTTGACGGCGTCGAAAGACCCGGAGGCGAAGTCCACGACCCCAGCGGTGGGACGCGCCACCAGACCCATCGCCCCCTTGCCCATACCCTTGAAGAACCCTTCGAAGCCCTCCTCCCGAGCGCCCTCTATCGGCTTGGTGAACACTCCAGTAACGCCGTCGACTACACCCTGTTTACAGTTGTTATAGAAAATTGCTTTCACATACAAGTCATATCTTAAAATACTGCTGAATAAAGGTCTATCGCAAAATTACCATAATTAGTCCGAAGACAGTTATTTAACAGATCATCAAACCCTTATTTAGGTCGGCGCCTCATTCTCAGTTGTAAATATACTTCAAACACATTACATAGTTTGATACCAGTCATCCAACTCAAATCTATTGCTAACTATGCATATATATGTAGTTCTCTATAGTCATATTCCGTAAGCCCAAATTTAAACAGGCTTTTTTTTCTTTTTCGAATAGTTCTGTCACTTGAGAAAATATACCCTATGTCTTTACATTGATGTTATTTTTGATGTATTCTAAATGGTAACTTGGTATCTACCAAGATGTACGTACCATGACCAGTCCCTTGCCACTTCGCGCCAATCCTTCCTGGAGGTTGGCAGGGGGTTTGTTGATGTTGTCGCGCCTTCTTCTTTGGTAATCCTAAACATAATTATACATTTAAAAATACGGGTCCACGAAATAAACTGAACGGGAATATGGAAAAATATTATTTTTCTATCAAATCAGATCCACCCAAACTCCAATCATTTCAGTAACTAGTTATATACTAGAATATCTATCCCGCCTAGATAAATAATAATTATTATTACTATTATTATAGTTTATTTCAGACCAAAATACAGTCCATAGTACAGAAATGTAAATGTTTAAAACTAAAAAAATAATTAGGCTGCAATACGCAGCCAATTCCTATACATATCTGAGGTAATGTGCCTGCTGTTCTGCACTCGAATAGAGTTGCCACAAAGATAAACAATTACGAAAATTTAATTATCCATATAGAACAAAGAGCCATGACCTTTGCGCGAGCGCAACACTTACCATCATTTTATCGTCACTTACCATCATTTGATTTGTAATCCAAGAGCAAACCCATTATAAGCCTTACCTTGTCTAGAGAGAGTGCCGCTAGTCCGTGTCCCATAGCGCCGGTGATCCGGGAGACGGCGCCCGCCGCCCCGCCCACCGTGTGACCAACCAGTGAGCGTACACCCAGGAACAGACCTTCTGCGAACTCGCCAGGACCTTGAATCGCGCCCTGAGAAAAGTATTTAAATTATCATCAATATTTTAAATCGCACAAATCAAGCCCAAGCGGATAAAAATACTTTTCAAGATTAAGAAACGTAAAATATTTACATACGTACATAAAAATATTTTCATAAAAAAAGCATTTTCAAGAAACAGCTTGAATTAACTAGCGCAGATACATATCCCTCCACCATGGTGCTACTCGACCTAGAGGCTCGCATTCATGAACATGAAATGAAATGAAAATCAAAAAAAAGGGTATCCTCACTACCTTTACCAGATCGGTCCATCTATTTGTGTAAAATCGGTACATTTCTATTACATGACTTTTACTTAATAGTTTATCTGTTCTCCGATGTGGCCTGCCCATCGCCACTTCAGCATACTTATTCAGTAACAACAGTACATATTTTAAATGTAAATACCTGAATAGGCTCATAGAATAGATCTTCGACTCCCTTCTTGAGTCCGATGACGAGCCCGTAGGGGTTCCCGATCACGTCCAGACCCAGCACCAGCACGTACAGCTGCTTGATAGCCTGACCCGTGTAGTGGCTCTGCACCTGGGCCATCAGCTCCTTCTGGGTCAGGAACTCGTAGTTCCGCTCGTAGTACGACAATCTGACAAACGGGTTTTAATAGTCAGCGCGAAGCAGTGAAGCGAAAATTTCAAGTGTCTACCTATTACAATCAAAAAAATATAGACTTGCGACAGACGGACTGACGCTTTGCGTACGGAATCTTACAGTTAACTTAAGTTACTTCGAGTAAGTAAACGTCGCGAGACGCTGCTAAGCGATTTTGAAAAAAGAGTAGTCGGCTGTTGACTATGATTTGACATCATTGGCTAAGAAAGAAACGAAAGCTGTCAGTAATATTTAATAAAAGAGGTACAACTTACTTGAAAACCACGTCATTCATGTCCGTCAGGGTGACACCTATACTCTGCAGCACAGTCCCGACAAACGTGGGCAGTTGAGTCGCGCCGCCGAGAGAGAACGACACGTGAACCTGACACAAACCAACACACAATATAATGGTAATAATATGTAACATTTTCAAGGTATAATTTTAATAGCTAAGACCGTCTTAGCAAACTAAACTAAATTAAAAATGCTTAAGTAGCTCGGCCCACCTGTGTATTGCCTTTGCACGTCTTAACGACTGAACCTATCTTGATGAAATTTGGTACGTGTAACTTTCAAAGTCCACGCAAAAGAAGCCGCGGGCAAGACTTGTAGAAAAATAATAACACGAAACAGGAAGGCACAGATATCTTGTTACATATATGATTTTTCTTAAACCTTGGTTAAAGGTTGAAATGATCAGTGAGAAGAATAAGAGAGTTTGTGTAAAAAAGTTAATTAAAAGGAAAATGAAACTCGCGAGGTATGTCAGGATTGTTTTGATCTACAGACCTAAGAGAACTAAGGCATCAGCATATGTATGTTAAGTTTCAGATTTGAATGGAAACCTTACTTTGAGGGGCGACAAATGCAGATTGTCGTAGAAATTCTTCTGGTCGGACGCGGCACTCATAGCTGCTACCGTTTGTAGCGTCTGACACGCCTCCCAGTCTAGTTTGAACGCTTCCAGCTGTAATCATAAATAACGTATACCATTTACCAATGATTTATCAAACTTAACAATCACTTTAATACCGTACTTTAACATGAATCGCGTCTGGGAGCTTCTTGTTGTGCTTGTTGAGATGCACAAGAATTCGGAACACAGGGGTTGCCTTGGGAACATCAGCGTATATATCTCAACTGCTGTATAAAGGGCTGACCCAAGGCACGCCACTTTTCCCAGTTTTGTCCTCATCACCCACTCGCTTCTTCCCAACAACTAGTTGCTCCAACGACCGTCTAAACAGTCAAATGTGGCCTGCCCACTGTCACTTCAGCTTGCCAGTTCGACCGTCGACGGAGTACATCATTCCTAACCATCAAATAGAATTGATAAGGATTGCCTTCTACACTGCTCGTTGTGCGCCTTTAAAGGGGTGGACCTGCCCTGCGAGCGAATAATATCTCAACTACGCTTTGGTAACTTCTTTGGCAACTTAAAAAGTCCACGGTAACATTCATGATCTGCCGCGTAAATCCACTATTGGACAAATCTCCCTCATACATCACTTTCAAGGCCAGACACTGTAACATCTTGTTTACAAAAACATAATAAAATAACTATAAAAATAAAATAACAATAAAAAAACATCTTTCAATTTAAAATACATTTGATTGCTGTAATGCAAATGCAACTGACCGCCTCCTGTTCCGAGAGCGAGTGCTGAGGGAACATTCCCATGAGCGCGTTGATGAGCCCCATGTCCACCTTCACGTGGAACTCCTGGATCAGCACCTTGTAGTACTTGTACTGGCGCACCTGCGTGTGATGCATTATACGCTCCACTATTGACACCTCGATGAAGGGTTTCATGCCTGCAACCAACCGAACCGGTATTTCACTAAAATGCACGTGGTAGCGGACAGCGGTACAGCTAAACGACAACACTTCTTGCAGTAAATATCCATATTGTGTCGTGTATTTCATAAATATTATTGTTTGATTTGATTAACTCGCGCCTTACTCCCAGTAGCTTAAGAACACACGCCACAAATGATAAAACATTTTTGACACACAACTCTGCCTACATCATCCCTTTTATTCCCTTGCATCTATAATAGAGGTATTATAGATTGATTGACATGACACATGTATTCTTATTATTTTATTTTGGCATGGTTATTATTTATTGTTGATTCTTTGACGGCAAAAAATTAACAAATATAAAAATGTTGACTACTGTGTAAAAAGTTCCGCAATGTACTTATAACGCGGAATAAAACTTATTTTCTATTTAATATTAATAATAGCATAAATAATATAATTTTATTTCACCTTTCATGTCCTCGGCGGCTAGAGACCTGGGGGGCGGTACGGGAGCGAGCACTACGGGGAATGTCGCCTGCGGTAACTGCTGGTCGATCTGCAGACGATGCAAGCGCATGTGGAGCCGGCACGAGTGCGTAGACATGCTGTACGAGATCCATAGGCCTGGCTCCAGGGTGCGGCACAGCAGACGTGGCGAAGGAGAGAGAATACGCAACTCTTCAAAGTCTACCTGTAAACACATTAATTATGCACTTGTAGTTCTCCAGTCAGTCCCTCAAATGACACTATACAACTGACAAACACTTCATCATCATCAGCGGGGAAACTTCAACTGGCAACTTCTCCGCCATAGATACGCACGCATTTATTTGTTTATCAGATTCATAAAACTTCAATTTTGTCGGGTTATACGTACGTACATTTCTTAGATAATACGACTGATGAAGATTGACACTTGTCATTTCATAACCCGGCAAAATTAAAAAGACTTTAATCTACTAAACAAATTCCGTTAGCGTACATCACAATGAACGGTTCTGAGTCGCTTGCATTGAGCGGATACTTGCTAACTTTACCAGATCGTCAGTCCAGCTAGTAGACGTTTCCAGGCACCTCGTTTATCCGATCTTCAAACGATGTGACCTTCCCTTCGCCGTTTTAGCTTACCGACTCGTCGAGCTATCTCAGTCACCTAAGATCTTGTACGGATTTCTTTATCCCGGATTTTATCACGTAGAGAGAGACTCCGATATAGTGCAGCTATATACTAGGTATTTAAGAACAGAATGGAAAACAGATACACATATGCCATTTGTTCATAAAATTTGATTCTTGAGCGGTCACTCTGACAAAATTATTAAAATTTATCGGAAGCTAAATGTCACATCCATACTAATAACGCAGCAACAATGGACGAAATGGGAATATTTTTTTCCAAATAGATAGTTTAAGGGCCGTGGCAGAGGCTACTTTTTTCCCGGTGCAGTGTCTGCATTTACGATACAAACGATTGATATAGAAAAAAAAACTTGAGAGGTGTCAAGGGACACCCGGATGGAACGAAGTTCCTTTCGATTAATTAGTGAAGGAATTGTAATAAAATTTAAAAATTTTCAATAAGGTTTGAACGGATTTTTAACATTATATTTTAAATATGGTTTTGTAGGTTTTTTCATTAGATTTTTTATGTACGTAATACGTTTTGTTTTTAGCGACATCTGTCATTGAGTAGCGGCAACTAATCAGAGCCATCTGTCGTCACATAGCTGTACTGTTGGTATCGTCTTACTACTACGTACGTTGTACTAACAGATGACGCTAACTTACTATAGCAAAAAGTGTCGGTGACAACTTTTCGTAAGAATTTTTTCCGTCTAGCCCCCTTTCACAACGCGCGATAAGGAAGTTCGTTCCAATACACGGTAAAATATAACTTTCCAAATATCTCTCTAACCCCCCCTAATAACTCGTAATGTCGCCATTACTCTGCCTGATTCTCTCACATCAAATAAGGACAGTGCGATGTTTTACCTCAGTCTTGTCATCTAACTTGACCCGAGCATTGACAGGGCCTTCTGACACGAGTTTCTCAGTGATGTAACGCTGGTACGCCTCCTCCAATTGTAATGTTCTTTGCGGATCCATCTTCTTGTAGCGGCGAGCGCCCACTTTGCACTGTTCCCAAATTATACCGGAGCTGTTCGAAAATAACGTAATATTCAATTTATTAGCATTACAACTACCCTAAATATTTCGATTTCACATAAACGAACTATAATTGATAAGTGAACAATTTTTTTCCTAAGTTTTAGCAGAACTAGGCTTGTACTGAAGAGTTCGAGTTCAAATCGTTTAACTCACCAACTTGAGAACTTCGACAAACTTTCTACCATAGTAAGAATAGGTACAAGGTCAACAAACTTTTATTTTGTTGTTGTTAAAAATTAAGGGATTTTCGGAAAATTCGTTTCGGGCAGCAGAACTATCACGTGACACATAATTTTGATCACATACTACACGCGGTTATCCGGTATTGGACAGTTTCGAAAATAAAATACAATTCAATTTTTAATAAGTTACTTAATTTTCAACCGGCTTAAAAAAGGAGGAGGTTCTCAATTCGACTATATGGTTTTTTTGTATGTATGTTACGCGATAACTCCGCTAATTATGAATCGATTTTCACGATTCTTTTTTGTTTGTTTGGTAGAACATACTTCAGAGGTGGTACCATATACATTTTATCGAAATTGATTCAGCATTTATTGAGAAAATCAACAAAAACCAAATATGATAATTCTACTTGTTCACCTTTACAAGCATTTTAGGGGATGAATGTTGTACTTCTAGGGCAGTTGAAGTCTGTTTCTAGTTCTAACAGATTTAACTAGCAGTATAAAGCAATCCTATAACTATGGATATGATATTAAAACAAATCAGCTTTTTTCAAGAGATAGTGAAGGGCATTCAAAGTACTTACTCAGCAAAACTGATATACAATATCTCTTGCCTCTCGTAATCATCTACGAGAGAGAGTCCCATGCCCTCCATGGACACGATGACCTGCATGTCCATCTGCTCAGCCTCGCCGATGGTGTAGGCACCGCTGGCGAGGATCTGGTCTTCCGTGAAGAGGATAACGCGCTGGAGGCCGTTCAGGAACGATACCCAGTATACGTCGCGGTTGTCGTCGATCCTGAAACGTTTCGGGGTGTAATAAGAAACTTACTATGGCACTTGTCGTAGCTGTAAGGGCGAAGGCATAATGTGTAGTGGAAAGAATAACTAATAATACAAGTTAGGATAGAAATTAAACTGTCGCTCCGGACGACTTCAATGTCACTTTAACGAGTAAGCGATGGTCAATGGTATATGGTCAATGTATTAATTTTAATAACCATATGGAGACCAAGCATTTCGAAGTGGTTCATTTCATTTCCTAACATTACTGTAATCGATCACCAATCCGCTTGACAAACGTATACAAATGTAATCAAAAATACAAAATTGTATTCTAAGAGACAAAGCCTTAGTGTAAGCTTACTGATACAAGTTCATCCAAAAATTCAATACTCACGGGAATTGGCCCATGCCATCTTTTCTAAGATCGTTTTCAATTTCCTTTTTCTTGTGTCCCTCGAAAATCAGCATCTGTGGACCGGCCGGATTCTCCCAAGCGTAGAGCATTTGATTCATGCTAGGTAAAATTCTACAACAGAAATAAAAAAGGTTTTATAAAACTACATTCAACAAAAAAAGTCAAGCTATTTCTCGAGAATCCCGCGAATCAATTACATTCGTCATTAAATAATTGAGGTTACGGAAGGTGAGTTATTTAAAATAGAAGAAGTTTATTTAGAGTTCCGCGGACTGGAACCGCTAAGTACCACTAAGGTAGTTAACCTGCTAGTTTATCTTTATTTTTGACACAGTTCCTTCCATAAATTGTTAATACAACTTATACCATGTGAGCAATATCATTATTTTGCAATGAATTTAAAAAAATGAAAGAGTAGTACAATATTCATGAGCAGTTCATTAAAATATCCGCACGAGCAACGTAGACTCGAGGTGGCTAAACCATCAAAAGGGATAATCAAACACATGCTCACCTGACATTAACGTTTTCCTTCTCATATATGGAGATGGGGAACTGTGAGTAGTTGACGAGGAGTGCTGGCGCGTGGCCGTCCCGGTACTGACGCATCGTGATGAACGTGCCGCCCTCTGTCATGTGCACCTCCACGTGTATACCGCCGTACTGTCGAGAGACACCTGGTTACTTACACGATATGATTTTCTTATATAACCTAGGCTTGGAAGAAGGTATTGAATTTAAATTTACTATTGTCACAATATCAACGTCTATGGCTTTGGTTAACTGGTTATACTGACGCACAAGTCTGTTTAGTGGTGAGTGGTGTCCAAGATTTGTCCTTGCAGTGGTTTCGCTGAACAAAAACTGTTTACCAGGACGTGGTAACTTGGCTGGTACGAGAAAATTGACTTTGTCCAGCAGCAAAGGACGGTCCAGCACACCACTCACCAACTTCCAGAGAAACATATTGTCCAGCAGATGTCTTCCCTCCGACAATGAAACCTCTTTAAAATATTTTAGCCTGTCATTGTAGCTAGGCAACTTTTTGCCAGTTTTACGCTGTATAAGCCATTATTGGGCGTCGACCATAAAAATATCACATATTTTGTGGAAGTCGATTCTTTTCTTTCTTTCTTTTTTTTTTCAATAATTCTTTTCAAACATACATTTCATTATAAAAGATTGTATATCACTTTCCTCACAGTCTAAATAAAAAGTAGCGCGTTAAACTCGGTCGAAAAGATCAATTTCACCCTCGAACTATAGGTTCGCGCCTTATATATCTCGGGACGCAATAGATCATTTTCATCCCTTGTGTAACAATCTACTATTTTGTTATAGTGCCCATGAGTGCATCTAAAAATAGAGAAAATTATTACGTTGCAAATTTATACTGTTGAGAATTCGGACATCTTGTGTTCTTTCAACCGCTAATCGCATAAGGTCACATACAAACCGTGGTTTCCTAAAATAAATTGATGTCGTGTCATGTTAAGCTTCGACTCACCTCATTATTTAGTTTGAGACAAGTGCTGTTCTGCTCCGTGTAAATGAACGGTGAACAAACAAGCTTCGTGTTGGCCGGACGAAGCAGAAGCAACTTGTCCTCACTCTCGATCACTGGCCACAGAGGAGCGCTAGATTTTGGTGCCACCTGGTGGAGACAAAAAAACATTCTTCTCAGCTGTGACGTCCAAAAGCAATAAAAATAAAAATTATAGGTTTGGACTCAGTAATGGTCATTCATTTCACTTAATTTTTATTAGATTATAAGACTGTAGAATGCAAACTCACTCTGAAGCCTGTTAAATGATGCAATATTTTTTTTTCTTATCTTTGTTTGCTGAATACTTTTAACGCCGTTGTTTTGGCGACAGTTTTATTTAAAATAGTGGTATACATTAAAAACTTAAGATGTACTTTTACACGACTACAAAATTTATGTGCAATATTTTTAAAATTAATATTCTGAATTTTTTACAACCGTGCAACCAGAAGATAACCAAAGGCTGGGTTCCACTCCACTCAAACTGTATTGTAATATATTTCTTTATTTTAACGTGCTGCTTGCTTAGTTAATATTGTAAAACCTTTCTCTTGCCCTTTCATAATTATAGTTCATTTAAACCTTGGCGAGAATGTTTATTATTTTTTTTTATTATTATTATTATTTATTTATTTCGTCAGAATACAAAGTTCCATATTTTGGTTAGTATAAACTTAAAAAACTATGTTAGTACAAATCAAATCACAATCTCATAAACATGTCTAAAATTACTTTATTATAGAGGCTGCAGAGGATAAGTGCAACTCTGTCCAGTGCCTCTTAAAGGGACAATCTAGTCTGACTGCTATGGCTTTCAGGAGGCCGTTGGTGCTGCCTGCGACGCGATGCATCAGTGAAGCGGCTCTGTCTCTTATGATGGCCTGAAAGCCAGGCACGCGCGCTTCCGCAAACATCTTAGACGCGCTACAAAATCTCGGCAGTCCCAACAGCATCCTAAACCCATTGTTATAGTGGACTCGCAAAGCGCTGTAGGTCTTCTGCGTATAGTTCACCCATAAACCGCACGTGTACATTGACTGACAATATGCTTTGAAAAGCATTGTTTTGACTTGTCTCGTACAATGTGCGAATCTACGGGCCAACATGTTACATCTGACCGTCAGCGCTCTACGCTCCCTCTCAATGTCTAGATTGTCACAGAGAGACTCGGTGACCCAGTGGCCCAGGTACTTAAATTGCGTCACTCTGATGAGCGGAGTACCGCAGAGTGAAACAGACGGAACGTCTCGATAATCTTTATGACCCGCCTTAAACATCATCATCACACTCTTTCCCGCATTGTACCTGAGGCCATGAGCCACCGCGTATTGCTCACATATGGACACCAACCGTCTGAGAGCTCTGATCGTTGGACTCAGCAATACCATATCGTCTGCATAGCTAACATTATTGACTATTCTACCATCAATAGAACAGCCCACATTGGCATTGCTGAGTTCAACAAGCAACCTATTTATATATAGGTTGAAAAGTTTGGGTGAGGTTATCCCCCCTTGCCTCACCCCGCACTCCAACCTATACTCATCCGATAGTGCATCAGACCATTTTACAACATTTGACTGCATGCTATACCAGTATTTGAGCAGTTGACCAAGTTCCGCTGGAAACTCAGTATCCTCTGAGAGCCTGTCCCACAACTTGTCATATGAGACTAGGTCAAACGCCTTGGACAAGTCGAGAAAACACGCGAAGACCGGTGTTTTCCTGTCTGTATAATACCGGACAGTATGCTTAAGACAAAGAATGGCAGACTCCGTCGACAGTCCAGGTCGAAAACCGAATTGTGCGTCATGCAGATCTAGGCTTACATTCAGACGTCTGTCAAGCAAACCATCCAGTACTTTTGCCATTACAGTGGCTAATGAAATAGGCCTATAGTTGTTCTTGTCTGAGGCGTCTCCCGTTCTATTTTTAATAATGGGAACAACAACTGTTTTCATGAGGTCATCCGGAAGATACGAGTGACCCACGCATAAAGAGAAGAACATGGCAAGTACTCCCGGCAGGTGCACACCCGCATGCTGCAAGTGCTCAGTACTGAGAAAGTCGTGCCCAGGTGACTTGCCACTGGTCATCCCTCTCACTACCTCTCTGACCTCCTTGGCTGTAAATATGACATGCAAGTCCCCATTCCTTGCCATGGTCTCCCCAGTCTGCGTCGAGGCCCCCAGCGGAGACTCTACTTTAAAGTGATCTTTAAACAGGTTTGCTATCTTGTCCGGCTCACTAACGCCATCTACACTCACTGGGAGACTCGCCCTGGGATCCAGTTTTTTCGTTTGCTTCCAAAACTTTCCAAAGTCTTTACTTCCGTGGTGTGTCGCTAGCATGTCCATTTTAATCTGTTGTTCATTGTCTTGGCACCACTTAAGTTTAGACCTGAAAATCTTTCTCGTTTTACACATCTGGTCGTAAGCAGTTCCCTGTTTTGGTTTCCCATGCAGCACCCAGTTCTGGAAACCAAGACGTGCCTCCTCGTGAGCTTTTTTTACATGTGTGTTCCAACCCGTCACACATTTTTTCAGCTTCCTCTTTACTTTTCCAGAGTAACTATCCACTGCAGCCTCTTTCAAAATATCGACTATATTAATATATAAATTATCCAATATTTTTCGATGTTCTACTTTCGTACACAATTTGTCACTACAACATGTAAGTTCAGACGGAAAGTCTACGTCTCTTAATCTACTATAACAGATGTCATGATACATTTCTTTTTGTCTATTGTTTCTCTCTCCCCATTTAATTTTATTACAAATATTATTTACAGATATGTCAGCTTTTGGATGAATTACATTAAGGTCACAATATATTTCAAGTGGAAAATGATCAGACCAAGTGATAGCATAGTTTACCCTAACATCAATTATAGACTTCGCTGATGCCTCGGTAACTACACAGTGGTCCAGCCATCTTTTTGACCCATGAACGTCACTTATATATGTGTACATGTCTGAATTTCCCCCCAAGAATTTAATGTCACAGCAGGTCCAGGACTCGCCCTCACAGAACTCCAAGAGTTCGTTTCCAAACAGAGTACCCGGGTGAGCATTGAAGTCACCTAAGATAAACACAGACTCTACACTATAGTGTTCTATAATCGCACTAATCTCGCTCATACATGCTGTAAAATCAAACAAGTTTTCGATAGAGTCTGTTGGCATATATACAGAAAATACTAAGAACGTACGATCCGGCACCTGCACTTTTATTGCAGTTAGACGCACGTTATTACACTGAACAACTGAGACCGCGCTGAACACGCTCTTACGCCACAGTAAAGCGACGCCGCCGTACGGCCGGCCACGGAGCAGCCCCGCTGACGTGTCCACCGCCGACGTGCCGGTTGCGCCAAACTCAGGCGCAATGCTGCTCAACAACGGGAGGTCATGCGGCAGCAACCACGTCTCCTGGAGTGCAACGATGTCCGCTGTTCTGCAGAGAGATCTGACACAGTCGATTGAGCGTGTTACAGACCTACAATTGAAGCTTACCATCTTTGTGTTTGACTTTGTTATAGCTGTATTATTCATTTCAAAGATAGTATTTGCTAAGTTCTGTTTATGTTTCTATCCCCTTTAATATATTTGGGATTACTCTTATGCTCGACAAAACGACGGAAGGTCACTCCCTCCGGCCACAGGTGATCTTGCAGGAACATAGGTAGCTTTTGTTGTGGCACGAACAATTTAAAGGCGTTATGGTCTCTTTGCACCTTACAGTTAATTTTGAATAGAGTTACTGTCATTTGAGTTTTCTTTTCAATATACTCTACAATATCTTTTTCAGCGGTCTCCTTATTTACATTATTAATTAGGATTGGAACTTTCACCTCCGCTGCTCTGAACTTAGTATTTCCATCCACAGCTTTTCCTTTTACACCCACAAACTGATTTCTTTGTTTTCGTCTTTGCACATCAACCCATTCTTGTTCAGGTCTCATTTGTTTCCAGTTACCATCTGCAACCGTTGCAGCCATCGTTTTTTTATTGGTATCCTCTAATGGAGTTGATGAAGAGCCGTTTTGTGATTGTCCCATACCCGAAAGGCTATCTGTTTTTGTCTGCTGTTGCAATCCATTTCTAGTGGTTGGCGCTACATCTTTAGAAGTAGTGTGTGACCCTTCAGACTGCTCAGGGGTTGATATCGTTGAAACTTTGTCCGTAATATTATTACAGTTGGATTGTTGACGGTGTTTAGGTTTTTTAGCAGAGGGTGGTGTTCGTAGCGCTGACTTAGATGTAATAGTTCTTGTCAGTTTTAGAGCTTGTGCGAGCACAGCTGTGGCTGATGAGTCAACGCTACGTTCTGTTGGAGGTGGAGACAAGGATACAGACAGTGTCTTGCATTGTTCATTAACATCTTCCTTATCACTGGTAGAGGCCTTCTGTATAGACTCTACTAGTTCATTATCCACCAACTCAGTATGTGATATGTGAGGTAGACCAGTTGGTCCACTGTTGTTAAACAGATAACTATCCATAAAATTACAGCCTCCTCCTCTTCTTTGGTTGACACTAAAGTAATTTACAGGCGATACAGGTTTTACATTTGTGATTTCAGACTTGAGCTCATTTAACTGCTTTAATGTAACGTAGGATTCTTTAATTGCACTGGTATCTTTTTGAAGGATGTTTATGTCCCTAAGGATTCTTGTTGCGTCTATGTGATCCCACGTAACAGGTGGTAGCTTATGTAAGTCTCGAGCTACAAATGTCGGAACTGCCTCAGGATCAGTTACTTTAAATAATGTTATTACGTCGTGCAAGTTGCGCACGTTTTTTCCGGCTCCTTTCCTATTGACTTTGTTAGTTATCGACACAGGAATAGATTCATAAAATAATATCTTGGCAGACTCAATCTCTGGTGCCGAGAAGGATGAAGAACATAATCGTACCAAGTCCTCCTCATTCATAACATCAGCTTTGTTTTGAATAAAAGCAAGCAATTCGCTAATTACAATATTACAGTTAGCACATTTAATCACATTAGTGGCCATCTCTTTATATTACAGTACAAGCCCCAAAACGCTCAAGCGCTCAATCTCTGGGGCAGGACTAAAACAACTCTAAGCGTGGCCATTCAATATTAAATTCCATTTCCAACGTAGAACGAAACGTTACTGTGTATTCAAATTAGATCGTAGTTCATTTGTACCTTCTAGGTATGTATCCAAACTAATACAAAAATGGCTGCATTCATTTTTCGTGTTATGATGTTGGCACTACTCCTTATCGGTCAGACTCGAAAGCCAATCAGCTATTTTGTAATGCAAGGTACTGGTGCTCTTGCGGTTGTGATCATTTAATAATTTAAATACCAACGAAATTGGAAAGTGCTCACCGAGTAGTGTTTGCGGGATAACTCATCTATTCACCTACAATGGGTTCGTGTACTCAGGAGTTAATTGCGCGGATGTCCTGCGCTTACTTTAAGGAGGTTATGTGGCACTAATAATGTCTTTTACAATAATTTTCCCAATAAAAATACGGAGCACGTAAGTAAGCGTTTGTTTTTGTTCACACCGGAAACGGAAACCCTTATGTCGGCAGGTTCGTTTATTATTATATAACTTAATTTAAGTCTAAAATATTCTGTTCTGTGTTATTTCTCCAAAACTGAAAATAAAATAACTTATCTGACATTCCACCATTTCGCACGAAGGGTTTTGCTTCTTCATATATTATACATACAGCAAAGGAATGGAACCGTGGATGTCTTTAATTCCAGCGAATAAGCTATTTTTGTGTAGTGTAGCATCCTAAGTCACATCATCACTTAAACGTATCAGATTATTTTTTAAATATATTTTCTTACATTTATTTTATTATATAACAGTTTTGTTTCTGTGAGATTATCAAAATAATTGAGCCAAAGATGTAGAACAAAGAACAAACCTCTTGCCACGGATCTCCAGGCCTGTGTAGTTCTTGGTACTCTATAGGAAAGGGTGCCTCGTTGATTATCGTGTAGAACGGACTGAATACCACCATCTTGGTCAGACTGTTGAATGTCAACTGGTTCGTTACCGCCACCTGACATAAATAACAATAATATTAGAACAACAACTTGTTAGTCAAAACAAGAAGCAATAGAATTTGGAGTTGATGTTCTTGTTGCGAAGAGTCCAACAAATCAAACGAATTTCGATTATCGTAAGCAATAATAAGGCCTCGCGCAAATAGCGTGCCGTGTTTTACGATATTGTTTTTGAAGTAATATCAAACTAAATACTAACAAAATTCTTGCAACTTTAATATCAAAAGTTATATATATCGCAGTTGGATTGCTTGATTAGTTGTTTTACATGACCGCTAGCTGTTTGATTCAACAGCTCCGTAATGTAAAAGAGCTCAACGTCGTTAAGCGATTTTTCAAAACGACTAATAATTTTAGTTCTAAATTATGTCGTTCGTGGCTCTGCATGGCATTAAAAAAATGGCGTCCAAAGCAGAATGTAGCTGGTCGAAATTAACGAATAATCCCAATAATATGGGGAAAATGACCCAAATTGATGAAAACAGATATTTTAAGGATAGACATGGATAGATAGAAGAAGCAAACGGTTATTATGATTGCCGATAAAAATCAATCCTGCAGAACGTCTTAACATGGGTAGCTGTTACGTTAAATGCAACGGAATGACATTCTAGCTAGACAGAGCACAGCTGTTTTTACAAAACGGAGCTGTTTAGTAAAACAACATATTAAGCAATCCAACTGCGACATATAGACAACGTACCTCGTAATTCCTGCCTTCATATCTGCACTGCACGACGCCCGAGCTTCCCGCTATATCCAGCGAGAACTTGTCCGACCACTCGCCAAACTCTATTCTAATAGCAGCCTTCTTTTTACCGAAGAAATTCTTCGCACGGAACGAGAATAGAATCGGGACCTTGTAGTCTTTAGGGTGGAATATCACGTTGCCAGTCTCATCGACGTTCTGAGGGAAAATCAATTATATTTAGGAATATTTTAACATCATTTTGCAATGAATGGATTGTTACTGTTGAAAAATTAAAGCTTGAGATCAGTTATTCGGCGTGCATCCTTCTATTTTTCACAAGTTGGAAGAGCCATTCCTTCAACTTTAAGTTTTATCCATACTCCATACATACATAATATTATAAATGCGAAACTTTTTTTCCTTCCTTCAAGTCGTATCGGAGATTTTTTGTATAGGGATAGTTGAACGGTCGGAAAAGGATACAGGCTACTTTTTATCTCAATCGGACAAGCAGTTCCCGCAAGACAATTTTTGATGCTCATGGAGACGAAGTCGCGGGCAAAAAGCTAGTATTGTATATATTTTAATTCAGGAATAAAAACAGAGGTCCAGTTTATGAATCAGCTAAATAAGACTGCCGACCGACCTATTAGAAGTGCTCACAATTGTTTTTTTTTGTTAAATAAATTTTAGCACTTCACAAGTAATTATGAATAATCAAATTATCCAATAATTAACCATATCACATTATAATCATTGCTGGTTTTCAATTCATCGAGAAAGAAAATTTTTGTTTCTCCTATTCTGGTCAAAAATATTTATCCAAATGTATCTTTGTTAATATGTTTATATAAGCTGTATATTTACAATGCTTAAAAAGGAAATTTGCGGTACATGCAACATGCAAAATAATTGTCGTGCTTGTGACACAACAAAGAAAGCTTTAACGTAGGGTCATTATAATCCACAAAAAATAACATAACCATCTACCACATTAAAATAACGAAAAAAATAATAGTTACCAAAAGCTGCTATATGAGTTCCACTGGCCAGTTCCATAAGTTATATTTCATTAAGAAACCAGATATTTGCCATTGATAAACATTAGAAACAAAAAATATATTTAAAAAATGTTTGTTTAGGTCGACCGAAATCACAGTAAACAATAAATATATGTTACACGATTTTGATAAATTAATTTTATTCGGGATTCTTTATGCGAAACACGTTGATATAATAAAATCTTATTTCTTCTAACTCACTATTTTGAGTTCAATCATCGAATGTATTTGAAAACGCAGTTATAGTTGATAAGTAGCAGTAGCAACAAGTAAGAATACTTGCTAAATAGAAATGTATGTAGTACAATTTATTTTTCAGACTTTATGCTATGATGTGGCGATTGCGTATTAGTTTTCTATAATATACGCCAGTATTTCAGTCGACCAACAGTGCAAACTGTGACCTAGTGACCCATTACACCGAACCCAACATTACTTAAAACCACTAACTATTTACAGTGACATAACCTGTATGAGACCGGAACTCACCGGCAAACATGATGTATGGCCTCTAAAAAACTTACTGCAACTTGAACCTTTAATCTGTAAATATTATATACGCACTACAATAAACAATTACGAATTACTTAGTCCTAATATTACTTTATACTTAATTATACTCTATTCTATTTGATCGGATTATAATATGACCCCACTCAACATGCTAAAAGACAAACAACACCAATACATACGTCCTTACTACTGAAGTACTTTGAGATTAATCTGCTAATTAAAGATGAAAAAGCGTATTAACTGATCAAATTAAGGAGCGTAAACCGAGGCAAAATAATGAGATAGTGTGTATAGACACCAAATATTTTATCTCAAAGGTACCTTATTGGGTGTTCCGGAATCTTTGTCACCTTTCTTTGATTTCTGTAATCACGTATAATGCTTTTCAGCAGGCTATCCAGACAACTCAAAGTACGAAACTCCCAGAACATGTTGTGACCAATTAGTAGAGACTGCAGTTCTACTTGTAAACACCTCAACAATGTTTTAGTAAGTTCCCACTTTCTTACTGGTATATTAGGAAATCTAGCGCAACGTAGACGTACAAAAACGGTTTTTAATTTTTATTTACATATTTGTTTACTGCCTTATATTTTTTTATTGACCACGAAAACATTTGAAACGTAAGAAAATGGGTAACCAAACTTTATTTTTGTCTATAAATTGTTTTAGTACAGGAAATGACACACAATGTTAGTTCTCTAGCAAGGAAAATGAGAAACATACTACTGTTTTTCTAGACAAATACATTATTAATGTCCCTGTAAGTTGCAGGTCATAATGAATTCATTCAAAACTGCCAAATTTGTATGTTGTTAATGGTTTTGATCAAGCACTGGGATCAATCAAATCACTCTGTGAACTAATCTTGAGTATTAGGCAGTTTCAATTATTTTTAAGTCTACCAATTTTACGTTACATCAATCATATATCAATTAAAATAGTAAAAATTAAAGAAATAACAAGTTAAAAGGTGAATTCCAAATTTTAAAACCCCGACAGTGAAAAAGAAACAGTCGAATCAGGGCTAAAGCTTGAAAAACGGTGAAAAAACTGCTAAGAACCATCCTTGTTACCGTATTGAACTCAATCCATCGCCTTGAGAGCTTCGATGTCATTGACAGATTACACACACAGAGACACACAAAGGCTAAGAACTAATAAAATAACACACCTCTTTTTCCGGCGTACATACAAATAACTTCAGGACAAATTATAATGTTCAAGACATACTAAAGCGACAACTGCGATCGTACAACAATCCAATGTTGCAGTTAGAATCATGTTGCTATAAAATGATTTTTCATTGTTATAAATTAAATAATAGCGAGACATAGCTCGGGCAGCAGCCTGTCACATGTGGTCATCAATCCATCTGCCAAGCATGGTGATTATAGCAAACCCCCTCATGGAAGGTTTGACATAACGATCAAATTATTTTAAAATCGATTAAAAATAGATGGACTTTTGCGGCTGTTGATGATATAGTATGCGTCGACAAATTACCATTTTTCTAAGATTCAGTGCAGTTTGCACGTGACCTTTTATCTCCTAATGTTAAGGCCGTTCGATATAAATCGAGAATTGTTCACCCAGAAGAATACATTCATTGGCGGCAAAAGTCCAGGCGGAAGACTTGACAGAAGTGACTTACCACCCACCAAACCAATAGTACTGAGGTACAGCAGGGGTATATCTGCTGGGAATCTGGTGTTACCACTAAACTACGTCTGATAACTTTAAGCGCTTGCAACTCACCCTGTATGAGAGAGTGAATCCAGTTTTGTTGAGCATCCAGAATGGGCAGTAGAGGGAGAGCACCTGCGACCCCTCGTTGTCCACACTGTGCATGCCGAGGTCGAGGTTCATGACGGACGGACTGTCGTGGGACTCGAACGACCACACTGACAGCTCCGTCTCTTCGTCGGGCAGGTTCTTTGTGCAAACCCAGCACTTGTCCAGGTAGTCTTCGATCTGTGAATATGTCAGTACAATTTAACTAAGCAAGTATTATGTATACCACGTAATAAGAGACGGGGCACCATACAGCGAAAATAAAGCTTCTAAATCTCAAACGAGGCAAAATCAACATCCATTCTCTACCATACAAAATATACGGACAGTGGCGCCAACAATGCGCTAGTAGCGCCTCTGATGGTTAGCCAGTTTCATGGAATTTGTCGTGAGCTAATTTGGAACTAAGTTGCGTCAGACTGGTTATGTCAGTTCTATTATGTGTATCTTTCAAATGTCTGAAAAATAAAGCTACTATAATGAGGTAGCATATTTGTGACCAGTTTATTTACAGTTTGGTTATTAATACAAATATTAAAATATATAAATACAACATTTAAATAGAACATAAGTAGAAAAATTATCATGGCTAGTAGGCCTCACTCATGGTACCACACGATAGCTGCCATAATGAATTTTATGTTTCGACATAAACAGAACAACTCGCCTGAGAGCACAACGCTTCTGATGATACCTTGTCAAAATACTATGAGTTAATAAGGAGATTTGAGGGGTATAGACGAAAATACACAAATACTCAAGTCATATCAAAAAAACACTCACGGTTACAACAATAGACGCCTTATTTGGCGCCAGATGTAACAGATTGAACATTTCACCCGGCGCGAAGGTCTGTGTTCGCTTCAGACCCAGCTGGGACACTAGGATCGGCACGGGAAGACAGTTCTGCATCTTGACAGCCGGCTTCAACACTATGTGGTAGCACGAGGACGCGAAAGTGTGTCTGTTTGTGTTCTCAAAGAACACTTGCTCCATTGATCCCACGGCCTAAAATATAACCGCATTAAACTCGTCATCAATCATCAGCTGCACAAAACATAGTCCCTCATATATCACCACATCCAACTAACTTTCAATGTGGAATGCTGGACATGGGCTCGGATTGGACCTCAAATTTGTCCTCAGAAAAATGATATTGATAGACAGGCTCTTGCTATCTCCAGAAATCTCCTTTAGTCGCCTTTTACGATACCTACACGATACAATGGGAAGATAGTTTCATGATCAGCTCCCAAAATCAACGCGCGTTGATTTTTTCTATATCAATTATTTATAACAATGTAGCCTACATAAGTTAATAAGTAATTTAAATTTAACTTAAACTTCTATAGATAATTATTTCTAAGTCATCAGTCCATTGACGATTCTTAGTCTTTAATAAAGGGGAGTTTTGTTCAATGTGTTCTTTCACTAAAGCACTATATCTCTATTTGTAATTCACTTAATTACACTAGCTCAAAAGGTTTTGTACTTTTGCGCGCGTGGATAGCTCAATAGAATTAACGGTTTGGTAGTAGAGAAAAAGTCAAACCAGTTTGTCTTATAATGTATTATTAATATATGTATATCAACGCTTGAGTACTGATGGGTCTAGCGGTGTTGCTCTTCGTATAAACTCCTTAATTTTAGCATATATGGAAGACTGAAAGTTATTAAACGTAGTGTTTAATTACGTTATAGCATAAACACGTACCCTTAAATAGAATTTCTCGCCGCTAGTCTTGCTTTTACTGTCACACTGCAACAGTTTAGATATCTTCACTTCATGTTGCAGCTCGCGCCAAATGAACGGCGACACGGACACTGTGAAACCTGCAAGCGCGGACTCATTAGCGGAGGCATAAAATCCGCTGATCACCCGAACATCATCAGCCGGGAACATCATCATCATCAGGCCTGCGCATACGCCACAATGACCGGTCCCGAGCTTATACATGAGTGGACTTGAAAGAGCGGAAGAAATTGCGCGTCTGTATTGTTTTTTTTTACCGTAAAGGTTAACTACCAAACGTAATCGTACCCTCATAGATGAACGAGTTTTCCATGAGAGATTATATCAAAATCACTAAGCTTATCAGGCGAATTGTTGATATCAGTAATATTTATGTGCCAGGCAATTGCAGCTTCTCGTCCGCTTGAATTTTCGCTATGGTCTAAGCTGTGATTTCTATGCACACAACATAACATGCCCAAAGACTCATCTCGTTTTTGTAAAATGCAACACTTACCATCTACTGAGAAGAATAGCTCAGCGGTGGGCGTGTGCACAGCCTGCAGCGGCAAACGCAGCACGTCACCCGACTTCACCTCACCTAACAACCGGAGCTCGTTGCCCCGTTGTGTCATGTAGTACACTGACACGACTGTCGATAGAGTATTTGTCACCTGTAATAGATACACTGTGTTTAACATTTCTTACTTCGAATCCAGAACCATAAAGAAAACTGTTGAGGCAATCATCAGCTCTTTAATTCAAGCTTATTGTCTTAACCATGTCTTCGAAAGCAGATTACAGAATACAAGTAAATGGGTCAAGCCACACAATAGACAAATAGGACGTCATTTTTGGAAATAAAAGAAAAATTATTTCAAACTATCAATGAACCGGCGCCACTTTATATCCAGTTGCGCATATACCTTGTTGGGCCTAGTACGAGGGGCATACCGAAATGATCGGGAATATAAAACAATACATACAGGAAATAACTAAATTTATTTTTATTGCTTTTCGAAGTATTCTCCGTTGCAGTTAATGCACTTTTGCATTCGTTCGAACCAATTATTATAGCAGCAATTCCAGTCCGAAGTTGACATGGTCAAAATCGTCGATTTGTATGCTTCCACTGCTTCTTCTGGACCTTGAAACCGCTGACCACGCAATAAATCTTTGATTCTAGGGAATGTAAAGTAATCATTGGGACTCAGATCAGGGCTGTATGGAGGATGATACATTAATTCAACGTTTTCCTGCTTCAAAAACTCGCTTGTTTTCTGAGCGGTGTGAGAGCTCGCATTATCGTGATGGAGGATTATGCGTCGTTTCGGGTTACCTCTACGGAGTTCGGATATCATCTGTGGCAAACAAACCGTTGTATACCAATCAGCGGTAACCGTTCTCCGTTCCTCTAAGGGAACTGTGACTACATGTCCTGTTTTCGCGACAAACGAAGCGACCATTTTCTTCGATACGCTGCGAGAGCGGACAACTTTTGTTGGCTTGATCTCACCTGCGAAGACCCAGACAGCCGACTGATGCTTTCTTTCTGGCTCATATGAATAGATCCATGATTCATCACCAGAGACAATGTTATAAACTGCTTTTGACTTTCCTCCGTTGAAGCGTTGCAGAGTAGACCGGCACCAATTGACACGAGCCGCCTTTTGCTCTTCGGACAAATTATGGGGCACCCAGCGGGAAACTAGCTTTCTCACTCCCAGTTCACCATGTAAAACAGTTTGTATCGCAGTCATACCTATCCCTAAAGTAGCCCGAATCTGCTCATATGTAATATGTCGGTCATCCTGTATCATTCGGCGCACAACAGCGACATTTTCTGGTGTAACCGCTGTTTTTGGCCGGCCTGTGGAAGGTACGGTGCCAAGAGAAGCACGTCCACGCCGGAATTCAGAATACCAGCGATATATTGTCGTCTGGCTAGGCGCTTCACTCTTGAATATAGATATAAGCTCAGCGAGACATTGTCCCTGAGATAATCCTCGTCGAAAGTTCTAAAAAATTATGGCACGGAAACTTTCTCTTGTAAGCTCCATTTTTTTATCGACCTATCAATTTCAAACTGATATTGTTCTTTAAAAAAAAATTTTTTTTTAATTCTGTCAATTGTATTCGATTTTCAACTAACCAGTGTTTATTCATCAAAAAGAGTTTTTAATCTAATTAAATCGAAAGTACTCGATTACCGATCTTTTCGGTATGCCCCTCGTATTTCTTGACCTGTTTCTTCGAGCATTACAGTGCTGCTGTGTTGCGCTGTTCACACTAAAATCATAAATCCGAAAGTTTACTCGTTTGTTATGTCTTGCAGCAACAACCGATCGTAATGAAATTCGGCATGCACGTAGTCAGCAGCATGGAGAGCGTCGTGTCGCCAGTCAGTCTGCCAGTAGTGTGTATTGTCACTAGCCTGCACAACACTGCGTAGATAGACGTGTAGCGCCGCGTCCTGCATGACGACGTCGGAGATGACGCCGCGCGGCTCCAGAGCAGCTGCGTGAGGCACGTTCTTCTCCACGGCTTTACTGGTTCGGTCACGGCCGAGCATGAAGTACCGCTTGTCGGCGCGCTGCACCGGGATCGAGAGCACCTCGTTCATCTCGACAATCTGCAATGAAAGAAGTAACGTACGACTCAAGTATCATTGGACACTAATTTGAGGTAGTTAAAATACGAATAAGGCGAAGTTCTTAATAGATATGTCCCAAATCCGCACAGGCTGCGCGCTATTTAAAAAAGCAAGGAATTATCATGCTGTATTTTGTATGTGCGAAATCATTCCTTTTTGTAGTAAGTGAAAACGTCGAATGTCATTGAATTGACGCCATCTTTGTTTTTTAAATTAATTCTTGTATTGTGCGTTTTAAATATATTTGTACAAATAAACCAGTCAAAAATATTCAAAAATGGTAATTAAATCACTTTTATTTATAATGAACCTTTAAAATTAAAAGTGTACAAGTCCAGGCCGGGGATACATACATTCGAGGAACGTGTCATTTAAGTGAATTAAATTCAATCAACTAATTCTGGATTGCTCATTTACAGTTTCCTTTTGTACCTTGCATGACTGAACATGGAAAATGCTTACATGGAAGTTGCTTCTATTGAATCTTTTAGCTTACCTTGACATTGAGCTTGAGTTGCGGCGGTGGCTTGTTGAGCTCCATCATCAGTCGACCATGCTTCGGCTGAAGCGGCACACTCGCGCCCGGCTCTAGCACAACCTCTCTGTCAAAGTACATAGCTGTTATATTTATTCTGTTTACAACTCTTCCTTTTGAATCCATCAATTGTTATGTTATCTACCACAAGGCTGGGTGGAACAAATTGCCTAAGCGACAGGTCTGTCTACATGTACGAACAAACAGGCGATGTTTTTTTGTCATGTGCGAACTAGACATGCGCATAACAGTACTCCTTGAAGTAATGTGATATGTCATTGCATTTCGTACCGCGGAATATTACATCGTACCATTACACATCACTCTAAACATCACAAAATACGCACGGTGCGCTGCCATGCGACGGCTCTTTTGAATATTTGTAATGCCATGATCTCTAAAGATCACGCGCTCGGAATTAAAATACATAGAATGTAAGCCTTATCATCCTGCGCGCGGAATGCCATGAGTGATGCGTGATGTTTAATTTGGTCGAGTAATGTGTGCTGCAACAATACTTGGTCGGGTATTATCAAGCGTCATGCATCACTCGAATCTCTTACACATGTCTAGTGCAAACCCATCGTACAATACGGTCGAGACAATAAGGCTTACTTCAAAAGAAAAGATGTAGTCAGCTCTTCAAGCGTTCAACACCAATACCATACTCACTTGTATTCATTTGTTTTGTACTCCTCCGTTAGGAATATCGACAAGTCTGGATTGTTAGCGAGAACCAGCAGAGTTGTCAGACCCGTACAGTTGTGGAACACGTAGGGTGCGCCTTGGAACTTCCGCTCTTTTACCTGTACAACACAACACTTTTTCGCTAAGCACGGCTTTCTTTATCTCATCGCGCTTATATAAACAGCGGCAATTTTATCGGAACAGGGGTCCATTTCTGTATTATCGAGGCTACTTTGAGCAGTTACATCTCTTCATCATTAAGACTACAAACAGGTTGCGTTCAGATAAGTTCTTTTGATCTCTTTTGTACTCGGCAGGCCAATATTAGATCACTCGCGAATTGTGCTCCATACAGACAAGGGTTCCGCTAAAATTTTCACTGCTTATTATAAATGCGAAAAAACTCTTCCCGGTCTTGATGACATTTGGCATGCACTGAATAGCATCGAGGGAGAAATCATCGGCGGCAGTCTACTGCTGGTCATATGCCTCTCCCAGATTGCGCCACTCAATTCGGTCCTCTGCTCTCCGCATACATACACGTCCTACTCTCTACTACCCTACGTAAGTCGTCTTTCCACCTCGCCGGGGGATGTCCTACACTACGTTTGCCTAGGCGTGGTCTCCACTCGATCTGCTCCAGCGATAATGTCATTTCAGCTTGCTAATACGACGACGAAGCCGCGGGGATAGTTTCCAAACATCAATGGTTATATAAATTCTAGATATTATATTTACGTTTGTTGGTAATAGGCAGGAAATATTACTGGTAGCAAGTGTACTCACATCTACTTTGGTCTTGGACGGGTTGTTTAGATCGCTTGACACCGCAGCCGAGAACGAATTGCTGAGATTTGTTAACACCTGCAAATAATTTGGAAAACATTTAACAGAAACAAAACGCGCAGCTTATATCTAAAAATTATTTATGTCTTCATAAATTTACACTACTAGTCGAGGGACGTGTAATATGTAGATTTACAGTAAACAACAAGAAAAACAATGAGTTTGTATTCGGTATAAAATTTTAGTTGGTGGTAGGGAATTTTTCCATACCACCTGGCCTAGCACCAATAGCACTGTCGTGTTCCTGTAAATAAACATCAAAAGTCGCTTGAAATGATTCGTGTAAATATACACACGGCGCTGAATCGCCAGGTCTTTTGCTTGAACTTGGCTTTGACACGCTGCCGCGTGTCTGGATAACATAGCCAGCGCCTCATTGACATGAGCCTTTTGTTATTCTACTGGGATGTAATGTATGTACCTCAATTCCAGTCCTAGTGAGAGTGACGTCCAGAGGTTCTGAGCTGGACATAGTGATTGTTTGGTTAGCCTGCATTTGTGCGATGGCTCGGGCGTTAGTCGCTTCGTCTGTAGCGTCTATGTAGGTCCGATGATGAGCTACGTCTGTAGGAGATTTCATCATCATCTGTAAAAACAATAAATTCCATTAAAAAGCGGGACAAGTGCGCCGAGGTTCCCGTACAGAATATGAATAATTAACATATTGAAAATCATATTTTATGAGAATAAGCGCCTGGATAAAAATCACGAGCAATTTTTAAATTTACACATCAAAATTAATATTGCATCAGGCGTTTTCGTAATCGTAAAAATTTAATAAGATGCGATACGGCAAGACCTTGCTTCTTGCCAAATGTTATGATTCTAGGTTAAGTATAGGTTTTGTTTCCTTCTTCGTAGAAATATGCGGCATATTTGGCTGTCTTTTTATTGCGTTCACTTAGAAGCTTGATTTTTAACAGGTCTTAGGGACTTGCGTATTTGATATTAAATTTAACTTGATACCTCCACGCGTTCCTGAGAAAAGGGGTCTTGACAGACAGGCATCAAAATGATCCTATAAGGGTTCCTTTTTTCCTTTTAAGGGTACGAAACCTTACAAATAAGACCTCAAATACTTTTTACTATCATAACTGGTTTTAAATATTGTATAAAATGGCATGCAGGTTCGACCAAATTGCACTGCATTAACGGTGACAAATTCAAATCATAGTAAATCCAGGATCTATCCAGGGGGATTGCATACTTCTGGGAGATCGACTGGCGCCAATAGCCTGCTCCACTCCCACTCACGCGCAATAGGAAAAACTTGTCTGACACGGCAGACAACAACAAAAATAGGACTGTCTTGTTAGATATAAATCTGTGTGTTGTTTAATTACCTCCATCTTGAGTTCCCACGGGACGTGTTTATATTCAGAATCCTTGAGCACCTCAACAGGTTCTATGAGGGGCTCCCAGACTGCGCGATTCATGTTATAATATGATACTTGCATGGCCCAAGTAGACTCAATGTGCAACTGTAAACAATATATTACACAATTACAGTTTTAACACGTTTTTACGTGTTTTTTGGACTGCCTGCCAAATAGCTTTGTCGTAACAAGTGTGACCATCAAGTCGCAATTTTGATTCTCCGCGGGGTATCTACCTGATTTGTCTAGGTTTTATTGCGGCAGGATATTATCGTATATCTGCCCGGCTTTCTAACACCATATGGTAAAATCTGTCGCTAAACAGCAGCGTTAAAAGCACTCTTAGATTTAGGCATTGAGAGATAAAACACCAAGTATCTCCATAAAATCTGTTAAGGGAAATTTATTACATGAATAAACTATTCTTTTTGCTTATACTCGTATATTTTTTCTCTGTGTCTTGACATTATTTCTTGTGTATGTATATTAAAAAGTATAAAAAATAAATTGATGCTTTTGGGGGAGCACTCGTTTATACTACGGCTAATTACCATTTACCGTCAGGTTCAATGAAATGAAAGTGAAATAATTTGTGAATTTAAAATAAGTTTAAAATAAGTTTAAAATGGCAAAATCACAGAAATTGGCATAGTTAGATTTATGATCGTGTGATTTCGTCTTTATAAGGCAGGAAGAGGAAGCATCCATCTTTTTCCCACTACCACGTGATTACGATCACCAACCTCATAAAAAACTTGTTCGTCGAGGCGATACACGAGGTAAAGCACATTTATATACTTATTTTATACAATAATATCTCACCTCAGAACTCCAATCCTTGGCCTGGCAACTGAGCGAAGCTTGCATCGCCAGAACTGGAATGGTCTCATTCCCAATTTCCATTTCCAGGGAGAATATGATACAAGGACTTGACAGTAGACAGATCTCACCTTTGGGTGGTTCCTTTAACTTTATTTCGGATTCAGACTCTTCTATGGCTTCTTCGGCTTGATCTAAGAACAACAAAAATAATTTAGAATCATACTATCTAAAACTCATCAAATCAGAAATGATATGCGCGATAGTAAATATGCTTTATGCGCTTTAATGACTAACTGCTGAACAGATTTTGATGAAATTCGACACGCGTAACCTATGGCATGGACGTGGCCATGAGTTACATTTTCTCCATAAAGTGTTCAAGTTGATATGTCAATCATAGAAGCATTTTCAACATATAGATTTACATATTATCTAATAAAAATTCGATAAGCAGAACAGTATACGGCAAGCATCCATTTACTGTGTTTTTTTTATAATAATTGTTTTTATTTATACAACTACAGTTATCATCCCTTTATCGTGGTAAAAATTTGTTCTTCCAATGTCTTTTTCCATTCTAAAGACAATTTGCGATCCGAATTTAATCAAAATCGTCCTCGTTTATTCATGAAAATCTAATAAACAGACAGAGAGAGATATATGCTTTTAAATTTATAACTTACCGGTTTTCAAGAACCAATACGCAGTTGGCAGGAACGGCTTGATGTCCCACAGGTTGTTGTAATAAATGGTCTTATCCACGTCGACCATTTCATCGGTCTCTCCGCTCGTTACAGTCGCCAGTACTCGGTTTAGGAGAGCCAGTGTGTCTGGATACAACAGATAAAGCTATGTATTAATATATACAGGTCATATCAAAGACATAATAATAGACCGGTCAAAGCAAACAAATATTTTTATCCTAAACTTATTACCAATTGGTAATAAGTTACTTAATCTAGTGTCACATCACGTCACGCGGCCGTAAAAGACATTTGACATACCATTGACTTTTGAGATCAAAACGTTTATATGAAACGTTTCCCAATGACCGCTCTATAGCCTATATACTATATTTAAATCTCTCTGGGTCATATACATGACGCCTGACGGAAGTTATGGGTCGTTTGACGTTCTGTAAACTCACCCTCCCGTAACGCTCCCATACCTCAGGAACAGACTCAGTTATGCGTTAGATCTGTATATACTTATATAAGAGTATTACATAATGCGACGCCGCATTAGTATCGAATTCAATGGTCTACAATTACAAGATGAACGAAAAAAATTACAGAAACTAAAAAAGACAAAACATCAACTGCTGAACATAGCATGGCATGTATGACCCCGGTCCCGAACCGCTTGCATCCAGCAACTCCCCGCGACCCTTGTTAGGTAGTCGGTCTATCTAGTAGTGGAATGGCCTGGTCACGAAAACGTAGACGGACTAAGGTCACCAACATAGCTCGACGAATCGGTGAGCTGAAGTGGCTTCATCGCTTGAAGAACCGATAACCGATGAGCGTAAAAGTTCTCGAGAGGCGACCACGTACCGAAAAAAGTGTACAAGTCGGTCTCCCCATTGATAACCTAACCGGCTAAAATTAAACACACTAAAATATATTGCTTCGTTTCATAACTATTATTCCAGTCAAATACAAAGCGGAAACAGGCCGACAAAGGCTATTAAAGTGAACCACCTCTTTTTGCGTCGTGGTTTTACAAAAAGACCCTCACCCGGCGATACAGTAATCTTGATATCTGACACAGCTATATCGACATGAAGCCCGCTGTCCGGCGGCTGTGCCACCGCTAGGGACATGTGCGCCGGAGAGAGCAGGTACCGGGGGACCTCCCCGGGGTCTCCACCCCCGCCTCCCAGTTTACGTATCACCATCTGCAGGCCAGAAATACCACCGTCCGCCACCATACGCTCTTCGGTTTGGCGTAGCTTGAACCGTATCTCCATCTGGAATTGTCATTTATTATTTAAAAATGAGTACGTTATAATAAAGTCTTGTATTATAATAAGAGTCCCGGGTTCGATATCAGTGAGAGCACCTGTCGGTACTCGCTTTGATTGGTGGTATAACATATTTTAAGCTACCACCAAGTAAAGAAAGTCTGTCGCTAAACAGCAGTGTTAATAGCACTGTTGTATTCCGCTGTTATGAACAGTAGCTGAGCCAGCTTCTAATTGGCTTGAGCCTTCTATGTGAGCACGCTTACCGTACAAAGTCCTTAACGTCATTTGCCATCATTGAGACGAAGTGCAAGTGCAAGCAAACTAAAAAAATTAGCTGTTCATCAAATCGATCTATGAATCAATGTCCACATGTTGACTTTTTCCAGCTAACATAAAAAAAGAATATACAGATTCTGATAGAACTCACGTTAAGAACCAGAGCGTCGCACTTCTTATGTTCCAGCGATTCCACGAGGATGATGTCGGGCTGCTCAATTTTTAAGTTAACGGTCATCATGGAGGAAGTCTGCGTTGGAAGAGTTTCCTGGACTACCTCAGACGATTTGAATATTTGTTGCTGAAATAAAGACAAAATATTAAATATAGTGGTATAACTAGGAAGAGGCCGTAGGAAGAAGGGGAAAGGTATAACAGATGGTACACGTTAACTCGGTGACCTGTGGTCCCAACTTCATAAGATCGCCCGTAATTCGCTGCCTATCGTTCTGTAGCCAAGCACATACCCTAACAACACGCGAATATACATCTACCCTTTCCAACCGCATAAGTTAATATCTTTTCTGACAATACTTGGCATAGTACAATCACCCGCAAAATACTTATTATTATATCGTACCAAGAGTCATTATTTATTAAAATATATTTGCAAATGCGTGCTATTATGTACTTGGCATGTATAAGTGACGCATGTCGCGTGATATTACCCGATCGCGTATTGTTGCAGCACATTACTCGACCAACTCAAACATCAGGCATCACTCGTGGCATACAGCGCACATGCTTTCGTTCTGCACCGCTCACTCGCACACAGCGCGGCGCGAGCGAGGGTGCGCCGCGCTGGCTCTGGTCCACCGACCAGTTTGTGGTTCACAAATACAGATAAAACGCGCATATGTTACTGAAATGCAACCGTATTACTAGAAGACAAGGCTTACATTCTACGTAATTTCAATTCCGAGCACGTGATGTTTAGAGAGCATGGCATTCTCGCAGGACACGCACGGCGCGTATTTTAGGTAATGTTTAGAGTGCTGCGAAATGGTACGATGTAATATTACGCAGTACGAAACGTAATGATATATGACATTACTTTAAGAAGCACTGTTTTACGCATGTCTATTTTGTACCATTTCAACAACAACACTGTATGTTGTTTACAGCCAGCGCCTTATTAACTTGACGCTTCTGTCAAAGCACTATTTCTATACAACGATGTTGTCGTCACTTACCATCAGCTGAAATGAAGATTAAGTAAGAAGCCGTTGTCTATAAAAAATATTCAGTAGTGTTACTTACGGAAAAAGCTTTGGTTGACTTGTCTATTTTCAGTTTGGGGTCTTCTTTCGCAATCGGTTGTACTGAGTCAGTGGCCACAAACTCTGCCAGCTTTTTCATGAAGTCCATGGCGAGAATCATATCGAAGCTGAATATTCTTATATCAACTAAAACAATCAAGATAAACGAAATATAAACTTAGTTTAACAGCTTACGTAGCCTTGTGGCAACACAATTGAACTGGTAATTATGGATCGTTAACTCACCAAAAGTGTCCTCTTGTTTCATAGTGTAGGTAATATCAATCATGCTTCGCAATTTCTCCGTGGCACCGCCGGATGCTTGCGTGTCAGGGCTTGCTTCGTGGGAGCCGGGCCCGCCGCGACGACGACGTTCCAGATATCTGTCGATCACATGATGATGAGCATTCAACATAAGCCTGGACCAAACACGAAGTACATCGATTCCCAACCCAGTCCACCTATCTTTACTCGGTCTGGTTGGTGGTACGGCACTTGTCTATTCCTGGCTAGCTACTACAATGATATCTTCGTATGTCATCCAATATCAGTGTTAATATAACTGTTGAGTCAACGCCTTTGTAATTTGAGGCATATAGGCGAACACATTTCTATCATTCGGCCTTATCAAGTGCGATGCACACCAAGCGCAAGACTATTGCATATAACAAGCCTCCCACATAGATTGCCATGACAAATGACCTTTCTCACGTCACGTTCTCACGCGAGATGATTGGAAGTAATAAAAAAATTAGTGATACAACTATATCAGTTAGACTATCAGACTCATGTGATAGTTCCGTTTTCCCTTAGTCGCCTTCTAGGACATATTCCCGAAGACATTAGGTGGTCCTACTACTCTAAACCTTAATCGTAACGTCCAATCCAGTCCGGCCAATAATTCGTCGCAAACTTTTGTCCATCATCGAAGAGGTTGACACGCGTACTGCGTGAAAGACGGCGCTACTGTACTAATAAAACACAAAAAATAAATAACTGTATATTTTAGTTCCTGAAACAACCGTCATCAAAGCCACATACATTTTTCTAATCTCGTCCGGTAAGATGAAATGTTTTATACGCACCTAGTAATTTTAGCTCCTCTCCCGGGCCTCATGTCGTCCAATGTACAGTCGACCAGTAACAAAGCAGTGTGCATCGATTTGTCCGAGTACATGCGCCCCTTGAGTGACAACAACGACATACAGAACCGGGCCAAGTCGACGTCCGTTTCCATGCCGTCTGAAGACAACTGCCAAATGGAAATAATGAAAACTTTATCAGTAACATGTAGGGAAAATAGCTGAGGTAGCTCAGTTGGGTAGAGCGTCAGTCCTTGAACAATCGAGGTCTGAGTCCGATCCTGGCTCGTTCCAATGAGGTCAAATTTGGAATTTAAGTAGGAATCAGTACACTTACAGTTTTTTTCCCTTAATATATCATTATTTAAACACTTCTTTATTCAATTATAATTATATTGACGGTTATACGATTATAATAATACGAGTTAAAAACTTCAACTATTGTAGCAAACATTACAAAGATGGAAAAGTATAAAATGATACTAGAAGTTAGAATGACGCTAAGATTTTAATTCGAATACTGTACTACGAGTAAGCATACACAAGATATACTCGATATATATGTATTTTAACATCAGATTATGATACAAACTTTTGCAATTAAAGACAAAATTAACTTCAATCTGTTATTTTACATTCTACAGTTCTACAAAGTATATAATATCTGTGAAATAACTTTATATTTACCGCCACCACCGCGAATTCATTTATTGATCGAAAGTGTTTCTGAAACACGAAAATTTTACTTTCCAATAGAAACTTTACGGATTGTATCATAAAACCAACCCATCGGATGACTTCCTTGAGACCTATTGTTCCACCCCGTACTCCACAGCGGAGACCCTTTGTCCGCTTCCTAATCTAACCTAACTACGGTTTGTACATTCGGCAATAAAAGTTACTACAATCTGACATATAGCAATCCAAAATTAACTTAAGCGCTCAATACAAAGTTATACATATTTAAATTAAACAAAGTTTACATATTTGTAGTAGCTCGATGGGCTGTGCTGTCTTCGAGGTTTATATTCTAGCTTGGGATTATAGTTACAAATGAGGAATGCCATTAAGTCGCGTACATGGATTGTTATTCACGATTCTATGAATGTAAAACATTATCCATCTTCATGAACAGAATGATAGCCTGTAGACGATTGTTTGCTGCGTCTAGTCTAGTCTAGACCACTAGTAGCTCAATGTGCAGGCGTTTTAGTGGCTTTTTTGTGCTTCCTTCGGAAAGACATGGGGTGGTATTATTCTAAAAGTACCCAGCTTAATTAAAACACTTACCGTAACTTTATTCTGTAGATCAATTATAAAACTATCCATGGTGAACGCAAACTTCATCGTCGTCTTCGGCTGCTCTTTCTTTTCTAATGTAACAGATGTAGTGGCTGAAGCCCGGCTTGGTCTGTGTTGGTTTTGCTTTGAAACCGAGTTCATATTGACATTGCTTTTAGATGTTATCTTTGGCGCAGGTTGAGTTTGACTTTTACCGTCAGCCGGTTGGCCTTCTTGAAGGTTCTCGTTTAATATCTTCATGATACTCCCATAGTCTGTTTGACCTAGTGTAATCTGAAAAATTGATGAATTTATGAATTTGTTTGCTCTCATTTTATGGAAAGAGCCGATAAGGGCGTAGGATATATGAGTGCTAACCATCAATTTAAATAATGCACTAAAAAGTTAGTGCTTACTTGACGAAACACTTATGCTATTATAGTCTGACAAGTTAGTGCGCAACCCTCCCTACAGGTGACAGACGCTGGGGGAGGCGAGGTACCAGTACTAAGTGCATCGCAGTTGCACGCGCTTTCTTGCCCCGCCACACCACCCACCCCCGGTGAAATTCTGATACTCCGCTTTCTAACGTCAGTCGCCTCTACGCACAGTCGCACACGCACTAGTTAGACTATATCACTGACATTTGGTGGTATATTTAGATAACGTAATGGAAGGTAGTAGACATAGAACTGCTCTAACTGCAATTAATGGCTGGCTCACGGGCTTAATAACTCAATATCAACTGCTAGACTCAATCACTTGGTGCAGAGTATTGGACCCCATTGCTATAGAATATCGCTAAGAAAAGATAGCCTATATGGGTAATGCCGCCTAAAGTAAACTCTATTTGTTACCATTTAACGACTAAACGTAACTTGTTGAAATTTGGCATACAGGTACGCACTAAAGGCTACTTTTAATTACGATTGCATTCCCGTGGGATAATTTCTCAAGCCCACGCACACAAATTCAGGGAAAAAAGATTATGTGTACTTAAATGAAATGAACCACTTATCTATCAATGAAACGTAAAATCCACATACTGTTATTGTGTTCATCCTCCCCGACACGTCCAATTCGGGCAGATGCTCGTACCATACTGACAGACTGCGCTTCACTAGCAGATTGAAACTGGTGGGCTTCAATATTTTACGTTCCGTCCTCTCTACGTAGTCCTTATGCAGCTCTACACAAGATACTTTCATGTCTTCCAGTTCTAATGTCAGCTCGTCTACCGTTACTGTAGAACTTACATTCTGAAATCATATCATCAGCTGTAAATCATACACTGCTAAACACAAACCTTTCTTTTGGTACGTTAAAGGGACCAGTGTCTCAAGATGTCGTAAGTTCTTCAAATAGGGGGACCGTACACTATAATAAAATTTTCTTAATAATTATGCAAAAAGGTAATGTAATATGTACTGTATTTGTACTGAAGAGTTATGTACCACCTTACACTATTTAACACAAGAATGAGCAAAAACACCTTAAATTGTTTACTTCTTTTATTTGTTATGGTAGTAGCCTTAATAAAACATACTGAAAATTTCAGGTGTCCATCTATATATTACAGTTTAAAAAATACAGCACTTTGACAGACGGGCGGGCGGACAGCGGAGTGTGGAACTCTAAATAGCAATTCGGTAGTGAATTAAATCTCACTCCACTTGGCACACAGGCTAAATATCAAAGTTGTTATTTATTAATTAAAATTTAAGTAACTAAATTAAACATAAATTTATATAGGTATTATCTGCACAAAAATAAACTTTATACATTATAGAAGAGCGGGGTCTCCTAATACAAGCTATCTTTATCTTAAAAGGAGTACCCCAAACCTGTATATAAAAAATATCTAAGTATGTTTATTATTTATTAGCCAAAAAATCAGTTACTTACTGGTGGATGCAAATCGACGAACTTATTATTGATGGTCAACTTTCCCAGATCGACCAGCAACGCGTTCATGCTAGTAGAGTTCTCTGGCACTATAATGATGGGTGCGTTCAGATTAACCTTCATGTAGACTTTGGTCGAGTTCTGGTATGCGTTCTGAACGTTCGCCCGAGCCGCATCCGCCGCCTGAGATGACGCATCGATGATCGCTTGTTGAGCCGTTTGGAAGTTGTTCATGAAATCCTGAAAAAAATATTGGTAGGCTGTTAACTTGTACATAATATATATCAAGAAACATAAATGCCCTAAACAAGGTGCAGGATTTTTTAAATATCTTGATATGTTTTTTTATTTCCTCTTTCGCTTAATCAAAGAACTAAAAAGATTTTTCTATAAAGATCGAAAATACTTCCGCTAACATAGACCATCGAAAAATAATTCTAGTCACGTGTCACCAAAATAATCGAATCGTCCGCGATCCATGACGTCAGCGCCCGCAATATGAATTGTCTCATAAACTGAAATACAGTTTCAATGTCATATACAGATACTCAACACCTTTCAATACTTAATCTAAACAGCTTTCATTAACATGGTATTTTGGATTTTTGTGCCTAAAGTTCCCGTAAACCTCCAAAAATAATCGTGACTTGTTTCCAAATCCAAATATTATGCAACTACCCAATAATATGTTATACAATGTTACGTCTTCTTTATTATTATTTTTATAAAGTGCAATGAAGTAAAAGTATATCTATGTTAAGGAACACTCACCAACATAGAAGTAACGAACCAATTGAGGAAAATAATCCTCATGCAATTGATTTGCACTTTCATAGACATGTCGACGTCATCTGGAGGCATGGTCACTTCTCGGTTGTACATCACTAGTCCAAGATTCACCACGTCCCCGCCAATCACCGTCAATATCTGACAACGATATTAAATTACGATTTTCATATTTTTTTCACATTTTTTAGGTTAACGATCAAAATGACATCTACTGTCACCTGGCTGTGTAAAACTTACTTAGTAATGTGTTGCCCAATTTTTTGGCAATCACTTGTTAGAGCCTAGCTACCACTAATATAAAGTATAATTAGTTTTTTATTGAAGGCATAAAATTAAATAAAGTAAACTAACCCAAATTACAAGATAATGTTAAATGAAAAACATTGATTAAATAAATTAATCAGTCCAATCACATCAATTTTCAAATTTTCAGTATATCGCACATATATATGGACAGTTTTAAATACTATAGCTTCAACTTTGTTTTGGTTCACTTTGTTTAAATTTGTAACTCACCTCTTTATGCAAAGACTTAGTATTAAGATCGAGGACCTCCAAACTAGCAAGCACACAGTCAACTTGAGTGTAAGTGCTCTTCAAAACAATATCTGCGCTCGCGCCGCCGAGCTTCATTCGTGACAGAGGCGCTTTTTTTGTTTCGAACTCGATCTCGACGGTGCCTATCATCGCTTTCACCTTCATTTGAATGCTTTCCACAACTTTAGGACGGGTCTTCCTAGGGGTTACAGATGCTGAAAGTTTATTAGACAATGTTTAATGATATATTTATTAAACAGTTATATTTTTATTTGTTTAACAATAACAAATGACTTTCTATGACAGATCAATAGTAATATTATAAATGCTAAAATGTGTTTTGTTTGTTTGTACTTCCTTCACGTCGTAATAGAAAATCATAATTACTTGATTTTTGTATACGGTTAGTTGAAGGCCCGGAAAAGAATATAGGCTATTTTTATCACGATTGAAAAAGTAGTTCCCGTTGAAAACTATTTGAGATCCACGCGAATGAAAACACGGTCAAATTCCAGTAACTTATAAGTTGTAACAGTAAAATATTTACCCTTTGACTTTACAGCCTGTACATCTTCGTCCTCCTCTACGATGGTTTCAAGAGGTCCGGCGTGCGCTGTTCTGTCGACGGTGCTCTGAATCGCTGTCATTCGAGTCTGAAACAGTAACATATCCTTATAACCTTGCATCGTACAGGCTTTTCATACAGTCATAAGTACTGGACATTTATAGCTTGAGATATAGCCAACCGAAATTACCAACAGGTTTAAAAGAAATGTACGATTGACTTCTCTATTAACAGAATGTAACATTTAAATTGTATTTTAATTAATGGGTGCCAGCTCTGTGAATAAAGTTTTTAATAATAGAAAAAAATGAAAAATACAATTTATAAAAAAATGATTATTTTGCGATTATCATTTGAATAAATGATTGAAGCGTGAATATGTTACTTATAAAATCACTTCCAAATTTATAATAATATAATCATGAACATAGTGTTAGTTCATCCACGATATAGAAAGAAATAGCCTTATAGAGATAATAAGCTTCTTAAATCAATTTAATTTAATAATAAATATCACATAAATTAATGAAAATGCGTACCTGATAATTGTTTAAAACAACTAATACTTCCTGCAGTCCTTCAAGATGCAGTAGTATCTTCAAATGTGTAAAATTCAACTCGATCAGTTGCTCGATAGAGCCGTAGTAGCTTCGGAACTCGGGACATTTCTTATCCACCTGAAGTACAAAAAGAAACTGTTTAACACACTGCACCGGAATGAAAAATAATCCTCAAAATTTCAACAACGCTGAAAGGAAATTATTGCCTTAGAATAAATAAAGATGTCTGAAAATCTATCCTAAATTATGTTTTTCTAGACCTCGCTCAACCGGGTAGCACCTACACCATTCCGATCTGCGATAGACAAGCAAATGCGAATCTTCGGTATATTATTATACCTATTGCAATAATTTTGCATGGAATTCGCATACTGTTGCAAGGCATGCTCCAAATTTCTTATGCCTCAAACTTGGAAAGGTTTATTCCTGATAGGGATTGCAATCACGAATCGTTTAGGCGAACTTACACCAGCTAAATGAAGGATACTGGATAAATACATGGAACCTATTAACAAGACTTAGCGCCGTCATAGACCTAGTAATTTTTCAGAACTTCGGATAACTGAATCCAGGTTCATCGCCACACACTTACCGGGCGCCAAACTTTCTTGATTTGCACAACAACTGCAGGCGCATTGAGGCAAAATCTTCGGCTCCGGGTTACAACCGGCCAATTTGTCACGGTATAAGGAGTTTGTATTTAAGTCACGCCTCTTTCTAATTGGCCAGCACTTTCTTACCGGAGATGCTGGCCGGTTGCTAGCTGACCGGGCGTTCATGACGATCCGGACGGAACATTTTGTATTGCATTCTAGCCTTCCAGTTTCAATTAGATCAAAACAGAATCGATAGGTGTGTTACGACGCTTATCTGCCTACATATACTTACATTCCTATAAGTAACGGAAAACAGATGTCTCTCAGAAGTCGTTTCATCCGTGCCATGTTCGGTCCCTGGCGTATATATGACCCGGATCATTTTTAATTGGGGCCGGTAATGTTCCATGGACACGGAGCCGAGTCGCACCATACATTCTAATGTGAAGGTTTTCTGCACGGCCGTGAGCTCGAGCAGATTGAGCGAGAACACGAGGAATTTCTCGCCGTATTCTGAGCCTTGGTACACATCACGGTTGACGCTGATTATTAGCTCTGCAAAATTCAGACAAAATCAATATCTTTCAAATTCTTATCGTGTAGGTAGATAACAAAGGTCACTAACCCTAGTTGTCAAGAGTTGTTGAACCGCCATGGGCCTCTGATACGGCTCATGTAGTTACCATCTGTCGTAGACAGTATAAGGGACCAACACCTTAACGTGCCTTACGAAGCACAGAATCATCATACGTGATTCTGACTGCAATGTTCTAACCAAACTGGGGAGTCTCACGAATTGATTTTTGATATAGTTCACACCGGGAATCGAACCCGGGAGCTCAACTGACCGGAGTGTAAAATTCAGACGACTGCGCCACGGAGGACGTTGCCACACAAAATCTATATTTATATAACAATAGATATTTGCTGTTTGTAGACAAAAGTCACGCAGGAATTTTAACAAGACAACAAACATCCCATCAAAAACAATACTTGTCAAAAAAACCAAGTCTCGCAACTCAGCTGTTCTGCGGTAAAAAGTTGTGAGATCCATGTAATACCAAGTCGGTTATTAATTTATTCAGTCTCTACTTAAGCGACTTTCTGTCTTAATACGTCCGGTCTCTAAGACCACGATCGTGGTCCATAACAATTGAAAATCAATTGTCTGGAATCTCCGTACTCGAAGCATTAAGTTGCTACGTAATAATTAACAGCATCTTATAGTGACGCATATCAATATTAAAATTCTTTAATGTTTTATATAAATATATTGAGACTTGGCCATCGCACTAAATTTTCATGTGTTTTCAGGCGATTGAATTTACACGTGTTTTCAGGCATCAACCATCAGCATCAACAGTCTTGTCAACAACATATAAAAGGATTTGCTCTAACAACATAGGGTCAAAAAAGATCGTGTCAAACAGGTAAAGGTCAGGCTCAATGGACCAAATTGCCTTAAATAAATAAAAAACATCAAAATGAGCCACAGACAACATGCCCCGAAACCATACATATCCAAACGGGGGTGAAGTAAAGACGTGGTGGCTCCATCTCGCGACCCGAAAAAGAAACTTTTTTATATATAAAAATTAGATCAACGCTTTTTCTCAATCGTTACGACGATGTGTGAGTGACGATCATGTCGACGATGTTACGCATTTTTTAAAGTATTTCTGTAGTATTTTGCACTCTCACCTTAATTTAAAATATTTATTTAGAATGTTTAAACTATTAAAATGGGTCAAACTATCTCACTCCCACCTTTCATGATAAAAAATGCTTCAACTTCAGTCAGTTGAATAGTCTGCTCGTCTTCATGCTCCTTTTGTTTGGGACGAGAACTTTCTCTCCTCTGTTTCTCCACTGGATCTAAATACTTGAGCAGCGAGAGGCTTGACGACTTAGATTCGGATGGCTGCAATTTAAAATTAATATAAGTATAGTTATAAAACGTTAATATTTTTTGGTCAAATATAAAATGTCTTAAGACGATCCACCTCCATCAAAGTTTCATACAAAATTTCTGTTGCCATATTCTTTTAAAATATTATACCTGGATTTGAGTATTCACTATTTAAAAATAGTATATCAGGTTGTGATGTCGTGAAATGAGTATCATTAACATACAACTTCACAGTGGATCACAGTTTTCAGTTTAAACAAAAAAATAGTTAAATACGCCATCTATGAACCATTAACTGCGTAAGTTCTATTGTAGCTAACTATAAAGCTGTACGTTAATGATATTCATTTCACGACACTATAATTTCATCTCCTATTTTTAGGTAATTACTTATCAAAGCCAGCTATTCTATTTTAAAAGATAATGGCAACATAAATTTAGTATGAAAGCATTAGGATAGGGATAACGTTAAGCTCAAGAAACATTATTACAAATTTAATTTTATACCTTTTTAAATGGAATTATTTCGACAAAATTCCGATTAGAATACAGCGCACCTAATCAGGAAGGTACCTAACCTCGATTCGACAGAAGGTGTATGTTTTAAACTACACTTACTCTTTTCCTACAATGTGATATCAGTAAAATATGGTATACACGAAATTTAAAAAATACAGACAAAGTTAAGCACTTGCTACTAGTTTACTTATTCTTCTAACCTTATATACATATCTACACTAAGTATCTAGGGACAGCATCATAAGTGTTCACTCAACAGAAATGATTCGAGTATACAGTTAATAGATAAAAGTAAAGATCTAAAAGTTATACCCAATAAAATTCCACATGAATACCATAGCTAGTACTAAAATGTAGTTTTTAATGATAACAATTACGAAATCAATTCATACAAAATTTTGTTTTAAAATATTTCAAACAAACTTTATTTATTGCGATTGCGAAGATTTAATATTATTGAGGCCTGTGTTCAGTAGTGGACGTTTGCAGCTAGTGAAGTTTTTCATTATTATTACTTTAACATCACTTGGACACGATCTCACTTGAAGGTGAATGACGTAGTAGCCGAGTGGTAAATAATGATATTGATTGGATTAGAAGAACCCTGTTCAAGAATTTAAACCTGACCAAGACACTGGACAGATACGCAATGTTTAGTGATCTATTAGAACTATGAATACTCAATTCGCATGGGTCGAAATATTGATTGTTTCAACTGTTGTGTGGTCTATGTGATCAAAAAAACAGACTTTTTGAAGCTCAATCTACTTGTGATGTTGCCTGTACGTTATATACGACACTAGTCTACGCAGACATGTAGTTTACCGCAGTATCTTCGATTATTTCTCTGAACACCTCGTCAATATCGGTTACACGGCCAGACAACACATAAGCGAGTTGCGCGGCCGTTAACTTGAAATTAAAAAAATAAAATAATGGCTATAAGCGTAAAACAAAATAATGCAATCAAAAATAAAATAAAATCGACTGCAAAATGTTACAAAATGGCAACAGTGTCATACCTCAGACATTGCAAAGAAATGTCGTAAGTTATATCGGTACTTATTCTCATACATCTAACGGATGACGTATACGCGCAAATGTGTGTGGATACTGCCCTGACGTACGATGCATGAGCTGACCCTTTTCTTGCGGGCGGAGGTGAGGATTTGTGGGGGCGGTGAGCGTACGTTCTGTGTCTCCTAGACTTATTTTATGTCTGTATATCTATCCTGCCGTTTGTAAGATATGCGTATGCTTGGATAAAGGAATTCCTAACCACCTTTGGAAACTGGGATACCTTGTCACTCTAAACAAAGGTAACACCTATAATCAATGCCTATAATAATGAAAAATCATCCACGCAGTTCCGTAGATAAAAATAATTATCTTTACGCACCTTTAGCTGTGTAGATTCATCCGATCGAGGCAGTGGCATACCCACTACTATCTCGCAAAGTCTCAGAAGCCTGTAAATAAATAAAACTGAACATTATCAATAATAATCAGATATTTTACCAGTAACTACAGCACAGGCCGGACACTTTAAAACATGTGATATCGGCACACATCGAACGGATGACGGTTGTATGCACACGCATGTGTAAGGGAGAGGTGAAGAATCGCGGATCGGTGGGTAGCGGTGAGCGTCAGTTCTGTATGTATGTAGTACTATATTAATTCTGTGACTATAGTTAATTTGGAACATGATTGTTCTCGTCAATGACAATAGAGCTGATGCGGTAGGAGGAGTTTACATCGAGCTCTTGACTTACCTATCCTCAGAGACGCTGATAGCGATCTTTTGCAATTCCCCTCGAACCTTGATCTTGGGCAACCTCGGGTCGTCCGTGATCACACACTTGTGTATCTGTATGACTAGCGTGGTTGGCTGGAGCAGGTGTAGGGGTGTCGCTTCTTGAGCGTTTATCGCTTCGCGCCAGTTTTCTTCTGGTTTCGCTATCACTACCTAAAACAAGGACGTGGTTTAAGTTAATCTTAAAGTAATATAAATACCATACCTACTCGCACTGTTTATTAAAATGATATGTTTGCACTTGGCCTTCATCTCACCTGATGGTGACGATAATTAAAGGCCGTTGGATCGTAACCGTGCGCACCCAGAATCCTGCAGCTGCGCTGGCTTTGCTATTAACACTGCTGCTTGGCGGCAGACATAGGCAACATGGTGCAGTGCATAGGAACCTTCAACGGGGAATCGAACCCGGGACCTCCGGATTTTAGGCCGCTGAGGCGTTTAAAACTTGACAGTTAAAACATCGATTATCTTTGATGATATAGAGTAAAACTAAGGAAGTAATTTCCACCGTCCTTCAATTATAAAAACGCACACCCTACAATTGAAAGCCAGATTATCGTAGCGATATATGAAGGCTTCTAATAAGCAGATCCGTTTGTAGTAGTACTTTGCAATTAGATAGACTATACGGCTCTACTGTACTAAAGGAACGTCAGGCTTTGTGTATTGAGTATCTGACAAAATCACGATGTCCTTCTTACCTGGAATGAAGTATAGAACCAACCTGCATTTCAGTGAGGTATAGTGCCAGTTTGTCGTAGCTATGCTTAGCAACTTCTTGTAGAACACTGTCATCGTCCAACCCCTGCCTATATAGACTCTGTACGTCGAGGACTGTGGCCACCCGCGGCTCAGACTTCACGCTTATGGCACCAAGTTGGACCACCACACACGCTTCCTTCCTGCCAGAGATCAACATAAGTTTATTTGCTTCCTACTAGGTAAAAAAAGATTATAATTGTAAAATTAAGTTGTTAAACTATTAGCTACAACTTACTACTACCTTTATCGTAAGTGTATGTCTATGTATAGTATATGTCTTATACACTTTAGATATACTATAAACAAATGTCGTGATATCGGTTCTTATTCCCATACATCACACGCGCATTTTCGAGTGAATTCGCTCGCGCCATATTACCGATAATTGAGCGGGTTTTCTTGCGGGTAGAGGTGAGGTATCGCGGACCGGTGGGAGACGGTGAAAGTCATTTCTGTTAGTAGTACTATATTAATCCTGTTAGTTCTAGACATTTATATGGCGCGAATTTGAAAGGCCCAATCAACATTAGCTTTTCCCCCGTGTGCCAAATCGTTGTGCTTTACAACACATTACGTTATGGAATGACGCAATTGCTTGTGTTAGATATAATTAACAAATATCTTCATTCGTCATGCACGTCCTCACTGAAGATCATAGCCAAAGTATGACATATCTATAAAAACATGCTAACAACTCTATAACAGACAAGTTAATAAAACAACTATGTATTGATCTTGCAATTATTTACATTAGTAACACCGTGAATTCAACATGGTATTGCGTGTAATTTTATACGACACATGAGACGTCTTTTTAAATAATAATATGTCTTTCAGAAATTGGGATTATGCTTATTTCTTTGTATCATTTCTAACATATAAAAGTCAAGCGATTTCACTTCGCGTAACCTTACTCTGTGGCATAACTCACTCTTACGAAATACCTTAGTCTAAAATCCTCAAACTTACTCTGTATAAATCCCAGTGTGAGGCACGATGATGTACGAAGCAGCTACATCGATATCTATGTCGATAAACGTATGTTTCTGCACTGCGTGCTGCATTCCAAGCGCTGACTTCTCTTTAAATTCAGACAGTTTTTCCCCAGCTACGGCTTGCAACCTGAATTAATATTACATTCAAAATATAGTATCCTACCGCGCATTAAACAGTACATTGTAAACCGAGAGAAGAAAGTGACCGATTACTAACGAGGGTGTGGATTGAGGCAAGAGGCAAAGCGGAACGATTTATTTAAAATATATTAATTTAATAATAAAAATTAGGTATTACAAATTCTGTTTAATAATATAGAGTCCACGACGCCAAATATTAATATTTTGTGCAAGCTTTCCTGCTCTCCGTGTGTTCAAACAACCGCCTCCGTGGCCTAATGGCTGCACGGTCGGACTTACAATCAGGAGGTCCCGGGTTCGATTCCAGGTGGGGATACTTGTCGGTGCTCGCTTTCGTTGGAATTTTCTATGCTAGCTACCACCATGTTACCTAAGTCTGACATCAAACAGAAGTGTTAATGCCACTGTTGTGTTCCGGTTTCAAAACTTACCGGATCCAGTGTTTTATTAGCTTGAGGCTTCTGGGCCTTACCATCGGCCATATCTTCACTTACCATCATGTGAGATGAAGGACAAATGCAAACCCTTCATACATAAATAAATAAGGTAGCAACTCTGCTTCTTGGGACTCATTATGACAGATTAACTTCCGTTTGGCATTTCACATATTTTAAACTCACGTGCTAATGGCTGTAGACTCTGTGGCGTCGGCCGGTGGTTTGAACACATCGACTATCTTGATCACTGTCTGCGCGTCGTATATTATTTGTAGAGGCTTCGCTATTACTTTGACACGTTGATCGCAAGCTCCATCTAAAATAACAATATCGATCTTCATTCATCATCGGCTGCACAAGTCGACTACTGAACACGAGACTCCCTCATAGATCGCCACGATGAATGAGCTATCCGTGAGGGGATTTGCTGTAATCACAACGCTTGGATTTGTTGGTGATTGCAGTAGATGTCTACGGGACGCAGGTGGCCGCTGCCACCAATCACCTGGGATATTCGCTTAGCCGCCTTGTATACGCGAGTATGTCATATTCACCTTTAACTGACATTTCCACACACTGCATAAGAAAAGTTGAATCCGATATGGTACACAAGCGGATAAATATTTTTGTACTACACCCGCGGGAAGATATGAAGTGGCTTTATCCTAAAGCCAAAGCCACATAGCCATTATCGACTTACATAGATAGATACATTACTTTAAATGACACAAATCCATAATTATTCTTTATTGACAAATAAATAATTCTGATTCTGAATTCGACTGCTACACTATACCAACTAGTAGAATGCAATTAAGGTCAGGGAAAATCGATTTGAATCATATTATAGAAAAATATCGCAACAATTAACGATATCATGTCCATACGTGACGTCGGTAGAAGATAAAATTCAATTTAAATATTAGTAATGTAAAATCCATGTTTTATAACAATTAAATGATAAGTAAGTAGCTACTTTTGTACATATAAAAAAACTCATTCGCAAAGACAATTGAGATGCATGGTATTGCCCTCGTCTTCTTCCGCGTGGACTTCGGAAAGTATCCCACGGGAACTACATGTTTTATCGATCAGGATAAAAAGTAGCATATGTCCTTTTCTGGCCTTTTAACTATCCCTATACAAAAACTCTAGTCATTCTGACCCTCCGTTAAGAAGGGAAGACAAACAAACTCACTTTCGCATTTATAATAGTAGTATGGATCGGTCTGTCGTGTAAAAACCAAATTATTTTTAAGAGAATACAGTTCTTAATGTGTGTAGGAACTATTACAAAATTAACAAGCATTATGTAAATTAAACGCATACCCGATACACTACCCCATTTTTGTTTTCCCGCACACTTTGAGTAAGTAGGGTCTTTGTATTTTGAACAATGTTATTTGTTTTTATAAATGTAAGTTTACCTAGCGGGTTGACTTCGAACACAACATTGAGGAGGTTGTCGTTTGCTGTGACTTCTTTGGACACAACCAAGTGTGGATGGTACTCTCCCTGACGCACTCCTGATACAGTGAACGCTTGCATTTGTACGTCCAACCTAAAAACAAATAAAACTTTAAAAACAGAACATATCCCAATAATTTCTTGGGATACCATCCCAAATTAAATCTGTTGGCTGTTGCATAATTCTGTACATAGTCACATCAAACCATGTTGTTATCATGGCTCTAAAGGAATGCTAGAAACTAAAATGTTCTGACGGATATGTACCATATTCTATACAGATAAAGTTATCATTATCTTTGAAAAATGACATAAATAATAAACACGAATAACGAAAACAAAAATTATTGTTATAAAAAGTTTAAACACAGGTGGCAACAGGCGTCTAGTAGTTCTTATCTACGGGCACAGATGGCGCTAATTGTTTTTGGTTCTTCGTGAACGTTTGGCGCATGTGCAAAGAGACTTCCAGATCTCATGTGCTTGAGGGCACGCGGCCGACGTCAACACTCCCCGCTCTGCCCCCGCACTACCCGCGGACTGAATGAAGACTCCGCTCAAAGAGCACGCTCTAATGTTTTAAATCTGCCTTTGCTTTGATATAATAAAATTATACCGAAATATAGTGGTGTTTATAGTATCTAATAAAAATTACAACAATATTTTCGACATACCTCAGCCCATTAGCGCTGGGCCGCTGTTTCATATCAACAGCCACGTACTCTACGCTGGCGCAGAGCACCTCCTCCTCGTCTTTGACTGACACCTGCAGTCTGTCCAGGTCGAAGTGAGTCACCACTGCCACATATTCCGCCGGCAAGTGGAGAGGCGCAGAGTTCTCCTGGTAGTCTATGGCTCGGAATAACTTTTCTTTCTCTTCCGGCGTCATCGCCTTCTCGAATTGTTTCACTGGAAAAGTTAAAAGAAATCATTTAAAAGTCCATAGAGCAACAGTGGCGCCCTCATTCGCACTTTTCAGCATTACTCCGCAATTCAAAAATAATTTCCAAAAACCAAGCTGGACTTTTTGTAATCGTTGTTGGTTTACATCATGAATTGATATATCGATTGTATGTAGTTAAAAGTTATAATGTTGAAGTTATTTGCCGGATATTGAAACTTACTTATGGCAATATTTTCAGCTTGATCATCGTCTTTTGTGCCGCTCCCGCCCCACCACCCGCTAAACCAACCGCGATTTTTATTAGCTTCTTCTTCTGCTTTACCCAGTCTTTCAACCTGAGAACAAGACGTGCATTGATTTAATGTGTTTTTAATATTGTGCGTATTTCATCACGCATGCGTGTTCTTTTCTTACAAGTATTTATTGTAATACGACAACGAAGACAATTAACCCGTACCTCCATTTCAATCCTTTGCCTTATAACCACCAAATTGAATAGATCTAGTTTTTTCTCAGCTGTATCGATGACTTGCTGTTGTTCAGCTGCGATTTTCCCTTTATTGGTCAGTTTACACTGGTATGCATTCGCATAGTCTCTACACAGGTTCCTGTGTGCCAGCATACAATTCCAGTCCCAATTATTGCGCTTGCGACGAACTTCACTTTCTAAAATGCATTCGTAAGCGAAGTGCCACCATAGTTTGTAGTTGCCTTTATATGTTTTTACATTTGGACGGAATTTTCTGGAATATAACAAAAAATATTTAGTCAAATGGAAATTATTTTACAACAATATACAAATATTATACAACATGAGTGCAGAGTATTCGACCAATTGCTAGGATGAGCAGACTGAATGTTTCCGTCCATACTTTCTAGAAGAATACCCCTTACTGAAAGTTTATACATATTTCAATATAAACACCACTGTGCTTAGCTTTGCGAAATTCGCTCTCGGAGACTTAATGATAAATATTGTTCTAACGTTTTATATACTGTGAACCAGTAATATTAAAGCTCAAAGTCACTCAGTGAGATATCGAACGAGATATGCTCTGAATTTCTCTATATTGACGAACTAATGTACCACGTACTGGAAAACGTGTACCGGGCCGTTCCCCGACCTTCGACGAAGTATTTTATGTTTTCCACCAGTAAATAATTCTGTCAATATTTCATTGAAATTGTTATTAATGTCGATATTTTCTAGAAATTGCTTTAATTTTTGCACGCACTCGGTTGAGCTTGTACGCAATTGTCAACACGCGGTACAGGGGTGCGGGGGTACGGCGTCAAAGGTTCGACGCTCCGTTACGGCAGTATAAGTACAAACAAAAAACTCACTTTCGCGTTTATAGTATTCGTATGGACTAGTATGCATAGATTAAGTATATAGTTAGTATAGCATGGAGTGTGAATGTTGTATTACAAACCTATATGGCAATCCTTTACTAATTCTTTCCATGGAGTCCGCCAACCGCATCATGTCTTGATACTGGTTAGTGACCATACACAGAGATAGCTGCTCCATGTGTAAGCTCAGTACCACTTTAGGTAAACTGAATTTGGGTGTGTCCAACTCCGGTTTCGGGTTCAGTTTTAGTTTCGCCCTGGCATTGATTTGGCCCAGTACTGGAAACATTGAAAAATACACACATCTTTACTGTTAAAAGTATGCCAACAATATTATAATAAAGGTTACACTCAAAAACAATATTTTTTTCACGTACGCACGGCTAAAGATCTATAGACTAACCGCTTAAATGAGTCCTCGCCCGCGCGGTACAGGGGCGCGGGGGTACATCGAGTAAGGAGCGAGCGGCAGGACACTATGCGTACCCCCGCGCACCTGTACCACGCAGGCGAGGCCCTATAACTATACATTTTCAGTATAAGCATCGTGCAGGAGTATATTCAATGCGATGTCAGGGTATACTGGAAATATATAGCTTGATGTGTTGCCGTGAATATATATCTCGATCTTGTGTAAAAGGATGGTATAATTAGCCTTTGACATACAGACACCCCTAATGCAGTAAGAACAAAAAATACACAGAAAAGACGTGCGTAAGCTTAATTTGCAATGCGGTAATAACGTATCTGCATCTTGTTCAAATAATAAGCAAAAATGCAACTACAGTTATATTCCTGAAAATTAATATTAAAAAATGACGCCTTTCTGAATCTACTGCCACTTAAAAGGCATTACAGAGACAGTGCACTAGGATTTGTGAGGTTGGTCATCGACCTTACAAACTACATGATAAGAGGACCGGAATTGGCCATAATGTTTTAAATAACAATATTTAATAACTTCACTAAACAACTAACAAATCATACCATATTTATAATGAGCCGGTTGCGACGCTTTCGTAGCTATTTCCGATGCCAGTCGAGCCTTCATCGTATCTCTCATGTCCATCTTGGAATACAGTTCCGACGCCGGGTTCCAGTAAAAGGCCAGCCCCTCCAGATCTAAGATCTATCAAAAATAAAGGTAAACATGACTCTTAGTACAAACATGATTTTTATGATCCCATTTCATTATGTTTGTATTTAAAAATATTTATTATTTTAACACGAATTTTCACATAATTTCTGACGTCGTTGAAACTATTATTACACCTGAAAAGACATTTTGCGCTAGATACTATTTCAAAATTAAAAATTGATTAACATTTTCAATGAAACACTTGAGTTACAGATAATTTAAGGACAAACACACTTGCATTCATTGGACTCAAGTCTTATGCATGTGTTATTCTTCTCACCAAAAATAGATTAAAAGATTTTATAACAAAACCTTGACCAGCATATAACGTTATGTTTTGTTTTTTGGTTTTAAATATGTTCAAAAAATACCTTGTAAATTTTAGTAACAGCATCTTGTATAATCGCCTTATTCCAGTTTTCATCTGTCGTGTGTACGGAGAGGTTGTGCAGCGTGATGCCGAACGAGAAGGGACACCTGGGGTTCGTTATGCTGTCCTCATAGCGGATGTGTATGTCGGTGATCTTCAGCTGGACGTTCTTGATTATCTGCGTCACGAGCTTCTCCACAAACGTCTCGTCAAGCTTCGCCTCATCTGGGAAGAGAATAAGATTTTTACTTATTACCCTCGGCGTAAAAACAGGAGTGTTATAAGTTTGACGCCAATGGTTGTGTTACTGTGGCATTGTAGCTCTCGAACGGATACACAGATTTTGATACAGTTTTTTAATGTGAGAGTAAGTTTCCTTGCTTTTGGTGGGTCTTACTTTCTTAGCTATATTTGGTAAAAACTAGTCAGCAGTTTGAAGAGTATCAGCTGATGTTAGGTATTTTTAGCATAAAAAAAACAAAGATCGCGTACAAAGCTTCATTATTAGCCAGGAAACGACTACTGCTGGACATAGGCCTCCTTCATGGTACACCACATCGACCAATCTCGAGCCACATGCATCCAGCGACTCCCCGCGACTCAGCGAGCAATGTCTTTATGTGATAAAATCCGGAATGAGGAATTCCGTAGCCGAACTAAGATACAAAAGCTATAGCTTAGTTACCAAAAAAACATTTCTACAGTAAAAATACAAACAAATGCATTTGAAACTCATTTCTTTTATTTAAGATACCTTTCAAGGCTTCCAGCTTTTTGGCTTCCTCTACCCTCGCCAGCTCCGCCTGCTTGGCCGCTATTTTGATCTTCTCCTCCTTCTCTGGGTCATACTGCACCTCAGCCGTGGGGCTCACGATCAGAAACAGACGCTCGATGGTCGCCTCTACTGACGCGCCGTACAGGTTCTTCCATGGTATTTTTAGGACGAGTTTTCCTGTTCAACAATATTTAAACATCCAAACAAACAATCCATAAAAATATAGTGAATACACGTAGAGTTTTTTCACGCTCTTCCGTCCATACGTATATCACAAATATTTCCCTCCAAGAAGATGCAGGCCTATACATGAAAAAGTAGACAAAATTAAAAACAATGCCAACGCCACAAAGCTCTTCCCACTCTCCCATAAAGTTACCATACAAAGAAAGCATTCCTGTTCTGACTGCCTTCGCAGCTTAATTACCAGATTTCGAGCGGACTACCTATCTGGTAATAGGTTTAATTGGTTATGGTGTTAAGTTCCTGCAATGATAGATAACAAGCTAGTGCCTCATTAGCTTGCATTCTGAGTTTCTAGATTCGGGCGAGACTTAAGTCAAAGCGCGAAACTATTGTGCATTTAAAAAATCTGAAGGTTTCATCCCAACCCTTGCCCAGTGACCATGGGACTGCACCTGTGATTAGTACATTCACACAATGAATATTTAATGATCAATTCGCGGCGTATCTCTAAAACACGCATTTCAACCTTGGCCTTATTAGTGAAACTAAGTGGAATTAGGAACACTTATATAGCCACAAATCTACAGTTACTTTTAACCAATGAATGACTAATAATCCATATGAATCCTTTAAATATTTATGGGATTGCAATTATGTTTCCATGCTTTTTTCCCGACTGCGCCAGAAGAAGAAGGAGACAATTATATATGTAGCCCAAAATTAATACAATTTTGTTATTAAAATAAAAAGTTATAAATATAATACAGAAGTTAGTAGGGTTGAATACAAAATCTGTTATGAGCCAAGCACTAAAACCAGATACAAAATTACATCAGTTTGGTTTAAATTTTTTACATCAAAACATACATTCATCTGCAATATGTGATAAGCCAGTTTATTTTATAGTATAATATAAATTATCCTCTAATTTATTTCTATATATAGTGTTGTCATCACAAAGCAAGTTGTGACCTTCAGTTTTTGTTTGTGTGACTCACTAACACAATGAAACAGATTTGAGGGCATGATGTCATTCAGTCTGAACTTTATTACAGTGGCACTATTAATGGGGCAGCCTGTCTGTATTGCATGCTAAGTGGCGTGATAACCTTGCGTAATTACTGCTAGGTGTATAAATTAAAGTAGGTTGTGTTGCCATAGAGACCTTTTATAATAGGTTTACCCCATAATATAGGTTTTACCAACATACAAATTTTTAACACGAAATTTAATAAAACGCGAAAAAAAACCGTTAATATTCTTGTAATTATTCTTTTCTCGCTCCACATTTAATTTTAACTTTTTATCCTTTATGTTATTAGTTTCTATATTAGCCATAGTTAACTCACACTCATTTAGAATTTCCAGTATCTACTTATTACGGTTCAAATGATATGGCCCTATCACAGATGTTTGGCACCATTTTAGTACAGAACCAAATAAAAAAATGTATGTTTATTGTTGCAACTTTTACCACTCTCATCTAAAATTACCTTGCCACTAATCATCAGGTATAACTGATGCAAAGTATCACACATGAAAATACTGTTAGGGGTGGGATAAATCAAAAATATGATATTGTAAGGTCAATATGTATATTTGTATGTTTGTTCTCGCATACCTCCGGAGCTATGAGTTCGAGTTAAAGAATCCTTTTTTGTTGAACTTGCTATTCTTCAACTTAGGGAAGCTTGAAAGTTTCATCAAAATCGGTTCAATAGTTTTTGACATACGGAATGTTATGTATGTATTAGTTAAATGTTTGTTGCCTCTGAACTTTTGACTGGATGAACCGATTTGGATGATTCTTTTTTTATTTGCAAGCGGGTGCTTTCCGTGTGGTCCCATTTCAATTTGTTCCAGTTCTGAGAGTGGCATTCATGATAAAACGATATATATCTTGGATTTGCCTTAATAAATGTAGACTTGGTGGTCTAAGTCGGTTTCTAGTTCTTTTTGAACATGTTAACTTGTTTGAATTCATTAAAAAATAATATATTCAGTATAACAAGTAAACTATATAGAATGAAATGTTTCTATACCCCTCTTCCATTTAACTGATTCATCATCAACAGCCTATATACGTCCCCACTGCAGGGGCTCAGGCCTATTCTCCTACAGAGTGTTTAACTTTATTTAAACATATATATAATTTAACTGATTGCCATAGCCTAAAGTACTTAAGACTATGTACCAATAAATAAATATAGGATATGGGCAGCAGCATTCTCCTATTTACAATATATTAATGTGATCACCAATTCATGTTCATCATTCATTCGTTCATCCATTCGTGTTTATGGCATATATCTCTTCCTGAAGACTCATGTGATGATCTTTATGTAAGACCAATTCCAAACAGGTGACTAATGCTGGCTGTATTAATTTTCTTGAAACACAATTTTATCATGGTAATATATAAATAACATACATTTGCAACAGTTCACTTGTGCAGTTGATAATAAGGATAATCTCAAACAAAACCTTAATCTGAAAAATCATTTATGAATATGTCTAGACTAGATGTAACAATAATATAAGATTACATGATAAAGAAAAATTAAAAGAAACTCTACTCGGAGTGAGTTTCAGTATTAGAGGGATGTGGAAATGAGCTTAATCCAGCGCTGGGACAGATCAGAGTAAATATTACGGACAAAGCTGTGTGGTTACTAAACATTTTAAAACATACCCAAATTGCCATAAACTGTCTGCACTGGTATATTCAACTCCTCTAAAGCATTCTGCTTCAATTGCAAGTTCTCCAGTACAACGTCGCCTGAAAGAACCAGATGTTAAACCGCTGCTAAACCAGTATAATGACATCACACCTCTAAAAACCTACCTCCCCATATTCCGAGCTTTAATTGGTTCCTATTCAAATTCTCCACATAGTCCCCTAGGAACCTGTTCAGGACATCCACAACAATTGATTCGAACACCATTGTGGATCACCAAACGCATCAAATTTCAAGAATTTCCAATATTTACATCAGATACAACACTCATATCAAGGTCTGATTGTAACACATGTTTAAACTAATTTACTTAGTAGAGAGCCACTAAAAACACAAAATCAAAGTTCTCAAATTAAATGTGAATTTGGCATCATTACGCTCTATAAATTGATTTCGATTCAAATTTTATTTCACAAAAATTGAACCACGAATTCGTTCGCAGCAGCGGCGCAAAATATCAGTGTTGCAAGGTGGCCAATTTCTTTTTCCATGGTTTTTCCAATCAATACTAATCTCACAAATTTTAAAGTATGTTTGTTTGTCCTTTCTTCAATTCAATTCAATTCAATATAACTTTATTGTACACCAAAGCTTAAGTTAAAAATAAAATAAAAATAAATAAAAAATGTACAAAAGGCGGTCTTATCGCTGACAGCGATCTCTACCAGACAACCTTTGGGTAGAGGAAATAAGTAACAATATTTGGGTGGAGGTGTGACAGATATTGATAGATTATAATTAAATATTTGAATAAACACATATGTATACTTATATTAATAATATATAATATTAAATAATAATAATAATAAATACAGACAAATTAAATATACGTTATTTTATGGATACAATACATACTAGTACATAGGATTACTACATAGGATTAATTATTGAGAAAATGCGACTTTCTTCATGTCATATCGGAGAGTACGAATGACTTGATTTTTGTATTGGGATAGTTGAAAAGATGAAAAATGACATATACTTCTTTTCATCCTGATTGAATAAGTAGGTAGTTCCCGTAGAATAAAAATAAGTGCATGTGAATGAAGCCACTGGTTAAGGCTAGTTTCATATGGTTAGGCTAGGTTCCACTGTGGTCTCTATGTTTAGTAAAGTATTTTTTAAATATTAATATATATAAAAAAAAATATTAAAAAATTCTAGTGTCTGGCACCCTCAACCGGGATTTCTACGTTAGCGACGATAGGGTAAGAAAGAAAAGATGTTCGGGAACTTCAGTAGTGTTTCCGCGGTTGAAGTACGAGCATTCCAACTGTTACTAAAACTAATTCTTACTGTGTAACACAAAAGCTAGCAATAACACTGCAAAAATAAGCAGTCAATAGCGATTTCTTTCTTAACTAACTAAAGTTTGACTAAAGTCATCAAATTTATAGAGTAACTTAAATATTTTCTGCTGAACTCTGGGACTAATTGCGACATATAAGGGTAATTACCTAAACTGGCAACTTAGCCAAAGCTGTCACATGCACCTTAAAAAATGTGTATCCGGAGCCGTGTTTTAATTGTAATCTTTCAATGTCAAAAGCATTTTTTAAAAGGCTAACCACTAATTATTCATATACAGCTTTAACAGCAACACAGACTAATATAATTATGTACCTATTACTATTGTGGTCGCTCTCCCTCGTTATCGCATATTATTTTATTTTCAATATATAAAATTACACTAGTCTCACTGCATTCCTATCATCGTCAAAATCATTTCATTTACAATGATGATTGAGATACCCATAGCAGTCTTTTTCTAACCAGCTATGCAAGTGTATTTCATATTGCGTGACATCATCCATCCACCACTTACTTTTCCTAGTCAGCTTTCATTGGATTTTGGATTGTTCATAACATTCATCAAATCACCGTATTTCCAGTAAAATCAAACAACAATAAAGCGGAGAAAGATTTTATTAATATGATCGTACACAATTTCAGGGACAAATGCCTACAATTTAGCTATCCTGTATGAATCGTTGACAATATGGAATGCGTTTAAAAATTGTTATTTGAGAACAACTTGAACACTAGTAATAAGTTTTACAACATTTACTTAAATAGTATATCAATGAGTATTAATTAGAAAAAGTTGGGGCATTATTGTATTATAGAACAAAGAAGTTATATTTATTAAGTTTTCCATACAAATCGTTGAATGTTTCTCACTTTTCCATAAAAATATCGCGCCACCGCCGGGCGCATTCTGTGTAATCAATTTCCTAAAGTAAATCACAAAATAGACTTTCGTACATTTCACAAATTATTATAGAAATCGTAAAGATTACCAAACACGATCTGCAAACTTGCTGCAAATATCAAAAACATTTGTTATATTTTATTTTTATAAATATAAAATGTTCCATGTCGCAAATATGAAACATTCTTCTACCTTTCTCATATATACAACAATTACTTATGTTTAAACTTTAAAAAATGTTAACAGTGAGGATTCTAACTAGACTTTTTAAGATTAACAAAATATAGTTCTTTCGTACATACGACAGTCATTTTCATCACCCAATGTTACATTTGAGCTAGGCGTATTTTGTAGAGCTGTATCGCAAACTAATATTGAATTAATCATCAAACAATCAGTTTGCAAACTATTTGGAAGCTGCAATACATAGCATAGGACTTTCCACACAGAGTGAACAAAGCTCATCTAGACGTTATTGGAAGCTGCAATGCGGATAAAAAAGTTACATGGGACTTTAGCAAGCTTTACACAGAGTGAACAAAGCTCATTTACATGTTATTGGAAGCCGTAATGCGAATAACAAAGTAACATGTGACTTTATAAGCTGTATCACACAGAGTGAACAAAGCTCATCTTGACACATTATTGGAAACCGCAATTTGCGATACTCGTAACAAAGTAACATGGGACTGTATAAGCTGTATCACACAGAGTGAACAAAGCTCATCTTGACACATTATTGGAAACCGCAATTCGGATAACAAAGTTACATGGTACTTTAGTAAGCTTAATACACAGAGTGAACAAAGCTCATTTAGACACGTTATTGGAAGCCGCTATGCGGATAATAAATTAACGTGGGACTTTAGTAATTTCTATCACACAGATTGAACAAAGAAAATCTAGACACGTTATTGAATATACTGCTATAATGTTGAGTAACAATATATCATTATTAGCGATTGCTTACACAAATGCGTCCGCAGTCTTCTTTGCAGCTAGGAGCGTATTACTATTATTTATACTTATAAATATACACTATGTCAGTCAACCCCGGTTGTATTAGCTCGGTTCATTATGGTTTTAAGGTCCCCCAAAAATTAGATCCGCATTTGTTAAAGTAATCTTAATCATGATTACTGTTTTCTCAACACCAACTTGATTTATTCTAGCTAGAGTCAAGTGAAAACATAATGTGAAAAAGCCCCATCCCTTTTTGATTTAACTGGCACATAATTCCCGCGGCCCAACATAAAAAGTTTGAGGTCCCAACACACATAGCTTACAAATTGTTACAAGAATTGTTTTGTTTCGAAAGACAACGAGTAAACTAGATTTGATTGGGGCAATTTCAAGTTTTCGAACTGATACGATAGTCGATCGTACCTCTCTGACAGCTTCACCTGAACGACGCACAGACGGAATAAAAAAAATGACAGACGGTAGGCGCGAATTTTAAAATTTACACTATTTTATCATGACCTTTACAGTGATTGGTCACGTGTAATCGAGACATTATGAATGATAACAAAACCATCAATATAACACTATGATGTAGCACATTCTCCATGTCACCACTATCTTACTATAAACGGAATTAAATTATAGAAATACAAACGTCACTAGGCGCATCGAATAACAAATTTCTAAATTCATCACATTACGTATTATGTATTTTAAATCCTACTGTTAAGTATATCGTTGGACTGATGTTCCTTTTAAAGCGCAGTATGCATTATACACGTTTAATTTTAAATGACCGCCTTGAAGGTTTTCCAATACCAAATCGAATAAACGTAAGATTTGAAATGAAACGATAGAGCTTTTATAGGTTAAATAATTTCCTTTTTTTTTAATTATGGTTACGACCGTTGGAATTTTATCGCGTGACATCATCATCACAAGCGCGTCATCTTCGCCATGGATACATGGTTACAAATAGAGTCTGTACTTTTAAGTCTTTTTAAGAGACGAAACAATGGATTATCTGCTATACTAAAAGTAAGACGTAGCTCTAAAGCGCCATCTCCACGACCGAAAAACTCGCGGCGATAGTCTCGATACAAACTCGAACTACTAAAACATCACGCATCACTCATGGCATTCCGAGCGCATGTGTTCGTTCTGCACCGCTCACTCGCACCTAGCGCGGCGCGAGCGAGGGCGCACATCGCGGTCTCGGTTCCTCCGACAGAAAACATAAAGATAGATATAAAGCGCATATGTTGCTGAAATGCAACCGTATTTACTAGGACGATACGGCTTACATTCTACGTATTTTAGATCCGAGCACGTGATGTTTAGAGAGCATGGCATTACAAATATTACAATAGCAAAAGAGCTGTCGCATGACAGCGCACGGCGTGTATTTCAGCTGATGTTTAGAGTGATGTGAAATGGTACGATGTAATATTACGCGGTACGAAACGTAATGATATATGACATTACTTTAAGGAGCACAGTTTTACGCATGTCTACTCTGAACGAGCTTACGTCACGCGGCGGTACTTGACTGAATACAGTTGAGTGTTACAACTGTTGCGATTATTCGCCGACAGTTGGACGGACTCATTGCGAATTTGCGATACTCTCATCCGTGGAGATAGCGCCAAAATGTTTATACGCGCCTTAACATTTAAAAATAGACAAATTACGTAAATTAGAGATTCTATATAAGTATTCGATAGAAATACATAAAGACTGGCAAATGCGTTAAATCTAGTTGAAAACTAAAAGTTGAACTTTGATTATAATTATAGAAAGGTATAAGAAAAGTCAAATAAAAACATCTTCACTTATGTTAATACAATAAATTCTTATGACCTAATCATTAGTCAGAACTATACAACATAATGATACAATAGTATAAAAAACAATCCTAACATAAAAACTCACTGACTTATATAAACGTACACTGGTATATGAACGTACTTATCTAATATTATGCTGTATAATCTTGACTAGTGAACAGTGAGATCCAGGTCAACGCTATCGATTTGATTTTTTTAAACACAAATTAGATATAACGCCTTATCAGACTCGTAAGGACATTGCTCGCATTGATACATTAACAAAATACGCCAAAACCTTACAGAAGAAAACTAGATTTATTTCGATTCGGTAGTTACAAATATTTTCTCAAAATCGTGATATAAGAAAGAATTCTTGTTCAAAGCTACACTATTCATTGTTTTGTTATTGGTGATAGTCTAATGCTTGACCACAAAATCTGGACTGGAAGGTCTGGAAAACGTTGTCGCAAATAGTGAGGCCATAACGAAAAATAAGCCATTTTTTCTTTTTTAAAATAAATTTTGCACATTCAACTCTAGATTTATAAGGTAGTAAGTAATCTTGGGTAGTAATAAAAGTACGAACTTTTCAATCATGTTCCTTTAAACCGAATTCAGTCAATTTTAATAGCATAGGCCTGGACTACACAAACACTGTTAAACAATCGTAACTTTTACAATACTTGTTGAAAATCACTTTGAATAAATAGAAAAATTGTTTAGCCTAGACGATCTAAAGCAGGGTTCACATGTATTTCTTCCTTCATTTTTGAAAGTATCCAATTCTTAAGACAAATATATGAATCTAGCATCAGCTAGAAATGTAAAAATAAAAATTGTATTACAAAAATGTAAACTCGTTTTCTTAAACATAAAGTAAAAACATACTTCTCGAATTGAATGATACATAATCGTTGAACGTAGCAACCAAATTAAATTAGAATCATCTTCATCAGCTGGGAATTAAACATAATAATTATTAAATCAGCTATGGAATAGTATTTCGCTCACTTGACTCCATTAACATGTTTTTCTTTGCCATTTGTCATCACTGGTACTGAATTCTCATCGATTAAATTGAGGGAAGATATTGATAGATTCTCTATTTCATCTTCATCTGAAAGGGAAAAGGACAGGATAAAAACAAATGCTATGAATAGTTATAATAGAATCATTAGATGTTAGACATTTTTCATCAGAATTCGATAAATGAAGCTATTTCATATGATAAGCCTATTTGATCTATAGTGCGGCCGCTTAAATGAGTCTTCACCCGTGCAGTGCAGGGGCGCGGGGGTAGGTGACAAAGGGGATCGAGAGAGGAGCGGCGCCTTCCACCCCTGTACCGCGAGTGATCGCAACTTAAAATATTCACCTCCCGTTTCTAACCCATATTACAAATATTTTTTAAAATAATATCATTTTCAATAAAGGCGGGCCATCATTTATTATCTTTTCCACAAGTCGGTAGCTATAGTAGTGGCTGAGATAATCAGCTGTAACACACAGACGGATGATAGACCATAAGTTTTTTTAATCATTTTGGTTCAGATTCCCAAAAAAATATCTAGGGGATTCAATGAAAGTTCACAAAGTCCATCTATACAAATTGTTATGACTCACCTGAGCTAACATCAGATTGGTTTTTAGGGCTCAGACGACAGCCTTTCGATAGGTAACTCTTTAACTTTCCGACCGAAGCTAGGATCAAACTGGAATATAAAATTAATTCCATAAAAAATTTTCACAGAAAGCATGCGACGAAAAAAAAGAATTTTACCTACCATTTTTGAATATTTTGGTCTGGGTTATTTGCACAAAAATTACAGGGGAAAAAGAAGATGGCGAAGTCTGTCTGAAACGTCATTGGACGTTCTCAAATTAGTAGTAATACAAAAAAGAATGGCTTTGTAATAAACAAAATACGTACTAAAATTCAATTTTAATATGTAACATAACATTTTACTTTGATTTTTAAACAGTTTACAAAGTGCAGGCCGGATTTGATACATTTCTTTTACTTTCAACATACATTATGAGTTTTGATATACAGATAAATAACATACCCCAAGAACGGAGGGCTCGGTGACAGCGGTCTTGACAGATACTCCGGATGGAATTGCACCGTGACATAATAAGGGTGTGTGTCCACCACTGCGACTTCCATACGCTTCTTGCTCTCATCCTTTCCAACGAAGTGGAGTCCCGCCGTTTGTAGACGCTCTATGTAATCCGGGTTCACTTCATATCGGTGCCTGTGACGCTCCTCGATTTTGTCTTTTTTGTATAGTTGAGCTGTGAAACAATCAAATGTTATCGCATGTAGCGCACGGCTGAAACTTTTGCTCAAATATAATGACTGTCCCAATCCGTCTCACAGTACAGTGTGGAAGTGAAAAATTTTCATGAAACTTTGTCGTTTGTCTCGTATGTTATATGATATAATTATCAACGTGCCGCGTGAGCTGTCAAGCGCGTAAAAAACTGTCTGAAGAGTTGAGGACCCGCGTTTAGGAATGTTTCCGATAGTTTTCATCCGGCCCCACGTTGTACTAATGTTCTGACATAAAAACACTAACAATAAAGTCAAAGCCAAAATTTCACAGACTAGTTTGACATAAGTGTATGTAGAAATTCATCATCATCAGCCAGGATCATAGATCCTACCAGGGGATTGGTGGTCGCATTGGTAATATAGTAGTTAAATAGGTTTTACGACACCAGGATGACATGAGGTGTACCTGTTCTGAACAATAAAGACCATACTCACTTATTAGACTAGGCTCTAAATAAGTTGTCCTTTTCCCCAATCTCATTGTGCCACCCAGATTGCCTGTATGATGTTCAGGCATATCAATGACCAGTTTGTCTTCACACTCGGGGTCAACTTCAGTCGTGTTAGCGCCTTTCAATCCGAGCACATTTCTTGCAAACTCTATAACAGCTGCTTGTAGCCCCAAGCAGATTCCGAGCATGGGCTTTTGAGTTTCCCTACACCACTGACAGGCTTCGATCTTGCCTTCCATTCCTCTATGGCCAAATCCACCGGGGATTATTACTCCTCTGTAACAGAATTAGCAAAAAATTGTATGAGCGATTTTCACATTTCACTATTAGCTTTGACACATTGGCTTATTTATTTACGAGCAACACAAAATAATGCCCTCAAGTTTAGATAACATTAAGATCATCTAGCCAAACAATGTCTGCAACGGGTTAAAAGCGAATTATTAAATGTGCTTTGACATTATATGTTGAATTTGTTTGAGTTTTGACGTTTAATTACAAATTAAGGCTAACACTGATCTTAATCAATATGATCCGTTGCCTTTTCAATTTTAATAAAACGTTTTGCACTACATCAAATAACTTTTATTTCATAATGACCTTTTAAAATTAAAAGAGTACATGTGCAGGCCTAGGCTTCATACATTTGCAGAACGTGTCATTTAGGTAGTTTAAAAAACTCACTCGCTTTTACAAAGATCCTGCCAGGCTTTATGATAGCTAACAGGGTCGTTGATCTTAGTCTGCTTCTCCAGATTTTCAGCTTCGATGTAGGTTAGGTTCAGTTTACACCCGGCAGCTATAGAAGCGTGCTGCAGCGCCTTGGTAACGCTGGCGTAGCTATCTTCGAGCTTCGTATACTTCCCAACCAAGGCAATGTTCACTTCCTTGCGGAGATTGTCCACGCGTTTCGCTAGGTTTCGCCACTTCTGCATGAATCTAGATGTGTGTACAATGTATTTAAATTAAGACGCGGCAGCTGTCTGTCCGGAAGGCAATTTATCAGTTGATTTTGAAATGGGGGCAGCCCAAACTGTTTAACTAATCATGAACGTAGAATTTCATTTTGGCTCCCGTTGCTTATAGTAGTTGAATAAAAATATTTGTATTGATATGGGTGGTGAAGAACAATAGGCTTCAACAACACAAAAACAAATATACAATTAGCAATTCATCATATAGCTCATTAGCCCAGTTGTTTGATACACTGACACACATTCTTTTATGGGGACAATTAGCTTACTAAGCTAACATGTTTCAAATTTCATATACCTATATCAAACAGAACACTCAGACACATAGGGCTAGAAGGTTTGAAGGTAGTTTACCTAAAGGCACCCATATTTTTGGAAATGCATACGCATTCCACTCCCTGGCTATACACATGATGAAGTTTGAAGTGAAACAGAAAACCAGAAAATTAAAAATATCGTATTTTTTTTCAAAAATGGTTAATAATGGTCATAAAAAACAAAACAGCGGCAAAACCGCTGTTTTGTTTTCTCCTGTTTTCTATGAGTTCTATTTTACGACATATAAGGGGTACCGTCTACCAGGCCGTCCCCCTACTAGATGGACCGACGACCTGGTTAGAGTCGCAGGGAGTCGCTGGATGCAGGTGGCTCGAGAACGGTCGATGTGGCGTACCATGAGGGAGGCCTATGTCCAGCAGTGGACGTTTCCCGGCTGATGATGATGAAGGGGTACCCGAATTCTTAAGTTGGGACTACTCACACATAAATAATCAAAATTCAATGCGTAAGGGCCTTATTGTTATTATTAAGGGTTTGCGAGCGGCTGCAGGGCGAGTCGGTCGCGCAGGAATTGCGTTGCAAACACGCCGCGTCTGCACAGCGAGGACATCGCGGACGTTTGGCAGATACACAAAGTTTTCGTCGCGTGTTTGTGGCGACTTAACGGCGCGGCGGACGGGCTGGTACAAAATTGTGTCCACGCGGCGTTTTCGTTGCGTGCCCGCTCCGCTTTGAGTACGCCCGCAAGCCGCTAGTACGATAAAGCCCTAAGTTGACAAGAATCCAGCTTGATTCCACCAATATTGAACTCAGAATGATTGCATCCTTTTAATACTTTGTAGAACCTTCATATATGGTTAAGGGTAGGTATATTTACACAAATTTATGCTAAAATTGTAAACGGCCGTCGGCCGATGTATGCACAATTAGGAGATATTTAAGAAAAATTAAAATGAGGGCTTCATAAGAGCTATAGGAGCCAAAACTATTATGCATAACTCAAAAACTGCTGTATGAAATTAAATGCAGTTAATACAGTTTTGCCATAATCAGTTAATCACCACACTTTGTAGGCAGAATGGTGATCACAGTAAGATGTTGTGACATAGGTACATGACCTTGTGAACAGTTTTCGTTGATAGTAAATGTAGTGACCTTACCTCCCAGGGCGGGGCATTGATATCTTCAATTGGAGTCTCTCATTCAAGTACTGAACTACACCTTGTGCTTCCATTAAGAGGGGCACATGGTATACGGAGCTTAAGTCATGGATGCATATTACCTGTCAATGATAATTATATTAATTCTAGTTTCAGCTCACAACTTCAATTACCTATATCTATATTTTTTCACTAGCACACTTACATCTATGACTATATCTATGTTGATTCGAAAGGTATCCTATTTAGAAACCAGAACATATTACATCTGTGTGCAGAATGTCATCCAAATCCATTCAGCCGTTTATGTGTAAAAGAGTCACAAACATCCAAGCTCACCTTCCACAATTATAATGTGATGTAATAAAAGGAAAATTAGATTATCAAAATAAAATGCCTGTGTTTATTCCTTGCTACTAGCTAAAAATATATTGGAATGTTAAAAATTAGATAAACCTAAACTTTTATTACACTGTGAGAGATTTTGTTCACTTACAAGTTCCCAAGCAATAAAATTACATAGATATCAATAAAACTTGCAATGAAACATACCTGTTCTGGACCAACATGACAGAAGTTTGATATCTTCTCTTTAACAGTGTGGTCAATAGGTTTCTCAGAACGGCACAGTATCAAATCTGGTGACAGACCAAGACCTCTGAGTTCTCTGACTGAGGACTGAGTTGGTTTTGTTTTAGCTTCACCTGTTGATTTTGGCTGAAAAATAAAATGATTTAGTCCTATCTTATTAAGCACACACAATAGTACTTTATAAACTTATTATAAAATTTAGATTGGTAACACAGGAAAGGATAGCTTGTGTGTAAAATAAAATTTCATAATTTCTGATTTTGCACTATTTTATTTATATTTAACTGCCTCTGTGGCCACAATCTTTGATTAATTGAAGGTCTTGAACACAAAAATTTTTAATACCTGATAATATTAATCACATACTCACCATTGGTACCAGGGAAACATGAGCTACACAGAAGTTCTCCCTCTTCACCCTGAATTGAAACTGTCTGAATGCTTCTACAAAGGACATGCTCTCTATATCTCCTATTGTGCCACCTAACTCCACTATACAAACTTTTGGTGGATTCTGATCTGGTGTCACTGGTATTTCTGCTACCCTTTGAACCCATTCTTGTATCGCATCTGTTATGTGAGGAATGACTGTAAAAAAAACACATGTTCTACAACTTTCTCTTTGCAAAAATTAAGACTGATAAATAATGTAGGTCACAGTATGCAAGTCAATGACCCTATGATAACGGTTTACACTACTTAGATTAACAACATTTTATGTAGGTATTTACTAAGTTGTATCAATTTAGAGGGTTCAATTTTTTTAATTCATGATTTCTGTCTAAGCATATTTTAAAAGTTTTATGGCAGTATAATTGGCCCTGTTAATTCAGACTGTCAGACTAACGAAATCATAATTTTGACTAGTTTGGTTTGGATTCGAGTAATTTAGAATTTTGCCCATTAAGTCATATGTGACAAAATTGTATGATGATTTAAGTTTTATAAAGAATTAAATGCAGAGTGTCATAACACTTGAATAAAACAGATATCATGAATTAAATACTATATCTGTAACAAATTTGTTGTATCCTTGAAAAATTGAATCGAATTGATAACTCCTAAAATTTTCAAAAAATCGTGATGATTCTAAGACCCGCCTTAGCGCCCCCTTTTGTAAACCCCAACCTTTTGATCACTTTGCTTAATGTTATGTCAAGAACTTGCTACATCTTATGAAAGATCTATCAGACTTGGTGGCCTTAGAAATGTTTGAATTTTCGTTCGCCTAAACTCATATCCTTACCTTGTACTGTTTTTCCAAGATAATCGCCGCGTCTCTCGCGCTCTATAACCTGTTGATATATTTTGCCAGTGGTGATATTGTTTTCCCTATGCAAGGTGATGTCCAAGAAGCGTTCATAGTTGCCAAGATCAAGGTCTACTTCCCCACCGTCGTCAAGAACGTAAACTTCACCTAGAAAATAAAAATAGACAGCAAAAATCGATTGCCAACCCAACTGGTTAACCACGTGGACATAATACGCAAAAAGTCTAGGATCTTGAAAGGATTTGTACGGAAAATTACCATGTTCGTATGGAGAGAATGTTCCTGCGTCGATGTTGATGTAAGGGTCAATTTTTATAGAAGTAACATCAATACCACAACTTTTCAAAATCGTGCCAAAAGAACTGGCGATCACGCCTTTCCCCACACCACTTATCACGCCACCCGAAACTAAAATATATTTCATTTCTGGCATTTTCGAATAATCTACTTTTTCAAATATAATTTGTGTCGCAGTCAAATTCCGCAACACGAATAGAATATATTTTTACAAAATTAAAAAGTACGACAACATTCACAGCGCACTCTTCTGTAGAGCGCATGCGCGATGCACAAGGTTGCCAACTACAGAAAAAGATTTCCCTTAAAACAGGTCTAAACAAAATGCTTTAGAATATTAGAATGGTTTGGCACTTAGGTATATGTTTAATCATGAAACTTTCATGTCACCATCTGTGGCTACAGGCCTAGGAAAGCCTGACGTAATGTCCTCAGCATTTTGCAATGAGTTAGCTAAGTATCCTTTTATATATGTCGTATTTAATCAGGTAAATCCGTAAATTGAGGAAATCCGTAGACGAAATAGGGTCACCGACATAGCTCGACGAGTCCGTGAGCTAAAGTGGCAATATTGGAAATTAGTTTATGTGTTCATTACATAAATAATTAAAATTATGTGTAAGTAAACAAACAAAATGTCCCAAAACATCCCCAAAATAAAAATAATAACCATATAAAATTAAGATGCGTCAATCAAATAATATATATTTAGTGCCTGAATTTAATACATATAAAACTATTAATATAAGTGTAAATAATAAATAGAACGTGAAAGATTATTAAAAAATATTTTAAGAAATTTTAACAAAGGTAAAAGCAACACAGGGCTTGTATATATTTTTAACCTATGTATAATTAAATCGGACTTTTTCCAACTAGGTCTAGGGTCTAACCTAGTACTTATTAACTACTACTACCCACAGATTAGGTACTGGCTACTACGTAACTACTACCCTAAATTTAGGGGTATTTGTGTCTTCTAAGCTGGCAAATCTGAAAAAGCAAAGTACCACGGTACTACAGAATGTTAAGATTTTAATGTTGCCTACTTCCCAAACGTTAGAAACTACCCAAAAAGTTTAAATTTTTTACTGTGGCAGAATTCAATATATTCCAATAATATTTTACAAGAAATAACAACTAAATAACTCAAATAAAACAAGTTAACAAAAGTTAGTCGACACTGCCTGGCTGCATTGCCCTGTTGTATGGCAACGGCTAACCTGTGCACCAAGTACGATTCGGAGAGGGCACTAGTGCAAGTCGACGCCCTATTTGAAATATGAAGCTTTTAGCCAGGCCCCTGACACTTCATACAAACCAATAAATAAGTATTACGCATGTCGGCCTGCACTTGTACACTATTCAAACAATCAAGCAATAATGTAGATATGTAAAGAAAAATAATATAATTGCATTCATTTTAATTGTACAAAATCATTCTTTTTGTACTACGTGACAGTGAACAATGACATTTTTTTGACGCCGTCTTTGTTTTACAACGTCAAGTCTTACTTGTTTCGTGTAGGTTTCGTGCGTTTTATGTTTTTGTAAAGTGGCGATGTAAAGTAAATGCGTTCAAAAATTACTGGAAACCGACTTCAATTGCCCTAAAAGTCTACTTTTACTAAGGCAAATTTAAGATTTATATCGTTTTCTCATGGATGCCGTTGTCAGAATTGGACCAATTGAAATGGGACCACACGGAAAGCATCACCTTTCAAATAAAAAAAAAAGAATCATCCAAATACGTTCACCCAGTCAAAAGTTCTGAGGTAACAAACATTTTTTAAAAACCATACCCGTCGAATTGATTGCCTCCTCCCTTTTTGAAGTCGGTTAAAATATACAAAAAAAGGTAAATTAATCACTTTTATTTGATAATGGTCTTTTAAAATTATAAGTGTACAAAACGAGGCCTTGGCGCCATAGATTCGCGGAACGTGTCATTTTCAGTCAGCAAATGTATGCTTAAGACATAAATAAAAAGTATTTCCTTAATAGAATAAAAGTTTTGTATTATTATATATTTGCACAGATATTTGACATGTTTCAGGGAAGCTAATATTAATATTTACCATAATATATAAGTCATTATATAGGTACTTGTACATATTATATATCTTTGCTATTTGTAATAGACATTACAATAATGAATTTTTAGATTGAACCTTAGATTACAGAAATAAACTTCTTTCGTCTTGTGTATTTGTTATTCCTACAAATTTCGACCAGATATAATTATACACCTGTACAATGTTATGTGGCATGATTTTAGATTTTTTTTAGTAAATCTAATAAGATTTTATATATTAGGTGAGTGGGAAAAATAAAACAAACAAATATAGTGACTTGTCTGTTTTAATTGTATCTATTCTTCATCATGATGAGAGTTACATTACTCCTTGAAACATTCTAATAAATTAGTATATATACAAAACATTTTGGGGTAGTATGTCTCCCTGGAAATGCTTACTCAGTTATTCCCTGCTTGAGATGACATACAGATATGCAGTGACAAGTCTGGATTTGATGCATAAGAGATATTTGATGGTTAAATTTTAGCCTATAAAAGATCAACTTTAGATATTTGATTGACATGACAAACGTAATACGATCTAATCTTATTATTACACAAGTAGGGACTATGTAATGTACATAACAAACGAAATTAACAATGGGCTAAGGATCTAGGACTCTGCTTCTTCTTCTACCTTCGGGAATTGACTACCATAGTACGGAATCTTGGTGACGAAAACCCTCCAGTCAGTAGCGTAGAGAAGGGCGAGGAAAGCAGTCCCGCCGAACCCAACCGCTGAAGTTGCAAAAGACGCCGCTACTTCCATTTGTTTTCTTCCTAGTCGTGGTAACATTTTGAAGATTAACGATGAGTTTTCGACTTAAAAGTTCGTTTCCCTGCGATAGATTTAGGTTACGTAAATTCGTTTTCACAGATTTCGGACAATGTCAAATTGACGTTTCTAGGGACGTGATTCACAATTCTGACCGTCCGAACATCAAATAATACTTCATTGAAACAAGTTCGTTTGTTATTGACTCAGAGTGAACTTTTCATTTCAATGCTTGTGATTCTGTCTTGTGAATTTCATTCATTTTGACAGCCAGTGAACGGAAAAAGATGACATTGATTACTTGCTCAGTGACGGATGAGAGAACGAACTATGGAGTGGATTATTGAATGAAAGTTTATATCGAAAGCACAATAAAAATGTTTGTTGTTGTGCTTGTTTAATTAACGAATTTTTCTGATAATAAGAGGTGATGTTAACAATACATAATTAAAACCAACACTCAATATTGATATTCAACTTAGGAGTTAGGTAGTGCCAGTAATAGCGGCGCTGCCAATTGTTTCTCCGGTGACGAGGAAAGACCGCTTCCAAAATACTTCTCGCCAGGCTCAGGTAGGCCTAAGTCTTTTCAAAACATTATAATATTGATCAGACGGGAAACTGCTGGTCGTAGGCGTCCTCTATGGTATGCCACAGTGATCAGTCCCGAGGCAATTGCATCCAGCTACTCCTCGCGACCAATTAAAATCATAATGATAGTTAAAAATAATATCATCTGTCCTTCTCCACTCACTGCTAGGTATATGGACCTCTCTACAGTTAAGTGCTAATTATGATACTTTATCTATTTTTTAATCACTTATTTACAATGCTACAATTTGATTTTAGTAGTAGATATGCATGCTACATATTGTTTTTCCTATTAGATAAATTTTAGGAATTTTAGATAAATTTTAAGTCCCGCCTTAGCACCCCCTTTTGTGCACCCCAACTGTCTTGTCACAGTATTATTTAATGAAGAGTAACCCATAATAGATCTTGGCTACATCAGTACAGACAAAGGTATCACTTCTGGTTATTCAGGTTATATGTTTGATATCTAACTGCAGATGTTATAACTATTGGAATATGAATTCACAATGTAATTATGGTATCACCTACCAGACTCAGTCGTCAGTTGATATTTAGGATACCTCTGAATGGTTTGTGTGTTATTCTTCAACAAGCAATAAAAATTCAATGACTTTTTTAATTGCAACTTCATCTGTGTGGACTTAATAAATTAGAACCACCTTTGATCTATATCCAAACATAAAGTCAAGTCATTATCCTTCATTACATCATGAATAAAGGAGAAGGAAAAACAAACAAATTTACTTTCACATATGTTAGAATAGATTAGTTTTATTGGTCAGATCATTACAACAAGTTGCATCCACAACATTGTAAAATAATTTAAAGTTATATGAATAACAAACTGGGGCATAACCCTAATGACAAACGCCTATATGGCCAGACAGATCTAATTTATGAATTAAGAAATCTCTATGGATAATAAAATACTGTGTACATATAATTTGTATGTATACTTTTTGTTGTACACATGTGGTAATCTACTGTGTGTCAATTTTAGTAGCATAATTTTTCGATAGCTAATTATATTAAAGTGTACATATTAACATTATAATGCATGTTTACATTACAGGTGGTTGTTGGAGGGTATGTGGGATGGCGCAGCGGGGGGCGCCGCGGGAGCAGGCGGGGGAGGGGCGGCCGGTGGTGGTGGCTCCACCGGCAGCGCGTTCCTCGGAGCACTCACGCCCAAGTTCTATGTGGCATTGACAGGGACCTCCTCACTGATCTCTGGGCTGATCCTGATCTTTGAGTGGTGGTACTTCCGCAAGTACGGCACGTCGTTCATAGAGCAAGTGTCTCTGGCACAGCTGGGGCCATGGCTCGGGGCTGAACCTGCTGCTCCTTCACCACAGCCTGCACCGCCTCCTGCTGACTGCAAGGTACTTCTGTTTGCATAAGTACATCATTGAACTGTTAACTTGAGTCGTCTCTGTGGCCTATATTGGCTATATGGTTGGACTCACAATCAAGAGGTCCCGGGTTAGATTCCCAGTTAAGTATATATATAAAAGTTTGACACCAATGAATGTGTGTCTGTCTGTTTGTAGCATTGTAGCTCTCTAGCGGATGGACCGATTTTGATACGTTTATTTTTACGCGAAACCAAGTTTCCTTGCCATGGATCTTAGATATATTTGGTATAAATCGATTTAGCAATTTGAAGAGTATCAGCTGATGTTAGGCATTTTCGGCATAAAATGGTTTTTTATTTTATTTTCGTATCGTATTATTGCATATTTCTTAAATTTTAATTCAATTAACTTGTTTCTGTGCTGTATAGTCCGCTCTAGTTCTGGCTTGGCTATCATTATAATAATGAATGTGTAATGCTAATGATATATTATTCGTGGTGTATGTAGGTGTGGCGCAATCCGATGGCGTTGCTGCGAGGAGCGGAGTACGCGCGTCTCTGGGTGGCCGCGCGGCGAGCGCCCCTCACGTTCTACGACATGAACCTGTCTGCGCAGGAGCACCAAGCATGGTTCAGTTGTGGCAGCTGTGAGACTTTTATCTCTTTGTTACGTTGGCCGTGAGAGCCTGGCCTTTACAATAGGACCACACGTAAAAAAATTCATATGGGATTGTGTCATTGTCTCTGTTCTTTTTAGCTCAGCTCATTCAGCTGTTTAAAATAATTTAAAAAACATCTTATAAATTCACGAAACAAAAAATTGCAGTAATACTTATTAAATTTTTCGACGAACCGAAAACCAGTTTTTTGGGCGAATTAATGCACTTATCTTATTCTAATACATATTAACATTTATACACAGCAACAGTATGCAATAAAATTACACAAATGTGTTTATTTTATTTATTATTAATTAATAAGACATAAATGTTTACAAATATTTGCTTAAAGTGTACTTAATCCTATTGGAAGGTTTATCTGTACACCATGTGACTCATCCATTTTACAATACTCACACACATTCTATCGTTAATTTTAACAAATACCTTTATCTTACGATATTAATACACTGCATTGTTCGCCGAGTGTGACTGGTTTGTGTAGTGAGTGTAAGTAAAAATGTATGTTAGTTTATCATGGTGAAAGCAGTAAGGGTAGTACTATGATGTCACACATGAGTAATTTCAGATGACATCATCATCGGCTAGAAAATGACTATTGCTGGACATGCCCTGTAGACCGGTCCCGAGCCACTTGCAAACAGCGGTTCCTTGAGAACTTTTACTTCCCTTCTCATCGGTTATCCATTACTTGAGCGATGTCAGATGAGATAATAATTGTTAATTTATAGATTACCTTATTGCGTCGACGTCAGATGGAAGTGGCATCGCTCATTCTAAATTTAAAATCTGTTTGAAGGTACAGACGGTGCAGAAGAAGCGATGTCACGCGCGTGGCGAGAGCGCGAGCCGGGTGCACGCATAGCAGCCGCGCGCGCAGCTCTAGTAGCGCGCCCAGAGTGTGCAGCCGCTCTACTGCTGCTAGCTGAAGAGGACGCGCCCACTGTGTTCGAGGCGGAACGCGTGCTGAGGCGGGCGTGGCGGGCCGCCGAGACAGCCTGGCGAGTCAGTTCTCTTAATGGAGGTATCTCATTTAATTGTGAACTTTCCACAAAGCGTTAGCGACCATGTGTGTGACTATCTTTCCTTGTTTATCGAGATAAGCAACGTATAACTATGAATCAATGAAATCTTAGTATGATCACTAATTCGCCTAGCAAACTTTGTTATTAAGAGTGCACACCCTGTGTTACCTTTCATTCCGGAACACAGCATTGCCATTTACACTGGTTTTAGGCGGCAGACTTTTGAACTCTAGACTGCGGAGGCGGTTAAAAAATAGACGAAAAGTATGGATATTATGGATTTGCGAAACGGGTGGGTTTTCCGTTGTACCGCTTCAGTATTCTGTGCCGTTGCTTTAGTCGCCTCAACCACCGTCTGTGTTATTATGTACAACCCGTTTACTATAAGTTTGGACCTGGCGTCGATGACGTCACTGCGACGCATGGGTACACAACGACGCACAAACGCGGGGAGGAGAGCGGGGAAGCGGAAAAGGCCTCACATTCCAGTGAGGTCCAATCTTTTAGTGAACGTGTTACATATATCTGGTGACGTTAACGCAGGTGCTGAGGCTCGTCGTGACGCTGCTGTGTTCGCTCACGTGAAGCGTCGCTCAGCCATGTGCCTGCGCCGGCTGGGCAAGCTGCGGGACGCGGTGCGACTGTTCCGAGAGCTGGCGCGGGACGCACCCCCCGCCCTGCACTCCATGCAGCTGCACGACAACTTGATAGAGGTGCTGTTGGAGCAACGAGCGTATGCTGATGTACAGGTCCGTCCTTATTACAACTATCTTTACGTGTATAGGGCAAAGAAATAGATGGGAGGTTGCAAGTGGCTCAGAACCTGTCATTGTGACGTCTCATGGAGTAGGCCTATGTCCAGCAATGGACCTATCCCGGCTGATGATTATGTGTTTGTGTCCTCAATTCACCAGGCGGTGACGGAAGGGACGTAGGGTGAACCACCAGTAATTTCTTAACGGAATTACGCTCAGAATGTTTTCATATTTTGACGTGCCGAGTGTAATGTTCATATTACTAGGTCAATAAAGTGAATCTTGAATCATATTAAATTTATGTTGACATAATCTTTTAAAATAGAATAACTGGCCTTGATAAGTAATTACCTAAAAATAGGAGATATAATTATAGTGTCGTGAAATGAATATCATTAACGTACAGCTTTATAGTTAGCTACAATAGGCGTTACGTAGCTAACAGCTAATGGTCCCTAGATGGCACTTTGAACAATAATCGAAAATAGTGTGTAAACATAAATAGTGTGACTGCCTAGGGAGTTGGATGGATCACGGTTCATGAGATACAGCCTGGTGACAGATGGACAGACATACAGACAAACGGGCAGCGAAGTTTTAGTAATAGGGTCCCGTTGGTAACCCTTTGGGCACGGAACCCTAAAAATGTGCAAATAACAACACCGATGGATTTCGAATGTTAACTTTGGTGGAAAAAAATGGTGGTAATTATTACATCAGGCCCGCTTTATTAATATTTTTCACTTTAACTTCTTCGGGTATATTGTTTGGTAAGTTATTTACTACGTAGGATGCATCTGTTTTCTATCAAGTTAATAATTTAACTAGGTAGCTACCAATAATACACTTGTTTTTGCAGGCGGTAGTAGCTCGGTGCGAGGAAAGCGGCATAGGTCCCTCGGCGACACTCCTATACACGGCGGCGTTAGTGCGCGCGCGCACCAGCGGGCCAGGTGCTTTAGAAGCTCTCCGACGTGCCATAGAGTTCAACCCACACGTACCGCCTTACTTACTAGAACTACGAGCTCTAACGTTACCACCAGAACACGTGCTGCGTCGCGGCGATTCTGAAGCAGTAGCGTATGCATTCGCTCATTTACGTCATTGGCGAGCGGCTGAGCCAGCGCTACGGTTGCTTGCAGCGACGTGGCAAGCCGCTGAACGCGCTGGATGGGGGGCTGCCGACGCTGCTTGCGCAAGGTGCGCGGACCGAGAGTTGTTGCCGGCTCATCATGCCCCACCCCCTGGATCTACGCGGGCAGCGCTCGCTTTGCCGGCTGCAGCGCTTTGTGCAGCGCTTGGAGCGCTGGCGTTGCTCGCGCATCGCTGGCCGCCCGCCGCCCCCTTGCCCCTCGATCCTGCCGCACTTCTTCGACTACTTGCTGATGTTTAGACTGTATCTAGGACTTGTAGTATGACGTTTGGAATGTAATTTTCAAGGATTATTTCAGCGCAGTCGAACCGATCTCATTTGTTTTCTCGTCGAAACTGTAATATAAGTTTCTGACAAAAATAGAAATTAGTAATTCAGCAAATTACAATGACTTTTCGTAAGACGCTTTTTAGGAGTCAAATTAATTTTAAATGTAACATAAATGAGAACGGTTCAATCACGTATACATTTTCTCTTTACTATTTCGATAGTATACTTAATGTATGAAATTGAGTTCTGACTGTTTGGAATAGAGTTCTTACTATTCGGAATGGAGTTACTATCTGTAACTGAGTTCGCATTGTTATTTAGAGTCCTCGTCAACTCTTAATATTGAATACTCGAATCGACCCGGGAACAGTTTCAGCTTAGATGGTCTTTCCAAATTTATTAGTTAGCAGATATGCAAAACACTTTCATTACAATTTTACAAATGGTAATGTCGAAAACATGTCGAAGACTACTAAAATGTGCTCTCTATCAAACTTAACAAAATTGATTTTTGCGCATTTTTTGCACAAATTGCAATAAGAATTTGGCCGTTTAAACCGCACTCTCATAAGTGTTGTGATCCTTTTTCGATCGGCAGATAGTGAGAAGAACTAAATGACTCTAGTTGGAAAATGTAACGTACGGATAATAACAATGAATTTTAGAATCATGTTAAATAGGGACAGAAAAATGATCCTTTCAACTCGACTACGACTTGACTATGAATAATTTGTTATATAATTGTGCAGTCTCATTGCATTTGTTTAATGTCGAGGAAAGTCTAAAGCCAACAGTAGCTTCCAGTTGTATTGTGAATAGCTAGTATTCAGTAGACATGTGATGTTTAGATGTAATAAGCGTTGTATTGTGTTGTTGTCAATGTGTCGTGTAATTTATTTATTTATGTGTTGATATTAAATATTGTAACTATCTATACTAAGACATTGGTTGGTTTTATTTATTTTTCACCTCGATAGCTCGGAAAGGCTTCATTGTTTATTCGAAATCTGCGTGCAAAAGCTCTTATTGCACGCTAGCGTGGAAAGAGTTTTTGAAATTCGAACATGACAATTATGAATCTATCTTGACTTTTGCTTTTGTTGTAAAATTTATCCCATAGGAGGAGGCAAAGCACAATAAGCCATACAGCCTAGTAAATCGATTAAAAAGTTTTAAACGACGTTATTACAATGATTATTGTGTTCCGGTTAGCAAAAAAACAGCCAGTAACCTAAGTAACATTTATGGGTGAGTACGCTTCATTACTTAACATCGGAAGAAATGCTTTCAACTGTTTTTAAAGGTTCAACTGTTTTCCTTTAATCTGCCATTTTCCTCGCTGTAGTGAGATGAAAAGTTGTGTGTTTCACTCGGCAGCAAAGTTATTTTGCGTCTCGTTCCTTGAAACCCTCGCTACGCTCATGATTCTATTTTTGAACCACTCGCTTCGCTCATGGTTCAATCGTAGAATCATTCGCTAGCTCGGGTTTCAATATGAGAACTTGCGCCAAACAACAACTTTGCAGCCTTGCATAACAAATAACTATTATAGTTGAGGCTTCTAGGCAAGCATGATTTCTATCCAACCGCCTTATTGTCACTTAACATCACGTGAGATGAAGGCCAAGTGCAAACCCATACAAGAAACCATTAATTAACGGCGAGGGAAAACATCGTGAGGAAACCTGTATGTCCTGAACAGGCATGTGAAATCCACCAAACCGCGCTGGGCTCGCGTGGTGGACTATGGCCCATACACTGTAGGCCTGAGCCCCCTTCAGTGGGTACATATGTATATAGGCTATTGATAAATTTATTTTCCATATTACAATCCCGCGGGTATTCTAATAGGCCAATAAGGAAACAAGTATTCAGGAGACGGGCAGAAGCATTTACCGATGTAACAAGAACATATTACTGCGGTTGTCAATGCGCATGGTAAGCGTAGTGATTATGGCAAAACCCCTCAATGAAGTTCTCTAATCTATGCAAAATTTCTTTTTGGATATAAAATTTTAAGATCCAATTTTTTTATAGATATCTAGAAGCGAGAAAGCCCGGTGACTGCTTCAAAAGCAAAGATATACATCGGTCTAACAGTCTGTGGATCTAACGGAGCTCTCGATGGAGCTCAAAAGAGTAGAGTAATTGAAAGATGTAGACAATAAAAAGTAAGTTGGGAAAAAAGGAATTAGAAGATCTAAAGGAGATGGTAGTCTTTTACGAAGATCAATATCAGACCACGAAGCGAAGAAAAAGATGAAATGAATGATATCTATCTAAATAAATGTAAACAGGCATTGGAGGAAAAGATCTTGGGTTTTGAACACAAAGAGAAAGAAAAGAATGTTGAAATCGTAGGCCTAGAGAAAAAGTTGCGAATACAATTGATACCATGAATTTAACACAAAAATTAAATTCCAGAACAGATTGTTGCAGCTAGGATGGTAGGAAGAGAAAAAGAGTGAAAGGTGTCCTATGATGGTGATATGATAGCATAGCAAGACCATAATGACAAATAAAATTTAAAATTAAAAAATTTATACCTTTTATTTCAGATAAAAAACTAATACTATTGTTACATTTTCCAGTGCGCGAAATCTCCTTTTAGGAAATGGGCATATCTATAAAAATGGTACCCCTTGTCATCCTATGGGTGACTGAAAAGGCGACAGGGAAAAACATTAAAGGGATGTTAAATAAAAGCTTTTAAAAAGGAAAAAAATGTTTAATTCCACTCACGGAAAGTCTGAAGTGGCGATCAATAAAGAGGGCTCGTGTGGAACATGGAAATTTGTAGATGTCGATGATGACGATGATATTGATTGTTTCGACATATGTATATCTGGAGTTAGCAACGAATTTAAAGTAAATCATTTTTTCCAGATTTTTTGATAAAAACATTTTGCTACATCTTTCATGATGATAAGTGACGGTTCTATTAGAGACACGAGTGTCTGAATGAAGCACGAGCTACCTAATATTTATTTAGGTATCGGATTACTCAGGTGACCTAAGTACGAAAAAAAAAAGAAAAAAATAGTGGGCGGTAGCTGGACAGGTAAGTTAATAGAAAAGTACTATACGAAAAATTTACGCTTTCAAAAAGAACTTAAACCCAACTTCAACTGCCCTAAAAATATTCACCTTTAGAGCAGAATGATTTTGGTACAAATTATGGGTTTTGTTGATTTTCTCAAAAGTGCTAAATCAATTTCGATAAAATTTATATGGGACCACCCCGAAATATTCTACCAAACAAAAAAAGAATCATCAAAATCGATTCTCAATTGGCGGAATTATCGTGTAACATACATATACAAAAAACACACATCCAGTCGAATTGAGAACCTCCTCCTTTTTAGGGTTCCGTACCCAAAGGGTAAACACGGAATAGGGTCCCGTAGGGACTAAGACCCCGCTGTTCGTCTATCCGTCTGTTACCAGGCTGTATCTGATGACCCGTGATAGTTAGACAGTTGAAATTTTCTGTATTTCTGTTGTAGATAAGTTCGTTCTTAATCGGATCTTAGATCATCAGTACTATCCTAGATTTATGATTCAGCTAGGGAAGTTGTGTTTGATAAAAGAAGATTGCATGTGTCGTCCATCCTTTAATGGATTTTCAGAGACACAAAGAGTTTTGAAATCCACTTTCCAAAAAATCCTGGATTAAGGATTAAAATGGACATAAAATTGCAAAAAGCTCCATCAGTGGATCTTTGCAATGGATTAAAGTGGATCCAGCGAAATAAATGATTACACATTTGCAATAAGTTCATACCTAGATTTTTTAAATATTCCAAACTGAGCATTAAAAAACTTAAAACTTCAACTGGCACAACTGGAAGAACATGTTGGTAGGTTACTGAATTTGCAAACGGTCACACTGATACGTAACAGCCAATGAGCCAGTTTGCCGGTTGCCGCGGTCTGAAACGGACGTACGTCGCCGGGACGGCCTGAAACTTTACAAGTTGATTACGTGTTCACAATCGACTCTTGTTTACATATTTGGTTTCTTCTAAACTACTATTACACATTGATAGACTTCAATTCTAATGCACTAATCCAACTCAAGCGTTCATTTCTCTTTTGCAAAACTAATTCGTAAGTTCTGGGAATCTGGTAGCAATCTTGATCCAACTCATATTTAGGTAGTTCCATTTGGTGTTCTAGGCGTGTTTTCGAGCGTAATGAGTGATAGGGATATGACGAGAAGTGACCTGACGCTAGCCAGATGTGTGTCGTACAAGGACGTGTGGCTTGGGTGATCTGGTCGCTATGGCACGGCGTTTGGTCCTCAACGGTCTAACGGCGGAGGTGCGTGCTGCTGAAGGGGAACAGCGCTGCGGCTCCCCGGACTCCCTCGAGTTCTACCATGAGCTCGAGTTGTACCGACAACTGTTGGCCCTGCCCGTCCAGAGAAGGGCGAAGACTCCGCCGCCACAACCGACAAAACAAACTCATCGTTAGTAGTATATTTACAAACTATTCCGGGTGCCGATCTTAAATAAAATATTTTTAATACGTGTATGTTTACGTCAGGTCAGGTTAGATTAGCTTATTAATATACATTTAATTATTTAGAATTATTTGTAGATAAAATTAATTTCCGACAAATGACATTATGCCATGTAATACTTTTGTAAAAAAAGTAAAGTTTCATAATATGGATCCAGCCTATGGGGAAGCTAGTTAAGCAGGGAACTTTTCCTGCGCGCAAATTATGAATTAAAATTGTGATCTGGTTTTTAAAAACGATGATCATTCATATAAAATTCCATATTTAAATTGCTCTTTACGAGAAGTGGATTACAGAATGTCAAACGATTTTTCATTTAATATTCATCAACGGAGAGATTACTTTTTGGTTCACTTATTATATCAGGCATTTACTATAGTAACAACTGTGTATAGAGCATCATTCGAATTCGAAGTACGGTTTAAACGGAAACTTTTAAAAACGACTTTATGTTGAAGATTTAAAGGTTGCACATTTACTGCCCTGCATGATTTTGTGATCCGCTCAGTGTTCATCATTGTACAGTTATTATCTAACTTGTTTACAAACATATTTTAATAGAAAGTGAGCTTTAGACTAATTTTATTAAACTAAGGTTCAGTTGTATAATTGGATGACCCGAGTTTGTAGAAGGCAACTGGGGGAACGAGCGTTTAAAGATACAACAACGCACGTCTACTTCAATAAATATATCTACATACAACTACGCCAAGCGTAGTGGATTTGTTAAATCATACTATTATATAATTGTATTGCTGCTGTTTTTCTACTGCGCACTGTCTATTACAGAAGCAGCGCCCCGGCGCGCGCGCACCCCGGCTCTCGTCTCTCGATCCACACGCCCCGACCCCCTCCCTGCTGTGACATGGACGCGACCAGCCAAGGTATGTCTCATATTATTTATACTGATGCTAAATATAAGTTACAACGTTGAACTAACATATCTATTACAAAGGTGATCATGCAAATACACGATTTTCATTGTAAAACGTATTACATGTATTCGGAAAAGAGTCTGACGCAAGGCACTTCCTTTAACCGTGTTGAAAAATTTTCTAAGTGAAAGAAAATATAATGTATGTAATAAATAAATAGTATTTATTATATGGTAAAAAGCTGCGTACAGTATTAATAATAAAGATGATTTAAAAACCATAGTTTCAACTGTATTTACAACCAATTAAATAATGATCGTCTACTATGTAGTACGCCTCGTTTAATGATACGCATGCAAAATGTCAAGAGTTGCATAATGATACGCGGTGGAAAAACTCTCACCTCGCAAATGTCACGCGTGGTAAAATGAAACGCTTTACGAAATGACACGCGCACGCGACTGATAGCCGTATTAGCGTCACGTGGCTGCACCGTTACGGGATCAATCTCATTTTTTGTAAACATGCCGGGGTCATGGGTCCCGAGTCCCGCTACGTCTTGTCCCGCAGTAAATCACGTCACCCCAGCTTTTGTCCCGGAGCACGCGTGCACATATTAAACACATAAAACAGACAATAAATGTGAACGGTTTGTTTGAGCGTTTCCGCTTCTATCGCCTTTTATCTTTCTTCTATATTGGCTTTAAGGAATTGAATACATTTCCTCACTTCAAGGGTAAGTAAAGTATATACCTAAGTAGCTACTTCTTATCAAATTAGTTCTTTTGGAAAGACTTAAAAGGATTCAAGGATAATAATTTATAGAAAGGTTTATCTACTTCTTCGCACGCATAATTTTCATAGTCTAACATCCTAACGAAGAACCAAGCTATCAAATCATGATAACTATTCAGTTGTTTTAAAGAAAATGCAAACTGTAAATCATTTTAATAGGTAGCAATATATTAATGGGACGATAGCAAAAAGGTAAGAATTTAATTACTAAGCTTTAAAAACACTGCATGCGAGTCGAAGATTTAAAATGAATGTGGCATTTCGACTTTTTTTGTTACCTCCCTAACTAACCACAAATTTGCTTTCACTTGTATTTAACGGTAGGACATCCCTCTAAGACCATCTACGAAAAGGTTTAAAATTACAAATTATAGAACTCAGCGAACAGGATCAGGAATGTGACTGCCGTCCATACAGATTTTAATAAGTGTTAAAAGTTCCCCTTTCTTCTTCATCTTTTAGTAATTAAAATTTCTCAAACTCCAGGTTTCGAGCAAACTCCGCGGAAAATTGTTATTTTAAACCGGTGGATGTGGCGACTGTAACGAAGCGAACTTTCCTCGCTTCGACCTCTGCCGACGGTTCTTAAGTGAATCTATGCACTTTATACCTGAATTTATCAAGTAAAGTTAGGTGTTTTCTGTAGAACATAAACTTCTATAGCTCTTTGTAGATAAAATATGCTTTCGTAGCATTGCTACGCCGAGCGTCTACAATTCTGGCGCGTAGCTCTTCTCGCTACGATGCAACTCGAAAGGAAATAGAGAATTATTTGACTCCAAGGAATTCTTCGTGCTTTCTTTGTTGTAACATAAAATTGGTGAGTATGAATGAATACGAATACAATTAACCAGGTTTTCCAAGATTTTAAATTACCCAATATCTCTTATGCCATTACTTTTAAACTGTAAGTTAGTAATGCCCACTAATAGACATAGGCCTCTCTCATGGTATGCCATAATTACCTTTCCCGAGTCACGTGCATCCAGTGGCTCCCGAAGGTCGTCGATCCTAGATTGACGGGTAGGGGGACGGCCCGGAAGACGTTTCCTGGTACTTGGTCGCCACTTGAGAACTCTTTCTTCTCGTCGGTTATCCGTTCTACCAGTAAATATATCATAAAAGACTTAAAATTTCAAAAAAAATAATCTTATCTATAGGCCTTTGGGTGAGCAAGCTTTCAACCTACGTAATTTTTGTCTCACCATCATATCACATGAAAGGGTGCGTTGTGGTTAAAACATATTGAATAGTTCTATCAACACAATATTCAAGTGCTATCTACGAGGTCTCACGGCTATATTTTACCGCCTGCAACAGTTGCGTCGTATGTGAGCGAAGCACCGATGCGTCAAAGTGGCACGAGCTCTATTTTCCACTATCACGCCTATGATACGCTCTGTTCTAGTTTCCAATATTAATGGGAAAGCATTATGTAACGTACCAGCCTTGATGTTCGAAATTGAACGTTTTACTATTTATATTTATTGTATAATACTGTTAATTAATACGTAACTAAAGTATCAGTAAACTGAAGTGGTAAAGAGGCAATTGCACTCGAAAACGCTCGAAAAACAATATAAAGTGAGAACTATCATCAATATAGGCAGTTACTGCTCCGAAGGGGTTGGACGGAATGGTAAAGGTTGCGAGGAACGGGAACGGAATCGCTGGAAGCACACTGCTCGGGACCGGTCATTGTCACTATTTTGTATACATACAGTATGTTGAGCAGAGGTTTTTTCGGCTGATATAGAAATACTTAATTTGTCTTAGTTTCGATAATGGACCTATCGGCCTTTTATCAATCGAAAATAAAGTCATAATCGGATCGTGGTCAAACGAATCTATAAGTGGATTTTTAATGTATAATGAATTTACGCTTAGGCCATGGTTAGTAAGTGTGTTTATCTAGAAGCTTAAAGCAAATGAGGCGCTGGCTCTGCTACCTTTCATACGGGAGCACCAAAGTGCTATCGACAGGTAGATTTCGGTGAAATGGTGGCAGCTAGCCAGGCGGATATAGAAAATGCCGTTCAAAATAAGTACCAATAGGGACCGGGAATCGAACTTGGAACCGTCAAATTGAGAGCCCAACCGTGTAGCTACTAGGCGATGGAGGCGGTAAAATACTTACAATATTAAATTAACTTACATTAACTTATATGTATAATAATATAATTGCGGATGTCGGGTAAAGAACTATACGGATATGATAATTTGATATCAGTCATACAGTTTTTTAACATATTATTTTGATGGGATATATTATTGTAAATGTACCAAACACTTTCTGCCATTGTTGTAAGTTATCAGCCTGCATTTTTAAAAACGTAGCGTTTGTAACGTAAGAAGCAATAAATAACAAAATAGAATTGTGATATTTTTAAATTAAATGTCGAAGCAAGGCGATCTCTCTCACTGGGAATAACTGTTACTGCAGTGAAATTACTAAATGAGAAGAAGCATAACATTGTTAGCGAACTGTTAGCTTCCTTTAAAAGAACGAGGGAACATTGTAACACCCTTGGGCCGAATATTCAGGGGAAAAGTTTTTAACAATTTGAAATAGCAAAAAGTATTTTATGAAATGAATAGCGATGACACAATTTTGCTTTTCCGTTAATGATATCTTTTTATATTCTAAAAAAACAAAATGGCCGTGGTTGCTCAGTTGGGTAGAGCGTCAGTCCTTGAACCTAACCCAGACCTCGATGTCTGGGTTCGATCCTGACTAGTACGAATGAGTTCCAATTTATTATTTGGAATTTATATACAATGATAATAATCATTACCATTGGCTTTTCGGCGAAGGAAACATCGTTAGGAAACTTGCACGCTCCTGAGAAGAAATTCACAGGTGTGTGTGTGAAGTCTACCAACCCGCACTGGTCCCGCGTGGTGGACTATGGTCCATACACTTTCTGTAGGAGAGTAGGCCTGAGCCCCTGCAGTGGGGACATACATATATAGGCTGTCGATGATTGTACTTCTATTGCCTAAGATAATGGAGAAAAACTTGAAATAAGAACGTCAACTGTATCTTTGGGCATTACCATATTGCATGTAGCTGAATTATATTGGCATATTTGAGATTTGCGTGATGAATTTGAAGAATGTATAAATTTAATAGGTCGCACAGCACATAGTTGGTTCAAATGTTAAAATTATTTCGACTTAACCCTTCCTCGGCCATTATTCCGTTGCAGCTACTGTATTTTATCACGATGTTATCAACACCGTAAATAACGGTCCGCGCTCGCCAAACACAATATCGTTATCGTAAAGGATATCTTGAGACGGAGTTACGAATTTAGAATACAATATAACCTTGGATGCGGGGTAAAATAAACACAGAGATTTAACGACTATTTTATGTTCCTTCCGGTTCTTGTTCCGTGTCGCTTTGGTTCCAATTATCTTTGGGTTAGAAACATTATTAACAAAGCATAGTGATGCGAGTAGAACTTCTGAACTCCTGAACCATTTAGGCAAGAGTTCACACATCCTTCATTTTTTCCTTTTGTTTTAATGCTTGCTGTCAAAAATGGTCTCCGGTTATTGAAGAAACACTTATTACTTGTTTAGTTATCTTTTTAACTGACTTCAAAAAAAGAGGTTCTCCGTTCGACTGTATGATTTTGTTTTACGTATGTTACGCGATACCTACGCCAATTATTAATCGATTTTGATGATCCTTTTTTGGGTAGAATATACTTCAGAGGTGGTCCTATATAAATTTTATCGAAATTGATTCAGCGACACAAAAACCAAATATGATGATTCTACTAATTCGAAAGGTGAACATTTTGGGGGACGAATGCTGTAGACTTTTAGGTCAGTTGAAATCAATTTTCAGTTCTTTTTGAAGCCGTTAATTTTGTGTTTTATGTACATTTAGTTAAAACACTATATTTCTTTGAGCGTCGGTGGCGCAATAAGCGTCGGTGGCGCAGTGGATAAGGCGCGGACTCTCAATCTGAGGGTACCGGGTTCGAATCCAGCCGTGTACCTATGAGTTGTTTTTCAATTCAAGTACATTATCCGATTGCTTAACGGTGAAGGAAAAACATCGTGAGGAAACCTGCATGTCTTGAACAGGCATGTGAAGTCCGCCGATCCGCACTGGGCCCGCGTGGTGGACTATGGCCCATACACTCTCTGTAGGAGAGTAGGCCTGAGCCCCTCCAGTGGGGAAATATATAGGCTGTTGATGATTGCTGATTTCTTTGAGATCTTAATCATTAGTTAGAACATTTTCCTAAAATAGAACAGACTGAATAGACAGCTACCGTGTTGTGAAATTGATTCTATAATAATAAATCAACAATCGTACATGAATGAACCTACGAATGTGATCTGAATCTGTAACGTAATTAATTTAAAAGTTGCTCCGTCGCAGCCTTCGAGTTACAAACAAAAAGTTGTGCGTCCGCGAGAATTAATCGGAAGTCGGAACAAACAATAAGCTAGAAGCATCTGTGTCGCGCGCTCTTTATTGCTTCTATTATATTAATTTTTTGTTACCAAGTCCCTTAAACTCAATATTGTAATGTTTGTTAAGGCAACGTTTATTTTTTAGCACTAGCTTAATTTTTGCGACTTCATAAAGTTATCACATAGGAACACATTGTTGAGATAAACAGGATTCTTTGTGCTATTCCAAATAATATATGTGTATCTAATTTTATGTGGCAGATTTCAGTAACATGGTGTTAGCTAGCCAGGTGGTCATAAAAATGCCCTACCACCAACCAAAGCAAGTGCTGATGGGTACCCCCACTGGGAATCGAACCCGGGACCTCCGGATTGTGAGTCTAAGCGTGTAGCCATTAGGCTACGGAGGCGGTTAAAAATCGGGTAACTCAAAAAACGTTATCATATCAATATACTGTCTAGCTAATAATTAAAAGTAATTTGAATATAATAATGAGTGAAAATAAAATAATATTGTATTACTCGCTGAGGAAATGAGAGAGCTATATGTGGCCTCTCTGTCGATAGGACGCACCGTGTACGGGTTTAAGAAATCAAGGTTTCAAGCTGTTTAGTAGAAACCTTTCCACAAACGTTGAAGTAGAAACCTGAATAATATATTACCTAGTACTTTTAATTTGGAAATTCTAGCTTTGTATTCATTATAGCTCGTATTTAGGTAATGCGCCGTCGAGCAGTTTAGGGATAATGACAGTTTCCATATAAAAGGTTTATTCATTGGACGGGTGACCGGACAGCCCGGTTTTGCCATTCACTAACCTAGCATTAAAACATTTCGCTATTGAAATCAGAATATAACTGGTCGTTATGTTTAATTAATGAGTTGCGAAACTTAATTACATGCGTATATGTGTTGTAATGTTTATATTTCAATTATGAAAGCGATACCTTATTTTAATTTGTATTTACAATAATTCAGTTTTGGAAATTGCCAGTTTTCATTTTATTGTATGTTTTCATATCATGCCACATTCCGTGGTCCTTCTCATTGTTTTAATCGAACAATTTAAATCTGCCAAGTGTGCACTTCATATACAGTTTTTTAAATCAAAAAAATAACTTAAAAACTTGAATACTACAAAAGTCAGAGCCCTGGATGTCTGCCTCTTCGATTCTTTGTGTTTCTAGGATATCTGTGATCATCATCGGCAGACGTGTGCGCATAATATAGCACAGCACACCTTTTTTAAAAACATTTTTGAAACTCTGTAAATTTACAACGCAGCGCCACCATGGTGGCAGACGAGGTCCTTGATGTTTCTTAGGGTATAATTATCAATATTAATAATGTCTGCCATGTGTGCTGATTATATCGAAATTTTGTTCGCCAGCTCCCTAACTATAAAGAGAATCTTTGTTACAGACATCATTACGTTCTGATTTTTATGTATGTTGGGTAAACTTAGCTGATTATAAGTGACGACAAAGCCTCAAGGTAATGGGGTTGCGCAGGCTCTGCTATCTTTCGTACCGGAACACAACAGTTTACACTGCTATTTTGCGGCAGACTTACATAACGGTGGTAGCTAGTCAGGCGGACATAGGAAATACCACCTACCATACCAAGTGCCAATAGGTACCCACCATCACTCTACGCTTCTCTACGGGAGTAAGCTCGATTCTTACAAAAATTATCACTTTAAAGCTTAATATTTCGCAAATGGATCCCTGGAATGAAAAGTGATGTTACTAGACCCTAAATATTTTTGAAAGACATATTCATCGACACCCCATACGCTGGGGGTTTTATTCTACCACTTTGTTGGCGTGATTAAATGTGTATACCCATACCAAATTACAGCTTTCTAGTGGTAAGGATCACAGACTAATATATCTACCTATAGGTAAGGGTCTCTGAGCTAAGCCGACATGTAGAGAGTTTTTGTGTCATGTTAAAATCACTTTTCAACGGGTTATATTAGGAAAAGTATACTTACTTACTTATCAGCCCGTCTCTCTCCACTGCTGAAGATAGGCCTCTCCCAACGTGCGCCACTCCTTCCGGTCCTCCGTCGTCCTCATCCACTCGCTTCCCGCTATTGAAGCATAAGTCGTATCGAAATATATTTGACAGGGCTTTTTATATTTTACTTGGTCTCTTAAATGAGAGAATATTTTTAGTATTAGTTTCAGTTTAACTACATGCTATACATCTTGAATAGTAGAGAAAAGTACATGTGAGTACTTCTTACCCAAAGATATATCATCTCTGTGGTATGGTCTGACCACAGATTACTATCGTCTAACATGACAAGTGTAAGTCTGTCGGTGCTGCCAGCTTTTGAAACACCACATACACATACCAAAAATATACCGTTCTGGAATTTAACGTTTTCTACAAATTCTACAAGCAATCTCAAGTCTCTTCTTATAAACTGGCAATATTTAATATCCGAGTTGATAGCTACTTACCTTGTTGAGCGCTCGTTCCCGCTGCGAGCGAACGATGGTACAATGCACTGCCAGCTAATTGAAGTTCCCCAGCTGCAGGCTTCAGATTGCATGACACGGGAGACTCGTTATTGAGACCAGGTAGCATTTAGTGCGGCTTTGGATATATGAGAGTCACTCAAATGGTTCGAGATACTACATTGCATGTGGACGCTTAGTAGGGGCAAATAATGTCAGTACTGAACTGGTTTACTATTCAGTTCATCTCCGTGGAAATTTCATGTGTAAATTCACTTTGTAATTTTTAGGAGATCTGGTTTCAGTTTTAAACACGCAATTTTTTATAATGCCTTTTACTGAATCATACAAACTCAATCATTAATCAATTCAACCATGCAGTTTAACCATATCAAAAAATTGTGTTAATGGCTTTAAAATCTATGTATGTCATACAAGGGTATAAAATGTGTGTGTGCAAGTTTGATAGTGATAAATTATTTATGATAATAAAGTAAGTTTTAACGCCATTGAATCGAGGTCATTATGCGTTGTGCATTGATTGATCTTGCTATGTACAGTGTCCTATTCCGCGCCTCGTTAATTATGACAAGGTGAGAAGTTTGCAGCCGCTAGAGTAGTACTTCGCTTGCACCTCCGACGTGAGAATTGTGAGTTTCAAGTGCATTTGGAACACTAACTCGATTGTAACTTAATGGAGAAGTTCTGCGTCAGACGGTTTTGACACAAATAGTAATAGGTGTATCTCAATATATCTTTTGTAGATAAAATTTATGACTCCCAAGTTATAATACTGCTGTATTAAATAAGTAAATTAGATGTAAGAATTTATTTGGATGGTAAATAATAAAAACACAAACAGTTGACATTTATTTTTCAAGTAGCATTTGCTTGTGACCTCATCCACATGGACTTCGAAATGTATCCCACTGGAACTATTTGCCCAATCGGGATAAAAAGTAGCTGATGTCCTTTTCTGGAACGTTAACTATCCCTGATCCAATAGATGACGCATTGATGACTTTAATTGTATTTCTGTTAGTTAGAGGCGAATGCGCAAGGATTGTGGGCATTGTTGCAGCCTTTATCATTATTTCTTTTATGTCCACTGTGTATTTTAAAAAGTATTTTTGCTACACCTGTTCGGAAAAATACTTCCTTACTTAATACTGGTGTCCTGTAACACAGGGTCACACCTATCTCAGGCACCAGTCTCTCTCAGGTACACCTACCTTGTAGGACTTATGTTGTCTATTATTTATTTTATATATAAGGTGTCACTGTGAGATAAAATAAATAAACATTTTATTATTATTATTATTATAAATACGTCATTACTGACATTCAAATATGCGGGTAAAAAAAGTGTTAACGTGCTAGTTTTTTGTTACAAACTAATTGTTTGTTTGACAAAAAAAAACTTTACGTCGAAATTCGCAAAATGATACTGGCCACTTGCTTTAGCTGACGTCTTTTGTTTTATTTGAATTGTACTCGTAAATGTGCAAAATTACAGGCTACTCAAAATGTTATCTAGGTGTGATTGTGAATTTTCTATAGTAATATGTATCACCAGAGAGAATGTGCGATTCACATCTCACAATCGTTCGTAATCGATCATTTTCCGCCCTCGGTGAACAAAGTATTATGAGGATTTTGGTTTTGTGAAATCTTGTGTTTTCACAAAAAGTTTCATTTTAGGTTCATTTCGTATTAGACATTTTATTGTATTTCATAGTTTTAATTGTCTACAGTGAGTAATTTGATTTTCATTTGATTTTTTAAAATTACTTTAGTATCCTATATCCAATAACTTTATTAGCAAATCAGTGTTAGTTAGATAGTCATTTTATTGAATTTATTGTTTTGGTTTCCTCTAGTTAGTAATTATATTCTTAAACAATTTTGGGACAATGTTTTACTACATCAAAAAGTAGTCTTTCCAACAGCACTGTGACCGCGACTCGACTACATTACGGAGACTAACTCGATTGTAGTCGGAGAGAGAAGTTCTACTGTCACTGAACGAACCAACTACTGGATCTAATCTGCTTTGATACTATAGGCCGATTGCCGTTCAATAAGAACTTAAAACCGACTTTTCACCCTTAGAGGTAATATCAATAATCAACAAAAAACAATTTGTTTTTTGTTGACTTTCTCTAAAAGTGCTTAATCAATTTCGATAATTCGGTTCACAATTGGCGGTCACACTTATCGCGTAACATAAAAAAGTATATATAAAAGTATATTTTTGAGTATATTACTTATACTATAAGCCGCTAAATATTAAGAGACCACTCTATCTCTTCCCAACATTTGTTCGAAGTGTCCGACGTGTGACACAGCTTTTTTATCGTCTTCAATTTTAAATAATCCAACTTTGAGACATTAACGATAATGGGTCATTCAATGATGAAATTAATTTGGCAAAGGCTAAATTAGTGAGAATTTCAGTGCCGTCGCTTAACCTAATTACCTGCACTAGGGGGGTGTGAGAGGGGGGAGGTCGAAGTGCCGGAGAGGTGCACTAGAGCTATTTATAAAACTTGTTATTAGATCAGAACAGAATACTGCTGGAGAAAAATATATCGAAGAATGTCACTCACGTCATAAAATGTATTGTTGCTATTCACATGTTGCTTTGAATACATATAAGGTTGATAGTCCTAGTAGCATACAAATATGTATATCTGTATCGGTTTTTGTAACCAGGGTCGGACTTGTCATACATGCAGGATGGCGATGGCCACCCGGGCCCCAGCCTGCGCGGGCCCTCCTGGCTTAATGCCTTATAGTTATAGTTGTAGTTAGTATAGAAATAGTTCACCTTTGTGTGGATATTTTAGCTACTTCCCATCCTCTTCACCCCCGACATGGCTACACCCTTCTGAGGTCTCGGATCCGATTCTCAGTAGGGGTTCAGCTTGAGGCTTCTGGGTGCGCACGCTTGCCTTCCAACTTACCATCATCCAAGTGCAAGCTCATTATATATAAAAATGAATTTATAGAGTTCGGCTTATAATATTTGGACAAATACAAATCAGTTCACCTTCAAATCAATGATTTGAAAATCGACAGATGGTTTAACTCAATCATTCAAATACCTCTAGTACTTGTTATGAAATGTACGAGCAGATAACAATTGAAACTCGTAGTCACAAAATCGTCCCATTTATTCTGTCACAGCTTTACAATACCTGAAATAGCCTGTGACAGTCGTGCCAATATTTAAGCCTAGCTGCGAGGATTGTCCACTTACTCGTAAGTCTATATTTCGTTTGGCATATCGGTTTTGGTCACAATAAACTACTGTGAACGTTCGTCCCTCTAGCACAATGGATCTATTTTCGTTGGATATGTACAGTGATTATAGCTCGTTCAGAATTTTCATCTCGTCCAATATAGACTCTGTGGACTCAGGTAAAAATAATATCTCTTGATTGAAACAGTAGAATAATAACGCTAAGAAAGATAGTATTTTATCAATCGAATATTGTCAAAAGTGAAGCCAAAAAATTACGTGCAAGTGTGGCGACTCATATCTCTTTGTCGTTCTGATCTACCTTCATCAGAACAGCACAGAATGCTATACAAGATGTACCGATCGTGACATACCTGTCTACCCGAACCGTCAACCAGTCCGGCCATTATCGCCGGCAAAAACATGCTGGCCGTTCACAAAGTGGCGCTAATAATTCGTGTCATACTGGCCAGTGGCAGCCCGTAGCCGGAGATTTTCCCTGAATAGAAAACTAGTGAGTGTTGATTACACTCACACATGATGAAAATTAATAAAGGATCGTGCGTACAATGGGACTTTAGGCTGAAAACTAACAAATATCACAGATAAACTAGTAAATGAACGGTGAACTATTTATAACACCGAGGACGAATATTAGCTCTCCAAACGCTAATTACAGGATGATGAAATATCATTTTATCTGCGAAAATACTATTGCTAAGTAATAAGCCGACAACCGCGGGACTGTATAGGTTTCTGCAATTGGGTTTGAGTTCAAATATCTCTGTAAATTTGTACTATCGTATTTTCATGTTTGAATATGTTTGTAAAACATGTCATTGTATGTTTAACTATGCTATTATGCGGGTGTTATAATAATCGTATGTGGCGCGAAAGCGTTTTTCCCTGAAACTTAAAACGGCATGCGACAGAAAGCATCCAGTCAAGATGTCCTATTTCAGAAGTTGGAACAGGAAGCTCCCCGTACCGTACTCTGTATTTTGTAGTCGCTTCATTAGTATATACATATGCAGGTTTCATTTCTGTAAAGTACAGAACTTATTCAGGGAAAACTTCTGTCACAAGCGGACCATATAGCGTTTTTATTTGTGGTTTTCGAAATATTTTGTTACATTTGAATTTGTTGTTTAAGGCAAAAATCTTAAATAATCATAGCAGACTGGAATTAGTGTAAATATAACAGGAAAACCTAAGAAATGTCAATGTCTTGTATAGTTATTGATAAATCATCAAGTCATCATAAGCCCTTGAGGAACAAACATAGTTATGCGGTCGAAAAAATGAACTTAATGTCTGTTACCTTTACGGTTCTTTTGGAGCGCGAGTGCAACTCGCACTTGGCCGTTGTTTTGACTTTTGGATGGTTTTATCGTTACTTACAATCAAATGAAACGAAAGCTAACTGTGCGAACCCATTGTGCAATGCAAAGTGCGAAAAACTTAACATAGCTACTCTTCATCTTTTCATACTCTTGAAAGTTTCCTCAATATTACTTTCAAAGTAAAACTTCCATTAGCTGTACACTATAGAGACAGAGTACAACAACCTACACTATATGAGTATATATATACGTATTACAGATTGCCGCTCACCTGTTGTCGCGTATATAAATCATCGTCGCCTCACCGTCATCCTTCAGCTCGCAGCTTGCAGCTACACGTCGACATCAATCATGAGCTCACGTTATACCAGCCCTTCTCAGTATGCGGATCTTTCGTGCGACGAGAAAAACGAATTTTTCGCATTTGGTCTAATACGCGTTCAGTCCAGTTCGCTGTTCGTTCAGATGCTATTTGGTCTACAATCGCGCATTCGGACAATGGAAAAAAGTACAACATTATTCGTAATATCATTGCATAGTTTTGGGGCACGAGGGGTCCTAATACGAATCTGTTGTCATAATTGAAGAAAACAAGTGGCCGCCATTTTGAACTTTTTTGTGCCTGATCCGATCATGATTAAAATTTATATTTGGTGGTCCGAAGGGTCTTCAAATACGAGTCAAACTGTCCTCCATTTGGAATTTTTAAATTAATATAGGATTTTAGTCATATTTTGGCCATACGCTTAGACGAACAACTAAACGCGAATGTACCAAACGAGAAAAAAACTACACAAAGGTCGTGCACTTGGTTTTCACATCACCTTATGGTAAGCGACGATAAAGCTGTTTGGATGGAAGCTGTTCACTCACCCAAAAAGTCTTTATTCGTATTTAATTAGGGGCTATGTTATCTATTTCTCAATACCAAAACACAACAGTGCTATTAACACTCCTTCGCGTCAGACTTAGATAACATGCTGGTAGCTCCAGGCAGACTTAGATAAACGTCGAGTATCAGACTACCTGCTCTGGGAATCAAATCGCCGACCTCCGGTTTGTGAGTCCAAATGATTAACCATTAAGCCACTGAGTTGTGTGGAAACAGGATATTTTTAGTCAATGCAGTGAACGAAATTCTTAATTTGTTTATTTTTTCGTGTTACACGAGCTCCCATATGTTGAGGATTTTTTCATAAAGCGAGAACAATGTCAGCATTGTGTACTCGGAATAATTATTTGTGAATTTACAGAGCTGACAAAACTAATAATACACGTATGTCAGCAAAAAATAAACTGACGCTGCAACAAAAAATTCCCTTTAGATTTATAATCTCTTCGTCATTTGGGAAGTGAATACGTAATCGCAATATGATGTCAGTGATGATACATAGCTGGTGGTAGTAGCTGAAGGAAGTCACACGACGATATCACTAGTTCAGAAGCAAATGCCTTCCAGAGAAATGTCCGGTCGGCCTTCTTTAAAGCCTATCAAGCTTTGCAGCTAAAAGTCGTCATCAATCATGGGCTCAGGTTATACTAGCCGTTCATAGTGTTGTATCTATGAGCTACATTTTACGGATCTTTAGTAGGGTAGCACTTATAGAGTGCAAGTTTTTGCACAGGTGCTTCACCTGAGTTGATTTTATAAATTATCACATGTGAACGTTTCTGGGATATCAAGTATATCCTTTGCCAAGCCAAATCTAGATAGAAACAGAAATAAGGCCATTGTTTGAACATACAATAGATATTATTTAGATTTGAACCTGCGTCTCTCGCCAGTTCGGGGCGAACCGCTTCCCGTGACTGTCTAAAATTATTCACTATTATAAGAACCGCCAGATAGCGCGATTTTTTATATCAATATTTTCAAAATATTAGTGCTGCATCTAAAGTAATGTACAAAACCAAGAATCAGAAAATTGTTTGCAATAAAGGATAATTGTGATAGAACAGTGCTCTGACGTTTTGTGTACACATATATATATAGCTATGTAGGAGTAAGTATATCGTATCATGTTCTATACAGTAAATAAAAGTTTAACCGTCCGATGTCTGTAAATATAAGATAATTAAGAAACAATCATATGGCAGGTCTTTTTAGAATCATATTGATTTTATGAGTTAATGAAAAAAAGCGCTTTTATAAATTGGTTTTACCATAAATATATACGGATTCAACCTCGTCTAATAATGTGCGAGGTCAACTTACAAGAGGGTCTCAACCTTGTGTCTGTAAACAACTTTGTTCAATGCAATAAACAATTTTGATTTTGATTGAATAAAAATATTCACACATTTGTAAATGACAATGACGTCCGCTACATAATGACGGCCGAGTGTCTGCCTCTAGTGTGTGTATAACAACGGAAAGTGTCTGGTGCTAGTCGCTTTGTTTGGAATAAAAGCTTTTCTTTAAAACTTAACCTACAGTACGAGTAACAAACTTGTCAGTTGCCCAAAACCGGAGTGCTGTGTTACAATACGTGGTAATGAAACTATTGTCATCTCTTTTTAATATACCAAATGCTGTTATTAAAATGACGGGTATCTAGTATTGATTGGATTGTTCAACTTGAAATAATCTTGGTAAGGTACTTGTACTTGCTTGTACCTATATTGCGAATTCTCCTTGTTTGTCATATAACAATAAATTCGCCTGTTATAAGTCGATAAAACAGTACATAAATAACTGCCTACTTCAATACCTGGAAGTTTATTAAAACATCTGTCTTTCTCATCATTCTGGAGCACTAAGTAGGTCAAATGTATAATTAAATTTAATACTAATGGAATTAGAAGTTCCCTTACGCATTTCCGAGCAAAAGTCGGGATTAAATCGCAAAATGATGCCTCTGACGAACTTTGCAACATCCTGGTTGAAAGCTGAAGAGATTACTGAATGTCAAACTTTCTCATGAATTTATTTCAATGTGAGTGGTGCGAGTATTATTGAATGTTACTGTAGATCGTAATTCTTTTCAACTGACTTCAATAAAGGAAGAGTTTCTCAATGCGTAAGTTTGTGTGCGTATGTTATATCAACTCTCCGCCAATTGCGAACCGATTTGGGTCATTCTGTTTTTATTTGATATTTTTTATTAAAAATCGGTCCTCTTTAAATTTGATGAAAAGGTTTCACTCTTAAAGCTGTATTTTTATACATGCATGAATGCTGATTTACACAATATCTTCGCCCATGGTGAACCGATTTAGATGATTCTTTCGGAATTATATCTTTCTTTAATTTCATTTATATATGAGCCTATTTAAGTTCTAGGGAATCAAATAAAGTCGAAATTTTACATTTTAAAATTTATATTCATTTTATAAAAGACTTCACGTGCAATTGAAGTCGGCTTTTTTATACCCGTCTGGCTTGCTACCACATTGTATGCCGCCACATTATATTACAGTAGTATTAATAACACAGGTTGTGTTTCAGTAATGAAATGTGGTAGCAGAGCCAATGAATTATTAGTTTGAGGCTTATGTGTGAGCATGCTTTCCACCCAACAACCTGATCGTCACTTCATCAGTAGAGAAAAAAGCCACTAGCTACTTTTAGCGACATTAAAAGCTGATAGTTTATTTTATTTCATAGACGTTGCCTCGTGTCTATTATAGCAGATTTCAACATTCTTCGTACAATAATGTTTGTGTTCCTCAAAGTTGGTCGTGACCTAAATATTTTCCCTTTTAAGTTCTGTTTGTGTTCCGTGAATGTGTTCGAAAATGTTCTCAAAAACTCATCTCCGGGCTTTGTAGATGTATAAAATGAGCTTGAGGCAAGCGGAAAATGAAGCCCGTGTCCGGTTGTTAATAGTTGTGGACGAATGAAAGATAACAGTACGGACCACGCGATATTGTGCTAACGAGGACACAATCATATATTTTGTTATCTTTTGTTACATGCTTCTTCGGCTTTTCAACCGACTTCAAACAAGGAGGAGGTTCTCAATTCGACGTTTTTTTTAAATATTTGTTATCTAAAAACTTTCGGCTGGGTGAACCAATTTGGATGATGTGTCCCATTTCAATTTGGTACACGTGGCATCCACTAGGAAACCATATACTTAAATTTGCTGTAGACTTGTAGGCAGTTGAAGTCGGTTTCTATTTCTTTTTGAACGCGTTAACTTGTTAACAGAAATAAATCCTGGCGAATATGTACTGACACAGAAAATAATACATTAGAAAAGTCGAAAATCTATATGTATAACATTCAAAATCCTGGCTGACTGAGATATCATCGCACAACCTAAACTGCTGGTACTAGAGACATGAAAATTAGAGCGTGTATTCTTTGTAAAGAGAAGATATCGTTTGAAAGATAAAGTTGGGTTAGCTACACCATTTATAGGTAACTCAACGGCTGAATCGATTTTTGTGATATTAGATTTTTTGAATTTCTCTCCGACCCGAATAGCAGAATAACTATTTAAAATTTAAAAAAATCTTGTACATTTTTTATGGAACTGCGCAGACGAAGTCGTGGGCAAAATGCTTGTTATACATAAATAGTACTGTCAAACTATTACATAACTGTCAAATGCCATTTGCTTTTCATTTTTTTTATTGTTGTGTATGTTATATATTCTTGAAGCTGAAAAGTGGTTGCGTCTTATTTGAGGGCGGGCGGCAAAATAAAATATTTCATGTCTCTCAATATCCATTAGCATTGCTTATTCAAGTGAGACGGAATATAACTTGGATATAATTTGAACTAAAAACTATAACATAAAATATTTCTTTATATCGTTGCTTTCACCGGATTCCGAAGTAAAAAAACTTGATAGAATTAGTTTTGCCTATCTGTAGTTTATTTTAATTTATAAAACATTGAGTTATATTGAAATTTGATATTTGCACATGGTGATACGGGTCTTTGCTTAAAGCTTTTGGGATTATATTAGATTCTACCAACGAGAACCTATATTACATATCGTATTGACGCATATTAACATACGAGTATGTACATCTCATGTCGTAGTACTAATTCAGCCGAACGTAAAATATGACCTAGGTGCTTGTAACCAGTCGGCTCAAAGATCAAACATTGAATCGCTTTGTGAGGCTTTTGTCGAAGGTCGAAAGGGATTGCTTGGGTCTCAGTGCCCTGTTAGAAATGAGCCAGGTTCCCTTCTAAGAATGATAATAATAGATTCGAGTGTGTATTGGTGTTGTTTCTTGTATTGACCAGTTTTGTAATCCAATAAGGTTTCTATCGTTCGGTGGCTTATCGAGTGTGGAAATAAAATAAACTTTTTTTGCGATAATAATTGATCATCATTACAGATGGTCAAATAAATTATTTAAATTCAATTCAAATAAACTTTATAGCACTCAAATACACACAAAAAGAAACAGAACAGAGAAGAACATAAAAGGTACAATGAAGGCGGCCTTATCGCTAAGAGCGATCTCTTCCAGTCAACCTTGGGGCAGAGGAATCATATAATTCACAAAGGGTAAGTGGTGGTACATAAATATATATATATATATATATATACATATTATACATACATATAATGGATAGACAATAGTCAAAAAAAGGAAATCAGAGGAAATCAGGAAGGAAAGAAGATTATAGTATGATATGGTATGATATGTCATACATTTTTAACTAGAACTGGATCAATTTTGTTGATGTGGTAAGAGACTGTCACTCGAATTTAGATGCTAATAATTCGAAACTGCCGTGCTAATTAGCACTATAGTGGTCCGCTAGAGAAACCTAGCATAGCCAGAGCCTTATCTGTTTCTAATCTATGCTTCTGGGTCAGTTGATTCCATCCTATCATTCTATGTTCGTTGCGTTACATGGCTTTTATCTCACTTAACTATTAGCGGGTTGTTGACCTATCCTTAGATCACTACTGGTCCTACCTTCCCACAACTCTCTGACTGACACGTTTAAGTGGAAACAAAATCGCGAATAAGCTATCCATCTTCAAAATATATTCAGTTGAACGTAAAATATGTAAAGTATAGATATTATTACCTTAAAATAATGTTCATGTTCCCGATCGCATAAATTAATAATTTTTTTGTCAGTTCTTACGATTTTTTACTTTAGAGATAGAGAGCGTAGGGGAGGTAGGGCGCAAAACAAACAAAATGAGCCTTAGCTTGAGGAGTTTACTAGTACTCATTGAATAGTTCCTCTAACCATTTCCTGGATCAAGGGTTAGATTAGCTAGATGGTGCCAAATAATTGTATTGTTATACGATTTACATACAATCGATATTATATTTGTTAGATTTGTGAATGACTCGTTCCCCTGTTATTAAAATCAGCTGTGGCGTTTTAAAATGTTGGATCTCGTGATCAATGAATCTTCGGTAGCGTCGAGCCGCCAACCCGAGGACGGAGCGGAAATGAGCTCTAGAGACACGGCAGGAATTCACGGGGGAATCTTTTTATTACGATGATAAGCTATCGGTAATGGAAAATTCTAGGTCTAATAGCTCGGAAATATTACATCGGCGGTAAATCAGGGATCATTGTACTGTGCTGTGATATCGGACGAGCCTGGAGGCGTCTCCAGGGGTTTGTTGTCAATTGAGTGGTTATTGGGATTATGAGTCCAGGGTTTATTATGCCGCGGATTTATGTATTCTACCTATTATAATATAGAGGTATACATAGTACGAGTACATACCTATATTAAATGTATTTATACAAATGCTTTTTTATTTTTGATAAGTTTGCACTTGGCCTTCACATCACCTGATGGTAAGTGACGATAAGGCCGTTGGATGATGAGGTGCTGGCTCTGCTATTTTTAATATTGGAACACAACAGTGCTATTAACACTGCTATTTAGCGGCAAACTTAGGTAATATGGTGGTAGCTAGGTGGACATAGGAAATGCCATACCACCAACTAAACCGAGTACCGACAGGTACCCCCACTGGGAATCGAACCCGGGACCTCTGGATTGTTAGTCAAAGATTTAGTTATTAGGCCACGGAGGCGGTTAAAGAGAGAGAGACAAGAGCTTTTTCAAACAACAAAAAATCATGATACTCGTAATAGCCGTAGATGAAGTTACAGTGTCTGATCAATGAGTGGTATATGGTTTCATTTGTATAGTCTTATCTCCATGTCAAAAGCGAACGAAGCGGAATTTCACAACAGTCTAGGAACAGTATTATTTTTAACCGACTTCAAAAAAGAGGATGTTATCAATTCGACGGGTATGTTATTTATTTCTTTTTTTTGTTTTTGTTACCTCAGAACTTTCGACTGGGTGAATTGACTTGGATGATTTTTTTATTATTTGAAAGGTGGTGCTTCCCGTGTGGCACCATTTCAATTTGGTATAGTTCTGACTACGGCATCAATGAGAATACGATATAAATCTTAAATTTGGCTTAGTAAAAGTAGACTTTTAGGGCAATTGAAGTCGATTTCCAGTTCTTTTTGAACGCATTTACTTGTGTATCAACACCTTACAGAGATTACTAACCCGTTTGCTAACTACCTTGATTATGGCAAATCCCTACATGTACATTGTCAGACTTTGGATAAGGCGATGATCTAAAATGATCAGGGGTGCACTTCACTAAAGACAAACATCCTCACGACCTCACGTCCCACGGATATCTCTGCTGACGTTTTTCGATATTGATCCTAGTTGTCTATGTAACAGAGATATCGTCAGCAGAAACATCCGTGAGTCATTAATTTGTCACGTTTTTAAAAGCATTTTTTACTTTCTTTTGTGCATGTGGTCTGTATATTGACTTTTCACGACGTAACAGTTGAATCGATTTTGATGAAATTTTCCGCGCACTTAGCCTATGGCGTAGAGAAAGATATGGGCTAGGCTACTTTTATCCTCACAAAGATACGTCAAGCCGGTGTGTTGTTTTGATAAAAGTAGGTACATATTTGTGTTTGCTCATATTCTAGTCACGGACTTATGTTATAAACCGACGCTACGTAAAAAGTTGAAAAGCTGTGTGTAATATTGTGCCGCGAAATACGTGTAAGCATAGCTAGTTCTCGATGTACAGTAACACGTACTGATCCAGGATTTAACTCAGGAGCTAGTCCTACGGGACAATATAAAAAAGCCTTTATTTCTGATTTTTCCTTACAATCTACTAACTATCTACAACTGGATGTTTGTGTAGGACAGCTTGTCTGTCGACAAAGGCCTCCTCTAAAGATTTCCACGTATTCCTGTCTCTTGCTAAACGGGTCCATACCGGACCAGCCTCTTTCTTATGGTCATCTTCCCATCTTTTGCTTTGCCTGCCTCTATTTCTTTTGCCGTCTCTTGGGTACCATTCTGTTATTAACTTAGTCCATTTTTCTTTACTGTCTCGTAACATATGTCCCGTCCAACGCCATTTACGGGACTATATTATATATGTAAATTGCGAATTCGACACTTAATTATTGATTTGTAAAATGTTCATCATTTTATATCTGATTCAATTTAGATCTTACTTTTTATTCGGTAACTCGATAGAATACAATTATTATATTACACTATCAACAGAAAGAAGAAACATCACACTAATTTAGGGTTGCCCAGGACCTGTTTATACAGGACAGGATATTTCTAATGTATGTATCAGGTCGCGGGGGCTCGGGGCGGGTCGATGTGGCGTACCATTAAGGAGACCTATGTCCAACAGTGGACGTTTCCTGGTTGATGATGATGATGAAGTAAGTATACTTGTATTGGTGAACAAACTTCCGATGAAGCTTTTTTTGGAAAATGAAAAAATAAGAAAAGCGTGTTCGTACAAAGATGATCCACGCAATTTTAACAACAAACTATCTTGTTCTTCAGATAGGCCTTCCTTATACAATGTAGACATACACTAGAGGTAAGAAAAGTTCATAAAAAAAGTACTTGGATATAAATATGATTCAATGTAAAAGACGTTCATATAGGTGCATCATTTCTAAAATTCTAAATCCTAAATAAACATCATTTTTATTTAATATAAAATGCTGTAGGTGTTTCCGAGTACACTCGTCGTGGAAATACTTTAGCCGCGCGACGTTTGTCACTTGCCACGACTCGACTGCCACTACGTGAGACATTACGTTCCACCAGTTCCACGTTGGAAGCGGATGTTGTCAACACGTGCTGCATATTGCCCCTTAACGGAAACTATTCTTTACTGTTATCAGTCTTTTATGAACGTGGAGGTGTATTGACGATTTTGGGACATTTTGCATTTTCTACACGATTCATTTTATACTCGTACGTTTAGTGTTTGAAGCCCGCTATTTCGTATACGAAGTAAAATATCCTCGGCTCGGCTCAGGCGGAACGCGACACTTTTTTGTGCGTGCAGCCGGCGTTCATCGAGTCATATGAAGTTATCACGTCAAAAATTTGTAAACACTCTCCCACAATGGTGGTTGCACATATGCATCGCGACGTTCCACGTCGTCGCGCGGTGCGAGTACTTCATTTGAATTTAGTGTCGGTCTAACTTGGGAAAGATTCATCATAAATCGGGATAGTTAGGGCGTCCCGAAGACATGTATGTGTCGCATTATTTGAGTTGTGAAAACGGGGCGTCCCGCCTTATAAGGGACGGTTGGCAATCTTACTGTCTATCCACATTGGTTGGGAAGTGGGAACGTCTTTACCACTCCACCCTATTTCTTTATTCTATACGAGTCTGGGGTCCCAAGATAGCTTTAGAGTCCGTAGGAAATTGGTTCGTCTCCAGGCTAAACTTTCAACAGTTACCCCAAATCATATTTAACGGAATCCGTATCCCATACAGTGATACCGTCAAGAACTTGGGGGTACTCTTCGATAGCACTCTGTCATGGAAAAGTCAAGTTGCGGAGGTCAGCAGGAAGATTTTTGCTGCTGGTGGTTCGCTAAGGCGGCTTCGTAACTTCCTTCCAACTAGCACTAAAATTGCCCTTGCACAATCGCTCCTATTACCCATACTTGATTATGCCGACGCATGTTATCTAGATCTGACTGTGGAGCTACTTGATAAACTTGATCGCCTTCAGAACTACTGCATCAGGTTCATATTTGGCTTACGTAAATACGACCATGTCTCTGAATTTCGAGCACAGCTGAAGTGGCTCCCAGTCCGACGCCGTAGGGACTTGCATGTACTCTCACTTCTTTACTCAATCCTTTTTAATCCTCGTACTCCTTCCTACCTTAAAGACCGTTTCTCTTTCCGTTCTTCAAGTCTCACTCGCCCTCTACGTTCTTCTGAGACCCTCCAACTCGACTTCCCCTCTCATTCCTCAAAATTTTACTCAAATTCCTTTTCCGTCCAGAGCGTCCGACTATGGAACTCTATCCCTGAACCCATCAGACGAGCCCCTTCCTTACAATCCTTCAAATCTAACCTAAAAACATATTTCCTTGAGCAGATCGTTTCTTAGCAGCCTTTTTCTTCTTCTTTCCTTCCTTCCTCTTCCCTTCTTGTCCTTTGATTTCTGTTTGTTTATTCATTATCATATCATTATTCATAATCGTGTATGTATTGTGTATATATATATATATACTAGCGGCCCGCCCCGGCTTCGCACGGGTAGACATTTATTTTTTAAACATTTTTGGATAAGCGTAAATGTATTTTCAGCTTCATATCCCTACGCGACCAACGTCCCTGAGAAAAATGGTCTTGACAGACATAACACCAGAAGGACAAAAAAGTGATTCAGTTGTTAGTTTTATGAAAAATTTCGTAAATTAATTCACGCGATATTTTGTGGCTTACAGACAACCGACCGCGAGGGGTTGAGTTGGTGTTTAAAATGGTCAACTAATTTTGACGTTTCTATGAATTTTTTGTGTTAAGGGAGTTGGTCTGAAACCCCACACAGGTTGTTTGTTGTTGGCGAAACTACTTGCTTGAGAAAAAAAGATATCCATTCAGGTGAGATTTTTGATTGGTTAGGTTTGGCATTGTAGCTAAAACGCGGTAGCTACGCGAGCGAAGCGAGCGGTTTTTTCTTTAAACCACGCTTTATTTAATATGAATTACATAGACATATATTTATTTCATCATCTACCTATATACGTCCCCACTGTATGAGCTCAGGCCTACTCTCCTACAGATAGTGTATGGGGCATAGTCCACCACGCGGGCCCAGTGCTGATTGGCGGATTTCACATGCCTGTTCAAGACATGCAGGTTTCCTCACGATGTTTTCCTTCACCGTCAAGCATTCGAATAATGTACTTGAATTGAAAAACGCTCATAGGTACACGGCTGGATTCGAACCCGGAACCCTCAGATAGAGAGTCCGCGCCTTAACCTCTTATTTACCGCACAAATTAGCATAAACGCTATTTTTGAGACTTTAAATTATTGCCAAATCCAAAGAAAAAATTTTAATTTTAGAAAATCCTGGTTTTCCAATTTATTCCTATGGTTGCGCTGTAAGACCTTGCTTCTTGTCAAATTTCAAGTTCTAGCTCAACGGGACGTACCCTATAGGTTTTGGTTTCTTTGCATTTTGTATGGAAATGGTCTGAAATACAGCTATATCTTTTTATTGCGTTGGCCTAGAAACTTCATTTTTTCACGGGTCCAAACGACCGCAGATTCGCATTAATTCGATATTAATTTCAACTTGATACCTTCACGCGTTCCAGAGAAAAAGGACCTTGACAGACAGACGGACAACATAGTGATCCTATAAGGGTTCCTTTTTTCCTTTTGAGGTACGGAACCCTAAAAAGCAGCCGAGTGCGCGTCAGTCCACGCGCAGTGCAGGGCTCCGTAGTTGCTCGGAACAATAAGTGGTTTGGATTTAATGTTAATGAATTTTTCAGATTTTTAAAAGCACCAGTTTAGCAGATAGAGGGGAGGGGGACGCTCAACTCGGACAAAAATTCTCACTTTCAAGCGTAATATTTCAACGATACCCCACACAATGACGTGACGTGAAAAAATATTTCATCCCCAAGTTTTTTTATTCTACCACCACTTTGCTATCGTGATACCATGTATACCCATACCAAATTACAGCTATTTAGTAGTCAGGGTCTCTGAGCTAAGCCGCGGACAGCCAGACGAACAGAGGGATAGAGTGAAGCTATAAGGGTTCTTTATTGGACTAAGGAACCCTAAAAAGGTACCCTTAAAGGATCATTTTGTTGTCCGTCTGTCTGTCAGTCAATACCCTTTTTCTCAGTGTATACGTAAATGTATGCGTAAAGGTATCAAGTCGAAATTAATATCAAGTACTCAAGTCTGCAGTCTCTTAGATTTGTGAAAAAATCAAACTTCTACGTCAACACAATAAAAAGATATGTCTGTTTAAGCCGCACTTTTAGACAATTTCCTTAGAGAATGCAAGAGAATCAAAACCTATAAGGTATTTCCCGTTTGACCTAGAATCCTGAAATGTGGAAAAAGCAAGGTCTCAGCACATCACAACCATAGAAATTAATCTAAAACCATACTTTTATTTATTTATAACACAGAGAAAATAGCTTTTTGATGTTCTTGTTCTGTTGATTATTCATAGTTTCCGCAGCACATACGATGAAAGACATTTTACGGCGTAGCACGTGGTGGACGACCGCTGCAGGCTGTATCCACTGTCTACTCTTCTTTCCCAGGAGATTTAAAAGAACCGACTAAAGGCTTTCTTAGGCTGCGACGCAATAATCACCTGTACATTCGTTGGCAGGTGCCTCGACCAAATAGAACGTACAAAATCGTCGGGTACGCTCGGACCGGCCAAACTTTGTAGGTGCCGTAAGAATTTGTGCTGGCTTGCGGTCCCCGATGTCTTCGTGCGTGAGTAGCTGGCGCACTCGCTGCTCTTGCGATGAAGACAGTTCCGTTCAGTTCCGTTTTAACTTTGTCATAGTTGTTCGCACCGGGAGGGTTTTTAACTATATCTTTGTTTTCTGACACGTATTTGAACTCAAGATTCGATATGACATAATTGTATTCGCTGTCTGCGGTGATGCTGGCAAGCACGAACTGTCCTTCCAGCTGCGCGAACCAAAGCGCTGGCTCTTCGGGCCAAAATGGTGGCACTTTCACACACACGGCTTCCACCGTCGTTGTAGGTTTAATTTCCATGTTCCCCTCCGTCATTTTGAAGTTTAAAACAATCCTGCTAACCGTGCTTGCTGAAGAATATTCTGCGCTCGCATACAATGTTCGTTCGCTCATGGTCGCTCCACGGCAGGCCACGAAACACGCACGTTTCTACTCGGATGCACGTCGGACGCACGTCAGGTGCACGTGGAGGACGACCGCTGCAGGCTGTCGCGCAGCGGGCGTATCCACTGTCTACTCTTCTTTCCGGGGATATTGAAAAGAACGGACTAAAGGCTCTGGTTCAACAATAATATATTTAAGACTCGTAATAAAACATTTTACAATAGCAGCCGTTGTGTTTCGTAGTCATAGTTACAGATCGACTGACAGCGCTCGGCGCGCGTGCGTGGCGTGGCGCAAACCCGCCATAACGGCAAAAAATATTACATCTTGGTTTACATTACTGAAGTTTTAGTAATGATCTCTAATTTTTTCTAAAAATAAATATAGCCTATGTCCATCAGGGATAATGTCGGCTTCTAATGGTAAAAGAATTTTTCCAATCGGTCCAGTAGTTTCGGAGCCTATTCAATACAAACAAACAAACAAACAAACAAACAAACAATCAAAACTTTCCTCTTTATAATATTAGTGTAGATGTAGATTTATATATATTATATATTATTATTTATTTATTAATATATATTTAGCACCACCTACCTACCCCTTCTTAATCACACGATTCTTCTGCCCCAAGGTTGCCTGGAAGAGATCGCTTTTAGCGATAAGGCCGCCTTCATTGTACTTTTTATGTTCTTCTCTTTTCTTTTCTGTTTTTTTATTTTGTGTGTGTGTGCAATAAAGTTTATTTGAATTTGAATTTGAATTGAAATTCATCCACCTTCAGAGGTCGCGTTCCAGGTGTACCGCTGTAGATCCTGGCTAAAAGAAAAAAAAACAGAAATAACAGTGGGAGCGGAGAGGAAGTGGGAATGTCTATCCACATTTTATTAGTAATACTTAAAGTTCTCTGTGGTTACACAAATGAAGTATCTAGTACCAACTTCTTACACGTTCCATGAACACTTGTCATAATCTAGTTTTATTACATCGTTCATATAACTATGAACAATGTTATAAGGCGATAAAATCCACATCCTATCTCTGATCCTCAAGCATACAGACTTCGACACGCGATCACTTTTACGGTAAGTACAATATTCACAATTTACACAACTTGCGTGTGCTTTAACGAGTTAGTGAAAGCGATTCCAAGAAATACAGCCGACGAAAATTCTTTATTCCTTTTAGATGTCTTTTAGCTATTCCTTATATTGAAATATTTTATTCGACGCGATACTCTTTTGACACGGTTAAATATTATTAGTTTATAATAGTCTGTACAAGTTCTTTGAGTACATAGAAAACTGTGTTGTGATATTGACGTCGATATATTTTTAAATTTAAAAAATAATGTTGATGGGTTTGCACTTGACCTTCATCTTATGTGATCGTAAGTAACGATAAGGCCGTTAGATAGTAAGCGTGTACCTCCAGAATCCTCAATCTAATGAGGCACTGCATCTGGTACCTTTCATACCGTGGCGACAGACTTAGGACTACCACCATGGTAGCTAGCCAGGCAGACATATAATGTACCATTAAACAAACCGAGTACCGACAGGCATTGGGAATCGAATCCAAGACTTCCGGATTGCGCGTTGACGGCGCGCTTTTATTCTACAGAGCAGTTTGTTATAGTTTGTATCGACTTGTATCGATTCAAATGCACGCCACAGACGCAGCCTGTAACCCTATCGCTACACACGCGCGTTGGGGTTACAGGCTGCGTCTGACGCACGTGAGTAGCGCGTCTGTATCGCTACAGACAAGCGTCGACGGTGTGTTTAAAAAACGTGGCGTGTACAGGCCCAGCATGCAGCTGAGCGTGTAGCAATTAGGATAAGGAGGCGGTCTTTTGCTACTGCATATATTTTTTTTATTACTTTATTACGATCGGTTATTGAATGATGATTGTTTGACCGGTATCATCCAAGCTACCATAACCATTGATCCACGTTGATCGATCGACATTGGTCGAGTGAACTATAAACAAAATATTGCGATGTATATGAGTTATTTTTCTAAGTAAACTTTCTGTTTACCACCTCTTTACATTTCAGCTGCTTACGAACAGTGTCAGTAGCACTTTTTATGTTCGGCAATCTAATTAATGATTGTTAATTTAAATCAATTAATTATTATTTTAACTTTTGTATACGAGCGCAACGGTGATGGTTGATTTTATTTTTAACCTTGTCAAAAAGCGAATAAACCCTTTCTTGGAATATCAATTATCCGGCTATATTAATCCGGCGAATATTCAAAGTAGAACAAAAAAGGATCCAATATCCAGATATCCGGAACGGTTATTTATCACAGTGCGCACATACTGTATTTACACGATTTTTTTCCAACCCTTTCATATATGGCAATCATGGTTTTTGCGCTGAATGGCCGCGTCCAATTGTCACCACACTCGGCCAATCGATCATTTTTTGCTGGCGGCTATATGTCGGCTGTACTACTGACACCGGTCAAATGAGATCCTTTTGTCTGTTTTTCTGCTTTTCACTTACCCGATACCCGTGATTTTATTAAAATTGGCAGATGTGGGCCTTTGAACAGATTTAGTGCTGTTGAAGATGGTATGTAGGCACATTAGGCACGTTGACTGAATTAATATTATCGAAATGCCAACTTCTTATACGAGGGGCATACCGAAAAGATCGGTAATCGAGTACTTTCGATTTAATTAGATTAAAAACTCTTTTTGATGAATAAACACTGGTTAGTTGAAAATCGAATACAATTGACAGAATTAAAAAAATTTTTTTTTTTAAAGAACAATATCATTTTGAAATTGATAGGTCGATAAAAAAATGGAGCTTACAAGAGAAAGTTTCCGTGCCATAATTTTTTACAACTTTCGACGAGGATTATCTCAGGGACAATGTCTCGCTGAGCTTATATCTATATTCAAGAGTGAAGCGCCTAGCCAGACGACAATATATCGCTGGTATTCTGAATTCCGGCGTGGACGTGCTTCTCTTGGCACCGTACCTTCCACAGGCCGGCCAAAAACAGCGGTTACACCAGAAAATGTCGCTGTTGTGCGCCGAATGATACAGGATGACCGACATATTACATATGAGCAGATTCGGGCTACTTTAGGGATAGGTATGACTGCGATACAAACTGTTTTACATGGTGAACTGGGAGTGAGAAAGCTAGTTTCCCGCTGGGTGCCCCATAATTTGTCCGAAGAGCAAAAGGCGGCTCGTGTCAATTGGTGCCGGTCTACTCTGCAACGCTTCAACGGAGGAAAGTCAAAAGCAGTTTATAACATTGTCTCTGGTGATGAATCATGGATCTATTCATATGAGCCAGAAAGAAAGCATCAGTCGGCTGTCTGGGTCTTCGCAGGTGAGATCAAGCCAACAAAAGTTGTCCGCTCTCGCAGCGTATCGAAGAAAATGGTCGCTTCGTTTGTCGCGAAAACAGGACATGTAGTCACAGTTCCCTTAGAGGAACGGAGAACGGTTACCGCTGATTGGTATACAACGGTTTGTTTGCCACAGATGATATCCGAACTCCGTAGAGGTAACCCGAAACGACGCATAATCCTCCATCACGATAATGCGAGCTCTCACACCGCTCAGAAAACAAGCGAGTTTTTGAAGCAGGAAAACGTTGAATTAATGGATCATCCTCCATACAGCCCTGATCTGAGTCCCAATGATTACTTTACATTCCCTAGAATCAAAGATTTATTGCGTGGTCAGCGGTTTCAAGGTCCAGAAGAAGCAGTGGAAGCATACAAATCGACGATTTTGACCATGTCAACTTCGGACTGGAATTGCTGCTATAATAATTGGTTCGAACGAATGCAAAAGTGCATTAACTGCAACGGAGAATACTTCGAAAAGCAATAAAAATAAATTTAGTTATTTCCTGTATGTATTGTTTTATATTCCCGATCATTTCGGTATGCCCCTCGTATACAATAATAATATAACTACGCTCTCAATTAATCTACATCTACACTAATATTATAAAGAGGAAAGTTTTGATTGTTTGTTTGTTTGTTTGTTTGTTTGTTTGTATTGAATAGGCTCCGAAACTACTGGACCGATTGGAAAAATTCTTTTACCATTAGAAGCCGACATTATCCCTGATGGACATAGGCTATATTTATTTTTAGAAAAAATTAGAGATCATTACTAAAACTTCAGTAATGTAAACCAAGATGTAATATTTTTTGCCGTTATGGCGGGTTTGCGCCACGCCACGCACGCGCGCCGAGCGCTGTCAGTCGATCTGTAACTATGACTACGAAACACAACGGCTGCTATTGTAAAATGTTTTATTACGAGTCTTAAATATATTATTGTTGAACCAGAGCCTTTAGTCCGTTCTTTTCAATATCCCCGGAAAGAAGAGTAGACAGTGGATACGCCCGCTGCGCGACAGCCTGCAGCGGTCGTCCTCCACGTGCACCTGACGTGCGTCCGACGTGCATCCGAGTAGAAACGTGCGTGTTTCGTGGCCTGCCGTGGAGCGAACATGAGCGAACGAACATTGTATGCGAGCGCAGAATATTCTTCAGCAAGCACGGTTAGCAGGATTGTTTTAAACTTCAAAATGACGGAGGGGAACATGGAAATTAAACCTACAACGACGGTGGAAGCCGTGTGTGTGAAAGTGCCACCATTTTGGCCCGAAGAGCCAGCGCTTTGGTTCGCGCAGCTGGAAGGACAGTTCGTGCTTGCCAGCATCACCGCAGACAGCGAATACAATTATGTCATATCGAATCTTGAGTTCAAATACGTGTCAGAAAACAAAGATATAGTTAAAAACCCTCCCGGTGCGAACAACTATGACAAAGTTAAAACGGAACTGAACGGAACTGTCTTCATCGCAAGAGCAGCGAGTGCGCCAGCTACTCACGCACGAAGACATCGGGGACCGCAAGCCAGCACAAATTCTTACGGCACCTACAAAGTTTGGCCGGTCCGAGCGTACCCGACGATTTTGTACGTTCTATTTGGTCGAGGCACCTGCCAACGAATGTACAGGTGATTATTGCGTCGCAGCCTAAGAAAGCCTTTAGTCGGTTCTTTTAAATCTCCTGGGAAAGAAGAGTAGACAGTGGATACAGCCTGCAGCGGTCGTCCACCACGTGCTACGCCGTAAAATGTCTTTCATCGTATGTGCTGCGGAAACTATGAATAATCAACAGAACAAGAACATCAAAAAGCTATTTTCTCTGTGTTATAAATAAATAAAAGTATGGTTTTAGATTAATTTCTATGGTTGTGATGTGCTGAGACCTTGCTTTTTCCACATTTCAGGATTCTAGGTCAAACGGGAAATACCTTATAGGTTTTGATTCTCTTGCATTCTCTAAGGAAATTGTCTAAAAGTGCGGCTTAAACAGACATATCTTTTTATTGTGTTGACGTAGAAGTTTGATTTTTTCACAAATCTAAGAGACTGCAGACTTGAGTACTTGATATTAATTTCGACTTGATACCTTTACGCATACATTTACGTATACACTGAGAAAAAGGGTATTGACTGACAGACAGACGGACAACAAAATGATCCTTTAAGGGTACCTTTTTAGGGTTCCTTAGTCCAATAAAGAACCCTTATAGCTTCACTCTATCCCTCTGTTCGTCTGGCTGTCCGCGGCTTAGCTCAGAGACCCTGACTACTAAATAGCTGTAATTTGGTATGGGTATACATGGTATCACGATAGCAAAGTGGTGGTAGAATAAAAAAACTTGGGGATGAAATATTTTTTCACGTCACGTCATTGTGTGGGGTATCGTTGAAATATTACGCTTGAAAGTGAGAATTTTTGTCCGAGTTGAGCGTCCCCCTCCCATCTATCTGCTAAACTGGTGCTTTTAAAAATCTGAAAAATTCATTAACATTAAATCCAAACCACTTATTGTTCCGAGCAACTACGGAGCCCTGCACTGCGCGTGGACTGACGCGCACTCGGCTGCTTTTTAGGGTTCCGTACCTCAAAAGGAAAAAAGGAACCCTTATAGGATCACTATGTTGTCCGTCTGTCTGTCAAGGTCCTTTTTCTCTGGAACGCGTGAAGGTATCAAGTTGAAATTAATATCGAATTAATGCGAATCTGCGGTCGTTTGGACCCGTGAAAAAATGAAGTTTCTAGGCCAACGCAATAAAAAGATATAGCTGTATTTCAGACCATTTCCATACAAAATGCAAAGAAACCAAAACCTATAGGGTACGTCCCGTTGAGCTAGAACTTGAAATTTGACAAGAAGCAAGGTCTTACAGCGCAACCATAGGAATAAATCGGAAAACCAGGATTTTCTAAAATTAAAATTTTTTCTTTGGATTTGGCAATAATTTAAAGTCTCAAAAATAGCGTTTATGCTAATTTGTGCGGTAAATAAGAGGTTAAGGCGCGGACTCTCTATCTGAGGGTTCCGGGTTCGAATCCAGCCGTGTACCTATGAGCGTTTTTCAATTCAAGTACATTATTCGAATGCTTGACGGTGAAGGAAAACATCGTGAGGAAACCTGCATGTCTTGAACAGGCATGTGAAATCCGCCAATCAGCACTGGGCCCGCGTGGTGGACTATGCCCCATACACTATCTGTAGGAGAGTAGGCCTGAGCTCATACAGTGGGGACGTATATAGGTAGATGATGAAATAAATATATGTCTATGTAATTCATATTAAATAAAGCGTGGTTTAAAGAAAAAACCGCTCGCTTCGCTCGCGTAGCTACCGCGTTTTAGCTACAATGCCAAACCTAACCAATCAAAAATCTCACCTGAATGGATATCTTTTTTTCTCAAGCAAGTAGTTTCGCCAACAACAAACAACCTGTGTGGGGTTTCAGACCAACTCCCTTAACACAAAAAATTCATAGAAACGTCAAAATTAGTTGACCATTTTAAACACCAACTCAACCCCTCGCGGTCGGTTGTCTGTAAGCCACAAAATATCGCGTGAATTAATTTACGAAATTTTTCATAAAACTAACAACTGAATCACTTTTTTGTCCTTCTGGTGTTATGTCTGTCAAGACCATTTTTCTCAGGGACGTTGGTCGCGTAGGGATATGAAGCTGAAAATACATTTACGCTTATCCAAAAATGTTTAAAAAATAAATGTCTACCCGTGCGAAGCCGGGGCGGGCCGCTAGTGATAATATAAGAACAAAGGATCTGCGCTGTCTGGTAAAAGTTATATTTGAATCACGTACTACCAAGGAGCACGATAACAAGTGAGAGCGGCACGCGCCCGCAATCCACTCACCAAACATACGCTTACTAGAGCTTACTTGATTGGTATTAACAGTTACATGTAATTATTAAAAGCAAAATAAAGTTGAGAAAGTTTACTACTGCTTCAAGTTACGCAAAAGTGTGATAATATTGCGCTGGCGCACAACATCTTTTTGTGTTGTCTCTTTCTGATACACTGATATGTTAATTTACAACGAAATGATGTTCCGATGCTTTGTATCACCAGATACCAGTATCTGCACCGGGATACCAACTGTATTGGAGTCTCAATGGTTTTGCCCTTAATTACTGAGGGTACTCCAATGAGGTGGTCTGTTTCTCAGAAGCACAGACAAAGTTAAATGAGCGTATCAAAAGTATTTTACTTTAGAAATTAAAGTACGGAGCAGTACAGACCCGGGAGTGTTTCGCATTTAGTACAGCGTCAGACGATTTGTTATCCGTTCGTTAGCTTCTATTTATTTTCTATTATATTGATATTAGTACAAGTAAGCTTGTTGCTCGAAACTTAGCGTCTCACGTAACAAAAGTATAGAATAGAAAAAGATTTAATTAGAATTTATAAATTTTGTTCATAAACATATTGAACAAAATTTATAATTTAAAAAAAGTTGAGTATCTCAGCTTGTTGCTGCGGCAGGAGGCCACAGCGCTGGTTTTTAGCCGGCACCTATCACGTAGTTAGTCTTAAACCTCTTACATAAATTATCTAAACACCTCTCTAAGTACTTACGTTCCTTTCCGTAGGATAAGTGCGCACCAAATTTCAACGAGATCAGTTCAGCTGTTTAGTTGCGAAAAGGATACGAAAAACGAAAAAGTTCATTTTCTAATCTATAATACTCAGTGTGACATGTATGTGAGTTTTCTACTAATTTTAATTATTCCTTGAGTTTTCTTTTTAATTTTAGTATGTAAATTAACTTATGTGCGTTAGTGTTGTAAAACCTCAAAATGTTAGCAATGATTTGTCTATTTTCTGATTCAAAATGTTTTTAATAGTTCGGATGAGGTTTTAAGGGTATAAAAATGTGAAAAGTTGCTCTATTTGTGCGTGTTCAAATTGTAGACAGACCGGAGCCTTTTTATGGCATAATAAGTCGAAAAATGATATCAGGATTGGTCACAATTAACCATTTGAATCACCAAAATAGCTAACAAACAAATTTAAACTCTTCGATATATATATGATTTGTGTGGTCCCAGGTCGTTACGACAAATGATTGATGACGAAATTTCAATCTTGTTGTCTTTCAATGCCGGAAAAATCAATTGTATACCTTTAACATAAGCTAGCCTCATAGATCGCCTCGAAACAGGATATGTCATCATCATCATCCGGTTGAAAAAGTGTTACTATTCAATTGATGACTTTATGAATGATGACTTATAATTTAATATATGTAAATGATTAGAAGTTTAATCTTCAAAGGCAGACTGGCAATTTAGGACAGCTCAGTTGGAGCAAACACACGAAATAGTACGTACAATTCGAGAATAAACTAGAAAGTAGGAACAACACCGTCCCAACACAATTGGAAAACTAACGCCGGCTAAGTTATATAAGTTTTATCATTGCGCGCCATTACTCAATAGCGCATCGGAGCTGGTAATAAAACTGTTGGGGGCAGTTGGGATGGGTACAGTGCGGGTACAGCGCTGCGGCCGACAAGTTGTCTCGTTAGTGCCGGACGTCGGGCTATCATATTGAATTCTGTTCAATTGTACTGTACACTGCTTTAGCTACTGATAATACCGCCCCAATAGCAACATAGTTGAGCTAGTTTCGGTCTAGAGTACGGAGTATCTATCGGTACTCGGTATCGGTTGGCGGTATGGCGAACATTTCATGAGGATCGTAAAAAGCTAGTAAGAGAATAAACCAATCGGCCTGCCGTGGTGCATGGTAAATACCTTCATGCAAAATCTGACGTCACAATCTACATATAAGAGGGACATGTCTATATATACGTTGGAATTATGGATCTTTTGATATCCACTTTTATTTCCAGCTATAGCCAAGTGGATGAAAACCCCAATATATCGGTGAGGAGTAATCGGTACAATATGAGAAGTCCGCACGTCTTGTTCATAACCTTCGATATCCCACTCGCCATTAATGTTTGTTGAGTAGCTTACGCTTTATAATAGGGATAGCCCAATGCCTTCGCCAATCAAGAGATCGTATTGGCTGTATTTTGGTTTCTACTTTTCTTTCCAAAACCAATTTCATGACCCACAGCTGTACATGCTTTCCAAAGCACGGAATCAACCAAACAGGGGAGTCGCTGGATGCCAGTGGCTCGGGACCGGTCAATGTGGCATACCATGGGGGAGGCCTATGTTCAGCTGTGGACGATTCCCGGCATTAATGATGGTGAGTAGGTTGAGAACTGGTCTCTTAGCATAGACACATTGTACAAAGACGACTTACGATTCATTTATCGGGTCGGTTGATTCTATAGATCAAGAGCATCGTGAAAAATCTGTTTCTTTTTCATAAACTTATTGTAATTTTAGTTCTACAAATAGTTGCTCAGCCATTAAATTTCCATTATGAGTTTATAAAATTAACCGAAAATAAATTATGTAACAAATTTCACCTCGCCTGGATAGTTTAAATAGACGCGCGAACAATCAAACGAAAACTAAAATTCATTGGCTCGGACGGTAGGGGTAACGAGCGACCGCCTTTACCCCGCCACCCACCGAAATTATTAATTTAATTTGCGGGCCAGTGGACCTTAACTTAGTGCAAACTAAACATTGTTAAATCTTGTTCGATGTGGAACGGGAGGCAGGATAGGATCAATTTTCCGGGAAAGCGATCTGAGAAATAGGCAAGTCAGTAATACTCGAAATAATATATGCGTGCACAGTTTTCCGTGAACGATTTTTTTGGTTTGAGAGAATGCTGCATAATCTCATTATAAATTGCATTTCCAATAACTTACTGTCAGGTAAACAACGGTTAGTCTGTCTATTGTTCCTGAAATATTTCTCCCCGGGGTAATTCATATCCATATAATGCTCTAGACATGGTAGCTCAGTTGGGTAGAGCGTCAGTCCTTGAACAATCGAGTTCTAGGTTTGATCCTGCCTCGTACTTTTTAATTCCTTACGAAAAACTTCGGAGCTCCAACCGTAAATTAACTTTTATCTTACTGGGTAAGCAACATGGCGGCGTAAAAGGAAAATAAATGAAAACACGGTCGCATATACACGTATGTATGCTACATATAAGATACATATTTTAATATGCAAAACGATGCCTTAGTAGGTCAACATATTATCAAAAGAGCTCAGTAACAAGTCAATATCAAGAGGACAATAAAAGGGATCTTAAAAACATAAATGACATCCACAATAGAGCCGTTGTTGGGCAGGCACTCGTATTGTCCCGAGTTTGTGTCTGAACGGTGAGACAAGTCCGTCCTTTGTACCGTTGTCTGTACACCGTGCACCTATACCGGAGATTCGAACAAAGTAAACAGTTGCTTTCATTTGAACGGGCATGATGAAAAGCATCTTAAGTTTTCGAATGAAATAGATTTATGTTAATGTTGAAAACGAATCTGTTATTTCAAGAGAGTTTTAAAGTCAGTTATGGATTGATCATATTAATGGAGTAGTATCATATTTAAAACATCGTGTATTTTTGAAGTTGTATTCATACTTAATCTAGCATCCGACCGATTAAACTACTCCTTGGTAAACGATGTAAAACAATTGTTTCGTAAAAATGTCGCCTAGAATGATTAAAGATATAAATAAATATTGACAAATTAAAACGCTTTCTAGGGCACATTAGTAAAAATAATATACTCATGGTATTCTGATTTATTTACGTCTAATATAATTAATTCTGATATAAATTAATAATTAATTATAATTCAAAGCGTCGGTGGCGCAGAGGATAACACGCGGACTCTCAATCTGAGGGTTTCGGAGCGAATCTATCCAGCCGTGCTGAAGAAAAACATCGTGAGGAAACCTGCATGTCTTGAACAGGTATGTGAAGTAGATGCCATTCTGTGGGTATCTTATTCCTAAGAGGCGACTGAGGGAAAAATATTCGAGATTTAGCATATACCGATGAAACAACTAATCTGTCGTCATTAGTAAAGTTAATATAGGTTGACATGGCACACTTACAAAATATGCTAATCTATACAAAATACGTAAAAAAAATTTCAAAATTACCTTCAACCTTATTCAACCCTATTACCTTTATATTGAACAGATAGTTGTATCGAAAATGTAAAGCTTTAAAATTATTTTTATATATAAAGATTTGCGCTTGGCCTTATGTTAAGTGACGATTAGGTCGACGATGTTACGCGTTAATCTAGAAGGTGCCTATTTACTCTTACAAGTTGTAGTTTTCGGAGAACACGGAAACCGGTAGTGTATTCCATATTTTATTTGTACGCACGATAAATCTAGAAGCTAAACGCTTCTTGCTAGCTGTAGCAATATCCACAGGTCATAGCACAGAATATATAGGTCTTTCAACAGACTGTTTAACAAATACATTGACATTTTCTAGAGATAATATTACTAAGTGGCGCAGCATTTTATAATGAGCCACTAAATGGGCCTAGGCACACATATTACACGGTAAACGACATAAAAACAAAGAGGTACCAGTAAATGTCCTAAAAACACAAGGCGATAGTGCCGGTGCCTCGTTCTCGGATGTGAGTACCTATGTATGTAGTAGGTACGCAGGTAGAATTTGCAAAATGAAGCCCTGTAATGCCCTTAAGCAGACAATAAAGCTGTTGGGGCTACGAAATACAAATATTCTGATTCCGGGTTTAATTGTTGTTCCTTAGATGTTTTTATAGATTTCACGCGTCTTATGAATTTGAAAACTGAAAAGCCGGTGGGTTGGTGATATTTTCCATAGGAGCAACACTGGTTTTAGCAAACACCATGCAGGTAGACCATGTAGTGACCTCATGTAAGGACCTCAAGCTGGGCAAAAAATACGACTTTCATAGAGTAGCCAGACATAAATAGATGAGAACATGAAGGCAGAAAAAGAGAAGGCCATAAAGGAATATAAGTATATAAAGGATATTTGAATATAGTCTAACATATCAAGGTCTTATACTTGTGTGGGAATATTTAAAACTACACATGTGCTAGGTATATATACGTAAATTCTTTCACCCTTTCTTCTTCTAAAATGAAATTATACACATTTATTCAAGTAAGGAATTGAGGTTGGGATAACATTTTTAGATACTAATATCTGGACGGATTGATCTGGAGGATATTTTCAATCCCAAGTAACCGCAAGCTGCCAGGTTGCTCTATTTGTGTGTTTGTCCCGTAAGATCAATATGCAAGTATTATTTTTAGACTTGTATATCTTGGTACGAATCGTGGTTGCATTTTAATGAGTTTGTTTGTATGTTGGTCCTTCTTTTACGTGGTAACAGTGGATCAGAATAACTTGTATTTATGTATAAGGTTGAAACTATCGAACGAGTAGCTCCCGTGGTATAATATCTGAAGTCTACGCGGGCAAAGTCGCCGGCAAAAGCTAGTACCCATATAATTCAAAGATTAATAGTAATGTTACTTTTATATAAAATGGTTTAAAAATCACATTAAATTTTTGATAAAAAATGTATTTAGATCCAAATAATTTTGTATTGCTCAAATAGAACATATCAAATCCATTTATTTGTGCATTATCGATTTTAATTATATGAAATATCGGTCGCTATGTTGAACCTTGCGGCGTACAAATATTCACATATATTATTGTCAGTAATTATGAATTTAAAATAATCTAAGAATAATAAATCAAGTCACACAAATCATTAATCTAATTATACAAAAGAAATATTAATAATATAATAATATTAAAATTAAATAATTAAAACTAATACGCGAACAAAATGAGCATGAATAGTAGGCTTAACTGAAATTAAAAATACAATACATTAGTTGTATGTTAAAAGCAAAGCTATAATTATAATAAATACAACGTTTTGGCAAATGTCAGTTCTTAAAATAACTGCGTGAATACCGCCACGTTGAAAAGCCCACAAAGATTCTGCTACATGGATCACCCCGATGAATGCTTTTTAAGATAGGATATTTTTCATAATTACTACGATTTACAGCAGACCTTGACACCCGCACTCTATTACAAAGTGTGTTGACGTCGACGATCTTGTCTGTAACACAGTTTGTTGTTAGTGTGAATATATTGTAGCCTTCATGGCCCCAAGTAACCTCGCAGCCGAAGACATGTCAGGCCTACATAAATGCTGATAAAACAACACTATTTGCACAAACTAATTATTTTAATACGAGGCTGGCTGGATGTGTTGGCACGAGCTTCATGCCATATCAACTGAGATATAAAGTACGCTGAGAGGATTACGCTAATAGCTTTATTTCCAATTATTTTGTAAGCGGTTTTGACTAATAAAACTAATAGAATTTTAACATCAATTTGCTTCATCTAGCGTCTCCTTTAAGACTAGTATTCGCAAGCGAATCTGTTCGGGTCTTTGTAGGGTGTATGTTATATTATACATTCGGAATTCATCAGGTAAGACTTCTCATCTGAACTTTTACGGGAGCTTTTAGATAATTTGCAAATAAATTGATAAGCACACAGAATACTGAAACGATAAATTCGAATGTTTGTCCCAGAATTAGATAATTTACGACTGTATTTTTACGGGAATTTCAGGAAGTGGTTCTAGTTAAAGTTTGTGTAAATAACGCGCTATTAAATGTGCACATGATAACGGCCATTATGTCAGTTACTATACAAGCCAAATTACTTTTTATTATCGACCCAAAACGATGCGTTTTATGTGAGGTTACCACATCAAACATGTCGTCTATTTGCGTAATATTTTACAGTTACAGTAAATTGTAAACGAATCTACATTTTATATGCAACGAGTTGCTCATCTCTTCCTTAGTGGTACTTGTCAAATGGGTCGATATTTCAAATTACAATTTTCTAGAATTTAAAAGATTGGGACTACCTATGTCATTTTCTTAGGGACGGAATTTCTAAATTGTTAGGGTTTTGTACCTCAAAACGAAAAAAGGAACTCTTATAGGATCACAGGATGTCCATCTGTTTGTCTGTCTGTGTGTCAAGTCCCTTTTTTTCAGGAACGCGTAGAGGTGTCAAGTTGAAATTGATATATAATAGAATAAGCAAATGTGATTCGCATTTGGCCGGTTTTTTTTCTTCATCCGAACGGTTTTACCAATGTCGTACTTTGTGCTCTGAACTTATCACCGGGCATCTAGTGGCGAGTGACCCTTGAGAAGGTTCTCATGTCGCTCACTCCGTTTGACCCCCAGAGGTTAATGAGGGTGGCAAAATGTCGGGTACTAGCCTCCCGTAACGAAGTGAGGAGATCAACGTGCCGTGACGTGTTACATGTACTGTACAACTGTACAGTCGACTGATAAAGAATTTTGAATAAGCTATAGTTGTATTTTGAAGAAGAAATAGTTGTATCTTGAATAATCAATAGTTGTATTTTGAATAATCAATAGTTGTATTTTGAAGAAGCAATAGTTGTATTTTGAAGAAGCAATAGTTGTATTTAGAAGAAGCAATAGTCTTATTTTGAAGAAGCAATAATTGTATTTAGAAGAAGCAATTGTCTTATTTTGAATGAACAATATTCATATTTTGTACAAGCTGTAGTTGTATTTTGGCTGAGCAATAGTCTTATTTTGAATGAACAATATTCATATACATATTCGTCCACTACTTCCATTGTAGTGTTCCCAACCACTACCGGCATAGGTGCAACATGTACATTTGACATGATTTTCGTCTTGTCCATGTTCATTTTTAAACCTACCTGTTGGGGAACTCTGTTGAGGTCATCAAACATTGCGTTCAGATCATCCAAGGAGTACTTCAAAAAAGGAGGAGATTCGCAACTTGACGGGTATGTATTTTTTATATGTTTGTTACCTCAGAACTGTTGACTATCCCTTCGGACCGTTTTGTAGCCAAATTTCGGAGCTGAATCGATTTGGATAATTATTTTTTTATTTGAAAGCTGGTGCTTCTTGTGTGGTTCCATTTCAATTTGGTCAAGTTCTGACAATGGCATCCATAAGAAAACGATACAAATCTTAAATTTGTCTTAATAAAAGTAGACTTTTAGGGCAATTGAAGTCGGTTTCTAGTTCTTTTTGAACGCATTTACTTGTCAATTCACTAACACAGGTATATGAGCTGTCACACAGTGGGCCCTAATATGTTGCCTTTACAATAAACCCGTGTCCTCCCGTGGTGTGTCTAGGTTGTGTCTAGGGAGAGATTACTATAAATTTACAGCAGTGACAACTTTTAGAAATAAAATCCTGCGATCACCAGCTCGTTTGCCAAGATTAGTGATTATGGCAAACACGTAATCAAATGTAATAAAAATAGCTTTTGCCTGCGATTTCGTTCGCGTCTACTATAGAAACTATCCTACAGGAACTACTCTTTCGATTGGGATAAAAATAAGCGGATGCAATTTTCCAGTCCTTGAACTACTTCTATTAAAAATCAAAGAAAGGACAAACTAACAAACTTTCGCATTTATAATATTAGTATGAATATTTATATATAATAGTTAACTGTGTTATTACTGTAAATAATACTGTTAGCATTTAAAAAAATATAATAAAAATACAAATGAGTGGAAGAACTAAATAAAAAGTCGTGTAAGATTTTGCAGTTGACTGTACCAACCAGTTCCACTAGCCTATTTCTAACGGGCTCATTATTTCGTTGTCCAAAGTAATAAATGAACAGCTACGAGCTCCATGGTGTTCTACGCGCGTATACATGCTACGAGACGCGTAGCATATTAGCTTCGTTCTGGTTGGAATTAGCATGATGATAAGTAAAGCCTGGTTATCACGGGGGTAAAACCAGAGGTTTCGCTGATACTCGGTTTGTTTGGTGGTTGGGTAACTTCTATGTCTACCTGATAGCTCTACCACCACATTTATCTAAAGCCACCAATCAGGATTGTCAAGAATACTAACATATCGTCATTCGGTAATGAACGAATAAGTTAACATAACATACTCGTAGCTAACGCCTAAATCACTTGGATCTTCTAGATGAGCGCGCTTTCCATCTAACGGCTTTATTGGCACTTTCGATCAAGTGAGGTGAAGGAAAAAGGATGGAAAGCGTGCACACCCAGAAGCCTCAAGCCAAAGCGATACTGGCTCTTTTACCTTTCATACCGGAAAACCATAGCTAACTTAGCCAACCAGGCGGACATACAAAATGCCTTACTGCCTACCAAACCTAGTACCACTGGGAATCGAACCAGGGACTTTTGAATTGTGAGCTCAAGCTTGTAGCCATTGACCACGTAAGCGGTAGCACATTATCTAAGCATAGTGAGTTGACAAATAACATGCTTAAAGTCCTGCCGCTGATGTGCCGCCGCCCGGTAGAGATCCATCACGGTAATTAGCGCAGACTTCGCTCTAATAAGTTACGTGACCCGTCACGTGATAGATAGGACCCTGGAACAATGGCTGTTGTAGTTTAGTTGGCAGTAATTATAGGCTACTGTACATGTACATTCCTATATATAGGGATTGGCTATGCCATGCACAGGAGATGTACAGCAGTAGACGTCTTCTGATACTCGTAACAGGCAAATGTCAAACAAGGATACCCTTATAGTTTCGCTCTGTCCGTCTATTCGTCCGCGGTTTCGCGGCAAGACTCTCACTACTAGAAAACTGTAATTTGGTACGGATATACATATTAATCACGTCGACAAAGTGGTAGAAAATATTTTTAAGGGTGGCTCCCATACACGTAACTTCGAGAATGAAATATTTTTTCCTCGTTTACCTCAAGCTTTAAAGTGATAATTTTTGTCAGAGTAGGTTAAACCTTACTTTTTATAAAATACGTTTATTACGTACGTATACGTTTTATTAAATTTATCTCACGTTTTAACATTTAGAAGGATCGTGGAAAGGCCAAGGAATGGCTACTTTTATCTCGATCAAACGAATAGTTCCCATGGGATAAATCATAAAGTTCACGAAGCCGCGGGCAGAAGCTAGTATATACTCCTTACAGACTACTTCCTTATCATCTGTGTCACCACCACACACAGCTGGGGCGGCACGCGTGGCACCATACCGCGCCCGCCCGCCCGCGCCCGCAATATGCCCGTGTAGAGAGTACGTTAGGGGCACAAAGACTCGGCCGCGCCCCGACAACTACCGGAATTTATATTGGCTTAGCTCTACCCTAGACTAAACAATAATACGATCGTGCGCGATTAAATGAACATCCAGCGTAATATTAGCGTTATATTATATACTTGCTGAAGTATTTCTGGGGGACACAATTTTCTTCTCCTTTCTTTCTTCTCACAACTTCCTCCTTAATGTCCAACATGACTTTATTACTATATTTTAATACGTAACCATTTTCTGTCTCTCGACTGGTGGTTAATTTAGTATGGTGGTACGGAGTCTTTCGTATATATCAACTAGTAAAGTTAACCGCTACGGATTCCTCGATCGGTGCGCGAGTCCGATTCGTACTTGAGCTACTATGACATTAGTATTTCTTAAAAACAACACAGCAAATAACTTTTCAAATTACTGTAAGTTATTCATTACCAAACCAAATCATTCCCAGATCCGTCTTTGTTGAATGCCTAATTCCAAAACAACTATCCTTTGAAACATCAAAATTAGCACCCAGTGAGGATCCACAGTTTTATGTCCTCGGTGGGCTGTGAGGCCTAAATACGTCACTGTGTGTGTAGTGCGAACATTGTTTTTGTCTCAATCAACTTCACAGCATAGTTGCGTCTGTTTTACGAGACAACATTACTTGAACACTTACAAAGAATACCTTCAAGTACTTTGTCCCTCGCATATTTGTGTTTGCGGTATTTCGGAACAAAATTTAAATGGCCCGACCTCAAGCGTGTTTCGCCACCAAATGTTTAAATGAAAGGGTTAACCATCGGAAATTATGTCCCTTGGGCTTAGTTGAGCTCTTTGAGGTCCCAAAAGTACATTGATAATAAAGAGCCGCTGATAACGGTGCCATTATTTGATAAAGGTTAGTATTGTTATTCCAAAACATTGTTATTTTTAAATGATTGCTTACTCTCATAACTTTTGGAGTAGGTGCCAGGGCTTCTTTGTCGTTACTAAGCCAAGCTAACCCGATGTAATCTTGCTTGTGTTATCCCAAACATCAGCATGAGCTGATAGCACTGCAGTGCAACAGAATATAGTACAGTTAGTGCTCTAATTGAGCCTTTAGACATTGACATCCTACGTTTTCTTCACTTACCATCATATGAAACGAAGGACAGTGTGCGTAACAACTTTTAGATTTTATCACAAACAGTTGGCTTTGATTTCAGTTGTAATATCTATCATAAAGTCGTCAAGAAATGGTAACTATTGAGTATTAACCGCACTTCATAAACTGCTTCATATTTTATTTACTTTAATATGGCGCACTTCATAAATTTTGATAACAGCAAATATGTTGTAATAAAAAGTCTGGACAGTTCTTAAATTGTCAATTAAAACCCGAATACCGACTGCGGTCCCAAAAATATTTTTAAAATTATTTAATTTGAAGTTAAAGTGGGTAAATATTTTTTATAATTGTAAATTTCAAGTCGATATTAGTAGTAGTGGCTGTTATAAGTGTCCTCTAACACTTTTGATCGGAACCCAAAAATTAATTTTATAATATTTTTTATTTAGATGAAGTTCCATTTTAGTCTGATAAATATAATTGAAGTGCAACCTGATGAACCTACCTTTCTGATTTCGACCTCTATTTAAACATTGTTCTCAGTTCCCAATGATCACCAAACGCCTCTGTTACGGCACATGAACTGACAGAATACCTCCCAGTAGACCAGCGGTTATTGCTCCATCTCAATTACAATTTCTTTATTCGGGAAAACGAGGTGTTTTTTGTCTGTTTTCCCGATTATATTCAGACGCAGGGGGATTTAGAGGAATTCTTTTTTCTATTTTCTCTGCAATTCAGTTTGACGTAACAAGTTTATGTATTGTTATCACGAGGTAATTTGAGCTTTGAACTACAATGTGAGACATTGAGCATAGTAATATATTTTATTTTTTGTACATGTGTACTTTGAGTAAATGTGTCACGATATTTAACATATCTCTTGCTTATACTGTGACCAGCTTTTGCCCGCATATGCGTGTGCGTGGACTCCGAAAAAATTCCGTGATATACCGCGTTTTTAAATTTCGCAAATGTGCTTGTACTGCATATATCCATGTAAACAAATTCTAAATAAAATCTTGTAAAACTCTACAGTAATGTATTTCCACAGAAAATTGCCCGAGAATAAAATTTACCCGCAATATTATGTCATACAACTTTTTGGCGCCTTTTCGAGTAGCGCGGGAACGTCAATCAAAATAATGATTACATTACAAGCATTTTTGAGTAAAAATGTTTTGATTGCAGTATTCGAATATTTTGGTCTGTTTTAACGTGTAAAGGTAGGCTACTCTTTGTTGCACAGAAGGCCGTAAATGGTAGCGCAGTCAGCATTTATGCTCAATTACAATATGAACAATATTATCTATCATTCTCTGAACATAAATATGCTTATGAGCAACGCTATTTGCTTTCAACTTTGTTTTTGGCGTCAGCGAGATAATATTGTAGCGCAGCAGCTAGCCAGGTATGGAAAAGTTCCTCGCCACCAGCCAAAATATACAGAACTACAAACGTGTTATATCTAAAGTTAAAACTCGCTAACGCTGTTGTCCCGGATAAAGCACGAAGCGTAATTTTGTGTTCTAGATATATTTGTTCTTCAATTATTGTCTTTGTATTACCAAAAATTCTGCTAAAATTTTTTTAGATTTTATAATTTCAAATGCAAAAATACAGACACAGTTTCTTTTGGTACCTTGCACACATCAATAATTTTTAACCAGACTAATATTGCGAATATGAAATTGTTTATTTTTGCTAGACGCCTGAACCTGACCACCAATGAAGATAAAAATTTGGCTGGCACGTAGTATGGTGGATAATTGTTTACATACTACATACATGCTACTTTTTTCGTCTAAAGCGCTCAGCTGGTGGAATCAGTTTGTTTTTGATCACTTTATCCGTATGGTAGCTAGGCTAGGCTATGAGGCCGCTGTTCAGCATATTCCAGCATATTCAGCGAAGTTACAATTTTATAAGTTTATAAAGAATCTCATTGGATATATTTTTCTAGATAATGACATGGTGATACATAGCCCGTCTATGAAACCAATAAAACGAGACTCAGTCTTCTTTCCATCTGGAAACGAGTATGACGTCTTTCAAACGACATTCAAGGATGAACATACAGAGATACAAACGCTTTATGCTTATTCTAACTCAATGCGATCGTTTACATTTAGAGTATCGAACTGATCTTGATCCCGCGTAGTTTCGACAAACCAAGAAGCAATTTTGTTTGCTCCGATACCAAGTCATCGTTTACTGTACAATACAAGGTAGATAGCTTAGCCACTTTAATATGAGCTTCGTATTCTATATGTACAACTGTCGGTGAGCCTACGAGTCTCGTTTTGAACCTTGAAAAATTCCTCGAAGACAAAATTTGGTAATTTACATTTCCCTAAACATTGTTTGTACCATTCGTACCTTGTACCTAGATTTGTACCTTTTCAATCATCAACAAAACATACATTGAACATATGCTTAGTAAGTGGCCAGTGGCCTGTCGATACTCCTACATTCCTTCTTACATAGATACTACATATAAATACGTCAAAAGCTATCGAATAATAACCACAGGTTTCGCTTTCAACAACAACAGCCCTCACTGCAGGGCTCAGGACTACTCTCCTATCAGAGAGTGTATGAGCCATAGTCCACCACGCGAGACCAGTGCCGATTGGTAGACTTCACAGTCACCTTTGAATTTCTTTTTAGGTGTGTGCGTGCAGGTTTCCCCACGATGTTTTCCATCACCATGATGGTAATGATTTTTATCATTCCTACATAAATTCCAAATATCAAATTGGAACTCATTCATATGAGCCTGGATCGAACCCAGACCTCGACTGTTCAAGGACTGACGCTCTACCCAACTCTGCTACCACCTTTCAGATTTGTACCTAATTTACGTAGGATTGATTCCTTTTCTTGCTCGCGAGTATACGCGCGCACCGGCGGATGTACGGATGTTTTCTTTTCAGGTTGTATTTCTCAACCAATTATCGTGAAATTTAGTGAGCAGGTTCGATAATTTTATATTATTTTACTGACAATTTTTCAATTTTTTTAAAAAGGTGGATGTATGGTATTGGAAAACGTAAAAAAACATATTTCAGCGATTTCGAGAAATATTTGCAAGTGTTACAACTTCCAAGGGTTCAGGGTTGTGAGGGAGTAGAAAATAAGGTAAAAAAAGGTGATTCAGGTTTAGGCTATGCAAAGGCAGAGTCTAGAGGTATACAGCTCACAGAGACACTAGTATAAGATCCATAGCGAGTTTTTTGTTTGTCCTTTCTTCCCATCGTAACGAAGGGTCAGAATTACTAGATTTTCTCATAAGGGGATGGTTGAAAGGACCTTACATAGGCCACTTTTCATCCCGATCGATCATGGTTTCCCGTGGGATATAGTCCGAAATCCGCGCGAAAGAAGTCGCGGGCAAAAGTTAGCAGTTGAATATGTGTGTGACTTTCCTCGATTGGGTCCCGTTCAATATGATCTCGATGCGCTTATTTAAGTCCACCGTTCGTATGCTGTGTGGATGCGTGTTCCATGCGCATGCGACACGTGTCTGCCTGTAATCCGGTCACGACTGGGGCACACGGCACGACCCCACCACCCACCGCCCCACACGCGGTGACGACCGCCTCTGATATGAATATTCAGAACATGGCGTGACCTATCAACGCCTATGTATGCATTATTGCTACCTTCTATAAGAGGAATGAGGGTTCGAAACGTAATCCTTTCGATAGTATCCGTTTGAGACTTTGACGTGTCAGTTGCCTCCACAATATTTAGGATTTAAACTTCTTAAGGACCGTGAAGTTCTATTTTCGAAACTGTTAAATATTTCAGATACAATACTGGGTGGTTATACTTATTACCACTTTGAAAAAAGTAATAGAAACAAAATACGAGATTTATTCGTAGAAATTATCTGTCTCAAGCGATAGTACCTAATCTATGGTCTCGAAGTTCAATCAACATCGTTATTCAACTTTAAACAAAAGATGCCTTGAACACTTGAGCTCCCAAAAAACATGTCGAATATCAAAACGCTCTCTCTGCCAATTTGTATGTCGATGTCGACATCGCAATGCTAGTAAGTTATATTCGAGCGAGAAATTGTTGCGCTGAGCAAATCGCGTCGTACGTGCGCGAACGTTCCTTACTCCGTTACTGCAGCGTGTAAAAACATGTAAAAAGCGCCCGAAAAAATCTGATTGTGTTCTGCAGGAAAACGTTTTAGTACCAGCCCGCATTGCACTAAATTTATTTACTGTGCTGGTGAAAAACAGTAATTAGTGGCAGGCAGCTAATTAAACTATTGCAGAGTAGCACATCCTTTTTGTCATACGTACTGTGCTGTTTTTGGATGTGTGGTCTCGGATTTAGAATAGGACTAACCATGGAATCCCACAGGTGTCATGAAAGGCGACTAAAGGACAAATATTCTGGAGATGGAAAACCACATTTTAATGCGACCACCAATCTACCATGGCAAATCCTCTCATGGAAAGTCCATCGTGGTGATATAAGGGGGAGGATCGTGTCCAAAAATGAAGTGAACTGGTGATGAATGTCATTACCTTCACAGCCTTTTATATGTCCCCAATGCAGGGGCTCAGATCTACTCTCCTACAGAGAGTGTATGGGCCATAGTCCACCACGCGGTAGACTTCTTAAAGAGTTTCTTCTCAGGAGAGTGCTGGTTTCCTCACGATGTTTTCCTTCACCGAAAAGCCAATGGTAATTATTTTTATCATTCGTAAATAAATTCCAAACAACAAATTGGAACTCATTGGTACGAGCCGGGGTCGAACCCAGACCTTGACGGGGATTGTTTTCAAGCACTGACGCTCTACCCAACTGAGCTACTATGGCCATTGTTTCCTGGACTTGACCTGAAGTGTAGAGTAAGCGACAATCCTTATCCTAGCCTTACACAAAAGCTGACACTCTGAAACTACAATTTGAGAACACAATAGCTCTCAACTCTGACCCGAGAAATAGGTAGACGTATAGCGTTCGTTCGTTTAGCGGGTCCAAGTCCTCTACATTCCACGAGGCGATCTAGTCTCCGCCTGATCTCTGAACAAGCAACTCAAGAACTATGAACACTCGCTAACAAATTGGTGCCTCAGAATCTTCCGAAGTACGACCTGACAATAGACCTTTGGTTTATATTTATAGGTACTGGTTTACCGCGAGGAAAGCTGCACATCTTGAGAAGAAATTCAAAGGTGTAGGTGAAGTTTATCCAAACCGAATGATTGGTACCAGGACCGCGAGGAAGACTACGGCCTAGGGATAGTGTTATTTATGTCCATCCATCCGGAGGAGGTACCGTTGGTACCTTGCACTTGCGATCGAGCCTGCCATGTTGTCACTAGAGACCTCATGGCATACTACAAACTGGTAGCTTACTATACTAAAACATGCAGTCGAATTAAGAACCTATTCCATTTGTGAAGTTTGGTATAAAAAAAAATATCGTTCGGTTCTCAATTCAAGGTGACAGTATCAGATCAGTGACCGAGTAGGGATATGTCGGAGCTTCTACCGAGTAATACTACTCAAGTAAATATAAAACCATTGCTCACTCAGGCTGAGTTCTATCTAAGAAGGCAGTATAAATCATTTAGAGTTTTATTGCATAGCTTATTTTTATGTAAGTTTTGATTTATTCTCAGTTCTGGGGTAATGTAACGGAATTATTTTTTTGAATGAATCTGAATACCAGTAAAGAGTAATAACCAAATCACATGTTAAGAGAAATGTGAGCTCTGATAATGTAATATTTGCGACCGTCGTTTACAATGTATAATACGAGCACAACCGGAGAATTTATTAAGAGACAAAATACATAAAACGAAACGAAATAAATGAGCCTTAACCCTAAAAGGTATTTTACGAATGTAAACAAAATTACAGGGCACCGTTTGTTGTTTAACCCTTCGGGGGTGAAAACAAGTATTCAATCATCGACTTAAAAACCATAGAGACGACATTGCGAACAGTATTTGTCGTGTGACACGGATATAGGTAGCATATATATTTATAGATATTTATGGTCAAGTATCATGCTTATTAATCCTGAACAAATTACTTTGTGTTGGATAAGTTGGATAAGTTCGGGTTCATATCTATTTTACTTAGTTCATCTACAAAAATTACTTATTTCAATATACACCATAACTATACACCTTATGTGACTTAAGAGTAAATGAAATGCTGTCTATATAGAAAACATCTAGAATTTAATTTGTACCACATTAAATAAAAATCTGTTCAATATCTAGTGGTTACGTACTGGGTTATGAGTACGTTCCATGTTTGATTTTCGTCACGATTAGACATATTTAATATTGTTAATGGATTATTTGAGTTTTACAGACAATTTTACTTTACAATTTCGATGTTAAAATTCAAAAACACTTTTAATATTTTTCAAAGTGGAGTACATTTCATACTGACTTTTTAGATCAATGGTCCCATGTTTCGCTTTCATAGAACAACAGTGAAACTACAAACGTTACTGTTAGCTCCTGTGAAGAAATATCGAGAGCAAATCCACGGAACAGATTAGGAAAGAAACTGTGTCCATGGTAGGTGTCGCAGCGAAGGATGATTACAGAAAACACTTTTTTATGTATGATGGGTTTGCATTTGACCTTCATCTCACCTGATGGTAAGTGACGATAAGGATGTTGGGCGGTAAGCGTGCGCACCTAGAAGCCTCTTTGGGATCGAACACAACACTGATGTTTGGCGGCACACTTAGGTATCAAGCTGGTAGCTAGACAGGCGGACAGATAAAATGCCCTACAATCAACCAAACTGAGTGCCAATAAGTATTTCCACTGGGAATCGAACCGGGACCTCCGGAGGCGGTTGAATAGGAGGCGGCATCAATAATCACGATTTCGGAGTATGTGCTTGAATTGAATGGTTCGGATGTACACTGCGTGTTGGAGCTTGCAATACAAGCGTTGACACTAGTTTTCATAAAACTCCAGAACAATTTCCTTCCCAACTTTTTTACATATTCCTTGTATAAATCGATAGAAACAAACAACCAGCTACCGATCCCGCTAACTTCCCAACGGCGAAACTTTCCCTAATAAAATATACCAAGTCTGAATCCAAGTTATTCAATTCCTCTTTTACAGTCGGAGGATCATCTTGGTAACTCGTTTGTAGACTTATTGAATTCTCTCTCGAGGGAAATCACGTATCAGTATCGCCTCTATATCACTGACAATTAACTGAGTATTAACTGATGTATCAGTGCAGCGGGGGGCGGGCCGCGTGTCATTTTAAATTTACAGCCGCATAATGTTTGAATGGCATTAATTATACAACAGGAACATAATTAATTTTCACAAAAATTATCGTGTAAATAGAAAAGCGATCTTCTATCGTGGAGAATTTATAGACTGGATTTTCAATTAACATGTACAGTGGGGACATATATAGGCGGTTGATGATGATGATGGCGAAGTACGAGGCCATCATGCCACGATTGTGTTGTCTGGTTGGCCATAGTCATACAGCCTTTTTTAATCCATTGTTGTAATGTATGATTGCATGTATTGCATTGTTTGCACTTGACCTTCATGTCACCGATTAACAACAGAATACACGCGCTTGGAATAACAATCCGGATGTTCCGTGTTCGATTCCCAGTGAGGTAGCTATTCAAAAAGAATTAGAAACCGATATCAAATGTCCTCAAAGTTTTCACCATTCATCCCCTAAAATATTCACCCTTAGAGGTATTTAGTTTTTGATTTTCTCAAAAAGCGCTTTATCAATTTCGATAAAACCAAAAAAACATCAAAAAGGTTATTAATTTCGATAAAATTAATTTATTCTAGCAAACAAAAAAATCATCAAAATCGATTCATAATTTGGTATCGCGTAACATATATATAATAAATATAGTTTTTAAAAAACTAAAAAACACGCTTTTAAAGCACTTCGAACTAAAAAGTTAAAAAAATTCTGTGAAAAAAGAAGCGTCGGGCGCTTTGTTCCATATTTTTCGTACATCAAACAAACAAACATACAGGTGAAGCTGATAAAAGCGTGGTAAAAAAGTTCAATTGCGAACCTCCTTCTTTTTGAAGTCAGTTGAAAATGTGGTTGCACTTTTGACGTGTCAAGACGTAACAAACATACTAACTTTCACATTCCCTACTAATGCGATAGTTTAACGATGACAAAATGACAAAAATTCAATTGAAAAAGTAACAATGATTACTAGTGAGCTACTTACTACTGAGCAGACAATGCCCAAGGGACATATCAATCACCCCCCGGGGCCGTTGTGATAAAACTAGGATCAACTCCGATCAACTCTTCAAACTATGTGGATGAAACATCCCCGTCGCAGTTCCATTAATTGATAAGGCCCGATAATCGAGAGACAGCGCGCTAAGTGCCGCCGCCCGCACGATTAACTCTAACGTCTGACCTCTACCAACCCCTACCCTCAGTCCACGGGCCAGTGTGGCTAACGTGGGAACTTCAACTAGTTCTCGAGGTCAGGACACCTATTCTGTATCGCACAAACAATCTTAGATAGCAACCTAGTAGCGAAATATACAACAGGGCCACGGGCCGCTTAATGAATAACTGTTATAACAAACTGAATAACAAACAAATATTATTATAAAATATGTGACTATCTGGACGATAAAAACAAATGACATTATTATTATATTATTATTGTATAATTGTTCAATAATAAATTTTTTTGTATTGACTAGTCACACATTAGATACTCGTATAAGTAAAATTTTAAAATATTGCATACCTTTGTAAAGGTTGGCTATCGTGGGCTTTTTAAGTGTAACACCTTATGCTCATATAGTCTGCAATAAATAACTTTGCTTGTATGTGTATATCTACATTATATTTACATTCAAATCTAAGCAGCCGTTTCTGCATCATTCAAATGTACCCTTTTCTGTATGCAATTTTTTAAAACCGTCTTTAGCGTATTCCTAGTTATCCAGATAAATATTTTATCCAAATTTTCAAACTCTAGTTTTAGTTAATTAAGGCATGCTTTGTCAGTAGATCAGACAGTCAGAGCACTTCGTTTTGCACCTATGTTTTCCCGCAAATTTGTCCGCGTGGATCTACTTGTTAGACCGGGACAAAAGTATCCTTTATCTGGTCCTTCAACCATTGCTATAGAAAACAATCTAGTCATTATGATTCTCTGTTACGATGCAAAGGGTAAATAAATTAACATTTACATGTATTAAATAATAAGTAAAATAGACACTGGTGTGTCTTATAAAATCCTCTAATTTTGTGTTCTCTCAACATATAAGTGGCACAGTTCACTCAGTGACCTACTGTTCATCCTAGGCCATATGTCAGTGTCCGAGTTTGGGTCGTGTAAGTCGAACATATTGATTGAAGACTTGTTCTCTATTGAGATAGAGGTAAACGTAAGCAATTGTTTAGATATACTCGAACAAGGCTGAAATTGTTACGTTTATATACGAGTATAGTTACTTAAACTACAACTGACTAAAACTACTCTACAATATTGACGTGACCAAGGTCCTAAATTCCAATCTACCACAAGCGGGTTGGACCGAGTGTTGTTATTTTAACTAGTCATGAAAGAGATAGATGCAGATAGAGTTATGCTTTTTATTTGTGACGGTGTGACCTGTCTACGTCTTAAAAACCATTTAACTGAAATCCTCTATTGCATACGGCTGCGTTGACGAAATTTTATCAATATCGGTATTCACATAATTAACTTAAGATGTTACAATATTTCGTATGATGAGAAGTATGAAGGTGTTTTGATCCAGAACAATATTAGGTATAAACAGACAAATACAATACCTAAAACCTTGTCTTTTAAATGTCGTGCCAGCTCTCTGCGAATCAAAGTCCATTTCACTTTGCGCTATTATGAGAAAAATCTAAATATAAAACTAATCTTCTTGAGCTTTTGGGTTTGGAAATGTCATCTAATTTCGATTTCAATTCGGATTTCAATTCAGCTAAAACTGCGGACAAAAACTAGGCATTATATTAGTACAATACATATACTCAGTTTAGTACCATGTCACATTCAACCTTTCTTGTTCCTATGCGGTGTTGAGAGAAATGTCGATTGAAGGTAAATTCGACATGGTACAAAGTGGGTACATATTGTTTTACTCGAGTTAATATCCATCCTATGCCTAAATACAACTTAAGATTCTAACGGTTTAACAAGTCGAATTCTCTATGAATCCTCATGGAATCCCTTGCCATGATCAGTACGTTTCACAGGGGAATTGGTGGAGCGGCGCCTAGATATTTGACTATTTTGTAATAACAATTTCATGGCGGTAACAAGCATACCAAATAAAACATACTTTGATTAATATTTTTTATGTATAATGGATTGGCACTTGGTATTCATTAAGGCCGTTGGATAAAAAGCCTGCTCATCCCGAAGCCTTAAGATAATGAGTTGCTGACTATGTATTTTCATTACACAACAGTGCTATTAACACTTGATGTTAACCGGCAGATAACACGGTGGTAGTTTGCCAGTCAGTTATATAAAAGTGTCCTACCACCAACCAAACCGAGTAAAAATCAGTACTCTAGAATCGAACCCGGGACCTCCCGATAGTTTCTATATATCTACAAACAAAATAATTCTAGACTCCAAAAGCTACTTTTCACACAATTCTTTTCTAATTCCAATTAAATTCCTCTCTTCCTCCTTTGTAAAGGTCCCTTAATAAATAAAATAAATGTTTTCTGTGAAAGTCTAGTTTACGAACCATTGCTCCGTTCCGTAATAATCCTCCCAGATTGTGATACATGTGCGTACATATAGATATGTATATAAGAAGCAAGCATGTCGTGAGAAGGGCACACAATTACTGCCGACAGGGCGGAGCGGACACCTACTTCGGAACTTACTCGCTTACCCCAAACACGAAACAACGAACATTCTCTTAATTGAATTGATAATATTTTTTATCACCATTACACCATAATAAAATAATAAACGCAAAAGTAGCAATTGAGAGGGCACTTTATGAAACTCTGGTGAGCTTATAGTGACAGATTTCACCAATGAAATGCACTTCCTATATCTCCAACCGTCAGTGTCCTACAGTGAGATATCATCTCCGGTGTACGTATGTGTGATTTGCAGTCTGGTGTCCAATATCGAGCGGCGCCGCATGTGAGTGAGTGTTTATTTCCGGCGAGGGGTCATACGTACCGACAAAGACTGCACTGCACTTGGCCGGTGGCGCTACTGTCTTCCTATGCTGTAAGATTATTTTAAAGATAATTACAGGGGATTTTTAGTGTCGCACATTTGAGAGCGCACATTGTGACACTCTTAATGTAAATGCATTGTTAAGTACTGCCCAGCAAGATGTGACGACTTAGTGACGCTTTTTTAACTGTTAATCACATCTTGAGATCTAATGGGTAAATTATCCTTAGTTTAAAAAAATATAAAACAGATAGTATGTCAGGACAACGTCGTTTTAACTTTATTAAAATGTCATAAAGATTTATTCAATGTCAAAATATTCACATGTCAAATAAAGATTTTAAATTAGATTTGTTAGTAAACTTAGCCTAGATTAGACGTTTTAACTTAGATAACATTGTTTTTCTGTTCCTCTCCCTTTGATCCATTTCCAAAACTAAACAGCTGAACAGATAAAAAAATATTTTTTTATATATTGCAATAAACAAGTTTAAATTAACAGATCTAATGTACTTGCCAGGTGAAGTACACTGCATTACTTAAAACATGCAACATCTGTAAAAGTTAGTTTCGCAAAAATCTGGATAGTTCTAAATTCACCAGAATTTCAGTTAAGATTGTTGACTCTCAGCGATATCCATCGCGTGATCCGGCGCTACCCTCGTCACGCTGTGTCGACGAACTACATGTTCAGCTCCCTGAACTTGTGATCTCATCACGATTGTGATCTCATCACGTCTGGAGATCATATCTTGTGTGTATGCTCCTTAACGTCATGTAAGATTGTAATGTATATTGCGATTACGTGTTTGTGTATTTATATTACGATTTTTGGAAAACTTCGTTACAAAAATAGAGGCAGGTACAATATATACAATAATTATCAGTTTATACATGAAATTATCGTAATATCTACATTTACGTGCAATTGATTTATTAAATACAAATGTGACTGTGTTGATCAATAATTGATTTGATTTAATATTACTCAAATGAACATTCGTCGTGGAGACCACACCTAGGCAAACGTAGTGTAGGACGTCACCCGACGAGGTGGAAAGACGACTTACGTAGGGTAGGTGGACGTGAATGGATGCGGAGAGCATAGGACCGAATCGAGTGGCACACTCTGGGAGAGGCCTATGTCCAGCAGTGGGCTGCCGCAGGCTGTACATGAAATGAACATTAGTGGACCACACATGTTTATAGCATTATAACTCCGTAACCGGTTTCTTTCTTTCTTTCTCTATCTTGCCCTAGGGTTTTTCCGTATACTAACACAATCTAATGAATCGATTGCTCAAAAATCTGTTTCCAGTATTTCCAGTCTTAAGGATGGAATTTCATAAAATTCATTCTTATGGATGTAATGTACATCTGTCAAGAATACCTACTCTGTCCTACCTTTTAAACAAGTCAATTATAAAAATGCCTGCGTTTTTGTCCTAACGAAAAGTTAACCACACATTTAATTCAGAAATTTCTACAATGAAATGAAACAAACGTTAAATTAATTTGTTGCAACTAACTTGAAATACGTGTAATTAATAGAGTCGTAGCGCTGTCGTCTACAATGCTACGCAGCGTGGCGTAGCAGTGTCTACGAAATGTGAATTAGTTTGACTCTTATGTGTAAGTGGATTGTTGGTGACATTTTAAAGGCAAGACGTTGGTTTTTCGCAATCATGAGATATAATGATTGGGTATAAATAATTTCTAAATCCATAAAGACTGTTGTTGAAAGATTTGTTCGTTCCCCAAAGTCCTACTTAGTTTTGCGAGTTCTTTTATACAAATGAGCTCTGGAATTCTGAACACCTATTCATTTTTAATGGGGTTGCATTTGCCCTTAATCTCACCTGATGGTAAGTGCTGATATGGCCGTCAGATGGGAGGCGTGCGCCCCCAGGAGTCTCAAGTTAATGAGCCACTTGTTCTGCTACCTTTCATACCGGAATACAACAGTGCTATTTGGCGGCAGACTTAGGTAACATAGTAGTAGCTACTTAGCCAACCATATGGACATATAAATTGGCTTACCACCAAAAAAAGCGAGTACCGATAGATCCAGATTGATAGTCTAATCGTTTGCCATTAGGCTGTATAATTCAGATTCCATTCATTTTTCTAACAGACATTTCATGTTTTCACTCAACAACCTTCGACTCGACAACATGTTGCCCGCTGCATTTTCAGCGTGGAAATATGGATTTAATATTTCGAATTTTCATCTCAAGAAACCTCCTGTTCATCTCCTTACAGGTGAAATGACAACAAATCCTTTGTTAGAAATATTTGACATCATCATCTTATATAACGTAAAATATCCTACATAACTCTATATTAACAGATACATGCAATTGTAAATGGAATCCTAAAAATCCAACTCGGAGAACGTATCCGCCGGAGTAGGTATTCGAAGATTTCTAATTACACGCCCGCTGTCTGCTGTGTAACACTTATTGAAAGCGAATGTCTGACGTCAGACGTCCGTTACACAGCGCTGCTCCACGGTTTTACCCGACCGTTGTAGAAAAAGTAAGGTAATGAATTAATCGTAATGTATCATTTACTTTAGGGTCATACGGGCTTTTAGTCACTTCCATCAGGTGAGATGAAGGGCAAGCGCGCATGTATATACAAATACTAGCTTTTGCCCGCGTCATTGTCCATGGTCTTCAGAAATTAGCCCACTGAGACTTCTTGTTCGAAAGAAGCGTATGTCCCTTTTCAGACTCTCAACAATGTCAACTATACAAAAAATAAAGTCTTGCTTCATTATCCACTTTCGCATTGATAATATTAGTATGGATTATCTGCTGATTTTAGTTTTTTATAAGACATACAACTACTGTTGTGTTGTACCTTCGTCGAGATTATAAAATATTTTAAAAATTTTGGTATAAAAATGCCGCAAATCAAATTTTAACTTGGTTTCTTTGCATGTCGCGTTCTGTAAGGTCAATTATTGTGGACGTCTTCTATGATACAGCGATCATATTTGACAATTATGTGTACTCGATTGTAGACCTTACGACCAGAAATTTTTTTTTGACCCTGATAGTAAAAGAGTACAGAGAGTGAGATTTGCCATATATAACATGTTTGGCAAACGTCTTAATTGCACTTTGATATCGGTGGCATGTCGGTCTAGTCTCATTTCTGTTGCTGCTTAATACCTTCTCAGTTTCCTAATAAATGTCTCATATTGATTCGATCCGTAGACTAACTAAGTTCACCGGCATAGCTCGACCAGTCAGTGAGCTGAAGTGGCAATGCGCATGCCACACCGCTCGATGAACCGATAACCGATAGTGAGTAAGAGTTCTCGAGTGGCGACTTCATACCGGGAAACGTCTACCAGGCCGTCCTCCTAGATGGACCGACGAACTGATTAAAGGCGCGCGGAGTCAATGGATGCAGGTGTCTCGGGATCTTTCGATGTGGCGTACCATGAAGACAGAGTTTTTGAATATGAGTTCTCTTACTAACTAAAAATAACTGACTTGGCTTTATATGAAATCTCCTTTTTAAGGTGGAAGTGGATTGTGTTTAAATTATACTGTATAGGATACTATTTGTATTATATAACAGTGTAGCGTATTATGAATTCCACAACACCCGCCATCACTAAGCGCCAGATTTTTCTGACTCTGTTTTTATTCTCGGCCCAAAGTTAACTCGTTACTAAGATGGATTGAGACACGCTATACGCACCTACCCAGGCAGCTAGCTGTACACACACGACGTGACGCGACCGACGTGTTAAACTGATGTTTGTAATGTTTCACTTTGTTTACAAGCTCCACGGAAGATTGGTTTAGCGGGCTCTTGTTTGCTTTGCCAGCCTGTTGTAGCCAGGGATCGTATTGATATCGGAATCGTTGGGGTGGTTTTCATTGCCAAAGGGAATAGAGTATGATCTAATCTGTCATGCTTCAGATGCAGACTGTAAGCTGGATTGATCGCAATTTTTTAGGGCCATGCACTTGACCTTAATCCAATCTTTAAGATACGATGACCGTTGAATGGGAGGGATGCTCATCCAGAAGTCTTAATTTAATTAGGCACTTGCAAATCTTTCTTTATGCGAACACAGGCAGTGTCGCCAAACTTCTTGATTTTACATTCTATTTTGTCTTTGAAGCTTTTATTCTTCTGTTTTTTTTTGCGTTTTGTTTTGTTTTTATGTAGTACATTGATGGAACCCAAAGTGGTTGTTTAATTTTATCTTTTATCACCCGTAAATAATAGGCAGACTTTTTAACATGGTGGTAGCTAGCCTGGCGATAAATAGGAAATGCTCTAACATAAACCAAACTCCTGGCAATCGAACCCAGAACCTCCTAACTGTAAATCAAATTGTGTAGACCCTAGACAATGGAGGCGGTTTATTGTAACTACGAGCTTCAGTTTAACATTGACATTTCGGAAGAAGATAAATAAAGTCATCATCATCAACAGCCTACATATGTCCCCACTGCAGGGGCTCAAGCCTTACTATTCTACAGAGAGTGTATGGGCCATAGTCCACCACGCGGGGCCACTGCTTATATCTTATGCGAATATATTACGCTTACAGATAGGTATCACAATTCTACACGGTAGACATTACACACTTCTACACATAATAATATAATAGCGAGAGGTATGAAAGGTAGAGAGAGGGGCTAAAACCAATCGTTTGAGTCGGACGAAACTCTATTTCATTTCAATCTGTGTCGAATGAAAACCAAATCGGTTCAAAGCCGAAGAAATTGAAAACGTCACGTGCAGCGTAAAGCCGTGTGTAACTGCTGGTTTAGAGAAACCGTCACTGGTTTAATTGCTTTGTTACAGCGGCGGGCGGCAGGCGGGGAGATCCACAAATAAGAGCACGTGCTTTACTCCCGGTTCTGGAAGTAATCATTTACTACAACTTTAATAATATTTTGATTAAAAATTCGATTTTTTAGTTGAAAAGTGTCATTTTCCATTGCAAATAATTGCATTTACTTATTACTTTTATATGCATGACGAATCTAATAATTACTTATTTAATCTGCAACCGATCAAAAATAATTCCAAAATTACGAGTAGAAAAGTTCGAGAAAATTAGAGTAGACCACCGACAAAAATATTAGTCGTTGCCTCTCACCTGAGAGCTGCTGAGCATGCAGATCGTTCAAGATATATTTCATTTGAATTTGTGTTTCATTCATTATATCAACCAGTCCTTCATCATCAGCCGGTAACCGTTTACTGCTTAACATAGGGGCGAAAGTACTAGGTCAGAAAATATGGACAAAGATTTAGTTGTTTTCTGTAAACCACCTCCATTAGGAATTACCATATTCATTTTCAAAGTGAATATACGTATTTACAAAGTCCGTAGAATAATCGTGTCGCCAGTGTTAAATATAAAGCTAAATGAAAGACAAGGTCCGTTGTTTGAGAAGGAATTGTAAATAGCCCTGTAGAGCCATGACGAGGCACAATGGAGGCAAGCAGCGGAGCGCTATGAATATTCAGAATGTGTCCTAAGAGTAGCCTCAGCGTGCCGCAGGACGTCTTCTCAACGACCTCATCACTCTGCAAGTTTGGGTGGCGCTGGATTTGCAGAATGAATGCATTCTCAGAATACATGCATTCCTAAAATCATTAGTTTTATAATAAGAAAAGCAAATCTCTTGAAAAATGGTGGATCTTCGAGTACACAGCCCCGTCCCACTCGATTCTGTTCTGATGTATCTAGAACGGTTCGGAACATTTCATGCTTATTGTTAACTTTTTGTGCTGTAAATTGATTGAGTTGTGCAAATTGATTGTAAGTCAGTAGAGTGCAGTGATGTTGTTGAGTCTGTATCTGAACAGTACTCGTACAAGTAAATCACTGATGACGAAAGTATTGTCGCCAGTTACAGACTCAGTGTCAATCCGTACTAATGTACAACGAACAGTACTCATTGACAAATACATAGATATATCACATTAATGTTATTATTCTTATTCTGATGAAGTGTTCCCATAGAAATATATCTGAACTCTTTTCAGATGAAGTCGCTGGCAAAATGATCAATAATTATCACAGCCACGACTCGATTTGTCTCTTCTAATGCATCTCAACTTTGAAATGTCTCTCTCTCACTCTGGAAAATATAGCCAGCTTTCTGTTTGCTATAATCCGCGAATTGTGTTGCTTTAAAAATCTAAGAATAGCTCTCAGCACAGAGTGCTCCAAAATCTGAGTCATTCCGAGAGTGGCTACGCTTTCCGGCTTGTAGCCGTAACGGGGACAAACTGATTGAAGAATTGTATTTTTAGACTATGAAACTGAAAGTACTAAGAATAACTTCCGAAAATCTCAACCAAATTCCAAAATTAAACCAATGTACAGTGGAATCCTATTGTAATTATTGTTGAAATTTGTAACAGCTGTTAAAATTAGTGCTTCAATTACGGACGCAGAACAAAAACAACATCTCACGTAAAACTAATTGCGCCAGCACTTGCACTTGGCTGGGTACACATAGAATACTCGTACATAGAAAAGTTCAGCAGGAATCACGCAGAATCCCAGGTAAGAAGTCGTTAAAATACCTTGTAAATAATGTCGACCGTTAGAATCTCGAGAAGCAAGGCATAAGAAGGTATTACGCGTAAAAGTTTAGCTCCATCCCGTCCCAGCGCTACGGTAAAACCTTCCAAACGAGAATATAATGTCCACAATCCCTCGCAGAGCGTCGTCGTTCCGCGACTAAACTATTGTTTTGTTGCGTATTGAGCGGCACAAAGCCGATGTCTATAAATATTCTAGTGGAGTAAAGGGCAGGCTGGACTAACGTTGTTATGGATATATTTGTTAGGGATGTCGTTGAATAAAACGAAACGAGTATTTGAATAGATTCTTTTGTGATTTGGTGAATCCGTAATTGATTATCTCGAATTTGTACAATATTCAAGAGATTAACTGTTAATTCTTTTTTTGAATTGTCACGTATCCATTTAATTTAAACCCATATAGGTAATGAGTTGGATGATTGTTATTAAACGAAATGTTTGAAACAGCGGGTTGCTCTCCCCACTAATATGGGACAATGATGGCGGAAACCTTACGCGTCATGATCATTTTCCATAACATTAACATGAGCTTCCACATAGATAGTCACAATCCAATGAGTTTATTATGTTCTTCAAAAGTTACGTAATTATAGTCATTAGCATTTTTAAAATTGTAACAGAATTTTTTGAACTTTTAGCGTTTTAAATAGTTTACTCAAGTTTTAAATTGCTCTTCTCTGAATACACTGCATAAATTTTTGTAGTAAGCTAGCACAACTAAACAACGGGTTCAATGGGCTTGCCGTGTGAGCAGACATCAGTTAGCTCGGCCATAAATATTTACACAATGAAACCCCGCGCATTCTGGAGCAAGGTGGGAATCGACATGCTCCCAATCTTATGCAAACCTGGTAACATACAAGTGATAGTCCGTCCAGTAAGAGTTCAGGGTAATTTAGAGGTAAAACTATGGGAGTTGACAATATATATATCCTAGTAACGCGAGATTATGTATTGACTCGTTATACCTTGTGTTAATTATTTGTTATAAATGAATAATTTCTGAAATTATATTTTATGCGTGATACAAATTTGTTATAGTTGATAAAGCGTCACCATGTCACTTTTAGTATGGTAATGGTTTAGTATTTTATACCACAATTGGATTTGACATTTGCCTCCATCATAGATCGGTAAATTTGAATTTCTATGAGGGAATTTGCCATAATCACCTCACTTGTCAAGCGAATTGATGATGGTATCCATACGTAAGTTAAAAACGGTTGATAGATTAAAAATTAAAATTTAAAAAACAGAATTTAAAGAAAAGATTAATTGCGTATAGGCTGTACGATTAACGATGAAAGTTAAAAAGTATTTTCTATTATTATTATTCATCTAGTTAAAGTTATCTGATCCAAAACTCTCGTTTAGTCAACTCTGTCCTCTTTGTACGAAATTTTGTTTTTGGCTCTGCTGAAAATCATCGCTAGTGCGACACCAGTCGCCGTAGCACATTGCTCTGAGTCAAGGTCTATTTTAGCATCACGATACTCACATCATCATTATTATCATTATTTTGACTTTGAATGTATGTATTATTATATATTGTGGTGCTACATAAATGTATATATTTCATTTCTTTCATTTATTCATAATTATTATTACTTACAGAAAATCCACACATGATAACATCTATGTCTTTCGAATTAAGATATTGTTGTTACATAGGTAGATGGTAATGCTCATACCCTGAATTATGACTTGAGGTGGTCCTATTCTAAAGCCGACAACACACGTCGCAGTATTTACATGTCTAGGAAGAAAAAAATCTCTTCTACAGTTTATATTACTTGCTTCATCACTGTTCGCTAGTAAAACATAGTTAAAAAATAATAGTTAAAAACACTTTTACTTACTACAGTGCATATTTGTTGATAACCGAATTAAAAAGCAAAAAACATTTTCAATATGCTTAAAATACGATAAGAGTAAAAAATATATTAGGCACAACGCGTTGCTCTATAACAATAGATGATTATTGTTCACAGGTTTCGATGACAATGACTTTACAAGAATTCTATTAACTCTTCACTTACAGCCAGATAATCATCAAGCGTTTATTGTAAATACAAGCCTTCAGTGTGTAAAAAAAATCATTTTATTTTGTTGTAGATCAAATTCTAACAGCGCAACAAAACACACGCTACCGTTAAACCCCAACAGGTGCGATTTCCCTTAAAGGAGAGACCCCCTTGCACCCAAATCCTTCCTCTCTGGTGTCAACAGACCGTGAAGTAGGAACGCGTATACTGCTGTTATCATCAATCAATTCCCAACATGTCATGTGCAGTGTACCCTAACCAAATATTCTAGCATTTATGCTGCCTAGATTGTGTAATAGCCTTTCGAATTCAGTGTTGCTCAACCTTCTCGAAGCTGACATCCATCATATAACCGTGACTTTACCAATTTTCGAAAGGAAAAACAAAGTTCCTTGTTTATCCACAGGTTTGTCAGACATGACTTGGACATGAGTTTCTCTTGCCAATTGTAACGGATTTCCAATTTGAAAAATGACCACGCATGACGTCATACTATACTTACAATTGTGTACAGAAAGGTCACTTTGCAAACACGTTTGAATAAATAGCAACTCTTGTTGCGACACAATAAAGAGTATTTTAGCGCAGAATCCGTCAATAAAATCATTTGTTTGTCGATATATCGGCTTTTGATATAATGAATCAAATCTAAACACAAACGTCGGCGGGTGGTTTGAATCACAGTAAATTCGTCGCTATTCATACTATTGTTGCACCTCCGTCAAAGTTTCATTCAAAATTTCTGTTGCCGTAATATTTTAAAATAGAAAAGCTAGATTTGTGTAGTATCTATCTAAAAATCGGACACTAGATTGTGATGTCGCGAAATATCATTAACATACAACTTCACAGTGAATCACAATTTTCGTTTTAAACACTTTTTTCGATTATTTCTATATATATTTCGATATTTATTGTCACCTACCATCAAGGTGTGATAGGAAAAACCCAGGCAAGAAGCTCATACTCATACATACAATCTAGTTCTAGGTGTAATTTCATCTTGCCAAGAGAGCTGGCTTTCGCAACAAAGTTCCTCTTTGGCACCAACCGACCGTGAATATTTGTACAATCATCAATCAATTCCCACCACGTCAAGTGCAGTGTTTCCTAGCACATGATATTATTTATGTAAGCCCACACATTTACTATGTTTACACTTTACCTATTTATTATATACATAACATACATAGTAGGGAGTAGGCGTTTAGTTTAGAAAATATTTGTAAGAAAGGTTTACGAAATGAAGACCATGCCAAGCTAAAACGAAACAAGATTCGTTCCATAAAACGAAACCAGTGCAGAGATCCATGGAAAAAGTCAGTTCAACTAATGAAATTCATATGCAACTCATACTTGTTATTTGCAAGTTTTCGCAGAGTCGATCGTGGCTCTATGATAAGTTATGAATAGTTTATTCTGTTCCATGATGTAGTTTTCATCCAGACTTATTATCTAATCTTATCCGGGTTTGTATCAAGGAAGAAGCAGTAAGTGGACAAACGTTTTGCGACTACGGAATTATATTTCAATTCCTGCTTTAAATGGAATTCAATTAAACGCTCTCATTCCTTTTCTCAGTTGCCCTCGGGAAGGTCAACAGTCGAATTTATTTTAGTGAACAAATGTGGGTGTACAAAGTTTTAATTAACCATTGTTTAGTTATTTCGATTTATAAGGTAATTTTGTTCGGTGAAATACTATTTTTCTATTTTGTCACGTCGGGATGGGTCACAGGTGGGTTTAATTTAGACAAATCTTAAGCCCGTTTTTGGAAAACAATAATTTAATATTCCTTTTCGTTCTAGAATATTCCACCAAATTCGATTGTGTTCTGGAATCTTCCACAATGATCTATGATGTTCCCAAAAATTACACTACATTCCGGAACCTTATATCAAATACCCTCTAATGTTACTCGTATGGAGTGTCCCAGAATTTGGGGGGCGAAAATTCCAGCCTTTGCCCTCCAGGTAAAAACGGGAACCTTCTTCATGGACGGGAGGTAGAGGGTTACAACACCATATAACTCCCTTGATCTTACCGGGACTCATTTCTGAGTTTAAGCGACACACACGTTGTACACTTTCTTTTAGATTATATATTGATTATATATTAAAATCTCTGTAAAAACATATAGAAATTCGCCGATACCTATAGGTGCATGAGACGGGGAGAAATCCCGCTGCGGGAAGGTCATCGGATCGTTACGAGTCCTGTATCAAACAAGAAACAGTTTAATTCAACAACAGTCCTATTTCCACTCACTCCGATCAGCGTGTCCCTTTCAGGGCCCTCTCCAGAGCGATATATGTGACCCCCCAGTGTTACTTACTGTGAAGAAATATATTAACTTTTTATTATTACTAATAAACGATTCGTGTCAATTTTTGTTCCTTCATGGCTCGTTCCAAAGCTTTGTGTGATTTTTAGCTTGTTTATTCAGACAATAGTAAAGGACTCCTTAAATCAGTAAATATTTTAGAATACGAGCAGGTAGGTTTCTCCAATTCTGTAACCATTTTTTGTTACATGAAAAATATAACAAATGGGCTGGGGGCTGTATTTTTGCACACATTTTAATGATTCCTTAAAAACTGTGTCGAAAAGAAAATAGTAAAAATATGTTTTATAATGTAGCTGTAGTTCTGTTGCATTATCTTAACCCCCTCCTGGCTTGTTCTCTGTTCCCGGTAGAGTTCCCCTAATTAGGACATCTGCCGATACGAAGCGCGACACGAGTTCCCCATTAGTGTCTCTTGCACGCCTCTGGGTGATTTAATGGTAATCCACTTAAGATTGATTATATTTATAGGCAGCATACGGCAGCCGGCAGCCCGGTGGGGAATGACCCGTATTCATCACGTTCACTTTGTGCCAAGCCACTTGCGCAGATACATGTTATTATTTATGAAATTATAAGAAAATTACACTATGTATAAAGTTGATAACAATATTTTAATGGAAATATATGTTTTTTTCGTTTATTTTTTGTTAGTTAGGGTTCTGTAACCGAAGGGTAACCAAGGGCCCCGCTGTCGCTGTACGTGCGTCGGTCAGCGGGGTGTATCTCATGATCCGTAATACAGTTGAAGATTTCACAGAATGTGTATTTCTGTTGACGCTATAATAACAAATAATAAAAAATGATTATTTATTACATTAAAATCGCCACTTTACTATTGTTATTACAAATTGTTAGCGCCTGTAAGTATTCTGAATGTGCAAAATTAACACTTGGGTATGACCCCCAAATTTTTTTTCGTTAAGATTAAAAGGAGACTAAAGTGAAGTGGAGATGCGGCTGATAAAGTTCTGTCCAGTAATTAGTTGGTAGTTTGTTACTTGGTTTTTGTCCTTCTGGCTACTTAATCCTCTTGTAAAATAAATTTGTTAGCCAAAATTGGCTGCCTGCCACACAGGTTTCCTAGTGCGGGAGCTAATGTAAATTGTATGTGTTCTTTCGTATTCTGGAAAATAATCATTTTTGTATTCTAGTTCCAAATAACGAAGTCAAACGACAAAGCTTTTCATTATAATAAAACTTATGAATTAGGATCTTCCATTCTTTTTTCAAATCGTCATTTACCATGAGATGAGATGAAGTCTAAATGATAACCTATTGTCCATCAACTATACCTTGAAATGACACACAAAACTAAGAAAATATGAAGATAAATCGAACTTTTCGGTACAAACACGAGAAACAAAGCAATAGCACATTACGTCTTCCATTTTAAAAGCGATATACTTACTCGTAAGTTTGGAAGGAGCAATCGATGCAAATGCTCATCGAAGGAAAAATAATGAATTCAAGGAAGGGAGGACCTCTATGCGGCTTACAGACATCGTAAAATAGGAGCCGAGCATCATTCCGCTCGGGGCAGAGATCGCGTCCTCTGCTGGATACGTAGACACGAGCGTAACTACTGAAACATAGATTACAGGTCTCTGGGTTCCCGATACCCATTGATCTAAAATAGCGCTATACAATTATAACGTTATCGACATTTGTCTATAACCTTTTAAGCGACAAAACGTTATTCAACATTTAATAATTTTAATGTTATATCATACTCGTATGTCGAGAAGTATCAGCTTAAAATATCGTTATACTAGCATGAGTTGCCGCACCCCGCGTCTTTTACTAAATTATTCACTTTTTAGGGTTCCGTACCCGAAGGGAAACAAATGCTATTACTAGGCCTTAGCTGTCCGTCCGTACGTCCGTCTGTCTGTCAGCGGGCTGTATCTCACGATCCGTAATAGGTAGACACATATTAAGCTATAACAACAAATATTAAAATGTAAATAGAATAAAACTAAATGGGGTTTACTAGAAACGTGTTTTATGACTAAACACTTAAACTTGCAGTTAAATGTCAGGTTTGGAAAATGACTGCAAAGTAAAGTTTATTTTGCTTGAAAGATGGGTAACTTGCGCGATTTATAGTACTAGTAGCGCCATCTAGTGAAGCGGAGCAAAACTAAAGCGATTTTTTTTGTATTTAGGCGCATGCGTTAAAGCCTCCTTCGGTGTAAATATTATTTATGATTTTCAGTATACGTTAATTATAATCATTATTCTGTACGGAGCCCTCGGTGTGCGAACGTCACGCGCTTGGCCGGGTTTTTCATAATTTCCGTGCGCGCTCTGTCCAAAATAAATTTAACTTTTTAAGAATTAGAGCGTTTACGTTGCGCGGACATCGCATTACGTTACGGTAACAATATTTCTTTTAATTTACAATGATATGATAATATCGTTATATAATAATGTTTTTCCCACTGTCACGTTCTATAACGTTAACACGACGTTAGCACACCACTCTAAAAACGTGTTCGCAGTGAGCAATTGTTTCTAACTGTAAGCATTTATCAACAGCCGTTCGCTATATTTGAAGGCGATATTTGCGAGTTTATTAGAAAGTACAACAAATGTTACGCTCTTAGTAAAGTTCAGGCTATTTCTTGTAATGGAATAGGTACAGAATGTCTATTGCTATAGTCCTACTGCTTTTCTTCTGATATCTTAAACTGCACATCTTTTCTGGATTCCTAAATGATATCTACCGATCAATGTAATTTATAATCATTTAAAAACCTTGACCGTGTGGTCTCGGTTTTACATTAGGATCACCCTATGTTGTCCCGTGGTGGCAGAACTCATAAAAGCCAACGTTAAAAAAGTCATTAGATAATCATGTAGTATGTATTTATTAACAGCATCTACTACGATCAATTCACCACCTGATGGTGAAAAAAGCTAATATTCTGAGAATATGACTTGGTGATCTAAGACTAGCCGTGGACGATGTCGCTGGTATAACTGAAAACCTGATTTAATACTAAAACCAGATTGATTTTGGAGACATTAAACCGTGCAATAAGTCTTCCAACTTCATTTTACATCCCGATGTAGGAGGAAACAGAAAGATCGATTCCACAGCCACAAATTGTTGTCAGCGCGAATCGGTAAGTGCCTTTCAATAAGCCGGCAGAATCGCGTTGCCATCGCCGTTTTTTAATTTCCCGCGGGAACCCCGGGTCCGGCGACCGATAGCGGCTAACTGCCCGATGGTGACAGGGAATTTAATGTATTCCCCGCTGTTATAAAAACCGACTGACCATGATTCGGGTCATACTCGCTTCATAGAATACTGCTTGAAGATGTTTCACTGTTACTAAAGCGAAACCGTTGGGCCCTGGAAACTGGGCCTGCGTGGTGGACTATGGCCATACACTCTCTGTAGGAGAGTAGGCCTGAGCCCCTGCAATTGGGATGTATATAGGCTTTTGTGACGTATTTCTATGTAGTATCTATGTAAGAAGGAATGTAGGAGTATCGACAGGCCACTGGTCACTTACTACGAGTAAGCATATGTTCGTCATTAACATTACAGACAGACAGGGTGTCTGTGACGCTGACGTGGATACCCATGTTTTGCCACGTAGCTGCAGAAGCATGGCAAACTACGGGCATTGATTCTAGACCCGGCTCACTACAGGAGGCTACTACCGATTCTGTTCTGATCTACGTAGAACGGCCGTAACGTTTCCTGCTTGTGCAGAACGGTAGGTGTGTGATTATCAGTACATTTAGTATTGCATTCTAGCCTCCCAGTTTTAATTATATCCATACCCACACCTACCGATTCTGTTCTACTATGGATATAATTAAAACTGGGAGGCTAGAATGCAATACTAAATGTACTGATAATCACACACCTACCGTTCTGCACAAGCAGGAAACGTTACGGCCGTTCTACGTAGATCAGAACAGAATCGGTAGTAGCCTCCTGTAGTGAGCCGGGTCTAGAATCAATGCCCGTAGTTTGCCATGCTTCTGCAGCTACGTGGCAAAACATGGGTATCCACGTCAGCGTCACAGACACCCTGTCTGTCTGTAATGTTAATGACGAACATATGCTTACTCGTAGTAAGTGACCAGTGGCCTGTCGATACTCCTACATTCCTTCTTACATAGATACTACATAGAAATACGTCACAAAAGCCTATATACATCCCAATTGCAGGGGCTCAGGCCTACTCTCCTACAGAGAGTGTATGGCCATAGTCCACCACGCAGGCCCAGTTTCCAGGGCCCAACGGTTTCGCTTTAGTAACAGTGAAACATCTTCAAGCAGTATTCTATGAAGCGAGTATGACCCGAATCATGGTCAGTCGGTTTTTATAACAGCGGGGAATACATTAAATTCCCTGTCACCATCGGGCAGTTAGCCGCTATCGGTCGCCGGACCCGGGGTTCCCGCGGGAAATTAAAAAACGGCGATGGCAACGCGATTCTGCCGGCTTATTGAAAGGCACTTACCGATTCGCGCTGACAACAATTTGTGGCTGTGGAATCGATCTTTCTGTTTCCTCCTACATCGGGATGTAAAATGAAGTTGGAAGACTTATTGCACGGTTTAATGTCTCCAAAATCAATCTGGTTTTAGTATTAAATCAGGTTTTCAGTTATACCAGCGACATCGTCCACGGCTAGTCTTAGATCACCAAGTCATATTCTCAGAATATTAGCTTTTTTCACCATCAGGTGGTGAATTGATCGTAGTAGATGCTGTTAATAAATACATACTACATGATTATCTAATGACTTTTTTAACGTTGGCTTTTATGAGTTCTGCCACCACGGGACAACATAGGGTGATCCTAATGTAAAACCGAGACCACACGGTCAAGGTTTTTAAATGATTATAAATTACATTGATCGGTAGATATCATTTAGGAATCCAGAAAAGATGTGCAGTTTAAGATATCAGAAGAAAAGCAGTAGGACTATAGCAATAGACATTCTGTACCTATTCCATTACAAGAAATAGCCTGAACTTTACTAAGAGCGTAACATTTGTTGTACTTTCTAATAAACTCGCAAATATCGCCTTCAAATATAGCGAACGGCTGTTGATAAATGCTTACAGTTAGAAACAATTGCTCACTGCGAACACGTTTTTAGAGTGGTGTGCTAACGTCGTGTTAACGTTATAGAACGTGACAGTGGGAAAAACATTATTATATAACGATATTATCATATCATTGTAAATTAAAAGAAATATTGTTACCGTAACGTAATGCGATGTCCGCGCAACGTAAACGCTCTAATTCTTAAAAAGTTAAATTTATTTTGGACAGAGCGCGCACGGAAATTATGAAAAACCCGGCCAAGCGCGTGACGTTCGCACACCGAGGGCTCCGTACAGAATAATGATTATAATTAACGTATACTGAAAATCATAAATAATATTTACACCGAAGGAGGCTTTAACGCATGCGCCTAAATACAAAAAAAATCGCTTTAGTTTTGCTCCGCTTCACTAGATGGCGCTACTAGTACTATAAATCGCGCAAGTTACCCATCTTTCAAGCAAAATAAACTTTACTTTGCAGTCATTTTCCAAACCTGACATTTAACTGCAAGTTTAAGTGTTTAGTCATAAAACACGTTTCTAGTAAACCCCATTTAGTTTTATTCTATTTACATTTTAATATTTGTTGTTATAGCTTAATATGTGTCTACCTATTACGGATCGTGAGATACAGCCCGCTGACAGACAGACGGACGTACGGACGGACAGCTAAGGCCTAGTAATAGCATTTGTTTCCCTTCGGGTACGGAACCCTAAAAAGTGAATAATTTAGTAAAAGACGCGGGGTGCGGCAACTCATGCTAGTATAACGATATTTTAAGCTGATACTTCTCGACATACGAGTATGATATAACATTAAAATTATTAAATGTTGAATAACGTTTTGTCGCTTAAAAGGTTATAGACAAATGTCGATAACGTTATAATTGTATAGCGCTATTTTAGATCAATGGGTATCGGGAACCCAGAGACCTGTAATCTATGTTTCAGTAGTTACGCTCGTGTCTACGTATCCAGCAGAGGACGCGATCTCTGCCCCGAGCGGAATGATGCTCGGCTCCTATTTTACGATGTCTGTAAGCCGCATAGAGGTCCTCCCTTCCTTGAATTCATTATTTTTCCTTCGATGAGCATTTGCATCGATTGCTCCTTCCAAACTTACGAGTAAGTATATCGCTTTTAAAATGGAAGACGTAATGTGCTATTGCTTTGTTTCTCGTGTTTGTACCGAAAAGTTCGATTTATCTTCATATTTTCTTAGTTTTGTGTGTCATTTCAAGGTATAGTTGATGGACAATAGGTTATCATTTAGACTTCATCTCATCTCATGGTAAATGACGATTTGAAAAAAGAATGGAAGATCCTAATTCATAAGTTTTATTATAATGAAAAGCTTTGTCGTTTGACTTCGTTATTTGGAACTAGAATACAAAAATGATTATTTTCCAGAATACGAAAGAACACATACAATTTACATTAGCTCCCGCACTAGGAAACCTGTGTGGCAGGCAGCCAATTTTGGCTAACAAATTTATTTTACAAGAGGATTAAGTAGCCAGAAGGACAAAAACCAAGTAACAAACTACCAACTAATTACTGGACAGAACTTTATCAGCCGCATCTCCACTTCACTTTAGTCTCCTTTTAATCTTAACGAAAAAAAAATTGGGGGTCATACCCAAGTGTTAATTTTGCACATTCAGAATACTTACAGGCGCTAACAATTTGTAATAACAATAGTAAAGTGGCGATTTTAATGTAATAAATAATCATTTTTTATTATTTGTTATTATAGCGTCAACAGAAATACACATTCTGTGAAATCTTCAACTGTATTACGGATCATGAGATACACCCCGCTGACGTATTTAGCGTAGCGTATTTCTATGTAGTATCTATGTAAGAAGGAATGTAGGAGTATCGACAGGCCACTGGTCACTTACTACGAGTAAGCATATGTTCGTCATTAACATTACAGACAGACAGGGTGTCTGTGACGCTGACGTGGATACCCATGTTTTGCCACGTAGCTGCAGAAGCATGGCAAACTACGGGCATTGATTCTAGACCCGGCTCACTACAGGAGGCTACTACCGATTCTGTTCTGATCTACGTAGAACGGCCGTAACGTTTCCTGCTTGTGCAGAACGGTAGGTGTGTGATTATCAGTACATTTAGTATTGCATTCTAGCCTCCCAGTTTTAATTATATCCATAGTAGAACAGAATCGGTAGGTGTGGGACGAGGCTAAGTGTGGAAGGCGTTCTGCCAGCAACAAAACCTATTCAAATGTCAAAAAAATCTCATATACTAGATTCTTTTGTGTGCGCGTGTGTAAAGAAAATTTTTCCCGTTCCTCTTATACCAGCGATAGGCGTTATATATATATATATATATATATATATATATATATATATATATATATATATATATATAAATAAATATATATATATATGCGATATAACGTTGATTATTTTGTGGTTTCATTTTCACAGTATAACCGCCCCATGACATCCTATAGATAACGTAGATTCTAGGGGACGGGAAGTATAGAGTACACCTGTGTAACAATAAAATTTTATTGTGGTAATTTTATTACGGTATTTCTCCTTTTTTAGGGTTCCGTAGTCAAACAAGGAACCCTTATAGTTTCACGCTGTCCGTCTGTACGTCCGCGGCTTAGCGCAGAGACCCTTACTACGAGTACTAGAAAGCTGTTATTTGGTAGGAGTATACATATTTATCACATCGACATAATGGTAGAATAAAAAATTTAGAAAATATATATTTAAAAAAATAATATTTATGTACACGTAACTTCCGAATGAATTTTTTGTATGTTTGGTATTTCAAAAACATTGAGGATCTGGGTAAACCACTTTTTGATTTAGTGATCCGTTTGTGAAATATTAAGCTTTAAAATCATAATTTTTGTTAGAGTCGAGTCTGAAGAGTAATTCAGAATTTAAAGACTGTGCTAGGGATTCATAAAAGATTTGTGTAACGGTATAATGTAAAAAATGGACCCGCATAGCGAAAGATAGAATAGAGTGGAAATCCTTAGAGGAGGCCTATGTCGAAAGACAAGCTGAAATGTAGGAACGATCGGTTACTTATACTTAATATAAAAAGATAAGTAACGTATAAAGTAAGCATATTTTTAAGAAAATTGTAACAAAAAATTAGTTCAGCAATAAAGGCTATTTTATTTATTTTATAATGTAAAAATGTTTATCTCTTATAGGTAGGCACTTTGTCGGCATACTTGTACTTCAACTAGTTATATTACTGTAAAAACTTTCTTCCTACAAATGTTCCCTCGACTTACTTCCCACTTTAAAACTACGCAAATCTCCGAGTTGCTACTAGATGTGAAGAGCAGAACCGTGTTCCACATCACGAGAGAGGCTGCGAACGACGGACGAGTGGAATTCATTACCGAGATGAGTTCCACCAATATCTGAATGTGCCTTCATGCATTTGTAGTGGTATTGGTTAAAGTTGGCGGACGTCGACCGTACGCTGAAGTAGATGGATGAATATTTTAAAAACAAAAATAAAACCAGAATTGATTTGAAGTAACAAATGTAATTTAATTACATTTTATCCTGATGAGGAAATCAGTTTCCATGGGATTTGATCAATAATTCATGAAGAGAAAATTGAAATCAATTTAATTCTTAATATTAATGGCAACTACTAACTTCAGGGTAATTCTGCCAAACTCTGGTGTGGTGGTGGCAACAAGTAAAAGAAAATAATCGTTTTGCCAGACACGAGATTCAATGTGAGAAAAATTGAAATAATTGTAGCAGGGTATTGACTTATAGTGTACCAAATCCTATAAGAAGATTTATCCATACCTTCCTATTGTAGCGTTAACTAAACTAGCAAAACTTTTTGGAAATAGTTAAAACGTCATTGGTAAAACTAGCGTCCAAGACACAGGCTCGGCCTGGTTTGTTTTGGAATTGTAACCTATGTAGTTTAAGACATGGAGATAAATTTAAGTGCCAATAAAATGCTTTTTATTTATATAATTACAAAAAACCTATCAATAGCAGGTAAGGCTCACACAATTTCAGTTCCGTGATACAACTAAAAATACCTAATCTTATGTAAGCTTGTTTTTGTGTAAGTGTCGAATAATTAGCTTTTGCTAGCTGAAATGAAATTTCGGAACAAAATATCAAATTTTGTGCACTCACAAAAAAAAGCTTAGTGCATAAAATTGTCCAAATGGTTTGTGGATGTATGCCAACTTTAATGGACTTCGCTAAATTTTTTAATGGCATGTACAGATTGAATTTATTAAAATGAAAAGATACTAAAACCATATAAAAGCATAATAACTGTAATACTGGCACTAAAAATATTTTTCTGTAAAAACAAATCATTATCTCTAGAAATGAGTTCTCGCGTAATAAATAAATCGAATAAAAGCGTTATTTGGGGCGTTAACAACACATTGTGGGCTCTCACAATACAATATTTAGGGAGAATATTAAAAGCGGCTGAAACGTTGCTGGAGCGAGGAGCTAAGCCGCTTTTCCGCTACTATTCCAGTCGCACGGGCTTCCGTGTTTCGCGACAAAAATCCCCGCATTCACAAATACGGAATTTGCATATCCTAAACGCTGTAATCGCAGCATTTAAGACTATGTGAAAAACTGCTGCATTAATATAAGGTGTTGTAAATATCGGTAGGTGCTCTGGGCTTTTGTGCAGGACCAACTCATGTCTCTCCATGTCGTGAAAGGCAAATGGGAATAATGATTTCCAAGAAGCGGGCTGCAGTATTATCTACAAACATTTTACTGCGACCATCAACAAATATGCGTGGTATTTGACTACATAATTGAAGCTTTAGCAAGTACATGACAAATAGCATACATAAAAGCATTGACACTTTGGGAGCTGAAAACAAATAAATATTTATTTAATTTATTTAAAGAATAATGGCCAAAGCCTGGTCGCTCTTGCGTATTATCCAATGTTTATTTTGAATCGATTTTATACTGGGGTTTCAATATTTCAAGAATAATGCAAAATGGATTCAAAATCTCTTTATTACGCATTTCCAGTTTGACAAATATCAGAATATGATTGGCTTGATTAAATTACAATTTTTCCGATCATTCGAAGTGCCTAACAGATGTCTCAAAGGTCAAAGTTTTGCCGATGTTTTGGTAAAGACGCAAGTCACTGCAAGAGTGGCCGAACTTCAAGAGAATCCTGGTCATGATCTTTTTCAAATGTGGTTACAGTATAAACAAGCATATGGCACATAAAGTAGGACCTCATCAGCCGGAGATATTTACTGCTGAACCACAACGAACAACGAACGAACAAATGAATAAGATCATTATGAGGCGGTTTATTATAACCACGACCATTGGTGATCGCAATAAGATGTCGATAATTTTTAGGTAGATGTGACTGGTTTTATTTTTGACTCAGATTTGTATTCTATGAGACGCGTGGAAAGATATGTGTTTATAATAATACGCAATAAATTCACAAGAATATATAAGCGTCGGTGGCGCAGTGGATAAGGCGCGGACTCTCAATCTGAGGGTACCGGGTTCGAATCCAGCCGTGTACCTATGAGTTGTTTTTCAATTCAAGTACATGCTTAACGGTGAAGGAAAACATCGTGAGGAAACCTGCATGTCTTGAACAGGCATGTGAAGTCCGCCGATCCGCACTGGGCCCGCGTGGTGGACTATGGCCCATACACTCACTGTAGGAGAGTAGGCCTGAGCCCCTCCAGTGGGGACATATATAGGCTGTTGATGATGAAATTCACAACTCGCAGAAAATGCACTTTTCCGACATTTTCACTAAACAGGCAGCATTTCATTATTTAATAATTTCGCATTTCGTGCTCTCTTCGTAAATTATGACTGCTATATATTATGTGTGAGCGAGGAACTAAAATTATATTTAGAAATAGTGTTATTATGATGCAGGTCGTTAACTAGAAACTTTGGATATTATGAGTTTTAGTACCGGCACATCTGCTTCCAACATTTTCACCTTTACCACGATATACTGTTGAAACATTTTGCCGAAGCAAATAAGTACATGTAAAAACATAATTAAATAAAATGGATGCTTATGTATAGTTTGTAGAAAATCTTCACACATCGTTCAACTCTTTCCCAGGTATTCCTCACTTATTATTGGCCAGTCGCAAACGACTGGCCGAAGGAGGCTCTTTACAGAGAGAGAGATAGAGAGAGCTGGAGGGATATGAGGGAGGCCTGTGCCCTAGTGGGACTGTATTTTACGGTTCAATATATATGGTGCTCCACACAAATTGATACTTGTAAATATTTCTGAAGTTTTTCTATGGAGTCATTATTTTCAACCGACTTCAAAGAAGGAGGAGGTTCTCAGTTCGACTGTATGTTTTTGTATGTATGTTACGTAATAACTCCGCCAATTGTGAATAGATTTTGATGTTTCTTTTTTTTTTTTTTGATGGAAAATACTTCAGAGGTGGTCCCATATAAATTTTATATAAATAAAACGAAAATCAACAAAAACAAAATATGTACCCAGATAATTCTACCTCCAAAGGTGAACTTAAGGTAGTTGAAGTTGGTTTTTAATTCTTTTTGAACGTGTTATTTATGGACACTACCCAAAACCAGTACCTACAAATTTATTTATCTAACTACATGTTTTACTTTTATATAACAGGATTTTTCGTAAATATGCATCCTAAGCCCCTATTGAAATTGAAATTCTTATCTAGCACATGTTAAAATGTAGACAACAGATTTCTTCCGTTGATTTTAAATCTCGGTTAAGATGTCAACGACCATTATCGTTAAATCTTAGCACTGTTCTTCATAATTTACTTACGCAACCTGTTGTAAATTATTTTCACCTACGTTAAATTTCAGGTGCCACATGCTTTAGTTAATTTGCGCGCAAACACAAATGATTTAGTTTTCTCTGTAACTTGAAAATTAGTTAACACCTACGAGTTGTCAGTTCTATTTTGATATATTTGTTTTGTTCCAGTTTAATTTTAACCGTCTACGTGTACAGTCATCGTAATATGTATATAAACAGCGTTGTACCATTTCACATTCACCTCGATTTGATATTATTGCTTGTGTCAAGAGGAATGTCACCCAGAAGTTAATATGACTTTTTTGTATGTTTTAACTTTGCGCATTATGAATACATTTTGATGACTCTTTTTGAATTTGGTAGATTATACTTCAGAGGTGGTTCCATATTAATTTTATCCAAATTGATTGATTGCTTTTCGTGAAAATTAACGAAAACTAAATATATATTCAGATAATGCTACCTCTACGGGTGAAAATTTTAGAGGATGAATCTGAAGTCGGTTTCCTAGTTCTTTTTGAACACGTTAATTGTGTATTATTAGAGGTGAGTTTGTATTGTCGTTGGTCCATTCCGTGACCCGTACTGATTTACTTTTTCTCGTTTCAAACCAAAGTTTACATGGAAAAATTCCAATAGCAATCGGATATCAAAGGCTCGTACTCGTAATCAACGTAAATCATCGTCACCGACGTAAGCTGTAATGAAACATTTATAGGTTACGGGTCAAGTAAGCAGACAGTGCAGAGAATGGAACATCCAGACCATGACAATAATAATTATATTCATCGCCGTCGACAGAAACCAGCTGTGATGGCCAATGTTGATTACAAATTAATCCAATTCAATATAGATTTATTGTACACCAAATAAATAGTAAAATGAAACAGTACACCTAAAATAAGTGGTAAAGAGGCGGTCTTATCGCTAAGAGAGATCTCTACCAGGTCTTTGGCACTGGTCACTTCGAAACAGCTTCTGGACATTTGCCTGCCTCAACGTTAGCAATGACGACTTTCCATGAGGGAATCCCTTCACTATTACTGTAGCACTAATTTTCTATTTGCTAGATTTTGCCAATTTCCGGGTCGCTTTTAAAAACACCTACAAGAAGTCATCGTGTGATGATGACATGACAGTCCAGGACAGTACACTGAAGCCGGCATGAAGGTAAAAAGATTATCGAAATTCCCCACTACTTGCTTTTTACGGACTTGCCCCGTAACACAAGTCTTCAGCGTCTGATTTAAAGTCGTCCCCATATTGAACCAACTGATTTACTTGTCGGACGAGTCTCGACTTCCCTTTCAACACTAATGTCGCTAGATTTGATAACAATTGCTGAGAAAGTGCTCTCGTAATTCAAACTTGAATAAATTCTTTACGCGATTGGAAATTGCACCATTTCTGCAGTTGCAAGTTGATTTATTTGACTCTGAATGGACTTGGCTTCATCTTCGTTTCATCTAGTTAAATGCAAAGTTTTTTTTCAAATTTAAATTGAAAAACGTAGGTAATTTTGGGTATTATTACAACTTTGTAATGAAAATCACTGGAAAATGTTCCCCGTGATAAGTATTTTCTAGTGACTGGATTTTATCAGATATTCGACCTTTTTGCGGTATTAATTCGAATAGAATGAGTCTATTGAGACTCTTGAGATTATCAAGGTCGAATCAGCGTCAATTCAGTAGAATTACACGGTCTCGAATAAAGAGTAATTCAAGCCATTGACTATTATATCTGAATTAGCTATTGGTATATCTATCTTCATAATCCCAATTCTATTTATATTCTAAAGGATTCTATTTATAGAATCCTTTTTGGTCCTCTGAACAGCATAGTAATTAATTCCCCAATTAATTCCACACACTATAAAACTTGTATTCATAGCACTGTTTTGTAGCATGTGGCACCAGCCAATATAATTAAGCAGCTTAGTATTATGGTATTATAGTCCGTTATGTCGAGTTGTGGCAGTGGGTGCGCGCGCGCAAGGCGGTGATCGGACCGGTCGCGCCGGCTCGCTCCCTCCGCCCCGCGACGAGTAGGATGACAACATTTTTGGCGAAATAAATGTACAAATATAATCTCACTTAACTTCTCATTTTTTATATTTATTTTTGTTGTACTTATGTAAGGCCCTTGAAGAATTTAATCATTCAAGTCATCCCGGGGGTGATTCAGAAAACATTATGATATGGATATAAGCATTCAACATCTTGCTGCGATTGCCAATCTGCGTGACAGCGTGGCGATTATGATAAATGACATCAACATTCAACAACATTTTACGAAGCTCGTTTAAATAGTTTGCTCGTAAAACCACAACAGTAATTAGTCAATATGTATAGTCAAGAGATAAACATTTGTACCACGGAGCAGTTATCCTCAAAGTCTAATTAAGCGTTATTATTAAAAGCAAAATATAAAATCAAATGTCTCTGGGTCACTGAGTTAAGCATTCAAAATAAAATTTTTGAGAAACGCTGTTTCTTTAGATGGATGATTTACATCTCTTTGAATAGCAAGCACAAATACTGCAATACTCAAAGTGTTACATAAAAGTATTTGCTTTAGTATTTGCTTTACCTGCGTAACTTAGACAGTGTGACCTCTAAACTGTCCCTTTTCGTGTTGGTTTAGGACTGACTAGGTTCACGGTAAATCACACCTAAGTCAGATATATACTCACTTATAGTTGAACCATGACTAGATCATCCAGAAATGTATTTACAACCGACTTCAAAAAAGAGGAGGTTCTCAATTCTACTGTAGTTTTTGTTTTGTATGTATGTTACGCGATAACTCTGCCAATTGTAAACCGATTTTGATGATTATTCTTTTGTTTGGTACAGCATACTTCAGAGGTTAATAAATTTAAACGAAATTGATTCCGCACTTTTAAAAATAAAAAACAAAAGCCAAATATGTACCCAGATCATTCTACCTCTAAGGGGGAACATTTTAAAGGCCGTTGAAGTCGGTTTTTAGTTCTTTTTGAACGCGTTAATTATTGTGCACAAATTCATCTCATCTGATTGTGACGGTGCAAGTTTGCTCAACAAAAGCCAGAATTTATAAGCACTCACTAGCTGTGCTTTTTTCCAGTTGCAGTAGATTAATATTGTTCTACGCCAGATTGGTAACAATTCACCCAAAAGTATTAATGAAGTTTATACAAAATGCACGATTGGTACCTTTTATAACTTGTGTAAAAAAAAATTGGGTTATATAAATATTTAGAAATTTCTTCACTTATCTGCACCAAACTCGTGGAGCATATATTTGGATATATTTGACCTTGTCAAGGAATTCCCGAGCAAAAAGTTTGCATGGTTATCTCAGCAAGTTGAGCGCGGTGTCTCGCCCCGAGCAAGACTGTCCTCCGTCGCGAACAGCGCGCGCGCCTGTTTGTTTTGGTAATGCGCGGCGGTCATGCGTCTGCGCAGCGCGAATACTCGTAGTGTTAAATAGTGCCGTGTTTGGTGTCCAGTGTGGCCATGTAGTGTGGGAATGTGGCGCCGTCAGACAACATGCTGGCTGTTCGCCATGCCAAGGTATTGCACCTGTCAATATTATTATTAATACATTTCTTTGTATTACCTTTAAGGGAAAGTACATACTTCAAAAATAAATGAATTTTGTTGTCCTAACAAAAGAAAGCCAAAAGCTGCCTGGGTTTCGTAATTTGCATGTAAATTGATTCATTTCACAAGTGCAATAAAATCATTATTATAATAAAATAAGAAATTAAACATGTTTGTAAATTTTGGTTTGTCATTTAGGTTCTTATTGACCAAAACCATTTAACATTAGTAGTGACTTATTACTGTATTTAAATCTCTCTGTTATTGACCTAATCTGTTAACAATAGGTATTAATGGGAATTCGTTTAGAATGATATATGTAGATATTTTGATCTTCTGCCTTTAATCTACTAAAATACAAAGCTGGGTTTAATAAGTAATTACTTATCTAAATATCTAGGTGCCAAATTGCCTCAAAAGAATAAACTTATTCCAGCTATCATCAGTACGGCTGTTGTGTGACTATAACCGAGAGCGGTTATACATTATTTTTAAACGACTTTAAAACAGGAGGTTCTATGCTCTACGCCTATATTTTGTTGTTCATTATCGGACACCGAATATATTTCATACTTTTTAAGAGGCTATGTTGGTAAGACCACGTGGCCGTGTTCAAGGTTGTATTGGTTTGTAGCTGTCCCTCTCCGACTACTATCCTACCCGAGCGCGTACGGCGAGACAGCATACACTACGCGAAGTTATCCACCCGTTATTTGGATGTTTCGTAGTCCAGGGATCATTTGAAGGATACAGTATATTATGTAGCCATTTTTTCAATACAGTATATTAATAAAATTTCAGATGTCGGTGGTTTTTCCAAATTGTTCTAAATTGATTCATACTCTTGTAAAACAGGTTCAAAGTCGGGGCTATTTATTACCGAAAAATACAATATTTTGACGCCCTGTAACTCTGAAAGTATATATTTAAACGAAAATCTGACTCACCACCGACACAGATATTTGTTTCTAGATTGTGTCTTGAAAATTTCATAGATTTTCATAGCTTAATACTCAAAATATGACTGGACTACGTTTGTATGGGCGCTTTGACATCAGCATACCCTCTTAAGGAGGAATTCATTTTTTTTGTAAACCCAACTCCTAAAAGGATTGTAGCGGGGTGCATGTACAATATAAAGCATTATCATGAAGTTAGATTATACATCCAACAAAAATGTGTATTGTGCATAGAGTTGTTTGGGATAAATTCTAAAAACAAAATTAATTTATAGGAAAAAATCTGATACGCTATTTATAAAACCTTTTCACGACAAAAACACAGGTTAATTATAACAATTCCGTATTGGGAATAAAACCTTCGGCAAGGGTTCTGATCGTGTATTACTCCTTTTTAATTTTAAATTACTTTTCGGGACGCGGGTCACCAATTTAGCGATATCGGACGATATTAAATTTCAACGAACTGAAGGATTAAATATTTTAGAAGAATCCTAAGTCCGCATGGGACGTAAAAGTATGAATTTAATATCCAGTCCCATAAACCGACCGTTTTCCATAATGAAGTGGGGGAGAGAAAATTGACAGAGCAGATTTTTTTTACGTGTATTGTATGATTGAACTTAATTGGCATATATCGCACCTGATAGTAAGTGATGATAAGGCCTAATTATGTAATAGATTAATTCAACAGGCTGCAAACCTTTCATACCGGAGCAAAACAGTTTATTTGGCGGCAGACTTAGGTAACATGGTGGTACCCAGCCATAGAAAATGCCCTACTACCATCCAAACTGAGTAACGGTCGATACCCTTACTGGGAATCGAACCAGGGACCTGCGGATTGTGAGTTCAAGCGTTTAGCGACTAGGCCACGATCACGGTTTCTACAGATATACGATAACGTTTTGACGGCACTTTTTATGCCCGCCTCATTTAAAAACTAACTACATAATCCCACATCACTTATCCTGTTTTCAAGACACGGCAGCGTTTTGAAAGATGATATGTTTCTTCGTCCCAAATACCTCATGGTTTTATAAAGTCTGTTAATTTAGTTGTCACGTGTTCTTTAACTGCACAAATTAGTCTGTGTTTTGAGAGGAGATGATCAAAACAAACCACGATACTCAGTTCACGAAACAATACGTTATTTATTCAGATTGTAGGGGCGCGGGGAACGACTGGCGAGCCCCAAGTCGCAAAACGTCAAGTCAGCATACTGTGACGTATGCGCCCCTACATCTGCAATCTTGCATTGCAAAAGACTCCAGATCAGAAGGTTGCGTGTTCAGATCACGTCGGGGTCACCAATATAAAGTCTGTTAATTTAGTTGTCACGTGTTCTTTAACTGCACAAATTAGTCTGTGTTTTGAGAGGAGATGATCAAAACAAACCACGATACTCAGTTCACGAAACAATACGTTATTTATTCAGATATTACAAATTTGTCTTAGATTAGACGAGAATAATGTATGACGCAATAATATAGCGCTGTGCGCGCGTGGTTGGCTAGGGGCGCGGGGAACGACTGGCGAGCCCCCGAGTCGCAAAACGTCAAGTCAGCATACTGTGACGTATGCGCCCCTACAGTTTGAATACAGACATACCTTTAATCAGAACATGTTGCTAGTCGGACTCACAGATCCGGATTGTAGTCCTTTCCTGATGAATAATCTAGCTCAAAAACATTCGAACAACTAGAACAAGCGAAGCTCAGAATTTCTCGTGTCGTTCCTAACCTACATACCTATGGCTATCACTTCACTGCTCGGCAACGCCCACTTGCTCGGTACTAGCTTAACGTACCACTCGCCCATGGCCCTTATGACACTCAGTAATTGGCACTGATGCTCATCAAACCAACACATTGACACACGAGACAGTGTGTTGATGCCATAGCGCATACACTGAAACGCCTTTCCATCAACAGCATAGTTCATATGATACTATAATATCTCAATTGCTGTGATCGGAATAAATAACTTGTAAGCCATTTCGGACCCTAGAGGTAGGTAAAACCGACAAGTTTTAGAGACAAAGTAGGAACAATTTACGATCATTCTCATCAGTACTCTAAAATATTTACAGTGAACAAGCAAGAAACAGAAGGAAAATTTCTTTCCTGACGTAACATTTAAATAACCTTTTCTTGAATAACAAGAATTTCATCAATGGAAACGAGGTAGAGTCAAGTGTGTTAGCGCGAAAATGTTTGTTGATCGTAATATGATCGCACTGTATTGTTCTTGTGTATCCTACAAACACATGTTGAATGTACGGGGTATCTCATAAATAATGGATACTCCTGAAACTAGCTACAAGTCTATGACAGAAAAACATATATGCCTTTAGTGTGAGTGTTTAACCGATACTATCGCGTTTGGGATACATCAGATTTGTATGAAGAATTGTGCAACGCCCCTAGCGGCACGTTTACGAAACTGTGATTCTTCATACAAATCTGACGTGTTTATAAACAGTAACCTTTAATTTATAATTCAGTCACTTTACCAATCACATTCTTAAAAGTTTGTTTATAATACATTATAATTAGAAATCATTATCATCATCATCAACCGGGAGAAGCCCACTGCTGGACATAGCCTTTCATGTTATGCCACAATGACCGGTCCCGAGCCACTTGACTCCAGCGACTCCGCGTGACCTTTACCAGTTCGTTGGTCCATGTAGTAGGAGTCTATTAGTAGTCATTTGTCAGATATATGAGCTTAAATTATTGTTTACTCAATCCATTAAATTCTCAAAAATCTTTTATTCCCAATACTTAGACTGTCTGGCTTATAACCCGTAGTATATCGCCACGATGAAATCACTCAAGAAGTAATATTTCATTGTTACACGCTGCAGTCATGACAGTCTTGGATTTTCCATCAGTTCGCTTTGAGCGGTCCTGTTCTTAGGCCTAAACACACGGTATGTCCGATGCGATCATCAATTGTGAAATTAGTGAAAAATTCATTTGTCTTTCTTTGCAGTTGAATTTGTCTCTCGTTGGACGCAGAAAAAGTAAGACGCTGCGAATTTAGACGCTCATTAGCGAAAAAGCTCCCGTTTTTGCTGCGACTTGCCAATAAAAATGCCGAGCGAGAGAACTTATTAAAGCGAAAACAATATTACGGAATTTAGTCACGATTTAGTTGCTTGATCTGTATAATTAACACTAGCGATTGTGCGTAAAAACAAAGAAAAAATAAAACGGGAATCGATCCAGATTATACTCTTGATAACTTTATATTGGTTTCGTCGCAAGACATTTTTCGATGTTTGGTTGGCTACGTACCACCATGTTATCCAAACCTGCAGCCAAACCTGTTTTGTTTCGGTAGTAACCTAGTTATCGTTACTAACCATCAGGGTGCTATGAAGGCCAAGTGTAAACCCATTGTTCATTAAAAAAAAGTTTATGACAAATCGTTACCGATGTATTGTCGACGAAACGGATTGATAGCAAAACTACAGGACGGTCTGAAAAAAACCATCAGCTTCAAGTGTCGGGGTCACTAACCACGAGCAGGTTGAAACAAAGAGTCGACCTCCGGGGACAGAACCAAGCCTGTCTCAGGTATAAAGTTGAACGAACCGTCGCGTGCGCACACTTAATTCGCACCACACGCCCTGCGCCTCTGGCTAACTAAAACAATGACTACTATTATACAGGGTTCCGTTTTTAGTAGTTTAAGACTCGCTTTTGACCAGACCTCATTTTAACAGACCATATGGTGTAGGAGTACAAGCTTGCCTCCTATTCTTTCTAGTTTTGTTGAGCTTCAGGTTTTTATGGGCGCTTTAGGACAAGACAGAAGCGGACAGGGCAGTCTACTAGTTCTTTAACAGTGGGTTATTTACTGAATTATATAATGAGTAGATCGAAAGATGAAGCGATAACAATCTTCATATTAAACCAAAAAGTTGGAAACAAAATATATAAAAAAAGTAATTAATTGTGTCTAGTCCCTTATAAACTATCCCGTTCTTATCCCCTCTTGGATGGTTGTGCTCGCGTCCTTAGCAGATTCTGGTGCATCCTCCACACACTCGGCCAGCAACAAACTTCGGCTACCATATTGTGGAGAGCCCCACGGCCATATTACATTGCCAATAAATAAACAAACGAAGAGCAATAAATGTGAATGTAGCAAGCGAACAAGTTACCGTACGTTGCAATAATGCATTTGAGCAAGAGCATGGAAACTTTCTGGTATGATATCATTCCCAAACAAGTTCGATCATCCGACACAACCAAACAAATTGTGTAATTTTCTCGATGCATATGACCTTATGAATATTGATTATGTTATATAGATCTGCGTAGACTTTAACAAAATGGATCCTAATTGAGTTCCACTTTGGGTTCGCTGAGCTGGCGGAGATATTTGTAAACACAAGTAAATGCCTTCAAAAAGAACTGGAAACCGACTTCAATTGCCCTAAAATTTAAGATTTATATCGTTTTCTCATGGATGCCGTTGTCAGAACTGGACCGAATTGAAATGGAACCATACGGGAAGCACTTTTCAAATAAAAAAGAATCATCCAAATCGGTTCAGCCAGTCAAAAGTTCTGAGGTAACAAACATTTAAAAAAAGAAGGAAAAAACATACCCGTCGAATTGATAATATCCTCCTTTTTTGAAGTCGGTTAAAAATAATCGTAATTTTCGATTTATGAATGTCAACAAAGGTGGTTGTTTCTTTCCTTTTCTCCTTTTTAACTTGATAATAATTTTGGAATAGTTTTCTGTTAACGTCATGGTCCAGGTCAGTATGTCAAATGATACCAATTTATAGCCGGCATTCCTTTTGTGAAGCTCCAGTTAATGCTATATTAAGATACAAAAGGCAATTATTCTAATGACAAGAGCAAAAGAAGTATGCGTGAAAGCAATGTCGAAGGCCGAACCAAGACCGGTTGACTTGCGCCGAGCCTTGTTGGGCTGTCTCTTACTGTTATTCTGATTCTATAATTGTTTATTTATTTGCAAACAATCAGCAGGACTTAGCATAAAATGAACGGTACTCTGGTTCTATTTAAATGAAATTAATTCATCTCATTCGAGATCATTTTATAGCCGTTTCTACCTATTTCCTACTCCAAATTGTTCAAGACAATGGCCATTATTTAGTATCGTATCGCGTTGTAAATTAACAAAATCAATTACACAAAACGAATTTTGACGTTGGTCTATAGCCAGATAGTGACGAGTCTCTGGTTAAAGACTCATCTGTTTGATACTTGGTTTCGTTTGTTGATTTTTCTATGTCCGCCTGACTAGCTACCACCAAACAGCAGTACGTCGTAGTTAAGGTCTCTGGTGTTACGGTAACCTAGCCAACGCCTAAATGACTTTTGGGGTTTTGGGTAAGTAATATTTCTATCCAACTGCCTTTTCCTCACATCAGGTGAGATGCAGGACCAAGTGCGAACAAATTGTACGTAAATTAAATAAAAATAATCACCGGATTCTCGAGTGGCGACCACGTACCGGGAAACGTCTACCAGGCCGTCCCCCTACTAGGTGGACCGACGATCTGGTTAGAGTTGCGGGGAATCGCTGGATGCAGGTGGCTCGGGACCGGTCGATGTGGCGTACCGTGAAGGAGGCCTATGTTCAGCAGTGGACGTTTCCTGGCTGATGATGATGAATCTCCGGATTCAGTTTCAAAATTAGCTTAGTTAATTCAGCTCTTTACGAGAAGAAGAAGACGAAGCGTCCACTATTGAACATCTGTTAGATTGTATATCAATATTTATGTTATGCCATGCCATGTGGTCTAGACTTTAGAATAGCAGACGGATGGAGAGCGGAGGCGTCCAGTGCTAGGGTCCCGTTGGTGAAACTTTCGGTATGGAACCCTAAAAATAAGCACTTAAAACTTTCTGATCGTCTTCGTCGACTGTTGTTCCAAATGAATTGTTGCAGATACGAGCAGTACAAGGGTGGGTGTATTGTAATGTATTGTAACCCCTCGATCGTTACTTTCATAACAAGCTGAGTGTTTGGTTTACAGGCACTTAGAGCGAGCGGGTCCGGGCGTTTCGCGGATACGAGCCGGTTTCCTCGTAAACACAACAATTGTCCGTCCCCTCCGAGTGAGGGTTTACTGAGCAACAAAGCCCTTTGATTCCAGTTCCTCCGGGCGCTTGTCTTTTTGATAAATGGACGTTTTAGCCGTGAAGCGAGTTGAAGTAGCTGCGCTAATGGGTTACAGACACCTGTACCACGTGAATGTCATTAATTAATGAGCAGGAAGTACGTCCGTAAACTGATTTATAATCATCACTTATCGACGTGTTGAAATATTTTATATGTCACTCGTAAAATGTTCATGGCGGATTGTAAGATTAGTACATGATTGGTTTCAAATCGTTTCTATCTATTCTATATTTTTCTAGGATTATCGTCTACTGTTCAGTTATAATCAATATGGCGTTTCATTAAAATAATACACAAGTTTTAGGGTGTGTATATAATGTTAAATTCTCTCTCAAGTCCATACTAATATAAATACGAAAGTGAGCTTGTTTGTTCATCCCTTCTTTACGGCCCAACTGAGAGTCAGATCGACTTGAGTTTTTGTACAGGAATCGTTGAAAGGACTGAAAATGGCATAGGCTATTTTAACCCGATTGAACAAGTTCCGCGATTTTTGAAGTTAACGCTGATAAAGTCGCGGGCAAAACGACAGGAAATAATAAATTTACGTATTTACTTTATAAATTATTAGATTAGGATTTATTTATCGACTTTCAAAAATCGTGCAAAATATAAGAGAGAAAAAAATACTTCGGCAATCTCAAACTGAAGTTTCGCTCTCTTGTATAACTGAAACTGTTCGATCATGACCATTGAAATGAATGCACGATGTTTTCTATAGTAGTTTCAGTTGCAAGTACAAGTTTCACGTAACATGCGAGGACTACAAAGTGAATGCGACCTAACGAGACCGACCGTTCGTCGCACACCGCGCACCGCCGTACAAACGGTGGATCCTGCAAATTACCTCGCTCGCTTGCACGTAGCCCAGATAAAATGTGTCGTGAGGTGGATGCATTCAATATCATGATCGAGGAGACTTTATTACCTGTTTATAATGTAATCTCCGAATATCTACTAGTTGTGCTTTGTTTGTTAGCTAACTTATGCCCGCGACTTCACGTGGACTGTAGGATTTCTTCCACTCGTTCGGGTCGATCGGTATAAAAGTAGCTTATGTCATTCCTCGACCTTTCAGCTATCCCTCTACAAAAAAATCAAGTCGTTCTGACTATCCGTTAGGTCGTGAATGTATGAGAAAATGTTTTTTTTTTGTCAATGTATCTCATGCAATAATAGTTATTCTACTATTCGGAGTGTAGATCAACTCAAAAAATTTAAGATAATAAAAATAGCTCCAGCCATTCTTGGGTTATAAATGGTGTACAAACCCGACTTTGTTTATAAGACGAAGATATATCAAACTTCTCTATAAATAATTTGTACTATTCATGTTTATTTGTGATTTTTTCAAGCCTTTTGGTCCGAGTAATCGGACTGAGCAGTCGGACCACGCGGTCTCAGTATTCTCAACTATGCGATCGACGCAATCGAGCGCATTTGTTCTAAGAAAATGACATCATAGAAATATCATATTGTCTCTTTGCCGCTGGCACGTATCCTAGATAAAATATGTCCTGCGGTGTGTTTCATATCGTGCTCGTGAAAACTTTATTTATCTTCATTTGAATGAGATGATACTATTCTGAAGACGGAACCACAACCAACATATTGCACACATTCCAGATAAAATGACCACGGATTATTAAGTTTTACACATTACGTTTATAAGAGCATCATTACCAGCATCGAAATCAAATGGTTTCGTTTAAAGATTAACATAGATTGCCATCATCATGAATTTTGCAGTAAAGTTCTACTGCTGTACATAAGCCCTTCCCATAGTATTTTTCCATAATCAATACTAATTTAAAATCGAGAAAATTGTCGATTAAATCAGTCACAAATTGCTTAACATTCAATTTCCTAGGGAATCTCAGTATAAATTTTTACATACTATTTTTAGCTAACTATACTTCGTACGTATGTAAAACAAAAATACATATATATATCAAGGATAAACTTTTTAAAGAAAGTGTCCAAACTAGAAAGCTCATCATACTCCTATGGAACTAAAGGGAAAGCATCTTCAAACTATGACCCGACATTTTTTGCCTCAATTCAGAACTTGGAAAAGGTGCGCAAAAAATGTTGACCGATAACTTTAGCGAGTCTTCGATGGAACTACGATAACTTGAAGTAGGAAGTCACTAGAATCTCGTTTGCATAACTTTTAATCGAGCGAGTTTTGGAGAACACAGAACTGTTTGGCAAGGAGCCGGGTCCCGTCCGCATCCTGAGCTCGGGGGCCACTCGCTACCCTCACTCGACACAGTTCCCGCCTTCAACCTCTACACTGAATTAATTGGGATTGTCTAAATTTGCGAATAAATAGAGAATTTAGGTTTAGTTATTACTTTCATTTAGTGTTTTATCTACACTTACCATAGTTCGGACTCGCCACTTACCTAGTAAGGTCGTGCGCGGGCTAGAGTGTACTATGTTTTTAAATACCTTAAAGCATTTATAAAGTAAATGAATAATAAAATTGAGGCTTCAAATAAATATAAAAACCGGTCAAGTGCGAGTCGGACTCGCGTACCGAGGGCTCCGCACAGAATAAGACTCCTGTACTCTGTGGTAATAGGAAATACACAAAATGAATGTTTTAACAGCACCACTCTTCATCAAAATACGGGACTGCAGAATACAAGCTTCCGTTTTGCCGTTGACATTAGAGAGAGAGAGAGAGAATTGGATGGAGGCAGCCTTCGAGATATTAAAATTTATATTTTTAATTTAAAAAAAAGCTATGTGTTGCTTATGGGATAATCATTAATTATTTTATTTTTTCAAACTGAAATAAATCATCGCTTGGCCACAATCTCATTTTATGGCAAGTGATGATGTAGTCCATGATAATACGCGGTGGTGAGACTAGTATACATCTAGTTTCGAGTTGGAGATTCCCAAACTGTATATTTCTGAGGACAAGGAAGCTGTTAGAGTATTCCAAATCTAAACACTTGGAAGCGAGATGCTTATTCCGGGCTCTAAGAATATTTTATAATGTATGTTTGGAGACCTTTCGTGGTTCCCGTTATTTTGTTTGTTTCTCCGGTAGAGTATAGTGCGAATTTTATTTTGATGTTTCAACCAACAATGTGTAACTAACTTACTTAAAAACAGTAAAAGTCTTCACTTTTCTAATCAACTGACTTCAAAAAAGGAGGAGGTTCTCAATTCGACGCGTATGTTTTGGTATTTGTGTTACGCGATAACTCCGTCAATAGTGAACCGATTTTGATAATTCTTTTTTTGTTTGGTAGAGCATATTTTTCATGAAGTAAAAATACTTGTCCCTAGTCAATTATACCTCTATAAGCAGCCTAAATTCATAAATAGTAATAAGGTTAGCTATATTTAAAAACCTTGCTGTTCCAAAAGGTGCGAGTTTCAAAAACGCCAGCTAATGGTTTTCCCACGTTGTGCTAATGAAAACGGAATTTATTTTACACTTGATCGTTGCGAGTCAATGTTGTTTATTTGATGGAACGCTGCGATCAGCTTCAAATCATTTTGGGTAAGTGTTCTAAAAAGTAAAGTCATACATATCATTTTCAAAGGAAGCAGTGGTAATTAATTACAATTTTTTGTTCACCCTTTGAATATTACAATTTGTGAAAGTTTATGAGTTTCGATGCTCGTTCATTTGGAAGTTCAGAGGTTTGTAAAATACTAAACGGATTTGGATGAAATTTTGCAAATGTTAAGTATATTTTGGTTTAACATATATGCTACTTTTTATTCCAGGATTAACGTGGGCCAAAGCTGTTAATTTACCTATATCTTAGTGTACGAATACGTTTGAAAATCGTTTGAAATTGAAGTTAAATTATGAGAAAATGTGTGAACATTACTTCTGTTTCTGATTCTTATTCTAAGTCTGCCACCGAACATTAATTTTAACAACACTATTGTGTTTGTTAACGAAATATAATGTAGTCATTGCCTTATCAACATCAGGCGTCTGGTTATTCGGGCGTTCACGGCTAACTTGTCATTGTAATAAAAAAAACATCAAGATAAAAACTCAAGAACTGACTATACAGAGAGCTATATTGGATCACTATCGGACCTACTAATATTGAATAATAGCACCGTAATATTTTTATCATAATATTGAGATATCATTACGTAGTCCTTTATCAACAGAACACAGCGTAATTCAATAAGGCTACCTGTAATAATAGTAATCTGTCGGTAACTATCTGAGGTGACACGGACGATGTTAGTTTAGGGCGAGCTTTAGACTTATCGGGGGCGGGCGGCGGGGTCCACTCTCCGTCAAGCACACGTGTTTACTAGTATGTAGAAAGAAATGACGGACATCGAATCTGAATGTATAGTTTCTAGAGCGAAATTGGCATTAAAACCTATGGGACCATCACTTTCTGCATTGCGGTATATCCCAACATTCAGCTTTATCCCAAAATTTACTGAGCAATGACTCTTGAAAAGTAGGTAGAAATTCATCACAAATTAAATTTTGGGTATTATTGGGAAAAGTTTTGATTCTTCTACGACGTATTTTATCCATGATCAGTGGGACCCATAGTTCTGACGTCAGAACCGAGGGGACAATGCAATGAATATGAGGAACGTTCATCACGTTTACTTTACTGAGGGCAATCTTAAAAAGATACCCGACTCCTTAAGAGAAGAGTAAGAGTGTAATTTTTACCTACTAAACCCCTCGAGTGGCCATCGGCTACGCATATCCGAGAGCTCTGGGTCCTCCAAAGGAACGCCTCTAGTGTTGATGATATTTTGTATAGTCCAATGTAAAACAATAATATAAACAGAGAGATTTAAATATAGTAATATGTTATAGAGCGGTCATTGGGAAACGTTTCATATAAACATTTTGATCTCGAAAGACAACGGTATGTCAAATGTCTTGTACGGCCGCGTGACGTGATGTGACACTAGATTGAGTAACTTATTACCAATTGGTAATAAGTTTAGGATCAAGATGTTTGTTTGCTTTGTCCGGTCTATTAATATTAAATGTCTTTGAATATAAACAATTCAATAAGTTTCTAAACATCGAAACGTCTGGGAATACAACTGTCACACTAGTGGCATCGATGTAACTTCAACTACTGAGAAATAAAACACAATGTAAAAGTTTTGTTTTACTTGTTATCTTAGAATTCCATAAATTGAAAAGAAATAACATATTGCATGATCATTTTGAACTGTCTCTAAAAACGACTGAGAATCATGCCGAAATTAGAAACTGACGAAAGTGTTCACAGCTGTTTTCCGAATTCGTCAGTTATGACTAAACTTAAATAAAAGAAATTTCTAACGAAAGTAGAATAGAACAGGTGTAATCTGAACACCATAAGTAGATTGCCACTGCATCGGACTTTCCATGAGGCAAATTGTCAAAATCACACTTGGCACCCGGATTGATGATGCAAGATGTTGAATCTTTTGGCTAACGACACCTTCAGGATGACAACTGACAACCCTTCTAAAGAGACTACACGAAAAAGGTTACAATAAAGTAAACAATCACACAAACTGAGTTTCCAAAAGCAAACGTAGCGTAAAGCCCTTTAAATATAAATAAAAGCAATATAGAAAGCGCACATCCTCTCACACCATAAAGTTTAATTAATATTAATAGTAACTCGTATGTAAAGTGTAAGAGGAAATGCAATTTTATTTTGAGGATAAATATCTTTACCAAATTTAAAGTAAAATTTAATCGGAACAGAGATGATTGGCTTTGTACTGAAATACATGTCCTTTACCCTAACGATGCAAGGAAGGAAGCCTTGTCTGTTAATTTATAAGTTTCCTATTTGTAGAAATAGCTCCATTTATTAATATAATAAACGCGAACCGTCCTGCAGGTCACTAGGTAGCATCGTAAACAAAACCTTGCCCCCCGGGATGAAACAGGAATTAGTTTCCGTCAGTTATTTGTTGTCAGTTCAAGAGCTGCTTGATTCATATCTCGGAACATTGTTTTGTCAGTTGTTCTAATGGATTGAGGTACTTGCACAGATGTAGGCGCTGTTTCTTGGGATTTTGGAAGAAGAAATATGTAGAGGGGTTATCCTAATTTGTTTTATATATTTAGCTGTCTATTTAGTTGAGGAGATTTAGTGACCACGCACAGGAACGCTAGATGGGTCGACGGATCTAGTAAAAGTTGCGGACCGCTGATCAGGGACGGACATATATAAAAGGCATATGTTCAGCAGGGTGCGTTTTCTACGAGTAGCTGTTGATGATGAAGATTTGTTGTTTAAAATTTTAAACGTAGGGTTCGTAACGACATTCGCGGTGCAGTTGTTTGAGCATTAGACACCAGACGCGCAACACACGAACACACGCACAGGTCCTGGGTTCGATTCCCGGTAGGGGTATTGTCAAACATTACTTTTTGAGACTTTCTCCAGTTTGGTAAGGACATTGCAGGCTGAATCGCCTAACAGTCTGAAGAGTAGGATGATTCCGTTTTCGGAAGGCACGAATCTTATTATTGTATGGTTCAGAACACAAATCATAAAAGCGGAACAGGCAGCCTTATTCCTTCGAGTTATACACAATTTTAGATTTGACACCATTTTTACAACCTCCAGGAAGGAAACAAATGGAATCCTTGACGGACATCTCTCAATAGCTCTCTTGAATATTTACGGTGCCGACGGTTTTTCCCTGATTTCCATTTCTGTATATTTGTTTGAAACATTTCTGTGGAGATGGAGGACTAAAACATAAAAATGATAATCGCGATTGGATTTTGCGTGGAACAGCAACTTATTCCATACGATGAGTCGTATGTTTTAGTATCACCCATTCAACCTCGGTGCTACATTTTTAGGTAGCCGGGGGTTAAACACAAGAATGGTGAACAAGGATCGATTCCCAACCTTACTTAATTATCAAATAATCGGATTAGTTGGTGGGATACCACAGGTGATGGCATCCGGTCGGCCGGACGTTCCATCAACTGCAAAATTGGCATAGCTGTCTAGCCTTAACCCGTTCCCGCGAATCCCGCGTTCCGAAGATATCCGTTGGAATTGTCTTGTGACTGGACTACTGGGAATTTTATTCCCAAAAGCTCCGTTACACATACTACAGCACCCAGATTCATTGTATGAGTAACTTAACTTTATGTAAGAAAAAAATCAAGTATTCCAGTCGCGGAACAACTTCAGCGGAACTACTGGGAACACATGAGAACCGCGAGGATCCAGAATAGTGTTTATACGACTCTTTATAATTGCTGACACGCTAGAAAATACAACCATTTATCACTAGAGTTATGTGAGACTACAAGTTCGCAATGGGTGGTAAGGACAGAACAAACCATAGAATCAATCTTGAATTTTTTGAAATTAGAAGTGTCTAATTCCATGTCCATCTAGTCGATCCTTGTTCGTTGTTAAGTATTAAAATAAAAAGTCGGCTTCTATGCGCGGGATTAAGATTAAACGGACCAGATTTTAATTAATACAATTATGAAAACCCGCATGTAATTTCATGCCGTAGTTTTTACGTAATGCGCACGCGTCGACATACATACTAACAATAAAAATTATAAAAATAACTATTTGGACGTCTAATTGCTATCTAAATCTAAATTTTTCCGTTAAATATATCTAATATTTATTTCAAATTAATTGATTTTTACAGAAACAATATTCGGTTAAAATTGATTGGTATAGATTTTTCATATTATTTAAAAATTAACGTGTACATTATTTTTAAACGCTGTACTGGTGGGATACAAAGTAAAAGCATAGTTTATCGCTAGTGGGTCGGAAACATTCCGCACGCTCGCCGCAACTGGCGGCAAGTGCGACGTAATTGCTCTTTGATCCAACAGGTTGCGGGGGAATGGTTCTCGTTTCAGCGTGCCTTAACCCTCTGGGATCACGAAGAATTAATAGGATTTCTACTTGTCAAAAGTCTTTACTACCCGACTACGCCAAGTAGTTTGATGATGAAGAATTTAGACACTGAATTTGCTGCGATTTTTGTGGATGCTTCGTATATATACTCGAGTAAAAAAATTGCATCCACTTTTGAACCATGTCACATTCACCTTTAATTGACATTTCTTTCAACACATTGCATAGACACAAGCAAGAGGGACTGTGACATGGTTCAAAAGTGGATACATATTTTTGTACTTGAGTTTACCTTTTTCTTGTTTGTAAGAAATAAGTGCATGTTGTTCTCGTACGGTGTGCCAATAAAACCCAGGACATGCATTTCAAACTTTTTATTTTAAACGTTATAATTTATAAGTTTATAACTTCCACTTTCGAAAAATACTATAGCAGAGAAGCAATTGCTAAAAATCTAAAGACTTAGAAAGGATAACTGGTTATTGATAATATACCTGACACAATATCAAGCATATACGCCTGACGGAGCATCTGAAAAAGCATGTTACAGCTTGTATACCCGATGCATCATCAATATGTATAGAGTGCGAGTATGATATAACTTGGATACCTGATGCATCTGGTGTATACAGCATGTTACAGCTTGTATACCCGATGCAACATCAATGTGTATAATTGGATACCTGATGCATCAGGTGTATATAGCATGTTACAGCTTGTATACCGGATTCATCATCAATGTGTACAGAGTATGTTACAACTTGGATACCTGATGCATCAGGTGTATATAGCATGTTACAGCTTGTATACCGGATTCATCATCAATGTGTACAGAGTATGTTACAACTTGGATACCTGATGCATCAGGTGTATATAGCATGTTACAGCTTGTATACCGGATTCATCATCAATGTGTACAGAGTATGTTACAACTTGGATACCTGATGCATCAGGGGTATACAGCATGTTACAGCTTGTATACCCGGTGCATCATCAATGTGTAAAGAGTATGTTACAACTTGGATACCTGATGCATCAGGGGTATATTGCGTTTTACAGCTTATACGCTTGCCGCATCATCAGGTCAAAGTTGCAGTCGTTTTCGACCGACTCGCTGATACCACTGTAGTAGTTCATAAACTCCTCAAGTGTTATCTGAAATAATAAAATGGCAGATTAGTGACTCTGGGAAATTATCCAGTAAGTGACTGAAAAAAAAATCAATGACGCGATTAACTTGTGTAAGAATAATTTTGATGCGGTCAATTCCCTGCCGGCTTCGTATTTCCCGACCGCTCCACCTGGATGTATTCAAGGACAAAGTGAATAGGTATGTCTAGGCAACCGGGAACCATCTTAGACCACATCGTGATTTTATGGTCTAGAGAAAGCCTATTCGATATCTTTTTTAAGTATATAAAGATTCCTACGCTATGTGGGATTCACTTTAGAGAGGTAATGATGTTTCTATGGTTATACTTAATCTTATGAGACGAGTTCAAAAGTCATAATCGTACTTCGACACTTTACAATTAAAAGAGCCATCCATACAAACCTTTCCATTCACCATACCCTCAGCTTCAAAATTTGCGATGAATTTGTTGAGGATCACGTCAGCAGTTTCTTCACCGCTCTTGTATCTGTTCAGAGATAATTGGAGTTCATTGCGATGCCAGTTAGACAATGTGAATACAATCTATACAAATCAGAACAAATGCTAAAAATTAGGCATTTCGGGTTTCACAATTGCCATTGTTTTAGAATAATATACGATACTATCTTACCGTAAATTGGAGCTGACGGAGTAAGACCTGCGCAGGTCATTAACAGTGATGGTTCCCTCGCCAGTCTTGTCCATCTTCCTGAAGGCTTGCTCGACGATGTTGCGGCGGGAGTCAGACATGGGAGGCTGTGGCAAAAATACTTATTCCTTGCTCCTTTTCGACACACCAGATAAAAAATAAAAAAAAGTACATGAAGGCGGCCTAATCTCTTTCAGGCAACCTTGCAGTATAATAATAATATAGTATAATTAATAAAGGGCAAATGGTGCATAAATGATAAATATGATAAAATAATATAGTACTGTAATTCTGATAAATATATAAAACATATATATATATGAGGAGGAAAAGAAAATTCAGAGGCTATCAGGAAGAAAAAAATTAAAGACAGCTAAGGAAATAATCTATTCAAGGAATTAAGTTTTTAAGTTAGTTTTGAAGGATTATACGAAGGATGAACAGAGAAACAGTCTTTAAGGTAGGAAGGAGTACGAGGATTCGCGTATTCGTATGAATCATCTAGATAACTTAGCTAACAAGTCTGCAGATGTTCAGCAAAGTCTATGTGGGTACGACTGAGATATAACAGCGATCAGTGAATACAGAAAAGTATGTATGTGGTGCGGTAAAGTACATCTGCGGACCATAAGTTGACGATTAATCATTTCAAATATTACCTGAACCACTACTACGAGTTTGGCTTATCTCACCTTTTAATCTTGAATCGCTCCACACTATAGAACAAAGTTCAACACAATCGAAATTGTTGCATAGACAAAATATCAATGTTTTATTGTGTTTTGACTACATTCCTCGAAATCGCCAATCTGTTTTAGGATTGTATGAAAAAAAATTCTGGTGGATATGTAAATATCCATCCTAAACTTATTTGGCTTGAATTTAGGACATCAACAATTCTCTGAGTTTATCACGCCCTAATCGTGCCCACAGTCGCCTGTATTTCTCGGGAAAGCCACGTCTACTGGTATACGTACGTACGTATTAAATATACCATCAAGAAGTAAAGCTTAATTATGTAGAAATTTCACTATTACCACAACTTACACGTATTTGTTTAATTAATTCTTCAATGTTGATCGATCCGGTGTGCTCGGTGTCGAATATCATAAAAACTTCTTCTGCTTCCTAAAAATATTTTTACGTTATTATTCATTTCAGACTTAGGAAATATTTCTTATTAAACGTGGTCCCACACCTACCGATTTAGTTCTGATCTAGGTAGATCAGAACACAATCGGTAGGTATGTGACGGCGCTTAGTATATCTCTTTTACAATTACCGCTTCACTGACGTCGAGTCCCATCTCTTTCATGCCCTTGAAGAAATCTTCCCGTTTCAGCAGTCTACTGCCATCCTTGTCCATTCTTCGAAAAATTCTGAGACACAAAATAAAGTGACTAACTGATTTTTGCAATTATTTATTATTGTAATTTCTGCCTGTATTTTCGCAGTTCATATCTAGATAGGTTGAGTTTAAAGAATATTATGGTTTTGCGACAGCTTTCACAGTTGAAATTCACATTGCTTGGAGAACAAAAATATTTAAAAAAAGTCACGTGAATCTCAATCTCCTAAAGATTATGTTCATCTGTGGACATTAGTCGGCTGATGATGAAACAGGTAAAACGTCATGAATATTCCTAAGCACAGCAATTAGATGGCATCTAATAATTGTCCAAAGAAAATTTGAAGAAATAGCTGTATAAACCTTTACACGGTAACAGAATTCAATTTTTTTGCAGTTTCAAGTTTAAATTCATCGTGTTACGTCATACGATTGAGTTTTTTCTGTGTACCCACCTCATACTACTCCTTAATTAAAGGTTCCCAAAATTGCTTGACAATTATTGTGTACCTACCGGCCCATCTCCACAATGCCCGACGCTCCGCGGGAGAGACAAATCATGCGCAGCTTCACCACGGGGTCTTTGGTGTTCTCCAGGGTCCGCTGACTCTTCTCCATGAGCTCCTTGTCCTGTCTTGAGTCGGGAGACTGACGCCTGTGCCATACTTCTGAATAATTCAAGGAAAACTGAACAGGTTTTTAATTGTATCCCACTAATAATACAAACGTGAAATTTTTGCATATTTTCAGATAATTGTTATACAGACAACCATACACAAAAAATTCAACTTAGTATACTTTTAATCGCCTCTGTGGCTTAGTGGACGCAGTTGGACTTCCAATCCAGAGGTCCCAGGATCGTTTCAATCGGTATTCTTTTTGGTTGGTGGTGCTACTTTTCTATTTCCGCTCAGATAGCTAAGCTATCACTCTTTTACCTATGGCTACCGTCAAACAGCAGTTCCGGTATGAAAGGTAGCAGAGCCAGCGCCTCATTTGAGGCTTCTGGGTTCACGCTTACTATCCAACAGCCTTATCACCACTTACCATCAGGTGAGATGAAGGCAATCAGGCTTTTAAGGCAGATTATCATAATCATGTGCTGCCAAAGTCGAGTGCTAAAATGCGCTTTCCTTAAGAGCGTGTCCTAGCTGCATTTTCTCCATACAAACGTATTCCCCTATTTTCAGCCAGGATAATGCCTCTATAGCAATCGTTTTTTTTTTCATAAAATCAATGTCTACTGTAGGCATGCCTGTATTATTCACTTTTTTCCAAAAATTCATTATTAAAAAAAATATGACCTCTCAAAAACCTAGAAAAATTCCCCGTTTTTAACGCCGCGATCAGAGGAATATCAGACAAATCTGAAAGGTTTTTTTTAAAAAAAATAGAAGCATAGATTTACTCTTTCTTTACATTTTGATACTAATAACATTTAAATCGGCTTAGTTTTGGAGGAGAAAATAGGGGAATACCAAACGTCGATCTAGTCAAGATTTTTGTAGGTATAATCGGTCTGGGCTGCAGTTGTCCCTATCGCACTGTCCGGGCCGGGTCCGGGCGCAGCGCGACGGCAATAATTTCTTCAAATATCCATATCTGAGTTTCTCTCTTAAGAGTCGAAAAAGCGGATTTGCTATAACTGTCTCGCTTTGCAGACCTAGGTGATCACAGTATGATTGAGTTTGCTGTTGTTATCTGCTGAAGTATATTAGTCATCATGGGGTGTCATTATTCTAAGGCCAAAACCAAACGTATGTTTATAACAATCCCCGTTTCATCAGTAAAATATTGAGCCTAATTGCAAGTCATTTAACAGCAGCTGAGGTTACCGAAAAAAATAATATGAAATGAAGTTTCTTAAAAATGGTGGACTGTGAAAGACTTAAATATTTTTTTGAAATTTATACGTACCATGTGACTTAGTTTTCTCGCGATACATTCTGTTAGTTTTAATAACAAGCTTTAACACAAATAGGTTTTGAAATACTATCACTTCAAACCAAGTTCAAACTATTTCAGTTTGCCTTAGATCAACTTATATAAAACTGACATCGATGGAAATCAATATTTGAGTTATTGTTGGCTCTTGTTGACTTACGAGTGTGGTAAGCTTTAGGGTTCTTTATTCAAATGGCACTACTGAACCTTTGTTTCTATTGAAACAGCCCACGAAGAGTCACGTCGAGGACGACTTATATTTTGATGATTCAAGTCGTTAAAAATATCGCTATGTGGAGGTGAAAATCATTTAATAATGTTAATACTGTTTAGATGTCGTTGATAATAACAATTTGAGCAACAGTTACCTTATTTTTGCACTAAATCAAATTTAATTCATTATTTTCTGAAAATGGCTCCCGATGACGGTTAATTTTGTACCTTGCTGGGTGAAGAAAGCTCTACATCTATATTTAAAAAATATTTTTACAAGATTACGTGACGGTTACATGTGTACAGGGGTGCCTTTCACTAAAGAAAAACATCATGTTTCTCAAATATCGCTAGTTGCCCAGGCAGTTTAGGTTCTTTAACTGTTTTGTTAATCAAAGTGATAGATGTGGTCAAATTTCAAGGGCTTTTTGGGCTGGCTGTTGATGTATATGATATATGGAGAATGTCATCATCAACAACCTATATACGTCCCCACTGCAGGGGCTCAGACCTACTCTCCTACAGAGAGTGTATGGCCCGTAGTCCACCACGCGGGCCCAGTGCGGATGAGCGGACTTCACATGCCTGTTCAAGACATGCAGGTTTCCTCACGATGTTTTCCTTCACCGTTAAGCAATCGGATAATGTACTTGAATTGAATAACAACTCATAGGTACACGGCTGGATTCGAACCCGGAGAATGGAGAATGTTTATCTTTAATTTTTTTTAAATCGTTCGGAACCCCTCATATGCAAGCCCAACTCCTCCTGGGGTATTTTTGAAAAATAATGTGACACTGGATGTACATATGTTCAAAACCGGCCAGTAATAGTTACCATTAAATTAAAAAAAGAAAAATAAGTTAAATGGAATGAGTTTTTATTATAAATATACTGTTTCCGTTCCGTCGCGGGTAAAAATACAGTAAACATTATCACTCTATTTAAATTCTCTTTGGAGCTACACCATTAGATAAAACCATAGATTTAGAAGACTACACTACGCTGTAGATAAAATCTAAATTAGTATAAACCTGCTTCTATAAATCTATCCTGCTTCCACACACGTAATCCGCCGAATGAAAAAACAAAAGTGCACCATTTAATCCGTCCTACTGTTACCTCGTTACTGCACAATCTTTCAAATACTGCCAAAAGAGTAGACGTTCAGTTTAAATGAGTTTCAGGCAACGAAAAAAAGATGTTCAGATAATATTACGTTTACGTATTCTGTAGAATGGAAACAAAGTAGAAATCGCCTTACTTATAGAAATTTTGCAGTCCGATTTTTCATTCGGTGTATTACGTGTGCAAAAGAAGTATAGATTTAGATACCCAAGTTTATGCTAAGTTAGTTTTTAAGTATAGCGGAGCGAAGCGACACGCAGTTCTGTAATCTATGATCTCGTCTAAATCGATGATCAATATCAATCAGTCAAAGAAGTGGTCAAAGAAGTCGCTTAAAACACACAAAAATATTGGAAAGAAATGTTTATGCAATTTAGAACGCCTGGCACATCCGAATAAACCCACACGTTAGCGGTTATTAATACAAGTTACATTATAAATTTATAGCACGTCACTTAATATTCAGTTTTGTAACTATTTCATAACTATCAGCAAAGTCCCAACCGCGCGTTAACGTAAGGCTTCATTTGAGAAGGCTTAAGCCACAGGCTACAGCGACGTCTGAAGTATGTATCCAGAACGGGATTTCGTATCGTATATTAAACATGAACTCCAGAGAAGGGTGCAATACACTAAAGACAAACATTTTTACAACCTCACGGCTCACGGATGTCGTCTTGATTGCGTTTTGGGCCCCGCACTTAGGCCCGACACCGTGACCCATATACCATAGAGCGCCCAACGACTTCGTAAATAATTAGAGGTGTCAAGACAAAAACCTTACTTATGTGTCTAAAGCATTAGAAAAAGAGAGATAAAGTGATTTTGAGACCTAGACGTCGCCGCGCTTTATTGGTAACAAACGCTACCACGGGCGCTCTACTGGATAGCAGCTTGATTGCAACCGCGATGGCAACGTAACAGATCTGAGATCTGATGATGAGATGAGATGAGATATTATTTTGTTATCATTCCTAACAATCACAATAATTCGTTGCTCGCTTTGTATTTGTCATGTAGGTTGTTCTATCGCTATATGTAGTTACCACCACGCGTTAACGTTGTAACAAAACCGATGCTCCGTTCCACTCTAACTACAAGTTTATGTAGCTGCATTATTATGCTCGAGTGGCGATGAGTTACGAACTACTTTGTAATGCACTGCAACTTTGTTAGTTTATACTGTTTTGTACAATCTTACAAGTGCGCGGCAAAGCTGCGGGAAATCCCGCTGTTTTATCAGAAAAGTTCTTACTGCGCACTACTCAAGGCAGTTTAAAATTTAACGGGTATTCCCTCAGAATACTTCCATTCTAAATTTCTTTTTCCATAATCTTTTAAAATAGAATTGCTGGCGTGGATAGGAAATTATTAAATTACCTAAAAATAGGAAATCAGATTATACAGGTCTAGCGCTTACCTGAGTCGGTTCCTGAGATATGGTAGCGGCACGGGGGGTGTGTATTCGGAATGTCAAACGACGCAATTATGGCCAAACGCGTCGTTTGACGTTCCATAAACATACCCTCCCGTGCCGCTACCATACCTCAGGGACCGACTCAGGTAAGCGCTAGACCTGTAGTGTCGCGAAATAAATTATTGTCAACTACAATTATTGTCAATACTCTGTAATAGAGTAGGCCTGAGCCACTTCAGGGAGTAGGGACGTATATAAGCTGTTGATGATGATTGATGACTCAGCTAATGGTCCCTAGGTGGCGTTTTGAATAATATTTTGTTGTTATTATAAATGTTGTTTGTAAAAATAAAAATTGTGAGTCACTATGAAGCTGTGTATTAATGATTCTCATTTAGCGACATTGCAGTCTGATGTCCTATTTTTGGGTACGATTATGTTAACAGAAATTTTGTATAAGACTTTTATCAGCAAAATCTCCTTTGGGAATAAGCTAGGATATATAAAGAATAACTCACCCACACCGTTATTTTGATTGTCTTCGTACTAACTCATAAAATGGTGTTTATTGTTCAATAAAGTAACAAAGTAGATTGAACAGCAAAGTAGCAAAAGGCAATGTTTTTAGCGGTAAGCAAGTTATCCACAATTAACGTTGTCTTTTATTAGTTGCGTATATTGCTCGAGGGGAAAAAATTACGAGGGAGGCGCATGATCAGAAGTGGATAAAAAGGTTATAAATACGTAGTAAAGAAAAAATTTCGCAACTGAGGACGAAATTACCCTTACTGATAATGATGAAACTAAGATAAAACACCTATTAAACAAATAAAATCACTATTTTGGCCAAATATTGAGTATGAATTTATCATGATTACGAAATTGTTTTGCAAGTACTCCAGCTTCTCTTACATATTTCTATCCCTAATCGTTCTTATCATGTGTCACAGCGACATCTGTCATAAATGGTGCTAACTATCAGGGATGGAAGGTTTTCACATCTTGTTCGCACCCGTTTAGCAAAAGGCTTCCTACCTACCGTTGGAAACTGATTAGTTCCGTTGCCACCCGTTAGATGGCGCTGTGAGGGATTTTCTATTTTGATAATCGTGTTACGGCTAGAATAACAAAAATAATAGAGTAACGTCTATAAGTGCGGGCTTTCTACTACCCTTTTTAGGCGACAGGCGTTAGAACTTTGTTCGATGATTGTTACCGTACCTATTATGATATTCATATTCTGTACGGAATCCTCGGTGCGAGTCAGACTCGCACTTGGCCAGTTTTTGTAGCTGGCAGAAATAATTGATAATAAAGGGTAAGAATATGAGTATAATTTTACTTTTTCTTAGCTGTAATCTATTTATAACAATTCTTCATGCTTTCTTATGTGCCTTGTTTTAAGCTCGTCTCGTCGTAAAAAAACAAAACAACATAAGAGGCGACGGGTAGTAGGTATCGAGGTGTATAATTAGCGGTGCAACCTGAGACTTGCGCTGACCACCGCCGCGACGTAGGCTGCGTGTCTGCGGTTAGCTTCCTATGTCATCATCCCCAGTTTTAGACATCTAACCATAATTAATACTTATCATATCATATCCTACTTATAAGACCAATATTCAATATTCAACTACGAGTACACACGAGTCCCTATAGGTGAAACTATAACCTTCCAATTATATTTCCCTCTTTAGACTGGCTTACAATTCGTATCACACATAACCTTCGTCTCACCTGATGGTAAGTGACGATAAGGCCTTTGGATGGTAAGCGTGCGCACCCAGAAGCTTCAACCTAATGAGTATCTTCTAACTTTTTAATAAACATGGTAGTAGCTAGCCAGGCGGACATAAAAATGTCCTACCACCAACCAAACCAAGTAACTGTACCTCAACAGGGAATCGAATCAGTGACCTCCGGACTGAATCCAACATTAGCCAGTAGGTCATGGAGGTGGTTAAAATGGAATCCCCGCATATGAAGTTTTTAGTTTTTTGCTTATTCCAGATGTATGCGTCTCTTTGTTTGTAATATGTCGTTTGCTTGTAATCTTTGCTTATAATACGTATTCAAATAACATAGTCGTCGTAATCGTCTGCATGAGTCCACTGTTGGACATTAGCCTCCGTTATAGATCGACACGTAGGTTTTTCTAGGAGGGGATTTAGCACAATCGCAGTAAGATATTGTTGTTACATAGCTAGACCTGCCTCATTCCCACCAGTTTTTCGAGTGGTTATGATTTGTTATTTTGGTGACTTAACCTACCAGCACTACGGCAACAGAAACTAGCTATAGCTTGTGCCGCGACGTCTGCCGTGGGAGATGTAGCAATTTGTATGTGTGATATACGTAGCCACGTAACTTGCACTAACTGCATCGTTATTATAGGCCGAGAGCCAGTTCTTATTTTGTGCCGTCCATACATGCCGTCAATTTCATTTATTTTCACCTCATTTTCACGTATGCTTTGATCGGTTTGTTTAGCCCATAATAATTTCACTGTTCTGTTTAGGGTTCTATACATCCGATGGATGAATATGAACCCTTATATGATCATTTTCTTCTGTCCGTCTGTCATAGTCATATACATAGTTTGTTAGTATTAGATACTTAGCAATTAAACTTAGTATGAAGTTACATAGAGTTTACAACACAACAACACCCTATGATTTCAGAACCCTTTATAGAGGATTCATATCATAGGTGTAGATAAAGTATTGTACGCAACTGTTAAAACACTCATATGATATTATCACACTTGGTTTTGCCTCGTGTGATAAACCGTGTTTTAATACTCCTTATTATACAACAGTTGCATAAATAACTATTAAACACACCAGTATTGTAAAGTAAGTGTAGTTTCCCCTCTAGGTTGGAGTCTCAGATGGCAGCCGCCTTCTAAAAAACTAGTACCTACACAAATATACCTGGGTTTAGGTATAGATGACCTCGATTGAGAATGATGAAAGTGATTTATATTCGTTAACTGGACAATACGGCTCTTTTTGCATCCTACGGTTTTAGAACACTAATAATAAGCATACAAATTGTGAGTCTTTCTACAATGCTTTGTTTTTCGAAGCATATTTCTCTCGCTAACCCCCGGCGCACAATATGTCGCCGTTGCAACCCCGCTCGGCGCTCGCTGCACGGAGTTTAATTAAACACAATGTTATGTATTTCCCATGGCATGCAGTGCATAATAACTAACCACGCATTTATTATGATAACCTATTAACAATTAATTTGCCTTGTGTTCTATGTTACAAACTTAATTATCAGCCTAGTTTATTATTATTAGTTATGTATTATAATAGTTTCATCATCATCAGCCGGGAAACGTCCACTGCTGGACATAAATAAATAAATAAATAAAATAAAATTAGGTTTATTCATCAATCAAGTATAAATAATTAATTTACAAATCAACCTGGTATGAAAATGATGAAAAGGCAGATAACTCAGCATTGTGTCTCTGTGGTGGAGCACCGCAGAGACGCTGTTATTCTGCTATTGCCTGTGGTAGCACAATAATACAATATGCTTAACTAACTTAAGCTCTAACTTAAAACTAAATTAACTAACAGTACTTAAATAACAATAATAATGAGCGGTTGTACTTATGTGCTTAATACTATTTACCTGCACACCACAGCGCCCGTGAGGAAGTTTTCGATAGCCGTATTTCTGCTGAGGAGCTGAATTGTTTTTGCATGTTTAAAAGGAACTGCCTATGCTTATTAATGAACGTTGATAACGTTTTGGATGCTCTAATAGGGGGCGGTATGTTGTTCCAGCATTTTGTCGCAGCATATCGAAAACTTCCCCTGAATGCTTCAAGACGAGGCGGAGGTAGTATCGCTTCGTCATCTTGGTTCCTTAACTCTCTAGTACAGTAATCTTTTTTCCAGTTAAATTTACTGGCAAGATAAAAGGGCGTCTGAGTGGCTTTTAACTTGTATACAAGTGCTGACAGTTTAAGATAACGCCTATTCGACATGTTGAGCTTTTGCGCGTCATTAAGGAAAGGTGTAATGTGAGCCCTCTTTGGGACGTTTATGCAAAACCTAACGCAAGAGTTTTGTACTTTTTGAACTCGCCGCTCCGTTTTACTAAACAAGCAGGGGCCGTACACAATGTCACAGTAATCCAGGTGAGAGAGGACAAGGGACTCTACTAAACGTTCTCTTACAGTTTCACTTATATTTGGTCGCAATTTATATAGACTTTTAAGTGATGCGTAGCACTTTGCAATTTTTTTACTAACATGGGTCTCAAATCTCAGATTACCATCCATAAATAAGCCTAGATTACGAACCTCCAACTCTTCTGCTATTACACTACCAGCGATATTCAACAAAGGTTTACATGATCGTACTTTCTCAATTTGCTTACAGGTACCAAGGATTATATACAAACTCTTTGAGGGATTTATTACTAGACCGTTACTAACTGCCCATTTTTCTATATTGTCTAGGTCTATATTAATGTCTGAGGTAGCGTTAACTATATCCTCTTGGTTAACTCCCATACATTTAATTAGCTGTGTATCATCTGCGTACATGTGAGCTTTACAATGGCTAATGCAATTTTTCAAATCAGCAGTATAGAGATTGTAAAGAATAGGCCCTAGTATAGATCCCTGAATAATTCCTCTATTAAGTGGACGTGGCTTGGATCTTATCGTTTTCCCTTCATTATTTATGCATTCTACTACTTGAATCCTATCTTGAAAATAGCTAGAAAACCAACCACATGAAGCATAAGAAAGTCCGTAATTTCGCATTTTGTTTATTAGAAGTGGAATTGATATACAGTCAAATGCACGGCTGAAGTCAAGCAGCACAAGGATGCTCGCTTGTCCGTTATTAGAGGCCGTAAGAGCTTCATCCACTACATGGGAAACGGTTGTTGTTGTGCTGTGATTTTTACGAAAACCAGATTGACAGTCCGGTATAATCTTATTTGTTTCTAAGTATGACGTCAACTGGTTGTGTACTACACGTTCGAGTACTTTAGAGAGTGCTGGTAGAATACTGATAGGTCGTAAGTCAGCTAAAGTCTCTACTTTTGTCTTTTTTGGTATAGGTTTAATCACCGACGTTTTCCATGCTGTAGGAAATTTATTGTCTCGTAATGATGTGTTTATAATCGATGCTATTGCATTAAGTGAGAATGGTAGGGTCAATTTAATCATTTCTATAGAAATTTTATCTAAACCTAGTGCATTGGACGTTACAGAATTTATTATCTTCTCTATTTTATCTTCGCTTATATGGCTTTCAAAAATAAATTCGTTTATTTCTTCCGGTGGACTCACACAATTATAGATTTTATTGTCAATATTACCAGAAGGGATGGAGTCGATGAAATAATTATTTATGGTATCCGCGTTACTAAAATGTGGAGGTAGCCCATTTTGTGCTTGCCGTCCCAGTATTTTATTAATTTCATTCCACATTTTTCGAGGCTTTTTTACATTTCTATTTACATTATGTGCGATATATGCTTTTTTCTCACTCCGTCTAACGGAAGTGACCATATTACGCAACATTTGGTATACTCGTTTGTTTTCTTCTGTGTTGCTTTTCACAGCTATATCACAGGCATGATCTCTATCTCTCATCATCAATTTGATCGTATCTGTTATCCAAGGGGTAGGTGGTTCTTTAAAGGTTCTAGTTTTTTCCGGAGCAAAATGATCAAAAAGTTCTAGTATCAAATAGTTAAATATATATACTTTAACATCTATGTCATCTGCTTGCAGGACCCATTCCCATGGAGTTATCGATGCTGCATAAGCATAGGTTCCTATATCAAAATTATTAATAGGCCTGTAAGTCACAGAACGAGGCATAGGGGCTTGAGTTTTTATAGGAAACTCGGTGTATATGAATCCATGATCGCTTAAATCCTTATTATGTTTGATGTTTATGGATTTTGGTGTCAACAATGAGCTGCAACAGATGACATCGAGTAAAGACTTTTTTGTCGTTGAAATTCGAGTGGGAGCTGTGACAATTTGTTTCAACCCGTGTTCTTCTAAAATTGTGTGAAACATGTTGCTTTTATTACAAGCCGGTGATAAAAGATCGATATTTATATCCCCAGCAACAATGATGTAGTCACAACTGGGGGAAAATGTTCCAAGAGAATCGCTAAACTGGTTAATAAACTCTGAAAATATTTGTTTTGGGGGCCTATAAAATGTGCCGATTACAACTTTTAAATGGCATAATTTTACCTCTATCCACAATTGTTCTGTATTTGTCTGTGGGTGAACTAACTGACGTACTTTTAAATTATTTCTGAAATATAAACCGACACCCCCACCTACTCTACTGGCGCGTGGAATATGCAAAAATTTGTACCCTGGAATTCTGTAATCTGTCATGATTGATCTAGCAGTCAGCCACGTCTCCGTAACGCAAAATAAGTCTGGTTTGAAATCTGAAATGGTCACTAAAAGTTCATCTTTACCCGTATTTAATGACTGTGCATTTAAAAGTCCTACTCTTAACAAACGTTCTTTCTTTTTATTTGGCATTAATATTGTAAATCAAGTCATTGGGGGAGATTCCAAATATATAACGGATTATTTGTGTTTGGGTACACTCTATAGGAGAGTAGGCCCGAGCCCCCGCAGCGGGGACGTATATATGCTGTTGATAACACTGCGACGTCATAGGATTAATGATCCAGTAGGTTGTTTGATCTGGACTGTCAAAAAAAAGTTCTCTTCGTATTACAAACTGTGGGTAATATCTACTGAGACCTAGCACGACAAGGTTCCGACATCTAGTTATAGTAGATTTATCGAAAATTGTTGTTAAATCAGAGCCAAAAGAATTATACAGACTAGTAACCGAGTACATGTTAATAAATATACATTTCATAAAAAACCTAGATAAACGGGAGAGTGTTGGATTGAACAGCACGAACTTAAAACTATTTTTAGCAGTATAAGATTTATGATAACACATAAAATATATGTCGTCTGTAAATAGAACCAACCTTATCATATTAAAAAATTCTATTTAAATCAAATTCAGAGCGCAGACGGTGACGTGGGGCTCCTTGTTCCTGTCGGGTATATATTTTTCCTTCACGGGTCCACACGTACTTCCAGTTCGCTCGTCCTGCTGCTTCCCTCGCTTTATAGAACAATTGTCTGTTTATTCGTGTCAATCTTTCGTTGATATAGAAGCGGCAGGGAGCGCCAGACAGTCCCATATCAGCGGTTGTGACGCCTCGGCGCACTCGCGCGGCCGCCAACAGCTGGTCGCGGTGCATCCGACGCGCCAGGCGTACAGCGATGGGGCGTGGGCGAGGCGTGGGCGCACCGTCCACCTGCAGCCGAGCTGGCCCGACACGCTCCACGCACACGACATCCCGTTCTTCAAGTGTTACACCCAGTTTATTTGCTACACTCAAAACTATATGCATAGCGCCCTCATTTTTTTCCTCAGGGATGCCAGAGATATCCAGATCATTCAAGAGCATTTCCTGATCTCTATCGTTAAGATCTTGCTTGAGTTCAGCAATTGTATTTTCAAGCGCTGCCGAGCTGTGGAGCTGCTTCTCCTTCGAAATGCTTTCTACGCTTTCTACTCGCTTAGTTAGGTCATCGATGCGGCTGTTACATAAGCTGATCGATTCCTTAAGACTTGCAACCACATCCTTAAATTCCTGCATCTCCAACCTAACTGCCCGTATTTCCTTGCATAGCTGACGCATTTGAGAAATCAAAGCCATGTTTTCTTCTCCACCCTCTCCTTTCTCATCACTAATCTTTGTTTTCTGAGTCGGTGATTGTGTCTTAGGAGGCACAGCTTTAGGCTGTTTGTTGGTGCAGTCCTGACACATCCATTTACTTTTATGCTCGCTTGTCATCGTATTATGGAATCTTTTCTCCGGCACATTAGCACAAATAAGATCATAAGTATGAGAACATATGTTGCATTTCAGGTACAGTCTAGAATTGATTGCCAGGCAGCATCTCGCACATTGGATTGAGTTAGGTGCCATGCTTGAGTTGCACTCGTTCTGCACAATTGAATCGTTCGGAACTATCGAAAGTTAGAGCAACGTTTTGTTGGTATAGTACAATATACTCATAGACAAGTGATACATTCATTCACAGTTTGATAGTTATTCACTGACTAAAGAGCCTATTTGTACAGGTAGAGCAAACTTTGTTATAAACAAAGTGCTAGTACGTTTTTTGTAGGCGCTTTTCAGTATGTAAACCTGCTGGCACGGTGACTCAGCGCAGCGGGGCAAGCGCGAGTTGTCGTAGGTCAGGGTTTGATTCACTAACCGTCAGTCCGGGAAGAAGAATCCCTGTTTTCTCGCTGGATGAAGTTGCGAATGCACAACACTTTTCACAATTTTATGTACTTTTTAACGGGCTTTAAAACGATAGTAATTTTAGCTTTGAACACTAACTTTTAGCACGGTTTTTGAATTAATTTTGCGGAGCGATTGGACAAAGGCGTTTACTTTTCGAGAGTTACGTAGAGTCGTCGTACGTACATAGGCCTCCCTCATGGTACGCCACATTGTCCGGTCCCGAGCCACCTGCATCCAGCGACTTTCTGCGACTCTAACCAGGTCGTCGGTCCATCTAGTAGGGGGACGGCCTGGTAGACGTTTCCCGGTACGTGGTCGCCACTCGAGAACCTTTACTCCCCACCGGTTATCGGTTCTTCGAGCGATGTGGCCTGCCCATTGCCACTTCAGCTCACTGACTCGTCGAGCTATGTCGGTGACCGTATAATAGTTTAGTAGTATCATAATAGTTATGTACTCTTATGTAGCTTAAGTTCATACTTTTAGTGGTCTCACTGTTCCTAAAAACACAACTAAAAAGTTGTTGCGGGCGGGTATAGGAATTTTGAAGAAAAATACTAACGACTACGGAAAAGAAAAAAGACTAAGGAATAGTCTATGCTGTGTAATGTTGGTGTATTTTTTTCTCATAATTATTTGTCCATATGTTTATCTTAGTGTACATATGTCCATTTGTATTGTTTCAGTACTTGGGCTCGTTCCCGGCGCGGTGTGCCGTGGACGCGGACGAGAGCGGGGGTGCGGCGGAGGACGGCGACAGCGGGGGGCAGGGACACCAGCTGTCAGACCAACTGCACCACTTGAAGGTACCACATACCAAACATTACTATACAAATTGATACAAATAATTTAAAACCGGTTAAGTAAGAATCGACCTCACGCATTGAGGGTTCCGTACAAATTTTTTGGTGTGCAAATAGTTCGTTTATCACAACATCACAGCCCGCGATTCGAGACAATAAGCTTTTTCTCGCTATTTTCTAATATTTGAAAGCACGTTTTGTAAGTTTCAACAGCGCTTATTTTATTTTTAATACCAGAAAGAGGAAGCCGCAGATTGTGCAGATTGGCGGCTGAGTATAATAAAACGAATATTTCACTCGTCCAATATTTTGTCATGTATTATACTGCAGCAACCTTATCAAGTATTTCCATTAGGTAATGAGGAAGACAAAAGCACGAGCCTGTTGTAAATTTAAAACAGGAAGACGGTAAAAGTACGTAAAGTATGTTCGCTAACATAGTGTCACCTTTATTATATGCTGCCCCGTCACACGCCGCCTGTATCAATGGAGGCCAGCTGCGGCGTACACCCGCTGCTGATTTTGGCATTTTACATCGAGGCATGGCAGTGAGTTGCAGGACACTTTGAGTGATGAATAGTAATGTTTAATTTCATGCTACGTCATTTCTGTGGACATATGTAGCCATATTTTGCCTAAATTAAATCATGTGCATTTCATACTGGTTTTTTAGGGTTCCGTATCTCAAAAGGAAAAAAGGACCCCGTTTATGATATTTATAAAGTAATATTTAGTTTTTTGGAACTGTAAACAACTCGAACTTATAGGTTAACGCAATAAAAAGTAGACAATTTCCATACGAAATTATATGAAACCAAATCCTGGGTACGTTCTGTTGACCTACAATCCTGACATTTGGCAAGAGGAAGGTCTTACAGCACAACCAGAGGAATAACTATAAAAACTAGGATTTAAAATTATAACACAGTAAAGAAAGCTTTTTATTATTACAAACTTAAATTTGCAGTTGAAAGCCATACATCGGGTGTGTAATGCTGCAAAGTAAAGTTGTTTCTTCACTCGGACTTACACTGTCGGTAGAGTTCTGTTGGGTGCATATTACCGTACCTATTATTTATGTTCTTCAGTATGTTAGGTATTCATATTCTGAGCGGAACCTTCAGTTCACGACTCCGACTTGCACTTGACCGGTATTTTTACACACTATCTAAGCGTGTGGACTATAACCTCGTCGTTTATACGTTCCTCGGAGACAACATCAAACCTCCCGCCCCGCGTATTGTGTATTTCTGAATGTGCGTCAGACGAGCGCGTCCTACATTCAGAGAGTCATTCCATCGCCGAGCTGCCCTTTGACCGCGGCCTACATACGACGAACGCCTAGCTTTTCACGTCCGTCCCGACGACCTCGCTTCACATTTGTAACAGCTTTCATCACGTGATAAGTTTCGGGATGGTACCGCTGACGTCATGCTCGATATTTTTGCTCCTTTTACTGGCCACGTGTAGAAGATAATGTCAACTGTAATCAATCAAAGTAAGTATCGCTGTTGCTCGCCGTTGAATTTACGTGGAATAGTTTCATTGATCGATCCCCGGCTTGGATACAAAAATATGTATATGTGACAATTCTTATATATATACCGAAATTCATGTCAATCGATTGAGTAGTCCAGTTTTTTTCTCTTTAAAATATGAATCTTTTTAACAAATGAAACATGATGTGCAGTCGTCATTCCTGCAAAGTTCTCTATTACTCTTTACTACGAGTATGTTGTCAAATCCATACCAATATTATAAATGCGAAGTGAGTTAGTTTGTCCGTCCTTCGCGTCGTAACGGAGGATCAAAATTTAATTTTTGTACAGGAATAGTTGAAGTGCCGTAAAAGGAGATGAGCTACTTTTTATGCCGATCGACCCCGTAGCTTCCATGGGATACATTACGAAATAACGCGGAAAAGCTACTACAAAAAAAATCGACACAGAGCATAGTTTCAAAGGAACGAATTAATAAAATTTTCCTTCTACTACTGTTAGCCCTTACAGAAATACAGTTAAATAAAACTCCACAAATGGGAATCGATTTTCTCCTTAGAATCCGATCCGGTAGGTTCAAATTGTCGACCGCAATGCGAATGCTAAACGTCTACGATAGTACCGCTGGTAGCGTAGTACGCTCCACAAATAGGCTCTCGAACTCTTATCGCTCTGTAAGCGGGTTTCAACTGAAGCTGAAGTTACTGAAAGGCCGCAGCAACTCGACACAGTTTATAGAAAAACTTTTATCTCTAAAGCGACTGTGGAGTTCCCTTACGGAGAAAATTTTAAGCTTATGGTAAACGTATTATAGTTATGAGCTTTAATTAGACTATTTTACCCAAGCGTACGTTGCCATTGTGCGAGACATCGATCAGTAAGTATATCTGTTCAATGATTTGTGAAATTTTTAAAAAATAGTTTAAAATATTTCTATTGGAAAAATGCAGTATAAATGAATATGCCTGCCAGTTTTTTATTTATCATGTTAGAGAATACAGTACAGCAGCAACAAATCCTTTACAGCACCTAAGGCAAACCACTCAACCGCTGCCTAATTAATTTAAAGCGCTTTATTTTACCGTACATTTTAAAGTACCGAAGGTAATTATGTCCTCGATCCCCAGGACGTTGGCGTGCCGCCACGTTTTTATTACATAAAAGTAATAAGCACGCACTGAAGAGATCGAAATGCGTGAAAAATTCTGCACAAAGCGCCCCCATGCTTCTCCTAGCAACGCTCTCGCGAGGGCCGGCTGGGGTGACGTACTCATCGCAACCCTACTGGTTGCGCCATTTCAGTATTTTTATTTGCGCTAGAACCCCCTTGCTTTTTCGTCCTCAGTTCCTGGTCTATTCTCAACTCTTCTTGGAAATACGAGAACGCTCTTCTGATGACTTATGCAAAAAAGCATGTAAAAAAATTGAAAATTATAGTCTTGCGATCACCGCAAATAAAATAAGATAAAAACTAACGTTTGTAATATACATTTTTTCTTCTTCTTTAGTTACTTATTAATATTAGAAATTAATATTTCGCACGAATACGAACCAAAAGAAATATAAGAAAAAGCAATGTGTGTAGTAAATAATATTAATCTAAAATATTGATGACTAATGTATATGAATCACATATCAACCAACCATTAAAATTAAAACCCGTTAATCCAACCCCACCTCATTAAAAACCATCGGCTGGTCCGATTCTAAAATCGAAATTACTCTACAAAAACTATTTCGATTTACTACACACAGCTACACTAATTTTATGCATAATTGTAATTTAATTAATTTAAATATATCAAGCCAATGGCAGAGACAACACTGTTTAGTACGAAGCCGAACATAGACTTTAATTGGGAACATGGCGAGAGTGGGAGTGAGGCTTGCTCGCGGCTACATCGAGATTAATCCGGTACGACCGACTGCTAGCAGACGAACCGACGCACACACCAACAAACTTAAGTAAAACGACAGTGGACTCCTCTTAAATTGTGCAGGAAACTGTAGAAATGCGAGATCAAGACGTTTAGGTACTTTCGCTGCCAGTTTTCATCCCTACTTGCGACTACATCTTATAGAGTCCAATCACAGATAAGGTTACGTTTAAATTACTACTAAATTGCGGCTAAAATTTTATATGTGATCAACGAAATAGAGGTATACAGTGCTTATATTTTCTTAAGAGGGTATGCTGGTGTCAAAGCGCTCATACAAACGTAGTCCAGTCATATTTTGAGTATTAAGCTATGAAAATCTATGAAATTTTCAAGACACAATCTAGAAACAAATACCTGTGTCGGTGGTGAGTCAGATTTTCGTTTAAATATTTCCAGAAAAATTTAAAATACTTCCAGAGTTACAGGGCGTCAAAGAATTGTATTTTTTAATTATATTATAAAAGCCCCAACTTTGAAACTGATTTACAAGAGATGAATCAATTTAGAACAATTTGGAAAAACCATCGACATCTGAAATTTCATTAGTATACTGTATTTAAAAAATGGTTACATAATATACTGTATCCTTCAAATGATCCCTGGACAACGAAACATCCAAATAACGGGTGGATAACTTCGTGTAGTGTATGCTGTCTCACCGTACGCGCTCGGGTAGTATAGGGCTCAGATAGGGACAGCTACAAAACAATCCAAATTTGAACGTGGCCACGTGGTCTTACCAACATAGCCTCTTAATAGCTTTCGCTAAACTTCTTGTATCGTCAAGAAAACAGTGATAGCAAAGTACTTAGTTATGAATTCAAATTATTATAAACGATAAATCTAATAATTAATTCAAGCATTCGTTTGCATTTCGAAATGTGACGATTGCCGAAAGACATTAAGAAAATTGAAGCACTGTATAGTGTCAATTATTAACGTATAAATGGGAGCCAAGTTAGGGGGCGGAAAGAAATTTCCTAGTATTTTATGTCATTTAGGGATAGTTATTATAGAAAATAATATACACACATTCTGTCTGTACATGTTTGAAATTGCGGAGAGCTAACTTCAGAGGGGCAAACATAGCGTGCGAGTACTGTACTTATGTTGAGGACCTATTTGATCTTAAATATTCCAACAAAGTGTATAGTATGTCAATTGCATTGGGGGCATGGGGTTACCATCAATGAAGAAAGAATAATACGGAGAAATAAGTAATTAATAATCAGTGGTGAAGAATTATTCTACAACGTTACAATACGTACGAATAAGACACACTTCTCGTATGTTGTAAGGATTTTTGATATGTTGGTCCCTTTTCGTCTAATAAGTTACCTGATAGAATGACGAGTTGCTGTTTGTCTTCGGGTAGGGCTACACACATATCATTTTTTAGAATCGTGACCTATGTTTGCGAGGTACCTTCAAAGAATGATAATTTTTTGTTACACTTTTCAGTAGGTATGATAAATGTAAGTATCGTTTTACGTGCCAGGCACGAAGTGTCTTTGTGTTAGTATCGTATCGGCCTAATGCTGAGTAGTAAAATATAAACTACCTTACAGATATAAAATTTAAATACTACTTGCTACTCAGCAAAACAACACCTTCATGGTTGGTTCTTGTTCACAATTTACACTCAAATACTTCGCTTTACGGTGATGTAAATTTACCATTTATTTTACCACAGTTTAAAACGCCAATTTGCTTATTGCCACTGCCTACATAAAAAGATAGTGAACAAGCCTCATGAATAAAATAAACATTGCTTTATAGTCTCTTAATTAAAACTGCTTTCGATAGAATCCCTGTAAGAAAACTGTAAAAAATAATATCCTTATGCTGTCACCTCGACCGTCTACCTTTCTGTCTATCAAGGTTGCTTATCTCAACAAAAATTAATATTATTGACTTGAAATTTGAAACAGTAATATCGCATTCATCTCTCAACTTTTCACACCAGAAGTGGAATATTTTCTTGAAATTGAAATGGAACCACTTTTGAAACTCTTTAATAACTATTTTCAATAAAGAATCATTCAAATCGGTTTCCATTTGACATATATAAGATGTATGTATACGAAAAGGACGCGAAGTCGAATCTTTAATAATACTTTTATTGTAAAATAAGCACGTTCAGACTAAATATAGAACTAATTTTTTTTACAATAGCTGAGTTTAATGTCATCGAAAGGTTGAATTTATCAAAATTCAACGCATAGAAAAATCTAACAAATAAACTTAAATATATTAGAGGCCGTGGACTACCCCGCAGCACTATAGCCAGTCAAATCTGTAGTGTAGCCGAGTGTAACGGCACCACGTCGTCGTACAAATGTCATCCAATCTACACAATCGGCCTCGCGGGCCCCCGCGGCGGCGTCTGCGGGTATGCGCCGACAGCAGGGGCCCGCGGGAGCTATCGGTAACTCGCAGTAGTCCCGCCAAGCTGTCGCTCTCACCTGTCATCGACGATCGGGGAGTGTTTACAAACGAGTTTCGTTCAAGACGAGACGAGTTGAGTTGATAGAACTGAATTTTATGGAAAAAAAATTGTTTCTCATTATAATAAGATTTCATATTTTTGAGTTAAATTTAATTACAGAGAAATGGTTTCAGCGCTCTGACCTCTTGTAAAATATATAAAATGGCGACGAAGCCGACTGCCGATTCAAAGCGCCCCACAAAGTGCACCGGGAACAAAAATTGATACTGAAATATTTTCAGCGCCAAAATAACGATAATCAAATGGCTGCAAAGTCAAGACGACAGTATCCTTTCAACACTTTAATACAACTTACCGAATCTCAATCCTGTCGCAAACTTTTCCTAACGGCTGGCTATGAAACAATACAAATGAATCAACGACCCGGAACGCTTCAATAAAACACGACTTAGATTCATCATCATCAGCCTGAAAACATTCACTGCAGTGACGTCCCGAGACTCTAAAGTCAACGTCCACATTTGACACACAACTTTGACAGTACATCGGACACGAATCCTGCCACAGTTCATGCAGTGTGGTTCTCATCGATGTAAAATTTCATTAACTAGCTGCGCTTAATGAAATATTGTCATCGTTATACGAGTCATCATCATCAACAGGCTATATATGTCCCCACTGGAGGGGCTCAGGCCTACTCTCCTACAGAGAGTGTATGGGCCATAGTCCACCACGCGGGCCCAGTGCGGATCGGCGGACTTCACATGCCTGTTTCAGACATGCAGGTTTCCTCACGATGTTTTCCTTCACCGTTAAGCAATCGGATAATGTACTTGAATTGAAAAACAACTCATAGGTACACGGCTGGATTCGAACCCGGTACCCTCAGATTGAGAGTCCGCGCCTTATCCATTGCGCCACCGACGCTTGTATGTTATACGAGTATCTCTTCTTAAATCTTATCAATTTTGTCGACACTTTTATACAAAGACTTATGTCAAACTAGTCCGTGAAATTCTCGCGTTGACTTTAGTAGTTACCAACGACCTTTACTAGGTCATCGGTCCATCTATTGAGGGGTAGCCTGGTAAACGTTCACTGGGTTCGAGGCCGCTCTTCGAGCGACGGATTTATTGACCAGACACACAACTTTATATTAAAAGCCTGTTTATCGACAAGCCCCCATCACCACCCCTAGGAGCTGTGACCTTGAGTTACGTAATTCACGAGCACTGGATCGGTTTCACGCGCGACTGACTGCGGCTCCGTCGACTGTAATGGCATGGCCGTTTGAATTGGAGCTTGTTTAAAGCCAGTGAGGTTCCGTCTTGCTACATTGGGAACTCCACTGAGATTAATCTCAGTATAGTGGTTTTTTAATCGGCAGTTGCAGTTGTGGTCTTTGTTTTTGGAGTTCATTTGTATTTGTAAATTTTAGCTGCTTGTATTTGAAAGGATTTTTTTTATTTGTTAGAATATGGTGTCTATAAGATTCTCATCAGTCCTCATAGATACTTTAACTAAGTGGCAAATCAGCATTATATAGGTGTACAATAAACTGCCAATAAATAACAAGTTTTTCCCTGCCACTTCACTAGCGGCATAAAATTTTGGCTGTTAATTCTGGATCATCAATGTTTGTGTGTCAACGTCAGTTTTTAAAATATACTTCGGGTTCGGGTTCGAACAGGACTTTCATATCACTTGTTGGATGGAAAGCGTGCCCAACCAAGCTTCAAGTTAAAGAAGCAGTGATTTAGTTGTCTTTCATTACGGGCACACAAAACTTAGAATTAAAAAAAATACTTAGAAAAAAATAGAAAAATGTCCTATCACCACGGGGGTAGTTTTCAGACAGTCGAATGGAATCTGCCGTAGGTGACCCCATCCTCGTCGCTGCTGTTATTTCGATGTTCGACTAACAGGTACTCGTATATTCCGACTGAAGAAGACCGACGCAGTAGTTAGTCGATGCTTTCATGAATGCTCACACACTACTCTTAGGTCTTACATGGCAGTTAGGTGCAGAAGGCCAAAAGCCACACTAAATATCAAGTACTCATAAGAAAAAAATAAAACATTTCTTGTTGCCGTTCTGAAAACCTTCCTACTTCAAAGTTGTTTGATATCTTAATTAATTGCATGTCGTAAACTTGTGGACATGCCCCTCTAATGAATGTTCATTATGTTGGTACTCACGTATCATTTCCCTCAGCCCATAAAAGCCAACATAAAGGCCATCATATTGATGTTTACATGTTACCATCATGAGTGTCTGCAAATGTTGGTTCATCGTTTCTAGGAAGACGATGAGGTTTCGTGGGGTATGTACATAAATATTATGTAAGAGCTCATAAATTGCTATGTATGAGGAAGCATTAAATGAAATCATAATGAGCGGAAAGTGAACCATTTGGAAACCAATTACTTTTGGGTCATTGGTTATTGTAAGAATTATTAGTATTTGAGGATTAATGTGAGTTGAGTGAGAGAGAGTTCATTCTTCAGAAACTTGAACAGTTTAGCTATAGACCCTGGGGCTATTGATGGGATGGACTATTACCCCCCACTGGTAACCGAATCTGGGACCTCCGGATTGTTAAGCCAAGCGTGTAGCCATAAGTTTTGGATTAAGTCTAAAGACATTTACTAAACATGTTTATGTGCTGGAACCGATTTGAAAACACAATAATGTATTACCAAAACTCTACAAACGGTCTCGCATCGTTAACACAATGTTAAAACTGAATTAAGTGTTAAATTACATATGTTTCCAACACACAAAAGTTTGCGTTCGCGATGACACATATTTTATGCAAGAAGTTGTTACACGAAGTTGTTAAATTAAGTTTCCTTTCCTCGTAAATCAACGCTCTGCTTAATTAATTTGTGACTTTAGTCGTTCATTATTCGATGTTGGTTAGCGCCAAAGTCAGGAGAATAATGTTTAAGGACATTTGGTAGGTCTTTAGTCCACTGCTGGACATGAGCCTGCTACATAAATAATAACAATTAACGGACTTTCCATGAGATTATTCACAATGACCACACTTGCCAGATAGATTAGGGATCGTAGTAAGATGTTTTTGATAGATGGACAAACGCTGCTGCCCATCTCGTGTAACTATCGCTTAGTCGTCTTTCCGACACTGACTAGAAGACGAGGGTTGCTCTTATTATATCTGGGACCACGTCGCGGATATAGTGTTTGTAACTATCTGAAGTGAATGCTTTGATCGCCTCACAACTCTTGTATATGTTTGTAGATATTCGAACCGTACCGTTCATCATCAACGTAATCGAGTTAATAATGAGTAATTTTCATATCTGTAATCCCAGTAACTTAATTTTGTCCATGAAGTTTGTCTGGTCAGTGATTCAGTTGGTACAGTTAGATGAAGTTTTTGCCGTCGAAAACCTAAACGATAACTCAAAATTATTATTAACTTTGGTTTGCCTATGCCAGTATTGTGTTGTATTGTATTTGTATTAATAAAACCGTAAATTAACTGTGTTTGAAATGAGCTGAAAAACTATGACTTACACACAAATAAAAATTACAAAATCATAATTATCATTTACATTACACAACCTAGAGTATTGTCATTAAAAAAATTATATTAACAGTTATCAAATACATCAATATTGACACAGATTTGATAAACTTTAAACCAATTACAAATATTAAATTAAGTGTCATCATTCATACATTCATCAACAGAATAGTAACACTTTTTCAACATCAACTATCGGAATAACGTACACATTTTATACGCGTACTTCTAAAGGAGTGTAAAGGAGAGTCATCCATGTTTTCACGTGTCTCGTTCTATTTTTAAAACAGTTTCGACGAGAAAATTATAAAATGGCCAGTATTACGTCGTCTGATCTCAGTTGATAGCAAGCCAGACGTTGCAATCTCGTGAATGCAGCGCGGACAATGGGCTGGTTTCAATAGTCCCGACTCCATTGTCTGTCTTTTACAGATAGATTGCAAATCGAACTTCATCTGTTATTTCAATTCTTACTTCAGGTATTCAGGATAGTGCCTTTACGATTTAGGTTATAAAGAAAGGAAAACTTATACTACTATTACTGAAACTGTAATTCTTGTTGTTGGTAGATATATTGAGATATTTTATTGGTTTCCTGTTTCAACGATTTCTGCATACTTTATATGCAAAGCTGTTGATCTTCCTAAAAAAGGAATTTGCTGCCATTAACGGAACGATTGTTTGAAAGAAACTTTGTAATATATTTTTAATGACAAATAAACAATACATGTGCATGTACATTGTTTGTATGGCCGAGTCGATCGATTTAGCAAGGATTAATGATTGACCAAAATTTTGCGTTTATTTTCTCTAAACTGTACACTTATGATAGCAAGTTACGAGGTTCGGTGACAATTAATATAATTCTAGAGATCGAAATTTGACCATAATTAATTTAATTTTTTAAAATATTTACATTTTGCACTCCTTCTCTATACTCGTATAAACTATAAGCGTGCAAAATTTCATACTCCTCCGTCCGCGCAATTTTCGTAAAAAGGGGTACAAAGAGTTTCTTAAAAAGGAGTACAAACTCTTTGCTTCACGTATTAAGAGGCTATGTTGGTAAGACCACGTGGTCGGTTTCAAGGTTGCATTGTTTTGTAGCTGTCCCTCTCCAAGCCCTATTCTACCCGAGCGCGTACGGTGAGACAGCATACATTACGCGATGTTATCCACCCGTTATTTGGATGTTTCGTAGTCCAGGGATCATTTGAAGGATACAGTATATTATGTAACCATTTTTTTAATACAGTATACTAATAAAATTTCAGATGTCGGTGGTTTTTCCAAATTGTTCTAAATTGATTTATACTCTTGTAAATCAGTTTCAAAGTTAGGGCTTTTTATTACCGAAAAATACAATACTTTGACGCCCTGTAACTCTGGAAGTATATATTTAAACGAAAATCTGACTCACCACCGATACAGATATTTGTTTCTAGATTGTCTCTTGAAAATTTCATAGATTTTCATAGCTTAATACTCAAAATATGACTGGACTACGTTTGTATGGGCGCTTTGACAACAGCATACCCTCTTAATATATACAAATATAAGATTAGTAGGAAGTAGGATGACTACACTGCGATCTTATTCCATAGAACGTTCAAATTACTAAGTTGTGTATAAAGTAGGACTCGCGGTCCCTTGATTTCATTTAATAATGGCACGTGCTGTTAAGCCACACGCCGATGAGTGAGTTAAGGACAACTCATTAGGACAGGCACTTTGGTTAAAACATAAAGTTTAAATTAACGACAATTTAAAACGTGGTAGACAACATACATTTAAATTAATTTCTGTAAAAGCCTGCGCCTAGGGAGCACTTACATCTCGAAATCCTTATAATGTATGTAAGTTAGAAGTTACCCAATCAACCGACTTTAAAAAAATAAGGAGGAGGTTCTCAATTGGGCTCTAGGTTTTCTTCTTCTTTTGTATGTATTATTATCATCATCATTAGCCGGGAAACGTCCACTGCTGGAGATAGGCACGCCTTCCTCCTTCATGGCACGCCACATCAACCGGTCCCGAGCCACCTGCATGCAGCGACTCCCCGCAATCTTAACCAGGTCGTCGGTTTACCTAGTAGGGAGACGGCCCGGTAGACGTTTCGTGGTCGTCGAGAACTTTTACTCCCCACCGGTTATCGGTTCTTCGAGTGATGTGGCCTGCCCATTGCCACTTCAGCTCACTGACTTGTCGAGCTATGTCGACGACCTTAGTTCGTCTACGGATTTACTCATTTGTATAGAAAAGAAAGGAAACTCCGCCAATTCTGAATCGATTTTGATTTTTGATTGGTAGATCACAATTCAGTGGTGGTCCCATATACTCATAAATTTTATCGAAATGATTTTCTACAAAACAATATGTACCCAGATTCTAACTCTACGGATAAATATAGCATTGTTAATAGCACTAATGTGTTCCGGTATGAAAGGTAGCAAAGCTCATTAGCTTCAGGCTTCTGGGTGCGCACGCTTACCACCCAACGGCCTTATCGTCACTTACCATCAGGTGAGATGTAGGCCAAGTGCAATCGCATAATACATAAACAATATATCAAATTTGATCTAACAATATATGATAGTTAGTTTTCTCTATATAATGGGTGCATAGTAATCAAATACAAATTACATTACTTTACGAAATTAGTGACTTAATGATGTAAATTTTTCTTTAACGCCGCCGGTGGGACTAACGAAGGAGCCTCGTTAACATATAAATAACAACATTGTGACGGAGGCCGCATGCATTATTCACGGAGCACAATCAATGGTTTTAATTAAACACAGACTTATGAAGACCTGACTTACTTTTATTTACTCTGCCGGAGAAGTTTGATAAAACCACAAAATAGATTTTGATTGTCTGAGTTGTAAAAAAGTTTTTTAAATTATTGTATGATGGGACTTCACTTGGTCTACATATCACCTGATGGTAAGTGACGATAAGGCCGTGTGATGATAAGCGTAATAAGGCGCTGGCTGTGCTACCTTTCATACCGGAACACAACAGTGTCGCAACACTGCTGTTTGGCGGCAGACTTAGGTAACATGGTGGTAGCGAGCCAGGCGGACATAGAAAATACCACAAACCACTCCTGCTGGGAATCAAACCCGGGGCCTCCGGATTATGAATCCAACGTTTAGCCATTCTATTTTTAGAAGGATACATTCATAGTTTTTATTGGGATATCCGCTTGTCAACCGAAAAAGTATTGAAGTATTGTTTTATGTAGATATTTACCCCAAAATCCCTCGTAACTCCATAATGGATAATGTATTTCGATAAATCTTCAATCTCCTTTTACAATGCTTAAGTTTCGAAGATGTAAATTGGTTCCTAAAGGGTGTTATCCTTGTTTTATGTGTCTAAAACCTTATCTATGACGTAGTATTAAAAAAATATACTCGAGACGATCGACAAACAGTCAAACAGTCGAGATTAAATCTACAGAGCGTCAAAGTGAGCAAAACTCAGTCAACCCGAGAGTCGAGTGCGCAGTGCTCCAAACGCAATTTAGCGAAGAAGCGCAGCGCCGGCTCGCGAGTGCACTGCGAAAGTAAATACTCGTACTGTTATATGACGATACACACAGACAGCTGGACGAGCAAAGAAGATTGTGTATGATGCATTTTTGTGAAAGTGAAAAAAAAAACTTGTCAGTTAAATGTGAACTGTTTATTTTATGAATAATAGTTTACGAGTATAAGTCTGACCACTACCGGCCAGTACAAGGGTTCCACTTTAAAAATACCTACCAAATAATTACAAAGAAACAATTAATCATTTGAATGAAAGAAAACAATGGTCCCGAGTTGGCTCTCAAGACCTCGAACCGGGCGTAAATTGGTATACTTTGGGTAAATTTCTTCAAGTTGTTAAAACATTTGTTGTTATCAGAACAACGGGAGCACTGAACATGAACAACTGTCTCCCAAAATGAAGACCATGCTCGTGACCAGATAGCTTAAAACTACCATGAGACAAGGAAACCGAACCCATTAAGACATCAGAGATCATTGGATCGCCAGCTGCAAAGGATCTCGGTTCCAAATATAAATTCAAACTTCACGAACAAAATGCTGGTGTAACGGTGCTAATATACGGATTGGGTTAAATTAGTTTTATGTCCTTTAATTCCTTTTATACACCGGTTGCTCAGACAGAAGTCCGAAGGTCAGGGGGTCTCGCAATCGCCACGTAATTGCCGTATATACAATAAGTAAGCTGATGGGAGCCTGATCCAGCAAAGCCTAATGTCTAATCATAAATCCGTCCATGAAACGAGACAAACCTGAATAAATTTTCCAGCGCTCACCAATTCTGGATAGACGCAACTTCGAGTCCTTGTGCCAATACTGCTGGCTGGTGTTGCTGTGCATCAGGTCGGACAGAACCTCCGTCGTTAAGTTCAATTATTGTTACCAACATCGAACACACAAAACAGTGCGCCATACAGGATGATCGTGTGTAGCGAATACTCCTTCGAAATCTTTCTCGTACCATTACCTCAATGGCAGTTTGCTCTTTAGTGGAGATTCTGTAACTCTGTCGTTGACAACAGTGACAATTACGACACGAGTTGTGTCTAGTGTTACCGATGGAGAGATAATACATTCCAAAATATGTATACGTATTATCAATTGGATAAGTCTACCTCTAAGATGTAGATAGATCAAATGGGGATTTCCACATTCTTTCTTGCGTGAGCAGTAAAATGTCGGTAGTACACACTGCTACACAACAAGCTATACATTTCCAGTATACGCTGACCACGCATCGTGCCAGAGTACATTCAATGCGAGGTCAGCGTATACTGGAAATGTATAGCTTGATGTGTAGCCGTGTGTACATAGGTAAAAGTTAATCCTGTAATTAACCCGTAGTCACTATGTGAAATAGCCACAAAACAACATGGATTGTTCATATTTTAAACTAATACTTCCCCGTTTGGGCATGATTTTTAGGGTTCCGTACTCAAAGGGTAAAACGGGACCCTATTACTAAGACTCCGCTGTCCGTCTGTCTGTCAGTCTGTCACCAGGCTGTACCTCATGAACCTACTATATCATATAACCTACTATAGCAACAAATACTAAAAAAAACGAATAAAACAAATATTTAAGAGGCGCTTCCATACAAGACACGGGATTTTTTTATAGATAATGGTTCGGTCTCAAGAGGTCTTGCGCGAGTTCTACTCAAACTTGGCCGGTTTTTGAATATGTTATACAGCATCCCAGCTGCCGACGAAATTCAAAGAGTGGTTGGAAAAAGTTATTACTTCAATATTCTCCCTATGCTATTCGATCCGACAAATAGTGCATAAAATATCGAGAAAAACTTCGTCTGCCACCGACGATGAGCATGATACGGGACGAGCTTCGGTAGAGCTCATGTGCAAACACTAGTTTTATGAAACTTTCTTTCATAAGCTTCTGAGTTTTTGTGCGGAGAGTGAAGTTTTGAATATTTATTTTGCAAGGAGTAAGTTTGTGGCAAATCATGTTCGAGTTGAAGAGAGATTGCCAATGCAGTGACACTTAGGTTTTACCTCTGAGAGAATTTTAGAAATTCATACGTAGTCAAAAAACTGTTTTACATATGCAAATATACCCTACCAAATAGGCTAAATTTGCGTCCTACCACACCGGTCTGTATGACATAGTAATCAACTAGAACTCAGAAGATTTGGCGAGAAATCGAAGAACTCAAAGTGGATGACATAATCGGTGACTGTACGAATTAATAACGCTTATAGTTAAGGGAACAACGTTTACAAACTTCAATGTGATTTAAAAAATGGTTTGCTTTTCTTGCAGTTATTATCTCTCCGCGCTCTTTGCCTAGAATTGGGTCTGGATTTCAGCACGTTTGCGCCGTATCACTTCATTTGTGGCATACAATATAATACATAACAGAATCGAAGTTGTCCAGTTAGACACGCAACCTTGTTTGAATGTCTTGTCTGTACAAATAGTCAGTGGTTGCAGTTAACCAGACATCTTTCGGTTACGCGAATCCTTGGAAAGTCCACGGACTTTAAGTATTCTTCGAAGATATCTATGACTGAAGGTAGTATCAGAAAAAGATAAGCTGAATCATTTTATTTTGCCGGCCGTTCTTGTATAAGAGCATTCCTACAGTATCCAATCAGGTATACCTTATTTATGTATTACTAGCTTCTGCCCGCAGCTTCAGTAATCTGGGAACTGTTCGTTCGATCGGGATAAAATGTAGCCTTCCTTGGCCTTTCAACTATCCCTCTACAAAAAATCAAGTCATTTAAAACTTTCTGTGAGGTCATCAATGTATGAAAAAGAAAATATTTTTTGTGTAAATTCATCCTAAGTTTTAATAGTTATTGTGCTATTCGGAATGGAGATAAATACAACGAATCAATACCATGAAAATAGGTCCGGCCATTCTCGAATTATAAGTGTTTGCACCAACCCGAATATCGAGTATAAACCTTTATATTAAAATCGAGTGTATTTCAAGTCTGAACTTTTTGCAAACCCTTTTATACTCGGAGATACGTTTGGAATCTACAAAAACTCTTCAAATCTATTCATACCCGTAAACTATAAAACGCAACCCTCTCACAATATCTTCTCTATTCAAGTTAAGCCTTCTTCCAGTATCTAAAGTATAACATGAAACGTCAATCCCGCCCGCCCAGTAATCCTTCAAGGCGGCTTTCCACAGGACACTATGCACGGCTCTAGTGGAATCGGGCTCGAGCCGAGCCCAGCCGGCTTCTCAGTCAGTACCCGCGCAATCTTCGTCCGGGCTGCATGTTCGATTTGATGTCGTATAACTTTACGATAACTTAGTCCGTGATCTGTTTTTGTGGGGATTCGCGCAAGTCATTAGCTGTTTCCTTGTTTATGAAGTTTGTTTGGTAAGCGATTCGTATGAGCCGATGTTTTAAGTAAAATTAGATGAGGTTTTGTTTGTTCTTGTTGTGCTTTTTATGGAAGTAACTTTTTGGCTTGAAAATTTGGGTTGTTCTACATATTTGAGTCGGTCAGATTATATTTAAAAATTCAGTTTCGCCATTTATTTACAATTATTATAACGTCCGAAAGCTTAAACTCTTTCTCTCATTTCAGAAGAGCGCTATAAACTTCTGAATAGTACTTTTTAATGCTGTGTGCTTTCACTTAGCTTCTACCTCTAATTGGTGGTAAGGAACTGTAAGACAAAAGGATAGAAGCGTGTCTACCCAGTAGCCTCAAACGGAATTGTACTTTGAATTTGTATTAACACTGTCAAAAGAGGATGTTTTTTGTTAATACGAATAAAACTTTAAACAAGTACCCTAAACCTAACAAAAATTCCAAGAACCATTTAATCGGTCGGCGTTAAAAGCAAACTACATTCTCCATTCTCATGGCCACGTACATCCCAAATTTCAATACGATTAGTTGTGCCATAGAGGCACCAAAAGGTAACAAACACACTTGCGGATTTATAATATTATTAACTAGCTTTATCCAGCATCTTCGTCCTCATGTACTTCAGAAATCCTACGGGAACCATCGGTCGTGGAAAAGTAACCTATGTTCTTTCCCGGCCTTTCAACTGTCCGTTACGGCGTAGAGTAAGGACAAACCAAGAAACACACTTACGCATTTATAATATTAGTGTGGATATTATGATCAAGTGTAAACCTGATTCGGCCAATCAATAAAAAAAAAACAATAAATTGAATCAATTTATCACTACTTTTATACACTTTATAGCTACTTTTTATGCAGACGAAGAAGTAGTTCCCGTGTGATAACTTCTTAAGTCCACGCGGACGAAGCCGTGGTCAAAAGATAGTTCATTAGGAAGATGTATCATTTACATAGAATGTTACAAACATTTACAAGGATTACGTTTAAAGACGGCTAATAGCGCAAAACCGAGTGAACCACACAAACCCATGCATCAAACGATCCCAAAACTTTATTCAAGCATGAAAAAATATGAATCATAAATTTCCACTAACGCGTGACATTCAGATATAGCCACGCGCTCAACTTTCCCAAAACACGCTTCAAAACTCGAGTCGCGTATAAATCTCTAGCGGACTGACGGATAAAGACGCAACACATGCCAAATGGTGATGCTATCCTCCACAACCGTATCTGAAGGTCTCTAGGGGCGTTTTTGAATGTCTCAAATGGTACGATAGCGTTGTAAAGCCAAAAACTTGGAGTCTGTTATTGCGTAACTTTTCCCATTGTAACGTGTCACCATCCCCTCTCGGTCCTCCCCCGCTTACCTAGCCTCACCCCCGCGCGCCTCCATCATGGCTTTACCTGCCTTTCGTAATTATCCCCTGAAGGGAGGAGCTGAAACGGCAGAAGGCACTCTAATACATTTTCTCCGGTAATTTATGAAAAATTAGCTAAGCTTTTTGGTGTAGTGTCTCACCTGCTTCAAAGGGGAAGTAACCCGAGCCGGCTTTGTGAGAGGCGATGATTTTCTGTTTCCATTAGCTAACACGAAATCCAAGCCTCAAGTAATTCTATACATCTTAAACTCAATGCAATTTTTCCCCCAATTTAATTGAAGTGCTCGTTTCAAATTTGTTAAATCAAAATGTTGGACTACCTGTAAAATTTTAACTTGAAACAGCCTTTTAGACTAGTGGCTACATAATCGGAAGTTTTCATTCGTTTACCATAATGTAGTGTTCGGATATCTCGTTGAACATATCGGTCTAGCAGTAATCTTTGCCTGCGTATGGCAGCTGTTACTACTTACTTACTACTACAGACTTACTACTAAATATTGAATTGAACATATTTGTCTTTGTAAGGTATTCGGCATGTGTCTTTAAAAGTTGCAGGCAAGTAAGAGAGGAAACAACAACAATCTTACTGCGATCAACAATCCCTTTGCCAAGTGGTGCCTGCTGGTTGTGGCAAGAACACTGCAACACCGTGGACTTTTGATAAAGAAAGTTTTTATATCGAGGTTTTTCACTCAGCTATATTTTATTGTCAATAAAGTCTTGTCAATAATAACCTGCATGTCTTGAACAGGCATGTGAAGTCCGCCGATCCGCACTGGCCTATGGCCCATACACTCTCTGTAGGAGAGTAGGCCTGAGCCCTGCAGTGGGGACGTATATAGGCTGTTGATGAAGGTCTTGGGTTGATTTTCAAAGCGTATGTTAAAAGAGACTTTGATCAACGAAGTCATACATTTCCGCAGACTTTGTAAACCAATGACAATTTATTCAAAACAATGGTTCTTACTTATGCAAAAGCTGCGGAGGTCGCGCTCGTAAAATTCCGACACAAGACAGAATTTTTAACGAAAATCCCGTAGTGTGGCTTTACCTTTTTAAAATTCTATACGAAGGCTTTTCAAGGTCTAGAATTCTAGAGTTAATTTATATCCAGCTGGTATGAATTGCATCTAGGGTCTCGCAAGGACCATTATAATGTCTATGATCCATCCTCACAATGAATGTAAATTTAAGTTGAATGTTCACGCCGCTAGTCTTGCATTGCTACTATTACAAGGAATGGTTAGTTTTAACTATTATTGAACTCGCTTTTGCCTGCGACATCGTCTGCATGGACTCCAAAATTTATCAAACGGGAAGTACTTGTTCAGTCGAGATAAAAAGAAGTCCTTTCCGACCTATAAATATCCCTATACTAAAAAATTAAAGCCATTCTGACTCTCCGTTACATCACAATATAGTATGGAATAATAATTTTGTGTAACATTTTCTGTGACGCGTTAACAGTGCGCAAGGATTGATAATCAAGTTATTTTTATTCATTCATATTCCATTATTTGCAATTTTAAACTTACCTAAACAGATAAGCGTCCTCATCAATCATCCTTAGACATAAGCGGATAACGTCCACTGTACATGATTTAACAAAAGCTTTAAAAAAAGTAAAAACATCTTATAAAAGTTTAAAACCAATATATTAATCGATGACGTACACACTAGACTATTTTATTCCCAGTTCCCAGTTAAACAGAAGAGTTCTCATAAAGCGATGCAACGTTAATGCAAAACTTAAAAATGGCGATTCAATAAATGCACCGTTCTTCCACTTCCAATATTTACCATGGAGCTGAAAACCGATTCAAATATTGGAGAAAAATATAATTTCATACAAACAGATCCAGTTGAAGTTTCATTCAGGCTGAGAGTTCCGTACTAATGGTGGTTTTACAAAAGAACGTACTATAATGGTTTGGCTTACGTTTTTGTGTATACAAGTATATTCAAACGTGGAAGTATTCATTGCGCATTGTACGGGCTGCAAAAGCAGACACGTTTTTAGAGCAATCAATATCGTCATGAACAGCTTTAGACAATTTGCTTTAAATGTTGTACATGAGCCTACCCGCACAGCTTACCTCATAAATTGACACAACAGATTTCACTGAAGGAATTTTCCGCAATCTTCACGCTTGCTAGACAGACGGGAGATTTAAGTTAGATGATGAAGAACAAATGCAAGGTCATAAAAGGGTCAAGGTAAAAAAAAACTATAAAAGAAAGAAAGAAAAAAATCCATGCTAAAAATAAATACAACACATAATGAAGAAAAAATATACACCCACATGACACATACAGATAACAAAAACAAATAATTACAGCAAAATTAAGTTAGCTTGGAAAACGGCACCAGCTTAGCCCGATGCTGTGACCCAAAGACCACATCAGCTTAAACAAATATGAGACTCCTAAAAACACAGGACAAATAAGTACAGAGTAATCGTTAATAATCCCAAACAAGAATAAGCAGCTCAGAACCATGAGAACACCAACCTGCCTGCCAATTGTGATGAAAATGGTATATCCCAAAAACATTATATAGGACTTTTATATTTGTAGGATACATTTAAGTTCCACAGTAGAACACAGACAATAATGACTAAGTATAAAGCCTGGAAAGTGTTTCGAACAGGCAACATTTCTAATGAAAACCATAACAAGATTACCAAAGTTGCGATAAACAACAATAGCGTTGTACATAATGACGTCATTAACGTGACCTTGGCATCGTGGCCCCGTAATCTCAGTCTTACTGTCTTACAGCAAGGAGTTTCTACAGGTTCTCGCGTATAATCCTCGGTACGTATTAGGGCCTATGCAGACTGACGGCGTCATTATTGCGAATTGCAGGGGTTTATTTATTGGGAAACAAGCCGAGTCATTTTGCAGTATTGCCCACGACTTTCATACAGAGACTAACCGTTTTGTCTGACAGTTTCAGCGCAATCCGATGACACACAAACAAGGTAAAATTCAATGTAGACAAGATACTAAAGATATAAAAGATGTTCAACATTTAATTCTGTCCTACAAACTCATTGAGAAGGGCCATCAAATAAGCCTATGGCTTATCAGTGACAGTGTAAAAGTGTGGAGAAAACATTCATTTTCCGCAAAATAGCTCGATATGCGGATCACATGGTACAATTAGCTGTCATGGATGACTTCATTCACCGCATATCACCCAGATTTAAAATATCAATATAGAGACAAAAGGTAGTCTTATTAATTTATTTTAAAATTGTATATTTATAGTCGCTGCGACTTTTCGTGGTATATAAAAAGAAACAGTGTGCACGAGTTCTTAGAGCTGGCGAGTAAACCCTTTTCAGTGTCTTCGTTCCTTGTGACAAAGAGAATTTTGTGAGAGTTAGGTTTCTAAGCTTTCCGTAAGTAATGCAGAGATATCTCCCGTGCGAGTGTTTCTTAATTATAGCTTAGATTAGACACTGAAAGGTTCGGTTCGTGCTAAAATATAGAGATATAATAAAAAGTTACTTTAAAAAATCGCGAGTCGGACTTGCGCACCGAGGGTTCCGTACAGAATATAAATAACTAACATACTGAAAATCATTAAAAATATATGCACCGATATAATAGAAAATAAAGAAATACCGAAAATGTAATTCTGATTGAAAAACCCAATTTAACTTTGTAACTAAATTACCTTATAACCGATCTTTCAACTACAAACTTAAGTTTGTAACCATATCTCTAAAATAACGTATTTTTACTGTGTTATCTTTAAAAAATCCTGGTTTTCAAATTTATTCTAAATTACATAACCGACATATGGCTTTCAACTACTTACAACTACTAATTTATTTTTATGATTTGTTGTCATAGCAGCAACAGAAATACACATTCTGTGAAAAGTTTACCGGTTGATCATGAGAAAGAAAGAAAGAAAGAAACGAAGAAAGCCCGCTGACAGACGGACGGATAGCGGAGGCTTAGTATTAGGGTACGTGATCCTTTGGGTACGGAACCCTAAAAAAAAATATGAGGCTTGGTACAAAAGAAGGTATATATTTTTGTACCCGAGCGTAGAAGTACTAAAACAGAACTAATGATAAATAACTTGTTCTACCACAAAGCCCTCTCTATATACCTTAGTAAGTGTGGATCAGATCTCAAAGATAAGAACGAGGAGTCATAACTGTCTACCTTCTTGCTATAAGGAGATCGTAGTTTATCGCTTAGCTCCCTTCTTTGCTTATCTCGTTAGGTTGGGTAGGGTCCTACGCACGTACGTGCTTTTAATTCAATGATGTTCTACATACAAGGATACAGTTACAGCACTAAAAATGTCCTATTGAAATAAATGCTCTAAACTGAGCTGAGCTCTTGAATTTTTCGAATTAATATTCATTTCGGTTCGCGTATTTTTAATCGGTGTCGCTTGTCGGATGGGATATTTGAAGAAAAAAATCAGACTAAAACAAATGTCTTATTTAATTTTTCACCTGCACGAGTGAGTCTAGTCGCTACTCCTATGAAATAGTTTGGCTTCGTTGGAAACGACATCTATTCAGGTGAATTGTGAGATTGGTGATCACAGTAGATGTCAATGACTCTGCTGTCCGTCTCCTATAATTTTTTCCATCCCCACCAAAGTTTCTCAGACTAAGCAGAAACATGCCAAAAGAAACAATTATGAAGAAAAAATACAATAGTAACAATTAGTATCCGTCTAATTGCTGGCACACTGTAGCTTTAGTATACGGCTAAATTATCAGTTTTAGTTGTGTATCTTAATTGACAGATGATTGAACTTTCAAACAAAGTTCAACATTAGTAGATCTCGGTATAATGCATCGATGGTTGCTCCGCCATCGCTCCGTCCTACCTGCACAATACGGCACCGGCAGTAAACGCGGGGCTACAGTACAATATGCTATGAGTAACGCATTTGCATGCAAACGCACCTCCCGCCCCGCCTTACCCCGCCCCAACATCATTTTATACGCACCTCGGCGGCAGAGCCTTGCATGAAGAATCTGTCTCGTGCTGCTCAGGGAGATTGACGTAGAAGGTAGAGATATAAGGAAAAACAGTACTATAATTTGTAATGGCTTCCACTTTGATGTGAAGATAACGCTGAAGTATGGTAGCAAGCTCTGAAGCTCAAGTTAGTGACACTAACTAGATATGCTTTAGTTCATTAGTTTGGCGGCAGTCTTAGATAATATCGTGGTGGTATCTAGCCAGAGGATCGCCAGAGTATCGAGCCAAAGGACCAACAAGCGCTGGAGCAGGCGAAACCTCGAGTGGAGACCTCAGAATGTAGGACGTCTCTCGGATAGGTAGAAGACGACTTACGTAGGGTATCCGTACGTAAATGGATGCAGAGAGCCGAAGACCGAATTGAGTGGCGAACTCTGGGAGAGGCCTATTTATAGCAGTGGACTGCCGCAGCCTTTACATGATGATGATGATCTAGACAGACAGACAAAGAAAGATGTGCCACCAAACAAACCGAGAGCCAAACTCGCGACCTTTGGCTTTAGCAACTGTATAGACGGCAGGTTTCATAATGAGAATGTACTGTTTGAATTGTTTAACACCATACCACTGTTACAAATGTGAAAGTTTGGATGTTTGCGACCCAATCAAGAATAAACAGTTGCAGGGATTTGAATGAACGCAGACAGTCGTGGACAAAAATATCGGAAAACATGGTATTTTAGCTGTATTAAAAGAGTATAAATTGCAGAGCTGCCTATAATAGAATTGTCCGATTATTTACCATCTATAGACATACGAGTATCATAAACTTAATAAACTTTAAAGTGCTTGAGACTGAACGGTCCAAGAATGTAGGAAGGATGCAAGCGACTGCAATAAGGTCATAGATTACTTCGCAAACATTTCACCTGAGTGATATACTTTTTATGTTCATTCGGTTCCCCGCAGAGGGCTTACACAACTTTATGGACCATCTGGAGAATTGAAATTTAAAGCAGCTGTAGCTCGGAACATCGCTGTAATGAAGCATGAAAGCGGCTGTTATCAGCCGCTGAAACCGCTCGCTGTGCTTATTAAAAAGTTTAAATTATTATTGCACTCCTTCCTAGGAATTGCTGAGAACATTTACTTACTCCAAGTAGCCTTGTTACTGTTATTTATCTGTGGTATTGTACATCCAACCGTTTATATGATACATATAGCACAGTATATATTATACATGTTCATCGCGATCGTTTGCAGTTGGAAACTGGAAGGAAGGCTTTGCCCTCGTGGAAATTTCATCCATAGTGATGTCTGTCTGTTTGGTATTTGAAACTTAAAGGCTCAAGGTTTGCCCATTAAAAAGTCTAGTACTCTTTTCCGACTTCTTTGACGTTTCATCATCGTTAACAGCTGTAAAAGTCATCTGTTGAACATAAGCTTTCCTCATAGATCGCCACGTCAGACTTTCCATGAGGGGATCTGTTATAATCACTACGCTACAGAGAAGATCTCTCCCGATGTCGCCTTATACGACTCCCGTTGGGAGGATATGGGGAGGGCCTATTCTAAGTGTGTGGGTAATTCTTGTGAAGAAGTCATTCAGTCCTTCTTTCAACTATTTTTATTCGGAACTAATATGTTGAACTAACAACACTAGTTATTGGGAAGGAATTATTGCTACATTTCCGGCATTTATTTTCGACGATTTTAATTAATTAGCCAATCCGACCAGATCAACCAGATCCGAAGCTTCGAATGACTATAAAATATAGAGTCTGTTCGCTTAGATAATGCCGCCTTTTCACATGCCACCCCCGGCACACGACGCTTCATCAAACAACGCCAGGTGCTCAAAGCAAGCCGAAAAAATGTACAGACGCTGGTGAGTGTGACAGTGAGGTTGTGTTTGTGATTTTGAAGTGATTTCTGTGTATAAGTATAGAAAATAAAGTCTTTAATTTTACGCACACACATAATCACATATTTCATTGACGTGTACCGTCACTCACTATCTTAGCGCACAGACTATAAACATAATATCTCTTGTATCGTTACCCCTTCAGAATATTAAAGTAGCCATCCGATGTGGGCGCTCTCAGCCGCGCCCGCTGCAGGTACTAGTGAGCTACGGGCCGCCATTACGGCTTGCGGACAGGTCTGGCCCCGCTTTTAATTAAAATGTCTAATGAGTTCCCTTCCCTTCGCCCTCCAACCCTCGCCTGACGTCCCGACTCTTTATTTGTTTATATTTACCATAGTATAATGGAAACTTTCAGCATAATTCGTTAGAAGTCAGTTAAATAAGCATGGGGTGGTTCCCCATGACATCCCATATCTGAAGTAAGTACTCGTACAACAAATTGATTTTGCGCAGCAACGCACATGCGTGTGAAACTTTATAAGGCTTATAATGGTACAAACAAGTACAAACCTAGATATCCACTTTTGCACCATATCACATTCACTCTTGCTTGTTCCTATACAGTGTGTTGAAGGAAATGTCAATTAAAGGTGAATGTGACATGGTTCAAAAGTGGATACATATTTTTGTACTCGAGTGTACATAGACAGATCATCAATCATATAAACCTATACCAAAAAAACAAACGAAGTACATGAAACCTAACTGCCTTACGTTTGACTCCAGGAAACATGTCAGAGAGTGTCATATTATGGATAAGATTTGATTCCAGTAAACATGTCATATGATAGAAGTACAGATACGAACGAAAAAGTCTGAATTTGAAATTTGAAACCAAATATAAACAGTAAGACATTACTACGTACCAGTATTACTACGTACGTAGGTATAATTTTTGCAACTGCAAGAACTTCTAAATTATCTGTGCTAGTCTACTCCGTTTTACAATGGGAATGATTAAAACCCCGGCAGTTTTTGCTCGTTCCCTGACAATAAAGCTTAATGCAAATAGAATGCGTCGGACTCTTAATAGATCCCTCTTTTGTTTCACTCGGAATTATTTCTCTACCTGTTGACAAAGGCGGTGTCGTTATTAAAAATGTTTTGTCCCGCGGGGTGCGTCGAAAAAAGTGTTGTTGTTTTCCGCCAGTTAATGAATGCTGGAATAAAACATCCTTACATTTTGTAACAGATAAAGAGAACTGTTACCTAATCTGTGATAGCAGTTTATGGTGAAGATATAGATTATAATGACTGTAAAACTAAAGAGCTTTAGAGGACTGCACTGTGGTAGCATCTACCTATGTACCGACTTACCTGGAACATGAATTAGTATTATAGCGTGGATGGTGTTTGTGGCAAATCCCGTTGGAAACACCGTTTGACATGGCGATCTGTGATGCAAGATCATGTCCTACATTAGACTTACATCTGAGATGTCCGATGCACTAGATGTATTCAATCTCGGTAGAAGAAGTAGAAGAAATGTAAGAATAATGAAAGGTCATGGGAGCTCAGTTGGGTTGAGCGTCAATCATTGAACAATCGAGGTCTGGTTTCGAACTTGGCTAGTTCCAATTTGTTATTTGGAATTTATGTACGAATGATAACTATAACTATAACTTTTCGGTGAAGGAAAACTTCGTGAGGAAACCTGCTTTCTCCTGAGAAGAAATTTAAAGGTGTGTGTGAAGTCTAACAATCCGCACTGGGCCCGCGTGGTGGAATATTGCCCATACACTCTCTGTAGGAGAGTAGGCCTGAGCCCTGCAGGAAGGACATATATAGGCAAATGAAGGTTATAAAACAAACAAATAAATGGTGTAGTTTGAAAGGACTCTGTTGTGTTGTTCGCAGGAGAGCGGGTGTGCGGTCCCTGTGCTGGTGGTGATCGCACTCTCGGGGGTCAAGGTATGCGACCCCGACGATCAGGTGAGGAATATTCAGTGTTTTCATGTCATAAATGCCTGATTGACTCGCGGTTAGGTTTACAAGTCTTTGTTTGAATTATGTAAAGGCATACTATGAGTAAGCGGTATACGTTTGTATAGCTAACCGTATAATTTTGTGTGGAAGACGCCAATAACCAGAATAAGATGGTAAAGGGCCTTATCTGTTTCAAACTGAAAAAATTTCATACTTAATCAGTCGAAAACTTTCCATGCCTTTTGGAAACGCGATCGAATAAATAATGCAGCTTTAAATAATGTGTTTATTTTCAGAGTGTGCGCATGTCGCACGCACTGCGCCGCATCTCGTACGCATCGTGTGAGGCTGCGCGCGCGCTGTTCGCGTTCGTCGCGCGCGAGCCGCACACCCCGCGCGCCCCGCACACGCCGCCCCCCGCCACCGACGCACCGGCAGCGCCCAGGCACTTCTGTCACGCCTTCCAGACTGAAACGCCCGAACAGGTAAATAAGGAGGTGTCTGATTCTGAAAATACTAAATTTATTCTTCATCAACACAACATTACGAGTATCCCGGAAACATTCATTGCTGAATGTGGCAGGCCTTTACCAGGCAGTTCATCCAGCCAGTAGAATGCTCAAACAGTAAATTTCAGGCAGTTCAGACTGTTTGCAATAACCTTAAAGAAATTACACAGTTATGTTAATTAGAATTACATTAGATAGAAACAAAGACAAAGATAGCACTAGATTTGATTTATATGCAAAAACCAACACAGAATAGTACAGGCCAATAGATTTAAAAGAGATAGCAAACCAGAATTAATCGAAGTGCACAATTTGAATACAACAGGATCGTAATGGTAGCGCGTATGATGCTGACTGCGATATGCAAGCGTGATATATAACAGTGAAATACAAAACAAGGAGCTACAGGTCGCTGCATCCCATATTCAACTCATTCGGGCATGACTGCATGTTGCTTGTACAGTCCCAGCTAGTTGAACAGGGAAGGTACAGGATATAAATAAATATTTTAAAGTATAAATGGGCGTGCCCAAATCACTAAGTGGCTTTCATTCCCAGAACACAATTAATAGTCGAGTTCATAAGTCCACTATTGGACTGTCCACGATTTGATTTCCCATAATCAGGCTTGGCACGCTTTTTAATGATCGGAGTAAAATGTTCTTTTTACAATATGCTGCCCATTTCCTGAATATTTACTGAAATCTGCGTGACGTTGGGGTGGTTCTATTCTAAAGCCGAGATCACACCGTTAGTATCTTACTACAAACCACACACACAGTAACAATAGGTTCCCCGCTGGGTAAAGAGTTCGCCATTTCTGGGCTACAAGATCTGCTGCGTGTAGCCATTTTGAAACACATATTGTTTGCGTTGAAATATAATAGTTACTTAATTACAAGCACCGATTTTTTTAAGTAGCATCATCATCAGCGTTTACATGTCTACAACATGTAGACTCAGATTTCAGATTATCAGTAATGTACAAGTAATCATCATATTCCGCAGTGGAATTTTCCGTCTAACAAAGAATGATAATCAGTTTATCCAACAATCTCATTCAGACAGAAGCTTTGGACGATATTAACCTCCTATCTGGACTGGCACGCTGCGCTGTGCTCTCGATATTGCACCAACGACCAACGAGCATGGTTACAAGTTATAAGCGACATAACGCTACGAAAGACATTATCAAATTCAAGCATACAAGCATTCAACATACTTAGAAAACTAACTAGCTAATTTGCTAAAATAAAGAAAAGAGTTTATTTGGCACATAAATTACACAAAAAATTATAACTTAAATACATATTTCTAAACTATGAATAATAATAAAAAATTACTTATAGTTTAGAAACTTTTTTAGTTTTATGTTATTTGTCCCTCTTTCAATAGATGCTATTTTCTTGTTCAATTCCACGCTTTCAAGTCTTGGTTTAGACCACGTCGACACAATTCCTACAGAGATGGTCTAGTGTCCGCAATGCACTTGAGATTATTGCGCCTAAACTTCTCCCTAGGGAGTTGAGTCGACTCTTCGCTCCGAACTACTTGAGGGCTAGACTCCAACTTTGTTCCAAGCTCTTTACTTGCCAATACGTGCTAAACAATATGTGTCTGAGAGTTTAACTTTTACTCTATCTCCACTTGGCAGACAGCTTCTAAAGATAAAGTTGGAAACAAGGCTTTAATTGTTGTGTTTCTGAGGAAGTTGTAACTCGAACATGATTATCTACAAATCTTTTTGCGATTGAATTTTGATTTACTTTGTGTACTAGCTTGTGAAATATACTGTTTTTAAAAAGGAGTAAGCTAGACCGATGCGTGAATTCAGTTCCCTTCCTCTTTTTTTTAAGAATTCCTTAATCAAACAAGGAACCCTTATAGTTTCGCTCTGTCCGTCTGTTCGTCCGCGGCTTATCTCAGGGACTGTTACTACTGAGAGCTGTAATTTGTATCTTGATCACGTCGACAAAGTGGTAGAATAAAATTTTGAAAGTATAAAAAATACACGTAACTTGGGGATGAAATATTTTATTCACTTCTAACCCTTTGTGTGAGGTATAGTTGAATAGACCGTTTGCGAAATATTAAGCTTTAAATTGATAATTGGCTTTACAGGTTAACGAATAATTGTCGACCAAATTATAAAACATACTTGGAGTGGTCAAAATGAAAATTTTGTACAAATTTCAGTCAAAATTACTTTTTATAAAACCAGTTCAACTATGGACGAAACCCTACACTATGCGTGGCCCGACACGCACTTGACTGCTTTTTAATTATTCTTAAAGGTAATTAATTACACAGCACACCTTACGAATGCAAAATAGTACATATTATCATCAGTGTAATGTACTGTAGGTATTGGCTTGTAACCACAACTTTTTAAAGAAAATCTTCGGATTTCAGAAACTAGATTTCGGGAGAAAACTTACTTCGTAAACTTATGATATGTTTTGCATTACTCAGTGCAACACGAATATAAAAGATAGATGCATAATTGGTTTCGAGATGATTTACGCGTTCCGCAAGCTGCAATTTCAAAGATACAAATCGATTTGTTTTAACGCCGCACTAGCAATCGCGTGCTTGTTCCCAATAAAGCTCTAACCTTGACGCAATTTCTAATTCAGTCTAGCAATATAGATCTCAAATTGATTTCCTACGAATATCGGCGATCGCAGACGATGGTTATCGGATTGTCGACTACTACTGTACTCATTGCCTGCGGTGGATAGTAGCTGTTGATTAGGAGGTAGTCTATGTGGCACATTTCCTGACATTTGTTTCTACTGGCTATTTGAAATGGCTTCGATACTAGAATCACCGGTTAGCAGTTTGTTTATCTACATCTATTCTGTTGGCATTGCAACAGACATTCTTGTTGCACTAAATAGTTTAGGCTTCAGATTGACAACTGGAATATAAAATCAGCAAAACAGATTAGCTATCGTAGATAAAATCATAAGTAGTTGAACTTTCATGAAAAATACCGAACTATGTTTTTTGTTTCAAAAATAGAAACTCTGCTTGCAATTAGGGGCTTCTTTAAAGAGTTTTTTGTGCCATTTAGAGGCGGCAGTAAGGTCTATTTAGTTCCATGGCTAATCCATTCGTTACGTTCAATATAAAATGTCACGTCATCTTCATTGAGTCTATCGTGACCATTACATTCAATTGATGTTACAGCAGTGTTGATCTGATGGACTTATTACGTTCAGACAATGATATAGTAGTTGTCTACTAATTGAGGATCTTCCTTGGCCTAATTTAATAAAAAAATTGTTTTCTTCTGGAGTTTGTGTTCAATCAAATGCTGTTTTTATAATATTATACGCACACAAAATACAAGGTGTATTTTAATATTACATTACATAATAAATAAAAATGAGTATTCCATTTCGATTGAAATTTTATTTATATAAAATAATATTGATTAATTTAACAAATTTGTTCCCTCAATTTTTTTAATTTTTAAAATATGCTTGTAAATTTTCTCTCCTTTTAAATATAACGAAACATGTAAACTAAGATTAAAATTGTACTTGTTTAAAAAACAGTATTCGTTTCCGCAGCCATGGCTTGACGCATCCTTCTTTTGTTCACTTCATTGATACAATTGTCGTGACATCTTCGATACAAATAGCACGCTGCCTACAATTGCAAGCACAATGCATATTGCTATGAACACCAGTAATGCTAATAGCATTTAAGCCCGAGTTACTGTAGTCGCATTATAGCTTCCTGATGCCATTTGCACAATTATCACTTCCTCCTTTCTCCAGGAACCTCCCATTATAAAATAATTCTGACCAATAAATACCACATACTGAAGTTCATCAGAGTTTCTTACAAGCCAAAGATCTGCTGATCTGCTAGCCTAGGATCTGATCGCCAAGGGTCGTCTGGTCTGCTAGCCTAGGAACTGCTGGCCCGGGATCATCTGGTTTGCTGGTCTGCTAGCCGAGGATCTTCTGGCCCAGGGTCACCGACCTCCTGATTTCCGATGTGTGAATGGCAGTGTCAACAGGTAATGCGGACAGGGATGCTGTAATAATACGATCAGTACAACTCAGTATCTCTGTCTAGAATGATCAATAAAATACAACCACATAGTTTATATATTTAAATCTACGTAATTATATCTAAATAACTTAATATGATCCTAATTGCTGACTACACACTACAGTGCATTTTTTTTCACTCAATGAGGTTATGTTGCATATACTCGTACAGCAGTTTTATAAATAGACATAAAGTTGTATTTGCGGTCGTTCGTCACGAATGTAGACTATCGTCACGAGTCGTAAATTATCTTAATTTTATTATCGAGTCTTAGCAGGTGCTTCCCTGACGTTTGTTGCTAAATTGTGCTTTAATATTCGTAGGTAAACGTGACAGTTATCTCAGACATCTATTGCGAAGGTACAAATAGTTTGTGTCGGAATGTTCTTACGCAGGTCGGTGCGCGACCTTGCATTGCGCGGGCACGTCGCACAGTCGGCTGCGCGCGCGCCGGGAGGGGCTCACATTCCAAAGCTCGCAAAGCTAACGTGGCTGCCTTCAGAATAATAGCGCATATCTACTATTGCACTTCCACTATATCATTTCCTTTTAAATCGTTTTGTCGGCTATAACTCTCACTACTGTCCCGACAGTCCATTCACATGTCGACGCGTGAATCAAACCTAATGGAAATAAAAAGACAAAGCCTGATGAATCGTCGACCATTACGCTGCCGTGTATACTGTATAGGACTCGAACTCGATTGAAGTGCTGATATCCCGAATGAATACGCTGCACTTTATGAGAATGTTGCAATGATGGATTTATTGTGTGCAGCAATCTCGAGTCTTGAGTTTATAAGTCATCAACCCTTCACCCAGCGCGCAGAAAAGTTCGCTGGCATAAAACTAAAAAGAACAAACGACACAGGTGCGCGAGCGCTCGCGTTTCCCATTGTGCATGCGCCAGTTACCGTGAAGGCTTTACTAGCTGAGCTTCGAACTATCGGAACGAGTTCCAGACAGTCGCAGGGGCATAGCACAGCCACGGGCCGGCGGCGGCGGAGCGTCACTCAGTCAGTTCAGTTGTGAGAAAGCTTCGATACTGAGCAGTCGCGACTCCGTAATTCCGGGACTTTGTGAGACGAGTGTCAACCAGTAACGTGTACAAAGTGATTGATTGTTTGATCAACGCAAGTTTGGGTATTGTCAAGTGTGTGAGGTGTGAGTGACCCGCGGACGCCGGTTGTTGTCGTCACGAGTCGTGGGATATTCCCTCTGGTATGTGAGTTGTGACTGCTTTGTATCATTTCTCTCGCTCGCGACGCAAGAAATTCTTGGTTTATTGTCCTCTTAATAAGCTTTTGCCAAGCTCATTTCTACGGAGTTATAGCTGATTACAGCTTGAAAGTGCCGGTTAGTTTCATCCATGAGGAATAATAATCATGTCGATTCGTTCGTTAGTCAAATGCTACGAAATCGAAGTGTTTAAAAACGAAACTTGAGGCGCTAAATTTGTTATTAATATTAGCTAAATATCTCACATAATATATTACATATGAAATTTTGAATATATGAAGTCGAGTTTCAAGGGGTGGTAGATACATTGTATATTCATTAACGTGAAAAAAGAATTATAAAAAAATTCTTTGAATAAAAACTTTTGAATTAATTAGCAAACATGCGTATATTCTCGTATATGAGCTTCTAATCTCCAAAGTCAACGTTTTCAACTTTACATATCTGGTGGTACTCGTACTTAACACCGACAGTATTATAGTACTCTGTCCTTAAAACTTAATACTAAACTCGGCCAAGTGCAAGTCGGTATTGCGCACCGAGGGTTCCGAACCATGGAAAGAAACGTACAGAGATTACTTTTATTTTCCGACCGCATAACTAAGTATGTTTGCCAAGTTTTTTTGATGCATTCTCAAAACTATCCTAGTTAGAGACCTCGCTTAGGTTCATTATTTCCATTGCATAACTGTTCAAAATTTTAAGTAGATAGTACTAGTATAGCTGTGACAGACGAACAGACAGAGATATTTGATTTTATATGGGTTCTGTTTTTCGATCGGATGTTCGGAACCCTAAAAATTAATGCATATTTACTCAATTGTCAATGATACAATATGTTATTGAATAGAGATGAATATAAATAATCTTGCTCAGAGTGATGTATATAACTTTTATAAAATTAAATGAGGTGTGTCAAAAATCATGTTCAGTTGTCAAACACTTTATATCGAGCACGGTTTGAATTTACTTTGCTACCAATAAAATAGTGCGGCTCATGTTTTGTAGTGAAAACAACAAAGCCCGGCGGGTGGTCTGTAGTAGGGTGCTCCCCCGACAAAACACTTCGTCTACCTGTTCGTTTTAATTACTTGCTGTCCGTTTTGTGTTTTGTACATTCGTACATTCGTTGAATAGACACATTCTGCTTGCCCTTTTTGTACTTATCCGTTTTATTGCACTGTTGTTGTGGTTTTTAGGGCTTCGTACCTCAAAGGAAAAAAAGGAACCCTTATAGGATCACTTCGTTATCCGTCTGTCTGTCAATACCATTTTCTCAGGAACGCGTAGAGGTATCAAGTTGAAATTAATGTCGAAAACGCATATCTGCAGTCCCTTCAAGCTGTGAAAAAATGAAGTTTATAAGTCAACGTATTAAAAGATAAGGATAAGCAAAACGTTCCCAGAATCATACAATTTGGCATGATGCAAGATTTTCAGGTATTTTTACATGTGAAAGCATAATTTTTCAATTATATCTCACAAAAATTTGGGTTTCAACTCTCCATTGTCTAGATCAGTTAGACTGTACAACGCTGTCTTCAAATTTTTAGATTTAGATATTAATCATGATAGTTTGTTAGATTTTAAGAAAAAAATTCAAAATTTCTATTTTAAATCCCAAGTTTAAAAACATAATTCTGTAATTCTATATTTCTGTATTTCTATTTTTGACTGTCATTCTTTTTAACGTGAATTTTTGTGTAAGCTGTGGATACCAATAATTAAGTTAACATTTTTAGTAATTTAGTTATGTAAGTTTGTATTTTGTAAGCATTTGGAATGTAACTTGTTGGTGTCTCTATTAAAAAAAAAATATTACGATTACGAACTGTTCAAAGCGCCTGTCGCTACTGTTATATCAATGTGTCAATTAACAACAATTGCTCATGTTTATCGCCAGGCACAAGCGGTACGGGACCTTCAGTGCGCGAGTCTGACTCGCACTTAGCCGTTTTTTCTTCTTCATCACAATTTCTTTTGCTCTTTGTTCGAACTGTCTATCCACTACATTTTCCTATAGTTCTTTTCAATCCGACTTTCGTAAAAAGTTTCCAAGTAAACCACTGATTGAAAGTATTTGTGTCGGTTTTGGATTAGTCAACGCCATGGGAGTTGTGGTATTTTTAGTTTTATAGCTTTGGACACGTGCGTTTGGTTTTTGTCACAAGGAAACGACATTTACGATCCGTGCATTGTTTCATGCCACATTCTACAGAGTGTGACATTCTTTGTAGTCTACATCTGAAACGCCTTATGGACAAAGATTCCATTTCAAATTCACTTTAGTCTCTAAGCAGTGAATTCTTCGACCATTTCCTTTGTATTTGTTCTTTCATTGTTAAACGGAGGAGTCACATTATTCTTGCTCATGATATCACATGATTCTTTCTTGTAATATAAAATGATTCTTTCTCATGATTTTACATGATTCCTTCTTATAATATCACATGATCCTTTCTTGTACTATCAAATGATTCATTCAAATGATATCATATGATTATTTGTTGTATATTCAAATGATTACTTCTTATAATATCACATGATCCTTTCTTGTACTATCAAATGATTCATTCAAATGACATCACATGATTATTTGTTGTATATTCAAATGATTACTTCTTATACTTTCTTGTACTATCAAATGATTCATTCAAATGATATCACATGATTGTTTGTTGTATCTATATTCACATGATTACTTCTTATAATTTGATCACTAAGACGAACGAGCTTTGATCAGTAACTGCTGAATCACTATCCCTTAGTCTAATGACTACACAGAGAGTCAGTGTGACTGATGATCGTCAGGTAGTTGGTTTAATTCCCAACGGGGTACGTATCGCTACCTATTTGATTGCTGGGAGGCAAGGTGGCAATATGTTTTCTGTGTAAATAAAAGTCACTAAATCCGCTACAAATATCTACCAATATCACCAAACTGTAAATACAATCGATCCAGCCATCAATATTTTGATCCGGGTCGGAAGTTGTAACTCTTGTAACGGTTAGTAACTGAATGGGACTGTTTTGCATCACAAAGTGATCACCGCGGCGACATTCGGGGCACGTAGAGTACCCACGTGCGGTGCGTGCGTCCTTCCGACTCCGACGGACTCTGTCGGCAACATAGTTCTAAACAAATACCTTTATCTTTAGATGGAATGAGCGATTAAAAGACGGAACGTATAGAATAACCTAGTTTATAGAAAAGAGAAGCCTCCCTCTAATTATATTTAGATGCGTTTTATTTCTTTGGTTTAATTTGTCTTATCTTAAGCTGAATTTTTAGTTTCAAATTACGTCAGCACTTATTTTCGTATATTCGATACCCGTTTGACGTATATTTAGTATGGTTATAGCTTTAATTCAATTCAATACTAAGAATTGAATTAAAGCTAAAATTTAAAAAATTAAATAATCAAAAGTTTATAGTTATAGTAGTTACGGAAATAGATCGGATTTGTATTCTACTGAACTTATTTGGTTTACTCTCAATTAACTAAACAAAAACTCATTGGTTTTTTGATTTATTGTCATTTTTTTCATGTACTGCATTCCGGTAGTTTGAATTTTGGTAACGTAAACTACGGTCCCTGCATATAGAATTAGATTTTCTATTTAAATGCACGTTCATATTAGCTGTGAAGCTTGGTGACGTGTCTAGTGGGCTTTTTTTCCATATGCAAAAAAGGGTGTACTTACATACGCATACATGTGCATTTTGCTTTTCACATAGCTCAAACTTTAGTACCACTGATATATTCAATGCCACTGATGTTTTACTGTACTGTAATGTATGGATCTCAGTGGGTTGGATCGATTTCCATTTTCTACAATCCCAGATGGACTCTCGGTTGCTCTCGATATTCTGGCTTGCGAATTAATCTATGTCGACGTCATAGGCAACGTGAGTGCCAAATTTCAATTGCTTGTGCCATTGAGGCGCCCGAATGGTATTACCGCGCTAGTCCAGTCAAATTAGCGATCAACCTCGGAATGAGAGATAATAAGCTGAATACTAATTTATTACTTCATTTTAGCGTTCTAAAAGTTGTCTCAAAAGTCCCCTAAAAATACGGTGTCTGCATCGTTAAGTTATTAAAGGTCAAAGTGAAAAATCTCGGTTTCTGTAGCTCCAATGATGTTAACATATATTATACAATTTTAGAACATAAAATTAGCGCAGACACAAGATTTTATGAGACTTTAGACACAACTTTTTAGCGTCAAAATGAAGGTATATACGAAAATTGGGCTTATTATGTCTCATTGCGAGGTTGACCCCTTTTTTATGCTTAAGTGACTGAACTATACATTATTATTAAAGTATTTCCCCGTTTTAAAAGATTTATAGGCATTTGATAAACTTTAACACATTGTTTCCTACCACGCAACTACACGTGCCTGTAATTACTCGTACTCATCCTATAAATGAAGTACGAGTATATTCAGCTTGTTTTTTTCTCTTTTCTGTTTAGTGTTTTTTGTGTGCTAGTTAATTTGCATTTGCAGTTGAATGAATTCAAATAAATTGGTTCTCGTTGCATTTGAGTCTCAGAAATGCTCGTAAATAAATTCGAGACCAGCGAAAAATTATTCGTATCGTACACATTGGCTTACACAAACTTAGATACGCTACCGATTTCAGCATAATTATTTTTGCCGAAAAATATAGTATTTATTTGCAAATAAGCAACATGAACATCAATGCTTAAAGCATAATGTTATGGTTCAACTCAATTTCAACTAGAGAAAATTGACAGATCGTATAGATTGCTTTGTCTTTGTACCATGGCGGCCGAATATTGTATGAAAATGTGTGAAAAAAGAAATCTGACGCTCACTGAAATTGGCAGAAGGAAGTCTGTCACTAACTACCATAAATGTAAATAGTATGTCATAGATTATATGAAACAGGATCCAAATAGCTGTATTCTAGCGTTTCTAACATCATTGACTTGACACTAGATGGAATTTGATAAATATACATTCTCTGTCGCTAATTATTATGTGTCAAAATGAATTGAATGGCGACATTTGGGTTAATACCTTTCGGAAATAGCACTGAATTTTAAACTGCAAGACATCTAACAAATATTTGAACTGTCAAAAATCGGAGCGGAAAGACGTGCATGTCATGTGCGTGTTATCTCTTTTTAACACACGAAATTCAGTCATTAAAATGAAGAAGAGTATATAGTATGGATACCTTTGTACTTGGTACCTTGTACCATAGGTTATTTATCCATCTTAGCACATTCGTTTAGTACAGTACTCGCACGCTATGTTTGCCCCTCTGAAGTTAGCTCTCCGCAATTTCAAACATATACAGATGGAATGTGTGTTTCTTATTTTAGATAATAACTATCCCTAGATGACATAAAACACTAAGACATTTCTAAACATCTCTTTCTATACATTAATAATTGATACTTCGCGGTCTTTTGTCTAACTTCAAAGGGGCATATTTAGTTTGCGAGTAAGTACTGTACGAACCCCCGCAGACTGACAGCAATTTTCAGATCAGAATTTTAGAACATATCATAATTTTTCTAACAGATTTTTCTGCAACATGCAGCTGGCTTTACAAAGGTCTACTTTAGCATCGCAGCTTTTACATAAATAAAATATTGGTATCGCATTTTATACCAGTTCGATGCAAGACTTGTTTGCATCACTTGTTCATTTACATAATTCTGCTCCGATATATCGAATGATACATTCTGCTTCATTAACAAAATTGGTTCTCGTTTCCAAGTAATGAAATTTGTAACACGATACCGCGACACCGCTGGGATAATTTACCTCATTTGTTTGGGTTAATTTATTTTTGAGTTTCGAAATTATGCAAAATTGTCTGGATTTCGGACAGTTTCAATATAATTTTTTAAAGAAAATATATGGTCAGGGATAATAAATATACGGGGGTGGCCAATAAAGTTGACTGCACCTTCTCCCTCCATGTGGAAGATGTTTACATAATTTAACAAATGTCTTTTGATATCAAATTAATGCATAGCATGTAAGTTACAACAACAAAAGATTAAACCTTCTTTTATTAAATTCACATAATACATACGAGTAACACAGCCAGGATGTAAAGAGTAAGCTCAGAAATAATTCAGTAGATTTATTTCTAAAACAGACATTTTTTAGTTTAGAATAGAACCCCATGCTTACCCCATGATTTCCTGTGATTGTAGTAGAAGACGACCAAGGAAACAACCCACAGAAATCATGGAGGCTACTCCTGACATCTTACTGCGATCACCAATCAACATGCTGGGCTTAGTAGTTAATGGCGATGTATGACCAACAGAAACCTTTCGGTCTAAAAAAAGAATTTCTTAACATAGTGACTGTACGACCACCAATATACCACAGGCAGGATGTAATTCTATAATTAATTAAGTCTACGGCTAATGAGCCGGTAAATATGGTTTAACACGATGAAAGCCGGCGCCTGCGCCTGCGCCGAGTCGTGGTGATCGTCGATTTCTCAGAACCGAGCTTGAGGTCAGAGAAATGTTACTTGCTGAAGTTTATTTTACGAGCACCGTGTTCTACTTACAGGGAGATATTGTTGATGATTTTGATATTTTTTTAGTGTGCACGTTTTCAACCGACTTCAAAAAAGGAGGAGGTTCTCAATTCGTCTGTATGTTTTTTCTCGTTTAAAAAAATATGTTACGCGATAGCTCCGCCAATTATGAATCGATTTTGTTTATTCTTTTTTGTTTGATAGAGAATACTCCAGAGGTGGTCCCGTTTAATTTTATCGAAATTGATTCAGTGCTTTTTGAAAAAATCAACAAAATGATAATTATACTTCTAAGGGTGAGCATTTTAGGGGACGAATGCTGTAAAATTTTATGGCAGTTGAAGTAGGTTTCTAGTTATTTTTGAACGCGTTAATTTTATTATACACATACAATTTGTCAATCAGCGAAAAATTCTTATTTTTTAATATTTTCTTTTATTTAATGTGGCCAACAAAAATTTATTTGAGTAAGGATACCTAACTATCTATCTTGATCTACGTCAACTAGTCAGAGTAGAGCTAAGTATGCTTGATTCAAACTGGACGGACATCAGCATAATATCTTCAAAATGTGCTGTTGGGCTTAGACCGTGAGGTAGAAGTCTCGCAAAAGCCTCAACTAACCTCTGAGACGAGCCATCACCTCGACTACACCGACAGGATTCTACGACTTAGTCAGAGAGAGTAAGACTGCTTAGACATGGCTGGGTATGACCACAGTTATGACATACATGTCAAATCGTTGCAAAAACACCCCTACGATTAAACTTATTTCTACCATCCCAACAATAAGTCATTTCTGTAATCATCATCATCATCTTGCTGCTCTTATCCCACTCTGAGCAGGGTCGGCCGTCGGCACGTATTTTATTCTTCCACATGTGTCTATGCCATCATCTATTCCTCACACCTTTCGCACATATTGTCTCGTATTTCTATGATCCAAAATATGAAATCATAGCGATGCATGGTATAGTATACAAAAATAGTTTACGGTATATTTTTTAATAAATGGTTTTTTGCTTTTGGCTATGCGGTAGAATTGTTAAAGTAATTAAATTTCCAATAATACGCTTCGTTACGTCATTCTTTACATCATCGAGGATTTGCTCCGTCAACCGAGGCGGGCGGAGGTTCAACGGTTCAATGTACAGGATTCAATTTGCACATTCCGAAAGGGTTCGCGCCTTTAACCTTAAAAATATTCAGACATGCCACTGGCAACAGCCGTGGTGACGCGGATAGTAGGCCCCAGTTGACTAGCTAACTGCAAAAACAATTACTACGCTAAATCTGCAATGACTGACATATTTTATGAGAACTTACAAATATTAGCCTGAAATAAATCTCTATATTTGTATCAATTCATTGGTCTGTCTGACTCGCAGATATCCTCCAAATACAACAAGGTCAAAGCTAACAAAATTGTTGAATTTATTTTTATTTATTTTTATATATTTATTTATGTATTTATTGAGCAAACCAATAACTGAAACGCATATCATCAAATGTTTACATTTACACTATTAATTATTTTTTCCTGACAATTCAATAAAATAAATAATGATGTGGTTATTTATGACACATGGTTGTCCTATATCAGCTAATAAACTTCACTTCAAGGTAGGTGCATGACACCTATTTTTATGACACAAAAGCTCTCACAAGTTTTTAGTTTTATAGGTCAATGATCCAAGGCTCGCGTCTGAATCTCCGGCGAAATAGGAGCGTATCGAATTGAGTAATGGCTCCATCGGGATCGAACCCGGGACCGCCACTAATTGCCAGGCGGACTGCTGATGCCCGACCATTAGTGCTATTAGTTCTATTTGATTATACACTATTCAGTGGAAGTAGGGATGGGATGTGTGGAAGCATTATCGTTTGCCGGGGGTCGTAATCCTGCCAGAAATCTTAACCCAAAGCTGGGGGGTATATCCAAAAGGCTTTGTCCTGACGTGGGACTGACGGATCCAAAGCTCAACGCACACTCCAAACGTGTAGAGTGTAGACTTATACTCGTAATTTATGAAATAGTTTATTATTTACGTAACGTGAATATTTCCGGCAAGCGTCGGTGGCGCAGTGGATAAGGCGCGGACTCTCAATCTGAGGGTACCGGGTTCGAATCCAGCCGTGTACCTATGAGTTGTTTTTCAATTCAAGTACATTATCCGATTGCTTAACGGTGAAGGAAAACATCGTGAGGAAACCTGCATGTCTTGAACAGGCATGTGAAGTCCGCCGATCCGCACTGGGCCCGCGTGTTGAACTACGGCCCATACACTCTCTGTAGGAGAGTAGGCCTGAGCCCCTCCAGTGGGGACATATATAGGCTGTTGATGATGAATATTTCCACCCCTAAGGGGTAATCAATTGATTTTTATAGGGGATCAAAAATATGTATCAGTCTTGAAAGGCGAGAAAAGGACATGATGACATCAACTTACTTTCATTACCTTGTATATTATTTGATTTATTCGGTTTAAAATGGTTATATTTTTTCTATGCGATACTATTTTACACCTAAAACAGAATAAGCAACAAATCTCTGAAAGACACACAAAAGTGTACTTTATTTTTCTTCATACAAATATTATTTTTATTCATTTTACTATATTACATTATACTTGTAGCAAAAAAGGTATTGCTATCGTAATGTAAAAATCAAATCCTACGATAGCATTTCTAGAATGCATCGTCAACTTCCGAATGCTCTCGTCATCACCCGCCCATCTCTAGCTCTATTTGATTATACAGTGTGGTGGGCTATTATGGTGTTATCTCGACTCTTCCTCGTTCCATTCAATTTGTTGCTCACCTTGTTTTCTTTTCGTCTAACTCCTTTATTCACTTTCGTAGTTTGCCACAGGAATTCTAATGTAACCGTTTTTATTGTGTACAGTCATCGTCAGAAGTATAAACGTGACATTGTACCATGTCATATTAATTTAAAGATGACATTGACCTTGATTTAAAGTCAGAAGAAATGTTACTAGGTCGACTAGGTATAAAGTTGCGTACATACACAACGCTGACGTAACTAAATATTTTTATAAATACGAGTACTTATAATGTATAGAGTGTGGATAAATGGGCCAGTATACTGAGTAAGTAAATGGGCCAGAACGGATTTTTGTTTTCGACCCTGGTAGTAGTGAATAAGGGTTATGTTTTGTACCTCCTTAAAATTATAATTCAGAGTCTCATTTTACGTCCTTTCGTCACAATACAAGTGAGATGGAAGATAAAAAGCGCAGAGACAATACGAAATGTAATTCTGCAGATTAACTAACTGAAGTGATCACTAATATACATAGTATTTCCCACCTTCGCGATAATATATTCGTTTGTATACTTGTAATGGTCAATACAGTTAAAATTTTATGGAGACTGTTCACCTAATTGCTTAGAAAGGAAGAGATCAATAAAACGCTCTCCCGTCCAGATCAAAGCGAGATCCTGCTGTTAAAACAAATTTATAGCTTTGTAAATATCATCTGAAACAATTATACGTTTTTGGTTGTGTGAATGAACTTTCAGACAGGATCTTTAAAAATAAAACTGTCGTTGAAATCCATTTTTCTTTTCATCAGTTCATGTCAACACATGTATTTAGGGAATTTTATTAGAGAAACCGATACTAGTATTAGTCCTAGGTATTAGTTTTCCTAATTTTTTGTCGGAAGAGGAGTATTTTCCTAACCGCTAAAGCCCGGAAGCTGTCGGAAGGCCAACGTGAATGCAAAGAGTGTTATCTTAGACATGAGGTGCTGAGATTATCGTAAAACGTCAAAAGTTGTCAGCAATTGCCACATGCAAAATTGTTGTCTTTTAATACGAGGGGCATACCGAAAAGATCGGTAATCGAGTACTTTCGATTTAATTAGATTAAAAACTCTTTTTGATGAATAAACACTGGTTAGTTGAAAATCGAATACAATTGACAGAATTAAAAAAAAATTTTTTTTAAAGAACAATATCAGTTTGAAATTGATAGGTCGATAAAAAAATGGAGCTTACAAGAGAAAGTTTCCGTGCCATAATTTTTTACAACTTTCGACGAGGATTATCTCAGGGACAATGTCTCGCTGAGCTTATATCTATATTCAAGAGTGAAGCGCCTAGCCAGACGACAATATATCGCTGGTATTCTGAATTCCGGCGTGGACGTGCTTCTCTTGGCACCGTACCTTCCACAGGCCGGCCAAAAACAGCGGTTACACCAGAAAATGTCGCTGTTGTGCGCCGAATGATACAGGATGACCGACATATTACATATGAGCAGATTCGGGCTACTTTAGGGATAGGTATGACTGCGATACAAACTGTTTTACATGGTGAACTGGGAGTGAGAAAGCTAGTTTCCCGCTGGGTGCCCCATAATTTGTCCGAAGAGCAAAAGGCGGCTCGTGTCAATTGGTGCCGGTCTACTCTGCAACGCTTCAACGGAGGAAAGTCAAAAGCAGTTTATAACATTGTCTCTGGTGATGAATCATGGATCTATTCATATGAGCCAGAAAGAAAGCATCAGTCGGCTGTCTGGGTCTTCGCAGGTGAGATCAAGCCAACAAAAGTTGTCCGCTCTCGCAGCGTATCGAAGAAAATGGTCGCTTCGTTTGTCGCGAAAACAGGACATGTAGTCACAGTTCCCTTAGAGGAACGGAGAACGGTTACCGCTGATTGGTATACAACGGTTTGTTTGCCACAGATGATATCCGAACTCCGTAGAGGTAACCCGAAACGACGCATAATCCTCCATCACGATAATGCGAGCTCTCACACCGCTCAGAAAACAAGCGAGTTTTTGAAGCAGGAAAACGTTGAATTAATGGATCATCCTCCATACAGCCCTGATCTGAGTCCCAATGATTACTTTACATTCCCTAGAATCAAAGATTTATTGCGTGGTCAGCGGTTTCAAGGTCCAGAAGAAGCAGTGGAAGCATACAAATCGACGATTTTGACCATGTCAACTTCGGACTGGAATTGCTGCTATAATAATTGGTTCGAACGAATGCAAAAGTGCATTAACTGCAACGGAGAATACTTCGAAAAGCAATAAAAATAAATTTAGTTATTTCCTGTATGTATTGTTTTATATTCCCGATCATTTCGGTATGCCCCTCGTAATTTGCAAAAAATAGTATATTCCAGAGTTGATTGCAGTAATTTTTCAAAATTTAAATTTGTTTTTCGATTCGTACTACTATCTATCTACTACTACGTAAAACATGTACCGACGAATACTTTACTAATTTAAACAAGAAAAAACACAAGAAGGTGAAAAACAGGTTCCAATTTTGTAAGAAAACAACGAACCTGAAAGAAGAGTCCATAACAATTTTCATTCGCTTAAAAACAGTTTTTCGAAATTCAACTCCTAAAGGGGTCAAGGATGGGTTCAAAGCTTGAGTGACAAAACCGAAAGCCGTTACATTAAAATTCAACAGGCTGCTACATGCTTTACGCTAACGATTTTTTATATTAAACCCCTAAATGGTCAAAAAAGGGTTCAAAGTTTGTAAGTCAACGCCTATTATATAGAAGAATCATAATCACATGCAAGCGGCCTATGACACATACCGATAAAGGATTCTCATGAGATGACTTTTGAAAATAACGCAGGTGAAGTCGCGGGCAAAAATTTGTACTAGTCAAAAATCACAAACAATAGGTTTTTTGTTAGATACAAAAATATTTAAATTTGGAAGAATGCTTTCCGCCATCATGGTCAGTCACGCACGTCGGCCATATTTTATTACTCGCGTACCTCCGGCGGATCTTCTCGGAATTCGGAATCCGATGCATGTCTGATGCCATTTTAATCATGTGCCGTTATACCTGTATGGGCACAGGCGGGAGGTACAATATGGATATGGTTTCATTCTGTGTAATGTGCTGTAAACATCATTGTTTGATCATTCATGGTCAAACGTTTCTTCTTCGCTAACAGGTTTAGAAGTTCATCTTTATTTCATATCCTTTCGACGGTAAATTTATCGATTTAAATCGTTTCGATTGGTCATTTCGAAATTAGAAAACTTACACAGTATTACATATTTCAATGGGACTTTTAACAAAATTGGGACTTTATAGTTATTTACGTGGGGAGGCGAACCGGTTGGCAACAAGCGGAGGGTACATAACAGTTGACGCTGAGTCGGCACGGGGCACAAATAGTATGTAACGTACATACGTATACTACGTAATAAGAGACGGGACTCCATACAGCGAAAATAAACCTACCGGATCTCAAACGGGGCAAAATCAACATCCATTCTCTACCATATATAACATAGGGACAGTGGCGCCAACAATGCGCTAGTAGCGCCTTTTATGCTTTGCCATGTTTCATACAATTTGTCTTGAAATAATTTGGAACTAACTTGCATCATTCAGGCTTCAAGTACGGTTGAAAACAGTTGAGCAAGGCGAAGCCCTGCCCGTTTTAAAACTCAAGTCAAAATATAGTAGACTTAGACAATAGAATGTACGTAGAAAATCTTGTAGTGTGGTATAAGTTTCTTCGAAGTTAAATAAACAATAAGAAGGCAAAATAGACGTTTAATTACAGTAATAAGTAGTCAAAATAATTATTACTGCTGAATATATGAGCCCCCGATGAATGAAATATTGGTTTCAAGTTAAAAAAAAAGTATTTCTGTCATTTACTGCAATTATTATTATATATATATAATATCAAAGACGTATCAGTAATTTTACCACATAGAACCAACGTCAGCCAATACGTCATTAATGTAGATCGAAGAATAAGGCACTTCCATCAAGAATTGTGCTGCAAGAAGGAGCAAAATAAGATCAAAGTTTCTGACAGATCACGGTCTTGTCCTTGTAGTCGGTGCATATGCACTGTCACACCGATATTTAATTTCTTAAACTCAAAGGACTTCTAAATAAGTGCCTTTTTGTCAATCTCAGTTCATCTGTGCGTAATAAAATAATATCAGATTGATTGAAATTGACGGCGCCTGCAATAACATAATTTTGTGTCAAGATACTCGTATAGTAAGCCTAAGATCAAGTCTACTTATGTATCAATATACATTAATCTAAATACCTTCATTCTCGTTCTATTGTCTGTATCCGGCTTGGACAACAATTTATTCAACATGTCAACGTCAAAGTTTAACACCCGTTTTATACAACGTTTTGTACGATCAAATGCCGTTTCGGATTTGCATAACAAAATCAGTGTCGCCGACCTCGTTTGAATCGGTTTTATTTTAATTTTTATTTCTTACTTAATTATACTTTCTCACAGTTTCTTTGTAACCTGATAAATGTCCCGATTCTTACGAAAGCCGCTCCGTAAATTAGCGTGTCCGGTGAAGCAGAAAATCACCAGCCTTAGCTTTGATAGATGTTCGTATAGACTTACGTTTTTAATTTATGTCTTGTTATTTTCTTATTTACGTAGAAAGTTTTGATATAAAATGGAAAATTATGGAATCACCAAAGAAAACTGGTCTGCGCTTTAGGCCCAGTCGGAGACTGCCAAATTTTTTGTTTGTTGTTGCCAAAAATTCTGTTTCCCAAAAATACAGGCACACATTTTTCAAATGTTCATAAGTTCAATGCATTTCTTCATGCTTAAAATTTTACTATCGTTGCAGGCCCTACTACTTATTCTATTGATTATAGAATATATCAGAGGATAGGAACGGTATAGGCAATGTTTCTCCTCCGACTGTAGATCATCTTTTGATCGTAAATCCCTGCATGATCCTGGCGTACATCAAAGTCCGTGGTATCTAAATTGCCTCTCGGCCGAGATGGTTCTTATTTCCGATATAAACAAATGTTACTTGTATTGCGGTTCAGAAAGATGCTGCAATAAAATTGAAAGGTTTGAAGGTGGACTTTCAACTTTCTCTGTTATTTAATTTTTAAATTTATTACCTGCATATTGCTGCGGCTGGAAACCACACGGAAGCAATTAAATACCGCAGCAGGTTGCATTTGTTTTCAAGTAGCACAAAAGTCAACTGCGGTCACCCGCTTCTTTTTAAATTTTGAATATATTTGTTTCTTCTTCTAAAACTCAATAAGAAATTGAAACGCCTGCGTGCCCTAATGTCTAATATTGGACTAACCAACTAAAGGTCCCGGGTTCGATTACCAGTGAGAGCACTTATCGGTACTCGGTTTGGTAGGTGGTATAGGGCATTTTCTATGTCCGCCTGCCTAGGTGTCACCGTGTTACCTAAGTCTGCCGCCGAAGAGCCGTGTTAATAGCACTGTAGTCTTCCGGTATGAAATGTAGCAGAGCCATCGCCTCATTAGGATTCTGGGTGCGCACGCTTATAATCCAACCCATCAAGTGAGATGAAGGCCAAGTGCAAACCACATCTGTATCAGGTTAACTATCTAACGTTTCGGTGTTCCACTGATTCGTTTTATCTCTTGTTTAGTAACAAACTTGTTTACGAGTGCACAAGGGCCATAGGACTGGAAAGGAAACAGACTCCAGCAGGAGCGGGCGATAACTCGACTTTACGATCGGACCATTTGGACCACCACCGCGGGTGCTGTTGTCTTGGCCGGAAGATAAACTTGCCAGAATTAGGCCTATCCTCCGAGACTGTAAATGTTTTTCGTGTTTCACGCCATCAAACAGTAGGCATTACACAGCATAAGATAGATATGCTGTAGGCAACAATAATATTATGTAAAAAATTATGTTATTTGATCGGAAAAAATATTGATAATATTTTATAAGATGATGCTTTGTTGAAAACTTTGTGATTTTTGAACTGGATATAATAAAAATACCTTAGTTTTCATACGAATATTACGAATTAGGTAGTGAATTTATTTGTTTCCCCTGGACGCCTGACCGACGTAACAAATCATAATGAAATTTGACCCTCGCGTAGCATATAGCATTCTCGACTTTTATCCCAGTAGGGTGTTACTGTGGAAAATTCTTTTTTTCTTTTCTTAGAAGAAACAAAGTACAGTCAGCATCACATGTAATCCACGCAACTTTATATCATATCACACTCACTCTGACTTTATGTTATTTCGTGTATCAGGATTAATGTCATTTAAAAGTCAATATGTCATGGTACTAAGTTGCTTAGATACATATGACGCTGATTGTACCAATTCTATACAACTAATTACTGTATTATCTAAACATATAAATCAAATACCGACATATTTTAATGAACATATAAAAAAATGTCACTCATACTATACATACAATGCAACACAAGCCAATATATTTGACTCTTGCACATAGAGTGACCAACCTATGCTGAAAAAGTCAGTTCGAGGTTTTGTATAAATTAATCAAGCAAAGACAGCAAGATAAGTCATTAAATTAGAAAAGCAAACACTCGGTCCTATAACCCAAATCCTAACTGATGTGGGACGAGAAAACATCAGTGGGAAATCTTTGTTTGTTACAATGAGGCCCACCCACAAACGTAAACATCTGCAGGAATTTATAAATGTTGTTTTAGGTCTGCTGTTTAACATGACAAGCGAGATCCAGGGATAAATTCTTAACTCGAAACAGCACCGTGATTTCCTGTGCAGTCGTGTTTGTAGAAGAAAGCATCATTTCCTTATTAAAGGAGCTGAGACAGCGTTTGAATAAGGAGATTCAGTGGAAGCGCGGCTTTGTAAACAAATACACAACACGAGAAAATCTATTCTATAGGGAGCGTCGGCAGTTGGAGCGGAGATAACTCAGTAACTTGTCAGAGCTGTTGGGACAAGTGAAGTTTGTAGACCAGATATGAATGTCAAGGGTAGTGTCGGCGTACTTGATAGGAACGCTCATAATAAGAGATTGACAAGTCTTGTCTGAATGTCAACCTAGATAACATTGCTGACAAGTTCAGTGCAGATATTAACTGCAGAGACTTGTTTTGTACAGCATTGACTGAAACAGATTGTAAATGATTCAAGTAGTTGGACTTGTTTCTATACAAGAATGAAGAAACATGAATGATTCGATCCTGTTATAATAGAGATACAATTCAATGTGGAAAAGTCGTCAATGTGTCGCTGATAGTGAGACAATACACTCAAATCCGCTGTATCAATTCGCACGCATTCCAGACTCTCACTCGATTGAATTACTGTAGGCTCGCGGTCTATGGCCGCGCGGCGCGGATAAAATGTAAATGAAACGATCGCGATCCAGTTGCGCCGCAGAAACAATCCCCTTCCCCAACACCCTCCATCCACCCCCTTCATCCGGCAAGATGTGGGACGAGAATATTTTTGCAATACGACAAACTCGTTTTTGCTTGACGACGATTTGATGGTGATGAATCCTTGCTGGGCTTACACGAATATTTTGTCCGTTTCATTCAAATTGATGGCGTCAATAGTTCCTTTCCAGATGGCAGGATCTATATATTAAGGGGAAACACTGATTTTGAGGGGTCGTAAAAATCTATTTTTCTCACTAACGTTAGTAGCTAGAGACTTGATATTATATCAATGATATCTCGGGGACACCTGCAAGGAATAGCACAACCAGAAACACGATCTGTGACTATATTCTCGATAGCTTTATTTTTCAAAGTCTGCTCTTCTAAAGCACTTAGCTTGTTTGTTTTAGGAATCTACTTAAGATTATCTGCTTATTTTTGTACAATTATGAAGGAAATTATGGTTCCTAAGTTTAGCACAAAGGATTTTTAATTGATCTTCTAGTTTTTAAGCTAGAAATGATTTGTCGCTTACGTTGATTTTCTTGAGACAGTGTGATGCTATGCATATCTCTTTTTGACGCTAACGAAGTAAGTATCGCTATTGCTTTCTTGCAAGCCAACGAGAAAATAATCAGGGAGTCGTCCTAAATAGAAAAGCATATAAAAACGCGGTTAAAGCACGAGGTTTGTATGGTTAATTAAGTCATTAAGATGAGAATATGGGACGTGAACCATATGTTGCCTATTACATAATATACTGGAATCTTTAGATACCCGAGCTTTGCTATAAGTCTTGCATTTATTACAATGAAAAGTCGAATTTTCTCAAACAATTAGCTCTCCATCAATCGATTTCTCCACTCTGGAACCATTATATGTTAATTTAATACAGCAGAGCTATTTTCGAGACAACTTATCAAATATTGTTCGTTGAAAGATGCAAGATCAAGATGTGCCATACATTATGCGCACAACACCGCATCTCTTGAGTCTAAACTATGTACAAGCACATAATAGAAAACAGCTACACATTCTAATTATCCGATCCGATCCGATCCACTGCACTACCAGCCAGCAGTTCTGCCACAAGGACTCGAAGCGGCGTCCATCCAGTATTGGTGAGCGTTGGGATGGCTATCTGTGCGTGTCTCGTTTCTACACGGGAGTAACGTATCTGCGATTATGCATTGGGTTTGCTGGATCAAGCTCCCGTCAGCTTACTATCACATACACGGTAATAGCTACACATTCTAATTATATGGAAATATTTTGAAGAAGATCCTGTTAGTGAACTTGGGTTTAGAATAGTCAGCCCATGTCATCACGTAGGTTTTGTAAAAGCCGATCAGGGCAAAGAAGAGGACCATCAACATCTGGCTGAGTATCTATTTAATAAATCCCATTGGGACCCCGTTCGTCGTGCGATCTATGTGGAAACCTCATGTCCATCGGATCTAGATACTAGCCAATGATGACACTGAACTCAGCTGGAAGTCAATATGCTGTTGTTATTATTCTTGAGTGCTATTTTTTACAATTTTTTACCATTGGATTTCTGTTTAGCAGTGAACGATTTCCGCCTGAGAAGAATGATCATGAGTTTAAACAAATAATGGGGATTCCATCAGTTGATTATTGCAGGTAACGATGAATTACAAAGTTCTGAAGTTTTTCGTCTAATATGTACATAACTGTTCTTTATCATTATTTACAACAGGCGCAACTTACATAAATGAGCATCCGTTGCCTAGTGTCTCGTCTCACCTATTACTGGGATCAGAGCTAAACGTCGTTCCCAAGCCCCGGTATAGTTTATTGAATGTTGCTATAAATCTGTGACGAGATAAATTGTATGGAGCAGTAACGGTTGCGGTATTTACTGGGAGCATAACTAGGGTAACAACTAGTCTAATAAATAATAACTTCTTTAAAGTCTTCTTTAAAGTAAACAACTTCCTTGTGAGCAAAACGGCGTATATGGTCTGAGGTTTGCTTAATATTTGAAAATAATCAAATTTTTAAACGAATTGGTCAGGGATAATTGATTACATTCAAAATAATACAGAAAACTTCTTCTATAATAGAAATATTTCTTTATGTTAGTGACAACATAAAAATCACAACAGATCACAAAAAGTAAACGAGAAGGCCATTTAAATTGCTTATCACCTTCGAATCGAAGAAGACGAAGTCTCGTATTAGACATACTGTTTTGCTGAGGGTCCAGATAAACGTACTAAAAGAGAAGGGTTTACTATTTTTTACCTTGTATCAACAGGGCCCGTCCCCTGCAGCTCTCAAACCGACGTCAGTTCAATGAAGCGACTGCAGCTTGATCGTACTTGTAATTGCAGCCTTACAATAACTACCAGCATCCACATCTATCTGGCAGCACCCCGGATTTACGTACTGTTTTAAAGTTCATATTGGCGTATAAAACTTAAGATTTATTGTTGCATCTTAGAAGTTCTCTTCAGTGTGTAATTAGATAAGTAAACAGGTCTGTAAGTATAGTTGTTGGTTGGACCGTGATGGGATAATATGCCTGCAAAGGCCAGGAAACTGAGCATTAGAAATGTCGGGCTTATAAATAGGTTTGTGTTGACTTAAGGGTTTCTGTTGCTTTGTTAATGTTTTCACGTCTATAGCTGGTCCGTTTGCAATGTTTGTGATTAATGGTGTAATAACTCAACTCTTCGAACGATGTAAATTGAAGAGCTGTTGAACGATTGTTCGACAGAGAGAGCGCAAATGTCAATAATACTAAATGCTGTTCGGAAATTGAGCGCTTTGGGATTCTTCCCCGGTTTGAGATTGAGTGCTCCTGTCTGTTCCCAACATTTACCCCGTTTTCTTACGAAGACTTCTTGAATTAATCTAGCGCAACTAAAATTTCGAGCGTTAAGATCCTGAACGCTTCATCCGAAATCTGTCACGTCCCTGTTTGATGTTTGTCTGGGAGTGTTAGCTCCCGAACTACTCGCTAAGCTTGTTTTTGCAAAGTCACATTACGAAGTTACGTCTTGAATAACAAATCAGTTGTAACTCAGTTCTATAACACCGGTGTTGGTACCGTTATAAATACCATACAAGGAGTCACAGTTCTCGTATTTCCGATGGAATGCGTGTCACCATGGGGTGTCACACCGATTGATGTATACCTCAAAATACTCCGGTCGTTGTGGAAAGCGCAAGCGATTGATAAATAATGTTTTATTGAAATAATTTAACTACCACTTCAAATTGCTGAAGAAATGATTCGATTCATAAACCTCATTAAGTTTTCATATATATTTCTCCAAAAAATAGTTTTAATGTTAGAGGAAAGTAATTTAATGAGTAATGACTATCATTTATGTTTTTATTTTGGAATTTAACTAATGTATTAATTATTGATAGATAGTATACTTACTTTAAAATACATTCTGCATCAGTACAATACTTTTTTAAACACATAATTTTTAAAGTTCTAGTTCTAAGCTTAATACGCGTATGTTTGAAAAATTAGCTCGTCGAGCTCGAATATATTCGCTTCATTTACGGGACTGCAGCTATTGTTTATTCGGTCTTTTTAAGCGTTTTTTTTGCAATTTCTTCGTGTGAATATTTATATGAGATTGTCAACCGCTGCCGCTCAAGAGATGCATCAAGTTCTTCACGCCTTCAAGTAAGATGTGGGCGATTGTGTCGCCTGTCCCTCGTTCGTGTCACAACTTACACCCACTTTTACCACATATCACTTACTAATCATAATTGTACAAACCAATACACGCATTTCTTATTGCTTTTAATTTAGAGCTCAAAATCGTGCAGTGACAACATTTTAAGAGTAAAAGAAGGAATGTTATAAAACTGTCGCTATAATATGATGCTGTCGGTCGTGTTTACAGCCTTGTGTGCTTTTGTTAGTCATTCGTCGATTATAACTTATCTAAAGAATTACAATGCAGATCTATGCTTGAAGTTTGTTACGTTGAAATATAGCTATTGTGACTAAAACAGATCGCGCACATATATGGCTAACAATTCGGAAGAAACAGGTTCGATTTCCAGTGAGGTATCCATCGATACTCGCTTTGGTTGCTGGCAGGGCATTTTACAAAGTCTGCCGCCAAACAGCAATGCCAATAGCACTGTAGCGTTCTGGTATGAGAGGTAGTAGAGCCAGCGCCTTATTATCTTGCGGCGTCTGGATGCGCACGCTTCCCATCCACCGGCTTTATCGCCACTTACCATCATGTGATCCGTTTTGAGTATGTACAAAAAAGTCTGTAAGTAACCAAAAGTATCCAGCTGTCCACTGAGATCGTTGGTCAAGGCGATCTGTTAGGTAATCATTATCTTTACCAGCAAAAAGTAATTTCAAAAAATATGTATGTAATAATTAACGCATTCAAAAAGAATTAAAAACCGAATTCAATTGCCCCTGAAGAATGCTCTACCAAATAAATAAATAAAATTACAAAATCGGTTCACTATTGGCGGAGTCATCGCGTAACATACATAAAACATACGCGTCGAATTGAGAACCTCCTGTTTTGAAGTCGGTTGAAAAGTAATAAGAAGTAAGTAACTGTAGAGCTTCAAAGGAAATTGGCTATGAATACAGCTTATTTATGTTAGAAGTCTTGACTGTATTTCTCATTATAGTCTAACGCAAATTTAATACCTCATACCGTCTTAGATTCACACACAATAGGTAATAAGTTGCGGTTATGCCTTCTACAGCAAGAGAACGCGTCGATAGCTTGAGTGTGGAACCAACCGTTTCAAGTTTTAAACTCGCCTCTGCATTGTCGCGGCAAAACTCCATTAAAACAGCCTCTCGTAAAGAGCTCGTGGCGCAGGCTCTAAAAGCTTAAAAACTGTGTCAATACTCTTATAAAACTATATATTGTTGATAGATCTGATACTACCTTTTTAGGCAATAGCAGAATAACAGCGTCTTCAAGGTATTGAACCTCTTAGACATATGCTGAGCTACGAGTATTAGCCCATTCATCATACATATATGTATAATATACGATGTTCAATTGTTAGTTTTAAGAATTTGTGATGAATAAACCTCTTTATTATTATTATTATTACCTTCATGATTACTCATTTCTGTTTTGGTTGATTTTCGTTTTACGTGTTCTGAATGTCTGTGTCGGAATTGGATTGTTTTACGTAACCGTTAGCTGGTTTACTAAACAGCTCCGTTAAATAAAAGAACTCAACGACGTTAATTGATTTTCAACCGACTTCAAAAAAGGAGGAGGTTCTCAATTCGACGCGTATGTTGTTTTGTGTGTTACGCGATAACTCCGCCAATAATGAACCGATTTTGATAATCCGTTTTTTGTTTGGTAGATCATACCAGATCATACTTCAGCGGTAGTCCCATATACAATTCATTGAAACAATCTCTATTAAACGTATATAATCTCTTTTTCGACCTCGTGATATAAATAAATTGTCCTCCTAAGACTAAGCAAGTATCCTTTTTTAAATTACAGGCGGAGGAGTTGAACTCTTTGGTGGGAGATGCGTTCCGAATGGCGTTCGCGTCGCAGCTCCAGCCAACCGCCCCGCTCTGGGTAAGTACACACTACATTACTCTGTACTAATCTTTACTGTACTGTAATCCGTTCTAGTACTGCATTTGTCAGTAGGAAGGTCAGCTTAAACACTCTTTTGTACTGGTAGTGGTAGATCATGAGTCTTCCTAAATATAGATCCTGGAAAAAATATGCTCTGTCTTTAGCAGTTTTTTACCTTCTCATCATGAAGGTAAAAAGGTACCTGTCGGCACAGTAACATCTTTTTAGCTTCATGCTTCTCTTCGTCTATAAGTGCTATGTATAAATTGTCTGTCCTATAAGTACATTTATATATATATGTCTGGTGGTTGACAACTGTTGCTAAGATAATTTATAACGAGACAGGCATCGTGCACCTGTACGACATTACAATTTTACCGCGATCAGAAATCACCCGAACGACTGGTCGGTGTTTACTGCCAACCAACCAATACCTATTATGGTTGTAAATTATATATTTGTTGTGGTGACCCACTTGAGGAGTAGGAGGAAGAGTTTGCAGAGAACTTTTTTAGCTGAGAATTGACTAAATTAGGCAATTAAGCGTGCTATTACTCATCTTATCTGAATAAATAAATTGAGTTCCGCTCATGACGATTTTTTCTCACTATTTTCAAAATGTTATTGGCTTAATTGAACCTCAAGTAATACATACAAAACAAAACAAAAATCTTTTTAAATATTGTCGATTAAAGTTGATTAAAATCAATAACGCCCTATCAGGTGATTCTTATAATGGTGAACAATTTTCGACGCTAACGGTATACTACCGATAGCTTACTTGACAAAGCGTTCGCCCCGGACGGACGAGAGACGTTTTGAATCACACTCGTTTCGAAAATGTTATGTCGAAAATAAATTGTAGACTAAAATATATAGGGCTTGCAGGACTGACTGATTCACATACCCATGCGCAGCATAAACTACCTGATTTAGAAACATTAAAGTGTAATAATGATGAATGTGTCGTACCGACCGCGCAATGAAACGTTTGTTAACGGGCAAACCACTTGAGTTAGATTCAGATATAAAATGTACATGTAAAAAAGGAAATTTGATTAATGAATCCATTTGACGGTTCAGAAAATCACTACGGGCTGTCTACTACATTGTTTGAAACATGGTTGAAGACAATGAAGGATTTTATAGCTTTTTAAAGTGTAAAATTTGTAAGAAGCTGCCTTAGTAAATTGCAATTCCTCTAATCGAATTAAGACCCCTTCCCCCGCGCGGTCGCGGCCGGTACAACGTGTTTGACTTGTTTGGTGCGCAGGAGCAGCATGAAGCGCCGGCGACATTGTTTGACCGATTCTAATTTATGTCCAATCATGCTTTCTTTCATTCGAATGACTGAATTCAACTCTAGCACAACCGTTTTCTTTTCTGCGGCTCTAGAATAGGTACATTCCGTCGTACCGTGTCATAAAAAGAGACTGATGGCAAAAGTGAATATACATAGATAGATTACCTTTTTTTGCAATCATCGTCATCAACTGGGAAACGTCTACTGGTGAACGCCTTCCACATGGTCGACCACAATGACCGGTCCCGAGACACTTGCATACAACATATAATACAGAGAAAAAATACAGTTTACGCAATAAAATACAGAATTAGCAATTTATAGTTTTCTGCAATGTGTCATGCCATAAAAAAATCGCATGATAAATGTCAAAGCGAAACGCTTGGTGCGAGCTATATAAATATCCCCGGTGTTTGGGTGCAGTCCTTCTTCTGTTTGACTAGTACTTGAATGGAGATGGTGGAATCCACAAAAATAGCTCCTGCGCACGCTCTCCAACCAAAATTCCAAACTATTAATAAAGGGAGCAAACAATGATTCGCAAAGATTAATATATTAGAAAAATACTTACAGGATTACTTGATGAACTTTATTTAAAGTATTAAAATGGTATTTATATCATCTTTTGGCTATTTACTATTTGTACATTTTCCGATGCGCAGCTTATTACGCAACCAGTGCATCTACCATGAGTTTACGCAGGCGGTAACGTATATCGAATACTATCGATAAACTCAAGGTAGATGCACTGGTTGTACGATGTCTTACCTTATAAATGTACAGTGTAATATTACAAACACAAGTGCGTGGTAGAGTAGCAGTAGAGCTGTGCCGGTAGCTGGAACACAGCTGGATCACATTAGCGATGATTTAGAGAGCTGTAATAGTTAAAGCGCACCGGGAGAACGGTGTGTGTAACGTGAATAGTTCAGGAGACAAGGAATATCAACAAATCAATTTGATTATGTTGATTATGACTTTGTTTTATGACGAAAAAATGATGAAGAAAATGTATGATGTAAATCTCATCGGTACAAAACAAACAAAAATACAGTTACTACAGAAGTGGAAATATTGGTGGATATATAAGAAGAAAACAGAAGCTCTACAATAATGTCAATAAGAAAAAAATATCTGGTAAAACGACGTCACGTCGATAGACTTTATCTATTGGTCTTTCCACATACATATTATCTGAGATCTATTTGTATGCGTTAATCATTCAGAGATGTATGGCGCTATTATCAGCGATTCTGTAGTTGATATCAAATTTATTACACTCGTAAATAAGACTGCTACGACTTTAATAACCCCTAAAATTAATATCAACGTGAGTTTCATTTCTGATTGGTTCTAATTACTTTAATAAAACAAAATAAAATTATGACAATCATTCAGAAGTTAATTCGTCCTATGAATGCAACACTGAAGTTGATTTCTTGATCAATGTTCATTCATTCACAGACGCAAGATAGAGTCAGTAGCATACATATCATATCCGATAGTTTATTAATAACCTGTTCGTAATGGCGTATAAAAATAGCAGCGGGCCCCCGGTCAACAGGCAGTGCGGTAGCTCCTCGATCATACATTTACACACTGCCGGCTCCGTGTGGACGTTATTTATATTTATTTCCTGCCGTTGATAGCAGGTAGGGTGTGTATAGTATATTGGCCGAGCTAAGCATAGCCAACGTACTTGCTTGGTTATGTTGTACTTATATTGTGGGGTTTGTCTCTTGCGCACACTATCCAAAGCCAAGTGCAAGCCCTTTTTTTTTAAATACTGCAAAGTTGCATTCCAAAACAAAAGACAATAGCCACAATATCCATAACTCATTAAAACGAGACTTCTGCTGTTTTACTCGTATAATGCTGTCAGGATGGAGGCCAAGTGGAAACCGACTGTTGTTATTTTTAGTGAACGATGGGTTTGCACTTGACCTTCATCTCACCTGAAGGTAAGTGACGATAACGCCGTCGGATGGTGAGGGTGCGCACCTAGAAGCCTCATCCTATGAGGCGCAGCTCTGCTACCTTTTGTACCGCAACACAGACTTAGATTATATAGTGGAAGCTAGCCAGGAGAAAATGTCTGGTGCAGTCCATTCTGCACTCGGCAGTAACAGTTTTAATGGGTTATATATCATTTAATAGTTATTGTACAAATTGTATGTTGTATTTCTTTATGTGGTATTTATTTTCAATCGACTGACTTTAAAAAAGGAAGAGGTTCTTCGAATTCGAGGAATTCGACTGTTTTCAAAAAATGAATGTTACGCGATAACTCCGCCAGTTACATGAATCGATTTTGATAATTCTATTTTTGTTTGATAGAACATACTTCAGAGTCGGTCCCATATAAATTTTAACGAAATTTATTGAGAAAATTAACAAAATCAAAATATGTACGCGTTAATTTTACAGAGTAAGTATCTAGTTCAAGCTATAATGTAAATCACTTAGTTTCGGGTGGCGTCGGACACTGCGCGGGCGCACGCATGTTAAATTCCCTTCCCATTTGCCTCTTGACCAGTCTGTCTGCCTTTAAACTGTTGTGACCTGTGTAATGTATGACTGTATTAGAAATGCCTCACATACCATTCTGGCTTTTAAATAGATATTCTGGGAAGTTTTTATCAATATCACTAAGTACTTCGGGAACGAATGCGCCTGCTCTTTTGTGTTCTGTGCTTGGTTTGTTACAATTAGTATAATGATTTATGTATCTCATTTATCTCACTATCTAAGCATCCATAACAATAAAATAAATGTTAAAGTGAGCTTGTTCATTCGTTTGTCTTTCAATATCGTATAAAGGATAAATATCTAGAATGACCAAATTTTTGGTATATGTAGAGGGGACAGTAAAAGGATCAGAAGAGGAGGCTACTTTTATCTCGATTCAATAACACAAATAAGTGGTTGGGCTTTCTGCTGGAGTTGGGGTGGCATGAGTAAGGTACACCACCCTATCACGCAAAATAGGCGCATCTGACGTCGAGTTGCGGAAACTTGCCAGATAACCATTACGAATGCAAATTGAACACGTAGTTCTCTTGGGATAATTTCTAATGTCCACGCGGACGAAGTCGCGGGGAAAAGCTAGTTCAGAAGTAAATGCATGCTCGCAGTAAATATTAAGGTCCACATCATCCACATTATTCCGCATGAAATGGTATATAAATAAAAAGAAAAGTATGGTTACTTCACGTGACTAGAATGCCGAAAACATGAGAACTCGACGTGTACAGTTCATGTTTTTGTGGTTGCAATTTTTTTGTTAGCGAACATGTGGTTGCAACAAAGCTTGTTTATTTTACGAGTATGGTTGCAAGATTTACGATGATGTGAAACTGGCGTTAGATAAGATTACGTTGTTATATTTTAAATGAAGTCAATACAATTTGTTTCGTTGAGAAGATTTTGAAAATTCATAATCTTATGAGACATGTATAAAAATTCCAGTTTGGTAACGTCACCCTACGGTAAGGTTACACTTTTGACGTGGCTGTTTTAGGTCTTTAGGAGAAATGTGGCAAAGGAAGAAGGTATAACCGATGTGGAGTTCGATTTATCGTGTGACGAACACGTACTGGAAAACGAGTAAAGGTCGCGTGGAGCCACTACTGTATGCAAGCATTTAAAATACTCGTATATCTTTCTCTTATGTTTTGTTGCTGCTAATAAATCCAATATAGCTTTTGTTTAATAAAGCTTAAGCACTTATTAGTTGAGTACTTACTACATTATTTCATTACTTTTTTCGAACCAAGGAACAATGTTGTTCATTCCGGTCGCGGGCAACATTCATTATATTTTTAACAGTCGTTTAATGGGAATGCCGGCCGAAAGTGAATTCCGTTTGAGATGGAACGAATATATTTCATCGGAGTGAAAAGGACAGATGATTCAAACACGCGGATTGTCGTGCGTAGCGACCATAACGTGTAAGTTAAGGCGACATTTGGATTTAATTACGACGAGGATTAAAACAGGAAAAAGGGAAGTGTTGACCTGTAAGCCTAATTAGATACCAACCTACTCTGAGTAACGAGTTGAGTTTTAGGAGACGAGTAAAAAACAATGTTAAACCCTACCTACACGACGGTTGCACGGACAGAAATGAAGTGCAAAGGCCATGAAGTGAAGAAGTGCAGAGTCCGTGTAGTCTGGACAGGGTTGTGTTGGCAACACCGAGTGTGTCGTATCGCCACGCTATTACCGCGTATGCTATAGTAAGAAACTAAATCATGAACCAGCATACCTACTGCCTAATCGCAGACACGTTATCATAGAATATAGTGCTACGTACAGAATGGACGTTCTCCGCCTCCCACCGATCCGCAAAACCTCACTTCCCCCGAAAGAAACTGACTCAGATAACGACCGTTACGTATACAGCGTGTGAATAAATCACACATTCGCGTCTATACAAACGTCATCCGTTCGATGTGTGCCTATATCACGACATTTGTTCAAAGTGTCCTGTTCAGCCAGTGACCAAACGCGACAAATGGCCATTCATACCGCTCGTCAATACTAGATGGGTGCGTCTTCGAGTCCTTATGACAGAACTGGCTTGTGGTGCAGTGGATCAGATTGGATCAGATACCCTATTCTACAATATGCCTGTACAAATATCATGTAGATATCTCTCTAGTCTCTTTATCTAATATATTGATCCGTAGTGATAAAGAGACGGGGTGCTGTTTCTTCTAATACTTGTAATGTCAACAATTAGATGACGTATTTTTTTTAAAATAAAACATATCCTATCTGCTGATTTTATACACAATTTGTACCTTAAATTCTTTAGTACCTTCATCGATTATCTTTAACTTATGTATATTTTTGCATTATGTTTTTGCCTGCTTATAATATGGATGAAGGTAGCGTTGTAAAAAGGGGCGCTCTAGCTCCGAGTTTAATTGCGTGTCGCACCGCCAGTCTCCTCTCTATGATCGTAAATCGTAAGAAAAATATGACCCTGCGTGCTGCGAGTCCAGGGGCAGGAGGCATCAAGGGCTCTTATAACAGCCCCGTGCAAACTTGTTTCTAAAGTCTACATATTTCAAAAACCGACGTTGAAGATTTGTTTTTATGCTTATGTCTGCTTTATAGTTTTCTTTGAGCAAAATAAGTCCTGACCATTATGCGACCACCGAAAATCACTACAAACTCACGGCTCACACTGATGTATTTGCTGGTGTCATTCGGTATTGTTGCCTAGGAAACTAGAGATATCCTCAACAATGACATCCGTGGTAATTGTACTCGTAATTTTAATAAAATAACAACTATTAGTTTTATAATGTAATTTACATTATTTGCTAGATTTAGTTTTAAAATATTTTTCTGTGTGTTCGTTGTTGTGTGTATGTCGTGTTTTGAATGTCCAATAAATGTCTGTCTATGTCTATCTAATATTAGACACGTTTGAATTTATTCATCCCTGTACAACGAAGGTCACTTTCCTTCGACATGCAAAAGGTCAGACGGCACATAAAACCGATGGGAGGTCGCCCTAAGCCGGCGCTGCACGGATCTCGTGCGAAGCCCCACTAAACTCCCCAACAGCTTCGGTGGAATCGCTGGGGCGTGACAAACGCCCTCGCTTTCAGGGGAAAACATCATTGATAAACGGTACAGGGCAATGTTGGGGGAAGTTCGCAGTTGTGATTGCGGATCCGTTATAGTAAGAAAAATATTTCGTTAGTTACAAATTATTGTAGACTCAAGGTTTGTTGCTGAATCAGTATGATCTGTTGGAACAGCTGGAAAGAATTGCACATTTTTGTTTTAAAGACGGGAGTTTTTATGTACACTCGTAATTGGGTTTTTACGTAAACTTTATCTCTACTTGACGGTAAGTAATGATAAGACTGTTGGATGGAAAGTGTGCTCATCCAGAGGCTAATGAGGTTATTTTGAGAAATCCTTAACCATGTAGAGTTAATACAATTACATATCTAAACGTATTTTCGGATATTGGAAACTTATAAACATTTTCTAATATACAATATCTTTTTATTTACATTTTGCTGTGTGTGTATTTTGAAAATACGAAGGTCCTTCATTTACAATGAAACGTGAATAACTTATATTAAATTATTCAGACCAGATCTTCATTACAGCTCCTGTTATAGGCGTGACTGAAACAAACAAAGGTCTTAATGTAGGTAAAGTTGAAACATCGAATAACCGTTTCATCGTTAAACGTTTTCTGTCGGGGTTGGTACTAGGAATGACAAATGAAGGTTGAAATTATTTTCATTCCAAAAGAAATGATAACATCTAAAACAAAACTAGCGTATGTCTGCGTTTCATCTGTGTGGACTTCAGAAAATTTCAAATACTCGTAGCAACAGTTTGCCTGGACAAAGTTAAGCCTTCGTTTCTTTTCGGTATGAGCACGAGGGGTGGAGTCCACAAGTACTTCATGTCGCTGCGATCGTAATTGGTCTATAATCTAACTCTATTGCCTATACACTATCTCTAAGCAAAACATTATTGACTTAACTGCGCCTCGAGCAGTATATTACAAACTAAAAAATAATTTGAAATACCTCTAGAAAAAATGTATATCTCTAGAAATATGAATGTAGCTGAATAGTTAGATTGGTCGATTACAATTGATATAAATCAATGATCTATATACTTCGCTAACGACTATCAATATCGGTTCTTATAATGGTGAACAATTTTCGACGCTAACGGTATACGACCGATAGCTTAGTTGGCAAAGCGTTCGCCCCGGACTAACGAGAAACGCAGGTTAAAATCCCGCTGGTGACGAATTTTTTTCACTACTTTAATAATGTCTTCTTCGGAATCCCTTTATAAAAGCCAGTTTACCTGATCACCCCTGTGGATAGCAACCACCATGTCGAACTCGCTGGCGCCGAGGGAGATATTAGCGCGGCCATCACTGCCAACGGTGATAGATTTTCCAGTACAGCTGTTGCCGCTTTTCTCACCCGAAATGATATCACAGTAGGTACCGGCGGGCAGGCAGGTCTGAAAATAAATAGGCCGATAGGTCTAGCGCTTAACCGAGTCGGTTCCTGAGGTATGGTAGCGGCATTGGGTTCGTTTACGGAACGTCAAACTACGCGCGTTTATGCATAATTGTATCGTTTGACATTCCGTAAACACCACCTGCCCCGTGCCGCTACCATACCGCAGGAACTAACTCAGTTAATTGCTAGACCTGTAGATGTATATAGGTGGTTGTATTTACCTGGAGGTTTTGGTTCAGATCCCAATTATCGTTGTTGAAAGCAACAAAGGCTTGACCACCACGGCAGAAAGCGATCTGGTTGCTACCATTGTCCCACCAGTCATTGACAGAAGTACCGGCTGCCACGTTCCTAAAGGCAACCATCTGGAAGATCTGACGCCAGCGGTGCTCACACACCCATCCATTACCACAGGTATTGTCCTGAAAAATAAGAATTAATCTCTCCAACATCAATATCTAAAGAAAGTTGCAATAGCGCTAAAATTTTATATTTTACTTACAGAGTTGATAGAAGGAGATATGATGTTGCCATTGCTGTCCATTGGTGGACCAGCTTCAGTGTTTTGGAAATCGAAACTGCTCATCAACTGGGGCTCACCGTAAGGATGAGCCAACATGAAGGCGATAGCACCCTTGTACTGTTTAGCTTGTTTGTAAGTCAAAATGGCTCCACCAGCGCCATGGCCTCTCTGGTTGTCGTGGTTATCAATGAAGGTCAAAGCTACTTCAGAGGCAAGCAGGCCCCACTGAGGGCCCCAGTTTACCAGCCATCTAAGCTGATTGTTGCCTTGGAAAGCATTGCTCAGTTCCATTCCAAATCTGAACTCAGTGACGGGAGCCAGGGGAGTGTATTCGTCTCGGCTGATAGCTTCTCCGCCAAGGTCGATAACCTCCTGGTAGATGTAAGGACGAGCACCAGATGGGAAGCCATGATTAGTGTTCAGGTTGCTGAGCCTGTCGTAAATGATCCGCAGATCTCCGGGCCACATGTGCTTAGCAGCGTCAATACTGAAATAATTTACATATGTTTAATATGATGATGGTTCATAGAACAACTATCCACGTTCTCATGGTAATGAACATACCGGAAACCAGCCACACCAAGATTGATGAGGCGGTTCATGTAATTGACAATCATTTGCCGCACATACTCGGTTCCCTGATTCAAGTCTTTTAGACCAGACAACTCACAGTTGCGAACCTGAAAAGATTGGTTTATTTTCATGCAAATACATTACAATAAACATATTAACCTATGGTACCTATAAAAATTGTCATAAATCTAACTAACTCTGTCGGGGCAGCAGTTATAATCGTTGCCTTGGATAACACAATTGGGCCAGTTGAAATCGTTCCAGCCAAAGGGTACGGCAGGGTAGCTCCAAGATCCAAAATCAGCAGAGCTTCCACCGGTTCCTGTGTTTTCATTCCAAGTTCCTGTCATGTGATTGATGATGGCGTCAACGTAGATCCTGAAGTACAGAGAAAATATTTTATTTATCAGAAATATCACTTAGTTTTCCCCATTAATATTTCATTACTTTGCTACTTTTTACAATCATGTTTTTGTCTTCTATTTCAATCACATTTATGTTACTAGTTTATGTTGTTTATTAATCGTTATCTTGATGTATTTTAATGTGGCAATTGTCGTCACTAACTGCTTGCAAAATAGGATAAGTTTTAATCACTATCTCTTTAGGTATTATTGTTAATTTAAGCAGAATTTCATCGGATTGCTATCTTGGAAATTAAAGCCGATGGTGTCAGTTTTTTTAAAATCTCAAAAATATGATATGTGGTAAGGATAAGTATGACAGATACCAACCTCACACCAACGTTGTTGCACCTTCTGACCATGTCAGAGAATTGCTGCTCATTGCCAGAACGGGTGACTAGGTTGTAGGAGATAGGCTGGTACCGCTCCCACCAAGGGCGGTTCATAGACCAGATCACCAAGTTCTCATTGGGTGGAGAAATCTAAAGGGAAATCACAAATATAATGTTTAATTAAGATTGTTGCTTCAGTCTTAATGCTCGGCAAAGATCTTACTCCTATCCAAATCAATCAGAACTAATTAATATATAATAAACAGATTGTTTTGGCAATCGCACTAAACAATCTAATTTAATATACTTTGTATTAATTACTTAACAGCCTAAAACAGGAGGTCCCTTAAGTAGGAAATGAATAAAGTAACCGACTTGGTTTTACATGGATCTCACAACTTTTTACGGTAGAAGAAATGAGTTGCGAAACCTTTTTTTACAATGGCATTCAATTCTACTACACAGAATTTTAAGAGCTCCAAAGTTTTGGAAATGATAAACCTTTTAGAACCAATTTTATAACATAATTTACCTGAATACCGCCGAATCCTCTGGGACCAAGGAACCTCTCGCACTCAGCCGCGATGTCATCCCACTTCCACTCGAAGAGATGCACCATGGTGGAACGGCCGGTAGCATAGTGTGGGTTTTGGTATGCCAAAGCCAGAGTCACGGCCGACAAGAGAAGGATGTACCGGAACATCCTACACAGTTTTAAAATACCAGGATATAGTACCGAATATGTGTATACCCCGACGATTACCATAAGCCTACTCAAAATATTTTGACGATATGATGGGTTATGGCGTTAATGTGGCAAGAGGTAACATACAAACAAACTTGCTTTTGCATTACAATATTCGCAAGGTTGGTGAATGTGACGAACTCCTAATATTTGATTACATTCATCGACTTGTTGTATAAACCTCATCATCACCATCAACCGGGAAACGTTCACTGCTGAACATAGTCCTGGTCCATAGTACACCACAATTGCCGGTCCCGAGCCACATGCATCCAGCGATTCCCCGCAACCCGGTACATATTTTCTGGTACTCAAGAACTTCTCCTCATCGATTATCCGTTCTTTGACACTTCAGCACACTGACTCGTCGAACTATGTCGGCGACCTTTGTGTCATTGATTACATATTGAACATTAATTAGTATCCATTAAAACAGTATCAAACACACCTGAAGAGTTATAGTTCCGACCTCCTATAAGCTCGTCTTCCTTCAGCTCCTGTGCGTGCTATCAACCTCCAACGACGGTGCTGATTTATATATGTCTCGATAAAGGCTTAAATTGTATTTTCCGTTTATTTAATCCTTTAATCTATGCTACTATCTTGATATCAATACCCTCTAGATTTATCTATTTGCGTGGAGTAATCTAGCAGTGATTGAGTGTAAATTGTTTTAGAAGCAAATATACGTCACTAACCGTAATTTAACCAAAATTAAAATATCAACAATATGTTATTGGCCTATACGAAAAACAAGCCTGAGTCTCGGTTACGACTTAAAAGAAGGTTAAATAAATACACTAAACAACAAGTAAAGCGTTCAAATCAAAAAGAACTGAAACCGACTTCAATTGCGCTAAAAGTCTACTTTTATTAAGGCAAATTTAATATTTATATAGTTTTCTCATGGATTCCATTGTCAGAACTGAACCAAATTGAAATAGGACCAAACGGGAAGCACCACCTTTCAAATAAATAAAATAGAATCATCCAAATTGGTTCACTCACTCAAAAGTTCTGAGGTAACAAACATTTTAAAAAACATACCCGTCGAATTTATAACCTCCTCCTTTTTTGAAGTCGGCTAAAAAGGTCTACAAGCTTCTTACACCTTCATACGTTATAATGGCTCGAGTTTACCACGTGTTAGATAAAAAATTATCACAAAAAATAAGATATGTATAAGATAGTCAAAGAGGTGGCTGAACTGTATGTCACCCACATGAGTACAGTTGTTAACAATGCTAATGATCCGACTGTACTTTTCATTGAACAAGATAAAGGAATATATCCTACTGTCGGCACAGATAAAGACAGGTTATATACACCTATCTTTTTCTCGGATCACCTTGCTCATTATCCACAGTTTTTCAAATAATATACCTCTATAATTGTGTTACGTCGATCATACGAAGAGTAGTCTAAAGTCCTTATTGGCTGTAGGATAGATTAGCTTACAAAGTCACAAACTATGATGGCGACAGAATGATGCGACCTAATAGTGCAGTAGACAGTACAATTTCTGCTAAAAAGCCTGAAGGAATAAGGAGTCTAAAGGTACGCTTTTCATCGCAATCCATCGCAGACATTTGAGAGTTACAAAGAAGTAAATAATCACAGACATGACATTTTATCATATTATTTACATGTTATTAATACCATTAGGTAGGTAAAACATTGATATCATACAACAGATCTGCTACATTCATCAGAATAACAATAGCAAAAGTCTAAGAATACAACGAGAAAGAAATCTGCATAGTCAAACGACCTCCTACCAATAATGCATAGGCCTATATCTAGAAGCAATTTGACTTGGCCTTCGGAATCTAAGAACTGGAGGAACGGTTCGAAATGGAATCTCTGCGCTCGCTGGGCCGCTCGTTGGTAGCTGATAGAAAACGTGCCTGCGGCTGATTGCCGCCCACCCTCGCCATTGTCGCGATAAGGACCCCGCCGTTTGAGAACTTGCCGAGTAAATTCGTAAGAACACGCCCTAGAATCTGCGATGAATGTCTGGGAAAGATATAGGGTATTTGATTATTATTATTACTTGTATATGGTATCCGAAAAATCAGACTGCTAAATATAGAAACTATTGCACAGCGTCAGGTTTTTCGAATCACACTGATAAAAAATTAGTTTGTTTCAAAATATATCCCTAAATCTTGCCTGAACTTTCTCACTGATAGTTCGAGAACGTATCTGGAGGTGAATCCACCCTTGCGTCTTTGGATTTATTCTGACAGAGGAACAGTTTCATCCTCATTTTCTAACACTTCAACTATCCCTATCCTATACAAAAAAAACAAGTCAGTCTGACTTTCTGTTACGACGTGAAGGATGAAACAACAAACTCCCTTTTGTATTTATATAGAAGTAATTGAAAATACTTAACAGAAGAATATAACTTCCCAAATACCCCCAATACCTGTAGGGTAGGGTTAGGCTATGAATCTGATACCACATAGTATCCATTGGGAATTCAGCAGATTCCTCTTTAAAAAAGTCTGAGCAGTTTTGTTTGTAAACTTTGTAAGATATAGAATAATCAATATTGAAGATATAACAATATTCAGACAGTCCACGTTAAAGAGATATTCATCATCATCAGCCGGGAAACGTCCACTGCTGGACATAGGCCTCCCTCATGGTACGCCACATCGACCGGTCCCGAGCCACCTGCATCCAGCGACTCCCCGCGACTCTAACCAGGTCGTCGGTCCATCTAGTGGGGGGACGGCCTGGTAGACGTTTCCCGGTACGTGGTCGCCACTCGAGAACCTTTACTCCCCACCGGTTATCGGTTCTTCGAGCGATGTGGCCTGCCCATTGCCACTTCAGCTCACTGACTCGTCGAGCTATGTCGGTGACCTTCGTTCGTCTACGGATTTCCTCATTCCGGACCTTATCACGTAGAGAAATTCCGAGCATAGCTCGTTCCATTGCTCGCTGAGTGACTTTGAGCTTGTTTATTCGGCCCACAGTAAAAGACCACGTTTCGGTTCCGTATGTCATCACTGGCAACACGCACTGATCAAAGACTTTTGTCTTTAGACGCTGAGGTATTTTGGACGAGAAGATATGCCGTAATTTCCCGAACGCTGCCCAGCCGAGTTATTACTACTCAACAAATAATAGAAAAATTATCTACAATCGAGAGAGTCTCAATCTCAAGTGGATGTACTAAATTACATTATAAATCTGACGAGCAGTCGTGTAAATGTTTGAGAACTGCCTTGCAACCATCGTAAATTTTTTCCAAAATAGATTTCCTAATCTAAACTGACTGATGATTGCAGATTATTATTATGGATAGTCTAAAAGCTAGAAGACTACAGACCGTAACAGTAGGTACGTGCGTAAAAGCAGTTAATTTCGTTGAAAATAGTACAGAAACGTTCTATCGATGCGACTGTGCTATTCGTAGTGGATAACAGTAGACCTTCAGGTTTATTCTATTGCCTCCGAACACGCAATGCTTACTTGCTTTTGTCTTCTATCTACACTTCCTGTTAATTTTAAACTTGTAACTTTTATCGAACTATAAATTCTATAATTTACTATAATTAAATATGGAAATAAATATAATTTCAATCAATTTAAGTTATATTTGTACGCCGATATGGCAGACTTTAAGGCTTCTGTATAAATTAATGAGGATTTTTTTTTTCTTGTAGCATAATTCCCCAAAAGTTAGCAAATAACTAACATTTCTTTTCATTTCACAATTAGGACACATTAAAGTTTAATATTAAATAATCTCCAGGAGTTGTTTCCTAGGGATCTTACGGACTGTATGCCGTAGAGTTTGATATATGATATAAATAATCAATAAACAATTGAAACCTTAGCCCAAAGGGACATCAAACAACAAAGTGACAATAATAGTTTGTATATATATGTATGTTTTGTGGGAGTCGGGCGAACGAAAGCCAACATGGAGAAATGGGGATTTCTGCCTCTGGGAACTAGCGCGAACTGTGTCTGCGGCCAGAGACAGACAACCGCACATCTCCTACAGTGTTCGCTGTGTCCAGCTCCATGCAGCCAAGAAGACCTGGCACTGGCTACTCCCCGAGATATAAAGGTCGCAAGGCACTATGTTGGTAGAATTTGACAAGACCAATTGGGTTGCTGATCACCTTTACACGAAAGAAGAAGAAGTTTGTATATAAATTTCACAGTATGGGTATTCTATAAATATATAGCGATATCGGAACATATTATTTGCAGAGAAAATCAGTTATGCGGGGGCGTAGAACACGCGAAACACGAGAGAGCGTGTGAGGGTAAGATATCATTTAAACGTCAAACGTCTATCGGATTTGACAATAAGATTTGACAAACCTCACACGCTCTCATGCTATGCCTTATGCTACGCCTGCCTGATGCGGCCTAATAATTTTATAAATAATCGAAGTATTTTACAAAATTGTATTTACATTTAGAGATTTATACATAGACGATCTAGTTAAAAATATTTTTGGTATAGACTTATAAGAATGACTAAATTAAGTTACCCGTACCAGTACGTGTATAAAAAATAGTTTCAGCGTTTTATGTCGTCTTCTCCAGTTAATTTTTGAGTTCCATAGTTTTACGGCTTTGTTGTTTCGACACAGCGTTTTATTTGATACTTTATTATAGTTTATGATCATAAGCTCATAAAAGTTCGTCGTTATGTCGCATCTAGTTAACAAACTCGTTAAGGGGAGTTCTTTCTTCAATATACTTGTCTCCCCTTGTTAATACGTGATTCCCATGGCATACCTATATTTCACTACATGTTACAGATGTAGATGTATGTAGTAAGGTGCGCTATTCTCAAATTTTTGGGTCCAATTTTATGTAAAATAGACTAAAACAGCAATGATATTTTCAAAAACTTTTCAAGGCGGTTTTTCAAACTTTTAGCGGCGATTCAAAATGGACGAACACTGAAAATAATTTACCATGTCATTATTGAAGAGATGGTATAAAATAATAGGATCAGTGTCACACTTCGAACTATGTTAAATAAAATATACGTTACTTTTAAGATTCCGTCGAATCAGATGTCAAAATTTGCTGTAGCATTTGATATTTTGTGCTTGCAAGTTCTAGTTAGTTCAAGCGACTTACAAATAATCAGACTTCGTTTATCGTTATCAAAAAGATACAAGGTAAATTTATGTCAAATAGGTAGGTTGTTTATATGTGTCATCACTTTATACAATGCAGAAATTACTGAATAACTCTGAATTGAATCGAGCTGACCTGACCTGAATATCTGCCATGCAACTAGTAGACAAAAGCTTACCGTAACGTTAACATTCCTTTAAGATCGTGGTTGGTTGAGATTCCACTGAGTATGTAGTGAAATCGCTGTAAAGTTCTCACAATGTTTTGATGTTGATTCTTTCGTAAGATAGTAAATCCGTACAAGGGTAGATGATTCGCAATAACTGCGAAATTATTATAACCGTAGTTCATTAAACCACTGTGTGTTTATAACCACTTGTGCTGTATATTTTATTGAAATACTGATGAATTTTCCAACTTATTTCACCTTCAGCTGTAAATAAAAGTATCATTCAGCACCTTTTAGTTCAGCAATACTATCTCAGACTTCTCTATTCTCCTTAGCACCTATACCATGAATCAAATGTAGTCATTATGGGGTTTTGTTCCTCCAATCGTGTGCCTTCATTAATATTTTACGGGTCGTTCTTGTGTGAATCTTTCATGCGTTGCGTGTGTTCTGTGACATCAAATAGCTTGGGGAGCTCACTGCGCTGGGTAGGATCTGCAATGCGCCTTCCCAAATAATATCCTATGTCACATGGAGATTGGGAAAACGTGGTCTCAAAGGAGAGCACGTGAAATTGGAAACTTGATTATATACAAGACTATCGCGACGTATGCGATGTAACTTGGAATTGCCTAGTAATCAATATGTCGAGTGCAACAGTCAAATCTTAGTCGTAAATTGAATTGAGTCTAGGATTGCAAGGTGGTTCTGTTTCTTTCCAATTTACAATAAAGTTAAAGATATCACAACGACGTATCTATCATGTCATCTCACTCATAACCTCAAGTAGATAAGGGTCTAAACAATGTTATAATTGTCTTTTATGGGCCGATTTGTTGTTTGTCTCGCTACGTAAATAAACTTATTTGGCACTCCGTTTTTTCTCATAACGTTTAATAAAATCACTGTCATTTGAATATTCCTAATAAGTTATATGCCACAAGTTTTGACACACAAAAATATTTCTTAGGAATTTTTGTAATGTCTTTTTGTCTTCAACTAGATGCGCCATAGATAAGAACTGCATCAAATCAAATCAAAATTGAATAATTAACATTAAAACCGCACTCTTCTTTTTGCAATCCAACCAATACAAATTATTTAATTAATTATGCCTATAGTTTAAAATCTTAACTCAAAAACTTGTATTGTACGAATTGGAAACAAGTTTTCAAGACATGTGCCGTCTCGAATCTTATCGGAACTGCGTTTAAATCAAGTTGTGTTTTTGTCGTCGGTGGGCGACGAAAGCGGTGCGAGCTGGCGGATTTGTTTTTTGTCTCTTGCCTGAATGATTGATGAGGTTTCGTGGCGTCCCGAGTTTGCAACATTATTGTCAAGTTTGTAGTACATTGCTGTTTACAACTTTGCTACCGCGTTTTTTATAATAAGTTTTTGGGGTATGTCTAGTAATAATACCTTATTTTTCATTTTAAACCTTTAAAAAAACAAATGTGTCAATTTTTAATGCTACTGTATGAAATATCTACACTAATATTATAAAGAGGAAAGATTTGTACCTATTTTTGTATGTTTGTAATGAATAGGCTCAAAAAGTACTGGGCCGATTTAAAAAATTCTTTCACCAATAGAATGCTACATTCTTCCAATTTGACATAGGCTACATTTCATTTTGAAAAAAATTAGGGATCCTTGGTAAAATTTGAACAATGTAACCGAAGGTGTAGAAAAATGAGTCTTAAAATGTCTTTCGTCGAATGCGCTGCCGAAACTATTAGCGATAGAACAAAATAATGTACAACAATATTGAAGAACATCATAGTGTCTACAAAAAACTCCGCGGTAGCATATGTCCAACTATTGTAGTTGTAGTGTCACTACAACAACTTTTTTCATTTTAAACATTAATGAAAATGCTAACCAAATTCAAACCATTCTATTTATGTGTTTATATTAATCCTTATCCAAATAAATTATTTTATGGTCAAGACCATTTAACTACCTATAAAATAGTTTTTAAATTATTTAAATTGGACTTTCCATTCAAAAGATATTACGAATAAAAAAATTCAAACAGTAAACAAAACCGCCATAGCGCCGTGGCCGTTGTTTGCGATGCAGTCTGAAAAGGGCGCCGGGCATCGCGGCGGGCGGGGTGGAGGGGGCACTGAAATATATTTTTTTAAATATATAATTAATAAATAATAATTTTTTAATAAATAAAAATATTTGAGAAAAAAAGTGTTTTATATCCAAATTTCCAAAAATAAATAATTGTCTACCCCGTGCGAAGCCGGGACGGGGTGCTAGTGTAATATAATAGTATAAACACCTTGTCAACATTTCAACAATTGTCGACAAATAAATTACTAATAATATATTGATTGATATTTATAAATGATCTGTGATAGAGTTTCATAAATACCTATGCAACTTTATTACCATCATCATATTTAGTCTTGATTGACCTTCCCTTTAAATAATTAACGCATTCAAAAAGAACTAACTTCCGAACCGACTTCAATTCTCTGAAGTATTTGTTTTTTGTCGATTTTCTCAAAAATCGATCAATCAATTTCAACAAAATGTACATGGGACCACCTCTGAAGTATTCTCTACCCAAAAAAATGAATTCTTAAAATCGGTTCACTATTGGCGGAGTTATCGCGTAACAGACGTTAAAAAACATACGCGTCGAATTGAGAACCTCCTCCTTTTTTAAAGTCGCTTGAAAATTGAATAGAAACGAATGTGGGTTCAATTATTGTTTTTCATTAATTACTTATTTAAAAAAAGTTAATTACAGGTAAGCCTAATGCGGTAATGTGATACAATTCTCTTACAAAGGTACATACAATTTTAACTAAGATATTTCTGGAAAATTTTCAAAGAGCAGCTGAAAAAGTCAATGTCCGTCGAAGCGTTCTTGAACAGTTTGCAATCAAACGATCGCAATATGAAGTTAAATGTCTAAAGCATTAAATTAAACGTCAATTGGAGAAACTTTAAAAACTGCAGTAGCTTGATGTGGTCAAAGTAATTTCTCACCACAGATTACATTATTAATTTATCATGAAACGTACTATCTATAAGATGCAACGATTAAAACATTGTTTTTTATCTCAGTCTCTTTATCACAAATAGAAAAACAGCTCATTGCACTCGTATGAACCTAAACATTACTATAGTACTCGCAAAATAAGTTTGCCCCTCTGAAGTTAGTCACAAAAGACCGCGAAGTATCAATTTTAACGTATAAATGAGAGGCAAGGCAAGTTACCGGGTGGAAAGAAATGTCTATACATGTTTGAAATTGCGGAGTATTTTATGACTTTGTATTTGGAATAGAACACGCTTGCTCACGAATCTTTGATTCAAATCTTATCTAATTTACGCTACCATCACCGCAATTGGCCTGCCAGTACCACCGATATATACCGAGAGATAATTATAATGACGCAATACATGGAGTTAGGCTTAATTGCCTCAACCATCTCCATACTTTGTCAGCTGTCAATTTAATAGAAGTATCATTCTTTTCGTGCACCAGACCGTCCCCTTACTAGATGCGGCGAGACGCTGGATGAACGCGGCTCGGTACCGGTCATTGATGGGGGCGTATCATCTACTGATGATCATTCTGTTTCAGGATCCAAGCGCGTTGCGTAACAACAACTAAAATAAAATAGTTTCATTGGTTCGTAATTCTTCTGGTAGAAAATCTTAATGGACATCGTCACGCACGCCCTACATTTCTTCAAGTATAATAAATTATGTCTGTGTTCGTGAGCCTTTGACTTCAAATTGTTTACATTCTAAGCTTTAATCTAAAAACCATTCCGTTTGAAAGTCTAAAATAGCTTACATTAAATTGTGAACAAACCAATCATGACTAAATGCCAGAACCAATTTTGATGATATTTCGTACGCACATAAACGATGACAAGGGAAAAAAGATAGGTTACTTTTTTCCCGATATAAAGTTCTCCTGTCGAGATATTGACATATCTTAATTCTTAACGTTACATCGTATAATCATTGGATGTTTAAAATATGACATATCTATCTCTCACTTTCGCCGCTCTCATGCGTCTCATGCTAACCTAACTGGAATGATATTTAAGTCAACGCAGACTAAGCAAAAAACTTATACCAAATAATATTTAAATACTTCAAATTAATAGGTTCGGGTTTGAGTGCTTTTGAATCTTGAATTAAAATAATAATATGGCATCCAATTCTAGGGCGGCAATAAATCCACCGTTTACCTACTCAGCCTACTCTTAGTATTTCAGCGCAATGATTTTATCCCATTATTGGTCTCGGATAAAACGTATCTCGCTTACATTCCGATGGGGGAAATGTTGATAGATTTACTGCCTTTAGCCGTACTACTGTATTAATTCTGTGCTTCATATATATTTTGCTATTATAAGTTCATTCAGAGTGGAAGTCCGTACAATATTTATATTCAGAATTACTTTGGCTAGTTGTAAGTAAAGGCACTCATTTTTGGCATTAGAAACGCTGATATTTGTCTATGATGCTCCAAGTCCCAACTAATCTCAGGTATCAATCAATTTATCTTACACACAGAATATGAAACCAGGGCTTTTGCATTACTTGCGACTTGAATTCGCATACTAAATATCACAAACGTAAAAAAATATCTTAGCATTCAACAGTCGTTAGAAGTTCCATGATGCCATCGACCTTGATATACATCCTTAATAATATTACTAAAACTTAATCCGTACGATATTAAGTTTTAGCGAAAACAATAAAAATTCAACATTTTATCAGATTGGCGCATTTGTATTGAGAGATTGTGGACTTGATTGGTTTACCTCTAGAATGAAGACGCATATCTTAAATTGCTATCCATACGAAAGGGTGTTTTTTGTTTGTTTATTTTTTAAATTTTTCCTTTCGTCAAGGGTCAGAATAACTGGTTTTTTGTATAGGAATAGTTGAAGGGTCGGATAGGAATATAAGCTAATTTTTAACGCACATGAAGAGCAATGAATGACATGACTATCACGATCCAACAACCAGTTCTCGGGGGATACTTCCTGAAGTTGCGGCCAAAAGCCAGTTTGATAAAACCTCATAAAAGTTATTTCTTTGTTGACAGAGCAAGGAGCTAGGCAGCGAGTGCGGGATGGGCGTCCGCGCACCTGATTCCTTGCCCGGGCTTGCGCATCACTACCCGCACTGTTTGTAAGTCATGTGTTCCTTGGTCGCCTTTCTTTTCATCGGCGATTATGTGTCCCAAGTGTTCTAAAATTTGTATATATGATATATTATATGATAAGTTTTTTATATATTACTGAGCATTCTAGAAACCGGGTTTTGGTTATATTTTACGTGTTCGTGAAAACTTTTATCAGAATGGTGGCATAACATATTTTGAAATAATATTTATGAGATTGTGAGAGTGAGAGGCTGTAGCATGAGAAGTAAGATTTTTTACACAGTGGCACTTGGACCTCATTGTTACTGACGATATGGTTGTATGATAGAAGCGTGCTCACCAAGAAACCTACAGCTAATAAGGCGCTGGCTACGTTATTTTTCACAACAGTGTTATTAACACTGCTATTTCAAGAGAGACTAATATGGTATCGATAGGCACCCCTACTAGTAATCTAACCCTGGACTTCTGCGCCACTGAGGTGGCTATTAACTATCAAGTGTTACATGGGAATATAAAAAAGAGACGACTTCCAAATTCGAAATTATAAATTACAGATCGCCAGCGAAATGCAACATAATGGGTGTTTCGCGTCTGGTGAACGAGCCCAGTCCGAGCAGCTCGGAGGACTCCGGCTCACCGACAGAAGTGTCCTGCTACCGACGGCTTGGGGGGATGGGGGGCGGTGGAGTCGAGAGGCCGCCTCTGATGAAGCGTCTTGCGCGAGGACTTAGCGGGGCGCTGCTCCCACCGGACGACGATGATTCGACGCCGCTGGTTGCAGACACACCTACCACGTATGTTAATCAATAAGACAATAACTTAACTACTATAAACTTAACATTTAATTTGATTACCAACATATACAATAAAATTATAGATTACAATTAGAATTTTAAATTAATTCTATTTTTTTCAGTCGTTTAGCTTATAGTATATTAAACATTTTTACATTATTATTAAAATTTTGAGCCTAAGGCCTTTTAAATAAAAGCTGGGGCATATATTTATAAACCAAATATTGTGCTGATTGTGTTTTGGTTAGAATCTTTAAATAACAGATGGTTTCATACGTCATGAAATTTACTTTGTTTTCAAATGAAGATTTCTTAGATTCAGATAGTTAAGTGTTATAATTCGAGTACTTATTATTCATTCATTTTTTTCATAGAAGTAGAACATATTGATTTTTATATGGAAAACACTGCAAGTGTTCATGATCGAGATAAGGTGGTTAGGAATCGAATGTTGAGCTGAACTGAAAAGTTCGCCAAAGTCAAGCCTTCAGCACCCGTAATAATAAATAACACTAGATATATTTGAAGGCGCGTCCATCAGGGCAATCCATGGTAAGGGCGTTAGTACACGGGAGAGTAACTAAAATATAGATTAAGTAGTAGGTATGCAGAAAACTATGATAATCCTCATATACTGATCCAACTCGAAAACAAGGCACTAATGATATTGCTATGATATTGCGATCAAACTCCAGCAGATAGCAAGGCGGGAAACCATCAGATGGTGTAGATTTTCAGCTTCTTCTAGAATCTAAAACGTGGTGCGCAGGGTGCCGGTCATGACAAAAGTTGCCGTAACAATATGGCCGCCCCGCAACCATCAATAAGACGCTCCGCTGTTCTTCCATTCACTCTATATCTTATAGACGCGACGTCATATTTTCTACTATCAAAACGATTTTTGTTTTATCTTGGCGTCATTATTTATGTATATGCAGTAGCGTAGCGTGGGTGGGGCGGAGGGGGCGGCCCGCCCCGGGCGGCAGCCCGCGGGGGGCGGCAAAATGTCGCCGTTGAAGCGGGTTGAGATCTGATCTATGATTCATTCATTTCATTACACAGTATAATTTTCCATTTTTATATAAAATTTTGCGCACAAAGGATTTTTTAAAATTTATTTAAAAGAAAAATTGCTAAATTACTGACAGAGCTCTTTATAAGGTTTGTTTGTTTACATACGAACGGCAACATCGCATCACGCCGCGCCGCCCGCCCGCCGCGCCGGCGAGGCAACGCGCGCGAACCGAGTTGATCTGAATCTGAAATCTTTTGTTTTACGAGTCGGCCCGTGTCGATGCCTCTCTTTCGCACTCATTGAATTAGTACTACGCATTCATTTGTAGGTACTTTGTTTGTTTTAGTGCATCGTGAAGTGCCATTACGCAATCACGCATTACTCGTATGTTTGTTTTGCGAGAGTTTTGGATACGGAACGAAAGTCGTTTTGATTGTGTTTCGATCTTTTAAATACTATTGAATCTTCTAAAACTAAACATTTAGATCTTTACCCAATCTTTGAATTAGTTTTTGAAAATGAAAAGAGTCAAAGAAAGCGGTGCGGAATTCCGCAAAAAAAGGGCTAAGAAAGCAGCAGATGCGAAAAAGTCTCAAGGTGCATTACAGAAATATTTCAGTTCTAGTTCTGGTTCGAAAGCCACGTTAACGTCTTCGGTGGCATCCTGCAGCAGCGGAAGTGATTCCAGTGTAAGTAGATATATGATTCCTCCATCTAGAATCGTGTGTGGCCTAGAATTACTCCAGTTATTTTAGACATTTTATTGGCTGGGTCGCTCGCAATAAATTGCAAGGTTCTTTATCTAAAGTAAAAAATCAAAATGTGTATGTATGTGCGTTTGTTTTTAGTTGTCAGCTCTATAGCCTAAGCCGCTAAACAAAATAAGATGAAATTTTGTATTGGGAATGTTTTGTAAATGTCTAGGAATATTTTCTTTGTTTTTTGATCACTTGATTATTTATGGTAGGTAACATAATTTTTCATTTAGCCGCGCCGTCACCAAAACCACTTTTGTTTTGTGATAGTTAAAATACTTATTTGAAATTCGAACGTGTCTTCTAGCCAATATTCATGGGAATACATAACTTATTTTACAGGCACAAGAAGAAGACGTGCCTGGCGTCGCAGTTGGAAGTAGTTCTGGTCCCACCACAGAGCAGGGTCAAGACGAAGTCGACTCACCAGATGTGCCTCAAGCATCTAGTCATAAGCCTGCAGAAAAAGTGAATGTTGCCAAAGAAGACATAATTGAAATCGTGCCTTCTGCTCCTGCCGAAGTCAAAGATGTGAATCTCGACGATGTAGGTTGCTGGCCTTCTCCTATGACCGACGAAGTCAGAACGCTTCTAGTACGTCGCGGGTCTGACTCAGTACAGCACATCGATTCCAAATTTGCCGATGTTGTTCGCTCAGGGACTTCAACGAAAGGCGGTACCCGAAAACTAACCAAAGAGTGGTTCTACAAACCATTATCTAATGGCGAAAAGGTTCTCCGAACATGGCTGGTGTACTCGCCTCTGAAGCAGTCTTTGTATTGTTTTTCTTGCAAGCTGTTTGGCAATTCCGGCTCGAACTTCGCATCTGAAGAAGGATTCAACAAATGGTGGAAGCTAAATCCAAGAATCGGAGACCATGAAAATAACCTGGGCCATGAACAGAGCTTCTTGAAATGGAAGGAGTTGGAAGTTCGCCTGAACTGTAAAGCAACCATCGATCAGAAACAACAAGAAGTTTTCGAAAGTGAGGAGAAGAAATGGAGGGATGTATTGTACAGGTTGCTGGATATTATCCAGTTCTTAGCCAAACAGAATCTGGCCTTCAGAGGACATCGAGAAGACATTCGAGGAGATGATAGTGGCAATCGCGGGAACTTTCTAGAGTTAGTGCACCTCCTAGCTAAATACGATCCTCTTCTAATGGAACACCTGACAAAGATAAAGCTGGGAGCAAGAGTGTCAGTTTCATATCTGTCTCCAGAAACCCAGAATGAATTTATAAATTTACTGGGACAGCAAGTTCGATCCACCATCATCCGTCGTATTCAAAAAGCTAAATATTATTGCGTAATCTTCGACAGTACACCAGACATCTCCCACAATGACCAAATGAGCCAAGTTCTGCGATACGTACATATCGAAGGAGAAAAAGTCGCTGTGGTAGAATCTTTCATTGACTTCTTCCAACCAAAAGGAAAAAATGCAGAAGATCTCAGCAACGATATAATCGCGAAGATAACATCAGACGGACTGGACATACAGAATCTGAGAGGACAGGCTTATGACAATGCTGCCACAATGTCAGGGATCCACAATGGAGTTCAAGCCCGGATTAAAGCACTAAATCCGAAAGCTCTATTCGTTGCATGCACAAACCACTCACTAAACTTGGCTGGGGTACACGCTGCTTCTGAATCAGTGAATTCGGTGACGTTTTTTGGAATTCTAGAGAAGCTATTTGCCTTCTTTTCTGCATCAACTGTTAGATGGAACGCTTTGGTTGCCGTCACAGGTCAAGCAGTGAAACGAGTCACTGAAACGCGTTGGAGCGCTAGACATGTAGCTGTCAAGATGCTTAAAAATAAGTTTGAGGGAGTTCTTGAGGTACTGGAACAATTAACAGATTCATCTCAAACTTCCGAAACAAGATCGGGAGCCAGTCTTCTCCTGACAGCCATGCAGTCATTTAACTTCCTAACTTTTCTTGGCTTTTGGGCTGCAGTGCTACCTGAAGTAGATGACGCACAGATTTACCTGCAGCAACGAGGACTAAGTGTGGATAAGTGTGCTCAGAAACTCTGCGCTTTGAAAACCCTCTTAGTGGAAAGTAGAGACCGTTTAGTGCAAGAAGCAATTGACTTTGCTAAGACTCTTTGCGAAAAACTCGGAATCGAACTCAAAACGAGAAGAATTTGCAGGAAAAAACGCATGCATGGCGATGAATCTTCTGCAGATGCAGCTTTGTCTCACGAGCAGGAAATCCGTCGAGAGGTGTTCGCATCATTGGACAAGATCATTCAAGAAATGACGACTCGATTCCAGCAAATTCAAGAAATATCGGACAAGTTCGGATTTTTGATGCCAGCAAAACTTTTGGACAGCAAGTTCGAGTGTGATCTTTCCCATGTATTAGAAGACATCGACAAGGACGAGTTTCAGATGGAGCGGAAGCGTCTCCAGCAATTTATTGCCTGTTCTGAATCAGAGGAAGATATAAGTGGTAAAGGACCACTGGAGCTCCTCCAGTTCATTCAAAAACTGAATCTCGGAATTTCGGTTCCAAATATAGTCATCTTGATTCGTATATATTTGACTTTGGCGATTAGTGTGGCAAGCTGTGAGAGAAGTTTTTCGAAGTTGAAGCTAATAAAAAATTACCTCAGATCTACTATGAGCTCCGCTAGATTATCAAACTTGGCTATATTGTCGATTGAACAAGAATTGGCTGCTAATATTGATTTTGACAAAGTTATTTCTGACTTCGCTGCTCATAAGGCTCGTAGAATCCGCTTGTAAAACCGCTCATCCAATTTTTTCTTCAATAAAAAGTATCTCATTGCCTGTGCAATTTAATTTTAATTAAGCACCTATAGAATGGGGGCGGCAAAGTGGGTCTCCCGCCCCAGGCGCCAAAATGGCACGCTACGCCACTGTATATGTACCTTGTTTCCAGGCCCACGAACAACCTCAGCCTCTGTCTGTCGAGTGGCGGCACCAGCACTGGGGGCTACATCAACGAGGCGTCCGAGGCGGAGGCGCGCACTAGGGAAAGCAACAGAGAAACCCCGCGGCGGAATTTCTCCAACGACATCAATCACTCTGATCTCGATGCGGACTTCAGGAAGTGCAATAATGCTAAAAACTGGTTAGTGCACTTCATCACAATCAGACGCGTAAGCTCCGTCACACACCTATCTGTTCAGGACAGGCTTTACATGAGGATATATCTAGACAGACGAGCAAGTCGAAACCCATTATTACATACAATAGTGTTGTCTAATTTTCAGTAGAAGACATCTGCCGGCTGGTGCTAATAATTATTTTGTGAGTGTCTGATGATGGTTTCTTTATTAATTTCCAGCAGTCCCATGGGAGGATGCAGTCGAGCCACCTCATCATCTTCTGGAGGATCGTCGTGTGGGGCTTCGCGGTGTTCTGGCAACAATAACCCACGACCGGAACCCGAGCTCAAACAGGCGCCCTGGTTCCAGCAAGGAATACCTAGAGAGGTGAACTATATACATTAGTAACTTGAATCATCATCCTAGGGGAGGAATTTTCATCCCAGAATAGTTATTTCGAAATTGTCTTACGCTTACGTCACTGTAGGAAGATCTCTTTCAAGTACCTTAATGTATTAATGGAAGCCTCCGTTTCCAGAATTGTGTGTCTTTAATTAATTTGGTTCAAAAGCTACTCGTAAAATTGATTTTAACCTGAAAGAGGTTTGTCTTCCCGATTGATGAAAGAAGGAGGATAAAAAATCTGTTTTGAGTGTAAATATTTGTGTAATTATTTATTCTTTTGCATCTCCAAAGTGTAGGAAATTCCCAATTTGTGTCATTGGGCACGTGATTTCACCAAAAATACAATATGGACGCTGGTGTTTTTATAAGTTATGTGTCCTAATTTCAGATCGCTTTAGAGGTGTTAGCATCACAGCCAGTAGGATCGTTCCTGGTTCGAGGTAGCACCACACAACCTTTATGCCACGCTCTCTCCGTGCGAGTCCCAACAACGTTCGCGCGATCTGGGATCGCGCACTACCTTATTCTACGGACACCGAAGGGATACAAAATCAAAGGCTTCACGAAAGAGTTCAGCTCTTTGTCAGCTCTTGTGACGCATCATAGCGTAATGCCGGAGTTACTCCCTGTGCCTTTGCGACTGGCACGACCTTCTGGACCGGCCAGGAGTGCTCCTCATCGACGAGATCATGCGGATATTGATGCAGTAGCTCCTCCACATCCACCTCCCCCCACTGCGCATTCCACCCCACATCATATGCCGAATTTCCTAACACAGCTCGATGTATAGACTGTTGATTAAAGTAACTGCCATATCAGAACCCTGCGCTTAGTATTACCTTCCGAAAGACATGTTGCCAGTTTTTCTGATCAAAAAAATAATAAAAATATTTTAAAGAGAAAAACAGTCGGCTACCAACGCCGCATTCTTATGATTTTACTTTTAATTTCAAGTGGACAATAACGTAGACAAATGTCGCTTTGGGAAGGAAATACTAGTGTTGGTATCTATGATGACTAAAAATACAATGCGTTTGAAAGATTATGGCTGCAAAATGGTTACTAAATATGTGAAAAGTGAAGTGTTGGACAGTGAGCTTCCCAAGACACCATATCGTTCTAGTTTTAAATTTACTAAACATCTGAAATGTTAGTAAAGCACGATAGAGTTTAACAAAAATCAAACCCCCATGTAAAATTATAATGACCACATTAATTTTCGATGACATTAACTTGTTGCCAGGAACGAAAACGGTGCCATAATTTTTATAATATGACAATAATATCACGATATTGAAATAAGGTACACTCGAGTACAAAAATATGTATCCACTTTTAAACCATGTCACATTCAATATTAATTGACATTTCCATCAACTCACTGCGTAGGAAGAAGTAAGTGTGAATGTGACATGGTACAAAAGTGGATACAAGTTTTTGTACTCGAGTGTACATATTTGTCAACCGACTTCAAAAAAGGAGGAGGTTCTCAATTCGACACGTATAGTTTTTTATGTGTGTTACGTGATAATTCTGAACCGATTTTGATAATTCTTTTTCTGTAGTAGTAGTAGAGCATACTTCAGAGGTGGTCCCATATAAATTTTATTGAAATTGATTGATCGCTTTTTGAGAAAATCAACAAAAATAAAAATTTTGAGGCAATTGAAGTCGGTTTTTAGTTCGTTTTGAACGTGTTAATTATTTGCTTGTATAATGACTACTGCATGTATCAAAAGAAACGACAATTTGGTTTGAAGACACCCGACATCAGTCAATTTAAACCGGAGTCATTAAAAAAGTGAAGTGTCATCGTTTTTCTAAAGATAAGATAGTACTTTATTGTACCGTTTTTGATCCTTGCTCGTTACTAGTACTTTATATATTACGTGCTGTTGAAAAATATCAAGAATAAAATAAATTAGTGATCATTATTGAAAAATGAATAGTCATCGTTGAAAGTCATTAAATTATTGTATGTTGTCTAGTTGCTATGTTAGGATAGTTCCAGTTTTAATGAATATGTGATACAATATCAACTAGAGTGTACGCAAATGTATGTAATAAGTGTATAAATTGTGTATTATATATGAAGTGTAACTATAGAAACTTTTGTGTCTTAATTATTTTTATTATAGGATTATATTATAATGTATGGAATTGCGCAAATAAATTATTTTTCTTCGTGTTTAGATGTCTCTAGTCTTACCGAAATGGATACAGCCGTTATATATATATATATATTTTACGCTCAGAATCATCTTCATCAATAGACTAATAGACCTAATATATGTCCCCAATGTAGGGGCACAAGCCTACTCTGCTGCAGAAAGAATGCTTCTTTGCATTTTTTGTTATAATCTTATAAAATAGAATAGATGGCTGTGATAATTATAATAATTCCCAAAAATTGGAGATCGGATTATAGTGTCGCGAAATGAATATCATCAACTTACCGTCACGCAGGTCCCTAGATAGAGCTTCAAAATAGTGTAAAAAAGCTTTTAAAATAAAAATTGGGATTGACTATAAAGTTTTAATTATACTTATTTCGCAACATTACAATTACTGCACAGATCCAGCTATCCTATTTTAACAGATTATGGTGAAAGCAATTTTAGTATGAAATTTTTATCAGCGAAATCACCTTGAAGTAATAGCGTGAATATACAAAGCAGCGCAAAACAATAATTCAATTCTTCTAATTGTCCTAGTTTCAAAAAGCGTTGCATTAGTAGGTAACCTGAATATTACAATTATGGGGCGACTAATTGGTACGATTATTACTTACTAAGTTCCTGTTATTAAAAATCCACATTCTTGTAAACTAAATTATGAACTTTCGGTAAAACACGAATGAATCACAGAAAAAGCATTTTAAAACTAAACTGTACATTTTAGGAAAAAAATACATTATTATAAGAATAGAAATATAGATTTTGATAAATAATATATATATTAATGCATACTTTTGTTGCATGTGGTATCGTTACAATCTCAAAGTGAGCCGTCTTTTCTATTGTGGAAATATTTCGGGAAAATATCTAAGTACTTTATTTTGATTGTATTTATATTATGTGATAGTCTTCAAAGAGTTTTGTAAATAAAAAAGTTAAATTTATAAATGACTTCTGCCTTAATACTGTTAAAAAATACGTGCTAATTTACTGAAGGATTTTGTGTGTTAATCGAAGGCTGAAGGGCTCGATCCATCAAACAGTTGGCACGCAAAATTTTAGCTAATATTGGCAGGCACGTGTTAGGTCATTGTCCAGCTGGATAGATACCACCATTTATCGAAGTCTGATGCCAAACAACAGTGTTAATAGCACATTTGTGTTTAGGTACGAAAGATAACAGAGTAAACGCCTCATTAACTTGAGATTTATGGGTGAACAATCTTCCATCCAAAGGCTTTATCGTCATTTACGTCTAGGTGAGATTAATTCCATGTGCAACCTGCAGTAGTTTTGCAGTTTTACATTTGATGTCAAACTAAGAACTGTAAAATTCGTCGGAAGATTATTCAAAAATACAAAAAATTCCAAAACAATGATTAAAAAGGCCTTGATACTCGTATCTGTATTATATTCTAGTACTAGCAATAAGACTTGCGAATTTTTGCTTTGAAAATTAACTCTTTTTAAAATTCAGTAGTTAAAGAATGTTAATGGAGCTACCCTTTGAACATGTAACGATACTCTTACTATTAAAGTTGATTGTTGAAACACTGCCTTAGCTGTTATACATTGTTGGGATTCAATAGCGTACACAGCTTTACAGTTACATAGTACAGTATTCTATGTAACTAACTTAAAGATTGATTAAACAACTTTTTTGAATATACAAAATGGTTGTACAAAAATTAATTGATGTACTTTATTTTCATCACATTTAATTCTAACCTCAATTAATAATCAATATTTTGTTTACAGGCACAAAATTAGTAATTTGATATCTACGAAAAGTCTAGAACACTGTATTCGCTCATTTGACTAATAAAAGACATTTTCGCTGACAAGTGTTTTATTTACTTTTTACTTATTACCACTGGTAATTTACCAGCGACGACTTCTAAAAAGCGTCAGTGGCGCAGTGGATAAGGCGCGGACTCTCAATCTGAGGGTTCCGGGTTCGAATCCAACCGTGTACCTATGAGTTGTTTTTCAATTCAAGTACATTATCCGATTGCTTTCACCGTTAAGCAAGGAAGGAAAACATCGTGAGGAAACCTGCATGTCTTGAACAGGCATGTAAAGTCTGCCAATCCGCATTGGGCCCGCGTGGTGGACTACGGCCCATACACTCTCTTATCGACGTTATATAGACTGTTGATGAATTGATGACTTCTAAAATCATCTAAGATGAGATTTACCGGTATAAAAAAGAGTATGTGTCCTTCTACGTAAGCGTGACGTAAGCACGTGTGCATCAAATTTCATAACAACTGCATTTGTTAAAAAACTAGCTTATACCCGCGACTTCAGCGTGGAAGCGACTAAATTCGGGATAAATAATATCCTTTTCCGGTCCTTAAATAATCCCAATACATCACTATTAAATATATGTCCCCACTGCAGTGGCTCATGGCTACTCTCCTACACAGAGTGTATGGGCCATAGTCCACCACGCGGGCCCAGTGCGCACACACCTTTGAATTTCTTCTCAGGAGTGTTTTCTCGCGATGTCCCGTCATCGAAAAGCCTAAGGTAATGACTTTTATCATTCGCACATAAATTACAAATTGGAACTCATTGGTACGAGCCAGGATCGAACTTAGACCTCGATTATTCAAGGATTGGCGCTCTACCCAATTGAGCTACCATGGCTTCCACAAAATATCCCAATCAAAAAACAAGTTATTCTGACTCTCCGTTACGACGCGAAGGATAGAAACTCCCCGTCGCATTTATAATATTAGAATAAATATTGGAACATTTATTTGTTCTTCAATGTATTATAAATCCAGCTGTTGGGTTCTTTTGGAAAACATCAGCTCATTGCTTTTTTTTCGGGCGTGCCCTTTGTTAGTTAAGTAATACAATCATCCCAAATTTTCCTAATGCGACGACGCCGTAGAAGGAGAGGTGGATGAAGTCTTATGTGAAGTGATTGCCATACCGATGATGATTCTTCGCCCACGCGATACAGTGGCGACAAAGGGGAGCGGGGGGAGCGAGCGCTTGCCTACACTACTTCATTGTTTACCTTCTCAAAGCAAGCAAGTCACAAACCTACAATCTACGTGCATTTTTACCAATTCTACTCAATCCAATGCCACAAAGCCAAGGGTTCGAAAAAAAAAGAAGTAAACTGACACATGACATGTGTTGACTTTTTGTGTTTTTGTTACACGGTTTTAGCAGAAATAACAATGCCTACGGATTTGACCAAAAATATATAATCTGTGGTATAAGAACCTACTAATTTATTTATGGTTTGAACTAATCATCATGGAGTCATCACAATGGACGATAGATGGCCACTGACCACACAGCGCCACGAGATAGTTGATGTAAATTTGGCAACGCTGTCGCAAACCGTACACTTCAAACAAATGTCGTGATAACAGTTCCTATTCCCATACATGGAATGGATGACGTTTGTGTATACACGCGCATGTGTGAGTAATGCGCGCGCGCCTTACTACCGATCCTTGAGCGAGTTACTTTCTTGCGGGGAGAGGTAAGGTATCGCAGATCGGTGGGAGACGGTGAACGTACGTTCTGTACGTAGTACTATATTAATTATTCTGGCATGCTGTACTGTCTGTGATAGTCATGTCAGTTTATTAAATAATAACAAACTAGTAGATTTATACACTGCTTCAAAGATTTCAATTAAAAAAAATGTATTTTAACTAAAATTTATTTGAAATTGTGAAAATATAACCTGAGAGCTTGACAGGTGCAGTTATGTCTAGTTCATTAATAACAATAAAAGCACGAATATTAAAATACTAAGACTATTTCATGTATACCGTGTTTTATGCAAATAAATAATTATTTCATTTCAGCACTGATTTTATACGTAAGTGTTAACTATTGCCACTGCTTTAAATATTTAAACTTAAATAATGAGTATTTTAAACAGATTTTTCTTGTTATTTTTTACTCCTCCGCAAACTTTTGCTAGGTCGTCTATCTAGTAGGGGGAGTTTCTGGTACATGATGGCCACTCGAGGATTCTTACTCCCCATCGATTACCCGGTCTTCGGGCGATGTGGCCTGCCCGTGCCCATTACCAATTTAGCTCACTGACTCGTCGAGCTATGTCGGTGACCTTAGTTACATATAATTGATCATAATAAAAAAGACAAAAGATAACAATAGGCTAGTTGACTAAATTTGAAAACTTGGCTAATTATATACTTTAATATCTATTTTATCCCAAAAAAACTATATTTTAAAGAAAAATCAATATTTACATAACGTATTTTGTATTTTAAAAAAGCCATTTAGATTTCCCTCGAAAACGCTGAATAGTGTCATGGCGTCTTGAATGACGTCACAGCTCGCGAAATAACCTGCTCTGTGATATGAAAACGTCAACAACAACAATGATGTTTTGCGAGGCGTGATGTCACACTTTCTTGCGCCGCGTTCTTCGTGTTCGTTGTCACGTGACCTAATGCCTATTTTTTTCGAATTCATTTTCTAAAAATAATAATAATCTTTAACTTTTTTGAGAAATAGACTGGTTTTTTCTCACCTTCGTGTCTTCATTTATAATTAGCAACTATAAACCAAGCCATTTGTTATTAGTGGACACAAGCCTATTGTAAAAAAGGAAAAGGTTTTATTATGACAGGATGGTTAGGAAGGATCCATAGTTTCAAGACAGTGTCTCTGTTATGCATAACATAGGTTTTTCAATTAGGATCGCTTTCTTACTGGCAGACATTAGCCATCTATTCTGTAGTATAAAATATTTATGGTCATATCAGAGTGTGCCGTGTAGAGTTAGGGTTCAATCCACGTTCACTCAGATTGTACCGTGTGAATCTAAACAGCACACTCTGATTGGAGATTAGCATGAAATAGAATTTAATCAAATTGTTTCGAGTTTTGACTAGCCTGTCGGGTGTGTTTATTTGGTCGAAAAATTGCATTAGACAATTTAGTCACTACTATACTAGGTGGATAGATTTTTTTATTATCTATGTTCATCATGCCGGGTGGCTTGTGTGTGAGCTTCGTGTTTAGGGAATCTTATTCTATTTATAAATGAATGAAATCAATATATTTAATGGACTTTATTGATTTTAGTCTACACAATGAGTAACCGTAAGGATTTAATTTCATATCAGTGATCAAAATGAAATAATTTTATGTGGAAATAAATTTCAATGTCAAATGGAATTTTGCAGAAGACAGAGGTCCTGCGAAACGGAGGGTGAGGCCTGTAGAACCTCAGTCTCTGCTGGACTTCGATCTTGGAGAAGGAGAAAGCTCAGATGATTCAGATTTTCGAATAGAAGACCACCCTGAAGAGAGCGACGATTACTCTATCAATTCTGACGATGACAAACGTTTGTATCTCTATCTTGTTTCCTATTTTACGCTATTTCCTCTTTTATGGTTCTACTTTTATTTAGTTACATCTATGTCATTTTTAATACTAAAGTACCGTCTTAGCGCCCCCTTTTGTGTACCCCACATATCCTTTTCCATAAATCCTATTAGATATATCAACCTATTCTATTTGAATAAGCAGCTATCAATGTTTTAAATTAAGGTTATCTATCATGAGAGAATTATGGCAAATCATCAGCATAGATTTAAGAGTGATCTATATTATAATTGAATTTTTTTAAATGTATAATTATAGGTTTACACAGGCCTTAATCTCATCTAATGGTAAGTGATGATAGAGCAGTAGATGGTATGCATGCTCACCCAGAAGCCTGCTAAGGAGGTACTTATTGGCTTTGCTACCTTTCATACCGTAACCCGACAGTGCTATTAGAACTGTTAGACTTAGGTAACATGGTGGTAGAGATAGCCAGGTAGAAATAAAAATGCCCTACCACCAACCAAGCCGAGTATCGACTAGTACCCCCACTGGTAATGGAACCTGATACCTCTGGATTGTTAGTCCAAGTGTGGAGCCATTAGGCCATTGAGGCAGCCATAAATTTGTCTTCATTTGTATATAATATTGCATAGTTATCGGCAGATTGAAATAGACAACAGTAGTACTACATAGTAGTAAGCATATATATTGAAGTGACCCTCGAGAAAGTGCTTTAACCACACAGGGGTCACAATAGATCTATCAGAGTTGCAGAGTTTGTCTTCATTAATTATGAGTTTCGACATCTGATAGGGCATTAGGACATTTAATATCTGCAGAATTTAATAGCTCTACTTAAGTTGTTAAATTAGCTTTATCAGTAATGAGTGGTCTGCCCTGGCTTCGCAAGGCTTTCACATTTATTTTTAAAACATTTTGGGATAAATGTAAATATAACTTTATCTAAGTAGTTTCTTCTGATGAAATTACTATTTATATTGTTCTCTTAAAATGTTACATTTTATCCGTAAACCGATTTGTATTCTCAAACTTTAAATGTACTTAAGTATTTTATTTAGAGGGTTTCAATTTTTTTACTCAATCTAAAGTTTTCCATTTTTATATTTACATTTTTGTACATTTTTAGTGTTGCGTCACGTTAACCAGCCTTTATTTTTATGTGTGTATTTGTTTTTTTAATTTCGTTATATCTTTTCAATAGAATGTCAAATTTCAATAATTAAAATAGCTATCTACAGATATTGAAGCAGTCTGGAATACGAAATGATTTATTTCGATAAGGGTTAGTATAAAGGTATGGATAACATGGTCTGATGTTGGTCGGCATTTCTATCAACTTTAAAAATGTAAAAAAGTAGTTATAGTGACATAATTACAATAGTTAGACATGTACCATCACAGAATTTTTTGTAGAACTTTTTAAGGTCTACAAAACTGTAGTACATTATTTTGATCTATCTCGTAGAGTTCAGCCAGCGTTTGCAATGTAAGCGCCAAAAATATGTTTATTTACGACATCACATTAGAAACCTCTAAAATTATTAATGTGGCTCTACTATATTATGCTTGTATTATATATATAAACCTTCCTCTTGAATCACTCTATTTATATAAAAAACTCCCAAATCTGTTGCATGTAAGCAGGGACAGACAGATGGGAAGCGAATTTGTTTTGTACTATGTAGTGATGTTTAAATTTATGAAGATCTGTTTAACTAGTATTTATTGATGCACCTTTAACTTAAAAATATTCTATTTAATAACTCTTATGTCTGTAGGTAAAAATGCCAACAGCAGTTCAGGTGAAGAATCGGGGTCGGACGATGAGACAGGATATAAGAGAAATAATAAGATTGGTGAGGAGATATCAGTTGCCGACCTTCTTGAGAGAGCCAAGCAACAGGATTTTCAGGTGATTATTGAAACTTAAATATGTCCTCAAATTTTCATTTTAATCATTGAATTTGGTAAAAAATACCTGATCAATATATTTTGTTCTGTGAGCTGATTGGTTGTATGTGTGCAACAGGATCTGTTTATATACTTTATGTGTACCACATAATATTTAATAGTACAAAAGGAGTGTGTTGTAAATAAATTTCAGAAAATAGCAACTCTTGCATTGATATAATAACCAGTGCAAAAACCTCAACTGTCACTGAGCTGATTGTATGGATGGACTCTTTCTATTGGACTACTTTTTACCTCCTCTGATTTGACTTCCGCCTTAGTTAATTCCTGTGTGATCTCAGTGACAGGCCTTCCATAATGCAAGGATTTTTGTCCTATTTATGTTGGGGAATGCAGTCTGGTTATGGGTGGATTCGGTTGATTTTAACTGTTTATACATTTTTATTTATTAAGGTCACCTACAAGATATTATACATCAAACCTAATTACAGGAAACGACAACATGATTATATGAACAAGCTATGAGCATTAAAGACATGATATAAGTTATATAAATTTATATTTTTTAAAACTTAAATTTACTGCTAGCAAATATATCTTTGGTTTTTGTCAATGTATTCTATTGAAGCATAAATCTGTTAAGTGGTGAGTGATGTCCAAGCAAAATTCATCCTTGCATTGGTTTCTCTATGAGTAAATAAAGTATATTTACCAGAACAGGGTAGCTAAGTTTTCTGTGTTTAGCTCTGTAATAAGTTGTTCTCGATATTTCAAGATATAATAATTTTTTTAAGATAGCGATTTTCTAGATGAACAATCGAATTATTTTTTAGTTATGTAATGATTTATTTTAATTGTGATAAACTTTCAGTTTCCAGGTGACTTAGCGAACATGCTGATATGTTCCGGTTGCCTGGGGTCCAGGAGCGATGACTTTAATGAAATTGTAGAATGTGATGGTTGTGGTGTTACTGTTCATGAAGGTATTTAAAAGTGAAACATACATGCCCTTTTCTCAAATTTCAAGCACTTAAGATTCATAGTCCTAAACGTAATCTTAGTTGAAAAGTTGAAGTGAAATATTGGGGGTTCTAAGATATTTTTTATAAATCACACATTTCTTATTCTAAAAATCAACAGTAAAATCTTAAAACGTCCTTTAATGCCAGGGTTGTTAATAAATTAATTGTTTGTTAGGTTGCTATGGTGTATCGGATGTCACCAGCGAGTCAAGTACGGTGAGCTCCGCTTCCACAGAGCCCTGGTTCTGTGAAGCATGTAAAGCAGGAGTTAAAGACCCAAGCTGTGAGCTGTGTCCTAACAAAGGTGAGCGTTATACCAATTGGTATTGGTCATTTGGACACACCTTTATTCAGTTCTGGCAGCATACAACATTTTTTACCTGCATGCAGCCATATAAATGAAAAGAAATAAGTTGTAGAACCATAAAGCTTTCGCTTTAAATTAATGTAATTCGAAGTTGTCTATTTATTGTGTGGTTTCAGGTGGCATTTTCAAAGAAACGGAAGTAGGAGCGTGGGTGCACTTGGTCTGTGCTCTCTACGTTCCTGGTGTAGCATTCTCAGAGGTTAGTCATCAAAAGTAACAATTATTTACTTAGTTTATTTAACAAACGAGTAAACAGGATGAGGAAATAAAGATAAAAATATTAAAACAGCCGAAACGGAAATTAACCAGTTAACCTAATATTTTGAAATGATTCATATATATAGCATCCATATCTCGGAGTTAACAATAGGGCACTTCAATGTATACTCGTACAATACAGTACCGTAAAGAGTGTAAAATCTTGGGTTGAGGCCCTAAATATTCAATTGTTTGTTTTAGCGCCAATAATAAAACTTCACCACATCTTGAAAGTTTTATTATTGTCTATTGTTATATTTTCCATTCATAGTAAGTAAAAAAGCACGTTGATGAATAGGTTCTCTAAGCGTCCTGCTTTTTGTTCGCTTTTTACGACACCAATAGACTATGTTCCTTATGCGGAGATGGCCAGAATAAAAGTGGTTGAATTACCATTTTTTTTTACAAATTGGTCTAGTTTATAAATATTTGAAACACGCAAAACATATAATTTCAAAAGCAAATATGGCGTCTATGAAATGACCTTTGAACTTTTCACCTAATACAAAACTTAAGTACCGGGATACATGTACTGGGCCGACACCCTTCTAGATAGACCGACGACCTTGTAAAGATCGCGGGGAGTCCTGTATGATGATGCTAAACAAAATTCAAACAAAAAGTCCCGCCGTAGCGTTCTTTTTGTGCACATCAATTAAATGAAATTCTAGTATTTTCTCATATATCTTTTTGAACTTGACACATCTCTTTTAATAATCCCTGCAGGTGGAACGTCTGTCGGGTGTTACATTATTTGAAATGGCGTACTCCCGCTGGGGCGCTCGATCCTGCGCGCTGTGCGAGGACGCAACCCTAGCTAGAACGGGCGTGTGCGTCGGGTGTGATGCTGGACTATGCAAGACCTTCTTTCATGTCACTTGGTAAGTTATATTCACATTCAACCGCCTCCGTGGCCTAATGGATAAACTTGAAACCTACAATCCATAGATTCAATTAATTGATTCAAATTCAATTAATAAAAAAAATTCAATTCAATAGGTTCAATTCCCAGTGGGGGTACCTATCTCGTATACTCGGTAAGGCACTCTATGTCAGCCTGGCTAGCTACCACTATATTTGTCTAAGTCTGCCGTCAACAGCAGTGTTAATAGGACTGTTGTGTTCGGAAAGGTAGCAGAGCCGGCGGCTCTTTAATTTGAGGCTTCTGGATGCGCACGCTTATCATCCAACGCTCTTATCGTCAGTTACCATCAGGTAAGATGAAAGTCAAGTGCAAAGCCATCGTATACTACAAAAAAACAACAATCAGTTTCCACTTGGCCTCCATCCTGATAGTAATATTCAGTAACGATAAAACAGCAGAAGCCTCGATTGAATGAGTTATGGATGCTATCTTTTGTTTCCTGCAATGTCACTTTGCAGTATTTAAAAAAATATAATGTGATTGCAATTGGTCATCATCTCATCCGATAGTGTGTGCATGGGCGACCAAGAATCGAACCCCGTACCTCCGGATTGTACACGGAGACGGTTAATATAGGATGATCCAAATCGTAACCCTAAGCTATTAGTCCTGTGATCATAATACAGGATGCTAGTTTAATGATTTTTATTTGACAGCGGTCAACGAGAGGGTCTACTAGCCGAGGCGCATTCAGAAGAAGCCGAGCAAGCGGATCCTTTCTACGCTCACTGTAGATTGCACTCAGACAAAACTCTGGTCAAGAAACGCAAGAGGAATTGGCTCGCTCTGCAACTTAGAACTGCTAAAAGGTACATCATCAACAGCCTACTCGTAAAAGCCCATATCCCCCTAATTTTAATATAATTCCCGCTAAAATTATTGAACGAGAAACTGGAGCCTCTACATGAGCTTTAGGCAATCATAAATGAGTAAAATATATAGGTATTTACTAAAAAAGCCAAAATTATTCTAATATATAAAAGATAGAAATTTATATAATAAAATTTAAAAACATACATTATAATATTATTTATTTCTCTAAAATAAAAAAAATTCTTAATAATAAAGGCAAAGAAGCAAATAAAGTATAAAATATATGTTCCCACTGCAGGGGCTCAGGCCCACTCTCCGACAGAGTGTATGGGCCATAGTGCCATAGTCCGCCACGCGGGCCCAGTGCGGATTAGTAGACTTCACACACACCTATGAATTTCTTTACAGGAGTGTGCAGGTTTCCTCACGATGTTTTCCTTCACAGAAAAGCCAACGGTAATCATTCTTACATAAATTCCAAATAACAAATTGGGACTCATTGGTACAAGCCTGGATCGAACCCAGACCTCAATGGTTCAAGTACTGATGCTCTACCCAACTGAGCTACCACGGCTTATGGTATTTATATAGTACGTATCATATCGTATGCACTCGTAGAATCATCGTCAAATAGAATCATCAAAACAACGCCGTAAAACGGTGTGGGGGCTCGAAAGTGCCGAAGCAGTTACGTGTCAATAAGTTTGTTTGTTTGACCTTACTTTATGCCGTAACTGACAGTAGTGTCAGGGTTGTTGAATGCAAACTGACAAAGGGCTACTTTTATCCAGATCGATATTAAACGTGGCATAATTTCTGAAGTACGCGCAGACAATAATTATGCCATAAAAGTTGTTCTTCCGCCGTATTACATCTAGCCATATAGTGATTATGTATGCGACTGCAAGCATCCTATACATTGTGATTCATATATCGAATCTCAATTTTAAATAGCGTTATTTGGTATTCGCAGGGGAATGGAATTACAAAACAATCTCAACCACGAAGAAAAGTTAAGGATACAACGCAAACTAGTGAAGTACACGAGGAAATATTTACAGCAGAAAGAGAATAGAAATCCTCCTTGGGGTAAGTTGTACTAAATCATACGTTAAAACGATTGTGACAATAAAAAATTGATCATGGCATAAAGTTTTACTAAGTGTACAGCGATTTACCAAAATTTCCATAGCATTTGATACAGTGATGCTAACCTATTTCGTACCTTATTCAGCAAATAATCTTATGTACATTTCATCAATTCAAATTCGACGATTATAAGCGTAGAAAATATTACGTTAACGTGTATACTTTGTAGCTATTTATGGTATTTGAATACATTATCATTCTTAAGCTATTTTAGGATGACCGTATATCCTTGGATTTGTCGCTTATCAAATTTTCTTGTGCAGTATTTGATTACGAAACTCGATTATTGAAACGGTAAATAATTTCTTGTTTAATAATTAGTTACGAAATAATGAAAAATAATCGCACTTTAGTCGTTAATTACGAAGACTAATTTTAAAAAGCAGGCTAGAGGGCGGCATATTAATACAGTCGGTCTGATAAATCTATTAACGTATTTTCACATATTAGGTTCGCTTGTATGTAACTAAATAACTATCTGTGTTTGTAAATAAATCTAGCAAGTAAATTTTAACCTACTTTTAATTGTCGTATCGAGTTGAAACTTTGTGATTGTATGTAAGTCGGATGTCAGTACAATAATTTGGCATCATCGACCTGATCTGCCACAGGAGTCAGGAGGTGGAAGAAGAACCCTTCAATGGGTACTAGTGAGCCCCTCGAGTTTGGATTCATTTGGTTTGATGAGTGCAACAAATTATAAGTAGTATTCCTAGTGATAAGGGTCTGACGATGAAGCCTTCGGTCTGTCTAGTAGGAGGACGGTCCGGCAGACGTTTCCCGGTACGTGGTCGCCACTCGAGAGCTCTTACTTCTCATCGGATATGCGTTCTTCGATGCGTGAGCGATGTGTGTTCTTGGAATGATGCATTTGATTTGTTATAGGCAAATCGGTGCTGTATTTCGTTTAATGTGAACAAGTAAAGTTATTATTTCATTTGTGACCAACAGTGCCAACGCAGAAGATGGCCCGCATGCTCTACAGCAGTGCCTCAGCTATGAGGAAGTTTCAACGCAAAGCGGAGTGCATGGGTATCAACACACACGCGTTAGAATTTCAAGACGCACAGGTGAATTGTCTATATTGTTTTTTCACTATTTTATTGAATTGAAAATATGTATATATATAAAATATGGTATACAAGCTGGTAATTTTCAATACCGTCCGCACTCCGCATATTTTACCTGCAGTGCTAACAGAAAGGCCACGAAATAATTTTGGCACGCCATTTTGTTATGCACAATGTCGATATCTCGATATCTAGTGGCCTTCATGTTAGCACTACTGATATGGCATACAAATGTAAAATGTATGAAAGTTAATATTACCAAATAAAGTTAAATTTTAACTATTAATTCTTCTTGCATGTATGATGGGTTTGCACTTTGCCACATCTCACCACGTGCGCACCCAGAAGTCTCAAATAAACGAGGCGCTGGCTCTGCTACCTTTCATACCGGAACAACAGTACACATTAACACTGCTGTTTAGCGGCAGACTTAGGTAACATGGTGGTAGCTAGTGGTGGTAGGTGGTGGACATAGAGAATGCTCTACCACCAACCAAACCGAACCGGGTATCGAACCCGAGATCTCAGGATTGTTAATCCAACATTTAGCCATTAGGCCAGTCGAAACCGATGTCAAATTATCAATGTCTTAAGTTAAAAATGACATTATTTGAATAAATATCGAATTAAGCGTCTAGAAAAGAAAAAAATACGGAAGAAATCAATCAACTACCTTATTAGAGCTGTACGTTCGTTTCAGATGGCAGCACTGCGCGACGTATCCCGTCGCTGGCACGTCCCGCCCGCTTTCTCCGTCGAGTTCGTCGGCTACTACTTGGAAAGGAATTCTCGCGTCACCTCGCTGCGACGTTCCCTAGAACGACTCTCCAAGGAGAACGAGAAGTTGCTGGCGGAGGAAGACAGCCTTAGGACGAACTATGACGTGGTAAGATATATAATAAACAATTTACAACTAGATATAAAAGAGTCCAGACAAATAACACCCTCCTATAGAGCGTTAAGCTCGTAGTAGATCTTCCCTTATGGTGATAGTTGTGGGTGATGGGCCCTGGTACCTCTCGTCCCTCAATATATGTTACTCCTAAGAAGAGTCGTTCCAGAATTGTTAGACTATAGAACATCGATCGCTTTACTTTATTGTAAAATATAGCTCTATCCTTTGTCCGTTTGTTGCTTTTTCACGTCTACTAAGCTGAACCGATCTTGATGAAATTTCGCAAGCACCTAGCCTGTAACATGGTTAAGGACATCGGCAACTTTATGCCGTATTACGAAGCTTTTTATTGCTACCATATTGAAATTCAATTTTCAGGCATCAGATGCGAACACGGACGGCTTGGACGAGCTGGCGTCAACTCGCCAGTCGCTACAGAAGATATACAATGCCATAGTCGCTATCTGCCCAAAGAAAACTCTGCCCGCTGTGCTTGAGGACAAACCTTTACTTCCGCCAACTATTCCACGATCGACGCCTAAACTAACACCGCAGCAATTACAGAAACGGTGAGTTAGCTAAACTGTTTTAAAAAATTAAAAATCATTTTCCATTGGTTGGGCTGGTGGTAGTGCACTTGTCTTTGTCCGCTTACCTACCACCATGTTATCTAAGTCTTCCGCCCAACATCTCTGTTAGTAGTACTTTTGTGTTCCGACTTGAAAGATAAAGCAGCCAGTGCCTCAATAACTTCAAGCTTCTAGGTTTGTCTGTCTATAGAGATTGACGCTTTTCAATGTTTTAAAATATTTGTCAATTTAATGGCACAACATTGCCATTAGCAGTAAACAAAAAGCAAGTTTTTTTAAATTGGTTTTATTCCGCGGATTGAATTTTTCTATCGAGATACGATTTTTATGGCAGTAAAAAGAGCGGGGAATAGGGCTTAAACGCCAGTAATTCCCTCTCTCTTGAGACCGTGTCTAAATGACTCCGATTGTACACTCGAGTACAAAAATATGTATCCACTTTTGTACCATGTCTCATTCACCCTTGTTTGTTCCTATGTAGCGCATTGAAGGAGGTGAACGTGACATGGTTCAAAAGTTGACATATATTTTTGCCCTCGAGTGTACATACAAAGCCATAGTTTTTGGAAGCTCTATGTAAAGCGATGATTAATACTACTCAGTGGGTTGGCCACCAGGTCAATGTCTGTGCCTACTGCGGCTGCACTTAAGATGGGCGTTGGTTTTCCTCTTAGCGACAACCCGGACGCACGCCAAGGAAAAGTGCTCTCTACTTCGTTGGAAGGTGAGAACTTACTAAAAACTTCAATTTGTTTTAGTCTAGACCAGTGGCTCCCAGACTTTTTGATCAGGGACCATCGGGACTTTTGTTCCATGCTGTGACTTCTGCCCAACGGTTAGGTACAACTGGTATATACCTTCCTAAACGACTAGCCACTTAAAATAATTGAGAGCTACAAATAAATGAGTACGACTGGTTCAAAAATTTAATATGAGCTGATTACATAATATTATTAAGTACTTTGGATTTCCATTTTTAGACCAATATTCCGGGAAAGGTTTATCCTGATTAAAACTGCATCACTGATCAAACACTACATCTGGGACTTAAAGTCTAAAAATGAATACATATAATCATATTCTTGTCTATATAATCTAGATTATCTCGTTATTTAATCAACTAGAATCATTAGTTTGCGAGTCTAAATATTTGTCACCCTGAAATAGATCGCCAAATGAGCTGAAATTATAGAATTCAATAAAATCAACGCTTAAGATACATAATAAGTGTAGTAAAATTTCAGTAGTCTGCAGGTTATTTGTGTTTACCTTGTTTATTGCTACACGTTTCGATCTTCCCTAATCAACCCAGCGTTTGATGAAATAAACGATCTAATCAGTTACTACATAATAGCCACTACAGGGGCCCTAGCGGTGCGGGAATGCGCGTCCTGCGGCCGAAGCAGTGAACGGCACCTCATGGCTACATGTGACACTTGCCGACACCATTACCACTTGCATTGTCTCAAGCCGCCTCTACAGCGACCGCCGAAGAAAAGCAAGCTGTACGGATGGTATGTATAACATATATGTATATACAGCCTCCTTGGAATACACGAGGGCCAACCATCAAATGTTAACTCTAACTTCACTTTCGTTTTTTTCTTTCATGTTTCTATTAAACGGAACCTCTACATTAATAAATAATGTAATACGCAGGCAATGTGCGGAATGTGACAAAACATCAGATTCCGAGCCCGAAGTCATGGAGAAGAAGATTCCTCGGAGACCACGCATCCGCTACAGCAAAGATGGCGTAATCACTGAGCCACATAGTCCTGGTTCCGTACCTAATTCGCCTCCATCCAAACCTCAAACAGAAAAACATAAAGACAAGTCCATTAAACTAGCTTCTTCGTCGTCCGAGAACATTTCTCCAATCAAAGTCACGATAAAACCGTTTGAATTCAGCAGTGATGGCAACGAGAGTTCAGATATCAAGAAGAAAGAGAAGAAGATTAAGAAATTAAAACAGAAAGAATTGGCAGGCTCTTCCGTAGATGGAGAAACTTTGCTGAAGAAGATAAAGCGGAGTTTTACGTCACCAGCTCTTACTAATACGCCTCTCATGTCTATAACGCCTTTGGTAGCTGATAGTCCCAACGATTCGCACAATGAAAACTCCAATGCTTCTACAAACATGCCTGGAGGAAAACCAGAAAGTTTTGTGCCTCAAAACCTATCGTTCTCTTCTCTTCTAAATGAATCGAAAGAGCGAGACAGCAAAACTATAGAGCATTCTATAGAGAACACACTTGCTAATTTATCTTCTGATATAGCGACTTATAAAGCGAATCGTAAGAGGAGGAAAGAGAAGCATAGGTCGCGGTATTCGCCAGACTTTCTTCGGTCTCCCTCTAAACACAAACATAAGAGGAAGAAGAAAAATCAGGATATGGAGAATCCTAACCTGCCACATCCTAGGATTACGATCAAGGTAAATGTAACTTTTTGTCTAACTTTAACCATATGTTTGTATTTTACTCCTTAAGATAAGACTCTTCGACCTTATATAGTGGAAATGCATAATATTCCAATTTTCCTATATACCACGACTCCATTTAGTATTCAAGTTGTCATAATCTTTGACGTTATACTTTGAAACATAAATGAAATAATTAATTAAAAAACGGCAAAGTGCGAGTCGGACTGGCGCACGAAGGGTTCCGTACCATTAACTATAAAAACGGCAAAAAAATCACGTTATATGGGAGCCCATATATATTTTATTCTGTTTTTTAGTATTTGTTATTATAGCGGCAACACAAATACATCATCTGTTAAAATTTCAACTGTAACTATCACGGTTCATGGGATACAGCCTGGTGACAGTCGGACCGACGGACAGATAGTGGAGTCTTAGTAATAGGTTCCTTTCCCCTTTGGGTACGGAACCCTAAAAATACCTCATGGCAATTTTTCTTAAATGTCTCCTTTTTCTGACATCGGACAGTTACTTTTATCTGTGTAGATTTATTTTATTTATTTATTTGGATTACGTACCGGGAAACGTCTACCAGGTCGTCCCCCTACTAGATGGACCGACGACATGGTTAGAGTCGCTGGATGCAGGTGGCTCGGGACCGGTAGATGAGGGAGGCCTATGTCCAGCAGTGGACGTTTCCCGGCTGATGATGATTTGGGTTATAAGGAATTAACATCAAACGTGTTTATAGCGACGCTTTCCTACGTTTTGGGGGGTTATAAAAGTGGGATTTTATTTTCAGATAAAACCTATTCCGAAGCCGGACGGATCTTTGGACACGCAGATGTTTTACGTGCCAACCGACAGTAACGACGGGCCCCCTCCGGCCGTCATGAAGAAATTATCCAAGGTAAGTGAACTGTTAGAAGGAAGATAAAACAATATGTAGGTATTAATGTTTTATTATTAGTAATACTGTAAACCTACAGGTCATTTAACTACGTAAAAGTAATGTGGCACTGCAATGATCAACATTCAGCTTTGTTATCGTGACACGAGATATATTTGACTGTGAGGTGAGAACCTGGTGTCCTGAAACACGAGGCAACCTTCTCAGGCACCAGAAACATTGATTGATGGTTAATATATACTTTAAGTATGAATTTGTATCATATAAATTGTAAACCGTAACCAAGTATGTAGAATAATAAACATATATCTTATTCAGTGTTTAGACGCTGATCTTCGGTGGATGTCAGCTAGGAACCGCTGACCGCTTACATTTAAATATCATTATCAGCTGGGAAACGTCCACTGCTGAACATAGGCCTCCCTCATGGTACACCACAATTACCGGTTTCGAACCGCTTGCATCCAGCGATTACCCGCTACCTCTACTAGGTCATCGATCCATCTAATAGGGGGACGGCCCGGTATACGTTTCCTGGTACGTGGTCGCCACTGGAGAAATTTTACTTCCTATCGGTTATCCTTTCTTCTAGCGATGTGTTCTGCCCATTGCTACATCAGCTCACTGATTCGTCGAGCTATGTCGGTGATCTTAGATAAATTCCGCGTACATTAACTATCATTAACATCTCCAACTGCTTAACACGAAACTCCCTCGTAAATCAAAACGATGAAACATATTTTTTATGATGCGATGTGCCACCCCGCTAGACCGTTATGAAAATATTCAAATGGATTGGCAATCCAAATGAAAAACTGTTATGTGATATGTGAAGAAGGTTCATGTCCAGCTGAAGACTGACATAGCTGATGATGAAAACAGTTTATAAGTCAGTATTATTATTACAATCTTTTTTCAGCATGCGGAACACGAATCAGCGAAACATCCCCCGCCTCCACCTCAGGCTGAAAACACTTCTGCTCCAGCAGGTGAAACAACACCAATCCAGGTATATACTCGTATAACTAAATTTTATCGTGACCTGTTAGCAAAATCTGAGTATGTGTGTATAATAGTGTCTCGTGCGCTTATTTAATGTGCATATGAATAGTCAATATTGATTTAGTATTGTATTTGGTATTCTTTATACTACACCTTCTCGGAAAGTACTTCCTTATTTATTTGAAAACGGGGTAGAATATACAGGAAAAGTGTATGAAAATCCATTGTTAACGTGCTGAGCGGACGGAAAAGTATATGAAAATCAAAGATAGTTTTCATTCTCAGATGAAAATTCATTGTTTACGTACTAAAATGTCAAAACACAATATTGGCCACTTGCTGTCTCCTGATTTTTTTCAATCGTCACCTTTTACCTCATACCTCACTTTTATCATAGAAAAATATCATCACAAAATAAGCATTTAAATGTTGTAATTGGATTTATAATTTATATATCGTCGTTATATTGCAAAGCCTGCATCTAAAAAGGAGGAGAAACCTGTAGAAGCCAAGCAAACAGTAACTAAACCGAAGGTAAGGTAAAATAAATGTTTTTGTGATTTAATGCAAAGGAGACGCAGCTTATGGCAGATGATGACGCATTCCATTAAATTCAATTCAAATAAATGTCTCTGAACTGAGGATCTGATAATCACAGCTTAGAGTCCTTTTTTCGCAATCGAGGCACTTGATCGATCTTTCCCACGTGAGCGGAACTAATGTTTAATTGTTTATGCATCCAGTTTGATTTCGCAAAACTTAAATATCTCCTAACGTACTCCTCTTTCAGTAACAATATTCTTATATGTATAGATCCAGTATAGAGAAACAGATTATGTAATTTAACACTCTGTTACTCATTTATTTTGGTTAAAATCTTAGAGTAATAGTCATAAATAAATGAAATATTTACAATAAGACTGTAACGCTTCCTGTCAGCGATCGCGCGTGTCCCGCCCCCGCCGCGACACAGGCGGTGAGGCGGCCACGCCCCCCGCTGCGCTCACGCCGATGACGCACTGTGACGTGTGCGCGCAGCCAGGGGACGCCTCCAACCTGGTTAGGTGAGCGAACAGTTCATTCATAACATTCCAACCTCCAGCTACACATGTACTAAGTACTAGATTTCGTGATCCTATTCAAGCACCTTACTTCAGCGTGGCTTTGGCATGTTGTTACTCTATAAGCGATTTGTGAGGAACTCTTCATGCACAAGTTGGACTCGCACTTGGCCGGTATTTTTCATTAGTTTTTTTTTTACTTTGGAAATAAATGCACTGTCTTGTTTGCAGATGTGACGAGTGCTACAAGAGGTACCACTTCACCTGTCTGGAACCACCGCTAAACAAGAACCCAAAGAAGCGCGGCTACTCGTGGCACTGCGCCGATTGCGATCCCACGGTAAGTAGCTTCAAATGTCGATGTATCTCTACAATTAGTATGATCGTTAGGGCTCCGTACTGTGAAGAGAAATTGTTGTTAATTTGATATGTCCGTCTGTCTGCTAAATATTTATAAAACAAACTATAATGGACTCTTACGATTGAATTAAAATCCTACATCGGTAAAATGGAATTAAATTTATGCCAATACTTGAACGATTCATTTGAAAATTTGAATTAGTTTGGAAAATTCTTTTGATGTTACAACTACAAGTTTAAAGTATTAGTGACTTAATCGATTTTAAGAGAATGTAAAAAATATAAAGATTATATTCTCTCATATATAACTAATGCTTTCATACAAAATTTCTTTTACCATGATTTTTCAAATAGAACAGCTGGTTTTGATATGTAACAACTAAAAGTAGGACATAACTTTAATGTCAGCTAAAATAATAAACGTTATGCAGCTAATGGTCCGTAGATGACGTATCGAACTACAATTAAAAAATGTATGTAAAAATGAAAATTGTGATTCACTATGAAGTTCCGATAATCCGATGTTCTACTTCTAGATAACTACTGCTAGAAGCCATTTATCCTATTTTAAAAGATTATGGTAATGTGAATTTAGTATGAAACTTTTATCGTCGTAATCGGTCTAAGAACACAGAAAGACCCCTCGTAGCAGTTTCCATTTCAGTTTTGCGATCCAAAAAGCCAAGCATGCTTCGCAGTCACTTACATCTCAGAAAGAGAGGGTGCACAAAACATTAATAACGCGGCGACTTGACAGTAAAATTGCTCCCTTGTGTCTTTTATTTGTATTTCTTTTGGAATGTGAAGATACTGTCATGGTGAGCTCTCAAGTATTATCTAATATAATGCTCAATCACTACGGATCCCTACTTTCAGAAGTTGGTAACTTGATATTGTATTGTTAAATGACGCGTTCCGCGAATGTATGGAGCCAAGGCGTGGTCTTGTACACTTATAATTTTATAAGGCCATTATCAAATAAAAGTGATTTAGTTACCATTTTTGTATATTTTGGTTTAGTTTATGTCTACAAAAAACATATAAAACGCACGAAACAGGGAAGACTTAACGTTGAAAACAAAGATGGCGTCAATAAAGTGACATTTAACGCTGTCACTTAGTACAAAAAGAATTATTTTGTACAATTAAAATAAACGCAAAATTTTTAATTCTAGTATTTTTCTATACATACATATTTAGATTAGTACTTGATTTTTAAATAGTGTACAAGTGCAGGCCGAATTTGAAACACCTATTTTCAATGATTTTCATTTACAATCCCTCTTTTCAGGATGTGGAGGAAACCAACTAACCATGTGATGGTAATTTTATACACTTCTATCTTATAGTAAGTCTATTTTAGCATCAATTAATGTTTGACATAGTCTGTACACTTGCTGTACAATGTAATTTGAGAAATGCACTGTAAAGTCGCAAAAGTATTTACACATTCATAGAGTGAAAAAGACAGACAATATACGCATCCAATGAATTGTTTATTTAAACCGAAAGAGACCGAATTTTAGGTGATGCCGTAATAACCCTGCTTGGTTTGCGGCTTGGTGGTCGCACGATGATGTCAGTAGCGCACAAGTGGTCGATGTTGCCCATTCTCTGGAACAATTCCTTCAACAATACCTAACTAATGCTGAAGATTCACTGTAATCACATGTTCGTTATTATCGCTACATATGTTCACTGTTGAGAAAGAGTGTCCCTCATTGATCACCACGTTGAACTGGATTTCCATTAGGGGATTTTCCATAATCACTACGCTTGACAGGCTGTGATCGCAGTAAGATATTGTGTGAATAACTTTCTCTAAGTCGCCTTCAATGATAGCCGCAGGAAGACACGCCCTTGTACAATACCTACGGGAAAATACATACTTATTTTAAGCCGAAACTTCAAGTAAATTGCATGCTAATTATATTATAGATAAATGCATTGTATTTTAAAATTGATCAGATGAAATCTGTCGCAAAGCGCTTTTAATTCTATAAACATTTTTAGGGTTCCGTAGTCGAATAAGAAACCCTTATAGTTTCGCTCTGTCCGTCTGTCCGTCCGCGACTTAGCTCAGAGACTGTTACTACTGAGAGCTGGAATTTCGTACGAGTATACATCTTGATCACACCGACAAAGTGGTAGAATAAAATTTTCTTAATATATATATTTTTAGGGTAGCTCCCAGACTCGTAACCTGGGCATGGATTTTTTTTTACTTCTTCCCATTTGTGTGGGGTATCGTTGAATAAGTTTTTCAAAAATATTGAGGGTCTAGGAACATCCGTTTGCGAAACATTAAGCTTTGAAGTGATAATTTTTGTCATAGTAGGACGTCCCCTCTCTATCTTTTAAACTCTTGCTTTTAAAAATCCGAAAAAGTTACAGTAGTATACTCGTATATTAAACTTAAAAGGAAAACTATCACGACTAAGTTGGTTTTACTGATTAACGATTAATAGTCGACCACATTATGTCGAGTGTCAAAATGAAAATTTCGTACAAATTTCATTCAAAATTACTTTCATAAAACCAGTTCAACTACGGAACCCTACACCGCGCGTGGCCCGACACGGACTTGACTGCTTTTTATATATTTATATTTTCGTCGTTTTAACGTCTGTTTTTATCACTTTTAAAATTTGTGTTATAATATTATTGTGGAAATCTACACTGCGTAGAATGTATTATTATTATAGTAATAAAAGTCATTAAAATATTTGGTTTTTGTTATTCAAAATCTCGACCTTATATAATTAACAGAGTGCTATGATTTTTTTATGATAAGTACATTCAATGATTTAATAACCAGATATTCTAATCAAGTATCTGTCGCCTTGTGATTTTTTACATAAATATTGTTTATAGGCCCGTAGAGTGACATGGCTACTTTATAATTGTTTTTATCCAGGTAAAATTGTTCCGGTTGCGGTTATTCTATTGTAACAGTTACCTATCAGATACTACTTTTGTCCCAATTAAAATTGCGTTCTGTCTTATCGAGGGGAAGTTTGTAAAGCAGCAGAAATTCTGGGTCTCGGTCTCTGGGTCGATGTGGCGTACCATGAGGGAGGCCTATGTCCAACAGTGGACGTTTCCCGGCTGATGATGATGATAGTCTGCAATTTAAATGTACATTTTTTTTATGTTGGTTAAATAATGTGTCTATTAATTTAACCAAGGAGTCTGCTAGGTGGTAAAAATTTACGTTTGTATTGGTTTGCAATATTACATCTTACTTTTTGGTATTGTGTCGTGCTGTGGACTCGATAGCAGACTGCAGTTAAAAATTTGTAAACACGTCGTTGTATTAAGTATCGAAAACTCAGTAAAATAATAAATATAATTTAAAACACTGCTACTTTAAAAGCGTTATTTTACAGCGATTGCAATGAAAATATTAAAATTTTCTAAACTGGTAATTTATTAAAGAATGACTGTTATTATTCATGATGATGATTGAAGTTATCACTTACATATAATAACGATGAAAAAACCTTAATCATGTAACAATAGAGAGCGGCCATTTAATTTTAACACTACATAGAACTATAAACTTGTCCTAGTTACGGAAATGAATTACCTAATCATAGCTCTACCACAAAAGATAAGTTCCGTTATAATGCCGTAAGTATAATAAGTTCATAACACTTAACACTTTTGTTAGGCAAAGTTTCAAAGCTTCCCCTAGTTCCAATAAGCTTCAGCAGAGTCGGCGAACTTACCAAAAACTTGCCTTTGTACTCCCAAGTGGAGATTGTAGGCGAATCACTTGAGGCGACGCCTTTGTATGGAATCCATCACTCGAAAGACTCGTCTGGGAAATTCAGAGAGCTGCCGAAACCTAAAATTCGAGCGGGTACTTAGACAAGTTTGACGTTAGGACTTAAGACTTGGCTGGACTAGGATCTACATTGAGACGGACGTCAATGCTGATTGACGTAACTAAGTGTACATTAATTCTCTGCTTGGTTTAAAAGCCGGGTCGGTTTTAACGAAAATCTGTCAAACAACAGACAACCAATTTGTCTAGAAAATTTCAATGACTGTAATGCTTATAACATGTTAACACAATAAGGTAAAAAAAGTTCGTCAAAATTCCATTCATTTGGTACTTATGGCACTTGAGAATACACTTAGGTGAGTATGTAAGTGTTCTGCACATGATACATGCGCTCTGCACTATTGAAAAAATCAAGCAAAAATAGAAAGTCCTTGCTTCCTAAGTTTTTCGTTATCAGGCAGTTAAGCATAGTTAGTATTCTTTGGCAAAGTTAGTATCTTCGTATATATTTCTGCAAATATTTTAATAATACATGTACTTACTACTTACTCAGTTTTGATTTTTCACTAGCGTCTTTGCTGTAATTATCATAAATGATTTCACAAATGCTTTTCCATGCCTTTTGTTTTAGAAATTTGCCTTAATAACTTTCGTCACTTGTATCCCACGAACTAGGACGTTCCTGAACCAACAATAAATCTACGTCAACGTCCCACATTTTAATTTTTAAACTGCGTCCGGATTGTGCAACATACCAATATAGTGATATGTGAAATAAACTGCATGTTGTCACCCAAGTGTAACGTCATAGCGCTGGAATGTGCGGCGCGGTGCACACCGCAAAAAGCTGCGTGGCGGCGGGCGGCGGGCGGCGGCGGCGCTGCCGATTTTGGCGGTGCGGTGCTGCAACCTGCAACGCGGTTATGTGTTTGGTGGAGTATGCTGAGACGCAGGCGGCACAGTGCAGCGCACAGAAATGTATCCGTAGACAAGATGTGGCAGAAATAGGTGACCGACTTTGCGGCGAAGCGACACAGCTTAGTTCTGTTTGTTGCGTGCTGGGTGTAGTCACAGACTAATATAGAAAAGAGAATGTAAAATGTTAATGAATATCGCATATTATAAAAACAAATTAAGCTTCTTACTGAACTGATTTTTTTATCGAATTTTCACCTATAATATACAATTATCAAAGACATTTATAGTAAACCATTATCCATAACTATTCCAAATTCTAAGTAGATGGCACTGTTAGAGGCTGAGATAATCAGCTGTGACGGACAGACAGGCAGACTGACAAGAGTGATTTTTAAGGGTTCCGATTTTCTGTTGGGTGTACGGAACCGTAAAAATCTTACCACCTTATTATTCTACCAATATAACATCGAAAATGCATGTTTATAAATCAATATATAACAATTAAACACCATCGGAAATACGTCGTTAACAAGTCTGCAAGTTTTATATTAAAATTTCAGCATCGAATGTGCCAAGTTATCGGTGAGCGTGCCACATTCTCACACCAAGTTTGTTAGTTTGCTCCGTTCAAACTTTCACAGCTGCATAATTTCATGTTGAAAACTTGTGTGTAAGTAGGTGCCGCAAATATTTTACTCGTGAAAACACTATTGTCCCAGACACAGCTTCCACGGTGTGGAAGATTTAGCTAGTAATTTAAGTTCGTGTGAGTATTGATTTCATTCAGAAATGAACAACCTATTAGATATACGTACTCTTTGGTAGCTTTGCAGGTTAGTGCCGGATCCGGGATACTATCGGTACTACGGTTTAATTTTAAGTTTCTTTAGCAGTACACTGTAGTAGCACTGTAGCAGTGCTTTGTTGTATTCTAGTAATGGAAGTTAGTATACCTTGCCTTAGTTCTATTAAATAGAGGCTTCGGGTGAAAACGTCTTTAGCCTCATTATACCTCAGGTAAAATGAAAATCAACTGCCAGTCAATTGTGTAGTTTAATATACATTTTTTAAATTATATTTCGGATATATAAAACTCAAGTTTTTATGGTTATTCTTGTAATATTTAAAACGGCGGAACGTCCCAGAGAACGAATAATCAACATATAGATATCGGCATACCTATTTACTAAATTTAAGTGAGGCAGATGTCAGATTGCCCGTCGCTGCAGTCGTACGTCTTGGTCTTAAATCCACAGTGTATTTTCAGAACGCTGCATTTGATCGCAAAAGATAAACAGAAAGTGCTGAATCTGAAATTGCAAGACACCAGACGGTGAACTATTTTGCCGATGTTTCCAGATTGTCATAAAGCTTAATCGTAGCTATAACTCTTTTGCATATATGATCGTGGTAAATGAAAAGATTTTGTTTTCTATACATAACTATTTTATACTTAAGGGGCTTGTATCTGGTCTTCATCGCAACTGACAGTAAGTGAAGATAAGGACGTAAAGCGTGCTCACTGAGCGGCTTCAAGAACTTTACAAGACTCAGTTCAGTCCTTGGCTAAAAAAAAAAGTAAGGAAGAAGAGAACACACTGCGTCAATGTTGCCTCGGTCACATACGTCAATATGGGAGTACATATACTGGTTTGTGGTTTTTAACGACTGAACTATTAGATTCATTAACTATTGTTCATAGACCTACAACCTAAATTATCTGCTGATTCGTTCCTGTAGCTCATGGCTTTATAAATCAATGAGAACTGTTTTCGGTTCACCATCTTTCCTGTAATGGAACCTGTATCCTAGAACCTGTATCCTAAAATATTTATTTAGCTCCATTTCAAAATTTAAAACGCTTGTATCTGTGTCATGTTCTTCCAATAAAAGCAGGAAAAGTCTCCATTCAGCATGATAAAAAACAGAAAACCTGATCCATCCATTTTAAACAACCACATGAATTTCCTATCTCAGAATGGAGGTAGTTCGGCAAACGGAGACAGAACGTAAAAATTAATTTGAAACGCTGTGGTTGAACGATTTTTAAATCGCGATCAGAAGTGCCCTGACTGTGTAATGTGCCTGCACGTCGGACTGTGCAACGAGAATGGTACTCAGCTCGCTAAATTGATAATCGATTCCAGAACAAGGGAATGGAATGCACTGTGGTTGTAAAATCCTTGATAGAATCTTTTTATTGTGAATTTACGGTCGGGTTTAAAAGAATTTGAAATATATTTGCACTTTCGCAAAGCAAATTATTACTGTTCTTGGTTTATATCTTGAATTATGTTGAACATATTTTATTATGGGCAAGACGCAATAATATTTTTTGTTTTCTGTTCTGATTACATTAAGTTATTGATCTTGATCTTTTAAGTAATAATAAAATATATAATTTTGTGGTTTATTTTTCATCCTGTGCTATCAACACTGTTATTTGATGGCAGACTTAAGTAACATAGTACTCGTCCACTAGTCCAAACCAAGTACCGACAGGTACAGTGCTTATACAAAATGCATCTACTGAGACAGTAGGTAAGTAGCTATTGAACCAGCTATTGAGCGGTTAAGCCTATTATCTCATTTAGGGTAGAATAATGGCTCCAATTAAATTTTCATATTTAGGATGCCTGTCCTGGTCCTGAAATAACATTGTTCCCAATGGAAATGAAACCTTTCATTCAATGTGACGAATTTTACAGTGGCAGTCATGAGTACCGATTCTAGTCAATTTTCGTTAAAAATGACCTCCTGATTGCTGTTTCAGTGAAGGTTTTTGTAGGTACTAAATCTTCGTATAATTCACTGGTTTTTTATTAACATTTTGAGCTTTATGGCAATCAAAGTTATAAATCAGTTTAGATGTACTAGAATTAGAGCTGATTCTAAGGATTCAAAAAAAGAAAAGACGATTTAAAAATTAGGGATGGCAACTTGATACTGTTCGTAATAAAATGAACAATGAATGAAACAAGAATAAGTATACTAAAAATAATAAATCACATTATAAGTATTACGAAACATACCGAAACTATAAAATGTATTTAATGTTTTTATACTTACAATCACACAAGAAAAAACTGCAGTTTAAAGTATTTATCCCAGTCTCCCATGACAGGCCAGTCGCCCATAGGTGTCAATTTTTACGCACGAATTTTTGAATTGAATTGTGACTTCATTATTTTATTATTCTTCTGATAAGAAGTATTTGTTAAAACAATATTCAATGAAAAAGAGGACTTCATCATTTCTAATTGTTAAACGCGTGTCTTAGGAACTTGAGATGACTACTAAATGTCTTTAGTCAAATTATATAACCCAACCGTAGTGAATCCCTAATCAATATCTGGGTTTATGCCACCTCCACAGCTTCCTTTACGACATTTCCATCATAAACCTGTTAACTTAATTGCACGTAAAATAGTATTAGTCCAAAATACCACCTAATAATAAATTAAGGGCTCGGCACGTACTCATGGCAGAACATTCTAACAACATGGAAACTTTGAAACATTGCTGGGAACGTTTAAGAATAAAATGAACATTTCAATTTATTTTACGATTGTTTTTACATTCTAGAAAAGTTTCAAGTCCCACAAATTGAATGTTACGGACGCTTTGAATGTATCCTGCTATAAGTGTTCATTCTCATGTGTAAAGTCTAATAACATCATCAGCCGGGAAACTTCAACTTCTGAACATACTAAACTGTATCATCAAACTAAAAACGAAACTGGTAATTATCAAATGACTTGAAAAATGCAATTTTATAATATTTTTCAGAAAAATCTGATCAAATTTCCGTCAAAGGTTCCAAAAATGTTAAGAACTTCTACTTTGGGTACACTAGCTTAATTATTTTCAAAGTAAATGTTTCTAATTTTGACATCTCCAGTTAAGGACATTACAATTTTAAAATTACCACAATATTATTTAGTAAGTTTAGTTTCAGAAGTTGAATGCTTCGCAGAATGTGAAAGGTTCCAATGCTTCGTAGGTGTTCCTGTCTGGAATATGAAGTCCGTGCTGAAATCAATTTTCTGCTGGTGATTTATTGTTTTCATACTAACAGTTTTCCTTACCTAGCTGTTTCCGAACAAAATGTTGAGTTATTTGTGTCACCAATTGTATGTTGGATTCACTTTGAAAGTTCTGATTGTTTGAAAACACTGTATAGTGTTTTCTATACTCAGATTAGCATTTTGATATTTGACGTTTCTTTTGCGGATCACTAGTTAGTTTGGCTTGAAGGTAATCGAATGTAGGGCCTTCTCTAAAGGTTAGACAAAGAGGAAGAAATAGCTTATAGTACCTAATACCTATCACGTTCATTGTTCTGTATTTTTTTCTGGGCGCAATAAAGTATTGCTTTGTTTATACCTACCCAAATACTCGTGCACCCAAATTAAAATTTTTCTTCTGGCATAACTTTAGTTGGAAAAAATATTCCGATTTTGTCTTTTCCGAACCATCTTCCTAAAGGTATCGCAAAAGGCAACTGAACTAAAATCCCAGCTGACCAGACATCCGATTTACCTCTTATTAATTTAGTGACTATCAACTCTTCTGCTAGGCTTGGTGATTAAGGCAAATCCCCTCGTGGAAAGCACGTTCGTTCTAGCGATCAATGGAATCAAACATCCAGTGTAGGTAGGTACAGGATGTTTTCGCCGATGAGAGTACACCGACAGACCTTGCCTCGGAGCTTCGTTAGACGCGTCTGCCGGTCGCTCCCAATATTAAATTTATTACTCGTGTTATTGCCGTGGCCCGCCTTTCTGCTTTCAGTGTGTTTCAGCGAGGTGAACGTCGCTATGACGTTACACGTGCTATGTTTTCGTGCTAATTTTAGAGCGCTACGTCTCTTTCAGTATATAAGACTCTAACCACATTCTGTGAACCAAGTTCCGTCCTAATCAGTTTCAAAACGAAGTAGTCTTTAAAATGTATCATCATCACCTGTTCCAGTATAAAATACAGTATAAAATATGTAACACCATTGGATAATATAAAATACATTACCAGTAGAAGGTCGCTCCTGGGTTGGTCCGCGTGGAGATTAATTCCTTAGAGGTACTCTACAACAGCGAATAATTAGTTAAATAAAGTGGTATTTCATCATCATTATTATCCGGTTGAAATCATGAATCATCATAGTAAATCGCGATAACAAACTCATTAATAGCAATACCACATAATTTGGAAACTGTAACTGAAAATCATCAGTATATTCAATGAAACAAAACTAAATAGCACCTAAAATCAAACCGATACGGAAGCTAACTGCATTAATGTTAAGTCAATACCAGTATGTATTTAGCCCAATAAACACGGCTGATATTGACTATCACGAAATCATGTTCTGGGATATTATTCGTGACCTGTGAGGAACAGTGAGTGTCAGGGGAGATCATATTCTGTGATTGTTTACCTACTTACAATCTTATCATCAACAGCCTATATATGTCCCAACTGCTGGGACTCAGTCCTACTATCCTACAGAGAGTGCATGAGTACACCTCACACTACAGTCCACACACCTTTTTTTTTTCAGAACCAGAATTTCTTCTCAGCAGTGTGCAGGTTTCCTCACGATGTTTTCCTTCACCGAAAAGCCAATGGAAGTTATTGTTATCATTCGTACATAAATTCCAAATAACAAATTGGAACTCATTGGTACGATCCAGGATAGAACCCAGATTTGGATTGTTAAAGGACAGCTACCATGGGTCTTACATGTCACTTACCTGCTACAAATATGGCCTACATCTAAAATTGAGGCCTCGTTTGAAAGCGAGCTCGTAGGTCCTGACAATATTTGATATAATATAAGTACTAGTAAATATATATCACCTATAAGGTCATTTATGTTTGTGGATATTCCTGATATTATCTAATTTAATTAGCGCAAGTTTGCAGGCTAACCCTGCAGTGGTAATGGGTATCAAATGGCTTGTCTAATCGTTCGCTCGCAGCCCCAAGCCAATAATTAGTTCTGGTTTAATGACGGTTTTTGGACGCTGCGGAATTTCGTCACCTTTTGCAGAAAATTATATTAAAACATCCGGAAACGTTTTGATAAAACTAAAGTATAGTGTGTATCATATATATTGGATGCTATGTGAATTCGGTCCAAAACCTTAACAAGTTAACAAGTAAATGTGTACAGAAAAAGAATTTATCAATATTATTCACCCATTATTTATAGAGCCAGCTGATAGAAGAGTTTTCTTTTTAATTTTTTAAAATAATGATGCTGATGAAAAACGGCCAAGTGCGAGCCAGACTTGCGCAGTTTCCGTACAGAATATGAATAATTAACATGCAAAAAAATTTTTTTTATATAAGAAGAATTTTAATGTTAATTTATACATTGTAATACCAACAACGACAGGCGCTTTGAACAGTTTGTAATCGTAAAATTGTGTATCCTGAATAGTATTTTGTATATTTACACCCGTGGCTTTACTCTCACAGTAGGCATCTGTAAAAAAATCGGTCTGCGTTCATTAGTTTCAAAAGGTATATTTCAAAATACATATATTGTCAAATCCAGATAGGCACTATGCATTAATGGAAATAGCACTGAAAACTGAATATGGCAAGGCACGTTGTGAAGAAATTTATTTATTTTACTGTGTACCAAGAATAAGTTATTCTTCTGTCACTTATTTCATGTTCTTAGACTGTTCGAAACAAGGCAGCTGTTGCCTTGTCCCTCGTTTTGTTTTATACAATGATTTATGATTTATTCTGTTGGGTTTACTGTCGAATTCGTTATGTTAATTTCCAGCGTAACACGTTTTTTTATATCCAAGTAATTGCGTTAAAAAATCGTGACGAATATTAAAACCGGCTAAGTACATATACAATTTTTGATACTTAAAAATCCCATTTTGCTTTATTTTTCCCGAAATTGTATGTAATGTATAATGACTTCGTTCACCTTTTCTATATACCTCCGCATGTTTTTATGTGGCATCATATCATCATATGGGTATAAGAATGGAAAGTTAGTATAGTATAGTAGGTACGGAATACAATTTATAGAGCTAGATCGAAAGCTGAGGTTTGAATATCTGAGAAATTTTAAATCTTACATTGGAATAGGCTTCCGCTAAAGTCACTTCCAGAGTTCAGTTCGAAAATTTTGTTGATATAGACCAAGAGCAACAGACAGCAATAGGTTGAAGCTGCTACCACATATTATGTCACAGAGCAATATTTCGAAGAGAAAACGTCTTTATTTGTCCATGTCAGTTTAACAGCTTCCCTGTAACGAAGCAATGTGTAGCTTTCTATCGACACGTCTATATTAATAATGACATTGAATGCTCATAAGTTTCGTATAGAGACGTGATACGTCATTTCCCATCAAGTATTTTATGATACTTATGTGTCATGGTAATTGTTAAATAGGTATCTTATACCTTTAAATGAGCAATTCTTGTCAAGAAACATGGGGGGTTTTGAAATATTTACCTTTAACAATAAATGTATGTATTTACTTACAATAAACATACTCAGACTCATAAATTTTTTAATGAAAATTTCTAAAAATTGAATATTGTCTGGGCAAGGCTTGTATAAAAGAAATATTATCGTTTTCTATACCAAATGTTATATAAACTATTTTTTATTTCTTCAATTAAGTTGAATGAAAATACATCATACTCGTATTTTTTATATCACACCTTTTTGCATCAAGCATTTCAGATTTTGAATATTTCAGACTACTTTATACTCCGATGGAGCGAGTAGTTCCCTTGGGAGAATTTCTTAAGAAGTAGAAAATATTACAGTATGTTAAGGTAACTGTATCATAAGATATAAAGATAAAATATATTATGTGTTTGTGTACCAGTACGAAGTAATATGTTTATTCTTCTAAAAGTCCCAAAAAATTGTAGCTGCACTGCTGAAAGGTGGATCGCAAGCTGGACCACAAAATGGATAGCAAGCTGGATTATAAGGTGCATGCAAGTTCTGTATTTATACTCAGGGTACTTGTATCGCGGTAAAGACAATACACAAACAATATACAAAAGTATTTTGCATTTTCATTTGTATGTATTCAGCTCTTAGACTATAATTTTGAGATGCTCAAATAGTTATGTTAAAGGAAGTCGTCTGGTCGTCGACGACCGTGTGGAATGAGAGCTCCGGCCCCGGGACGTAGTCTTCACGCTTCAATAATCACGACCTGTTCAGATAAAGTCGCAAGGAAATGTTAGGAGTCTTTGTGTCGACTCTGTGAAATATTATTAAAATACCGTTTTGCTCGTTTCTACGGGAATTACAAGGTTGATCAAGATAAACAGTAGCCTGTGTCCTTTTCGGGCACTATGACTATCTCTATACTAACAATTAAGTCATTATTAATCTCCTTTACCACTTTAACGATGAACAAACATATTTTCGCATTTATAATTTATGATATTGGTATGTATGACTCTCAAGTCACAATATATTTGACCGTTGATTCAATTGGTATATTCTCACTTGGCCTAATAAGTTCTACTAATATATATGGAACGTAATGTCTGAAATAAAGTTTTAAGTAACTAAAAATATGTTACAAGTTTTGCTGGTCTTCATGCGGAAAACGACGCAGGATGTGTGGTCTCAAGGGCGTGTTGTCTCAGCTTTAGATCACCCCAAGTAATTCGCGGGTATCGTGCAAGGCTAAGGAAATAATATGCAGTGATCTGCGATCCAAGCAATAACTGTCATATAAACTCCGAATTGGCGATCTATGAAGAAGGAGGACTTAAGCACAACCACTGCAGAACTAAGGCCTCTCCATGATACGCTGTAATCAACTCATAACGAACCGGAACAATCCTGACCGTTCCGTTTGCACCCAGCGGCTCCGATTGATCTTCACCATGTTGTTAATTCGTTTAGTGATGGTATGGTCTTGGTGGTGGTTGATTTCTTAAATCAATATTTTTAATCATCATCAACAGCCTTAATGTCCCAAATGCAGGGGCCATAGTCCACTACGCGGGCCCAGTGCGAATTAGTAGACTTCACACACACCTTTGAGTTTCTTCTCAGGAGTGTATAGGTATCTTCACGATGTTTTCCTTCACCGAAAAGCCAAAGGTAATTATTTTTATCATTCGTACATAAACTCAAAATAACAAATTGGAACTCATTGGTACGAGCCAGGATCGAACCCAGACCTCGAAGGGGATTGTCAAAGGACTGAATTATAGAATACCCACACAAATGTAAACCCACAGAAATATATTTCAGATTATTCATTAGCTACGAGTATTTCATGAAGGAATGTTACATCATATAATCTCTCTCTCTCTCCTAGCTCTCCAGTCAAAGCTTTGCGGAATATATAAGCGAGATATTTCTTAATAACATCTGCATACTGATCGGGAGCTCGTAGCTTCTTCAAAGTTTATTGAATTTTCCAATCGTCTGCCAGCGGTATGTCGACAACGTATTCCATTCCGCCGTATTTACTACATATGTGCTAATAAATGTTGCAAGCCAATGAAAAGCGCGCACTTCTTTGATCATATGTTTTACTCTAACAGTAAGACCTGCAAGAGTCGAGAATTGCAAGAATTTGTAATAAATGCGTTCAAAAAGAACTGGAAACCGTCAAAAATTGCCCTATAGTCTACTTTTATTAAGGCAAATTTATGATTTATATACTTTTCTCATGGATATCATTGTCAGAACTGGACCAAATTGAAAAAGAATCATCCAAATCGGTTCACCCAGTCAAAAATTCTGAAGTAACAAACGTTTTAAAAATTTTGACCTGACAGTTATTGATGATAGGTCTGTTGGATGGTAATCCAAACCCAGAAGTTTCAAGCTAATGTATGCATTCACTAAGGTCCAAATTCAACAAAGAGGTCAACCGAAGAATCTAACTCGGCTGGGCAGCGTTCGGGAAGTTACATATCTTCTAGTCCAAAATACAACAGTATTTGATCAATGCGTGTTGCCAGTGATGACATATGAAACCGAAATGTGGTATACATACACAAATACATATTTGTGTTGAAAAAGAACTTGTGATAGACACTGATCAAACTACCAGCCTATAATTAATTTGATTTAAATTGGCATTTGATGACAACTTCCGTCGCATTAGCTAGAAATAAGGTAGCATGTGTTTGGTGAGTGCGGGCGACCCCGAACTCTCTCTCCATCTGTTATTATGTTTTGAACATAAGCATCCCTATGTCAGTTCAAATCTAGAAATCACATACATTGCCGCTGGTTAAAATAAATTTTCTCTGAGTTTCTCTTTCTATGAGTGGATTCGCCACAATCGATGGCTTTAGAAATTATTATTGGGTCAGTGACATCGTTAGTAATAATAGTAGGATATTTAACGAAGATATGCTTTGTAAATATCGTTTGGCATTGTCCTTCTATTGGACCATAGCATGGGAACTATTTTATTTCTCACGATGTTTAATTTTCATTCAGTCTAATAAACTCTTACAAATTTTAATCCCTAGTAGGGATCCAAATTTGGGGGAAGAGTGCTACCCAAAAACCTTCATATTAATGAGGCTGTGTTTGTTTTCTTTAATTACGGCAACACAACATTTCTGTATTTGACGGGACCTAGGTAACATAAAGTGTATAACCTGTCGCGCACACAAAAGTTTTTTTTTTAAATATCAACCGTTTCAAAATCTCTGAACAGGTTAATTGTCCATATTTTACGTACGTAAAAGCTTTTATCGTAGCTCTATTCTCGCGTTATAGTACTCGTGGTACCAACTAACTAAACAATGATATAGTTCGGTTAATATTGTTCCCGGAGGCAATATTCAATTTCCGACAAACAAATCCAGAAATACATACACGAACAGAGATTACTAACCACAAACAGGCGGTAGTTAAGCACGAGCAGGGCCGGAGCCAGGACAACTGATGAGTTATTTCATAAATAGCCATTAAAAAATATAATTGAACAATTATGATTTTGTGACGCATCGTGATCATCACCCGGAACATGTCCGTTGCTGAACTTGTGATTCCCCCACGGCACGAAACTGAATATTAAATATTTCAACTGAAGTGTTCGTTTTTGATGTCAACTGCAAATTGTAATGCACATAGCCTAAAATGCTTACTTTCTATTATTCTTCACATTCTATTAGATTGAAAGAAACTTAACACTGAATCTATGAAATCTCTTTCTATATATGCATAAGTATAACATCATTTTTTTATGTGAAAACCACCCTTAGCATTGGGTCACCCATGGATCTAAGAACAGCAGACTGCTTTTGTACGCGCCTCACGGCACACGGTTACTAAAACCTGGAGAGAAAGTCAGTGATCCTTGGACCCCCCTAACAACCCCCCTGCCGATGAGCCATGCAGCTAGCGAAAACTGAAATTGCCGCAGATGTTACCCCCAGTCAAAATACGTACGATATGTGCCGCTAACGTACCGTGAAATCACATCCCTGTTGACTGGTGAGCTTGACAAAAGGAAATTGTTCCTTGCCCTCAAGGTTATTGCTCTCACTCCTCGCTGTGTTAACTTTTATATGTTCTCCAGCAGCACTTGTACCAATTTATCTACGTGTCATGGAGACAGTTCATTTTGGAAATGCCTTTTGAAACTGTGGCGTGTAATATGTATGTCTATTAAGTTTTTAAAAAAAAATCAATACCGACCTGTGTTTATCAAACTGAATTAGTGCCAAAATAAGATATATTTTTATATATTATAAAAAAGAGAAGGAAGAGAAGTCTCTTTTCTACACTGGTGGCTTAATGGGCTGTAGAACTCGGGAGTCTGTCTTTCCATTAAATGGTCACCGCGCACCTTGATAAATTTTTATTTAATTATTGTATACTCCCTTGCACGTCGACCCCTTGAAGTTTGTGTGTCTTCATAAGGGTAGAAAAATAGTGCTGTGTCATTTTGGAACATTTTTCGAAACGGCTGAAATATGATTTCTCATGTTTTTTGAAAAATTTCCAAAAATTTTATTGACGAAAAATGCCACTCGTAATTTCATTATCCGTAAAAAGAGTATTTCAGGTTTAACTCACCCATATTATCTCGAGATTAAATTTTTTTGACAGTACAATCAATACAATACAAACAAAAAGTTTAAAAAAAATCTTACTACAAAATTCTACAGTACAATTTATTTCACGTTATCGGATTCTGTTTTCAGTATTCCACATTCCTGTATCAGCAGACTGTTGATGACGCTGTTTTCCCTTTTCAAGCCGGGAACGCGTTTGGGGCGCTTAAATATCCGTGACAACCATATCACTATTTATGTACTCGTGACAACCTCGCCGCGGAACACTCGTGTGTGCACTTGACATATCTTGTTTTGCAATGTTTCTAGATATAAAACTTCCTTTTCTATACATAGAGAGGCTTTATCAGATAATGTTTATTTGACATAGATCTGTAGTGAACGACAAAAATGCCATACGCCTAAATAAATAAATAAATCAGATAATGTGAGATGCTGGACAACTACATTCAAAATAAATTTCTTTGTCCATGCATTCATGTCATGCTTTATTATTGTTTCTCACTTGCTCTGCACTCATAATGCTAGAAATAAAGCAATATGGTGGTGAGCAATGAGTTGAACAAGAATAACTTTGTTTAAGAAAAGTATCTTTAAACTAGCAGTAGTAAGACTATTGTGAAAATATAAACTAAGGTGTTCTTTTCAAAAAGGAGGAGGTGCTCAATTCGACTGTATTTTTAAAATGTATGTTACGCGATAACTCCTCTAATTATGAATCGATTTTGATGTTTTTTTTAGGTAATGCATAATTAAGAGGTGATCCCATAATTTTTTAATCGAAATAGATTCAGCGCTTTTTGAAAAATCTACAAAAACAAATTTTTTACTCAGATAATTCATTTTAGGGAATGAATTACTTTTAGGGCAGTGAAGTCGGTTAATTATCGTGTGCATGGTGAGATCATATGGTATTTGGAAATGATAAGCCTTTGATAAGAAATGTGTATGTAGTTTGATGATTATTTCAAAATATCGTTCCGCTGTCACTTTAGTTACATGTGACGGATACTAGCTGCGAGGAACGTCTCTACGCGAACAAATCCTGACGAGGGACGGTACATTTTATATAGTAGAGGAGCTGAATTGCAACGATCTAACTCGCTCCGTGTGACCGGGCTTAAATGTCCGGAGAAGCCAGTCATCCGTATAAATGTTCCGATCCAGTTGAAATGGAGGCTTATAGTGTTCCAGTCTTCGGATCTGGACAGTTTTCTACGTGCCTGGTTAATGTTGAAACAAATTTGTTAGAGTAACGCTCAAATAGGCAATCAGGTAACTAATTACGATTAAAATTACAATATTGTAACTATATCCAGCAATTAGCCTAGAAATCAGGCATGGATACGAAAGGGCTTTTGACACTGTGACATGATACTCATGTTTAATGTCGATAATAATTTTTTCCTCTAGATTTCCTAGACTTATTCCGTTTCTCAATCGGGGTCAACTACCTAAAACCAAGCTATTGGAGTAGGTAGATTTCGTCATATATGCTTGGGGCTGAGTGTTGAAATGCAATGGCAACATCCAGGCAGAGTCATGTGCGACGCGTCAGATATAATACCCCGAATACGATTGTCACAAATGTGGCCGCAGCAAAAACGATTCCAACGACAATGTCCCGGTATCTGGGTGAAATACGCGAAACATAAATATTTTTACACGCGTCCCGTGAAATTTATTAACCGTTGTTTTGCGGGCATTTTAAATTTTAAAACTTCGCCGGTTTGGAAATGTTCCAAGCTTTGTAAGTAGAAGAACTGGCTTGCTCAACGGGGTAGATTTAACAGTGCAGTTCGTTACGATTTATAAAACTTGAGATAAGTTTTCGAGAGATTAATTGCCGTCCACATCGAATTTTTAAATTACTTAGTAATGATTCAGCCAACTGTAAATCAAAATTCACTTTTCTACTGCTGGTTGGTATCACAGGAATTCAAATGTACTAGTACCTTTTTATCTATGATGGCTTTTGCGTTTGGCCTTCATCTTACCTGATGGTAAGTGATATGATAAGGACGTTGGATGGTCAGCGTGCGTACCCAGAAGGCTCAACCTAATGGGGCGCTGTCTACCCTACCTTTCATACCGAAACACAACAGTGCTGTTAACACTGATGTTCGGTGGCAGACTCAGGTAAAATGGTTTTAGCTAGCCAGCCAGACATCCTACCACCAACCAAACCGACCGATAGGTACTCCCACTGGGAATCAAACCCGGGACCTCTGGATTGTGAATCCAACATGTAGCCATGGTGGACTTGTCCTTAAACAAAAACTACATTTTATTGACGCTGCTAGTTGTGCTGGGAGCAATATATAGAAGGGGACGAATGTGGACACACGTTTCCGAACAAATTAGCGTTAATTTACTTTCAAGTACTTGCTTATTTTGGTTTAGAGATTTCTATGGTTTATCATCATCAGCCGGGAAACGTCCACTGCTGGACATAGGCCTCCCTCATGGTACGCCACATCGACCGGTCCCGAGCCACCTGCATCCAGCGACTCTAACCAGGTCGTCGGTCCATCTAGTAGGGGGACGGCCTGGTAGACGTTTCCCGGTACGTGGTCGTCACTCGAGAACCTTTACTATGGTTTATACAGTACGTTAAATGTGCGTGTATATGTCAGTCAGTTCATACTTCTATTCGAGTCTATATGCAGAGAACAAGAATCGATTCAAATAGTTTATCTCAGACACGTCTCGCATATCACTGTCAGGAGCTTTCTCCATTTGTTTCATATCGTCGTATAAGTTTTGTAACACCAATGGAGTAGGGGAGTGGGGGAAAGGGTCCCAGATGTCCTGTCAGCGTGGCCCGTCAATATCTTCTGACTGTTTCTCTGTTTTCATTTTCGTGCTGCCTGCATGATTGATTGATTGCGGTTTAGGCAGGCAGGCGTTTGAATGAGAGACGGGATCGCTCCCGCAGTCGTATTCGTTCGGAGGAAAGCCATAATAAGAATGGGATTTGTTGGAAATATCGAAGAAACGACAGCAAATTTCATTTGAGAAAATAGGACTACTGAGACATTAGGATTGCGTCGCGAAGGCGATCTTTCAACACTCTGTGCCTACAATGTGTTTCCTTGATCACAAAATGGGTACTATTTTGCTTTTGATTTAGAGAGAAAATCTAGTTATTTTTAAACGTCCGTTCCCACCTCACTTGTCCACTGCAAATAGCCGGTGAAAACATTCAATTCACTTTCTTTCACTAGCCCTTCCAGCTACTAGCACTTCAGGTACAGGATTTATCAGTTACAGCTATTAGAATTATTACATAAAGTTAAAGCTTTTAAAGAATCGTCAAATGGAAATGGACAAATTTTGGATATGGTTCTACAATGCATTTTTACTCGCTACTTTGTTGCGTGAACTTTAGAAATTATTCCTTGGGAATTTACTACTTACTGCATTATCTTGTCAGCCTTTAAAAAAAGAACTTTCGTATTTGTAGCATTAGCAGGTAATAGGATTATATAATATCCAAAACATCAGATTTATATCCCTGTCAAGTTAACACTGTTTGCTGCTATTCAGAGAAATGTGATTTATTGTCAGACCTAACAGACATTGTTTGATTTTCATCTCGAATGTTCTAATTAAACTTCAAGTTACGGCTCGTAGCATTTGCTCTGACGAGAAATTAATGTTTGAGCTGTTACGGAGCCACTAAACTCATATACATTCTTATATCAATAAAACTTTCCGATCCTTCCGATGTTGAAAATTTTGAAAAAATATGAATTTGATTTTGGAAATTATAAATAAGATCATTTTAAAATCGTGCATGCATCGTCGGCCATTTTGAATGACGTCACCTAGACGACGACGCTTGTGACAGTTATATTACGAAAATACAATACAGTTGATTTGCTCGTCTTCCGCTAAATCGTTTTCCCGTGCATTAACTTTCAGCATTCGCATTTTTCCGCGATCTCGTTGTTTCAACAAGTATAAATCAATGTCTTTATGATTTTTTAAAATCATAAAATGTTGAATAATGGGAAAGTGGAAGGCTAAAGATGCGCACAAACAAAACTTCGTAAATATAACTTAGTTTTATTAATAAATTTTAATATTAGTTTTATCGAAGCTGTCGTCGGTCTGGTAATGATTTTTAACATTTTTACATAAATTCCAAATAAAAAATTGGATCTCATTGGTACAAGCCAGGATCGAACCCAGACCTCGATTGTTCAATGACTGAAATATTTAAACATCTAAATATTACTGCTACTTAGTGTTATTAAAGGTACAATTGTTTTATATTTTACGATGTCGTGAAAGGTCGAGTAAATTGTTCGAATGGTTTACAGACGTGGTCCAACTAAAGTCAGCCTGTTTGGTCCTCAGAGACCAAGTAAGAATGGTTGAACGCGAAGTTTCCAACATTTATCTGTCTGCGACCCGAGTCTAGTTAGACGTGAACTTTCGAAGGCATTAAGTAGTCATAATCTGCCTTTTGATATCTGACTCTGGGGTCATTAGCCTTTATAATGAATTTATCTAGTTTGTGTTAGTCTGAAGGAAATACTGCTTTGTAACTTCATTAAAATGTGCGAGCCCTATGTGGGTGTAGTTTAAGCTTTATGTATGCGTGGACTGAGGGACGATACGACAAATCTTTAAAAAAATCCTGCAATATTTAGTAAAAGTTGTAAAACCTAAATAGGAATTTGTAAAAGCACATAGAAATGTTTTGTCGCTCGCGTTTCAAAGGAACTGCTATATCTAGCAAGACTTGATTTTACATTTACACTTTGCTTAAATAATAATAATAATATAGCCTTTTACTCTCTCTCTCTCTCTCTCTCTCTCTCTCTCTCTCTCTCTCTCTCTCTCTCTCTCTCTCTCTCTTAAGATCACCTGGTACATTTGGTTCTTATGTAACGAACTAACATTGAAATCTTATATTGAATAAACAATTTAATCTACGAGTAATATTTGTTGCTTCGTTATCTTTCCTAAATCTGCTTGCCATTCAAGTGACTCCTGCCACTTGTCTAACATCATCGTCCCTTACTTACTGCTTACTAGCATATTATTTATAGTAACTAGCAACAATCGAGTCATTCTGAGTCACCTTTACGATGTAAACATTTTATTATTAGTAGGTATGGATAATGTTATACTCGTACATCAAAAATATGAACTTTTCGTTGAGCGTCCCCAATAAGTTTCAACAAAGAGTGATAAATCAAAACTGCGACACTTGGTACAGGTTGGGTTGATCTTATTATAAAGCCGGAACAACGCAGCAATTTGGGACTGTTTGCTGAAAACTACAGTTCGCTGTTCGCGATGTAGGTCTCGTATGTATGAACGGTAGGTAGAAATGTATTTGCAAAATGCGCGTCCTAACAGAGGCGAAACTTTTAGGCAAGTCTGTGAAAGGCTTTATGTTGAACACGGTTTGTGTTCAGCGCGGAAGAGACTTCCCATGTTCGTACGTGTACTGCTGTGCGGGGTTTCGTTAATTGGTGTTTTAGAGTCTACTCCAGAGGCCGACTTTTGGTGAGAGATGGTAGGTACTAAACCACCCATGAACATCATACTATTAACGACTATGTCGAATATACAGGTTTTTTCTCAACCTACTTCAAAAAAGGAGGAGGTTCTCAATTCGACTGTATGATTTTTAACCGACTTCAAAAAAGGAGGTGGTTCTCAATTCGACTGTATGATTTTTAACTGACTTCAAAAAAGGAGGAGGTTCTCAATTCGAATGTTTGATTTTTAACCGACTTCAAAAAATGAGGTGGTTCTCAATTCGACTGTATAATTTTAACCGACTTCAAAAAAGGAGAAGGCTATCAATTCGATGGGGACCCATTATATTTATTTTTTATATGTTTGTTACCTCAGAACTTTTGAGTGGGTGAACCGATTTGGATGATTCTTTTTTTATTTGAAATGTGGTTTCTCGTGTCCCGTGTTAAATTTGGTCCAGTACTGACAACGGCATCCAAGAGAAAACGATATAAATCTTAAATTTGCCTTAGTAAAAGTAGACTTGTAGGGCAGGGCTATTGAAGTCGGTATCCAGTTCGTTTTGGACGCATTTACTTGTTCGTATGTATGTTACTCGGTAACTCCGACAATTATGAATCGATTTTGGTGATTCTTTTTTTGTTTGGTAGAGCATACAACAGAGGTGGTCCGGTCCCATTTAAATTTTATCGAAATTGATTTTGCATTTTTTGAGAAAATCAACAAAAACCAAATATTTAATAATTCTACCTGTAAGGGTGAACATTTTAGGGAATGAGTCTTAGGGCAGTTGAAGTCGGTCTTATATCGGTTTATTATTTTTTACTATCAGTTACCTCTTTGGACACCAGATTTTTGTGAACTTTGTAGTTGTCACTAATATTAACAATTGAATAAGGGTCGCTGAGAAGTATTGTTTTGGTTATAACGTTCTATAAAATTTCATCACTGAATCATGCAAAAATTACAAATATTTTGATGTCGAGATTAAATGGACGCTTGTGCGAGAAGTTTTCACATCGGGTTCACCGCTAAAACCACTGACCCCTAGTAAAATGGACAGGGTGTGCCAAATAAAATAAAGCTCTTTTCTGTGCTGATTCAAAGCGCCGCTACAAGCGCACCGGGACTAAAATTATCAAATTATCAAAGATATAGAGTTGTTATTGGCTTGTTAGTTGTTGTTTATATTAGTTCCGAGTTCGTTCACAATACGCTCACTGCAAATATTAGCGCAATGAAACGGAAGCAAAATGAAGTCGCTAGTCTCCATTCCAGCATCTAGTATTTCAGTGGTTAAAACAGAATATCACTACTGAACACAAAATTAAAACCAAACAATTAAAATGCATAAGTAAATATTGTATGTACCTACTTATATATGAGTACTAGTTATTTAAGTATAGTTATGTAAATAATGTTCGTAGACTAACAAGGGCCACTGACATAGCTCGACAAGTCAGTGAGCTGAAGTGGAAATGGGCAGGTCACATCGCTCGCAGAACCGATAACCTTTGGGGAGTAAAAGTTTTTGAGTGGCGACCTCGTACTGGAAAGCGTGGACAAGGCCGTCCCCCTACTAGATGGACCACCGACCTGGAGCTCTATTTTTGATTCGCTCGTGTGAAATAGCCTCGTCGCATACGACTTAAGTCACCACCGACTACAAGTCGCATGAAAACAAGTTTGACCGTATTTTTGAATCATTCGTCTCAGGTGTTGCCAATATAACTTAAAATATTTAATTTTATCCGTTTCACGGCAAAAATTGACGAAAAAGTTTCTTCAAATTCTAACAATTACTTTTTTAATTAGAGGCCGTTTGACCCTATTGTTACTAAATAAATAGTAAAAATTTAAATCAACTCTATTATTATAATTTGCTTGAATTGATAAAACCGGTAATTCACGCAACAAAAACGGAACGCAAAGTTCATAGAACAGTTCCTACTGTCAATGTCAATAAGTAGTAATGTCAGTGTACGACGATGACGTTTAGTCTATCGCTCGCCTCAGCAAAGAGTGGTCTCGGCCACTCCTTGCAGAAGAGCGATTCAAAAATAACAAATTTCGTAAGTCGAACGAAAATCAGTAGAAATCGAGCGCTCGTGGCGCGTAGAGCGAATCAAAAATGAGTCGCTGGTTGCATATGACACGTGACCGGTCAATGTGGCATACCATGAAGGAGGCACATGTATGTATATCAGTGGACTTTCCCGGCTGATAATGATGTCAATATAGTTTACAAATATTTTTTAACAAATTTTTATGCTAAAATTATCTCTTTTACGTTATGGTAATTTTCAAAACTATTTCGATGTTTTATTTATATTGGAAACTGATTAAGCGTGAGCGCGCGTCGGGACGGTAAATATTTTACAGCGCTAGGGCTTATTATTGCGCGCTGTGAAAAAATAAATTGCCATTTATGCTGAGAAAATGAAGGCAGACAGTCCAAGGGAAAATTCAAAGAGAAAATCTTTCTAGTTGAGCGGCCGCGGAAAATAAACTAAGAGCAGGTATAAGGTTGAGCTATATAAGTTTTTGGTTTCTTTGAAAGCACAAGAAACTGGCAAATTGAATCGATTTTCAAGAACTTCGCACATTGTAAAACTAAAGAATTGCAAAAGGCGTTTGTGAATTTCACATGATACCACTACGAGCACTCTTTTCTGCGTGGTCACTTGATCCTCGACCGTCTTCGAATTTCGTGACGTAAAGCAACAAGAATCCACAATTCAGCCTGCACTATTATTGCCTACCATATCCTCTAAAAACTATTTAGCCCTCTGTATATCCATATAAAATAGTAAATACATACATTTTGTTCTTGCATACAAATTAATGGCTTTCGTTCGCATGGACACAAATTATCTCACGGGAATTGTCGTTCATAATAAAAATAAAAGAGTGTTTGTAATCTATGTCCTTTTTCGGCCCTGAAACTATCCCTATACAAATAATCAAGTCATACTGACTCTCCGTTACGACGTGAAGCAAGAACAAACTCACTTTCGCATTTATAACATTAGTATGGATTATAACTTTACTCGTTTTGTACTTAGGACTTAGGACTTTATCTCATCCGACGGCAAATTAAAATGTGACTCGTGTATTTACTATAGATTTTAACCAACTTATTTATTGATAAAACAGCCGTGGTAGATCAGTTGGGTAGAGCGTCAGTCCTAGAACAATCGAGGTTTGTGTTTGATCCTGGCTCGTACCAATGAGTTGCAATTTGCCATTTCGAATTTATGTACAAAAGATCATTACCATTATATTTTCGGTGAGGGAAAACATCGAACACCTGTACACATCCTGCGAAGAAATTAAAAAGTGTGTGTGAAGTCTACCAATCCGCACTGGTCCCGCGTGGTGTACTATGTCCTATACACTCTCTGTACTAGAGTAAGCCTGAGACCCTGCAGTGGGGACATATAAATGATGATTTATGATTTTTTGATACACTTATTAATTACTATGGGTAGTAAAAGCTATAATTTACTCGTATTCCATTGACTAATTTGATGATGATGATGCTGACGAGCCTGTCTGATAATTAAATTATTCCGAACACTGATTTGGTAGTAATTAACCTGTTCAAATAGAGTACTACCTACCTACTTACAATTACCAAAACTACAGTTGTTTGTGCGAGTCCCTAATTAGGCTCACTTCAAATACTGAAACCGACGCCAATTTCTGCAGATAGAGAATATAAACGTAGAAGTCTACACCCGCTCGATAGAAATGCCATTAAACTCCTGTAGTCAAATTAATTGAAGTGGCATTTAAATTACTTCAGATTTATTACAGATTTTGTAACTTTTAAACAATAGGTAATTTAAAATTTCCTGCGTCACTTTCAGGACGCTCCAACATTAGGCTACCTCATTCTCTAATTTTATTAAAGAGTCATTTTTTTAGTTAGGCATTAAAGCCTTGTCCTCTTTAGAGTTTTGTATATTATGCAATCAAATCGAACGCAATATGACTGGTCGGTAAAATTTTTGTAACTATAATAGCGACTTCGCACATTTTAGAAGAATGCTGAATACGCCCCTGAGACCGCTGCCTTTCCCAAATACAAACAACAATCGTGATACGAGGCTATTTAGCAACGATTTATAAATAAAAGAATTTCTAGACATTAACGTCCTTTTAATATTTCATTTCATGGCAGCAAGCGTAAAAGACTAGACACAATGACATCGGCAGTTCTATTATTATTGTGTTTAGACTTATGTGAATACAAACGAGAACTTTGATTGGTGAACTTCCTCACTCATGCTCATTTGAAAGTCAATCAGAACCAGGCAGAGGTTTGCCGAATGGAGTAAGTACCCTTTCGGTGTGTGACTTGACTTGATGAGTGGCATTTTTTACCTATTTATTTTGTCTTTTGCGATTACAACTTTTAGTTGTATATTTATGTAAATATTGAAGTTTCAAGTATCGAAGTTTCACTTTTTAAAACCAAGGTATACAAGTTAAAACTTTAAAAAAAATCTATGTGTATAGTTAGTACCAGTGCAGAGCATTTCTAGATCGATTTACAAACAACAGACAACAGTTTTACATGACATCAATCCTTTCAGAATATGCTGTGAAAACCGGCAATTTGTTGTTTTCCATTGTTACCGAGCATTTTTCACGTAGCATACACATACTCGTATTGGCGTTCCACAATGTCGCTGTGGTTATTTTATGCGAACAGCGGAATCGTTGCGAGATTTATTGAATGCCATATCAATTTAATTGGAAATTAGTCGAATATTTTGCGTTTTCTATTGTTTTAATCAAAAGATAATTTTGCATAATTATATAATTTTGCTTGTCTTGTATTTATTAAAAGTGCTTTAAAATATTAATTTCTATTAAGCCCACGCAGCATTCATAATGTTGAAGATAGCGTACGACTGACGGCACATCTGAAAGCAATTTTATGCATAAATTATTTTAACAGACTCCGTGGCCTAATGTAGGAAAAACGTTTGGTCTTACCATCTGGAGGTCCCGGTTCGATTCCCAGTGTTGCTCGGTTTGGTTGGCGGTAGAGAGTTTTCTATATCCGCCTGGCTAGTAACCACCATGTTATCTAAGTCTGTCGCCAAACAGCAGTGTTAATAGCACTGTTGTGTTCCAATATGAAAGGCAGAAGATCAAGCGTCTCATTAGATTGAGGTTTCTGGGTGCGCACGCTTACCATCCGACGGCCTTATCGTCACTTACCATCAGGTGAGATGAAGGACAAGTGCAAACCCATTATACATTAAAAAATCATTCTTTTGTTTGTTGTTTCGTAGTAGGTTATAGTTGTATTTTACTTTTTTGGGGAGGAGTTAACTTTTATGGTGCTTTAACGTTATTCGAAAAGTCTTGTTGACCACGTTAACATTTCAGGCATACACCCTGCCCGATGACGATGATTTTTACTTTTCCTACGAGATCTAAAGTTTGTTCGCTTACACAGTGTCCCCTTTGTTAATGCTGCCCGACAGGCATCGCCGCGAACTCAAAGGATGACGCCGCGAGCTCAAAGCAAGCCAGCTGCGGAGTACATACACTAGTGGCATCACAGTGAGGTGCAGGGACATTTGACCGGGGTGTCAAACCGTACGGCATGGCCATTGTATAAACTGCGTTAAAGAACTTCTTTGATGCTTTTTTGAGCTACATCCCGGCTTTTATACAGAATGTACATGGCCTTCATGTTACCTGGTAGTATGTGACTTTAGAAGCCCAGAAGCTTTTAGTTAATTATATTTTTGTTAGAAACGTATTGGAGTGGAGTCAACGCGGTCATCAGATCATCAAATCTTGTACTCACGAGACAAAGAAGACTCTGATTTCTGTATAGTTTACCTCAGCGAACGTGTCGAGGCAGATAGGGTAGAACACGGTATTGATGACCAGCGGCACGATGGTTCTGGTCAGCATAATGAGGATCATATTCCGAGCGTAAGCGTCAGGATATGTTTCCCAGTTCGATGAGTATATCGCTGCCCGGAGACTGTCACTCTGAAATAAAACGCCAACTACAATGTTCGTTTGTTAAATGATTTCAAAATAGATGGAACGGTGCACTTGAGTGCATGCAATAAACGACAGTCATGGTACATGGTGCCTTACCTAAAAATCTGGCGATCAAATAAAAAAACTAAACAAGATGAACTGTTTTGAATGTGAATAATATCATTGGAATCAGTAAAGGCTTGTTCTCTAGAAGTCAACACGCAAGGATTTCAATAAACCTAGAAGATTTTTTGGTATATTATAAAAACATTGGTGGCGCATTGGATAAGGCGTGGACTCTCAATCAGAGGGTTCCGGGTTGTTTTTCAATTCAAGTACATTATCCGATTGTTTAACGGTGAAGGATACATGGTGAGGAAACCTGCATGTCTTGAACAGGCATGTGAAGTCCGCCGATCCGCTTTGGCTCTGTAGGAGAGTAGTCCCCTGTAGTGGGGAAGTATATAGGCTGATGGTTGATGATGATAAAAACGAACCAACAAACCAGCAGGGGCCTGTTTCATTAAAATGTAATTAGTAATAAGCCATTTTCGACTTCTATGGCCAATCACTACGGGGAATATGCATGGAAAAATATTTTTGTCTAAATCGATAGTCCATGTAAAAAGGTAAATATCTCTATCATATTTTTTTCGATGCGACTTATACTCTCTAATACAACCCGCCAAAAAGTAATTCTAGTCACGCGGTGCTAAAAAGCTCCATATAAATCGGGTGACATTTGTGACGTCACACCTGTTTTTAGATCGTTAAAATATATGGAGCTTGTTCGATATTGTAAGTTATGTCGTGAAATAATATTTTTATGTGTTATTTATATACCCCTAAGTATTATAAAATGTTCAAAATGTAATGAGAAAACTAAGTCCAATAAGCATTTTACTATTCGAGGAACAACATTTTTGAAACATATTAGTCCTTGCAAAATCCAAATAAAAAATTGAAATTCTTACGTATTTTTATTTTGGCGGGATTTCTTTTGTTGTCCGTTATGCTATAAAATACAATTCAAGCCAATCTAATTTGGTTGCATCTTCCCTATTGGCGAGATTGACATGACATTTGTCAGTTTATAACGAATTGTATATTTGATGGAACAGGCCTCTGGTGGTATTTAAAGCTTGCCTACAATGTTGCACCACGGCCCTATGCCTGCCATTGTTGTTATGCCAAAGACTTTATGGGCATACCTTATCCATAAGAAGATCACTGTAGTAGCACGGTACATAAAAATGTAGAATGCATGCATAAAGGAATGACATAAACTCGATGTTTATCACCCCATGACGAAGAGACTGAAAATATTATTTAAATTATTCTAGGGAACATTATTTACAGTGCAATTGATCATATCTTTATTCTCTCTCTCTATCTCTTGTTTCCAGTCTGTTCAAAAAAGCTGTAAAGCAGTTTTTTTTCTGACTATCTACTGATTTTTTATTTTAACCGCTTCCGTGGCCTAGTGGCTAAATATTGGACTAACAATCTAAAGGTCACGGGTTCAATTCCCAGTGGGGGTACTCGGTTTGATTGGTGGTAGGGCATTTTTTATGTACGCATGGCTAGCTACCACCATGTTTCCTAAGTCTGCCGCCAAACAGCAGTGTTGTGTTCTGGTATGAAAGGTAGCAGAGCGAGCGCCTCATTAGAACAAGTTAACTCGTTCAAACAGAACTAGAAACCGACTCAACTGCCCTAAAATTCTTTATTTATTAAGGCAAATGACGTGTTCCGCGAATGTATGGAGCCAAGGCCTGGTCTTGTACACTTATAATTTAAAAAGCCATTACCAAATAAAAGTGATTTAGTAACCACATTCGTATATTTTACTTTAGTTTATTTGTATAAAAACATATAAAACGCACGAAGCAGGTGACGTTGAAAACAAATATGGCGTCAATAAAATGACATTTACGCTGTCACTTAGTACAAAAAGAACGATTTTGTACAATTAAATGAAATGGAAAATGTAATTCTAGTGGTTTTCTATACACATTTAGATTATTACTTGATTTTAAAAAAAGTGTACAAGTGCAGACCGAACTTGAAGATTATATGGTTTTCTCATGGATGCAATTGTCAAAACCGGACCACACGGGAAGCACCAGTTTTCAAATAAAAAAGAACCATCCAAATCGATTCACCTAGTCAAAAGTTCTAAGATAACAAACATTTTAAAAACATACCTGTCGAAATGAGAACCTCATCCTTTTTTGAAATCGGTTGAAAAAAGATTTTAAGGAAAGTAGGGAAGTTGTTTTTTAAATTGATATACTCGTACATATACTCGTACTACTAGGTGAACATATTCTGATTCTAATCTTAGCGACACGTCTATCACAGCTTTACTTACGTCAGCTATCTGAAAAGCGGTTAGCGGCATGAGGAAAGTCGTTGTCTTCATGTTGTATTCGTACAGCATCGTGAAATCAGCTTTCACAATATCTATAAATCTGAAATGAAAAATTGAGTTAATCACCGATCACCCAATGCGAGCGACTCAGTGCAACTGCATCTATCAAAGCGTCAGCGTAATAATATGAACCTTTCCTGAAAAGAAAAAAAAAACACATTTAGAGCGTAGAATTATGGGAAATGCCCTCATGCATAGGCCTCACGACGTTGTGTCGATTGACGTTGTTGTTGTTGACGAAAGTTGACGTATGCAATTGATGACGATTCTTTTTATATACTACAGCTTTTATCGTGTTGTTTGTGAACTAAAAACTATAGTGATAAAAATATTGATCGTTATCACAATTGAGAGAGGGTAATCACCACGGTACAACGATAATTCCGCCAGCATATCGCTAACATAACGCCGCGAGATCGCAACGGATCGCCGCGTGTCCGCAACGCCTGGTCACGTCATTCAACTGTGTTATAAGAGTTCAGTGTTTGATTCAACGGAGAGAAGCGACGAGTCCGTGACGAAAAGCTCATCCACTCGCCATATCGCCGCGATAATATCGCCATGTGGACGTAGTCCCATAGAGTTGGCCGTGAGTATCTCGTCCGTGGAGATGGTCCTTTATACTTCATTTTGGCTGCTAATGTTATTAAAGAAGCTCTAATGAATCTGTCCGAAACATTAAAAATAATTATTAGTACTTACTTATAAATTTCTTGCAATTTCGTAATAATCGCTCTCAAATTCTCTCTCACTTCCGCCTCGTTTTTACTATCAGCAAAGACTTTCATAATCCGACAGTTGACCACTTCAATCTGGCCACAAGCGTGAAGCATGAAGATTGGCGCCATAGGATCAAAGCTAATATGCATCAGCGTTGCATACACATCGAAAAATAAACATACGAAAAACAACAGCCAAAAAACTACAGCTTCAGATTTGTATTGCTCTATTATACTGGGATAGGTATAGTCAAACATTGGGACGAGTCTGAATTCGCCTTTGTAATAATAATAGCCCATTAATATAAATGCTTTGACAGGAAAAATTGAGCTGGTAGCTGAGGCGCCGTAAAGCCAAATTTTGCAAACTTTAACGCCTTTTTGAGCGTATTTTAAAACAATTTCTTGATATTCTGCTGGGAATTCTTTAGCAAGTTCATAATCGTTGTTAACTGTTTTGATTAAGCTCTTTATTGATTCTTCATAGTAAAGAAGAACAATATATTTAGTTGTGATTGTAATAGATACTATCACCATAATGCCATTCTTGCTAGCGTCAGTGTATTTTCCAGCTTTGATATCATAGTTTATGATTGAATTAATAAGCAAGCAGAAAACGTTAATCGCCATTCCCATTATGAACGTGAATTGCATCTTCCAGAAGGTGTTTCTAGGTATGTCTGGATGAGAACGGCATATCCGAGAAGCTATTGTGGAGATTTTGAATGTTTTATCAAAGTGTAGGTCCGCTATTGACATTTTCTATCTTCGTCAGTGGGTTCAGAGTTAAGACTGAATGTGGCGATAACTGAAGCTCAAGTTGCAGTTAATAGATTATCAACCTTCTACTAATAATAAGTTAGGAAGTGCAGAAAAACTTAGAACAGGGATGCAAAACTTGTGAACCGTATTTAAGTAATGTAGTTCTAGTCTTGAATCAAAATAATTGGCGTTTTCTTATAGTTTTTCCCCATGTCATACACCTTTAATTGTTATTTCTCTGAACACACTGCATATGAACAACAAAGGGTGCATGTGACATGGTACTAAAGTGGGGACATATACTCGAGTGTACATAATTTCACTTTATCGGAAATAAAACAATATCTGTTTCATAACATATTGCAATTAGAGCTCAATTTTGAAAGAAAAAGCGAAAACAATGTACGCAATCTTGCATCTGTGCTTTGATTTTTCGGACCATTCCGACAACCTACCTAAAACTCGATAACCCAATGCAATGGATTAAATATTATTATCACCACCCTAAACAATTTAATAGAGATCATTATCATCAGTTGCTGAAGTCCAGTGCTGGACATGAATCCCTATAATCCCCATGTCGGGGTTACACGCGACTAAACCAAGGTTTTTATTACCCTCATTTAATTAAAAATATTACCTACAAGAGACTACCTGTAAGAGAAAGTGGGCTCTGCGTTTTATTCAAGTTGGACTTCCTTGAAGAGAATGTGAAACACCGGCATTACTACAGCTTTTGATCATTATCTTATCACGTTTCAATGTTTTGATTGATGGCATTATCAAGTCTAATTTGAGCATAATTAATTCAATCAATGATTTGCCGCTTGACGCTCAAATGAAGAGGTTTCTAATACGGCATGTGTTTGTGACAAGTGATACGACAGACAGAGCATTAACTAGTGTCTTTGACTTTAAAATAACAGAAGTGGGTCTTACACAAACTCGACCAACAATATCTTACTAACACTACGAATCCACTTGTCAACTTGACTGGTTATTGCAAATCCCTAGAAAGTCTGACGCGGCATTCTATGAGGCTTTTGCCCAGCAGTGGACACTGGACGGACACGTATACGATTGAGTGTAATGTCTACCTTGGACCATTAAATTGATCTTTTGGGTGAGCAAAGAAAGCCTCGATGAAATACAGCATGACAGCTTATAATATGCTATGTGATGTAGGCCAAGTGAATAATGAAAAATATTACACGTAAACGTAACTAGAAAAGTAAGTGACACGCACCTACTCTTCGAGTCACAGTCAAGCGTACTAGTGGTGAGTTAGTAACGTTTTACAAGTCTCAATTGAATAAGGGTTATTCAAGCGCTGCCATCAATCAAGACTAAGGGCGGTTCTACATCTCATGTTGCGTTACATCAAGCGCAATTTATATGAAGGTACTTAAATGCACGCTCCACGTTAAATGGTTTATATATACGTAGGTCCCAGTGTGGTTCCAAAAGTATAACAGAATCAATGTTACGAAATAATGTGAAATACAATTCTCAAAAATGACATCGGTGGAACTTTTTGATATTATAGTACATTTCGACACTAGTACGTAAAGCCTGTAAATTCAATCGAGTATTGACTATTGTTGCCCGAGGCACAGCGAGGACAAACAAGTCGGAACGATGCCTCATGCCTAAGGTAGGGTCCAACCACAAAACTTCAATTAAATTAATGATACAAAAACTAAAGTAAATATATGCAGCATAAATTATCTAATAAAACAGACTCGAGATCTTTGTTCGGAGGTTAGACCGTAACTAAATTAAACTTCTGCGCGTTTGATGGTACTTCAAAATTTTCACACAATTTTATTAGGAATAAATAGGTAATCTGCGCTAAAGAAATTATATTACACGCTCTCTGAATAACCAAAACCTCTAGTAAGATTTTTTATATATTTATAACCGTTAATAAGTAAAAAACACAAATGCTTTTTGTTTTTTCAGGAAACCTGGAATCACGACCTTTAGTTCACCAGACTTCACAGATAGACAGTTTCACTTTTTGAGCACATGTATTAAAAAATATATTTATTTACTATTATTTGTCATATTTTTTTCTTATATTTTAGTAAATAACTTGGAATTTATGACATTTCTTCTTATCATCACTTACCATTAGATGAGACGAATGCCAAGTGCAAATGCCCACATAATCTATCGTGACACTTTCAGTGATTGTCACTTTGACACTGACGTTTAGTAAACCAACACGAGAACACACGAGACTATCAGCATTGTAAAAGTTTATGGACGCCTTAAAAATAGATGTGAACATTATTGAAAGGTTTATAGCCTGGGAATCGTTGTTGCCCTCCATTGTCGGCAGTCCCGCTCTGGATACAGCCGTCACATCATCCCGGAGACCTTTCAAAGGATCTACGAGGCTTTTACTTTATATTCGGTCATCTGTATTCTGTCAACGCCCGAAGGAGCAAGCCGGCCGATGTCGAGAATATCTTATTTGAATCTGATGGCTTGGTCACAGATCTTGTGTTGTAGTTTTTTTACTCAACAAGGTCTGCTTGTCAGTCGCAGGGAGACGTCCTCATTTTGTAAGTCAATAAAGAAATTGCGGTTATCTAGTTGTCTGTTTAAGGCTTTAGACCAAAATCACCCCATGACTTTTCGTGGGAGTCGTAAAAGTCTCAGAAAAAATGGCACTAGCGCAGCGTCGACATTTCCGGCTAACAAAGGAGCAGATTTTTTCTTCAAAATTTTTATTAAAAAGTTGTGAAAGGGGGCTAGACGGAAAAAATTCTTACGAAAAGTTGTCACCGACACTTTTTGCTATAGTAAGTTAGCGTCATCTGTTAGTACGACGTACATAGTAGTAAGACGATACCAACAGTACAGCTATGTGACGACAGATGGCTCTGATTAGTTTCCGCTACTCAATGACAGATGTCGCTAAAAACAAAATGTATCACGTACATAAAAAATCTAATGAAAAACCTACAAAACCATATTTAAAATATAATGTTAAAAATCCGTTCAAACCTTATTGAAAATTTGTAAAATTTTATTACAATTCCTTCACTAATTAATCGAAAGGAACTTCGTTCCATCCGGATGTCCCTTGACACCTCTCAAGTTTTTACTAAATTTTCATTTATTGAAATATTGAATTCAGGACAAATCAAACGAGTGCGAACTTTACGGGTTTGTCATGGATTGTTTAAGAGTTTCTATGATCACCTTCCGGTTTGATAATCAGACCCTGGGTACCACATACATAAATAGTTTTTTTCTAGTCAAATTAGACGAACCCAGACACGACGGGTCATGTCCTTCCGTCTCCAGCTTTATATCAGCTCGAAGGCACCGTAAAATTTATTGCCAACTGTGACTGGACCAAGGTGCAAAAATTCAAATACGTAGTCTAAGAAGAAGTGGTTCTAATACAATTTTCAAGTTTCTATATAAACAAGCGAGTTAAATAAATAAATAAAACTGATAAAATCCTATTTTGTTGTTAAGTATTATGTTTAAAAGGTTTTAAACTTTAATTTTAAATTCAAAAGGAAAGACTGACATCATTAAATCACTCTGACATTCAGTGCTAGTTATTATAGCTCACAGATCAATGAAAAAATTCACAACATTTTACAAAACATGTAGAAAAAGAACCTTTTATCGAAAGTATTAAATTCGTCTTAAAGGAACAAAAACCAAGGACTGAATTCGCTTAAGTCAACATGAATACAACGTATTTTAGAACGCTCGCTGCTATGAAAAATTCAAACATTAGAACTACCTCAAAGCTACAATTAATTAAGATAATAATGTTTTTCAGTTATTAAGGTCACACATCAATGGCTACATCCGTTTTAACATATGGCATCAATGTGGCATTCATGATTTGACATGCTATAGTGAATTAAAATGATAGCCCGAAACCTTCAATAACTTTATAGCAGCTGATCAACTTTCAAAACAATAAGTAAATGTATCGGTAGACATAGGCCTCGTTCCATTAATTTCAGAGGCTAGATTTACAACTAAATAAAGTTAATTGTGAGTCCGAGCCATTCGGTTTCGTTACGATTGAAATTTAAGTAATGGTCAACTGCGGTGCTAACATGACGGGCACGAGAACGACATTATGTCAGGAAGGCGAAAGTTCCCAACCATGAAATGCAATCATAGATTTAGAAACACTTACAGACTAAACACGACGTGAAGATAGGAAGATGTCTAACACGTTGGTTGTTGTTTGTTCTATGAACTTGAACTTTTTTTTCGTATGTTTTTTGATATATTATATAGATATATTATATAAATACTGCAGATACCAACATTTAACAATAATTATGGGAAAAGAACCTTAGAATATATTATACCCAGCCTATTAAATGAACTTCCACTAAACCTAAGAGAGCAAATTAATACAAAAACCTATAAACTTATTCTAAAAAAACATTTCACACAAAACTTTTAAAAAACAAACAAACAAAAATGACCATCCTGTACACAGCACACACACATACACACAAACGTACACTCTACACTCACTACACACACCAGTCACACTCGGCGAACAATGCAGTGTTTTGGTATTGTGGGATGAAGGTATTTGTTAAAATACCCTCATCTTACAATACTAAAACACTGCATTAAAATGCGATAGAATGTGAGTATTGTAAAATAAAATAGACGAGTCACATGGTGTACAGACAAACCTTTTCTAGGATTAAGTACACTTTAAGCCAATTTTGTAAAAAAATATGTTTGATTAATAAATAAATAAATAAATAAAATAAAGAAACGAGGTAGACATCAACGCGCAATCATGAAAATATTGCAGTCTTTTTTATTTGGCAAATTAGGTGTGCGGAAGCATGACAGACTTACAGAAGTATAGCGTATAATATATATATGAATCCAATAACTTCGTTCCAACGTTTTTAGTCCTGTCGACACACCGGCATCAGATACACAGTGTCTGTTTTAACTGTAAGTGATAATGGTTTTTATAAATGAATATGAACAGCCACTACTATGGTGATTTTCGTTGTTAGCCTGGCATGACTTTTTTACAAGAATGTATAATAGACAGAAAACGATTGTATGTAATATTTTGTCATTAATAGCAATTCTGGTCTTCTTTTATCGTGTCATTCAAATTAATTAATAATATATTAAATGTTCATGTAATTCCACTTTAAAAAGCTACTTGTGGCATTCTCTTCCCCACACAAATGAAACAAAAAAGCTTTTCAGGTGGAAATTCATTAAAAGTTGGTATAGAGCCTAAATTTTGCGCTGCATAACTTTGCTCGTAATTTTCGCTTTCATTAAATTTTAAAATTGCCGCAACAGCCATTCTATCTAGGATTTTAAGTAGCTGTTTGAAACCAGTTTATAACGAAGCTAAAGAAAAAAAGAAAAATATTGAGGCTTATTTTCAAATTCATTTAGTTATTTAAAACGATGTAATTACTCGTGTCAACTGGCACATCTCTCTCGTGTAGTGAGAATTTACTAGACCAAGGAACAAAGGAGAATATTACCTTCAAGGTGATAAACCTACTTTCAAATTACGGCTCAACGTTTAGTCTAAACAACTCACTCAAATAAAACCATTACTCTTTCAAAAGCAGCCTCTAAATTAAAGCTCTGTTCTTATGTTCAACATAAAACATACGTGTCTACATCACATACATATTGTTTCTGACAAGTTTATATTCTGTGTTCGGCTTCAGGCAGATTTGTGATACGAAGCCGCAAAAGGTGCGATTAGAATCTTTTGCGGATTATAAGGGTCGCTCTCATTCCTAATACAAGTAATGGACGAATACGATAAAAGTCAGCAGGATGAACTAAATCCGCTATCCTTAGAATGAAATGGGAATTATTTCTTTATATTTCCTCAGGGTTTTATAGAATCAGGTCAAATTTAGCTGAATTAGAAGGACGTTACAAAGTAACTCTCATTTACAATTTATTGTGGAGTACGAATAAATAAATAAATAAAATAAAAATAAAAAAGCCTTTTATTTTGATCCTGCTACATTGCTGCTTGATTTCTTATTATTCTAATACGGAGTACGGAGTACGAATACAGATATAATATTCAATTAAACTAAATATTGTATGAACACGCGATCTTACCCTAGTTGTTTCTACGTAACCTTGAAAGAATTTCTTAATCATTCACAGAATAATATACAGGAAATCATAATTATCAGGAACTTCAACGTCCTGATACTTTACACTGACAATAAAATATTGCACATTTTAAATAACATTCTTAATTTGCTTCACCTTCTTTGTGGTTGATTTATTAAACAATGTACGTCTGGCAGTATTTTGCTTTATTCACACTTTTTCATAAGTCTTACATCCGATTCCCCTGTTCTCTGATTGCATCCAGCTCGTGTTAGCTCAGCAGACGTGTGCTGTAACTGATGGAGGCGGTCGACAAGCTGCGGACAGCTTGATGGATCGCCTGCTCGCGCCACGACACAGCTGACTCATTCGGAGGTCATTACCGCGCTGTTTCCTACACTATATTGTTTTGTTTAGCTTTCCTAGACTAGCTTGTCTAGTCGTTGACTTAATTGTAGTCATCAAGGTTCTGTGAATACTGGCAGTGGGACATTTCAAAGCCCAAACGCTTCAACATAGTTTATTGGAGAGTTATACTTTTCTACAGGGGAGTTGTACGTCGCTAGCCAGCGGCGAAGGCTGCGGCTAGACGAGCATAAGTCCTAATTGTATATTCGTAGAAACTAGTTATAATTTTTTTTGACATAAATGTTCCGAATTATTGAGTGTATTGATACACAAAATCAAAAAATCTTTGCAATATGATTTTTTTAGTCTTTATAAAAGCACTACCATAACTGGTAAACTTATAATAACCTTTGAATGTCATTTTTTTCAACGGACTTCAAAAAGGAGTACGTTCTCAATTCGATGCGTATTTTTTTTGTATGTGTGTTATGCGATACCTTCGCCAATAGTGAACCGATTTTGAAATTTTTTTTGTTTGTTTTGGTAGAGCATACTTCAGAGGTGGTCCCATATAAATTTAATCCAAATTTATTGACCGCTCCTTGAGAAATTCAACAAGAAACAAAAACAAAAATTTTGAGGCAATTGAAGTCGGTTTTTAATTCTTATTGAACGCGTTAATTATGTCTTTTAATGCATTAAAATACTTCTTTCTACTTCTTTTCTCCTTTATTATGATTATTATGATTTTATTAAAATCCAGTATTAAAAAAGTTGATCTACTCGTATTATTGAATCTATGACATAGTCCTTGCATGGCATTTTACTGCATATCTCTTTAAGATATCCTTAATTTGGACCTTAGACGTTCTGCCATTCAATAAATATATTCCGAGTGTCCATTCTTTATTGGATTCGGCTTGGCAAACGTACTGGCCCACCAAGGCGGATGAAAAGCTGCGGACAGCTTGATGAATGGCCTGCAAGTGGCACATCTGACTCATTCAGAGGTCAGTACCGTACTTGGGTATAAACCCCTTTACGCTACATAATGTATTTTTTTCTGTTGTCATAATTCGACGACGCAATAACAAGAACAGAATAATAATACTTATTACTAATACTTTTAAGTTGGGTAGAGCGTCAGTGCTTGAACAATCAAGGTCTGGATTCGATCCTGTCTTGAACCAATGAGTTACAATTTGTTATTTGGAATTTATGTACGAATGATAAAAAGCTTTTCCTTTAGCTTTTCGGTGAATGAAAACATCGTGAGCAAATCTGCATACTCTTGAGAAAAATTCAAAGGTGTGTGTGACTATGTAGTGGTGTGTGGCTAGACATAGGCCCCCTACATGGTATGACCGGTCCCGAGACACTTGCATCCAGTGACATTGCTGCATTTATTATTTCTTGATAGGTGCCTGCTTGCAACAACATCGAAGAGAAACAAACAAATCATGGCAAGATCGTTCCAATCGAACTAGTAATAAAAATGAAAGCTTCGAAAGTTATACGTAAGTATAGACTGGCGGGTACATTCGGGTAACAGTTACAGTTCGTTCGCTTACATACTGTTCGTACACCGAACGGAATATATGGTTATTGTGAATGGTATTCGTTATAAAACGAGTTTAATTTAGGCAAAAATTAATTTATTCTACAAAACTGGGTACACTGAGCAAAAAATTAAACACAACACGTTTTTTATACAAGCAGCAAACATCACCACAAAGTCACAAAAAGAACCTTACTGCAATGACTCGATTTAAAGTGTCAAATTCGACAGCGAGAGCGCGCCGCAGCCGGCTTTCTTTGATACCGCACGCGATCGTTCGACTAGGGGTGATCACAGGGGTGACACTATTTAAGCGAACGGACCTTACGTAACACCACTCCGTTTTCTCGCTGAAAATAGAAGAGAAAAACTCGGTTATGTAGAGATGGCGTGCGTGACTAACGAATTATGAAACAGTATTTCCATCACTATACAAAGTTTACCGACACGTGCCAGGAATATTGAGTGAAAGATCCGCCGAGTCAAGCCGACACGGGGTATTGTGTCATGTCAAGGCTGGCTTTTAGATTCGGTCGTTTTTTGGAATCCATAATTCACGTAAAATTGCTGGGATTCGGTCGTTACGTTTACCATTGAAGCTTCAAGTTTCAAAACAAATTCATTACAAACACAAGTGTGGGTTAAAGTTGAATTCCTAGTTTTGGTGTATCAAAACAATATTGAAAACGGGGTCGGGGGATTGGGGGTTTGGGGAAGAGTTGGGGAGTAAGATTTCTCGAGTGACTACCACGTACCGGGAAACGCGTACCAGGCTTTCCTACTAAATGGACCGACGACCAGCAGGGCTAACATGAAGGCCACGAGATATAGATATATCGGCATTCTCCATAACAAAATGGCGTGATAAATTTATCTCGTGGCCTTCATGTTAGCCCTGCTGGTAAAGGTCATTTTGGCACACCATGAAGGAGGCAGTGGACGTTTATCTGTTTATGATGATGATTATGAAGTTATATGCCAGTTCACAGGTGACTTCTATACATGTTAAAGAGTAAGCGTAAAATGATATTTTGGAATGGTTTGAAAATCGGGATCGGAAGGTCCCACAAAACTTAATCAAAACTTAGAGAATCAATATTAATTACATTAGTATTTGTTACATACATTATTATTAGTGGTTGATCGAACTTACCTTAAGTGAAGTTCAACCATAATTATACGAGGTGCTGCATCCAAAGTTCTGACCCGTAACTTTTTATTGCTATTGTGATTTTTAATAAGTAAGATAGAAAATTCTATTTTCAATAAAGTTGTAAGTAAATATTGTAATTCATTTATACCAAAAACACAATAGCTAGACACATCATGTCAAAGCATTGTAAAATATTTTTACGTCAACACAGATAATTGCCGTTGTTGACTCGTATTCCTCGACGAAAGCTAAAGCAAAGTCTAGATTTAGAGTAAAAATTGGGAAACCGTAATTGAATCCTTTCTCATTTTCTTTCTTGCGATTTTGTTCCGACAGGCTCCAGTTTTTTGATTGATGTATCTGTTTTCAACCCGTCCTATCAGCGACTACGTGATGCGAAAATAGAGAAACTAAAAAGATAAAACGAAAGGAAAACAAAACGGTTTTGTTTAAAAGTCGACCGAACAGACGAAATACGAGTAAATGGAGTGAATTTAAAAATATTGACATGTAAATCTAATATCTTTGACATTGAATAAAATGATTTTATAAACTAAAAAACAAAAAAAATATTTAAAGCTTGACTGACTCCGTAACGGCTGTATTTATAAATACTGCTGGGACAGCAGACACATGAGCGTGAGATGTATGACATATTTAAACGTCAAATGTCTATACGACTTGATATTAATTTACGACAATATCTCGCTCTCACCGCTCTCATGCCACCCCGGCTGATATTGTGTTCCTTTCAGTTGACTGAGCATTCCTTTAAGTCAATCACTCGGGGTTAATACTAAGTCTAAGAATTACGGATCCATGTTTGTATCACGATAAATTTACTGAAGCAATGAATTGTAACAAAACGGGACGTTGATAAAATGCTGTCCATTCTAGAGGTAAATTCAGGGTTTCTTTGAATTGTTTCTGTTTCAATTAACCTGAATTATTACAGACTTGTAATAGGTAGGTAAAAACCTACCATATCCCAAAAATTCGGATCGGTTACTTGCGAAGAAAATCAGAAGGGAAGGAAAAACATGATTTCACCGTAATTTCCAATATGATCAGCCTAGACGTAAATTTAATGATGATATGAAATACGATTTTTAAAAAGCATGGAATCGCGTAATCATTGAAATTTTCATTCATATTTCAGATAGTAAAATATCATGGAAACTCGTTAAGCAATAAGCACCAGCTTTTCACGTAAAAACCGCTTTCACAGTCACGTACACATTTACGAGTAACCGTGATTTTGGATGCCAGTGATGACGCAATACGTATTAAATAATTTGTCCGCTCATTTCCCTGAAGCGTTAACTAAGGACTAAGCCACAGGTTAGAGAAACAACAGATGTGACACATAACAAGTCCGTTATTGATACCGAAATATCTTCAGGCGATTTAGTACTCGTTGGTCCCAGCTGCGGTATTGTGCGGTTCGTAAAACTGTAATCTAATCAGGGGGCTATTTTGGAAGTTTACGATGGGTTGATAAAGGAAGGTTTATGTGTGAACCGAAGTGCAGTCACTGCCGACATTCGAGATTAAATAATATGTTTTACTAGCATTTTTAAGTAACCTAGCAGGTACTTGTGTACAATCGATTATCGACTTATCATATAAATCATTGACTGGCTCTAGGTTTAATCACATTTGTAAACTTTACATTGGTTTTGGAGTGCATTTTTAACCGACATCAAAAAAGTAGGAGGGTCTCAATTCGACGGGTATGTTTTTTAATATGTTTGTTACCTCAGGACTTTTGACTGTGTGAACCGATTTTGATAATTCTTGTGGTCCCATTTCAATTTGGTCCAGTTCTGACAATGGCATCCATGAGAAAAGCATATGTCTCAAATTTGCTTCAGACTTTTAGCGCAGTTGAAGTCGGTTTCTAGTTCTTTTTGAACTATTACATTTAAAAGCGTAATTATGTTTAAACGCGTCGATTGACGTTCCGTACCACTACTAAACCTCAGGAACCGACTCAGTTAAACGCTAGACATGTAGTAAGTGTTCAAGTTCCGCTTAATAAAACCACGTGAAAAATAAATTTAAAACTGTATTTCAATAAGTTGTTTAAAATGTTCGACAATCGCGGACAGGTGTTGGCGTACAACTCAACACAGAACAGTATTACCAACATGCCAATGACAATAGTACGATTTTTATGTATTGAACAGTAAGTCGTTCGAGACTTTCCGCGCGATAGAAATTCATTCCTTAGCGATTCAATTTTTGAATAGATGTTTGTATAGTTATTTTGTACATTATCGTGAATACAACACGATGCAACAATTGTAACTTGAACTTGAATGATTTTAAAAGTATCGCTACTTCTTCCGTTCCTTTGAGTACATTTCTGCTAGTAACAAACACGACATTTCTTGCTTTATGTCGGTAGTCGTGTCACGCGTGTGTGGGAACTCGTTAGCCTCGCGCGTTACTTTGCGAGCATTCCGCGATGAGTGCCAACCGCGTGTACTGGTGGCATATCGCAATGCAGACATACAGAGGCGAACTACACACAATTTAATTTAATATTATATAATTCATATCCTTCATCGTGCCGTGTTGGTTGTAAGATCGATGACCGACCTCACAAAGCCTAGCTGTCAGAGTTATTGACCCGCCATAGAGGCCTCTGGCATGGCTCATGTAGCTACTGCCTGTCATAGACAGTAACCGGGACCAACGGTGTAACGTGCCTTCCAAAGCATGGAATAATCTTACTTTTCAGACAATCAGGTGTTTCAGCCTGCAATGTCTTAACCTAACTGGAGAAAATCTTACAAATTGTTATTTTAAAATGTTTCCACTGGGAATCGAACCCAGCATTTGCGTGTGTTGCGCGCTCCCCGCCATATGCGCCAGGGAGGACGATTCATTTACTTTAGATTATTTGTGAAAAGGAGAGAGAAGAAATATTTAGAAGACTAGAACAACAACATCTTACTACGATCACTGATTGTTCGTACCTACAGTCTCACGTGGGGATTTATGACAGAGGCTTTTATTTTATATTGGACTTACGCAGCTGAAAACGACAGGATCTCGGTCCGATCATTCGGTCTCTGCTTCAGAATTAGATCATCGCTTATTTTCCCGCTTTATTTATGAATTCTGTATGAGCACATTTCAATCCTAACACCTTGATGCCTGCGAAGTTTTACCATAAGTGAAATGAAAGCCAAATGCGCGCCATTGCAATGAACAAAATCAAATGATTTCAGTTTCCATAATAGGACAACTGTAATGAGAAGCGATTGGGCCACACATTGTAGACTTTGTAATAGTAATTTTATTAAACGTTGAACTAATTTGCAAGTCGCCCCAGCACACGCCAAAAGCTGTACCAACAGGAGGAGGTGATAAACTTTTAATTAGTTCAGCAACTTTCAAAGAAACATTTAGGTTTCCCGTTCACCAAGTTCAATCGTTCGCTTTTTATTTTCCGTTCGAACTATTGAAGCTTTGTTTGTTATTCAGCGTTGTTTTAGATTTTAATCTTTCCCAGTCTGCTTCCCAACTTTTCTTTTACTTTGTGCTGCAAATTGAATACAGAAATGTTGGTTGGTATCCATTATAACACGTACAATATACGGGTTATTCAGATTCGGCATGTGAATCTGCTGGGAATTTTTGAAAATATTCCGTCGACAGCTGCCGCACGCAACTGGCAGGAATCTGGAATTTAAATTCAGTTAAGGCTCACGGCGGATATTGGGTACGAAATTCCTTGTTGCTTTTTCAATATTCTGTGTGGACACGAATGCTACAACAGTTAATAGCCTCGATGGGTGTACTTATTTAATTACTTTATTCTTTAAAAACCCGTCATTAATTTCATATTCAAACATTACAGTGGCTCCCAAAGTTGATTGAAGCGACCCACCGTATAACAAAAACGTCAAAGTTCGGGAGTAACCTCTTGTCATGAAGTACGAATTATATGACTGTTGAAATAATAAATATTCCGTTGAAATGCAAAATTTTAATAATTAACTACATACATTTGCATTGCAATGATAAACATGTATTTTTTATCATTATAGCTCAGTAAGTCCAATTTTTGTTACTTTTAATAGTAACGAGTTTAATACGCCCAATTTATTTTGGTATGTATGTTTAATATTAATCATGAGCAAATCCTATGCCGTCCAGCGGTTGGTCAGTTCTATCGATATTCGTATATCGTCCTATTTTTCAGGACCCGCCCAAAAATTCGAGACGTAACGTTAGTTATAGGGATGCTCATTTGAATTATGCAGGCAGTTATGAAATCAGGTGGAAAAAGTTTACTGTTGAAGATATACTTCCACTATTTTTTCCATCCAAATTACCCTGTTGTCTTTAGAGTACCCCACGTGACATAAGTTGTGACATAAGCGCCTAAAAATTGTAATTCGAACAAATGTCATGTGTTTAACTATAATTATAAACAACCCTGAGATCCTTTAAAAGTCAGATATCTTACTTTACATATGGATTGATTTTAAAACTAAAAAGATTCATCTTAAATATTTTGGTTTGGGGTAGGACATTTTCTATGTCAATCTGGCTACCAGTATGTTCTACATACATGCCGCCAAACAGTGGTATTACTGCAGAGCCAGATCACACCCATTATTATTCCACCAAAGAAATTCTGTTCAACGTGGCGATCTATGAAGGAGACTCATGTATACAACATCGTATTTATGCAGCTGGCGATGATCATGAATTGTCGTGTCTTATAGTATTATAGTCAAGGTCTTCTCAATAAACTCATAATTTTCAGAATTGATCTCTAGTACCAAGCTCCCTCTCTATATTTTCCCGTTTCCAGTCACAGCTTAGTGTCCATTCTTCTGGAGATATTTCAGCCAGTAATCTCACGTCTGTAGCGTGAAATATGTCTCTCTTACCTTGCAATTTTATTGCTCAGCACGCCCGTTTTTAATTTACGGCTAATTTTGAAATACCTTCGAAAACCAACTGACACTTGGCTCATTTGGCCTACAATCGCCACCCACATTATCAAAAAAGCAGCCGTTAGCAGAAGCATCCTTTTTGAGAGCTTTGACTATAACTGAAGTATTGTGGTTGACAGACTTGTCGAAAACATAATAATAATAATGTATGTCTATTGTAGTGGTACAATCCGTTTCCAATTTAATCACTTTTGTCATATGAACCAGTGAACCCGGTCGCTTTACAAACTTGATTTTGGCGATCTGTTTTTTTAATAAATGGCAAAAGTCCATTGCATAAAATGTTATATATTATTAAAACTCTTTCATTGTGCAGTGAAGCTTTTTTTTTATTTTTTATTAAAGATAGACCAACACTTGACCTCAATCTCACCTGATGGTAAGTGACGATGAGGTCGACGATGTTACGTGTTGGTCTAGAAGGTGCCTATTTACTCTTCTTTTGAAGATTCCCAAGTTGTAATTTTCGGGAAACATGTACGCAACTACAACAAAGCACTTTCTTCCCTAGGGACAGAAATGTAATTAGACATTTGACGCCACAAGCTGTCGCTGTCGCTCATAGAATCGGGAACGAAACAGTGTCGAGCATTATATTCCATTCGATATCACTGATATTCTTTAACTAGATTTTTTCTGACTAAAGTTTCATGCCAAATTTTTCTGCTGTAATGATCTAAAGATTGGACATTGGCTATAAGGTCGGGAAATGAGTACCATACCAGCTATTCTAGTTTAATAGATTATAATAAAAGAAGTTTTACTATGAAAAGTTTCCCCATGCCCGCTCTATTACTACATTTAATTCTCTCTGCCTGCCGCCAAACAGCAGCTATTATTATAGCTATGTAGTGTTCAAGTAATGAAATCTCATTAGCTTGATGCTACTAGTTCCTAGGTGGGCACACATTCCATCCACCGACCTTATCACTTGCCATCGGGTGAGATGAAGGTCAAGTGGAAACCCAAATATACAAAAAGAAAGAAACACATTTGTGCGGTACCAAAGCAAGAAAGTATGAAAGCAGATACGTACAAGTAATATATTTAGATTTCTGTGGTCTGGACGCTCAAAAAACCCCAGGGAGATAGCAGCTTTATCATCGATGACATGACGGAATAAAATTTGAATTCGATAAATTTCATCGGTCATTGTGATAATATTCCAGATAACTGACTATTACGAGTTTAAGGAAATGAATGACGACAGTGTAACAGATAAAGTTTTCAGCACAGTTGCAGACATTTATCAGACGCGAGTAAGTGATTACTGCCACTTCGATGACTTCCATTAATACCATCAAATGTGAAGAACATTTATAAAACTCAATCTGTGTATTACTTTCTTAAATTCTAATATTGGTTCATTTCAAGTGGATTGTTACCAGAGACGCTGTAAGTTAGTGAGATTTGCTCAGTTTCCTTACCATAAAAAATATTTTTTAGGAAGTTGTAGTTTGCTTTGAACACGACTTCTACTGCGTTGATTACATTTTACCTAATTTAGGTAAAAGGTATCCAAAGTGTTATTATAATCCAGCACATATTTCTGTTTCCCAATTTCATCTAAATTCTTCTTTTAGAATAAATTTTCTTTCAAGGATAAATTCTCATCCTTCATCCAAACTTCATCGAATCCAAACTTACAAGGGTTGTAACAAAAGTAGGTAGGTACGTACCTAATTTAGTAATCATTTAATTGTTTCATATAGTCTTATAGTTAAAAGTTTTTTACTATTAAATTGCAGTGTTTTGCTCTTGACTTCAAATAATAAGCCTTATTTGTATATTTATTGTTTTTGTACTTTGAAAAAGTATTCCAATATGATGACGCTTTTATTTGATTATGAAGTTTTAAAATTAGTAGTGTATAAGTTTAGGGGCTCCTTTTCTCGTTTCTCCTCTCCTCGGGGTGACTTTTAAAGAGACAAAAAGAAAAGCTGTCTAAATGCTTTACATTACTGAAAACTCTTCATTTAAAAAAAATGTTGGATAGTTTTTAAAATTCGATCCAGATTGGGTGAGAATAAAATAACTAATTAGTATTTCTTTGTTACAGTTAGAACCTGAAGTTAATCCTAGACAAGATGGTGAAGGCACGCAAATACGTAGTGAAAAAATATTTCCAAGGCGTCCCAAAACGCGATGACTTCGAAATTGTGGAATACGAATTACCGCCGCTCAAGGAAGGCGAGATCGTCATCAAAGCTGAGTGGATCAGTGTTGATCCCTACCTAAGAATAATGAACTCTAGTGTACCGTATGACATGTACGGCTACCAAGTTGCAACAGTTGTAGAAAGCAAGAGTCCTGAATACCCGGTCGGCGTTAAAGTGGCCAGCCACAACGGTTGGTGCGATTACTCTATTGCCAATACAAAACCTGGAACTGATAAAGAAAAGACATACTTATACAAACTGCCTGATTTAAAGGGTCTGTCTCCATCTCACGCAATCGGTGCTATTGGTATGCCAGGCATATCGGCTTATTATGGTTTCTTAGATATCTTGGATTCCAAACCAGGTGAAACAGTCGTTGTATCGGGTGCAGCTGGAGCTGTAGGATCTATTGTAGGGCAGATAGCCAAAATAAAGGGATCTAAAGTTATAGGATTCGCTGGGTCTGATGAAAAGGTACGCAGGCTAGAAACAGAGCTAGGATTCGATAAAGCTATCAATTACAAGACAGCAGAGGTTGTTAAAGCTCTTAAAGAAGCTGCTCCTAATGGAGTAGACTGCTATTTTGATAACGTAGGAGGAGAGCTTAGCAGCATTATCTTGAGCCAGATGAATAAATTCGGACGGATTACGGCTTGCGGAAGCATTAGTTCATACAACGATGATGTGACAAAGCTACCTAAAGCTACAGTGATCCAGCAGTTTTTAGTGTTTAAACAGTTAACGTATAAAGGTTTTGCAGTGTGGAATAAGAGCAGCGACGAGTGGTGGCAAGCATTGGAGCAACTAACAGAATGGGCGAAGAATGGTCAGATCAAGCTTATTGAGCATGTTACTGAGGGGTTTGACAAGTTGTACGACGCTTTTGTAGGAATGTTGGCGGGTGACAATTTTGGGAAAGCGGTGGTCAAAGTTTAAGATAATTATAACATTATTTATGTAATTAGGAAAACGTTTGAATTAAGCTTATTAAATATATTATCGTTGTATATTGTATAATATAATAATTTTAATAATGTTATTATTTCATTAAAGGAACTACTGCGGATAATGTTTCTGCTTTGTATTTATTTTTAGTTCTGACAGCAAAAAAATTGTTCAATAATAATTCCTAGCAGTAAAAAGTATTTCAGATTTTGTGTTTGTTTATAATGCCGAAAATATATGCGATGGTACATTTAATATGTAACAATGTACCTACTAGTTTCATGATACTATCTAAATTTATCACTATTACTCTAATTTTATACATACCCATCCCACAACAGTTTAACATATACGTAAAATTTAAAAAAAAATACGTATTTTTTCTGGCGAAATGTAAGACAAGTGCTTCTCTTGGAAGTAGTAGCGAACTTTACTTTTAGCCGAATAAACAAGCTCAAAGTCACCCTGGAACGAGCTACGCTCGGAATATCTCTACATGATAAAATCCGGAATGAGGAAATCTGTAGACGAACTAATGTCACTGATATAGCTCAACGAGTGAGCTGAAGTGGCAATGGTCGAAACTGCTAGAATCTAGATGAACCGACAACCTAGTAAAGGTCCCGGAGAGAAGCTGGACACATGTGGCTCGGGACCGGTCATTGTGGAATACTATGTCCCACGAGTATGTCCCGAGCAACTGATTCCCTTTGACTAGGTCGTATCTCTTCTCGTAATCATGTATCTTATAGGTTTCTGCAAAGATTGTGAGTAAACTGTGTGTAATACTGAGTATTTTACAGGATCAACCATGCCATCCCGTGGGCATAGTATATGGTTAGGCGGACAGTAAAGAATACCTATATATCAACAATATCTTACTGGATTCACCAATCATTCTGCTAAGCGATTATGTTTATGGCAGTTCTACTCATAGAAAGACAGACGTAGTAGTCTATGAAGGAATCTCATGTCCAACAGTGAACTTAAGTGGTCGATTATAATGCCTTTTATACCAGCAAAAATAAAAAATTTTGCTGCACTTTGTTTCAAGATAAGCAAAGTTCTTTTGTATGTTTTTTTAATGTGATCTGTAGAATTTTCCTTTATAAAAACTTTATCCGTTTTATAGTAGGTAAATCCTTTGTAGAAAGTCCTTTGTTGTCTGCTTTAAAACCTGCTCTATCGATCGGAAAAGCCGTTGCATTAGCATTCTTTTTTTCGCTCACAAAGTTGTTGCGAAAGTAAGCGCTTTTCTAAATACAAAAAACAGCAGTTCTTCTGACTTTTTGCTATGAAACAACGATTTGCATAGGAAATGAGAGCATCTGGTCCCTTTTGTGGCGTTTCGAAAGCAGGGTCCGTATAATTACCTACTTGAGGATTGTTTGTTTGAAAAATACGAGATAAGTGCCGTTACTAACCTACAATAGTGCATTCAGCGTCTCAATTATAGTCAAAATTGGCTATTGCATAATTTTTAGCTACTATTTATTGCCCGACTATGCCTAATGCTATGTCTAAAGGAGGGTTAAGATTTTAGCAACTATTGTGTGTATGTATGTTAACTTGTTCCCTCATACATCCTAAAACACTAATCGTTTTTGGAAAAATAAGGTATCACTGGAAGCGTTGTGTCCGACCGCTGGGTTGTAGGCCATAATGCAAAAATGGCTGCCTATACGGGGCATAAAATTTCTGTGTCTGAGTTATTTTTGCTACCTTAAATTAAAAATATCAAATCCTTTGCAATACGTGAAATCATTTATAAACAGGTAATTTCTATGGCAGCTCGCATAAAACGAGTATTTGCTGTAGATAGTGGATATTATCACTTTCGTCCTGTATATTATACCAATAAATCTAAGGACTGGCAACACCAGGGGCTCGAAAATTCTCTTCATAGCTCGTTAACATGATAGCACCTCATTTTTTCTCTGCGAAAGTGAAAACGGGTGCAATATTCGGCGAGCCATCCACGCATTCTACTTCAAATGATAGGGTAGGTACCTATTGCAGCTTCTTGTTCCAGAAGTAAACATTCTATTCTGATGGCTTTTATGTAATTGACTTAAAAATGTTGTTAAATTTTAGACTTTTAGTGGATCTGTTATCTCCTGAACAAAAAACAACTAGCGGCACGCCTGTTGTTACATTTCCTACATATTTTTGCCCTTAACGGGAATCCGCCCAGAATGCTTCCATACTAAATTTCTGTTGCCATAATCTTTTAACATATAATAGCTGGCTTTGATAGGTAATTACCTAAACATAGGAGATGGGATTATAGTGTCGCGAAATGAAGATCATTAACGTACAACTTTATTGTTAGTTATGAAAATTGTGATTCACTATGAACACAACTAATAAGTTGTAGACGTCAAGCAATATTCATAGGAATACATATTATGCTTCCGTTCTTAAAATCAGTTTCGGTTCGCTCTTTACGTCTTCATCATCATCATCAGCCGGGAAACGTTTAAGTCTTAATGTAATTTTATTAATGTACTTATAGGCTGTCTGCATAATATATAAAGGCTCTCGTTTATTCGAGATGGTTGCAGATATTTTCATTGAAATATGGTTCTAGTTTGAAGCTAGTTGATTTTACGATGGGCCTCTCTCTGGGGCTCAGCGATATAATGTAAATAATATGATAATATTAGTTGGAAGTTCGAAAAGTTTAGAAAGGTGCTGTAAAAAGTGTTATAATCCTTTGTATACTTTACTTTGCTACTTTATGTAAAAATTTTGTTTTATCTTATCATGGAACATATTTGATTATGTGCAGTTTGCAGATAAGTTGCAGGTATTGGTTTAGGGTTCCGTCACACGCCGGAGACTTGGAACAAATGTCGTGATATCGGCACACATCGAACGGATGACGTTTGTATACACGCGCTTCAGTGTGTAAGTAGCACGCGCCATATGTAACGGTAATTTTCTGCGCCAGTCTCTTCCGTCAGAAGTGAGGTATCGCGTATTGGCAGCGTATATGCATTAGGCCACATAGGCCGTTAAATCTGAACTTGGCTTGACTATCATAGACCGATAATATTTACATCGAATCGTTCCTAATGTTTCAGTAGAACACCTCAAATCGGAACGGTTGTTCAATCGATTGCTCAAACGTGTCACGGATAATCAAAACCATATAAACCTAATGAGTCCAATGCGCAGGCTCTTACGTAAGGCACCTGTCAATACTTTAATATACATATATATATTTTCCATCAATTTCTAAGCGTGAATAGGAATTGTGTGCCCAAGTCAACCTCCAAATACATGCTCGACATTTAGGCCATTGTCTCGGCTTTGGCTTGTCTTAGTTTCATTGTATTCTTATTCATTATAAATTGTGAGTAATATAACATTGGTAATTTCATCTTTATGTAAACAGGTGCTATTTTCAAGTTTCTAATACAGTGATAAGCGACGCGGTTGGCGGTTTTGGAAGGACTTTCAAGTGGTAAGATCGATATTTCAATTAATTTAAAATACTAGATTTAATACACGAAAAAAGGAAATTGATATTTCCTTCATGCAAATCTTATTATATGGTTAAAAATTATCGTGTTGAAGGATATAAATTACATATTGAATACGAAATAAATTCCCAAGAAACTGATCAATAAAATGTAACATTTCAAACCTCAACGAATCCCGAATTCGTATCCGTTGTAAAGTAAACATTACTGTTAACGACGACGCACGGTAAGTGTGACTTGGTGGTAAGTTAAAAAACGAGTATAAAAACGAATTATTCGTATTATTATTAAGTATTCTCTATTTTAAAACGATATTTTACATGAAACGAAAAAAAGCTACACAGCGACACATAAAAAAAACACAAAAGAAGACAGTCATTTTGACATAATTTTTATTTATTTTATTTTTTATTTAAACAGTTTATTGTACACGGAAAATATTTACATAACACAAAAACAGAAATAATATATACAAAAGGAACAACATAACCTTTTCTTCTTCTTCTAATATTAACAAATTTATAAACTGCCAGCAACAATTACTATTCCATTGTATTTCTTTATTGTATGAGTAATTTTAAACATATATTTTTACAGAGGTCCAGTGAAAGGAAATTAAATATTATTCTTTTATCTTCTAAAAGTTCGCGTTAATTTCGTGTATGTTTACGTAATTCCACCATTTTCCACGCTTTCCGCTCCCGCTGTGACTGTGTGGTTTTTTTAAATTATAAACTGAAGTACCAAACGATTTAGTAATCTCCGTTTAGTGTGTCATTAGCATACAAGTGGACAGCTGACATTCTGGCTCGTTAAAATGATTATATTAGTAATTTGGTAAGTCTATTTCCAATAAATAATTGAAGGGACTTTTTAAATACTATTTCTAGGCTCTGCGGATTAATGAATACTGGAAAAATACATCAAAATTATTTTTGTACATTGAGTCTCTTACTTTGTACCTACTACTTTTTCATTATGATTGAGTGTATATATAAGGTTTAATTTTATCATAAAGCATATAGTAATTTTACTATGTTTATCTGGTTGTTAAGTTTGAAAAGGCTGTTTAAGGCTGTCATGAGTCATTTGCAATAATTTAAGCACTTTTTAACAGTTATCATTAAATTATATTCATTATGAACATTCTAATTTACAAGACGAGATACTGGGAGCATAGAAAAACGAAGAGACTAAAAGCTGTTAGGTTGTGGTGGTTGTGTTGTAGTCTAGATTTTAAAAACAGGAGGCAGGCTTTCTACTTTTCAAAAATTATGCAAATTTCAATAAGAAGTTAATCCAATCCACTCGTAGCTTGAATCCGGTCTGAACCTGTGCAAGTGTAATGCAGCAATAATTTTCTTTCAAATTTTAACTTCTTAAAAATTCAAATTTATACAAATAAAATTAAAAATTTGGGGCATGCAATGATTAGGTAGCCAGCGCTAAAGGAACTAAATTGCACTCTTTTACACTTATGTCGCCCTTGTACATAAACATACATTGTCCTTTCTTTAAAACTATGCAGTAGTTTTTTTTTACTTAGAGTGAAAAATATGAGTAAAATACAATCCCCCATACGTATGAGTAAGTTTTCAAATAATATTTCATTTCATTTATTCAATCTACTAATATAAATTAATTATATGTTTCCTTTGCTGTCCGCACCTCCTTTTACAGCTGTGACCAAACGAAACTGAATGTATGGAATATTTTATTAGGTACCAAACGAAACTGTGACGATGTGGCACTAAATACGCAATTCTTCCTTTTACTTTATATTTAATTATTTACGTATGTGGAAAACAATGTTTCAAGGTTGATGACATTTTCGATTTTAAAAATTTATTTTTAAATCTAAGGAAACATAACTAAAAGTTTTTATTCTACTTTATTTTATTTTATTCCAATGACAAATAAAATGATATATGTAAAATAAAAAAAGCTCATTCACAGTCAAACAGGAGCTGAAAGTTATGAGTAAAGAAGTAATTGTGCAAGGGGGCGAAGTCATAAATTATGTAAATTCAAGTCTACTCATCGTTGCTCATGTCCTTCCCCTTATTCGCCTTTCTCGACACCCACGGGATGACATGGTATTGATCCTATTCTAAAGCAGAGACTACACGTCATTTCCACATATAGGTCAATGTTTTTGTCCCTGACCTACATGTAAAAATCTTCAGGTCTTGTTTAAGTACCAATTTATTACATTCATATTATTTTACTTACAGTTGTCTAGCAATAGTGCTCACTGACGTATCAAGCTTTGAAATAAGCAAGCCAAACATCGTATTTATAGTAGCCGATGATCTGGTAAGTATTTCCATAATATTATACGAAATGATTTTGTGTAAAAGTATGCTAATTTTATGAACGGCTCCCGTTTTCGCCTCGTAAAGCGGGCGGTATTTTTTCCTCGAGCTCGAGATCGTATTCTGAGACTTTCGACAAGTTGGTTAAATATATTTGACAATAATATTTAAATATATTAAAAATATGCTTTTAACTATTAGTTTGATTGGAGTAAAATTGTATAATCATTTGTCACGTATTAAAACAGTTTTTCGGAATTCAAATTCATTTCGGAAAGTAGGTACTTGTACAAAGGCTTTGGTCTGGGAAGAAACGATTTATTTATAACAATATTATTTTAAATTTAAACAGATCAAGCATAATTTTAAATTTAGTTTTATTTGCTTAGTCTTCAGTCTATAAATTCGTCGAAAAGAACCAATCTTTTAATTTATGTCGGGATGTTGTGTCAGTCTTAATTTTTGGTTAAAGAAGTCTTTTTATCTCAAAAGAAATTTACATTTCACATCATGAGATTACAGTAACAGAAATAAAAATACCATGTCAGTGAGCATTCGAATGTTTTGAGGATCCAAACATTTAAAATTACACGTAAGTTTTTTAAACATCAGAATAAGGACGCACTCGTTGCTAATAGAAAAATTATTCTCAGGGCTGGGACGATGTGAGTTTCCACGGGTCTGATCAAATTCTGACGCCGAATATCGACACGTTGGCCTATCATGGAGTCATACTGCAGCAATACTACACTGACACAATGGGCACACCTTCGAGAAGTGCACTTTTCACTGGAAAATATCCCTTTCGATTAGGTACGTTAGGTGCAATTTTTTTTTAATTATCTGAATTTTTCTTGAGGCTTCATTTAAGGAGACTAGAGCAAATTTCATGGGACGGGGCTCTGGTATCTATAGCCATCATCACACCACCTGTCCAAGCATGGCGATCATACTTCACACATATTCCAGTTACCCCTTCGACGATTTTAGGGTTCCGTACCTCAAAAAGAACCCTTATAGGATCACTTTGTTGTCCGTCTGTCTATTTATCAAGAACAGGTATAAATCTGAAAACCAGTATTTGTTAATTACAACACAGTAAAAATAGCTTTTGGGGATTACAAACTTAACTTTGTAGTTGAAAGCAATACATCGGGTATGTAATGTAACCGCAAAGTAAAGTTGGTTCGTTAATCGGACTTATATTTTCGGTAGACTATGATCTTAAGTATATTCATTATTCATATTCTGTACGGAACCCTCGGTGCGCATGTTCGACTCGATTGTACCGACATATTCGTAATAAAAAATCTTTCTAAGGAATAATGTTCAACGTTGTGATAGAGATCTTGTTGAGTGACTTATTATAGGTCAATTTAAAACAGAGGATAGAACTTTAATAGTCCCACAGTCGTTGTTTTCTACATCATCATCATTTAAATAGAAAAAGGAAATTTGGTTTTAAATACGAAATATGCGTTAACATTACTCAAAAAACGGATAAACGATGGGGAGTAAGCGTTTTTGGGTTGCGACTACATACTAGGAAACGTGTGTCGGGACGTCCTCCTACCAATCCGACCAAAAATTATCGTTCAAGGTCATGGGGAGCCGCTGGATACAAGCGGTTTGCGACGGGTAACGTTGGCGTAACATGGGGGAGCACTTTGTTCAGCGGTGGACATTTCCTATTTGATGATGATGAAACACAATCTATAACTTGACCAGATGATCATGAAATGATAACACTGTTTTTTGTTTTAAAAAAAGCCTGTAAAAAGATATCGTCCTTAAACGAACCGTGATAAGATTCCGATAAAATGTATCAATATAAGTGCAACAATAACCACGATAATTTAAAAAAATCTCACCAAACCGTTTCCGAATGTACTAAATTCTAAGTACGACGAAGTCTCAAATGTCCAACTCATTATCATTTTCCTCTTTTACCAGGAACTCAAAGCACATCAATAAAAGCGTCCGAAGACCGCGGCATTCCGGTTTCCGAGCCACTCCTGCCGGCCTATTTACGAGATTTGGGCTACGAAACGCACCTGATTGGTAAATGGCATGTCGGCAAATCCAGAGAACATTACCTGCCTACTTACAGGGGATTCGATACTTTCTACGGCTGCCTTGGCGGGTCCGTGGATTACTACACTTATAATCTTGTCGAGGTAACGTCAACACACGTGTATATCCGTTATAGACGGGGCCATGACACGGGGTTACGCAATTTAGTTGCAAGTCGTGATCCCAGGACTCACATTCAGGGCGCAAATTTATAAAGATGGGCACATTGATGAGTTTCTTTGTTAAGGAGTCAAGGATGGGTTGCTAGGGGTGGGTGAGGCCTGTGTATCGTTGGGTTATTTCATGTAAATTTAAATGGCGGGTTTTAGTGCTGAAGTGTGTCAATGAAATTTACGTTACAGTGACATGACAAATTAAATTACCAACGACTTAGATATCGATCTTCAAGTCGTAGAAGGCGATTTATAAATTACTCCAAGGGATGGGAGGCAATGTGCATAAAATATACTGCATAAAATCTACTATGACCAACCAGCGCAACAGAGGGATTATGAATGGCTCGTCGTTGATATCTTGTTATATACCTTTATATATATCCCGGGTTCAAATACCAGTGTACCTATCGGTAATCAGCTTGGTTGGTGACAGGGCATTTTTCACCTTGCTATCTGCCACCATGTTACTTACGTCTATGAAATCATCAAAATCATCATAGTCAGCGCCTTATTAGCTTGAGGCATTTGTTTGGGCCAAGTGCAAGCCCATAAATCCATACTCTATACTAATATTAACAATGCGAAAGTGTTTAGCTGTTTGTCCTTTTTTACGTCGAAAAAGAGAGTCAGAATCAGATATTAGAAGGTCAGGAAAAGGCCATAGGCTACTTTTTATCTTGATAGAACAAGTAGTTCTCGTGGGATAGTTGCTAAAGTCGCGCACAAACGCTAGTTAGCTAAATAATAATTAAGAAAAATCTGAGAGGAAGACGCGTGTTTATCATTGGTCTAAGTAATAAGGAAAATAAAAGTACAGAGTCACGCTGTTTATTCGCAATAAAAATCATTTTTATGCTTTTATCGTACACACCCTCGATAGCGATTTTGTAAACGAAGCGAAGTTTCATTTTGGCAGAAAGAAGCATTTGGAACTTATTTAATGGAGGCTTTGTTCTAGAACTGGAATGAGACATCGTATTTTGGACTTGACTTGTTCGACGGCGAGATGGCTGCAGAGGACCAAAGCGGACACATCACCGACGTACTCACGGATAGAGCTATACAAGGTTCGTACACTTTTCCTAATTACGTATCGAAACATTTATAGTCATACGCCCTATTTATTTGGCTTTAGAATAGAACCACCCCACGTCACACCGTGGGTACAATTCATGAGGAAGGCTTACCTTTAGCAGCGGATTTAACCGGGCGATAAAGAAGCGATTAAAATATTTGCATAAAAATACAACGTTCCCTTTATCCTGAATTACTTTCAACAACCCTGACCCACATCTTTTGTGGATTTAGGCGATACACGTTGTTCCCAGTGCGGAATACAATACCAGTTTGTATGCCAACTTTCAATATACTTATTAGACATCATTGATTTCTGGATAGGATCACCCTAGCAATTTCGTATGTGCCGTAAAGTGCAACCAAGGAAAAAGTTAATGGCGAATCTCAAGGATAGCCCGTCCTTCGTGGCGCTTTATAGGGCAGGTTAGACTCCGTTGTGAACCCCCATTTGTAGAGATGATAATGTAGTGTTATGGTTTTACATATATAAGTTGTTTAACTTTTATAAATACTGGAAATCTCCTTGGAATTCCGCATTTAGCTTTATGAGGTCATGCAAAATTTATGTTAACAGTCGACGTAATTACACGTATAATTTATATTCAATGCAAATACCAAATAATGTCATACTCTTAATTGAGTCCATTCAAAACCTTATATTTCTTGAATAGTAGACCTTGCCAAAAATTTAAAGCATAAAGTAGATATCTCGTATCTTTTGTTCTCGTATATATATAGTTTAGACGAGTGTGCTGTGGATTGGTTCAGCGAGGCTACACTAGGGCTGACGTCTCTACATTTTGATATTCAGAATCTGGAGATGGAAATACCAGGACATAGTAAAATTTATATTTCAGTTTCTACAAAAAGTTGCTTCTTTTATTATTTGTTTTAGCGAGGCGCGTAGCCGACCAACAAATCCAAAGGCAGTAGAAGCGCTAGAATTTTAAAATTCTTTTTAAAAGATATACGACACTCCCCGACGTGCTAAAACGTAAGAAATGTCCTAGGAAAACAGAACGGTCGGCAACCCTAGGCGATTTGCTAAATGGTCCACTGGCCACAGATATCACGTGTCTAAACACTGCAAATGGAGTGGAATTCGGTTCCAATATTGCACCTGAATACTTAAATACTCATGCGAAACTGTATGTAATTATTTTTCCGTGCGGTATCAGGTTTAGAGAATCATATAATCAAAACACTCTCTATAGGAGAGTAGGCCTGAGCCCCTGCAGTGGGGACGTATATAGGCTGTTGATGATGATAATCAAAAATACTCAACCATCAACGGGATCGGTCTTATACGACCGATATTCTGGTGAAGGCCGCGGAGAGTCGCTGGATGTAAGCGGCTAGGATTGGTCGTTGTGGTACCATGAGGGAGGCATATGTTTAGCAGTGGATGTTTCCCTGCTAATGATGAATGTTCTTACATAGGCCTATTCTAATTTAAACTGTTAACGGTTTCTCCAACCCCCAAAACTAAAGACTAATTTAAAAAATGTAGATTTCAGGTTTACATTGTCAAAATGCTGCCAGTAAAACGTATCAAATTGCTACAGAGGAGCGACGCATGACGCGGCGTCATAAACCTGCGTAAATTAAAAGCTAATATTTTTTTCAGTGATCCGCGACCACAACGGCACGTCCCCCCTCTACCTCCACGTATCGCACGTCGCTCCCCACACGGGCGGAGGCCTCGTCAATTTGCAGCCGCCTATGGAAGCCATCGCGGCAAACGCTCACATCGCACATTCCGCCCGGAGATTATACGCAGGCAAGTTAATACCGCGTCCGTTTTACACCGAATCCCTGAACAAACAAACGGTGATTACATCGGCGATTCATGAGTGAATAATTCACAGTCCAATTTGTGTTTCAGGCTTAGTAACAAGTTTGGACAGGAGCGTCGGGATGATAGTTTCGGCTTTAGCCGAACGCGGTTTGCTACAGGACACGCTTATAGTGTTCGTATCCGATAACGGTGCACCTACCACTGGACCTACCCAGAATTATGGAATCAATTTGCCGCTGCGTGGTGTTAAAGAGACGCCTTGGGAAGGAGCCACACGTTCTATAGGTTTATTCTGGCATGCTGCTCTACCATCACAGATTTGGTCTGGTCTCTTTCATGTAACCGATTGGTTACCAACTCTAGTAGCCATAGCTGGTGGCAGTGTTGAAGGCAAAATTGACGGCGTTAATCAATGGAATGCGATAATTAACGAAGAAAATTCTAAACGAAGTGAAATTATTATCACTATGGATGATTTAAACGGTTGGGCAGCTATAAGAGATGGAGATTTGAAATTAGTCATTGGTGCAGTGGATGAAGGGAGAAGCAATTTTCAAGGAGAAAATCTCAAAGATATGAGATTGGAATGTCCATCGTATGAGGAGAGCCTTTTAGAGTGTGAAGTGCTCACAGTCTTGAGGGAGACCTTAGACATGTTTTTGAATATTGATGAGGCATTTGAAAAACGAAATAATACTATTTTGCTTACCTACGTAACATATGAGAATAATAAATTGTGTATTCCAAGTAAAGGTAAATTTTATTTTGCATAGATATTTTAATTTACTAGGGAAGGCACTTCTTTATAAAATTAAATGGGGATATCAAGAAATTGGTCTGTAAATATTAAATGACCTGTTTATCATTTTATCTATGTGAAATCCTATAAATATGTAATATTCTTTGATTACAGTAAAAGGTTGCCTGTTCAACGTAACTGCAGACCCATTAGAAACCCGTGACCTTTGGGAATACTCACCTGACGAAGTACAGCATATGGCGCTACGACTCAGAGAGTTATGGACAGAGATACGGCCGAGGCAATATCCAAAACCAGATTCCAGAGCAAATCCAGCTCTGCGAGAGTTTACGTGGTCACCCTGGTTGAGCAACGAGGAAAGGGCTCCCGAATCTCCTAACAATCCGCCACCCTTCCCATTGCAAGTCACTTTGGGCGAGCTCAAATATTTGGTGGATTTAAATGTCAACTCTTTCAAGGACAAAATTTTCGAGACAATCCAAAGTATGGGGGATGCCTTTGTCAAAAGCGTTCGCGGACTATTTCCTTTTTAGCTTGTTTATTTTTGTTATTTTTATTAATTGAAAACTTGTGCATTTTAAAACTGCTACTAGTTATAATTTATAATTGTGAAGACCAAAGCAACCTTTGAGCAAATGTCCAAGAAACTGTTATAGAATCATTTACATTTGTGCGCCAAGTAAAAACTCATTTTCAACTCAACGCTAGGCATTGTTTATTTGGTTTTGACAAAGGTAAAGTCAGGTTTAGGACTTTGTTAAATATAAATCCACTTAATGGTACCAAAGACAAGAAGAGGAGATATATCTTTCTAAAACGTAGATGTGGGTAACATCCATAATTTGATTTGTTTTTGGAACATTAGCGCCTTAATAAAGTGCAATTTGTGCTCAGTTTTTTTTCTTCTTCAAACATTGTGTATATTTTTATTGTAGACTTCTTATCGATATATACACTATACAGTACGTTTCAACTTTCTTCTGGTATTATTGTCCGCTTGATTTTTCTGTCGTAGCTTAAGGTATTTTTTAGTTTTAGTTAATTTAATATTAAGACTATTTGTAGAACAAAAAATTATGTAATCTTATAGTCAACAGTCTTTTATTTTATCGAATACTAGTACTTTTGTGTTCTTCTCCGTCTGCGTGGACTTCACGAATTGTCCCACTGATGGGATGGGCCGATATTAAATGTTCTACGTGTATACATGAACCTTTAGCACTGTCATTATTTAAAATAACAATTTTTCAGCGAGAAAAATCGAATTGAATAAAATTTGATAATACGAGAAAATAAAATTCACATTTTACATGGATTATGTCATGGTATCCTGCGGATATCGTTAAAGGCAACTATGGGCGGCAGCATCGACTTATGTCACAAAAATAGCTGCGATCACAAGGCCAAGCATGGTGATTATGGCAAATCCCCATCCAGGTAGTCGGACGTCTTTGAGGGACACTCCATGTCTAAATGTTGCGTAGACTACCGAATCTCTAAAATATTACAGGATTCGGACATTGTTTCCTCGGCTTATCGAGCTTCTTGATAAACAACATCTACTAATATGGGTGCATTTACGGCGAAGCTCGTGCAGCCTAAATAATTAATACCTTTTTTTCAAAGCATTTATTTCCTTTAATTAAAAACCTTGTACGAAACAGAGGGATGCGGTGACACATAAGGCGGACAGGCCCGAAATAACGCGTTCCACGTCGGAGACACGTCCCAGTCCGTTCGGTCGACCGTCCTTTGATCAGGGTGTGCATTAAAAAGGAAAATTGGTCAGCTTTTGTGCTCTCACGAATGAGAGGGCAGACGATGTACTTGCGTAATTACACCTGTATAGAATAAGACTTGGGGCCTGCATGATTATGTCAGGAGAACAACGTTTTACAGCGAAGACCAATATGCCAAGAGGGTGAGTGAGGAGACCGCATGGATCATGTCCAACACTGGACTTCAGTAGCTGATGATATCAAGGTATGGTTCTCAATCAAAATTGTATTGCGTCGGGTATGAAGTGGCAGACTTATTTTACTAATCCGAATTTAGTCTTCATATATTTGTTTATTGTTTTCCTCCTGCATTATAAACGAAAGAACCCGATGCCGCATTTTGCTATTTCGGCAAACTTCAAGCTTCAAACGATTTTTTCCCCTGTTTTCACTTTTAATAACAACACTTTTTAATATATCACTTTTTATTTGTTCCATGCCACTGCCGGAGCAGATAAAACTGAAATAAGTAATTTGTAAAGTTTTATAAGATTCTAAAAATGAAGCGATATCGATACCTTTGAATGCTTACTTAGTGCCCTGATGATTTACGGTTATTATTAAAATTTAAACCATATATAGAAAGGGATCTTTTGCAGTAGTAAACACTGATACTTCCCACCACTATTTCTATCCAAAGAGTTCAATATAAAAGACAAACTTAAGCCTCTAAGGCCGTACCCTTTTCAGACCGCCTTATATTTACAAAACGTCCCTGAAAGCAAATACATTCTAAAAGTCTTTGATGATTTTCGTTTCATTCGAATAATAGCGACCGATCGGAGAGCAGTGTGCCTTGTAGAAGCCCCCTGAACGCTGAATCGACTTAGTATTGCCTTCATAAATCTTTTGAGCCGAGGAGTCGTCTAATCTTGCTTCCACCGAACAAGAAATATACGAGCTTTTGGGCAATTTGTATTGGATTCTTTCCCTCCTGAACTGCTGGGACAAGCGGGTAACATTTGTTGAGATGGACGAAACATATTGTTTGAGTAGTTTGTCTACGTACATTTTACATCCAATGCATCTATTTTGAACGATGTCTACATCCAATACTCATCTACATGGATAAGTAAAATTCAAATTAGTTTAAAATAAAACACTGGCAAGATTTACTGAGTAAAATCTATTCTAATATTTATAATGTTGTCCTTCCTTTGCGTCGTAACTTGGAGCCAGAATGGCTGGATTTTTTTATAGAGATAGTTACGTACATTATAGTACGGAAATGGACATATGCTACTTTTATCCCCATCGAGCACGTAGTTCCAAGTTTTTAAGATGTTAGTCATGCTTGCGTCTGACCACAATCTCACGATCATGAAGTGGATAATGATGAGTGATCGTGTGTTCAGTGATAATTCTCGCTTACCTACAATTTTTAATTTAATTTAAAAGGGAAATTTTAATTTACAATTTTAGCACACATTGGGCTGTAAGTAAGCCTGCGCCTTGGCATTAAAGCATCCGCCGTCTGGGCGGTAATAAGAGCATGATACGTATATTTTCGTGTTGTAAAAGTAATGTTAGTTTTCTTTTAAATCAGTATGACGTACACGTCAGACAGTATTTTAACAGACAATGCAACTAATCAACTAATGCATAAGATTGATAACATTAAACTATATGAGTAAGACTCTCTATATACGAGTAGCTTTGAAATGGATACAGAGTAACTTATTAAGTTACAAGCAGATAATTTGCAAAAGAATTCCTTTGAAGAAGTAATAATTGGAGCCAATGAATAATACATTGGCTCTAATTACACAAAATTAAATAATTATTCATCTCAGCATTTTATCAGTGTGAATAATAAATAGCGCTCGTGATGTTTAGACTGTTGCTAAATTATCTTGAATAAAGATTTTATTTCTGTATGTACTAGCATTTGCCCGCGACTTTGCCTGCGTGAACTTCATAATGTATCCTATGGGAACAACTTGTAAAACTCTAAATAAAATTTCAGCTGACTATCTATTACGGATCATGAGATGCAGCCCGCTGACAGACAGAAGGACAGCGGAGGCGTAGTAATAGAGTCCCGCTGGTTTACCCTTCGGTCACGGAACTCCAAAAAAGCTTTTCTCGTTCCTGTCCATTATCGTACTATACGTATACTTATATAAAATAGCACACGCAACAGTTTTTTTTTTGCCTTTTGCCGCGTAGTTCGTCAAAGGCATGCATGCAAGCATTTTTGCATGCACAAGGTGTGAAAACGGATGTACTTTCTATCTCTTTCCGTTAAGCAGTTCACAAAGTTAATGTCTGAAGTCCACGTAAACGAAGGTGACGTTCGCACGTCTTCCATTTTGGAAACGTCCAGAATCTGTTATACCGCGTAAAAGGACAAACAACGCACAGTTTGTTATCCTCGTAGAAGGTTGAGGAAAATAAGAATATATCATCGACAGCTATCTCTTGGCCCGCGTCCAAACTCTGTTCACTAACAACTTTATTATGCATTAGCTTATGTCGCGTGGACCTAAATAAGCCACGGTTCACTTGCCAAGTTTGAGCTCTAGCGGATCTAGTGAGGCCCCAGCTGTGATGGACCTGCCCTCGCTTAACTTGTTTCACTTCTTTATATTCATGTCGACAACTTCGTGGATCAGACGGAGACAAGTTAGGTAAAACAGATGGAATAAAACTATATTGATTGCGTTGTGTATATAATCGGTTGCATATGTCCACTGATATGATGAATTAATAGGGCAGTCACATACACACACTCACATTCTCCTCTCACACAAACCTCCCACACTCCCACACACCTTATTGTTAGTTTTAAGATGTTTATAGCTACAATTTTATTAGTTTTAATGTTTTTTCCATAATTCATTTTTAAGGTCAAATATTGTTAAAACTTTCTTTTCACATTGCCATTATAAATTCTTTTTACATACTTTATACTTATAAGCAATACTTACTCAGCCTTCTGCTGCAGCTATTTTCCTTGGGAAGAGTGGGGCTTCCTAAAACAAGTATGTACCGTACCGTATGTATAGAAACGTGGTAAACGAAATAAACATTTTTGATAAACATTTTTGATTTTTTATATGAGCCTCCCTTATAGAGCGTCCTGCCAACCCGAGAAGGTAACAAAAAATTTAGAAATCGGGGCTCTCCGTCACGCCGCCTTGAGGTACCGGGGCCCTATGGGACAAATGACGCACTGGCGGAGTTTTCCATGAGGATATTCGTCTTGAGCACCACGCTGGGCAAGCGGATTGGTTTTTGCAGTAAGAGATTGTTGTACGTGGATGATTCTGCCCATCTGTTGAATAGTTGCTTGTAAAGGCATTCGAAGACAACATTGTGTAGTATTATTCTGACAATGACTGAGACCACGTGTCATTCTACGGCGTTGCAAAATGTTAAAAAATGCAGCATCAGCGTTCTTACACACATTAAGCTATTATGGTTTGATGACATTCCAAGTTTATACAGTTTTGTATCTGAGGTTTTTATTTGACCGTGTTTATACATGTTTATTACGAGTTATCCTTTTGATAAAAAAAGATGAAGATAATGTTTAAAATAGAGAGAAATAGTTCGTCAGAAGGTTTTAGCTTATTCTGAATTTAAGACAATTTGTTTTCTGGCAAAGAAAGGTATCTGGTACGTTTTCGATGTGCCTTATAGTCACTGGTCAGCAAGTGCGATACGGCAAAATTCAAATCCATAAAAACCAAGTCTTGACTAATGCTTGATTATACTGACCAGCAAGTCAGAAATACCTGACGGGATGCAGGAAGTTAAAGCGAGATTAAAGTTCAGGCTTGGTGGACCTAGTCGTCCGCCTGGCTGTCTAGCTTCGTCCCTGGCTTAGTTTTACATTTTCATTAGACGATGGTCGACACGCGTGGGTAATTAGCGCGGGACATGGTGACACCCGGTCCCGTCTCCGCCTCGTGACAAGCAGGACATTCCGTCACATTGCCTTTATTTGGGGCTTATGTATTAATTATAAGTTTTAACAAAAATGGCTGCACACCTCCACATGCATTTACATATAGCTTTGTCTGTACCGTATTCCGTTGTCATACTATAATGTAATTTTTATTGAAATACACGAAATAATACGGAAAAGCTGTGATCTAATACTTTGACATTAAAATTAATTATGTGCAGTGTTAGCTCTTAAATTATGGCGTCAGCTCCTTTCTTTTTTGCGTGCTATAACGGTAAAACAAAGCAAAATTTAATAATTATCATTATGTCTAAAATAGCCATAATATCATTAGGAAAGGTTTTCTAGACGTCTTTAAGCTTTATAACTTTGCTTTCAATATAAAAAAGGGTATTTAAAGACTAAAGTTAAATTTAGATCACCATATGGGGATATACGTTCAAAGGGTGCAATTCACTAAGGTCAATTATCCTTACAACCTTACAGCTCACGGTTGTCTTTGCTGACAATATGATATCTCTGGTTCCTAAGCAACAAGGATCATTATCGAGTCAAGTCAGCAAAACATTCGTGAGTCGTGAGATTGTAAGTAAGTTTTTGTACTGAGTGAACTGCACCCTGGATTTGACATTTCCCTGATGATGATGATTAATGATGATGATGTTAACATTGTTTTGTGGTTTCGTCTTCAGAATGACTTCCAGCAAGTAATGATGTTGACTTTGTGAATTTAAGAGGACGAGAAGTACTGTCCATTTACCACTGTCATTTAGCAGCGGCTGCCACCCTGACTGCAATGTGCTGATTATTTAAAATCAGCCTGAACATCAAGACGTGTTTTAACAACAGCGTTTTGGAATCATGTAAGAGTACCCACGAGTATCGATTAGCCGAGTGAGGTTGCAAGAACGAAATTATTCTGTTCTGCGAATTAGAACGCTTTTGGTAACTTAACTTGCTGGTCGTTAGTGTGTACGACATTAAAACAAAAGGTTTTTGATAAAACAGCTAATTTGGGTCCACTAAAACAACTAAGTACAACCTACATTTTGTGAAGACCAATTCTTCCCTCGAAAAGTTTGAGTAGATTTACTCAATCGAAGACTGTAAAACAGCTAACTTGGGTCGACTAAATTCAACTAAGTACAACCTACATTTTGTGAAGACCAATTCTTCCCTCGAAAAGTTTGAGTAGATTTACTCAATCGAAGACTGTAAAACAGCTAACTTGGGTCGACTAAATTCAACTAAGTACAACCTACATTTTGTGAAGACCAATTCTTCCCTCGAAAAGTTTGAGTGGATTTACTCAATCGAAGACTGCTAGCGTCACTGCACTCCAAAATAATTATATGTACATATTAATATTATACAAAATCTCCCTTCTCATTATAAAATTTGCCTGTGAAATTGTTGACGAACGAGTGCCCCTGGTAATTAATATAATTATCGAAATTGCTCATTTCACGCACTCAGATTAAATAATGAAATTGATATCCAGCCAAGTGTTTAATTTCGGATATCCGGATAATATAGGTTCTAATAAAAATATTCAACTTATTATAAGAATTTATAGACGATATTATGTTTCGACATGTGTGACATGTCTTTTGATATGGATATTGATGTTTGTAAAAATAGCATGCCAGACTTTTGCCTTCTATAGTTAAATGATAAACTAACAGGTTTGTTGCAGCAATTAAAATATATTTGCATCAGGTATTTGTATTGTTGTTCGAATAATTTAAATAAGTCAAGGCAGGAAGTGTTAGTTAATTTATACGAAAGTGAGCATTTCCTTTTCGATACTGTAAAGTACCGAAACACACAATTCAGCGTCATTTATAATTAACGCGTTGAAAAAGAACTAGAAACCGACTTTAATTGCCCTAAAAGCATTCATCCCCTAAAATGTTCACTCTTAAAGGTAAAATCTGGGTACATATCTGAATTCTGAAATATGAACTACCAAACAAAAAAATAATCATCGAAATCGGTTCACAGTTGGCGGAGTTTGCAAAACAACTTACAGTCGAATTGAGAACCTCCTCCTTTTTAGAAGTCGGTTGAAAATGGCAAATGTCTGGGTGACACCCAGTTTCGATTGTATTGTATGACTTATTCGTTTGACTACTAGCCCCTATAACGCGAACAGAAAGTATTTTTATGAAGACGAAATATTTTTTCATTTTCATTTATTCAGTACGAGTATCTACTATTATAAACATTCAATCCAAACATTGTCAAAGAGGTCAATAGTTAGATAACAGATAAAAAGTAAATCAATCAACGATTGATCTTTTGCTAGTCCCAGCTCTAGATTGGTCATAGTCTGCGACAGTGCTGGGAATAGAATGCGAGCGGCTGATTCTAGGATTCCGAGTCTAGGAAAACGTCTACAGAGTCATCTTAGGTATAAATTTTATTACAAAAATTGTTTGAACAGTAAATCCCTTCCCTTGTGACAATATTTTTTCCCACCGGGCGCAAGTTAACAAATGAATAAATCAACGGCGCTCTTTTACTGTACAGTCGGACTCGTTACCGACTGGCTCGCGCAATTTGGCGCTATTTCACGCCATTCAGTGCAACTCATTTTGAAATAGAATGAACTTTATAATGTCATTTAGCTTTCATTCAAGTACACTTCAGTTAGGTGTTGTGCATGCCATTACACCTACAGCAATAAAAAAATTAACAGGCTTGGATTGAAGTTGAAAGAATTAGATGCAGTAAGTTGTATAGTACTCGCACGCTATGTTTGCCCCTCTGAAGTTAGCTCTCAGCAATTTCAAACATGTACAGACACAATGTGTGTGTATTATTTTCTATAATAACTATCCCTAGAAGACATAAAACACTAGGACATTTCTTTCCACCCGCTAACTTGCCTTGCCTCCCATTTATACTTTAATAATTGATACTTCGCGGTCTTTTGTGGCTAACTTCAGAGAGGCAAACTTAGTATGCGATTACTTTAGCTGTTAATTAGCTAGTTTTCTGGAATTTTCCCTTAGTAGTGATTTACATATACAGAAATACACAGGGTGGTTGTATGCTAATGATGAAATCACACAGCTAATAATCGGATTACGTAAGCACACTATATTTTCTATTATAATTTCGAATGTGAGTTTGTTTGTTGCCACTTGGCTTCTCAGCGGCTTAAATAATCATGTTACACAGGCTCAACAGTGGACATAGACTATTTGTATACGAGATGAGAGTCCTTGCTTTCGAAAAAATTCAAAATTAGATTGTTTAAAATAAGTTAATGTCAGTTCTTTGCTTATTACTATCTAAAATTATAAAAACAGTATTTACAGTAGAGCTATCAATGTTGGTGAGCTCCTCCAACCAGCTAGAGCTGAACCATTATTATGAAGTACACTAAAGTATTCCACCACATATGAAACATTTCTTGCCTCTCACACTCCCGAGAACGTTTCCTCAGCCGCTACAACACCGAGATTATAAATTATTCGCGACGTAATCTCGGTGTAATTTAGTTAACATTATAAATGAGTCTGAGACTAATGGATGCTGGCGTTAATAAGTAAATGAGTGACAAGTGAGGCTGGGCGAGCAAGGAGTCACTTTTGAGGCACAATTGAAGCTACGTACTATGATGTTGGGTCAGCCGTTTTAATCCAAACTATCTGTGACCGGCTAGAGCAGCTGCCAAACAGAAAAATACAGTTATACAACGCAAGTATGTTTGTATTTTATTGTGCAGAAAATCTTTCGTGTAAAAATCGCTGGAGTGGTGAGTCCTCGAGTGTAGACCATGTCTAGCCAATCGTATTATAGGTTTCTCAAGGACGGCTAGGTAATACGACTTACGTAGTAGTTGGATGTGAATGAATGAGGACAGCACTGCAGAGGACTGAGTTTATAATTAAATGAAACCATGTTTTTAAACTGTCTGCCTGTTGGATATTTAAAATAACAATGAAAATACATGCTTTTTACTATACGGACATTTATTCCCACACATTCCCCACATTACATATTCCTCACTCATACCCTCTTAATTTTGTTTCTTGCTACCTTTAACTTACTTACTTACACTTTAACGAATTATTTTTATATAATTGTCATTATTATTTTTATTTATAGTTTATTTCATTTAAATATAATTTAGGTTGGTTCGGATAAGAAGAGCGGAATCTCCTGGCACAGGTGTTGTTATACTTACAAGGAGATTCCAACCTTGTATGCTGCTTTAGATAAGTTTTTAAAGAAATAAACAATTTTTCATTTTCATTTTCATTCCGAATGACACCTAACGACCCGTCGCATGGCAACCGCGTTTAAATATATGATACTGCCAATTTAAAAAAATTGCATGCCTCTAAAGTTGGAATGTGATAAACTAAAATAATCATAATATTTATGATGTTCCAAGCAAATAAACTTTATTATATTATCGTCTGGAAACGGACCTGTGTCCAGCTGTGGACTACCACCTCCGTGGTCTAGTGGCAGTTGGTATAATTTTAGGGTGGTAAATGTTACCTTGTGACTAAAACAGCAGTGCAACACTGTTGAGTTCCAGTATGAACTGTAGCCGAGCCAGTGTCTCATTAGATTGAGGCTTTTGGATAAGCACGCTTTTGACGTGACAACGTCTTATAAATTGGTTTGCCGGGTGACACTTCAAGAAACTGCGTTACGCTCCGCTCACGTTATGCGCTCACAATGAGAGCGAGTTAGAGGCACGCGTCCCTTCCACTCGGGCATGGTTAGCCCGCCTAAGAGCGAGAGAGACAGACATAAAAAGTGAAAGTCGTTGTCACGTAAAACTTTCGCCCGTATACCGACTTTACAGGCAACCAATTTTTTATCCAACGGTTTTTTCGTAACTTAACATCAGATAGGTTAGATGAAGGCAAAGCGCAAAATGCCATCAAACATACAAAAAGTCTGTATTTACATGATAATGATGAATTGAAGGTAAACCTCTGAAAGTCCATCTACGATAAAAGTAGATACGTAATGTTATTTTTTTAAAGTTTTGTAGAATCGTTGTTTTGCTGCTAAAGAAGGGGCATTGAGGCTTTATTGTTTATTTTATGTTAATTTTGGGGCCCGTTTGTTTCAAGCGGAGATTCCTCGCAAATATTTGATGAGCCTCCGAATGAACTTCCGCCTCCTTTCCAGCGGTTTCTTGGAAAATTGGTTTTTTGTTTGGGGTAATCAGTACTTGGTCAGCGTAGGAAAGCGTTCGTAAAAAAAGTGCGCAGAAAAATGGTGGCTCCGTCAACTTACGTACTTACAAAATATATGTTTGACAAAACAAAATCTACAATTTAAACACACTTCCATAGATGTCAAATTTTTTCCGCACAATATGCATGACACAATATTTGGTTGCAAATAAAGGGGTGCAATTCACTTAAGACGAACAACGTTTAATTTATATAGTCAGTAATATCGAAGGACGTCATCAAAGACTTCAGTGAGCCGTGAGGTTGTAAGGACATTATACATTCAAAGGACTTATTTAAGTTAGTCCAACCCCAAATAACGTTTATGGCAACTAAATAAATATAATTTTTTTCTGGATGAAATTAACGGCATGTATTGTTTATTGATTTTATTTAAGTATATGTATCAAGTTTCAACAAGAGCGTGACGTGTTCAGGGATCGGGCTAACCTATGCAAGTTATTTCAATGTACTTAACTAATCAGCGCATAATTGTAGTGACTTTAATTTACAAAATTTCGTGCACTACCTTCTTGACATTCTAAACAATCCACTTAAAACAATTATCCAGCAAAAATTTATTTTTGAAAGCATAAATTTATTGTAGTTACAAATTATAGGCTTTTCTGGAAGGATGTATCAGCGGTACTAAACAACGAAATAAGCCGAAATATACTTGGCAATTATTTTTTTATAACCTGAAATCTAAATTTAAAAAAATTATTCCAAGATAAATAACACTTCACAATTATACGGTGTTATCATCAGAAACCTATATACATATGTCCCCACTGCAGGCGGTCTCAGGCCTACTCTCCTACAGAGAGTGTAGATTGATGGATAGGTTATTCGGTGTCCTTCGCCGTAAATATTATCGTTGGAAGACATTCAAGTAAGGTTTTATCTTTCCATAAACAGCAATAACACAACTTCTGGTCTAAGAACTTACAGCTGAAAAGTTATGAGAGAAATATACTTTTGAAGATATTACAGTGTTACAGGAAGTCTTCAGCTAGTAACTTCTCGCCAAGTGGTGAAGATAGAGTTAGCTTTCCTTATCGCCTTCGGCCCAGACTAAAATGTTCAACTTACAGCGATTTGCGGCTCTCGAGTAAGTCATGAATAATTATAAATGATCCCCTCTGCTTTACAAATCCAAGTAACCACTCTGCTGCGGACATCTTTTATTTCGGTACTTTTTACAAGGAATCATAAAAATATTGCATATAAAATTCAACATTCTGTAAACCTGTGGATAACCTCGTATATATGTGAATACCGTGCGGAGACCCATCTCTGGCTGGTGATGGTGCCTTTAGCATAAGACTACTCCATTTCATCCCACGGGAGTGGTTAAAGACGACTAATTGACAGAAACACCTACCTGAGTAAACAATATGTTACTGCAAGCATAGTGATTATATTAAATCTCAGCATGAGAGTTCATCGTGGCGATCGGTGAGGGAGGATCATGTTCAGCTGTGGACGTATTGTAATAAGTATAACAAAAGTCAGTCAAGTATCAATGGATATTTTGAGTAGTGTTAACTGTTTACGTATCATTTTAAGATCGAGAGAAAAATAATTAATTTTAGATTAGGGCTTCTGGGTGCGCTTACCTTCCAACGGTAAGCCCGTTGGAAGATAAGCGCACCCAGAAATGAAGACCTAGTGCAAAACTTATCAATAAATACTTTAAAAGGCACGTCTCAAAATAATCACGTTTGTTGTTTGGGAGCTCCCTTAAATATTTATATTAATCTGTTTTCAGTACTTGTTGTTATAGCGGCAATAGAAATACATCATCTGTGAAAATTTCAGCTGTCTAACTGTCACGGTTCATGAGATACAGCCTGATGACAGGCGGACGGATAGCGGAGTCTTAGTAATAGGGTCCCATGTGCTACCCTTTGGGTACGGAACCCTAAAAAGTAAGTGGCATACAATTTCGGAGAAATAATTCATACATTTATATTTAGGGTCCACTTTGTGCTTTAGAACAACTCGAATTAGAATACATAATTTCTTTCGATCACGTTTCGGAATTGTCAAATATTTAAAATTATTATGTAATCTGTCAAATTACTTGTCTAGACTTTGTAAATTATGTAGGATACGCCCCAGATACGCCACATTACTTCAAGCAGGTCTGACGTCATATGTGATAATGTCAGTCTATCACTTACTCGTTTCGTAACTGAATATAAAATGAGTTCAATGCACTTTAGATTTAAGTGGCGACGCTTCGAAAATTTTATATAAATTCGCTGTCATTTTAGACTCGGTAATCGATGAACCTCGCTTTTGAAGCAAAATTATATCGAGTTTCTGTAGAGTTTAAATGTAGAACGGGTGAATAAGGGTTGCTTGATTGAATTATCGAATCTTGGCGCTTGGTTATATGCATATTTTAGTTCGTTATCAGCTGCTAAAGTTCACCTTTTCTTCCTTTTTTATGCATGTTTTTTTTCTTAATACCGGAATACAACAGTGCTGTTGCAGCAGCACTGCTGTCTGTAGCGGCAGTCTGTCACTACTGACACCACTTGACACCACTAATACACTATCACTTTTTCGCTTTACTTCTGGTTTCTTTTTGCTCGCTGTTCACTGCTTAGAATTGAACTGCACTCGAAGCCCCGGTCCGCACTTCTTATACCTGCCGATGACGTTTCCAGAACGTTACCAGTGATTGTCATTTCTCACTGATATTTTATTGTTTACTTCGGGAATGTTCTACATACGTCACGGGTTCTAGAATTTCGCTACTCGTTTGGAAGGAGATGGTTAGATCTGACTGTGTATATTTATACTTTTTAGACTGTTCAAAAAGCTCCGTGACACTATGTATTGCTCAGCAAGATGGATTTCAATCTTCTTCCAAATAGGGAGTTAAACATAATACAGACAACAGAGTCAAATGGAATTTTGTAGGAGTATTGAATGTAGTACCTTTTGCATACTAGAGCAGGTTATATGAGTATATTCACTAAGGGATATACTTGTCCATGTTAGTGACACAATTTACATTCACAAAAGATCACAATGAATGAAGCTATGCCCTGGGACTCCAGGGACGGTCCCGGGACCTGCCCTTTCAAGATAAGATCTCGTTTCTATACGTCTAATATATTAACTTTATTCATAAGAGACTTGAGGTAAATGTATGAGGAATTTTATTTAATTTAATGATAAGGCTAATTTATTATTCCCAGCCCAAAAGTTTGAGGCAACATCGAGATAAAAAGAATGATAAATTTTTCATACAAATTGATATGTTGGAAATATTACGGGACTGGCCTAATTTTGAGTGAAATTTATTAATACGGATATTAAAATGAATTCTGATACATAATTGGAACTGTTGTAATATCCTCAGCCGCAGTTAAGTCAGTAATATTTTAACGCCTCGTACTATTGAGAGACACAGATTCAAATTCCGCTCTTATTGAATTGTTTTACTGCTTTCAAAAAGTAATCCAACTTCACCTTCACCATCAACATCTTCCAAACCCGTCTCGAGACACATTCTGCCGTTGCCCGGTGAAGTGACCGATCGTTGCATCAAATGGTGGCATTTGACATATCTGGAGCTATGCGAGTGAGATATGTCATATTTAGACGTCAAACTCTTGTGCGTCTTGTGCTACCTAGTCTATCTAGTGGGGCCCACGTGGGGCCGTTCACGTATTCACGATCGCTCCAAGGAGTATCTGACAGCCTTACGGTCACTTGCCGTCAGGTGAGATGAAGGCCAAGACAAGACATTTGACCACATTTGACGCACAATTGACTTTCTAGAGCAAAGTTTTTCATTGAAAAGTTTCTGAATGCCCGCTCTATAATATACAACAATGTCTGGTTCAAACAAAAATGGACTTTAAGTTGATTAATCATAGTTTTTTCAACAGCCCATTTCGGTTTAGCTCTATGTAATCTCGTCCTTCTAAAATCCTCTAATAATCTCTGCTACTTTATGCAGCATTCTACCTTCATAACATTTTTGAGGAGATTCATTTTGTACTTATTTGGATTTAATTAATATTGTAATTATATTTTAGATTCTTAAATCTATGCGAAATTAGTAAAAATAAATATAAATTACGAAATGTGGCAGACGTTTCATTTGATTGTCACCTAAAAGACTACCACAATTAATTATACCAGTAAATATTATTTTATTTCACAAAAATTTTAAATCGGCAACAATCAGCAGCTTATAGCATGTCTTTGATGTTGCTGATATGACTCTACTCTGCGGTGGATGTTGCGGTACTAGTAAATATTGAATTGATTTAAATAGAAGTACCTTGTCATTACATGATTATTTATCACAGTGATAATTAAAGGGGGAGTAGAGATAAATTATTATTAGGTAGAATAATAATCAAATCTTTCCTTAACATCGTCGAACGACAACCAATCAACTCCAGATTTAAACTTCTTCAAACTCTATTCGAGAAACCAGAAGCAGTCCCATTTTCAATGTACTCTGTCAAAATCAGTGCCTATCCGAATAGTACAAATGGCGGATACTTATGAAAAGTCTTCCAAAGCCACAGCATACCGAAAACAATACCTATCAAATGAGGAAGCCATCATGCGATTGCTTTGAAATCCCGTCAATTCCACAAGAGGGAAAGTAAAAGATCCTTTTAAAGGATTGTTCATTTATTACGTGCACAAATTCGTCGCTGTAGATCGCGATAGAATAGATTCAAAAGTACATATTTCCAAAAAGACCAAAATTAACAATTCAAAAGTAATACAGTTGAAATGAACATGTAATAATATATATAATAGTAATATATAATAGTATTATTTATTTATAAGTAAATAAAATAAAGAAGTTTTTCATTCTATCTTGTTCGTGACCTTCTTGCTTCCCTGTTGCTGTTTTTTATTAAGAAAAAAGAACTGTTCAATTTATTAGAGAAACGTGAAAAAATAATAATTAAATTATAAAAATATACATATTATCGAAGAGTTGCAGTTTACGATAACAAAATTTATTTTCTGAAAGATAGCTATCTATTTAATATATAAAATTAACTTAAACTATAGATACTTGCTTAGACAAAACCTGTCTGATGAGATATAAATGAATAACTAGTTTGTGAGCTGGAGTAAATTTGAGATTAAATTCAAAAGATATATGTAGTTCAAATGAAACCTGAGATACTGATTCCCAATGAATGGACAGCCCCTGAGAGAAGCAACAAAACGTTATAATAGGTTCTTGTCACGTTCGGGTAAAACGACAAAGCAAGTACCTCTTAGTAAGCAGGTAGCATTAATATACCCACGCCTGTGACGTCACTACTGCCTCGACTCGAGAATCCTTTTACAACGTGATTATCAATTCTTTGTGTCGACGTGTTCAGACAGCTTTGTTGAAGTGGTAAGATGTAATCTAATAAGTACCTTTATATTGTACAGTGGTGGTTTCATTTGAACTTACCTCCCGGGAGTGGAGAATGCAAGCGGGAACATGCTGGAAGACAATCAGCAGAGGTCACCTGTGAACCACCGATATTTTACAGCGATTACAAATCTGCCAAGCGTTGTTATTATGTCAAACTTGTGTCAAACGATATAATTATGGTAAACGAGGCTCATGGGCATTTTCTCGGGTGTGAAAGATTTTTTTTAAACAGACTTCGTACCTAATCATAAAATTGTTACGATTAATATATTTTTAGTGTATGTTTTAATTTTTTTAAATGAAATGATTAATTTTTAATTTGAATCAACAGTATTCTATTTGAAATCTTATTAGTAGTTAAATCGTTTGTGGGATTGATTGATTTTTTATCAGTACAAAATTAAATGTAAACAAACAAACATTACCTTGTCAAATACATAATTAAGTACAAAATTAGGAAACCTTAATCGTAGTAACTTTTGTAGATGCTCATAATGACCATTCGATCTTTAACGAACTTCTGACGCACTGCACCGAACGCTTGAACTTCGAATCATCATTAACCATTTTCCGTCAATTCCCATCAAACAGTAATCGTCATTCATTACTTTTCGAATTCACAACGGTCATCGTCGGAGGAGATGACCATATGCCGTCTCATCCGCCATCCAATCGTGAGCTGGTACACGAAAGAGAAAGGTAGAGCATGCGTCAACGCGTCATTCCCAACCGCGGCATTCCGGCATTTGTAGGCCGGCGTTATAGAGTCGCGCGCGTCGTTGTTATAGCCTTATGTGTCCCGTGAGTGAAGCTAACTTTGTGAATTAAAACTGTTGAATCTTCATGTTTTACTTTAGTAAAATAATGACAATGGGTGTCCGTTTTGTGCTTCTGTTTGTGTTCGTCGGGACAGTGGTCGCTGATAGGAAATTGACCATCTACGAGAAACTACGGCAGGATTCCGACCTCTCGCAGGTAATGCAAAGTTTTGATCGTGGAAGTCGCGATACTACTTTGCAACTGTATTGTTATGTTTTAGTTTTTAAGTTCTATTTTAGGAATTTATTTCTTAATTTATTGTACTTCATATGTAGTTGAATTTAACTATAGGTAGAGATGATGAACCTTTCTACAGATTTTTCGAAGCCCTTGGTAGAAAAAAAAATACAGTATGGAAAAATTGATAAAATAAAAATAGAATTGATTTAGTTAAATAAATAATAAAAATAAAATAAAATCAATTTATTCCAGCATACAGCCATATTTTAGTTAGTTAGTTAAAATTTAGAAAAAACAACAGGGTTTTATTATTTATCAAGCTTTTACGAGTATAATAAGAATTGCTTCGTCCAAATTTTCTTGGAAAGACAGCTAACTTGGGCTTTTTGTGTGCACCTCGTTCGCTTTGACTGTAGTGACACATCTACTTATATAGCCGGTACATGTATTATGTTTCCAGTAGGACCTTTACATATATTTATTAAGTCAATGCAAAGCAGTAACAGTCTTTGCAGTGTACAAAATAAGGTCCAAAACAGATTAACTGATATGTCATAGTTTGCATAAAATAATAACATGGCAGCTGCACATGATTATCGCGACGTAGATTTAATCACTGACCCCGGGACGTGATTAATTTACTTTTTTATTACATTAAAGGGTTTGGACATTAACGTGACTTGTCGTGGGGATCCCTGATAAGAAAACAATTGGCCAATCATTTGTGCCAATCACAAATATCAAAGTATTAGTTATTATTCTGTAACTTTTCTAAAACTTAATTGAAATATCCATTTTTGATAAGAATGAATTTACTATCATACTATTTTCGGGAAGTTAATATACATAATATACATGCAAATGACAGGTTTGCCTTTATTGTGTATGTAATTGTTGTTTAAGTCGATCAATCTCCATCAAATTTTCATACTAAATTTCAGTTGTCATAATATTTTAAAATATAATAGCTGGATTTGTGTAGTAACTATCTAAAAATAGGAAATCAGGTTGTGATGTCGCGAAATGAGTATCATTAACATAAAACTTTACGGTGAATCACAAATTTCATTTTAAACACTTTTTATTTTTGTTCAAAGCGCCATCTATGAACCATTAGTTGCGTAACTGCTATTGTAGCTAACTATAAAGTTGTAAAATAATAATATTTATTTAATATAATAATAATATAAATAATAATAATAAATAATAATATAAATTTCATCTCCTATTTTTAGATAATTACTTATCAAAGCCATATATTCTATTTTAAAAGATTATGGCAACAGAAATGTAGTATGGAAGCATTAGGAGAGGGATAGCGTTAATAGTAAGATTCAAAAACTATTTCAAACTCTTTGTGTGATTATCACGACAAACTTTTTAAAAGTTGTTTGTTTCATTTTGCCGGGAAACTGGAATAGGCTGCTAAAAATAGTGTCAGTCTTGTCAAGTATTTGTCAAAAGGTAGACACAAACTTCTTTTGGCTATGGAGAATAATAATTCAAAAAAGACAAAGACTGTTTGGTCCCACATCAGTCTACCAGTCATATAGCGAATACGTGTCATCATCATCAACAGCCTATATATGTCCCCACTGGAGGGGCTCAGGCCTACTCTCCTACAGAGAGTGTATGGGCCATAGTCCACCACGCGGGCCCAGTGCGGATCGGCGGACTTCACATGCCTGTTCAAGACATGCAGGTTTCCTCACGATGTTTTCCTTCACCGTTAAGCAATCGGATAATGTACTTGAATTGAAAAACAACTCATAGGTACACGGCTGGATTCGAACCCGGTACCCTCAGATTGAGAGTCCGCGCCTTATCCACTGCGCCACCGACGCTTATAGCGAATACGTGTATTAATATCAAATTAATATCATCAAGTTAAGAGGATGTATAGTGACATTGTGCCATACCTTACGTACGTATATGATCTAAAGTTGGGGCCCTACTATTAATCAATTACATTAAATTGTTTACTAAGCCTTAAAAATTGGAAAAAAGGATTTCATAGTTTTCTCCATCTTTATATTTTGAACTAAATTCGGCAGGATATTGAATTAATTGGTTCACATAACATGGTTTTAAAGTTAAGTAATTTACATACTAATCGGTTAGTTAGGTTACAGCGATAAAATGTTGTTACATTACACAACATTTATAAGAATATTATTGTATTTTAAGGTATCATATAAATAATAAAAGTCATCTGAAAAAAATAATTGAAGCCTTAGGAAACACAAAACAGATATATTCATATTTCTTTATTCAAATATTTTCCCCCATTCCCATCTGATGACAAGTGAAAATGTAGTAGTAGAGATTGAAGAAGAACACGGCATATAAATTTTTAGCCCATTTAAATTTAATAAGCAATTACAAAAACCTAAAAGGATGTCTTTTAGTTTTACAGTTTTGTTGCGTAATTGGCGATTCTGCGTAAATTAATTCACTATGTCAACTTGCTAAGTGACACTGGCAGTAATAGAGCATAGTCTATGGCTTCTGCTTCCATGTACTACGAGTAAATACATATTGTATTGAACTATTATAACAACGAGTTCGTTAATGTAACAGATCATCATATATTTACTTCAATAAATGTATCAAAGATTGTACATTGTCTGAAATTCAGTGTCAGCAGTTAATCTTAACTAATTTTGATTGTTTAAACAAGATCATGAAAAATGATTAAGGGAAAGAGTCAAAAAGTTCAATAATAATGTTTTCTTGTGTGTTAACGAGTGTAATATTATTATATTTAATGTATTATAACATTTTTATATATTATTCGTTTTCAATTTATTCTGATCTCAAAACAGCTGACATTGTACCAGAATCTGTTGTCTAGGCTAGGCGATTTCCACCCTATCCCTTATTTAGGTCAAGTGGGAGTGAATCTAGTCTGTTTTAATCCAGACAATCTCCGTACAGTAGTGTGCAAGGGGCTTAATCTCACCAGCGTCGAAGGATTGGTTAGGATCGTAGCTCATTGTACGGCCAAACTATTATCAGTTACTTCATTGTAATTTTTTAATATTACTCAAATAATAACCTCAAATTAAATACAGCCCGTAGCTCTTTGTGGCGTGCAAATGGTACCTACCCTTCATTCTCCAAAAATTATCTCACATAAAGTGTATCTATGCAAAACTACTCTCTAACTGTCTCTATGCAAAACTACTTGTACAAAGAGTTGGAATATCGACTTTTTGTATAAATAATCAGATTTACTCTGCTTATTAATGCGGAAAACACGTTTCCCGACCGCACTTTCACTCTCAACGATTGCCGAGTGAGAAAGCCTTTTGTTCCTCAACAGATTGTAAAAAGCTGAAATTATAAAACGAACAGAGTTTACAGTTACGTAATGCCTAATTAAACACGTACGTACAACCGTGATCTAAAATATGTACCACATTTGTACCATGTCACACTCACCTTTAAAAGTTTAAATTGTCATTTCCCTCACAAGAAAGAGATGATTGTGGTTTAAAAAATTTATATTATAAATATAGTTTTGTACTCGAGTGTACTAACCAACCAAAACCTTAATCCATTAATTTATTTCCCATATAAATGAATATAGCTAAATCTGTTTCTTGCTGGACTGATGGGGAAAACGAATTAATTGCTGCTTTTTTGACGCAATCAATGTTGGAAATAAATATTTTTTTAGTAAATGACACATTGCGCGAATTTATGGAACCAAAGCCTGGTCTTTTACAATTATAATTTTCAAATAAAAGTGATTTAGCTACCATTTTTGTATATTTTGATTTATTTTGTTTGTACAAAAACATATAAAACGCACGAAGCAGGTAAGACTTAACGTTGACAACAATGAAATAACATTTGACGCTGTCATTTAGTACAAAATAATAATAATATTATATATTTAAAATAAATGCAAAAATGAAATTCTAGTATTTTTCTGTACATATTTAGATTATTACATGTTTTTTAAAATAGTGTACGAGTGCAGGCCGAATTTGAAACATATTTTTTCTTCCAAATTGTAGTTATCTTATTTATCTTCTTCTCGTTTTCGAGCTACGTGACAGTGTTTGGAATCAACGTTAAGTCTCACGATGAGTTTATTAACTAGACTCGATTTTTTGCAAACAAACAGAAGACAACACAAAAAGTGAGTGGCTGTTCTCGTGACTCAAACATTTAATTCATAATAGTTTCCTGAGTAACTAACGATCTAAAACATTGCTAACACTGTCCACACGGCTATGATTATTATAATTCAAAATGGAACCAACATTTTTCATGTGTAATGTACACTCGAGTACAAAAATATGTATCCACTTTTGAACCTTGTCACATTCACCCTTACTTGTTCCTATGTAGTGTGTTGAAGGAAATGACAGTTAAAGGTGAATGTGACATGATTCAAAAGTGGACACATTGTATATTTTGTACTCGAGTGTACGTACACGAAATTGGTTTTCATCTTACCTGGACTGATGTTAAGTCCCAGACTCAATTTACTGCGACTGGGCATGTTATTGTCAGTGATATTAATAGTAACGTCTGGCGGCAGACTTAGATAACATAAGGCGGGTAAAAAAAGCGAACAATCAAACTAAGTATAGATTTCGCCGCTGGGAGTTGAACCCAAGACAACCGGGTTATCAGTCCATCTGTAACAAGTCAACGGTTGAGGCTTGTGGAAAGAAACGATGTCCTGGAACAAAATTTAAACTTTTTCTTAATTTTTCTTGATCAATCAAAATAGAATCAATTTTTATATATATTTACAAACTAAAAAATATTATTTTATAATTTAAAAAATATATTTGCAGATATGTAAGCAGGGTTATAGATATGTATTTTTAAACATGTCTAAAACATATCCAGTCGTTATTTGTAACTTAATATCTAATAAGAATTTACGAACTTCCCCGGCCATAAAAGTAAGAACCACATCAAACGAGAGACGGTCAGGTTTATTTATTCATAAATCTGTACTCATTTTAAAGATTTGGAACACATTGCTTGTTCTAAATTCAAACACTTTCATCAATATTTTCTACTTTGAAATATTTAGCTGACCATGTTTCGGTAACAAAACAGAATAAAAACAAGGCAGGGATATTTTGATTACATTTACAGTTAGCTTCATATTTATCTACGCAACTTTATTACCTGAGTGGGTACACTCAGCGTCTTAAATATCTTCACGTCATCATCATCATCGTCATCATGAAAACGTCCACTGCTGGACATAGGCCTCCTTCATGGTACGCCACATCGACCGGTCCCTCCGGTCTCCCGGACTCCCCGCGACTCTAACCAGGTCATCGGTCCATCTAGTAGAGGTACGGCCTGGTGGACGTTTCCCGGTAGGTAGTCGCCACTCGAAAACCCTTACTCCCCACCGGTTATCGGTTCTTTAAGCGATGTGGCCTGTCCATTGCCAATTTAGTAATATCTACACACCTTAGTATTATTCATTCTAACTTGTTGCTGTTCAATTCATTTAGTCAAGTCAATCTAAATTTGTTGATTGACTGACCAGGAATATTACAAATATTATTATTATTATTTGTAAGCAGACGTATATTTGATGCATCTGATATTGCCTGTATCCAGCGAATATCTATTTAATATGAAAATGGATTTTTTTCCCTGGCAACAAATTTAGCAATAGGGGTCTATAGGCGATAGAATGGAATGCATCGGTTCCATGCATTCATTAGGCGTTGAAGTGAATCATATGACTTCATCGTCATCATCATCCAGGAAACGTCCACTGCTAAACATAGGCCTCCTCCATGGTATGCAATATTGACCGGTCCTGTGCCACGTGCATCTAGCCTAGGTCACCTAGGTCTCGGTCCACCTAGTAGGGGACGACCCGGTACACGCTTCCCGGTATGACAGAGATAGAGTTGACAAATCAGCTCTGTCGGCAGGCGAAAAAGACCGAAAGGTAAAAGACGCGTTGTATATCAAGGATATCATAACTGAAAAGCCATAATATATCCAAGCTGATTGGTAGAAAAATTATAGTGGTACAACGTGTCTTTTCATACCACACTCTGGCTGATATTTCGATGCCGAACCCCGCACCAGTTTAAAGGGCCAAGGAAAAGAGAAATGACTAACAAGTCCAGACAACTTGTTACAATTGCCCTCATAGCTTTTCTTTGATAACAACTTTCAACGAAAAGGGAAACTCACACCCAAGTTAAGTTTAACTTAAGAGCAACTTTAGTTAATGGTCACGTTAACTCGCAAAGTCCGGATTTGATTCCAACTTTTCAACGTAACTAAGTCCTATTGTTAGAAGGATTTTGCTGACGTCCTTGTTCTTAACTAGTGTGTAAGCATTATAAAAAGAGAGTTTCCGGTTTGTTTAATCGAACTTCTCGTTTTGGTTACTTTTGACTTTAATTAGGGAGAGAGAATTGCTATTAGTTTCCATATTTTTCCCGCACGTTAATTTCCATATGGTTCACATAGAAGTCAACGATATATGAAGCGTGGAAAAGGCAACAAATAGAGGTAAGGAGTTGTTTTCGAATTGACACAACATTAAAACATTGTTTTAAACCAAAAGAAACTGAACCAACTACTACAAGAAGCGTATTAGCCGTAGTATGCGAATAAAAATTTCTTTATTTTCTGAGGTTTATCTGAATGTACATAAACGATCTACAAGTATGCACAGAGTACTATAATACAATAGTTGTAAGTAAATTATATATTTTTGGAGTATCACATCAAGACGTTTCATTAACTACCAAACACGATTTTTCGGTTTTGGTATTTTTGGGGTAGCACTTTATGTCCTATGCCTATGCCGTGTGGTTCCGGCTTAGAATGTAACCACCCCATCTCTTCCCGTGGGTGTCGTAAGAGGCGACTAAGGGAAAACCTACACCGGGAGGAGGGGCAGCAGCCTCCTCCTGAAGAACTAAATCGAGTACTGCGATCACCAACCCGTCTAGCAAGCGTGGTGATTACGCTAAAAACCCCTTATGGCAGTACGCCCATTACTACGGCCCCCAGTCCCCGGCGGCCCCGCTATTCCTGACTACGGTAGCGGTCACGGTTACGGCGGGGCAGGGGGTGCGAAGAATCTCCGGAAGAGATTCGGCTACCACCAACGATATACGGAACCGAAACGTGGTCTTTTACTGTGGGCCGAATAAACAAGCTCAAAGTCACTCAGCGAGCAATGGAACGAGCTATGCTCGGAATTTCTCTACGTGATAAGGTCCGGAATGAGGAAATCCGTAGACGAACGAAGGTCACCGACATAGCTCGACGAGTCAGTGAGCTGAAGTGGCAATGGGCAGGCCACATCGCTCGAAGAACCGATAACCGGTGGGGAGTAAAGGTTCTCGAGTGGCGACCACGTACCGGGAAACGTCTACCAGGCCGTCCCCTTACTAGATGGACCGACGACCTGGTTAGAGTCGCGGGGAGTCGCTGGATGCAGGTGGCTCGGGACCGGTCGATGTGGCGTACCATGAGGGAGGCCTATGTCCAGCAGTGGACGTTTCCCGGCTGATGATGATGATGATGATGACTTTATGTCCTTTACAGGCAACCATTTTTAGAGTAAAGGCAGATTATACGTGACGTCATATAGCCTGTAACCCGTAGACAAACCTGACGCGTCCAATGACACGTCATTTGTAAAAATACGATGAGCAGTTTAGGACATGTAAGGTAACAGATAAACTCTAATACATACCTTGCTAAAATCATATCTCTTCTTTTGGTTTAGCTTTAGTCGAGTAAGTAAATAAGTCAATTATATTGGCCGTCTGACACGGATAAATAACACGGTGGTAGCTATTCTAACCTAAAACCAACCTTAATAAGCTTATCATACATGAATATCCGCAACCTCCCAGGTATTGCGTGACCCCATTCTGACCTCTACTAGCGAACGAGGTGTCAATGATTGTTTATTATCATTTAAAGCCCGTAACGTAACCCTGCCATCTCACTTCTGCTCTTGAACCGCAGTTTGTGGGCCGGTCGTCAGCCATTACATACTCGTAATGCCCGTGGGCGAGCTCTATTCTCGCAGCCATGTCTGTAAATATGCCAATAATAATGTTGTGCTATATTTATAACTACGCGATATATTTAGAATGAAGCCGTTTTTGACTATACCTGTTTATACTAAAACAAATTTAGATTAAATATAGTGTACCGAGTACAAACTATTTTGCACATTTTCGTAAAAAAAATCATTTTTGATGAAACTATTCTCGGAATTCAGACGTATATGTGGTTGATCATTGAGTCTCCCGATAGTACCTGCACACATAAAAATACATACCCACATTACATTAAATTTCGATATTCCCCGAGCAAACTGAAGAGATTTCTGACGTATTACCCTTAATATTATAAGCTGATTCAGCAAATCCAATTTACTGTGAAGGGAGATAAAGTATGTTACAATGTCATGAAAGGAGCTGAAATTGTATTTCTGACAAGTAATACAGTAATACTCATGTACGGGTACATGGCTATCTATTATTATGGCTCTTAACAATGGATTTTATTATTAAAGAGGCTCTTCAATATTTGTGACGGAAAAAGGGAAACTTTTTATATATTTTTTGGGACTGTCCGTATAGTTTGAAATACATTTAATGTTATATTATAATTCAATAGGGTTTTATTATACTTTTGTGCTTTGTGGTCGTAATGTAAATCGAAGCAAATTACTTTTACATAAAATTAATATTACCGTAAACTTTTGAAAAAGTAATTACCCAAAAATTCTCAAATTTTTGTTTTATTTATTGAATATAAGCAGAAAATGCTACAATATAAATTGTAATGTACTTTTATAGAGAAGATAAACGTTAATGACAATCTTTTCCATGATGTTGATGACTTTCTCTTAAATAATTATTGTTGCAAACAGCCTGGTATTCTATGGTAAAAGACTAAAGCGCAATTTTTTTACTACATTCAATATCACATGTAAATGATAAAAGTAATTAATTAAATAAAAGTTTTATGGTGTAAAAAATCACATAAAATTCCATCCTCCCATGTAACAGGATGCTTACCAGGGGATAAAGTTACGTTCATTGCCAGCGGAGACAATTGCATCGGAAAGAAAGAAGAAACGTAATGCAGGCCTTGGTTGCATAATTGAGCTTAACGTCTCAAACGGTAGCATCCGCTTGTCTGTCTCGAGATCTGACTTGTGGTCCAATGACGTAAAAGACTCAATTTCAATTAGTCACATTTTTAATTGAAGATCTAAATTTGTCGCTTCTAAAAAATCGCGCGTTGTGAAAGGGGGCTAGACGGAAAAAATTCTTACGAAAAGTTGTCACGACACTTTTTGCTATAGTAAGTTAGCGTCATCTGTTAGTACGACGTACATAGTAGTAAGACGATACCAACAGTACAGCTATGTGACGACAGATGGCTCTGATTAGTTGCCGCTACTCAATGACAGATGTCGCTAAAAACAAAACGTATCACGTACATAAAAAATCTAATGAAAAAACCTACAAAACCATATTTTAAATATAATGTTAAAAATCCGTTCAAACCTTATTGAAAATTTGTAAAATTTTATTACAATTCCTTCACTAATTAATCGAAAGGAACTTCGTTCCATCCGGGTGTCCCTTGACACCTCTCAAGTTTTTTTACTATTTCCAAGACAAGTTACTAATGGTATGATAGATTACGTCACAGTTTCTTGGGTTTTAAACGGAACTTTAACTGGAGTGGAATATAACTTGGCATTTACAATACCAGTTTAATTTAAATTAGCCCGTCTATTATCTACTAGATTAATATTAAATATTAAAGTTAGTGTGTCGTCACATTTCAAAACAACTTTGTCTGCACTGCAGATGTCGTTAGTAGTTTGAAAAACTTTAAAAATAATAAAATAAATTGTCTCAGTAATCTTTGCTAATGAATTCCGTTTCTTTCCAACGATAGCTATCGCAGGGAAAAGCTTGAATGGCGCACAATATTTCTCGTTGATTAAAGTGCTCCTCCAGTTTCTCTCGGATTGCATTGAACTTCCCTAATGATCATTTTCGTTACTAAGCGTGTATACGTAAAAATTCATTATAGATAATATTTCCTTTTTCTTCCTTTTCCCGGTTTTTTGAATTTCAAGTTCAGTTTAGAATACTGCTTATTAATTATCCACTTGGGAATACAATGAGTTACTTCTTATCTAGTCCTTGTTAATTTTTCGTGCTGTTCTTTCAGAGTTGTTTTGTAGTCGGCGCTTTGGGTCTAGTTAAATGCCATTCTGTGGGCGTAATCGCGTCATTTCAGTTTTAGTCTGGACATCTTATCTTAGGTTATGAATGGGTTACGTTTATGAAATTGATGATTACAGTGGTAAACAAAGCATCGTTGTCAAAATCTTTATTGACTTAAATGATACAGGCTTAATGAATCAATGAACAAATGGATTGAATTAAAGGTGTCTGTTTAATATAGTGGTGCTTTTATTCATAGTACTTATTCGTAGGTACACGTGTTTGTGATAACCGTCAATTATTTCTCCGACTGATGTAGAATCCGGAAAGAAAGATTTTTTGAAATTCCACCTTTAAGAGGATGACAAGATGTGTTTTTTTAATGAGCGAACCACTTGATCTAGAACCTTGACAGAAACACGCGGGTAAAGCCGCGAGCGACATATTGTAGCTCTATAATAAATAGATTTTATTGAGGCTCACTTTTGACTATATTTGATGGTTTATTGACAATGATACATCTATGTCCATAGTATCCTATTTACTGGCCTTGACGAGATACAGGTTATCTTAATGAAATAAGTGTGTTCCACTTCAATTTTGTTAAGTATGAGTTTATACCAGGCAGTGTTACGCTCATCTTCATCGCCTCTTTTGAACAAGTAATTACTCCGGACAAGGGCTCCCTTCGTCAATCAACGGATGGTTTAATTCCGTTTGAGCGTCCTTTCACGAGGTTACGAATCACGTTCGGCATCGGGTTACGTTGAAGACGTATCTGGAATAGGGTCGTTATGTAGTTGAAATAATCAATGCTAGTTACGGACTGTGTCAGGTTTCACTTGTGGTACAAAGCCTACGACCTTCGTCTAGTGCTGGGGCCACAGAATGCTTGGCTACAATTGTGTTATATTAAATGCTAGTCAGTGTTCTTTTACTTTGTAGACTTCGAATCTCTTGATGCATCTTCGTATAAAGCTTATTGTCCTAGGTGTCAATTTTACTAGTTAGGTTATTTGACTAGCATTCGCCCCCAACTTTTCGTCTCTTTTTGTCGTCTAAATTTGTATTTCTACGGGCCATAAGGTTTAGGTATAGCTAGGGAAAAATCATGCCGATTCACTGCTGCATTTACATCTGAAGTAACTTCGTATTTTTAATATTAGTGCGGCTATAACAATTTATTTGTGTTTTATGCTCGCTTAGCGCTATCCATGGCACATATTACAATGTTTCCATTAGACACGTTTGTTATTGACTGTTTAGAGGCAGATTTAGAGATCACAAGCCATTTAGTAAGCGTGTACACTCAGAAGCCTTAGGGTGAGGCCAAACGAGCGTAATTTTGTGAGTCGTGAGTCGCAGAATTTCGGTCGCAGAAAATCTGTTACATTCGGTTTCATACAAAAGTCCTATTTGATTCACACGGCAACGCAAAATGAGTTGTCTGCCGACTCACGCGCATTATTCCGACCGAATTGAGTCCGCGGGGCGAGGGGGGGCGACACGGGCCGAGCAAAGCGTCAGTCAGGTATATATTTCGTAAGAGCCGACACGCATTTTTATTCACAAAATGCTGGACACAGAAAAAATGATCATTGAAATTGAACAACGGCCATGTCTAGTTGCCATGTCCATGTCATGCATAGTCCATGCCAAGTTGGATAGTGACTGAATAAAATGCGCTCGTCTGGCAGTCCAACAGAATTTCTGGAAGGCAGATTTTCTGCGACCGAAATTCTGCGACTCACGACTCACAAAATTACGCTCGTTTGGCCTCACCCTTTAAGCTGATTAGGCTCTCTGGTTTTAGTACCTTTGATATCAGAACACAACAGTGCTATAAATATTGCTGTTTGGCTTAGGAAACTTGGTGGTAGTTAACCAGGTGGACATACAAAATGCCCTACTACAAACGACACCGAGTACCGATAGGTGTCCCCACAGGGAATAGAACGCGGGGCCTATAGATTTTTAGTCCAAGCGTGCATCCATTAGGCCACGGAGGTGCTTTTGCAGAAAGCACACGACAAACAATTTCAGTGCAACCTTTTGTAATTTTCACCATTGAACGCGCCCTCCCTACAGCGCATGACACGAAAAAGAGAAAAATGTTACAATGAATTTCGTACATGTGTATCACGACGACAAGGCAGGTATCCGGACACTTTGTCGGAGGGAACCTAAAGTATTTTAATAACTCTTCATGTCAACCGTCCAAATTCGGTGGAGCACGGGTTATAGCCGAAATTAAATTCCTGTTAGCTGATTTAGACTCAATTTAGATTCCTTGCCGTTTTGACAATAAACCTAATAGAAACTAGGGAAGTTGGGATTGTGGTTTCGTGTTACTTTTGTGTCTTTTTGTAATAAGGGTTTGATTAATTTTATTTATTTATCATTTTGGCCTAGTGGCTACACGTTTTAACTCACAACCCGAAGGCCCAAGTTCGATTCCCTGTGAGTGTACTTATCGGTACTTGGTTTGATTAATCATCGGCATCTTCCACCACCATGCTACGTAAGTTTGCCGCCAAACAGCAGTGCTAATAGCACACTTGTGTTCCGGTATGAAAGGTAGCACAGCCAGTGCCTCATCAGGTTGAAGCTTCTGGGTGCAAACGCTTACCATCTAACAGTCTTATCGTCATTTACCATCGGGTGAGATTGTTAAATTTATTTTTTAATTCGTTATATATATTCAATTGTAAATACCTAACATAATATTGTACATTTTTAGACGAATAATGATTTTATTTCATGACGAAAGACTAAGAAGCTTATATTGATAAGCGATTTTTTAAGATTTTATACGAAAAATATGTTAAAAATATTTTTTATTCGTTTATTTTTCCCTTAAAAATAATAATCTGGTAGTTTCATAGATTATTTGATTAATTCCCGATTCGGAAGATATTTACGCCCACCACATCACAGATCAAACTAAAGCTTACCCAGCTTCCCTAAATTCGACTAAAGTTGTTAGAGTTGAGGCAACTAGAGGAAATTACAATGGCTTTAATGCAAAACGCTCCCAGCTGAGTCGGAAATAATCAGGCCACCATGAAATGTTGCGGTCTGCTTCGTCCCGCTTCTGAAGTGTTATTTTATGGATCGCGGACCCTACTTCCAATATTAAGGGGTTTATCGACTAACCTAAAAGTCTACGAAATGACACGAACTGAAATTTGTTGAAGTACAACGGCTTAATGTTTTACTTGTAAACGGACAAGAAAAAAATGACAAAACAATATACTCGTAAAACAAACTTAATAAACACAGGAACGAACTAAAGATGACGAGAATTTCACATGCTAAGAGGGTATCCTGGTGTCAAAGCGCCCATACAAACGTAGTCCAGTCATATTTTGAGTATTAAGCTATGAAAATCTATGGAATTTTTAAGACACAATCTAGAAACAAATATCTGTGTCGGTGGTGAGTCAGATTTTCGTTTAAATATATACTTCCAGAGTTACAGGGCGTCAAAGTATTGTATTTTTCGGAAATAAAAAGCCCCAACTTTGAACCTGTTTTACAAGAGTATGAATCAATTTAGAACAATTTGGAAAAAACACCGACATCTGAAATTTTATTAATATACTGTATTGAAAAAATGGCTACATAGTATACTGTATCCTTCAAATGATCACTGGACTACGAAACATCCAAATAACGGGTGGATAACTTCGCGTAGTGTATGCTGTCTCAACGTACGCGTTCGGGTAGGATAGGGCTCGGAGAGGGACAGCTACAAAACAATGCAACCTTGAACGCGGCCACGTGCTCTAAACAGACAATCCTCTTAAAAGTCATGAGATATATCCTAAGCCAAGATTCGACTAAACTAATCTATAAACTCTTAGCTTGAATTCTAAAAGAATGCCACTCAAGCTACGCTACGCTTTGACGCATAGTCACAGGATATCAAATACGTTTAGCTTGACCCAGACTGACTTGCAAGCTATTTGAATATGGTTCTTCCAGAATATCATGTCACAGAAACTATTACCACTGACAAATGCGTAATGCCAGTGATGTATTTATGTATGTAGAACTTCAGTTCATCATCATCAGCCGGTAAAAGTCCACTGTGAACATTAGCCTTAATCAAGTCGTTGGTATATCTAATAAAGAAATGTTTTTGACTCTTCTTACTAGTCCTTGAAATGAATTTCTATATCGTCACACTTGATTTCCACGAAAATAAGCTAACTAGATTAAACTTTTTGCAAATTTAAATATTCAAGTGTGGTCCTCAGACCTAATTTTAAGCTGAATTTATAATGTAATTAAGGTCGCCCCGTGTTTTCATACTTGTTTAATTATAACTTAGTCAATACTTACTCTGACGGGAATCGCTGTCAGTACATTTTTTTCATCATTTCAAAGACTGGGACAGTGAGTCAACGAGCAAGACAGAAGTGGGTCTGACCTTATTAAACGAGTCTTCAAATAAATCTCTCAGGACCATCCTGTGTCATGCGATGCGATGCTGCCTTCTACTATGTTAATTTTTTTGGAGGGTATACAATGCTATTCCAGTGCAACTTCGAGAGCTGACAACACACCAATTTAAAACACGACTTAAAAAATGGTTAATTTCAAAATGTTTTTATAACCTGCAAGAATTTTTTAATTTACCTTAAACTAAAATGTTTTAAATTAGATATAGTAGTTTGACTGTGTTTTTTTAAGCAATGACATATTAATTTTTAAATATAGTGGAATATTTTGTAATTTTTATTATTTTGTAAGATCTGACATTTGTTTATTTTTATTTAATTGTTTTGTAACTAAGACACATATTTTGCATGCCAATTCTGGCTAAATGTGAGAAACCAACATGTTATATGTAATAAGACCGATATGTACCACATTTAAGCATAATAAAGAATAATAATTGAGAACATTGTAAAATGACTCTACCTCTAAATTTATGATATAAGTCTTTAGTTTTTGTAAATACATAAACGTGAATTTTGTTTTAAACTGTCAATTAGATTTACCAGTGAATAAACTTATGCTGACATCGTATCGTAGGGTTGTGACAATCAAAGACTAGTCAAACTCTTAGACTTCATACATTCCCGGAAACAAATTTATTGAGTGTAATTAATGGAGAGTGAACGCTAGTTTCTATCAATGTAATATGTTTTATTAGATAACTGTATAAAACACAGTCTCGATATGTGTACGAAAAAGTGATTCTCGACAAATTCTGATGTAATTGTACAATTAGATTAATTATGTGCATGGATTTAAAGTAGAACCAACTAAAATTCAATCTAAATTAAATCTAGAGTAGTTTGACGTGACACCAAAACGTTAAAATATTTTTTTACGCATCTTAATTTTTATTTCACTTTTATTTCTTTGTGTCAATAATTACGGATATACTCATAGATATTTGTAAAGCCCTGCCCTAAACTGTATATTGTCCAGTTAATATAAAGAAAATAAGTGACGTAATGCATCGCTTCCTACGAATAATAAACAAAAAGTCTTAGGGAAACCACAGAAAAGTCGTCCGACGTTATTAAAACGAGTCCTCAAATATTTCCTGTCGCACATCCTGTCTCCTGAGGTGACGAGGTACCAATTGGTAGGAATTCAATAAGCGTCGATGCGGGCGAGTCGCGTGACTCATCTATCAGTTCTGTCACATTCGTATTCTGCTTCCATCACTCCACCTGATACATGCTCAGACGTCGTGTTCCCAACATGATTATATTTTACCGAGATACACAACTATTCTGCATCAGTGGTACCACCGCAGACATTAATATAATAATAATTTAAACAATCATTTTTATTCTACACAAGTTTCTATATTTGAAGCCTGGCTCTTAAACTAGGATCCTATGCGCTACAGAAACCAGGTCTAAAATCTATTAAAAAAACGAATAACTAGAAAAAACCCGGGAAAAAAAGTTCGGGTCGCACCGCCTCCCACCCCCACCGACCTGCAATACCTCACTTCTCCCCGCAAGAAAGTTACCAGATGCGGATCGTTACTGTGGTGCGTGCGACTTACACATGCACGTATATACAAACGGGATCCGTTCGATGAGTGCCGATATCACGACATTTGTTTGAAGTGTCCGTACTGTGACTAAGCATTCGTTTTGATAAGAAACTTTTAAAGCAACGAGCACGTCTACGCTCACAAGAGCGCTGACAAAGTGTTTTTGCGAGACGAGGCTCTAAATAAAAACCAGACCCATTCAACTGTATTCAATCGACTTTACACAATATGGCTCCGTATTTTCGATCCACAATTGTAATAAAATAGGATTACGAACGAAATGATAAGCGTTTACCATCCATTACTCGGTGCGGTGCGCGTAACATTCGTACATACTCGTATAAGCACTTGGAATGAATCGATTCGCATGTTTTTCACTTAAAAGCTCTCATTGATGGAATGTATTCCGAACCAACATTTTATTTATTGAATTTTCAATTCTGAGACACTTACAAGGAAAGCTTCATATTAATAAAATTAACAATTAAAGCGTTTCTTGATTCAGTTTAAGCGTCGAATAGATAAATACGTAGATATATACCTCATAGTGCAAACATTTTTAAAACTTAGGATTTGAAGATTCATCACAGCACGATTATACATTTAAAACGAAAACTTACGCAAAAAGTGTGCGAACTCGCACTGACTTCATTTCATTAGTGGGGAGATTCGGCAGTAGAATGGAAGCTGTCCGCTTTTTCAAGCGAAGTTTCAAGTTAATTGAGCGATAACTAATTATCTTTTAGTAACGGAATACTACTTTACTTCGAAAAATATAACTTCAGAACGAAAATAGACAGCGCATTTATTTTTCTCTTGCCTTGCCCTTTTATCAATGCTAGAGGGTGTTGTCTGTCAGCTTAATGAATTTTCTCTCACAAGCCAAGCGAAAGTGGGGGCGTACGTCTCTTATATACTTAGCTCTAAGGTCGATATTAATAGATGTGAATCTGACAAATATCAATTTATGCATTTTGACCGCGACTTCTACTGCGTGGACTTCAGAAATTATCCCACGGAAACTACTTGTTCGAGCGGGATAAAGGTAGCATATGTCCCGCTCCGTCCCTTGTGCAATCCTCATGCAAAAACTCAAGTCGTTGTGACTTTCAGTTGCAGAACAAACTCGGTTTATAACATTAATACGTATTAACACTACAACTGTTAAAAGCAAGTATACTACGTAAAGCTTCTGATTACAATTGGTTCTAAGCTAACGAAACATTTCTGAAAATTCATTCTGTATAAACGCCGAGAAGCTAAGATATCGCATCACAAAAAACCAACTCATCATATGAAACCTTTAATCAACCTTCAATACCGTTTCCCTCAACAATAGTAATATTGATTCAATTTGTATTACCGTTTACCGTTATTACATAAATAAGCGGTTTCATACATATCCCATTATTACGAGCTAACGTCATATGTTTTGATGACGTCAGGTGGATAGTTTCTCAACGGGAATTCCTGTGTTATTTTCTAAATTATTGTCCACCACGCTACTATAGATGGTGAGAATAGAGCTACGAAATGAATATTTGTCTTCTTAATGTGATAAATCAATCAACTTTAGTAAACGGGTAGACAATGGGGCATGTCTATAGTCTTTAGACAAAGGATGAGTTAATCTTTTGGTGAATGTTAAATTTGGTGAATATCTTTTATACTTTTCAAAGAATTTTTATAGCAAGACAAACAGTCCAAACTTTAACAGTTTATAGTCCTATTTTACTGTACATAATAGTTGTAATGTATTGATTTCTTTGAATACATATATACAATAATACACATCAAATAGTTTGGTGCCGTAGCAACCACAAAATCTAATTGTCTCAGCAAAAGCTGCAGCGGTAGTCAGAGTGAAGTACGAGTAGCTGTCAGTATTCTGTGTTTATTGGCGTTATATTCCTCTATAAAATGAAAAAATATGTGCAGTCATATCGATAAAAATATTCATATTTGCTATTTCCTTTTTTGAACCAGCTTAAATAGAATAATTAACGTTCAAAAAGAATAAAAAATGATTTCAATTGCCTTAAAAATGGTTTTTTGTAGATTTCTCAAAGAGCGATCAATCAATTTCGATAACATTTATATGGGACCACCTCCGAAGTAAGAAGTATCAAAATCGGAGTTATAGCGTAACACACATTAAAAAAAAAAAAAAGCATCGAATTGAGGACCTCCTCCTTTTTTAAAAGTCAGTTGATAAAACGGCCACCAAAACGCCTGAATATATATTTTTAAATTATGAAAAGAAAAATGTAAACCAAGCTTTTCAGATATAAAATCAAAGGACAATTACCTTTTAGACTGCATACGAAATTTCTCTCGCTGACAGGCACTCCATTAAAAACCCTTAATAAATGCGATGTTTATAACCAACGTTTTAATGTAAACGTGGGTCGGAGCTAGATAGCTTTGGAGACGACAAATAAAGGGGCCATGGCACTTGACAGTGATGCGGGTGACAGTGCGAGGCCCGAAAAAAAGATTCCTCCGTCTAAGAGCGCACTTATCTCCGTGATGCTAATGAAAAACCTTGAACGATGTTGATTTTGCGGAAATTTATCTAGTGCTAACATCCTAGAGATGGAATATGATGGCAATGTGTTTGCTGGCTTTGTGGTGGCTGTTGATGTGGATTACTTTGAAGTTGGAACAATCTGTGAAGGCATCGTTTGTGTGTATGTTAAAGCTGACAGTTGAATTACGGTTATAACTGGTTATAACTATCAAAGTCGGTAGACCACTCTACACAGACTGTTCCAAATTCACAATATAATCAACAGGACGGCACGTGACGGTGAGAGGGCGACAATAAAAGGACCCCAAAAAAGAAAGCTTCTTGTAAAGAGCACTTATGTTTTCAATGATAATGTTTATCCATAAATCTGCATTAATTTGGAACATAATGTACAACGCAACGCAATTTAATATGTTGAGTAAATTAACTCCTTAGTTTTATAACTTCGGCTGTGCTGATTTTTTGGCATAGACTGTGTTCATTCAGCCAGTAATAAATAATTAATCACCTTAACGAATTTAATACCTTTTACATATAATAAGGATTTTGATGTTTCATTTACATTTCATTTGGTAAACGACAAAAATTATTTTGTTAGAAACATAATTAATGGTAACATAATGTAATGTACATAGATTCGATGAGACAGGCAGAAACTATTTTCTTAGCTGCATCTGCAGGTTGATGGTTTGGCAATAGCTGTACGAGTACAGTGACACACATACAGAAGACAACTCGAAAACTAAATGAAAAAACACCTAATCGAATATTATACCTGATGCAATACATACAAACAAGCATTTAAAAGAAGCCGGCACACCCAAACCAACTCTAAAATTCTCACCACGGTAACGCAATACCACGAGCGTAATGTAAACGGCAGCCGAACAGATCCAATATTGCTCGGTTACGAGGGGCATACCGAAAAGATCGGTAATCGAGTACTTTCGATTTAATTAGATTAAAAACTCTTTTTGATGAATAAACACTGGTTAGTTGAAAATCGAATACAATTGACAGAATTAAAAAAAAATTTTTTTTTAAAGAACAATATCAGTTTGAAATTGATAGGTCGATAAAAAAATGGAGCTTACAAGAGAAAGTTTCCGTGCCATAATTTTTTACAACTTTCGACGAGGATTATCTCAGGGACAATGTCTCGCTGAGCTTATATCTATATTCAAGAGTGAAGCGCCTAGCCAGACGACAATATATCGCTGGTATTCTGAATTCCGGCGTGGACGTGCTTCTCTTGGCACCGTACCTTCCACAGGCCGGCCAAAAACAGCGGTTACACCAGAAAATGTCGCTGTTGTGCGCCGAATGATACAGGATGACCGACATATTACATATGAGCAGATTCGGGCTACTTTAGGGAAAGGTATGACTGCGATACAAACTGTTTTACATGGTGAACTGGGAGTGAGAAAGCTAGTTTCCCGCTGGGTGCCCCATAATTTGTCCGAAGAGCAAAAGGCGGCTCGTGTCAATTGGTGCCGGTCTACTCTGCAACGCTTCAACGGAGGAAAGTCAAAAGCAGTTTATAACATTGTCTCTGGTGATGAATCATGGATCTATTCATATGAGCCAGAAAGAAAGCATCAGTCGGCTGTCTGGGTCTTCGCAGGTGAGATCAAGCCAACAAAAGTTGTCCGCTCTCGCAGCGTATCGAAGAAAATGGTCGCTTCGTTTGTCGCGAAAACAGGACATGTAGTCACAGTTCCCTTAGAGGAACGGAGAACGGTTACCGCTGATTGGTATACAACGGTTTGTTTGCCACAGATGATATCCGAACTCCATAGAGGTAACCCGAAACGACGCATAATCCTCCATCACGATAATGCGAGCTCTCACACCGCTCAGAAAACAAGCGAGTTTTTGAAGCAGGAAAACGTTGAATTAATGGATCATCCTCCATACAGCCCTGATCTGAGTCCCAATGATTACTTTACATTCCCTAGAATCAAAGATTTATTGCGTGGTCAGCGGTTTCAAGGTCCAGAAGAAGCAGTGGAAGCATACAAATCGACGATTTTGACCATGTCAACTTCGGACTGGAATTGCTGCTATAATAATTGGTTCGAACGAATGCAAAAGTGCATTAACTGCAACGGAGAATACTCCGAAAAGCAATAAAAATAAATTTAGTTATTTCCTGTATGTATTGTTTTATATTCCCGATCATTTCGGTATGCCCCTCGTATAGCTTGAAGGCGGATAACAGTTCGTGTCACATGTCCGATACGCCCTTTATATTCACCTGAGTGTGCCATCGACGTCCCGAAGCTCACAATAACATCGACGCCGGTTTATTTCGAGGTTACGTCTAGAATACATGACGAAGAATGCTAGGATGTGCAGACTTTATACAGGAAAAGGACTACTTTACCCGAACTTGTAAGTAGTTTGTAGGATATATAGCGAGCATTGTGATATGTTCTTATCTCAAGTAAGTTTTTTTCTTTAGCTCGTACGAACGCTGTTTGTCTTGATAAAATCGATGAATCGTCAAATAGTAACGTAAGCGATAAAACAGAAATATGTAGTGTGTAGAGACTAATAGATTTATACGTTACTAGGTAATGAATATACTTACATATTAATATAAATTTTAAACATAAATCTCTTTACGGTACGGTGATGTGTCAAAAAAAGTCTTTAAAAAGAGGTGATTTTCATAATTGAATTTATCGAGAAAAATTTCACCAGTCATGTTTTCAGCTAAAACGTCACTCGACAAGAATCTATTGTTTTCATTACTCCAATTATTAATATCTGCAAAAGCTGAGTATAGCACAGACCACTGAACACCTCTTAAATCCGTCTGATGAAATCAATAAAGTACAAAGTCACAACAACAAAACAGAAAACATTTTGTCTACATAGCTGTGGACTACTGTGGAGTTACCATTTTGTAATTGTGATATACGTCTAAACTTATTCTATGTTTGCATGTGAGAATTACTGTTTTTCCTAAAGATATACGGCTAAAAATGCCTACACCAGTCTCCTGTCTCTCGAGCATGTATACATCAAAGGTAGTACAAAATGGTGGACTTGTATCAGTAGCCTGTCGTCACGTGCCGTGTGACGCATGTCGCCACGACGTGCGAAGTCCCCGCTATTGTCTGAGAGACCCGACGTTATCACATTACCCCATCTACACTCAACTACGTGGGCTAAGGACATGACACTGATTTGTATTTCAAGATCACCCCCAACTTATAGCGGTGCTAAAAGCTATTTACTGACAAGAACTTCATTAAATGGCGCCCCTTCAGCGTTAGAGTGCTACCACGCTTTTTTGTTAGCAAGAGAGCATTGTATGTAACTGCGTACTGTTCAATCTTTGTCAGTTGAAGAAGTTGACTGTTGTTCATAAGCCACATACCTAAGTGTATTAATTCGATTCGACTGGTGAAAGCGCTTTCTAGTTGGTTTCCAATAATGTCTCAGCCCTCAGCTTGAGAGATGACAGACAGGTAAATGCTGCTTGCTCTCCACCCCCTAGAAGGTTGCTAAAGCCAAATCAATGGCCACGATGTTTTTGTATGTGTTAATCTTTTTAACGGCATTATATGATTTTAGTGATTTAATTTATTTTTGGACAAAGCAATACGCGATTTTGAATTTACTACAAATCTGAAATTCATTTTTCAATTCGAAACCCATAAGTACAACAAATATTATATTTTAATTATGTACATGTGAATATCGTTCACATGAATATGTTCTGTTCCAATTCTTCATTCGTCATCTCATTTTTTTTAAATATTTTAGCTAACTGATTCTTCAAACTTAAAGATGAAAGGAAAGATGATTTAGTGTAAGGCACTTACTTTCACAGGACAATAACATAGTGTTTATATTTTTTGCAAGTCAATGTATCTCCCCTTTTGTGAGGCTGCATTTTCAAAAGTAAGCTTGCTCGGCGGTATTTGCAGTACGAGTGACAGCAAAAATGCTGCAGTCAGGGCAACCTCCTTTTCAAGTTAGTTCCTGCCTTTGAAAGTTAACGTTTCGAAATGAAGAGGGTGGATGCTTGTAGAAATGCAGTAGCTGTTACCTGGAAACGAGTCCTCTTCGACAATATTTTTATTTTAAACGGTAGAAGCGAATTAATGAAAGCGCGTTCCTTTTTATTTGATCATTCCCTCAGCGCTGTGCCTTCAGCTCTTTTGCTATTAAAATAAGTTTCCATGATATTCGTTCTCTATAAAAAATATTGGACTTAGGAGATGATGAGTTTGTAAATATTAGTTCGATTTTATAATTGGACAAAATTACATCCATCTTTCAGAGTCGTAGAGTGTCACTTAGAAAAATCCAGAGATCCTGCATGAATGATTATGTCAAATTCCGCGCTATCTGTATGAGAGGAGCCGAGTTTGAGCAGAAAATAGATCTGGAATAAAGCGAACTTTTTAATTTCGTTAGTGAAATAAGTGTAGATTATCCTCATTTCATCGGAAAAACAACTCGTGATCTGTATATAAATAAATGTCTGTTCTGATTGACTGTTTGGCATAACAACGCTCAGCCCAAAGCGCTTGTATTAGAAACTAGAAATTTGATACAACGATCGTTTTAATGATGCATCATTCACCATCATTCATATATTAGTCTCACATCAGTAGCTAATCTTAACGTCTTCATCCTGACAATTCATTGCCTTAAGTACTACTGCACTCTCTCCATACATGATTCAAGGGAGCGTATTCCCATATAAACATAATAAAATTCAATTAATCCGTGTAACGACGACAGCGACCCATGTTAGAGCGCTCGTTCGAATTTTAAAGCGCGCTCACGGCCCATTAAATATGTCATCAGTCGATTTATAGGATGTTCCTGCGACCCTTGCCAATAAAAGTTGATGAGCCATGATCTGTTTGCTAAAACTTCCACAATGGAGCAATAAGTTGGCATTATGACTTGTTAACGAAATCGTACGAACATCTGTTGAAGTCGGTTGGAACCTAGATCGAGTAGATTATGATCTTACAACACCAGGTGGCATGGCTATTTTGTTTAAATTTCGAATTGAAGATCGGAAGATTAATTAATACAATAATAAAAATGTAACTGACTCTTTACTAAATGTACTTCAATACATTATTGGCTAATTTGACATTGTAGTCAAGTACTGCGGTACTGCGTAAATTTTCTGTTTAACATAAAGCAACAATAGATGACAATAGGTTGGGATTTACTATTCCGAAGCTAACTATAGACCATAACTAATTGCGATGTACTCATTGCGAAGGTAGACGAAACTCATAAAGTATTAGTTAGTAGAGAGGGCGGCTGTAGCTGTAGGATGAGCCCTTTCTATTCGAACTCGTAAATACCTCGACTGATGTCCAATTTGCAATTTAAATGAACGGAGCAACCCGATGGGGCATGTTCCAAAAGTGCATATCGGAGAGCCTCCCGAATTTCGTGAATATCCAATTCTATTTAAACGAAAACGGAATAATTCATTGTATACATTTGTTAGTATGTAAAATGCATAACCCATTAAAGTGATGAGGAATTTGTTAATATGAAATTAATATTAAAATAACCATAAGCCAACAATCTCGATCGCTTTGTGTTTCTGAAGAAAAAAAATTACAAAATATTTCAACTTCAATAGTTATTTATTGTAAACTTTCTATTATGTACACCAATGTACAGAAAGTTTCAAGAATTCTGATAGTATAATTAAATCTAAAAGTCATCTAAACTTAGTTGATAAATTAACTTTATTTCTAATGCGTAGAATATGGAAGTACCCAGTAAAAAGGTGAAAGATAGAGAGCACAGTAGAAACCTTGTCATATTGACATACATATTATGTCATTTCCTTCAACATAATGCGTAAATGTATGTATATGCTACGTATATAATGAATATACCAAGCAACATAACTCAAGGAAATGTGAATGTATTCAAATACTCGTTCATAAGCTGCGATGTGAAACTCTTTTGAAATGAGGCGGACGAACATTTCCTCTGGGTTCAGAAGTTCCCCCATTAAGAGTTCGCATGACGTCAATTCAAGCAATACAGTTGAGAGCTCCGATAGAAATTGATGAGGTCAGAGCCTCTAAGTAAAAAACTTTGATTTTAGAAAAGGAAACGTACTTTTTTACCTCGAGAGACTTGGAACTTTTACGTCTTTCAGTAAATGCAATTTAAAGTTAGAGCGAAAATATTGAATAATAGAAAACGCTACGACTGGAATAATTAATAGCTTTTATAAGAAATGGTAACATAAAGAAATACTTTTTGAATTGATTTAGATTATAGATTTTTGAACTTTATAGACATATTTGTCATCAATTTCAATGGATCGATGCATGATTTGGATTTATTTTTATTATACCATTATTATTTATATATTATAATATAATTGAACCTAATGATAAAATGTTTACTTTAATATTATTTTGAAGACCGACAAATTGAAATTTTCAGATAAACCGCCAATCTGCGAAACGCATGAAGGCAACGCGCCAGATACTCGTATACAGTAAGAGTTGAATCAGTAAATAAAAAAAACTAATTTGTATTCAGAAAATAAGGGTGTTATTCTTGTTCCAAACATAAAACCTACAGATGTTCTTAATAATAAATCACTGGTAACACACAGATTAAGCCCCCCTTGATTTGTGTGTTACTATCACTGGATTTTACTAAACAAAACGTGCGTACGGATATGTCGGGTGTAATTCGGCTAGTTGTTTGTCATCGCATTGTAGAGAGCGCGGTAAGCATAAGCAGACCGAAGCTACTTTTTTGTCCGTGTTTGGGGTAAAAATATGGTTGTTTCGTAACATCCCATTGTGGATCGTGTAGCGTAAGAGCGTATTATGGAACAGCAACAATAGTGAAGTCCTTTGTGTTGCCATAATTGGGAATGCGGGCATCATCGATGTTTGCGTACGATATTACCTTGGGTGTTTTGATTTATTTTTGACTGTCTATTTTATATTAATGGAGTATATGAATCTATATTGGCTATTATTAGATATACACACGCGATACTTTTTAGGTTCTATTTTTAGGAGTCGACATTCTCGCTGTGATATTTTATTCGACTATGAACAAATGTATGGCGATCGGAGGTCTTTCGCCGATATAAATATATTTCATATTTTAAAAAAGATCATTGTCTTATTTAAATAAGCATATTCAATCTGTGTGCAAAAAGGGTGAGGTAACATCAAATTGAATATGTATGTCTGATTTTTAAAATTTAATTTCCAATTCTGAATGATACATAATTAACGCATTTAAAAATATCTAAGGAACCGACATAAATGTTCTACGTAGTTTACGGCATTCATGCACTAATTAATATCCCACCCTTAGAGGTAAATATTTTTTGCAAATCTAAATAGTACCCACTTATACTGTACTATACTTATTGTATAGGGATTTCTTAATTTTAAATTTAAATCAAAGCGATTGTTCATAACATAAATTTTTTATAAACATCAGCTATGACTAGAACAAGAAATTATATTTAGGTTGCTGTTCAAGGTAAAAGCAGTGCATCGTTGTTATATCATTCTATTTACGGACTCAGAAGAAATACTGGTACAAGTTTAAACCACTTCCCTCTGCAGGATTATCAGATTAACCTCCCAAGCAAAGGGAATATAGCCAACTAGGTCGCGTATACGCGCGACTACATAGCTTCATGCAAAAGGTAGGTAAATATGTGCTTAGTTTGAGAACGAGTCAGAAGGAAACCTTCCAAGGGTGTTCCGGTTACGAGCGAATTGTCGGTACTGTATGGCTTCCGGACAGCCTGACCGCACGACTTAGGTACCAACCTAAATCGATTAAATAAATGTATAATTAACTTTATATGCTATTTTTGGAATGAACTATCATCATCATCATTTTAGAATTAAATATGGGGTTGCGTCGCGTTCAAACTTTCAAAGATGTATGGAGCCTGGGCCAGGTCAATGCACACCAAATATAACACTGGTGTTTTTTGCAAATTAACCTTTTTTGATCATCTATTATCAACAAATCTAACCGAATGTACCGTGTACAAAATATGTTTTCCTTCAAACAATTGCAAAATAAAAAAACAATGGCGGACTGTCAAAATCAAACATGTACAGTAGTAGTTTAATTCTCCCGAATGGGAAGGCAATGGAACAAAGCCATACAGCCTACTCTAAACATATATTTTCTTCAGTTTTCTCAATAAAATGTATAATGTGTACATTTTATCGCTTGTTTTGACGATTCTTGACGAGAATTTCAAAGGTCTTTCTTGGTTTCAACTTAATTTGAAAGAATCCATATGCCGAATGTACTCGACATGGTAAACGATCTATTTCGACGTTGCAGGCAGGCAAATATAATATGTACAGTGCAATATATTTATGAGTCAATTCTACTCTACTTTGCCGTCGATTTATTTATATTTTTGTCTACTATAACTAAATATATTCCTTCAAATACTTTAATAATTAAGTTTTACAAATTACTCAATTTCAAATTGTTAAAACCTGTAATTCGTTTCTCCTCTCTTATGAGTACATCATTATTTATTTTAAGAAATTCTAAAAGCCATCTGAGTTTAGCTTTTCTTTTAAAATTAAGCGGACATATTATATTCATTTGGAAAAATATTAAATATTAAATATCTAATATTTCCATAATAATGTTTTTAAAAAGGTAACGAAAATGTGTTGTACGAAAGCACACGCCTTTTGTTTCCAAACAAACCATTTTACTACAAGTATTCTATAACCAAACTATAAATTACATGTTTATCTATAATAAAACTTGGATTAAAATTTAATTATACTATTTGAAATTTTAATTCCTAGTGTAACAGTATGATTTAGCTTTCTTTTTCAGTATTTCTACTTTGTGTTTATTAAATTATGATTCAATTTTCAGAGTCTTCATTATATATCAAAGGGGCTCACGGTTCGAAGATGTCTTTACTTACATCATTCGATATTGATCCTTGTTGTCTTACGTCCGCCAAGGCTGAGGTTGTAGAATGCTTGTTCTTAATGAATAGCACTCCTGGTCTTAAAATTTTTACAGCCTGCACGGTTGTATTTCGTTAATACTTTTTGAAATGATTCTGCAATTTTATATGGTCATGTTGAAGTTTCAAATGTTTGATTTCATCGTTTGTGTTACACGGAGTATTCAATTTGTTAAGCATACGAAATTTAGTTACAGTTCATCTGCAGAAGCTTCCGTTTGTTTTATTACAGTGATCTAATTTATAAACCACATGCTCGCACGAGTTCGCTAATGCCGTGAAGATGTGCCTTGATTTTATTTTATTACCCTAGCTGCTTTGTGTGCTTTACTATCAGTTAACAAATAATAATAATACATTTTATTTTAGGGAAACATTTAATTATTTTACAATTATAACTTAGGCTATGCTTACTGGTAGATGGCAATAAGTTTAAATGTTTAAGACTAAAATCCGTTTTTGTTTTAAATTAAATCTTTTATCTTTGTAATAATTTTTTATTTTCATCCACATCTCTCATCATCTACACCTTAAAAATTTTTTTTACTGTGACATTTTTAATTAATCGGATTTTTGCATGCCGTTTGGTCGAATATGCGATATGACATTATTCATGTAATTTTAACACACTGTGCCATATTTTTTTCAAATAAAGATTCAATATACTCGTATAATTCCAGAGGTGACATATAACTAACCTTTTACACACAAGAGGAGCCATGTGGTGGTTATATTCTAAAGCTAGTATATACGTCTCATATTAAAGGTCCTCAACTTTGGAGCGGAAATTCCTTCCTCCATATCATCAAATAGATCGAGGTTCCACACTTGATGTAACTTACTCAAGGGGTTTTGGGCTGGGCGTTGTCACGTCAATCAGTCGGGAAGTCTTAGAGATATCCACTTGTAATTAAAGAATTCCTTCATGAACTTTTCCCTAAGTCAGATCTGTCTTGCTGATTGATGACGTAAACTACTATAGCAGCACTTTAACTAACAATTCTATTTGGTGACAAATGTAATTGGGGCCTCTCTCATATATTATTCAGGATAGTGATTGTTCCTTTCCACATGCCTATTAACAATTCAATACAGGTAGCAAAATCACAATGGACTTAGTTTGATTGCCTTAATCACTCATCGCGTTCGGGGCTATAGAGGTAACGAACTTCCCAAATTGAATTAGGATAGGAGGCCGCCTTGAAGTGGTAGTTTCAACTTCTCAGAGTAATCCCAACGGTTGCCCGATTCTAACTTCTAAATTTAATTTGATTCAACTATGTGAAAATTGTGTTTCTATAAAGTTTAACTGCCGTCAATATCTTGTTCTAATAATTGATTTATTCTCGTAGATGAATAACATCATCATCATCAGCCTGGAAACTTCCACTGCTGGGTATAGGCAAAGGACATTGATCGGTCCCAAGCCACTTGCATCCAGCGACTCCCCACGACCTTTACTAGATGGTCGGTCTATCTAGTAAGGGGACGGCACGGTACACGTTTCCCGGTACTTGAGAACTTTTACTCCCCATCGGTTATCCGTTTTTCGTCGTAGCCTGCTCATTTCCACTTCAGCTCACCGACTCGTCGAGCTATATCCGTGACCCTAGTTGGTAGACGAACTAGTTTCACGATGTACTAGCGGAGTAATAAATTATCACAGAATAGACAAAGAAATAATGGTGATGCAATAGTTAATCTGTTTGTATCGACGAATATAACGGGTTAATTCGCTTTCAAAACTTAGGTTTACATATTCTTTAAAACTTATAATATTAGGTATGATTTTCAGATTTGGCCAAGATTCCATTCTTTCATCTAATAAAAATTTATTTGAGAATATTTTTGTTTTGTTCTTACACGTTCAAATAGAAACTGGAGCTAAGTTTACATATATTAAGCCGATGAAAGGAGCATTAATCCGATCGATAGTCAATTACTTAAAACCAGATCAACTAGGTCCACGGGCAACGAGTCCATCGTAAATATTTCTGGGAATGAATGATAGCAGTTTGGTAACTCGTAGTCTGATTTATTTGGGTCCAGCTGGGAACACGAGAGTTTTGCAGTCGAACCATCAATAAAATGGCCGCAAGACACAAGTTGTTTTAACAAGTTGTGTTCATTGCGGGTAGGAACACGATCACGCTCGCTGCTACCGACATTAATACTTGATCTTGTTGGGGCTTTAAGGCTTCCTCCTCAACGTGACCTACTAAACTGTCAACCGACCACTGGATATCTATCCACCTGCTTAAATAATTCTGTTTTGAATTACTGCTTCTTGACACTAAAGATTGACTACATTTCTTCACAACTGTTTTACTCGTAATTTGTTAAATTATTAATACGAGCACTGTGATTTTTTCGTTTCATAAGCACAAAATTTCCTTAACAAATTCATTTGTAAAACAAGTACAGGTTAAATAATTAACGCGTTGAAAAAGAACGATAAACCGACTTCAACTGCCCTAAAAGTCTAAAGCATTCATCCCCTAAAATGTTCAGTTTAGGGTGAACCCTAAGAGGTTTTGGTTGTTTTTCTCAAACCAATTAAATCAATTTCTATAAAAATTTTATTGGATCTCTGAACTATGTTCTAACAAACAAAAAGCACCTCCTCCTTTTTGAAGCCGTCTCAACATTTATAAATTAGAATCAAGAGTATTGAGAAAATCAATGTTAACCAGAATGTTATCTTGAGCGACTCTTTGATATTCCTAAAACAAAAACAATGTTGACTGATGACAAAGATGATATACCGACTGATAGTATAATGAAATGTAACACAAAGCTGCCGGGATGCTTTCAAGCTTATCAGAATGTAAGACAATAGTTGGTTTTGTCCTCGAACTCATATCGAATGCAGCCGGGCGCGCCACTTGCATTTGAGCATCAGCGTAGAATCAAAGGTCCGCCGTTTGCGCCGGAAGCTCGTTGTCGGTGGTCTGAAACTCATACCCTTTTAATGAGTCGATTGAGGGGAGTGTTATTTGCATGGGAATACAATGAGCCATTGCACCGTCCCATTTAACGAAAGTAATATTTGCTTGGTTTATTTGCCTCAACGTAGGTATCCTTTTTCAGGTGCGAGTCTATAAGGTGAATTACTTTCGCAGAAAACGTTGCTAGAAAAGGTCAATGAATTTATTATAAAAGTTTTTCTTTGTGAATAAAACAGTATTTTTGTTGGAGTGCGATTTGTTCGTTTGTTAAATATTCAATGAACTTTCACTTGAGCTTCTTCTAATTTGATAGTGGGTGACGACGACGCCGTTCGATAGAAGAGTGTTTCAGTAAATGATGTAAAATATCAGTAATATATCACTACGGGAACAAAACAGTCTTCAATTATCTGATCCATATTACTCGTACTCTTTAACACAGTTACAGTTGTGAAATGATTGCAGTAATTCTCCTTTGCAATAGGAACAAGTAAGACACTTTATTTGTGTCAGTGATGTGTGTCACTGCGGGTCAAATTCCCAGTACGAAGTTTTTCTGACACTCGGTTTGGTTAGTGACAGAACATTTTTGCATTCCGTACCAAAAGGGTAACCAACGGGACCCTATTACTAAGAATCCGCTGTCACCAGTCTGAATCTTATAAACCGTGTTAGTAAGACAGTTGAAAATTTAGCAGGTGAGTAAAATACATATTTGACGGGCTCCCATACAACAAACGACTATTTTTAGACGTGTGTTTTAAAGTATTAGTAACATCATCTAGTGACGAATAATTCTTCGACGACGACTAACTTGAAAATTTTATTTAGGGGCATTCGTTAGAGGATTTCTCGGTGCATATTAATTATGATTTTCCGTATTTCTACTATCCATATTCTGTGCAGAATCCTCGGTGCGTGAGTACAACTCGCACTTGGCCGGATTTCTACGTCCACTTGCGTATCACTATGTTACCTAAACAGCCGCCAAACGGCAGTAGCGCTAATGTGGAGAAAGCTGAAACGACCACTGGCAGCGCTTCAATGAATTGAGTCTTTTGGATAAGCATGCTTTCCACCCAAACGACCTTATCGTCACTCTCCACTAAGTGAGATGAAGTCCAAGTAAACACAATTACCAAAACTTGACATATACTCAACGCACATGTTGAACTGTTAAAATTTTACAAAGGACGTACGTCGTTCTAAGCATTACGTAACTTTTATCGATGGTATCAATTATTTGAGCTATAATTTCTATATTGCATGTCTATATTTCTGTCTGCGGTAGAGGACATATATAATATATACCAAACTCAACTTCATTTATTAGTACAAACAGCTATTACAGGTGTAATAACAGCAATTAGCTATTATTTTCATCTAAGTTAACAAATTCTGTAATAAATTAATATCAGTAGCAGATTTCAATTTTTATATTAGGTCCAAAATCTATTCCGAGTATATTTTAAAGTTAGTATCATACTACCATTTGCCTATGACTTCATCTGCATGGATTAAAAAAGAGACTGTCTCCAGGTAAAAAAAATTGCTGCGTGATAGAAAGAAAAATCAACATAGAGACTTTCCATATACAATTTTATTAATTATTATGGGTATTATATTCAATCAATAGATAACTCAAACATGTTAAGTGTAAGACTATATCATATTAAATTCACTTTTTTACAATTACAAACTAAAAATACAATAATAATAATAATAAAAATAATAAAAATAATCAAAGAATCTACCTCAGACAAAGTGTTGAATGAATACAGAATAAAGCATGAATAAAGAAGTTCCAATTCTCAAACCTCAAATTGTTTACTTCTTTCCACATCTCTAGAATCCAATTTTGAAAACAAAGCGATAGCTTTATAGTTTCTTTCGCCCTTTCTTCTCGGCGAAACGTTCTTCCAAAAGTCAATTTATCGTGTGAATAAAGAATTTCATTTAATTACAAGGTACAATTACAATGGGATATACAAAACATCCTAGTTGTAAGTACAAGCATCATGTTGATCACAAATTCAAATCTATTACATTCTCAGACGCTATGGTAGAGCTAAAAGGAGAACGGTGGAGCGTCGCGAAATTCCATTTAGTCACGCTATATACTATGTCTTGTAAATGATAGCTATTGTTTTACTTGACAGAATGTTGCTATTATACAATAGCTCTTCACTTCAGGTAGGTTCTGAACTAAATTCAACAATATAATGGGGAAGATGCATGGAAGAATATTTTTGTCTAAAGCAAGTACATGTAAAAAGGGTTTTCGATACGACAAAATACTTTTTTCAATACAACCCGCCGAAAAGTAATTCTAGTCACGCAGTGCTAAAACACTCCATATAAATCGGGTGACATCTGTGACGTCACAAGTGTTTTTAGAGCTTTAATATGTATTAAGCTTGTTCGATATTTTGATTTATCTCGTAAAATAATGTTTTTATGTGTTACATACCCTCATTATTTACGGGCGATAAAAGATAAAATTAAACAACCATTTCGGGTTTCATCAATGTACTACATAAAAGCAAAATAAAACGTAATAAACAAAAGAATAAAAGATTCACAGACAAAATGGAATGTAAAACCAAGAACTTCGGCGTCGACAACAACCCCAATAATAAAATGTTCAAAATGCAATTAGAAAACTAAATCTAATATAAGCATTTTACTATTCGAGGAACAACATTTTTGAGACATTTAGTCCTTGCAAAATCCAAATAAAAAACAAAATCATTACGTATTTTTATTTTGATGGGATTTCTTTTAATGTCCGTTATGCTATAAAGTACAATTCAACCCAATCTAATTTGGTTGCATCTTCCCTATTGTAATAGGGATGAGAACAGTTATAAAAGAAAGTCATTGGCAAACGTCTAGTTAAATAATTATTAGAAAACGATGAATGTGTGACTTATTTGTATTTGTGTAGAGTTTATATTGTAATGACGCAGCAGGTGGGATTTAAATACTAAGCAGCCGAGATGCTAGACTCTCTTCTAGTCCATAAGTCAGCTAAAATGCGGGCTTCATTGTTCCCGGGCTTTCTATTGTCTGCCGTTTAACCGCGTGACAGTCTGGCTTTTGTCTACTTTCAAGTGGTTTTGAGAAGCTCATTTATTAAAACGTTTTCCGGTTGCTTGATCAAAATTACGTGACGTCCTTGAATTGCCTTATTCATAGTTGAAATCGTTCGATTTACGTAGTCATTATTCGTTGACAGCGGCTTGTAATCGGGCATCATTGGTTATGTATTAAATAGTTTTGTTTGTATTTCTTTTGTGTAAAACCGGAGGTATACCTATCTAGCTTTATGTATTCCTTAACACTCAATTTTTAGCTTACATAATATAAAACTCACGTATGAATTGTAGAAATAAACGAAGTTAACTCTCAACGTAAACAGCCCCGAGCTTTATCACTTATTGTCAATCTGTCTACCAGGTAAGTATTTCACGAGTCACAGACGCTCAGACATCAATCAAAAAACACGGCAACCGCCTTAAAAACCGCCTCGTCATCATAAATGAAAGCGCCTACGGATCCAAATCCATCGATTTGCTAGGCAATAACAAAGGGCTGCAGAGCCAAAGTCAGCTGACATTGTTTTATTCAGAGCGGGAGCGGGGCCAATTATCTACCGAACAAAGCTCGGGAGGATCGTTCGTGCAAATTTAATCATTACCTAATAACCTCCCGGGCAGTGCTCGATCCTCGCTGGGGGGAATTAGTGGTGCAAACAAGCAAAGCTTCAACAATGGTTCTGATCCTAGTCCATTACCAATGCCCTGTTTTGTTGTTCGTTCGTCGCATATGGTTGGATGTTCGCCAGTACTGCGTTAACACTGTTTGCGTGTTTATTCATCTGGGACGCATTTTGCCGACAAATGGGGAAACTTGTTTGGTTGTTAAATGCCCTAATTGCAGCTAGTGGCTTTAGTGTGTTCTTGGTGAAAAGTGTTTCGCCATTGTATATTTTACAAAACTTGCAAAAATGGTTATTAGAACAAAATCGAATTTCACTGAATCGCCAACAATTTTATATAAAAAAGGTCATATACTAACGAATTCAGTCTTCATAACGCCAAAGAAGTTACAAAAATAATATACACAATATTCATAATTAATGGTAAGCCTAGCCTAGATAACATAAAGTGTAACCTAATCTAAGAATCCGGATTGATCTGGTCCCGATCCAAAGGTAATCATGACACAGCATTGCCACGTTGGATGGCAATCGAGACCCTTTGGATCAGGAAACTGTGAGACGGAGATTGGGGTACAAGGCTGAGCAAATGTTACATATATATTTTTAGATTTCAGTATAATTTTTATTCAATTCGTTAAACTCTTTCCCTGTTATGTCTCTGGACTTTTATTTTGGCGAGGATTTTTTTAAATTCTGTTGTTGTTTTAAATATTTTCTCAGGGTCGCAAGATTATCGTGCTCCCCGCGTCGGAGTCGTTGAGAAACCCCGCTGCTTGTTTCCAAGTAAACAATTTCCCCAGGGAGTAGGTAATAAAACCATGCTGCTTCCCAATAAATTTAACGAATTTCCCCAATTTAGTCATAACCTGTAAATAATTGCTTTTGATTGCGTAACTAGCTCTATGTTAATTTTGATATTTATTGTTCATATAATAATTCTGTTAGAGATAAAATGATTTCGAGTTTAAATAGTGTATTTGCAATGTGGAAATGAATGATTCATTAGTTTTTGGTTGCAAATATATAACTGATCGTATATTGTCAAACTGGCCTATACTAACAGTAAATTATAGGCAGCGGGCGGTATTGACGTTATATTTGTCCTTGCATTTCATTTCACTAACGTTTTTTTAATAGATGATAAAAGAGAATATTATAGAGTGTCACGACATCGTTTTCTGGAAAATTAGGTGAAGTTGACGAAGAAATTGAAATTATGAATGAACACTATAAAAAGAAGGGTGGATTACATACTGTCCTGCAATGTTATGTGTTTATTATCTATAATAAAGTATTTTTATTGCCATAAAATGTTTACAATTGTCTTAATCTAATAGTACAAGTAGCATTGGAAATTAATGTGAACACTAGCATCTAAACTAGGCCGAGCCTGTAACTTAGATGCTAGTCTCTTTCATTGACATCAGTTTAAAACTAAAAACTTAAACAATTTATGCTTTGAGGGTATATAAAGAATGAATAACGTTACATTCACAAGATATTTATTTTTTACAAATACCCGCGCCAACTTTATAGTTGTGCATTACTTTAAAAAAATTCTTTCAGAGGCAACTTTGTGATTTTTATATATAGCGTAGATAAAATATTATTTATGTTTTTGTGTCAATAGTCAAATTAGGAATATTGTCTTTTGTACTTACGATTTTTACCATCACTAGAAGTGAAGCCTAAAAATATAGTCTCATCCGATCATATTATAGCCTCCTTACCACCAAAGTTATATTCTATTAAACTGGGTGTACGTTAGCCTCATTTTCCAAGAGCGGTGTGATTTTCTCTCGTGAAGGCGAGAGTCGAGTATTATTCAATTTCGAGGAGCGACACTTGACGGCTTAGCTTATTTAATTCACCAAAGCACGTCCCGCCGCAGGTATTATGCCTCTATTATCATAATACATTGTTTAATATGCGAAACACATTTATGTAGCTTCCGAATTTAGAGAAGAGCATCTTAAAAAGGTTTTAATAAAGTCTTAAAGCCAAACGCGTTCATGTTTAGGGTATGGTACGAAAAGCTACTATACTGATAACTGCAAATATTTACGATCGCTGCTGGTGTTCGGTGGTAGCAAGTCGATTCAAGGAAGGTTATCTATATTTGTTACTTGATTTGGTATGCATCAAGGCATTTTCTCATATCCGTTTGGCAAGCACACACTGAGATTGCTGCCTAGGCGCAATTCCAAATACTAATACTCTGTGACCTTGGGAATACTTTGTGGTCTATGAGTAAAATAGTCTGGGAACCTATGATTTAGACGTTATCGTATTTTGTTTACTATCTGCAGCTAAACTTCACTTAACCCCACAATCATCAACTTTCGCTATGTTCACCTCCTAACCTAAATTACACAATTGTATGTTAGCAACTGTCATGGCTAGCGTAGCCTAACAAAAACGTTACAGAAAAGTGGCGAGCCATTAGCTCTAAACTCTCTTTCATATTTGCTCTAGTTTCCTTGTTTTGTTGTTTTGGTTTGCCATGATTTGCCAATGCAAAGGACGTTGACCTCTCTCTGATGTACAGCTGTGAGATGTGTACTCCAGTGGGGTGCCAGAATCACTATTGGCGCCGGTAAGACTGCCGAGACGTCGCGGCGTCTTGGCGCCGTCAGTAGATCGAAACGGATATGACAGTGAGACAAAGACTGCGCTTCGTGCCAATTTCTTGAAAACGTGGTCACCTCAACGTCTTAATCAGGTGCTTTGTTTAATATTTTAGCAAATTGCTTGAGAAAACTTGTTAGGGATCAATAAACTCCAACTGGGATAGAGCAAGTAGTGGTATACACGTCTGGAGAAGATATTTTGTATTCTCTTACATAAAGTTTAGAAACGTTTTAGATCTCGGGAGGTCTTCAAAATGGTTTTTTTCTTATAGGTGTTATATATTATTAACATTCAACATTTTTAGATACCCAAAGTAGATCCAAAGAATATTCTAGAGCATTTTTACAAACATGCCTTTCAAGCATTCGAAATAAGATATTAATCCTTTACACTTTAACCACATGCTGTGGTTAAATTATTGAGCAACTTGAATATAATGTTCGCGACCTTAATCAATATTCGGTGAAGTAAATCTTCAAAATAAGAAAATCATAACAAATCCAAAGATTAATTGTTTCTTTGCTTACATTCGTTATTATATTTTCCGTGCATGTTGCCTATTTTATCTCGTTACATTAAATGGTTCCCGTGAGATAATTTGTGAAGAAGAATGTAAGAATTTATTCACATACAAGATACTTCCACGGATTTGTAAAGAATAAACGAATTCAACCTCGTCTCATAATGTGTGAGGTAAACAAAAACACACACAAACGTGTGCTGCATATAGACGAATATTGACGGCCGAGTGTCTGATGTTGTTTGGTGTACCTTGTTTATAACAAGCTAGAGTGTCTGATGTAGTTGTTCTCTTCTTGATCACTGAAATAAACGATCACGTCGAATACTCTCAAAGATTCATAGGATTTTAAAGTCACCATCAAATGCGATTTGAAATTGATTTTTACACCTCATTTACTGCAGGAGTATAATCATAAAGCATCGATTTACTCTCGCGTGCACGGACAGGGAACTTTATACAAACCTACGCAAATTTATACGACTCCCGCTTGTTTCTTGGAATCGCAAAGCCAATAGCTTTATGGACTTTGTAAAAGTTGTTCTCGTATGTTTGTTTGTATATGTACTACATTTGCGAAATGACACGTTCCGCGAATGTATGGCGCCAAGGCCTGGTCTTGTACACTTATAATTTTAAAATGCCATTATCAAATAAAAGTGATTTAGCTACCATTTTTATATATGTTGGTTTAGTTTATTTTCTACAAAAACATATAAGTGCGTTTTATAACAACTTTATAACGAAACAGAAGACTTAACGTTGAAAACAAAGATGGCGTCAATAAAGTGACATTTAACGCTGTCACTTAGTACAACGAGAATGATTTTGTGCAACTAATATAAACGCAAAAATGTAATCCTAGTATTTTTCTATACATGTTTAGATTATTACTTGATTTTTTAAATAGTGTACAAGTGCAGACCGAATTTGAAACAGCTTTTAACTTTATGATTATTCCAAGGATGTTTTGTCAACGATTTCATGTGTAACATATTTTCAATGCAGGATTTAAAAAAACTATTAACCTGGTCAGCAATTTATATCTTTACGTAAATACGAGTTTCCATATCCATACTAATAATATATTAAAATGCGGAAGTGAGTTTGTTAATTTATTTATTTGTTCTTCTTGACTTGTGAAGACAAATAATAAAGTTGCACGTGAAAATATTAAATACTAGCTTTTATCCGTTACTTCGTCCACGTGGACTTCGGAAACCAATAGTAACTACGTACTAGATCGGGATATTTATTAGCCTTTGTCCTTTTATGGCCTTTACGATAAAAAGGAATAAAATAGCCAAACAAAAACCCTTTACATTGATAATATTGGTATGGATATTGTCAATGGTGAATAATACCTGTACCAAAATAACATCAATTTCAATTGTATCGTTTTCCACATATTCCTTAATATAAAACGTTCACCTGATTTGCAATCACAATGATTCCGAGTGTCGTGATGGTAACACTGGGTAGGACAAAATAACGCTACCGGTTCCATACGTGGTACGTAAATCCAAACGAATGGACGCAATAAAATTAATGACCGTGTAAGTATGATCGGTTGATCGCACCTAAACGTGAACACCCGTAAATCTGCGGTATCAATCAACGTACCGTTTTCGATAACCCTTTTTTGTTTATTTCGGTATTTTCTGTGTTGCCAGTATAATTTATCGGGGCGCTAGTAATAAAACAGAGAGGGTGCTGCCCCGCTTGGTGAATGGCGTCGAGAGATTTTCTCTCGCCTTGTTTTATGGGCTGATTCGGCGTAACTAAAGCGATTGGCACGTTCTTCCTAATAGCGCTATCAATATCTTTATACAAGACGATTGCTCTGATCTTTCTCACTTCAACATTTAGACCTATTTGATGAAAAGCGGCTAACAGATCTGGACATGGGCATTAGTATCTACCATGTGCTAACAATATCTTACAGTGATTACCAATGCTGTTCGATTTGTCAGCCTACGAGAGAAGCTGGTGGCCAACTGTGGTCATGCAGCTTGAAAAGGATCAAGGATCAGCCAGGAAAAGTCCACTGCTGGATATAAGCCTCCTCCATGCTATGCCACATTGACCGGTCCCGAATAACTTGCATCTAGCGACTCCGCGCGACTTTAACTAGGTCGTCGGTCCAACTAGTAGAGGGACAGACCGGTACACCTTTCCCGGTAAGTGGTCGCCACTCGGGAACTTCTCATCGGTTATCCATCGCAGATAAACCGCTGAAATTTAGCTTGCTCATAGATCTTCTGCTAGAGCTGATAGAGCTGTTCATTTGCCATAATTGACACGCTTAGCGGCTTGGTGATCGCAATGAGATGTCATCACTAATCATGTGGACATTTTAACACTGCGTTTAATTATAACTACCTTCTAAAATATATAATAATGATTGAAACTAAGTTGCCGTTTTAAGACCCCGATTTTTTCAGAAAAATACAAATACTAATAAGTATTTTTAATTCGTTTTTAATAAAACATTGTCTTTTTCCCTGTAAGTAAAATTTGTACCTGTGCATTCAAAATGGCGCTCTCTAGAAAAGAAATTATTGTTCTAAACGAACAATGTTAATTTCTAAGACCTTAATCTGAATTCATTCCATAAACAGTCATAGAAATCATAGACGTAAAGAAAACATCAGGTCTCGATCAAAGATAAGCACATTTGTTACTTCAGGTGTTCCCCAGTATGAATGTTTTTTTGTTATTTTATTCCGTTACGCCTTGTCCCAAGTCGACCCAATATTCCTTGAGATATTTTGGGGGAGGCTGTGATTTGTTTTACGATCTCCCTTGCACAGGTGAGACAAGGGACCAACCAATGACATATTAAACGATATGGATAAGTCAACTATAATATAATGTTTTCTTAGTACTCTAAAAAAAAGTACTCTGCAAATGATACGCTCAAAAGAAAGCAATTGATACGGAGTGAACAAAATTATTGACTATTTGACTATGGGTATTGTAGTTGATGCGATATGTGTGTATGCTACACACACTGTCTCGTGTGTCTATGGGTTGGTATGCTAAAGTCAGTGTCAGAGTGTTAATGAGTGACAGTTCATGAGAGCCGTGGACGAGTGCGGACGTTGAGAGTACCAAACCCCTTGGCATTGCCAAGCCAGTGATAGACAACGTCATACGGACCAAATCCTACAGGTGTTTTGAAATCTTATCTTATGTTTCGTATCATCGTAATCTCCCTCATGGTGCGCCACAATGACTGATCCCGCTTGCTAACGATTACTCGCGACCTTTACCAGGTTTCGTATATCAATACAAAATAAGGGTTTCCACAAATATTTTTTATTCCTTGTAAATACTCAATTGGTCTGTCTTTATTTCTAACTACTATGTGGTTTTTAAAATTATTTCACACTCCATCTTCATCTACCCTCTTAGAGCGTGATCACACAGAAGCCTTTTTTGACCGAAACACAACAGTGCTATTCAAACTATCACAAACGACTATTTGGCGACAGATTTATGTAACATGGTAGTCAAAAGTCAAGCAGTATTTTAGTCTTCATATTATCGATTAGCGACCTTATACTCGTACCTTCCTATCTGGGTTGTAAATGAACGCCAAATGAAGAACGTAGGTGCTATCACCTACTTTCTGGTCTAGTGCCTGATACGAGTATTCGGCGTGTCCTTAGATTTGGGTGTCAAAAGTAGTAACCTAACCCCATATCTTTTGTACTTATTTTTATGTAGAGGGATAAGTATGATTTCCTCCGTATCAGTGAAACCTTTCAACTTCTGCTCGTAGCTTTGAAGGGCAATAAGTATTTAGGTATACTCGCAGAAAAATAAAACTCATAAGAGTTCGGATTTCGTTAGGTTATTGCACAACTCGGAAAAAAGTTTTTGGTTTTCGTTAATTACATAATCGAACGTTCGTTTGTCTTCAATATCTCAACGTGTTTTAGTACATTTCTGAGGTCATGTCTGAGTTTGCGCATGTATGAATCCCCATAAAAAGTATAACGTGGCACTGCATGAGAACGACACATGTCTATGACTAGAATGATAAGTAAATCATGGCTTGTAGGTAAGCGATGATGTAGCCGACTATGGCACGCGTTTGTCTACAAGTGAATGGCTATCAATACAAGTGAATATGTTTGACATCTTTGTAAAGACGCCCAGAACATATATATGGCAAAATGAGGGAAATACACACGCCACGAAATAGTCTTACTCTCTGGCTGTACGCATGATAAGATTTAAAGTGTAATGCTTAATGTGAGCCCTAACTTACGCGTTCTCTTGGAAATTTATTCTGTTGAGTAGAACAGTGATTCCTAAAGTGTTCCAAAAACCTGATTATTTTCTCGTTGGCTCGCGAGAGAGCAACAGCGATACCCACTTCCTTGGCGTCAGAAAGAGATATGCATAACATCACATTGTCTCAAGAAAATCAACGTATGCAACGAATCATTCATTGCTTGAAAACTAGAAGATCAAAATAAAAAATCCTTTGCGCTAAACTTAGAAAACATATTTTCCTTCATAATTGTATAAAATTAAGCTGATATTCGTTCCCTAAAACTAACAATTTAAGTGCTTTAGAAGAACAGGCTGAAGAAAAAATCTAACGAGAAAATTTTCACAGATCGTGTTTCTGGTTGTGCTATTCCTTGCAGATGTCCCTGAGATATCATTGATATAATATCAAGTCTCTATCTGGTAACGTTAGTGAGAAAAAGAAATTTTCACGACCCCTCAAAATCAGTGTTTCTTCTTAAATTTTTTAAAGTTCTGGGACGAAATTACGTGAGAGATTCCTTAAAATAAAAATGATGAGGGTTCCGTGGCCTTAAAAGATTGGGAGCAGCTGAGTAGAACATAAGGCTTCGAAAGGAGTTCTATTTTTGCTCGTGTTCGATATTGGGTTTCTAGAGGTATAATAGAAGTATCGCAAAAATTAATTAATAAAATTTTAATCAAATAGCGTTGAAATACTTCGACTCCACGAGGTGGAGTGAGTACAAACTTTATGTACCGACAAACGGGTGTAACAAGCTGAAACATTTCCCACTTCAGTTATTAATTAACTGCTAGTTCGGTCTCGCCTACGGTTCACCTGCAAACTATTAATTTTCTCCAATAATCTGTTGTTAATAAATGGGTTGGATTGCAAAATACGTGCGGTCCGCGGTCGGATACGAGTATGACACGCTTGGGTTGTTTTGTCGTAATTTGAATTGGGAAAAAATAATTTCTTTATATTATTTTTGAACTGTTTTAATATTCTGATATTTGTGTGGTACATTAACTGACGGACGCGACTACAAAAGATTTATTGAGTTATTGTCACAAAACACAATTTAGGGAACAATAGCTGCGTAACAGCTGTTGCAGATGGCATTAAAGTTGCACGTCCCTAATACTAATTTCCCGCGATTATAATTCTGTCTTATTTTTAGTCTTATCAAAGTCAGCTATACTATTGTGGTTAAAAAAATTGTATACAGGCATTCTGAAAGAATTCGCTCTAAAAATCGAATGCTATTTGTTTATTTAATCATGATTTTAAATTAAGATTTTTCTATGGTTGTTCCCTCGCCCTTTATACATACCAAAGTTGACACAAATCTTTTAAATAAATCCAATTGTTGTGTAAACAGATTCCATTCATAAAGCGTTTCAAAACACGCACAAAAGGGACCCGTCCTTACAAAACACGTTCGGTTATCAGGTCGCGTTATCTTTACATGACAGGAAGGTCTTTCTTGTGACAATACTTCACACACTGGACCCATTGTAGTTCCCTCTTACTTTTGTTGCTGAGTTTCATTAATCTTATATCGAGATATTTAAACCAAAGGTACCGATTGTCCGATCTAAATGAATGTTTTAAAGGATGCTTCGTGCGTTTAATAACCAGTTTTCGCATCCACTTGTGCAATAAGTAAGCGAAAGTCTAAAATTAAAGATATTAAAATAGATATTACTTCTCAGACACCTCTAAAATTAATAAATTGTATAGTTAGACACGCGACGATTTTCACCAAAACTCCTACACAACATATAAAATAACTTATATGATTCTACTTAACATCAGTATCATTTTGAGGGGTTCATATAAAAACTGATATGTAAAGGGACGCGTTTATGTGAAGAATATTATTATTTATTTTCAGTCTCTTCTGTCCCACTGCTGGGCAAAGGCTCAGCGTGTGTGGGTTATAAAACTTACACAAACGACTATTGCATGTTATTTTAGTATACTCGTATCGGCTATATTTATCAGGCAAACATTAATTTGCAACCAAATACATTAAACTTTACTAGTACATAATAGACGGGACAAGGCAAACAACATTTTAAACGTTGTACAATTGGTAATAAGTCCCTTATTCTAGTGTCACCTCACGTCACTTGTACAAGACATTTGACGTACTTTCGAGATCAAAGTTTTTCTATGAAAAGTTTCCCAATGCCCGCACTATACCTCTCTGTTTGCAATCTAATTAAAGGAATGAACATAATTGTAATATTCCAACGCACTTTTTCCGTTTTTGTCAGTCTTGATATAATAAATCAATGCTTTATCCCCATATCTTTAATCAGATTAACAGCTTTCACACACATGTTTATTAACGTTTCATTATTTGTATTTGCTCTTTCTATAAGGGTAAATGTTGCCGATTTATTCGGTAACTAATCTTACAGTACGAGTTCATATACAAGCTACGGTTCATACATAAACACTAATAACATTACTTTTCTAGATACTCATTTTCATTATTCATTTGAATTAACAAATAGTAATTATTTGTTTTCAACTAAAGTGAGCTTTTGTTACAGTTCAAAAGCAAGCTCACGCTGAAACAATAACTCACAAAAATATAAACAGTAGAAAACAAATTGAAGACAAGAGAAACTTCTGCGGAAGAAATTGGCTTAACAAGCCATAAAATTTGTGCTCATTTTCCCGTTTTAATTGAGTTCGTAATTCAATCCGAGAAAAGTTATAACACAGCTCTAAGCATATTAATTGACAACTGGAAAAGTGAGCTTCACCTAGATATGATTTAAGTATAATTTCTGAACGTAATTTCATCATTTGGATTTGATACATCCAAATTGCAAGGGGAAATCATAGTATAAAATATCAATGTGATAGATGTTTATAATACAATTAAGGTACCCCTTAGAAAACTCAGTTGTTTTTTAGAGTTCCGTATCTCAAAAAGAAAAAAGGATCACTTTGTGGTCTGCCTGTCTGTCTGTTTGTCAATACCTTTTTCTTCTTCTTCAGGAACGCGTTGATGATCAAGTTGAAATCAATATCAAACACTTAAATGTGCAGTACCTTTGATCTGTAAAAAAATCAAGCTTCTTAGTTAACGCAGTAAAAAGATACGTCTGTTTTTGATGCATATTTGACACGATTTCCTTTGCGAATGTAAGAAATCAAAACATACAGATGCCTTCTTAACCATCCCGTTGACCTTTACCTTACACCGCAAAAATATGCATAAATCCGAAAACCAGAATTTTTATATTATAATCGCTTTTTTTACTATTCAATCGAATTTCCTTTTTAGCATTTTTGGTGACCTTTATTATTATTTCTGATTTTAAGCATGTTAATTATTCATATTATGTACGGAACCCTCGGTGCGTGAGTCCGATTCACACTTGACCTGCGTCAAATTGAATGAAAAAAATATATTTAAAAATGAGCTGTCTCATATGTATCTTCCTGCCGGGAAAAACAACCTTAAATATTAGAATTATTCGTTAAATCCTTAATAAATAGATTATGAAGACATCAAATCTGTAGTCATCTTCCGTGGCATGTAATAATAACTAGGAACTGGGCCGAGTCCCGGATTTTACTATCTAACCGTGACATTTGCTCTCATCAATTTAAAAAGGACCCTTAAAGAAGGTCGGTCGATAAACGTTCCAAAATGTTTCGCTCTTTGGAATTCCTAACGAATAACATAAAAGCAATAATTTTTAAGACGAATTACGGAATTTTGCTCATCAAATAATCCTTTCAACGTGGCCCTGTAAGAAAATATTGTTACAACTTTCCATTTAAACTCTTAACAAGGGTCTTCGTAACTCGAATTTGTCAAATTCAATTTGCTTATTATAACTCTTTTGTTAAGCAGTATTATTGCGTCAGATCTGAAAGGAATTCCGAAACCTGTAAAGGGAAGAAACTGTTCAAAGTTGGTGGTCTTGATTTTGTCGCGACGAATTCTTGGTTGATTAAATACCTCATCGTTAATTTGTCTTATGGCGGCCTCATACATGTTATTGGGCAATAAACTTCTTCAGTCCAAAGCTGGATATGAGCCGTCCACAAGGATCCATAACTATCACTCTTGGCAAGTAGATTGGTAATCGCAGTTAGAAGTTTTTAATAAATGGTAAACAAGGTTGTCCATCTCTTGAATTTATTTAATTTATATTTAGTTACCTTCCCGATGACAGCTGGTATACTAAAAGTCGAGACCACTGTGTCCTATGGCCATGGTATGCCATATTAAAACTAGCTTTGGTCCGCGTGGGCTTTGTAATCTATCCCACGGGATATACTTGCTTGATCGGGATAAAAGGTAACCTATGTCCTTTTTCGGTCTTTTAAGTACTTCTATACAAAAATCATGTTATTTTGACTGTTTTGCAAAGGGAAGGAAAGTCTAATAAAAAAACTCACTTTCTCATTTTATAATATTAGTAAAGATTAACTATTATAACGGATTATCATTGATGACTGTACCTCACAAATTTTCATGATTGTTAACACCAATTTAATTTTAGATTTACCCCGTAAAAACATATAAAAACAGTTTAAAGTAACAATGAGCCATTTTAAGCTCCTACTCAACTCCTACTAATGTCGATAACAATTATATACTAATACCATAAATTAAAAATCAAGAAATTGTTGCATTTTTCAATCATATGCAATATTACATAATTATAAAACTTGCTTTGAAGAAAGTATTATTGTAGTTGGTTGAAATTATTTCCCAACCTAGAATATTGTGTAGTGTTAAACTCTAACTTGCTAGCAATTCCATTCCAAACTCAACCCTCTTTATACTTAAAACATAGTTGATTTTGCACTGGACTGATGGCCTTTTATTTCCAAAGCTTTTCAATGATAACTGCTCTCCTAACTCAAGAATACGTCTCAATTACAGCGACCTGAGTTCTTTAGAAAGTGAATGAAAACCCAGTCTTCGCTTGCTTTTCACAGCGTACAGTTTATACAAACATTTCCACGAGGAACTCGTAAAATGATTGCTTTCTCGAAAATTTGTTTTATATCTGTATGAACAATACACACGGAAAGATGAAAAAATCGTACCCAAACTTTCTTTTGAAGAATTCTTATGTTTGTACAGGGGTTTCAGCCGGAGGTCTCTTCATAAATATTTTAATGAGATCCCCCGGTACAAAGTTGATCTCCTCATTTGGACCGACGGACCTGTTATTTGCCCTTTTAGTACATTTTATGAGAATTAGTTATTTTTTAAGGGAGAGGAGATCATATTTTATCTGAAAATTCCAGATACTGCCTTTGCAGTTGTAGGCCAGGCGCTATTTAAAGTAATAATGTGAGTTTTAAGAGACGTTCTTCAGTTCTTAATCTCATTACCTTCTTTATATTGTTGTCTCTATTCACTGCCACATGCTCTTTAACTTTTATTATTATTCATGTTTCATATATAAACCTACTCTAGACTTCTGCACAACCGTATCCACTTATCTATTTATATTTATAATCATTATTCAAATTGTATTTTGTAATATATTTCTTTATTTAAACGTGCTGCTTGCTTAGTTATTATTGTAATACTTAGTTATTATTGTAAAACCATTCTCTTGCATAATTATAATTTATGTAAACCTTAGCGAGAATGTTTATGGCGGCAGATTGATTGTATAATTATTATTTTTTAAAATTAAAATATCATGTTCTCTGTTATTTCTCCAAAACTGAAAATAAAATAAAATAGATAGTCTTCTTAAATCAACAGATACACGAAATATATAATATAACTAGAAGAACATGAAACCAAACAGTCTCTATACTTGTTCCGAAGCTTCAAATTTTAAAGTAAGTTGCGGCAAAACATTGGGGGTAACAAAACAAATTCATAAAGCGCATACTCGTGTATAATCAAAAGAGCTCAAACTCGCCAGAGCTATCGATCTCTATATAGTATGTGGGGCTACCTTCCGGCTTCATCATCAGACAAGCTATGACATCATTTTATCACATTGTAATCAGATTTATACATGCATGGAAAATTGACAACGAATACCGAGAGATGGGTCAAATTTAGCTTGTAAGATTTGATTATACACTGTATCCACCTACAAACAAACACCGGGTCAGTAAGCTGTTCCCCATTGTGTACCTTGTCAAAAATAATGTTTCATCTCCTTTAATTACTTCGGGTCTCTTTACACAAGCGCAATGCGACACAATGCCACCTTTTGTTTTAAATGTCACTTTGTTTGTAGATTTGATTGATTTAACCACCTCCGTTGCCTAATGGGTACACGCTTGTACACTCGAGTACAAAAATATGTATCCACTTTTGAACCATGTCACATTCATCTGTAATTGACATTTCTCTCAACACACTACATAGAAACAAGCAAGAGGGAATGTGACATGGTCCAAAAGTGGATACATATTTTTGTCTCTAATGGAGGATTTTCTATGTCCGCCAAAGACAAAAGTATTTAATCGGTGCGTGAAGTAATTTCTCTACATGATGAAATCCGAAATGAACAGATCCGTGGACGAATTGAGGTCGGAGACATAGCTCGACGAGTCTGTGAGCTGAAGTGGCTATGGGCAGGCCACATCGCTCGTAAAACCGATAACCGGTGGGGAGTAAAGGTTCTCGAGTGGCGACGAAGCGTCTACCGGGCCGTGCCTCTATAAGATGGACCGACAGAGTCGCTGGATGCAAGTGGCTCGGGACCGGTCAATGTAGTATACCAGGAAGGAGAGCTATGTCCAGCAGTGGAGGTTTCCCGGCGCTATGAAGGCCAAGTGCAAACCCATCATTCATTTTTTATAATTATGTGAGTTGTGAATATTGTAGGTATGTCTTTCTGTATAATTTTCATTCTTTGTAGGAAATGAACGTGGCGCTGTTATCCCTTGTTTTACCGTTACAACTTACGTCTATTATAAAATAACCATGTTTAGATACAATAGCATGTTTTACGCATCAAAGAAAATCTCTTGTCAATGTGTTTACATTATAAATCGGTACCTCATTGTTGACAAGATATCCCGGTTCGTCATTTTGAATTTCGCGCCTGAGCGGTGTTCAAGCTCCAAACCATTAATCTAAAGTTTATGGGACAAAAAATGGGGACCCTTTCATTTAAAAGTGTGAACCGAATCCCCTCCTGTGCAAATACAATGAATTAAATCAGATTAACACTTAGCCTCTTCGACAATAGGCTTTGTACGCGTGATCAAGATAAGGGACTACTATGTATTTGTGATTTTTTGCATTTCAACAAAGGGTATGTTAAGAAGGAATTGTTAACATACCCTTTATGTTAAGAAGGATCCTACAATGGTTTTGGCTAAATCATCTGTTTGACTGTTCCTGAATCATAAACAAATATGATTTTCTTTGATTAACCTTTAAGTTCGGTTGCTTAGATCGTGGTTAAGATTAACTATAATGCGAGGTAGCTCAATATAGGTATTCATTGAAGGTTGTGGTTCACTAGTTATCACAAAGCTGGGTTACAATGGGAAATAAATTCTTTTTTGTGGTATTTTATTTCACGATTTCTAAAAGGAACGGTTTGGACCCGTACTAAAAATAATAAAACTAGTAATACTAGTACAAGAATTTATTTTCAAGTTTAAAGGCAGTAAAAAATTAAAATAAAGTCACACGAGGTTTAACTTGATCTTCATTTCCAATAGCTAGATTTTTAGCTATCCCAAAAGCCTTTACTTTGTGAATTGTTGGACACTATTTCTACTCATTAACATACAAAATACGATCAAATTTCGTATCGCTCGAATTACTTTAATATAAATTGAACTATGCAGCCAGCTCTTGCAGCATATGTTTTAAAATTTTATGTTAATTACTCTAGCTATAATAATAATCATGTACAGTCTGCGGCAGACCACTGCTGGACATAGGCCTCTCCCAGAGTGCGCCACTCGACTCGGTCCTCTGCTCTCCGCATCCATTCACGTCCGGCTACGTCCCTACGTAAGTCGTCTTTCCACCTCGCCGGGGGACGTCCAACACTACGTTTGCCTAGGCGTGGTCTCCACTCGAGAACTCGTCTGCTCCAGCGACTGTCGGTCCTTCGGCAAATATGACCGACCCACTGCCACTTCAGTTTGCTAATACGGTGAGCTATGTCGGTCACTTTGATTCTCTGACGGATCACTTCGTTCCGAATGCGGTCCATCAGAGAGACTCCGAGCATAGTCCTTACCATAACCCGCAGCTATAATAATAATAAAAGTATTTATTCTCAAGAATTATTATTTTTTTCACTTATTTTTACTTATAAACTACTTATATTTAAAAAGTTGGACAAAACTAATAGTAAATGCCTCCGTTGTTGAGCTAGGTAAAAACTTGTATTTCAGCATCCAGCGCATAGGGTATGAAAGCTATTTCATGCGTAGTTCAGTCGAGGTGCATTTAATCGATAATGGAGATAACCTTTCAAATCGAACGCCAGTAACCGTCGAGCTTGTTTAATTTATATGCATATTCATAGTGTATTTCAATATTTGTTTTGAATGCAATAATAAATCATCACCCAGTTGAGGTTGTTACCAAATCTGAAAAGTATATATTCGAGTTTAATAGTAAAAGTCATCTGTTAATTGATGCAAAATACATTTTCAAAAAAATTAAAGCCTTTCGCAATAACTTAATTTACCTTCCAATGAATTTATGACGAAAATTGGATTAGAATAGGTGCTGCGTGGCTTCAAACTGTACCCAAATCACAAAGAAAAGCGATGCGCTCTGAATTAGGTTTTTAGGGCTATGTATATATTAAGGGTAGGAACCCTTATAGTTTTGCTCTGTGCGTGTGTTCGTGTGTCTGTCCGCGGCTTATCAAGAGACTCTTACTACTAGTCTACTATCAAATTCCCTAAAATTGCCATTTCGACGCGATTGTTTGAAATTGTTACTTACAATTAGTAATATTAACGCTATACCATCTCTTTAGTTAGTACCTACAATAAAAATATAGTATATATGGTTTCACTTGTCAAGAAACTTGCGATCCCTATCTTAATATTAAACTTTGGTAGTTATATGTCCAAAAAAGTAAATAGAATTGTATTTACATGACCGTCTTATGTGAGATAAACATATATACGTTTTATAATACTGTCCTGCCAACAACAGCTGGATAAGCTTATTGCTGTTAGGTGATTTTTATGCTATAATAATTTCCTAATAAGTGTTATTTTACTAGCAATCTGTCTCTCTTAAATTTATGTCAATGGGCCGTGGCATTTCTCTATCAATAAGAAAATTGTTTGTTTCCGGCAATCGACGTTATTAGTTAATTATAATAATAATTACTAATCATTTCCGTAGCTGAGTAGTCATTTTAAGAATAGGAACACTGTGTAATATCCTCGCTTTGTATATACTTTCGTTAAAGCAACTACTTTAAGAATATGAACAAGCAAATGCGTTCAAAAAGAACTGGAAACCGACTTCATTGCCCTAAAAGTCTACTTTTACTAAGGCGAATTTAAGATTTATATCGTTTTCTCATGGGTGCCGTTTTCAGAACTGGACCAAATTGATATGGGACCACACTAAAAGGTGATGCTTTCAATTAAAAAAGAATCATCCAAATCGGTTCACCCAGTCAAAAGTTGTGAGGTAACAAACATTAAAAAAACATACCCGTTGAATTGATAACATTCTTCCTTTTTTGACGTCGGTTAAAAATAAAATTTTATTCTTTTCAATTATTTACTAAAATGTATTTAAATATAGTCTTGATTGGAAACATTAAAAAATCTGCCAAGTGCGAGTTGGACTCCCGCACCGAGGGTTGCACATACAGAATATGTATAGTTAAAATACGAAAAGTTATAAATAATATGCACCGAACAATCGTTTAACGAATGCGCTTAAATACCATTTTCGATTTATTTTTGCTACTCGTTACTAGAAGGCATTAATAATACTAAAACGCACGTCTCAAAAAATCTCGTTTGTTGTATGAGAGCCCCGTTAAATATTTATTCTGTTTTTAGTATTTGTAGTATAGTGGCAACAGAAATACATCATTCGGAAAAACATATGTCTAACTATCCCGGTTCATGAGATACAGCCTGGTGACAGACAGACGGACGGACAGCGGAGTCTTAGTAATAGGCTCCCGTTGGTTACCCTTTGGGTACGGAAACCTAAAGACGGTATTGAAAAAATCGCGTTAAATTTCCGGAACATTCTGAAGACAACTACGACAAGTTGTTACTTCTGTTGCTCACTACAATTATCAAAGTGCTTGTCAAAGGTTGTGATTATAACAAAACCCCAAAATGTTACTTTCGTAGTACTGTTACACCTGACGAAGAATCGGTATAACTTGATTGTTAGTTTACGGTGAAGGAAATATTGTAATAAAACTTTGTATTGGGCGTGGTCAAAGACCTAAATTCAAATAGAAATAAACTGAAGCAATTTATTTCTAACTTTTAGAATTCATAATAAATTTATAATTACAATTGTCTTTTTAAATTCCGACACGCAAAAAGGGGTGTTATAAGTTTGACGCCAATGTCTGTGTGTCGGGTGGACCGATTTTGATGCGTTTTTTACGTGAAAGCAAGTTCCCTTGCGGTGGTTCTTAGCTATATTTGTTTATATACTCGTATATAATCTGCTGTATCAGTTGATATTTGGCATTTTCGGCATAAAATGCAATCTTTTTTTATTATTTAAGTATGTATCCTTAAGGTACTTATTCATTCATATACATACTGAGTTTCATCTTCAAAACATGATCATCATAGTACTGTATATGTAGTAGGTAGGCATGGTGACATACCAGGGATTTGGCAGCTTTTATATGCATAATATAGACCCAACATATGTATTACATTCATTTTTTCTCGAATGATTACTGGTAAGGTTTTTAAAAAAAATATTTAATTTTCGTAGTTTTTATATATAAAAGAATTAATCTGTGAGTATTGTAGTGTATGTCAACTTATGTCATTTTTTGTTTAAAATTTGTTTATAATTGACATAACGAAAGTTGCTAAAGATAATGATTGATGAGATTGAATGGTTTTATTAAAAAACTGAAACAAAATTCCATTTTTTATCTCTTTATTTAAATATATAGATACACACGAAAAAGGGTTCCAACGAAACCAGGTCTGCTATTAAAAAATACGAGTACAATTAAAATGGTAACGTGGATACAATAATTTTAATGTGTTTGACAGGACAAGGGTGCGAAGGGTCGGCCTTTGTCGTTGTTTACCTGTACCCTGCGATAACACAGAGAAATGTTACCTAAACAGTGAGTTTTATGGTTGAAAAGGCTACAGAAATCGCGTCGGTATCTATCTCAAATTGTAGCAACTTGCTCTGAGTGTTACTTAATTCATAAAGTAACTTTTGCCTACTCGTACATGGACTTTGATAAATTGTATGGAAACTTCTATTTTCTTGAACTAAGTTGATGATGTTGGTCCTGTGAGATCAAAAACTTCACTTGAAGTGGAGTACGAAGGCGCTTAGATTCAACTAGCCTAAGGATAGGGATCGGACCTTAGACTATGCTTTGCTATGCTAGGTGCTTTGTGAAAGGAAATAGAGGTACACGCCTGAAGCGAGATGATGTGTATTTGCCGTTCCCGACGACGTGGTAGGATAAGTAGTGCTAAAATGATCAGACAATGGAGCCAAAGTGATCAGATGATCAGATCATGTAGACAAAGAGATCGGATCATGAGTCAAACTGATCGGATCACTGTATGGAACCCATCAGAATTAATTAACTGATTATATATATATTGTTTTAGGTATGCATGTACTCGTAGTTTGTTAGGCGAATTGAAAACCATAAATATGTATTCCGAAAATATACGTATTTCCTACGAGATTACGGTATAGCTGAATTCTGCACGGGCGGAGACTGTAAACCGCCAGGAATCTAACGAGCCACTTCCAGTTCAACACCCTAAAAGGACTCGCTTGATAGTACCAACGTGCGAAAAATGGAAAATAGAGCTGCGTCCGCGGTCAAAAATAGCGAGAAGAGAACTGCTGACTTGCCTTGTATTGATTGTGTCGTGCTGAGAGATAACATCATTTTTGTAAATTTCTTTCAAGAGTGATCCTTCTGTGCCCTTGTGGTAATAATCATGTCGGCAACGAAGGCCATGGAAATGTCCATCTTATTTTTCTTAAAGCATGTACTTTACATACTTTTTATGGAAGTATAGACTTGTAAGATAATCCGTGTTTGGGATCAGATAATTTATGTAATCTTAGAATATCTTCTCAGGCAAAGCCTCAGTATTAAAATAGGTCTACCCCATCCATACATGGCCAGCATCTGCCTATTTATCAATAACATGTGGCTTCGATCACCAATATACTCATTTCCAACAGACGACTTATGCAGCCGATTGTGACTAAATTTTCAACTACATTGCATACTGTTCCTGAATTGAACTCATTATAGTTCGATACGACATATTTAAGTCTGATGCTCTACCAACTAAGCTAACAAAAAAGTAAGATAGCCAGTCCAATATTCAAGTCCCCAACAACAGTGTTATTTTAGGACAAACTCGTTCACTGTCGGGTGCCCAGGGAAATATTCAATCTGTGACGTGCTCGACGCAGTATTGCGGCGAGACAAAAGGTCAGTCCAATTCCGTATAATCTACTACGCCGCGCCACCAGGATGGCTTACGCGTCCTGATTACTCATCTATCATTCATTATCCCAAGTTCAATGGGTCAAAGAAATTATTCACGGCTACTGTAACAGATATTCTGGGTAGGAAACGAGGAATACGAAACGCTGATCACATTCACGGGTTATTTTCTAAAAATTTCCAGGCTTTGTTCGTTGTTTCGTTTGTCCTCCTCGAGTAATCCAAAAGATTTTTACACACGTATTCTTTTTGCTATGTTATAAGTTATTGAACATTGGCCGTCTTACTCTGTACCGTTTGTATTTGAATATTTGAACAATAAGCTTTCACTTTATCATGCGTAAAGCTAGGGACTGGGTCGCACTGCCAAGGTCTCTATTTACCCATTGATTTAATCTGAGAGTCTTCACATCCCGTACACAAAAAAGTTCTGAAATTTATACAAATGCATACCATTATCAGTCTCATTGTCACTTACCATCATCTGAAATCGTGACCCGACGGTTTTCTATTTAGCACTAGCCGATCGCCTTTGGTACCATGGGTGGAAATCCCTTTCTTATTGACTATTCGCCCCTTTCATACCAACATGGGTGAAATATCTAAAAAATCCTTAATATCCTTAATCCTTGATACAGGTCAATCATCAAAAATCGATGATGCAATTTTTGTTGTTGTTCTTGAAGCGGTTGTCAAACAGTTTTCATCATCAAACAGGAAACGTCCGCTGCGTCAATCAGTAAGGCCTTTTACATATATATATATATATATATATATATATTATAAATAATAATAAAGAATTATATTTTGTATGGGATTTGAAAGCAACATGCTTTTGCATGCACCATAGTTTTCTAGCTTCAACGACATATCTAAGGTAATACAAATTCTATATTTTCATCTATCATATGCAAACCAACTATTAAATTCTATGCACACTCAATCTACTTAATTATACAACAAAAGAGCAGCCATGTTTAGTCAGTGCAAATGAAACTTTGATGTTACAAAAGGGAGGACTACGCGAAGATTTCAGTGGATTTCTGGCACAGGATTACAGTCTTACGTTCCACCTGTATTAGAATTCATTATTGTGTGACAAAACACAAACTCATACCTGGGTATATTCGCGTAAAGATGGTTATGCACTGGGTACGTAATTCATTTTTCATGCAGTGTTTTAGTCAGGTTTATGTTACGATGTTATTCGCTAGCTACTGGAGACATTGAATAAAAACTATTATACATACACTATATATACTCGTATATTTACACTAATGTTTTTATAATAATTTGAAAGTAGAAAGAGAAATAGTTCTGTAATACAGTTGTAATGACACAATATCACACAGTAAAAATTGAGTCTCTGTAAACTAGTGACTAAATACGTGCGGAATCAATTACTGAATGATAATATATTAATTGCTAATTACCTTCATTATTATTTTAATGCCGATTAATCTTTAAGTGAGAACACACTTCTATCTTTATTTTAACTTACCGTGAGTCAGATAAATAGACTAAGTCGGTGTGAGAAAAAGTTTAGTGTAATAAAATTGACTTACTCAAGTAAGTAAGTTATCAGCCCGTGTCTCTCCAATTCTGAAGATAGGCCTAAAAATAATAAAATTGATGTCGCGTGAAAACAGCAAAACAATACACACTATTTCTTGCTTATCTTTTGCGAAAGAAGACGTAACCTACTTTTAGCGGCACAACATAATAAAATCGCTATGTCTGTGTTAACTAAGTTGATACCCGAAAACCCTTTGCCTTGGGTACATGCGAAATTCAACCAACGTGCCTTTCCTCTTTTCTGTATAATCTGCAAATGTCATTGTGAGGGCCTTCAAATGCCTTCAATTATCGTAAGACTGAAATGAGAGAGATAAGCAGATCTTTGAGATTTTGTTTTAAAATATATCTTAATATTCGTAATAATCATAAGTCTTCTTAAAATTGAAACGTAAGGCTTACATACAAGATTTATTTTAAGATGATATTTAAATGAAAAAATGGATTTCAGGAAAAATAAACCAATGGCGGACTATGCATTTCAATAGTAAAAGCTTTAGAGAAAACAATATGTGCGAAATGATAATTGTTACAGAACGGGCTAGTTTTTGTCTTCGACCCATATAGCAGACTACTTTTGTCATACGGTTGCTACGAATGGCGTTTTAATGATATTTAGAGAACGTATAGACTGATTTCATTAAATTTTGTTGATGGAAAACGATATAGACTGCTTTTTATCCTAATAGAAGAAGTAGTTCCCGTGGGATAATTTATGAAGTTCATGCGGAAGATGCCGCGGGCAATACGCTTAACCGCTGGACCTGTAGTAATAATATAATAATCTATTACATGCATTAATCATTACATATGAAAATACTAACTCCTCGTCTCGCTGTTGACTGGACAAATATTACGTAATAATAAATGCAAAATATTTTCTGTATACTTACTTTTAAAAAACGTATATTTTCCGCATGAATGTCTCGACGCTATCTTATCTAGTTTCATTGGCAAGTAAACGCGAAAGTAGGAAGTGTGCCACATTTTATTCCCCTCGACACATAAAGAAGTGAATGGCCGGGTACGAGTAAAAGCGTTATGTTCTGTTTATTTTATATATCGTCAACAGCCCGGCCGTGTGTCACTTTGTAAAAGCATGTCCTATCTGTCCCTTTTTGTACTTAAAACACACTCGTAATGTTACCCTTTTTACAGGCCATAAAGCCTTCTTATTGATCTTGGACTTTTAGGATAATCCCCAGTAAAGTAACTAGATTGACGACATGCGAAAACGCGTTAATGCGCAAGCTTTACTTTGTTTATTGTATTTACTTACTGGTAAATATCAAAACAAATAAATAAAACTGGCCAAGTGCGAGTTGGACTCGCGCACCGTGGGTTCCGTACGGAATATGGATATTTAAAATACGGAAAACTATGAATAATATGCACCGAACATTCCTCTAACAAATGCGCCTAATACAATTTTCAATTTGGATTTGCTACTTGTCACTAGATGGCGTTACTAATACTTTAAAAAGCACGTCTAAAAACACTTTTTTTTGTATGGGAGCCCTCTTTAATATTTATTTTATTCTATTTTTTAGTATTATAGTAAGTACATCATCTGTGAAAATTTAAATTCTCTGTCACGGTTCACGGCCCAGTAAAAAGCTTCTGGAGACCTAAGTTACGGATCATCATGCTTTGCCCCTTAGGCCCATTCACAAGATAACTAAATTTTAATAAATCATCTGTAGTTACAATAATGTCAGAATGAATAAGTATGAGTAGGGTGTGAATGGGACACTCGAGTATGTAAAAAAAGAGTTATGACCAACTTATGACCCATATAAATAGACGATCCTTGATCCCAATAAACAACAAAGTCAACGGCAAAATTCTTTATTTGAGAATACAGGTTATATTAAAAGTGCATGATTTCATACACTGCTTATCATGGTTACGTATCTTCGGTACTAAGTTACGGGCTTATTATATGGGGAAACTCTGTAGACATAGACAGAGCTTTTATTGCTCAAAAAAAATGCGTCCGAGCAATAGATATGGCATATTACCTGGACAGTTGCAAACCAATATTTAAGAAGCACTCCATACTTCCTTTACCCTGTATGTATATAAGGGACTTATGCCTCTTTGTAAAGTATCACCCAGAGTACTTTAACAAATTAAATGAAACTAATACAAGACAACTTCGGCTTCAGTATATACATCGGTTGCACCAACCAACATGTCACACGTACATCTATAAGAAAAATGTATTAAACACATGCATCATTGCTTACAATCATCTCCCAAGGGTTTTACAATTAGAAAACGGCATGGATTTTAAGAAAAAAATTACGGATTGGCTTCTTGGAAACTGCTTTTATAGTTTTCCTGAATATTTAAATCATAAGCATTAATCATTTTAAATATACCTGTAATTATAGTGTGACATAAATAAATAAGATGAGTAGTGAATTTTATTTAGTGACAAAATTATTAACATTTTACTAATTGACATGCGATGTAAATAAAATTTTTTAACAATTAAATTCCTTATTATATAATATGTTCATAATATTTGCACACCTGTGGACAGGTTTAGTACATCGAACAAAATAAAAATTACTATCTAAACACCGTGTAAAAAACTATGTACTTGGCAAATAATTTTTTTCTTTCTTCTTTCTTCTTTCTTACATTAGTTAGTCTGTTGTTCTCCGTATTCAATATACTAATGAGGTATACAACAGTTTAATATTAATTAATTTGAAGTTTCCATCTCAATTATAAACCTAAATATTTCCTCATTTTGTAGTCGGAAGAGCTTTCGTTACCAGCTGTGTAAGTCCAGCAGGATACAGAGCGATACGTGGTCTTGGTCAGAGCCTACACTAAGAACATCAATTTGGATCTCTATCCTCGTCCTCTTCCTTTAGACACATCACTGAGTCATTTCTAAGACCCTAAGCCAACCCAAATTTTTTTATCAGTTTTGAGCTGAGCATATTTTTGAAATCATCCATCCAAATACATTTAACGTTAATTTGAAGAGTAATTTTGTAATTTATAGTAACAATTTATTATTTTCAACCGACTTCAAAAAAGGAGGAGGTTGTCAATTCGAATGTATGTGTATTTTTATGTAAAATTAGCAATTTGTCAACCCTCCTAGTCTGTTATGCTGAACGGGTTTCACCTTAAACAAACTCATGCTCGTGGTAGTCTTATTTTAGAAATAGAACACGAAATACGTTGTAAATTTTAAAAGGGTAATTGTTAGTTTGTAGTGGGTAGTTTCTGTTCGTTTGTATTATTATGTATCAAATATTCATTTTCTTTCAACGACCTTAGGTCCTTCAAACATTGTATTACAATGGTAAAGTTTTTTTCAAACGTTTCGAGTCGGCTCCGCGTACCGAGGACTCCGTACTATCACATATACTCGTAATAAAGTGTCTGTATAATAATTAACTTCCAGAACTTTATTAACCATCAACAATTTCTCATATCCTATACATCATGATGTAGAACCACATCACGGTCGATGGTCCAACCTAACTGAATGTAACTGTAACTTTAATAAAACTTTTTTTTTTTCAATCGACTTGGTGGACTATGGCCCATACACTCTCTGTAGGAGAGTAGGCCTGAGCCTCTGCAGTGGGGACGTATATAGGCTTTTGATGATGACGATGATTCTTCTCAAGCCTAAAATTGTACGAATCCTTACCGAAAATCTAAACGACAACAAAACAGACCCAATTACTTTAGGTACAAACTACAAAACAAGATGAAAGAAGAAACGAACCAAGTAAAACAAGAAATCCAGGGCATAAGTGTTTGCTCAGGCCGACAATAGCAAAGCAACCACACTTGTGCTTGTAGGAAAGTTGGTAGTACCTTATTAGAGGGGCTATTGTTCGGACCGAGCGCGTTTGCGGTTTTCCTTAGCGGCCGCATGTTGCGGGCCTGACCTCATCCTAATTAGAAGGGGCTGCCGTTTTCACTTATGTACTCGTAGCGAGAACTTAGTGAGAAACAAGAGTACCTCATTCTACCAGACATAACTATCACTTGGGGTGATCTTTAGTAATTAGGATGGGATTAGGTTGATCACAAAGGGTTGGTTGATGTCGTAAAGTCGCTTCAAATGTAATGCCGGGTATGAAAGGTTAATTGGGCGAAACGGAAACGATATTTTGAAGTTTTGTTGCATTTAGACATATTTACACAAGAAATCTTAGTTTTGTAATTAATTGAGTTTAATCTTTACATTATTATGTTACAACCACTGGTAGTTTTGTAATAGACTTTTTTTAAAGACGCGAAAAAATATGTCATCCCCAAGATCGTCCATATAAGGGAGCCACCCTTAGAAATATTTTTTTCAAGTACATATTCATCATCATTCATTTATCATTTTGTTGGCGTGTTACCTGTACCACAGCCTGTACCAAATAACAGCTTTCTAGTAGTAAGTATCTCTGAGCTAAGCCGCGGACAGTCAGACGGACACAGCGAACTATAAGGGTTCCTTGTTTGACAGCTGAACCCTAATGTGCTGTAGGTAATTTTTGCTGACGTTTGTTTCAAAGTCAATTTGTACGTCGTCGCTGAGCTGAAGTTGACAAATACATTTCGGGGAAACTCCCAAACTTTGTTCAAAACAACAACGAGTATGACTTCAGAATTGTTGCCAGCGCTATTATGTTAGACCGAATGTGAAGTCATTGAACTTGAATGATTAAAACAACTTTAGTAATGTGTTTTTTATTTCTACAGTCTACAGCCAAATTGATACTTGATTATCCGTTCTCAAGCAATGTGGCCTTTCCCAGTGCCCATTGCCAATTTAAGACGTAGAGAAATTCCGAATATAGCTCGTTCCATAGCTCGCTGAGTGACTTGAGCTTGTTTATTTGGCCCACAGTAAAGGACCACGTATCGGTTCCATATGTCATCACTGGCAACACGCACTGATCTAAGACTTTGTCTTTAGACGCTGTACAGACAGATACCTTGAGTGCCTTGAAATAAGGTTTATTTTACCGACCGCAAAACCTAGCTGGTTTGTCACTTTTTTCTTATAATTTCTCAAAAACTATAATGGATCGCTTAGGTTTTCTCTGCGTCATGCCTTTCGTAAAAGGCAGTTGGTTATTCGACATCAAAAAAGGTTCATAAAAATATTTTGAGTTTGAAAATAGCACTTCTATAATTTTATTGGGGGTTGACAAAACTAATTTTGTTGCGTGGGTACAAACAACCCGATTACAGAAGGAAAAGTTAAATTTTACCCTCTCGTGTTTTTAATTATCGTGTCGCGCTTCAGAAATGCAAAAAGTTAGTAATTTGCGCCGCCGGGACGAGTAATTGTACCTTGCTGCAGAAGATATTATTTTACTGGAACTTTTTAGCCTTGTCGGTGACAAATAAATGTTTCTTTTTCTTTCGTGCTAAGCTTTCCTGTAAAAGTCTACATGTAGTTGTACTAAAATTAAATCCTTGTCTTTCTTTACTATAGACAATAATTAAACACCAACAATCAACATTTTACTACGATGCTTACTTATCGTAATTACTTACTATGTTTTTTCAGTCTGTGCATCTAAAGAACATTCATTGTGTCGATCAGCATCTGACGGGGAATCCTAAAACGATCGATTTCTAGTATCTACATTAGTGTATGTAGTGTAAACGCTATCTTATACGCACACTGTCTCGTGTGTCACTGTGTGGTTTGCTCAACGTCATTGTCAAAGTGTCAATGAGCCGTGGGTGAGTGTTGACATTTATTAGTACGGAACACATTTATTGTCTATATATATATAATTTTCTTCAAAATTGTATAGTTGTAAAATATAGGCTATTTAATACATAAAATCACTACAATGGGCGCAAATACCGAGTAACATTCAAAAGCACAAGAAACGTGCAGACAGATTGAAAACTTCTTCCTTAATTGAGGTTGATTGGAATTCACTTGTTATATCCATGTTCTTTTTAATTATAAATCAACGAACGTTTCGAACACACGCTTCTTATTTTAAATATGATCGTTAATCGTATTGTATTTCTGCAAATGGCTGCCCATCATAGCAACTAATCCTACATAACAAATGTCGAACGCAGGTGTTCATTGCCACATGTCACGCATTGCAAAACCCCTCCTAACACCCCTCCCCTTCCTATGGGGCTGTACATTATAATTGCTAAGCAATAGATTTAATGAAATACACGTTTGATGAAAATATGATTAAGTGTGTTGCAATATGGATTTGTTGTCGAATTTTTTGATAAATTGCGCTTGATAAGAAACAGCCGCGTGGTCTCGGTTTTAGCGTAGAATCAACGTAAAAGGCGAATAAAGGAAAATGTACGAAATGGGTAAAAGCTTACTACCAGTCTGCTACTATTTGTGTATGTAAAAACAACATTACATCTTACGTAGGTCTCGGTTTTCCTTGGTTTTATTAATTCATCCCTACATCTTACAATTTACATTTTTTGTCAAAAACCTCTCCTGGAAAGTCTCATATGGAGATCTTTCAGGGAGGCTCCTGTCCTGAAACGTACAACCAACTATGACACAATCGATGAAATATTTATTACATGTTTAGATAAGCTGAGCAAAGATTATGAATGAACACTGTTCAATAATTATTACTTCTGCTAAAACGTAGAGAAATGTAGTGAAAAAAAAGCACAAGTTTGAGGATATATTCCTAAAATTCCATCAGAGAATATAAGTGAGTGAATGGTTGGAAACATTTGTACATTCACTTTTACTTTCATTAGATAATGACAGCTTTTCCTTTCATTAAAACGGTCCTTAACGTGCAAACATTACATTTAAATTCTCACATTACGACGTAACCTCGTCATCTTGATATGTAATGCGCATGTTACTTGGGGGTGTTCTTCCTTACACTCCAAGTAATTTCGCTGTATTACGTATTACCACAGTAGCAAAAATAATACGCATATATACAGCAAGCTCACTCACGTTCAAATGTATGTATATTATTTCCGATTCCGAGCAATTTTCTGCTGGACAATGTCATCTTGTAAAGTGCACCAGTGAATTTGGGGCTCTGCTCTCCTTATCAATTCATGACATTGCACAAAACGTCTAATTAACCTGGCTGAGGGCTTACTACGCTGCGTTTGCCTAGACATGGACCCTATTTCTTTGACTATAGACATCCTTCGAAAAATATGAGCTTTTCAGTTATTTTGGGTCTCGGGCAGCATATAATATCTGGTCATACCAGCTGCATCAAACACAGCTTTTTCTATACTTAGAATAACATTCAGTGTTTTTTTAACTCAAGAAAGACTGACGTTTGAACACAATCTTTTATCCAAAGAAGAAGACGCTACGGTACGGTGAAGCATGTTTGTTTCGTTTTGGATTAGATACAAATCCTTATTCATCAATAGTTCCATACGAAGGGCCGGTGTCGGAAAAGGACGCGGACGAAATCGCGAGAAAAAGCTAGTTGAGTATAAAGCCTCATTGATTGAGGCTTCTTGGTGGCTTTCCACCCAACGTTCTTATCCTGACTTACAGTCTCAGTAGGTAGATCAAGTGCAAGCATTTATACAAAGATAAAATTTTCGAATTTTATCGTCCTTCAATCATACGTTACTGTGAGTGTGTCACGGTGCAAGAGCGGACAGGAGTGATGTGTGTGGCTGCATTATGTGGTACTACATGCTCCTGTTTTCTAACGATAAGGCGAGGGCAATCAGCGAATGGCAAGCACAGAACGGGCGTGGTCCCGGCCGAGCCTGTAACCAGCGTTCACTTACTCGTAAAATGTAACAACCTTAGACTATGATAGAAACTACAAACGGGCGACGTTTTGTATTCCCGTTGTGCAAAAAGAAGGTCCCTGTATCACTGAGATCAACAAATTATGATTTTGGTAATTTTCTATATGGGATAGATAATGCCATTATATCCAAATAGAATGGTTACTTTATTATAGTTTAAAAACAGCGATGTTGTTTAAACAGTCAAAATAGGATAGTAAGCTCCTCATTAAATAGAGTGAAACCCTTTCATTCTAAGCTTTATCGTCTGTTGAAGACTTTTGCGATGAAGATGCTTAAAAAAAGGTATATACAATAACATCTATCATTATTTTTCTTTTGGATCTTCTCTTCGGATTCATCGGGAAATGAAAATGTACTCGAGTGTACAAAATATGTAATACAAAATCATCAATCATCAGTTGAGACATAGTTGCTAGCTCGAAGACTGTAAATTAGTTAGCGCTGCGTAATTAAAAATAATAACTTGAAAACAAACTTTGAATCTTGAAGAGGATGATGAACTCTTAACTCTGTACCCTTATGCAGTCACGATCAAGCCAACATTTCTTTTGACGTGACAACGTCTTATAAATTGGTTTGCCGGGTGACACTTCAAGAAACTGCGTTACGCTCCGCTCACGTTATGCGCTCACAATGAGAGCGAGTGAGAGGCACGCGTCCCTTCCACTCGGGCATGGTTAGCCCGCCTAAGAGCGAGAGAGACAGACATAAAAAGTGAAAGGCACGCGTCCCTTCCACTCGAGCACAGTTAGTTAGTTAGTTAATTCATTAAAGATACGTTTAATCTTGATTGCGTATCAGATATGTCTAAGTCTACTACGTTAAAAGGAACAACCATTGACTTGACATTTTCTAGGCACATTACAGCAGAAACACTTCCTTTCATTTCATATTTCTCCTATCATCGCCCTATCCTCAACAAAATCACTCAGATAGGAACAAGTTAAGTTGTAGTAAACGCTGTTTCATTGTACGCAAATGTATTGCAAGTTATTGTATGTATATTTGTATATAAATACGTATGTATGTGTAAAGGTAAAAATAAAATTTTGTTAATATGAAATTCAGTGCGAGATTCTTTGTATAAATTAATGTTTTAAATATAATTCTGTGTATAAAGAAATGTTTTAAATTGTTACTATTATTTCATCCTTCTTCCTACTATACGAATGAATATTCACATTAAAATTATTTTACCACTCAAAGTCGTTGTCACGTAAAACTTTCGCCCGTATACCGACTTTCCAGGCACCAATTTTTTTTAACGTTTCTTATATTTAGGTCTGGTCGAAGGTAACAAACCATTTGCTGACAGCTGATAATAATGTTATACTTAGTAAGAAACTTGTTAGAGCTTTGACCTTATTTTATTCTTTTCTATTCGGTAAAGACTTTGTATTTACTAGAGCATGTACAAAGTTTCGTTAAGCTGTAGCTTTTGAGAGGGACTTTTCAAGCCTGTATTGGCTTTTCAGCGCGGAGCGCTGAGGTTCTAGCCAAAAAGGCATTGCTGGTTCAAATTTTCATACACAAAGGCAAATAGCATGGGAGAATGGCAAAGTTTGAACAATGTTCACATTTGTTATGATTTAAGTTTTATAGCAGCTAAGTGTGTGTCTGTGTGTGTGTGCTACGCGCAGTGTAGGTTTTCTTAGTTGCCCGTGCAATAAAAAATAAAAAATAAACAACAGTTTAGCAGATAGATAGGTGATCTTAGACTGTGACAAAAATTATGACTTTAAAGATTAATATGTCGCAAAAGTTTTTCTAGACCCCTCAATATTTTTGAAATACCTATTTAACGATACTCCACACAATGAGGTAGACACGAAAAAATTATCAGCTGTAAGTTACGTGTCACCCTAAAAAATTCAAGGTTTTACCCGTACCAAATCACAGCTTTGTAGTAGTAAGTAAATGTTTGAATTAGAGACTACGGATCCCCAAAAAGCAGGTTCACAATTCAACCCGTTTTTGAACACGTTTTATTTTATAGTTTAATAGATATTTGAGGTTTATGGCACATCCCACTCTCACCTCTTCCACGCGTCTCATGCTACGCAGATAGAAAATAGAACTCTTCAATGAATACTAGTAATTAGCTTGGGCTCATTGGGTTTGGTTAGATGAGTCCAACACAATACTAGTACACCAGTAGGTACACTTGGTGATTAGTGACTGATGATGAAGCCAGGGAAGTAGAAAGTTGAACCCTCAAGGGATATTAGTAAACCCTTGAGTTTGGGCTCATTGTGTTTGTTTTTACAAGTCCAATACGTCCTGCTTAGTGAAGGGTGTCTGATGATAAACTCTTCGACTGTATTGCTGACAAAAGCATAGGTTTCCTTTTTCTCTTACATAACTATAATTATGTAATAAGAGACCATTCATTTAATCTCGAGTCGTGTGAAATAGCCATATACGAATACGTGTGTGTACATATAACATTGCGTTCAACCTCTAATTGGTAATTAATTTGTTCCTTTGATGGTGTAATAATAGCTGGGTTACATCGAAGCCAACAGATGAAAATATATACTTCAGCACTAGTCAGCAATTAGGTTAAATACATATTCATGTTGATATTTACTAACACACGAGAAAACTTTTCAAACGTATTGATATTTAAACAATCGCGATATGTATGTAATAGTTTAAGTTCCGTGGTTTTAGTGATTTCCAATGTTTGCTGTGTTAATAGTAAAATCATCATTAGTGCCCCATCAAATTAAATGACCTGATTCTCCATATACGATTATTGCACCCGAATGTCCTTTCATACAAAATTTCGCCTTCCATAATCTTTTAAATTAGAATAGCTGGCTTTAAGAAGAACGAGTAATTGCCTAAAATAGCACAGAAACAATAATAAAATATGGGAAGAATTAAAATTGAAATTTAATGTGGAGTTTTACGGTAATTATATTCATTTCTACCTATTCAATTTAATGTTAATTTTTCGATAATGACTGCACAAAGCTAGCTGTCCTACTTTAAAAGATTTTGATAAGATGCCTATTACTATATTCAATATTATTTTCTTTTGATATCATTATCGTAATCACAGTTGCTATTGTAGCGTTGGTTGCGAACTTTCCTCCACGCTACAAGACTGAAACGGTCAGCAATAACGCAGCCAGTGGTCGTAAACAGTTTAGTAAGAAATCGTTGTGCGGACGTTGTCATGGACGATAAGGGCAAAGTTTCTTGTCCGAATGGCGTCGCGTCGGCGAGGCGTACCGACTCGTCAAGATTTCGCTTACAGAGGAATTATCCAGGACCATATCTAGGATAGAACAATTATACAGTGTGTGGTCTAAAACTGGAGCAAATATTGAAAATGGAAGGTCTGTAAGTCTCCAGTAATCAAATCATTATGCGCCCAAGTAATTAAAATTGAAATTTTAATTTTTGATTATTTTTAACACTTAATCGTAAATTCAATGTATTGCAAACAATAGTTCCTCTCAACAACTCGAACGTTAGCGATAGTATCGTTTTGTAATAATACACTGACTATAAAACATAGCTTTAGTGTGTGTAATATTTATATATGTTTTAGGTATCTGGAATCATTTCAGAGAAATTACAATATTTGCCCCTATTATAGGCCACACATTGAATGTAGAATACAAAACCCCCAGAATAAAGACAGACGGCTGATGAACATTTCCAGAAATCTTAGTTCAATCAGCAACCCATTAGTCAAGTGTGTCGACTATGCCCAGTCTTCTCTGATTTCGAATTTAGCAGTAGACTTTGCGTCTGACAGAGAAGTGAGACGTAGTTTGATAGGTGTAGAATTCAGAAGAAAGATCATCTCTAACAAGGAATTGGTTCTGTTATTGATGATTTATCCTTTACTACACTACGTCGATGAAACCACGGCCCTGTCTGGGTCCGAATTTAACGTGCTTACTAACTTTGACGCCTTGAAACAGATTGAATGCGACAGGGTAATGGCTAAGTTTGGCTTTATATCCTATTTACATATTTGCTGGCGTGAATTGGTTTTGGGGGGATCGATTGGCTTTCTGGAGGCTTCGGCTTTTACTTAAGTTGAGCCCTTGTGTGAAATGGAAGTTTTTGCATTAATTGTGTTTAGAGAATACGGTGAATTGTAAACGAGTAGCTATTGATCCTGCTACAGAACAGAGCAAGTATGAATATTTTAATAGGCCGATGGTCAGGAATATATTGTTTATGTGTACGCAGTACGCACTCTATGTATATTGTTTAAACAACGATTTAAGTATCAATAATCAGCTGTTACAGATGTACATAAATTTCCTGGATGGATATTTCAACTAATATTTGGCGAAGGTAATCTTATGTTCAAAAAGGAGAGAGAAAGAGATCCATATATACCCTAATCTTCTCATATAAGGTTTATCGGATGTATTGTACCCAATAAATAGGTATGTGTTTGAAGAAGAAAAAAAACCACTGTTTCTTGAATCGCTTTATATATCTGAATCATTTTCAATGAGTTTCTTTTCATATACACTTCTCAACTGAATTGTGTTACGACCTATTTACAATGATTTCAAATCATCATTATCAGTCAGAAAACTGCTTGATGGTCCTTTCGTGTAGGCACTCGTCTACCATCTTACTTGATGATAAATGAGAAAGAAAACGTATAGAAGCATACTCACCTAGAAGGGTCAAGATAATGAAGGACTATCTGTGTTATCTTTTATTATTAACATTGTAACCAATGTAATACTTTAAAAAAATTGCAATGACATTTTTTTCAACGGAAACACTATACTGGGATGAATTGTATTCTGTGTGTTTACACGCCATAGGCTACGCTCATGTCAAATTTCGTCAAAATCAGTTGAGCAGGTTAGCCGCGAAAGGGAGGCAAACGAGATTGATAGAGACTGAAATAATCCCTATCCTATGCCTCCTCCTAGTAAGTGTGATTGTGATAATATCAATATACTATACAAGACGCAAGACGTATTTGGAAACCCCAGTTAATTAGATATTTATGACGTATCCGAAAAGTAAACACGTTAATATTTATCAAGTTCAGGCAAAGTTAACGTCAGTCAATTTAATTCATTTAAAAGCACCTGTCAGTTCCCAAAGTTACGAGTAGTAGTTCCGAGCGGAAACGAAAAATAAATACTACATGAAAACTGCAAGTTGTTTTCGTCAGCGCAGTGCAGAGAGGTTCCATTCAAACATTGTAGAGTCAGCACAAAAAGTCGACAAATAAATTTTATCATAGACACCAACAAAAGCATTCATTTATATGCTGAATTTATTTGCGAATTGGGGCGTGTTTCGAACTGATATCGCCGCTAAAAATAATTATTCAAAACAAAATTCCGACTGTTGGACTCATCGCGGTGCATTGTAATTGAGTAATGTTTATATTCTCTGTACCATCGAGTCATAGGAAGCACTCTTCTAAGGTCTTATCGTCACTTACCATCAGGCGATTTGAGGGCCAAGTTAATTTCACTGGAAATCAAACTATAAAAAGGGGTATTGCGTTATTTTTCCAGTAAAATTGTTTGCGTGCTCTTATTGTCAAGTGTTCCAACGTTTTCAATGAAACCCGAATACCTGAAATAATTGAGAGAGTTATGAAACGCTTCAGTCGGCTCAAAATGAAATTCTCGTCATAATAACGGGGTGAACAACTGGCATTGTTACACTATATTACGTTTCTGGATCCTTTATGGGGCAGTGTAATGTTATATAGAACAAAAGCAAGTTTCACCTTCATCGAACGTCAAATGTAAAGGCCGCCATAAACAGTGTCGCGTCTCGCGGGAACCCATTGTTGCCGAGCAATGGGACGTGATTTCTATTCGCATTTCCGAGTTTCCCCTCCTGATACTAAGACTAAAGCAGATTTAGTTGGTTAGTCCATCTAATGCTCCTGAAATATTTCTCCCAGGAGTAATTCATATCCATATATTGCTCCTAGAAGCGTCGGTGGCGCAATGGATAAGGCTCGGGCTCTCAATCTGAGGGATCCGGGTTCGAATCCAGCCGTGTACCTATGAGTTATTTTTCAATTCAAGTACATTATCCGATTGCTTAATGGTGAAGGAAAACATCGTGAGGAAACCTGCATGTCTGGAACAATTCATTTGAAGTCCGCCAATCCGCACTGGACCCGCGTGGTGGACTATGGCCCATACACTCTCTGTAGGAGAGTAGGCCTGAGCCCCTGCAGTGGGGACATATATAGGCTGTTGTGAGGATTCTACTTTCGAGTAATGCTACCTAGAACAAAGTAAAATCAGTAGTAGCAATATCTCTGTCGGAAACGTCCACTGCTGTATATCGAGGCTACCTAAATCTCCATAACAAACGGGATTTCTAGATGAGTATTAGATAGCAGATATGAGAAAGAATCTAAACCATATGTGATTACTTCTAGAAGCTTTGAACTGTCCAATTTAAATAGAACTACTTCATAGTAAAGTGTGTTCTTAAGTAATTATTAAGAATATTTCGTTGTAAACAAACAACCAAGAAAATATATAAGCTTTTAAAAAGTAGCAAGACTAAAAGACGCAGTTACACACGCAATGTCACGTGACGCGCTTTATTCTTCACGAATGCGATGTATACAAGATGTACAGTATAACATACGGTAGGTAGTAAGTAGGACTATAACATATTTTCGCAAAAGCACTCGTAAAGCCTTCTTTTTAACACGCTTTTATTAGCTTCACCTGTATGTTTGTGGGCTTGTGAGTTTGTGAGTTTGTAATTCTCCTTCGCGCGCCTGCTGCCTTCCTTGTCAACCACCCATAATTAATAATTGGTGCAAATAGGACAGATATAGTTCTGAGTGTTCGACTGGAGGGAGATCCTCGTTATCTGGACGGAAAGCGAAATTGCTCACGATCGTCGATAGCCGGCCAACGAACAAGACCCGTCACCGTCCATAGAAATTATATCGAGTGTCTTCGTTTTTAACACGCGCGCCTGCTGCCTTCTCGGCCCTAGTAGTTGATTTTTTATGGCTCACTTTCCGGAATATAACCGGTCGGTAAAGAAACTACCATCAAATAGTTGATAATCTATAGTAAATAAAAAATTGGAAACAAAACTAAAGAACACGCTTTGATAGCATATTAAACTAAAAAGTGAAAAATAAATATAGTTTAAAAAAACTAAAAAACACGCTTTTAAAGAATATCGAACTAAAAAGTTTAAAATAATTTTTAAAATAAAATAAGCTTAAAACAATAATGAACGAACAATAAATACTAGTATTATTGTGAAAAAAGCGTTGGGCGCTCGATACGAGGGGCATACCGAAAAGATCGGTAATCGAGTACTTTCGATTTAATTAGATTAAAAACTCTTTTTGATGAATAAACACTGGTTAGTTGAAAATCGAATACAATTGACAGAATTAAAAAAAAAATTTTTTTTAAAGAACAATATCAGTTTGAAATTGATAGGTCGATAAAAAAATGGAGCTTACAAGAGAAAGTTTCCGTGCCATAATTTTTTACAACTTTCGACGAGGATTATCTCAGGGACAATGTCTCGCTGAGCTTATATCTATATTCAAGAGTGAAGCGCCTAGCCAGACGACAATATATCGCTGGTATTCTGAATTCCGGCGTAGACGTGCTTCTCTTGGCACCGTACCTTCCACAGGCCGGCCAAAAACAGCGGTTACACCAGAAAATGTCGCTGTTGTGCGCCGAATGATACAGGATGACCGACATATTACATATGAGCAGATTCGGGCTACTTTAGGGATAGGTATGACTGCGATACAAACTGTTTTACATGGTGAACTGGGAGTGAGAAAGCTAGTTTCCCGCTGGGTGCCCCATAATTTGTCCGAAGAGCAAAAGGCGGCTCGTGTCAATTGGTGCCGGTCTACTCTGCAACGCTTCAACGGAGGAAAGTCAAAAGCAGTTTATAACATTGTCTCTGGTGATGAATCATGGATCTATTCATATGAGCCAGAAAGAAAGCATCAGTCGGCTGTCTGGGTCTTCGCAGGTGAGATCAAGCCAACAAAAGTTGTCCGCTCTCGCAGCGTATCGAAGAAAATGGTCGCTTCGTTTGTCGCGAAAACAGGACATGTAGTCACAGTTCCCTTAGAGGAACGGAGAACGGTTACCGCTGATTGGTATACAACGGTTTGTTTGCCACAGATGATATCCGAACTCCGTAGAGGTAACCCGAAACGACGCATAATCCTCCATCACGATAATGCGAGCTCTCACACCGCTCAGAAAACAAGCGAGTTTTTGAAGCAGGAAAACGTTGAATTAATGGATCATCCTCCATACAGCCCTGATCTGAGTCCCAATGATTACTTTACATTCCCTAGAATCAAAGATTTATTGCGTGGTCAGCGGTTTCAAGGTCCAGAAGAAGCAGTGGAAGCATACAAATCGACGATTTTGACCATGTCAACTTCGGACTGGAATTGCTGCTATAATAATTGGTTCGAACCAATGCAAAAGTGCATTAACTGCAACGGAGAATACTTCGAAAAGCAATAAAAATAAATTTAGTTATTTCCTGTATGTATTGTTTTATATTCCCGATCATTTCGGTATGCCCCTCGTATACGAAAAATGTGGCACAAAGTGCCCACGCTTTTTTCACAATAATACTAGTATTTATTGTTCGTTCATTATTGTTTTAAGCTTATTTTATTAAAAGCTTTTTTAAAAAATTATTTTAAACTTTTTAGTTCGATATTCTTTAAAAGCGTGTTTTTTAGTTTTTTTTTTAAACTATATTTTTTGAATTCCGTACCATAATTAAAAGGGAAAATAGGATCAATTGGTGGTTCGTCTATCTGTCAAGAACCTTTTTCTCAAAAAGGCGATGTATCACCTTGAAATAAATATATAATACTCATCTCATACTCGGCATTCCTTTTGATCTGTAAAAAAATCAAACTTCTAAGCACAGTTCTAAGTCAACGCAATAAAAAAATATTGCCGATTATGCAGCTTGTTTTGACGATTTCGCTTAGAAGTGCATCAAAATCAAAACCAATAGAGTACGTCCCAATGACATAGAATCCTAACATTTGAGAAGAAAGGTCCGTAAATCACAAGGGTAGGAATGAATATGAAAAGTACTATTTTTTTTATTAAAATCGCATTAAAATCGCTTTTAAGATTACAAACTGTTCCAGCGCTTGTCATAATTTGATTTCGTCAGGCGTTTTCGTCAGGTCATTTTTCGGAGCATATTACCTTATCATATTATTATTTATGATTTTCAATACGTTAACTATTCATATTATGTAAGGAACCCTCTGTTCGCGAGTCTGACTCGCACTTGGCCGGTTTTTTATACATAAAAATGCGGAAATAACACTACAGGCATATATTCCAAATGCGTGCCGTTTCCATTTTGGCACTTATTCGTAATAACCTATTTTACGGCCATGAATGTGTTTACAGGCGAATTAGGGAATATTTAATGAGCGTAGCACGTTCTTTTGTATCAAAAATGTCTAATTACAATTTCCGATCCTCCTGTTCATGCTAAAAAATAAAAACAAAACCGAGTACGTTTGTTGGTTTTTTACTAGCCTACGGCTTGGAAAAGGACAGGGGATTCTTTTTATACGAGTGGACCCCATATGACAATACTTAATTGAACTCTACGCAGCCGAAGTCGCGGGCAAAACAATACGAATGGCATAAATATAACGTGCTGTTGAGAGACAAGTCTGTTTCCTTTTATTTAGTCTTAATCCTATTATTTAAATTTCCCCGTCTAGGAAGGTTTCTTCAAACGTTCCACATCTTTCACTCTCGTCATTATTGCGGCTAGAGGCGCAATTAACATAATCACTTTTCCTGCTCATTCGCGGAATGTCTTAATCAGCACCTTTGATTCACTGTTTTGTTCTTCAATGAATTGAAAAGCTTTTGCTTTATTGTTACCAGATGCTTCGTTTCAATCCTGAGTTGAAAGTACCTATTTTAGGTCCGGATTTTGTGCGATTGTGTTAACAGTCTTTTGTTATTATTTATAGCTTGTTAAATTAATTGTTGACTTATTTCTATTTATAATTTATTAATTATTCAGTACTAGTTCATTCCACACGGCTTTCTTTGAGCGGACTTCAGAAATCATACCATCGGAAGTACTAAATGGTCCGGGATAAAGAGTTGCCTATTTTCTTATTTACGTCATAAACTCATAAGGTATTGTTAAGCGGTTTGGTGGCAACAAACATAAAACTCACTTTCTCGTTTATTATATTAGTATGGTATATTTGCCCTTTAAAGCTGAAAAGATTTTATTGCTTGTACTTCATAATCAATACAGCAAATGTATGAAAGTATATCTCTATTGTTTCAGTTTCTGGCACTGTTAGAACGAAACCCAATCGCCAATTCAACGCTGCAGTTTCGACAGATAACACTCTTCGCTCCAACCAATGAAGCTTTCCAGAGGTACAACGGAGAAATGGACGATTCCCTTGTGCTTTATCATTTAAGTAAGAACTTATATTATACTATAACTTTAAGTCATAACTTCATCATAAAATGATGTCTCGAAATGACATTGCATTCTTGTGATATTTTCTTGTCTTCGTCATTTTGTGCTCACCATTCTCTTAGTTCCCATAGACATAGAGTCGAGTCGACACGAGTCAGTGAGCTGAAGTGGCAATGGGCAGGCCACATCGCTCGAAGAACCGATAACCGGTGGAGAGTAAAGGTTCTCGAGTGGCGACTACGTACCGGGAAACGTCTACCAGGCCGTCCCCCTACTAGATGGATTGACGACCTGGTTAGAGTCGCAGGAAGTCACTGGATGCAGGTGGCTCGGGACCGGTCGATGTGACGTACCATGAAGGACGCCTATGTCCAGCAGTGGACGTTTCCGGCTGATGATGATTCTCTTAGTTTTGTTTCCAATCTTACGTTGGAGTATCTCAATAACAAATATATGTTTGTGGTAATGAACGCTGAACCCTTAACTTGTTTTGCATAAATCAATTATCAAGTTCTTCATAAATATTACGGCATAAATAAATAGCTGCATATAGGCATCCCTCATATATCGCTATTGCTAAGTTTAACCCTTACTCTGATTTTTGTACAACCGTATCTATTTATATTTGTTAACCGACTTAAAAAAAAATCTTCTTTTTTATGTTTGTTACCTCAGAACTTTGACTGGGTGAACCGATTTGGATTATTCTTTTTTTACTTGAATGGTGGTGCTTCCTAAGTGGTCCTATTTCAATTTGGTCCAGTTCTGACACCGGCACCCATGAGAAAACGATATAAATCTTAAATTTGCCTTAGTAAAAGTAGACTTTTAGGGCAATTGAAGTCGGTTTCCAGTTCTTTTTGAACGCATTTACTTGTAGTCAGTATGTTATATATTTGTTTCCTAACATACTGTTTATTTAATTAATATTAGTAATACTTTTCACTTGCCCTTCCCTAATTTAAATGTATCTTAGCAATAATGTTTATGGCGACAGATTGATTTCCTATTGTATAATAATTGTAGTTAAATTTAAAATAATCTGTACCCTGTTTTTCACCAAAACTTAAAATAAAATCTTTAAATATGTAACATAAAATATCATAAACTAATATTATTCTAAAGCCCTAATATAATAATATATAAGACAATTATAACTAACGTAGATATATTATTAGCTGTACCAATTACTTTTATTTTACACGACTCCAAGCCCAAAATAATTTTTTAACTATTATTAATTCATAAGTTTTGCTGTACCCACGTGATACTACTATACTAGTATTAAGGATTCCATCAAACTATTTGCACTAAAGCTGTATAAATACAAGAAGACGAATTCTTATTTCGCGAAAAATTGCCGGATTTGTTGACACAGCAAAAAGCTCGAACAATGTTGGAGCATCTGTATTATTCTCAGTCAGCCAGCATGAATTTGTTTGAGCAGGGAAGTTCCTTAAGCCTGTATAAATATTTGTCTATATACATAAGTACTGAAATAATGTAGGACATTTTTAATAGAGATATTTATATTAAATGACATTACATTATAGACTAAATTGAGAAACAAAGCATTGATATTTGAGAAGAATTGACTTCTGCTCATGAAATGCTGGCGACCACTGACCAGTAGTTTCCCCTCTGCATCATAATAATAAACAGAAAGATGTAGTTATGTCTGGTAATATACTTCAATCGATTTTGATTAAAAATTGACTTTGTTTTTGTCTTAGGTTTGAGTTTAGTTTACGGAACTGTTATGTGATGCTTGACTAATTTAAACTATCTACTGTTTACTAAACAAACAATAAATGTCTTCTGTTACCTTCTAAATGCATAGAGTTATGCATTTCAGACAAAAGTACTACAAGTTTACAAATATACATTAACAAAAATACAAATTTACGCAGCGACTCCAACGTCGTAAATGTATCTCTTAGTCATACATAGAAAATATTATATTCCAAACACCTTCCCTTCTGTTCGTGCGCCGAATTCCGCGAAAAGTTTTTAAATACAGTTTTCACACGGTTGGACTGAATATCCGGAGGTAACGGGTTCGATTACTAGCGGCGCATTTATCGCTACTCGCATTGGTGGTAGATAGTAGTAGACCATTTTTTATGCCCGCCTCATCTAAATCTACCAACAACTATCAGCGTTGAAAGATAGCACAATAATTAATCCCTCGTTAACTTAAGGTTTTTGGGTGAGAACGTTTTTCATCCAGCGGCCTTATCAACATTTAGCATCAGGGAAAAGGCATTACGTAAGCCAATTGTTCGTTTATGAAAATATATATAGTCCAACACTCCTTATTTTGTACCCTCGTATCTAGCGATAACCTCCAAAATGTTGTATATTCTTTCAGCAAATCTAGCGATAAGTCTGCAGAACTTCGACTACACGATACTATCAGAGCTCGATGGGAACCCTCCACTGTGGGTGACGAGGCGACACGACACGATGCATGACGATATTTACATCAACAACGCTAAACTGGACGTCTCGAGATCGTACCAATCGGACAACAGGAACGGGAAAAAACAGGTAAATATTTAGACTTTTATATCACACGCAATGTAACTTATCGCATTTAGACTCATAGTAGATTTCTATAAAATTGCAGATACTATGTCTATGAGTATAGTACATATTGTCGAAGAGTAATCGGAAATACTATATTTGAGATTATCAGGATAATTGCAAACGACGGATCGTTTGAATTTAAGAAAGCTTGACATTTTCAGGTTCAATGACAAAATCTGCCTCATTTTCAAACGTGAAACAAACTGGTATTTATAACTAATTCTGAATTTATATCGGAGGTTTGAGGAAAACTTATGTAGTAGTTAATTTATTTCACTCAGGTTCTAAAAATCAAAAGTAACAATGTATATGGAGCAAGGGTGTGGAGGTGCATCCTACCTCGTATGAATGACTTACATAGAAATCTGACAGAGGAAATAGAAGTGCTAAATAGTAAACAATTCAAAAACGTGATGAAACGATGCCTGTGTTAGAATAAGTGCTAGGACGCTAGAATGCTAGGACGTAGCTACATAAATGTGCAACTCTCTAGGCGCACATAATTAAGATTTTGCGAGCTGGAATTTACAAAAAATTTGTATTTGAGTTTTGGAATAATAAACAGTTTTTTTTTAAATTTTGGATGTTTTTTAAAAAAATAAAAACTACCGGTCCTTTACAATCGTCCTAAAGTTATCGTAAATTCTATTCTTCCGATTGTCATGTGATATACAGCATATAAATTGAATTGATCCATGTTTAAATCTTTAGAACTGTTTTAAAATTTATACTTTCGCAACTTTTAACGTTGATCATTATTTGTATAGGCGTTGTAAAGAAAAAAGATTTTAATGATTCGTTTCACCATATGATTTTTATACAAATTTACTTCAATGAGTTTTTTTTAAGCAGAACGCACTGCGAAATGAAACAACTATCTATGTTACAAAAACATTGAATTTATACAAAGCGAACAAGTTTCGACGTACTAAAATAAATTTTTCGAGAGACAACCTTTTACCAGCGTTGGGACAGCAATTAACCGACCAATATCCATGCCACGCTACGTGCATGCCAGATTTTATCACAATTGTTTGCGCCACTGATGCTAACAAACAAGATCTCTTCCGCGTTCACAAATTTTGTGTCTTACTCATTTTCTAAATTACATTATACTTTCCTAATCAGTATCAGACCTTCTCCCAGTCCTATTAAATAGATTGATGATTATTTTTGTTCTTAGTGCTTCTTCGTTTCGAATGATTGTTTCTGTTATAGATCCTCCACGTGATAGACCAAGTACTCCAACCCCTGCAGCCGCACGTGTCTGGATCCACAAGTAACCCGGTCTACAATCCCAACGCGTACCAGTTTCTGGAACACTCCGATGTGTTCAACATAGGACAGCATAGACTGAGGTAGGCATTATTATTCTAGGCGATGTTCTTATACGACGAAAAAGATTCTGACGAATAGACCAGGTGTGTACATTTGATGTGGAAAAAAATGCCTTCTTGTTAACCGTATTTCGGTAGTATTAATTAAGAATTTATTGCTAATGAAGTTCATTGTCCCACTAATGTGAAAACTTTTATATTTTTGTTTAATTAATGGTGTATTCTAAAATTGAACACTATCTCATTTAAACTACTTATTTAGTAGCCACTAAATCTATAAAATTATTATCAAATTATTCACTATTTTTTGCTCACAGCTTCATCTGTATTATTATTAATTTATTATAAAAAATTCAAAGTTTTATAATTTTGCCGGATCCCATTTGTTAATCCAGTGCGTTTCTGTCTATAGTTAGTTAACGACATCATGATATTATTTGTGACTACACAATTTGTTGAGTGTATTATTTATACAATCATCATCATCATCAACAGCCTATATATGTCCCCACTGGAGGGGCTCAGCCCTACTCTCCTACAGAGAGTGTATGGGCCATAGTCCACCACGCGGGCCCAGTGCGGATCGGCGGACTTCACATGCCTGTTCAAGACATGCAGGTTTCCTCACGATGTTTTCCTTCACCGTTAAGCAATCGGATAATGTACTTGAATTGAAAAACAACTCATAGGTACACGGCTGGATTCGAACCCGGTACCCTCAGATTGAGAGTCCGCGCCTTATCCACTGCGCCACCGACGCTTTATACAATATTATAGACAAATAGACCAAGCTTAGAAGATCAAAGAATATAATATTATATGTACTTACTATTTATACATTTGATCGGATAACGCAGATCAAACGATAAAAATCTTTATGAAAAACTAGAATCCAAATCCAATTAAAATTAAATAGAAGCCACGAACAAATCAGAAACTTTTTCACTTTCAAGTTTACATAGTGGAACGATAGCTCCAAGCGCAGTGCTTGAAATAATTACTGACTCGCGTGTTTCAATTGCAAGAAAACATTTGCAACAAGGTAAGCTTCGTGGACTGCAATAAAAGTTTCTGCAAACTGAATATTCAGTTCATATTAACTTGAAAGCAGGCTTGTTCTCCCAACATTTTGTTCAAGCAAGTATGTTTTTGGTGAATGTTTTAGTAGCACTGAGATACTACTACTTTAGAATCTTATATTTAAGTGTGTCTTCTAATAATTGCGACTTAAAACTACTATGTTTCTGGTACTTTGTTTCACAGGTCCTTCAGACAAAAGGTCAACCAATTAAAGAAGAAAGAAGTATTGAACGCTGATGGCAGACATACATTCTTTATTCCTGTTGATGAAGGTTTCAAGGTAAGTTATGTGGTTGTAGCATGGTTTTTCGCAAAAACAAAAGAAAAAGCTGGCAACCTTTCACTTTGATTGGATTGCATTCACAAAGAGAACAATGTGATAGGTCGGAATCCGGATTACTTTTTTAGAATCTCTGAGTATCTCACTGAAAACGAGATTTGTTTTTGCTGCTGTTAGCATTAGGGCTTTAAACAGTTTTATTAGTGTGACCTTGAGTTCCAGGGTTTGTTTTAGGACTTCTATAATAGGTACTGAGCCAGAGTTGGGAACAGAAACCGTTCCCAACATATACTACCCACTAATTCATGGTCCCTTCTATTTTTATAATGGTGAACAATCGACGCTTACGGTATACGACCGATAGCTCAGTTGGCAAAGCGTTCGCCTCGGACTGGCGAGAAACGCAGGTTAAAATCCTGCTAGTATCGAAATAATTTCAATGTTTTTTTTTTAAAAAAAGGTGTAATTTTACATTTTTAAATCATGGCAACACCACTAACCCATGTATCAACAATATCTGCGATGACCAATCCGTTTGCCAGGTGACATCATTTTTGCAGATCACTTGGAAAGCTGCTTAGACTAATGATGAAGACTCTTTTATTATATCTGTGAAATTATTTACTCTATGACTGTGATTAAATCTGTTATTTTAATGTTATCGCTGCAATTTTTTTCTATTCAAAGCTTTTTTTACAGCCTACCACCAGATCTGACCTGATAGACGAGAAAGTGATCGACGGACATGTGATACAGAACCACGTGTTGTTCACCAAAGCCACGGCCGACGGAAAAGAGTTCGAGACCCTAGCGTTCGGTGATAACGTCAAAGTCATTATCTCCTTTAGCACTGCTATGAATGGAAGGGAAGAAATTAGTAAGTATCATCTACAGAATAAAAGCTCATATATGTTACGTAAACAGACGACTAAGGGCAAAATCTGATGGACGGAACTTAGGATTTATGCCATAGAAACTACTTGTTCGATCGGCACAAAACGTAGCCTTGCTTTGCCGGCCTTTTAACTATCACTCTACAAAAATAAAGTCATTCTCATACTCTATCTTATAGGTCCTGAATATATGAGAAAATTTATATTTTTTAATAAATTTATCCCACGTTGTAACAGTTATTCTGCTATTCTGGACTGATACAAATTTAAAAAATCAAAGATCATCAAAATTTTGATTTATGTGTAAACCGAATGTTTTCAATGAACTAACATTAATTAAACTTGTTATAGAAAATACTTTCTCATTTACCTGGAAATGTGTACAAACTTTGATATGGGAGAGCAACTTTGTTCTAACTATGGAAAGTTTTCTCGTAAAATTTCTTAGTTTGTATGAGAAGTTTGTTACCATTCTATAGTTTTGGTTTATCATATTATGGATTTTTTTAATGCAAAATGGTTTTCTACAAAGACTTACAGATCAGTTTGTAGACACAGATAAAACATAATCTCAGAAATTTTAAAACTTTGGAATTATTTTTACAGCAGACTTTATTTTCTGGAAGCAATGAATTTAGCACTAATGATACAATGAAGGAGGCCTTCATTCAGTAGTGTACGTTTCCCGTCTGCTGCTAATGAAGATAGCAAGCAATACGGACAATAAAAATCACTTCGTTAAATTTTGACTGTTAAAAACGTTCTTGGAAATAAAAAAATGGAAAGGAACGAGCTTATTCGAGCAACAAATTTCTTTCCGTCCCACAAATTCCCAAACAATGACCCAACAATACTAATTTTTTCAGTTTGTTTTCGGTTTTTGTCCCGGCGCGGCACGTGCGTCCTCCAAGTTTCGGAATATGAATCATGTTTTTCTCCAAAAGTAACAAAACATCGTCGCGAATCAAATAACTGCCGAAAACTAAAGTTGTGCTCAAACAAAAACAGTGGATACAAGTATGAAGGCTATCTTTGTCTAAGCTTATGTGTGGATATCAAGCGAATTACGAGTAACATATTGCATTTATTGGTAGAAGTATTGACACTGAGCAAGGTCTTCATAGTCATTTCCCATTACTTATAAACAAGCCTTCAACATGGTATCAAGTAATTGAAACCGCTTTCCATTTCTGAACAAAACTAATGTTATTTTTATTTATTCTGAAAGTACTTGTCGCAAACACAAGTCGTAATGTCGAGAACAAAAATTGTATTAAAAGAATAATTTCTTAAACAGACTATGTGAAATCGAACACCATGTCAGGCGATACGAAGCACAGCAAGGGGGTCGTCATGGCTGACATCGTTCGAGCCAACATTCCAGTAAAAAACGGTGTGGTGCACCTCATACAGCGGCCTCTCATGGTTGTTGACACTACTGTCATCGACTTTCTTAAGGTGAGCAACATATCAAACAACACTTTGTGATGATAAAGTTATATCAGAACATGATGTGGATATTCAGAGAACTTAAGCTCAAGCTTTTTGACCAATTATGTCACAGTTACGTTTCATTAACGCTAATGAGCAAAACAGAGAAAAGCAGATCAAAAGTTAACATACATCATTTTTATCTATTCACTTGATCGGATTTTCTCTGTAATTAAATATTAATGATGTTATTTTTATAACTGTATAACTTCGTGCAGGATTCAGCTGTGATCTTGTGTTCTTGTTGATCTGCTACTGTCAAAATCAGACTAGGTAAATTATTTACTAAGAAACAATAAGTTTTTTATTGTTCTCTAAATATGACCTAATTTCTCAGAACATACATTATAATAGGCACACTTTTACAAGCAACCATGACATTGTCATCAATGTCCACTTCGACTACATATATTCTAGTTGTGATTTGAAAATAATTATTGCAAAAAAAATCTCGTGATATAACTTTATAAAAATGAAAGTACATCGCAAAAGAGCAATCCGTTATGAAATTCCAATAAAAATATTTAATCCTAAGTGCGAACATTATTGATACGCGCTTAAATATTCAATTTTAACTCTCTGAATCCTATCGTTGACTTCTCGCTCCATTTATCCGGGACCAGGCAATGAAGAAGGTAATAATGAACCGCCTCATCTATCTCCTTTTTTATTATCCGTCTTTGTGAGTGTCGACTAAGATCTGTTTCAATTTCTTTATACTCGTATTTAACGGTAATAAATGGCATACTAACCGTTGATGTTTTTCATTCTACGTCAATAATAAAATTGACACGAAAAGGTACCTTTTGAAATTTAGGCTCATTTTGAATAAATACTAAATTAATTTTGAATTAGGTGTCAATTTCACTGATTCAGAGTCAATTTTCTACACGTACCTTTTCGCGATTGCATTTGATAGTATGCTCATTTATTAAAGTATATCTAATCTGTGAATCAACCTGTATCCCTATTGGTTTCAAATAAGCTGCACTGTTAAGGTGAGTCAATATCAGGGTCATTGGACATGGTTTGAAAAACATCAATGCGTTCACTCTGAGACAACACTATAGCACTGTCAACAGTTCCATTCCTTTTAGTGTGCGATTTGGTTTACCGTGTCATTATTTTATACATTCCTTTACAGAAACCATTTTAATGTAGGTACATCTAGTGTTGCATTTCTTGCATCGTTATTGTTAATCATTATATTGAACTAGGGCTAAATAGTTTAAAGCATTATTTTTGGTACATGTCACAACTATTCCAGACGTAGTATTTATACAAGAACTTAAGCTTAAATATGCATTAAATACACCAGTTCTTTTAAACGTAGGAACATATCTATTGTAATATATTTCATACAGATAACCTGGCATGTGTTTTATGACGTCATAAAAATTCAACATGGCGGACGCTTGACGACACTTAAAAAGTTCTGGTGCATTTTCGAAACATTAAAATAAATACCTTATTTTTATAGCGCTCGGAAACAATATAATAAAATTGATTCAATCATTTGGCTGTTGGATAATCTATATTGGACTGAAAGAAATTCCTTTTCTCTCTTTTGTATGTTTGTGCGTCACCCCCGATTGGATCCTGCATGCACCTTACCGTCTTTAGGGGATTGTAAGTATAAAAGCATGCGTGTAAATGTCTTCCTAGATTTTTCGAATAATACTTTATATTCTTCTGTTATGTTCTCATTCAATAGCTATGGTAGTTGATAAATAATTTGCAAAACTGGGAAGTAAGTATCATGCACTCTCCTCACCAAAACTTTTGTAGAATTGAATATTATCTGTAATTCAGTGAAAATCTAAAAGGTCAAATTTGTAGAATGCATTGATTCCTATTTCAATTTTTTTCTTCATTTAAAACAGAAAGGCTCCAAATTGGGTGTAAATTGACCTAAATCGAATTATTTCATGTGGATGTAGCTTAAATGAGCTTGCTAGAAAGTTCGTAATTTCAGTTGACGAAAATAAGTCAAATTAATTGGTGATTACGATCCTTGTACTGTGAATGACGAAGTTATAAATGAAGGACATTATCAAAAGAGAAATTTATTTTGTTAGCTTATCTTCGGCCCGTTTCCTTAGAAATGTCTTGCTTAAAGTCGTTCTCGGAGAACAGTAGAGATAATCTACCAGGCTAATATATTAATTTGTTTTATACGTGTGTGGTTTGATGTCTATAGGCTTGTATTTTTATCTTACTTAAATTAGATTTTAACTTTTGATAAAAACAGGGAAATAAGGTTTGGATAACAAATATGTGATCTATCTGATATATTAATGTTTTATTTATCCTAGGAAAAGGAAGATGGTCCGTTGTGCAAGTTTTATGAAGTTATCATGGACTTGGGCCCTGGGAACTCGTTTCTTAAGGAGCTTCAGGAAGCCAAGGATGTTACCTTATTTGCACCTTCCAACGAGGCCTGGGATGAGCTCAGCGTGCAGAATATCATGAGGTAATTTGTTAAAAAGGAACTATGTTTTGGGTAAACGATAACTACTTACTATTCCAAATTTACTTGCTCTTGACTGATTATAATAATTCTGACGAAATTAATACGTACCTTAGTTCCAGAGATCAAACCTAAATGGAGGCAAAAATACGAAGGATATATTATTATTAAACCCAAATAATTTTCATATCAAACGATGATTTTAATTACTGTGTTATCTTGTTCATATTAATTAGCCAAGGATATTCTCGAAACGGCCTTTCATTTAGAATTTGATGTAGAAGCAACGATTGTAATACATTAGCTAACTTACAGTCCGTATTTATAATTTCTCATATAAGTTATAAGCAACGTTATATTTTGAGTAATTTTTAAACTTGTTTGTATTTATAAAAAAAAACAATTACAGCAAAAAATTTATACCATAAATCTTTTCATATTTTTAGCAGAATAGTGCATTACCAGAGTTATAGTGCCATGTTTTAGTTCGTAATAAGATGAAACAGCAATATTATACGACACCTTTTATTTTGGTGATTATTTTTTAATTTTGTTAACATTCATAAATGTTTTGAAGTTATCGTGGTTATTTTTATATTAATATTGATTCATTTTATCGGGATCATACCACGGTTTGATTTTTCCTGAATTTCCGATATTTCGGCACTGTCACAAGCGCCATGATCACGAAGCAACTGAATGCACGAGGCGAAACTGGTGGGTAGTCCTTACTGTTTACGCACTACAATTTCACTTCGACATACTACACTCACTGCTGTCACTGCGTTTTGTCCGGGCATTATTTATTTTTACATTGTCCTTACAAATGTTATTAATATTGTTGTATTAAACGTATGTTTCCAGAAATCACCAGAAACTGAAGGAGATACTGAATTTGCATTTGGTTCGAGAAAGGCTGCCCACTGACGCAATTTTACACAACAATATGAACCAGGTTAGTTTTCTTCGTGTCTATCATGTAAATTCTAGCACACAAATATTATTTTAGTCCCAAAGCAAGGAATCAAATTCAAAGAATTCTTCGCTCTGATTATTGAACGTTTTCTGGAGTAAAATATAATTAGAAAGTTTATTATAACAAGAAAATGCATTACATATACGAAAATGTGCTTGATATGCGAAATTTGAGAAAATTGTTTGTAAATTGGTTGTTGTATTAAAATATGATGATTAGGTAAATATATTATTATATTGACAATACAATCTTAATATAACATTTAAGGTATTTTTGCCACTGTTAGAAACACTCTTCGTCAGTTCACAAGATATTACAAACTCAACGGGAACAAGAAAAACAAATGTGAGCACGTACTTGTGTTTATAAGGATAAAATTGATGAGCTCATTATCTTGGAACAAAGGCACTCTTGCTCTTTAATTAACTGAAGACTTTGTCACTTAAATCTTGTTAATAAACTTCAATCGAAATGCCTAGGATTCGTTTTACGAGCTTATATTTAGTTTCACATGTCCCGGTATATATTTGTCTGTAATTAAATATTGCAAGTTCAATTTCTGATTTAGCTGAAAATTTGCATGTTTATAAATAAACAGGATTACAATGCAATATTAATTGAAATGGAGCTTGCTTTACTGGTGATAAAGCCGTAATGTGGCTAAGTGAATCCTGTAATGAAACGACCAAACCCCATCGAGTTTAGCCTCACTTGATTTCTCTTAACAAGGACTTTGGTCCTAGATGATGATGTGTAGATTGTTGATCTTAATAAAATAAAGTTATGCTAATAAATATTTCAATTCGAACAAGACTAGACTTGATTCTGCGAATATGAGTTTTATAGAAATATAAAACACATAAATAATGTACAAATTTATCAGAAATATGTAGGTAATAATGGAGTTACAATTATTGGAGAAATTGCAGGTTTCGAAAAATATTCCGCAAATAGACATTTATAAAGCATAATAATAATTATGAAAACGTATCTTGCCTTGTGGTATTGTTTACAAGTCATACAGAGTTACAATTGCTTGCCATTGTTACTGTCGGGAATGACACTTCTATTATCTATTATTTTAGATTTATGTGGCTATGGTTTACCATTTTCCTACTTACGAATAAAGTCAACTGTCAAATGTAATTCTACATACTTACTGAATTTTATGGTTTCGCTGCCGTTTTTGGAATCAGATCCCAGGCAACGTACGTGATAAATTTTCGAATATGAGCTCTGTTTCCTTAACAACTACAATGAAGGTTGCTAAACACAAAGTTTGCCATAACGCTATCGCTAACAGCTGTCTCAGTTTATTTAACTTCATTATTTGGACCATTTTTTTATTTAAAAAAACTAAAGAATAGTGAAAGACATAACTATAGTTGTCAATGACAGGCGATGGCGACGTTGCCGGCTTGCGTGTCTAGGAAACCTTAATGCGACAGGCAGGAAAGTTTTTAGGAATTATTTTAAATGTTTTAAATGTTCAAAACTCGCGGATGGTGATGGAGTACAACTGGCTCACAAAACAATGTTGCCAACGTATTAATGACAGTCTAATTTTATGTATTGAACAGGCACGATTAAGTGTTTGTTTATTCAGTTCCTTTTCGAATATCTGTGTCATGTTTAACTAATTGTTATCATAAACATCGACAAAATAATCGCGATTAACCCTAAAATAAATGACCCGCATAAAACTAATCCAAAAGACCTTGCTCGGCTGTTAACAAAATATACCAGTGCATTATCTTAGCTGTAAATATATAATTCGAGTCTCATTTCAAACTACGGGTATAAACAATTTGATGCAATCAATTGCATCATTTAAAGCTTTCCTGCTTGTACGGTTGAAATCAAACAGAGTAAACGCCATTGAATTATTTAGAGTAATATTAACTTAGAGAACTCATTTGTTTTAAATGTATTTACCATAAGTTGTCAAACTAAAAGGCTAAAGTTACTGAGAAAGGCAGCATGTGACCGTCCACCTACTAAAAATGGAATGGAATACAGGTTACCAATTTTTTTTTGTCGTTTGCAGAGAATTTACTCTGTGTGTATCACAAGTAGCACAGACAGTACTAAATGAAATAGAAAGATATAGGCTGTTTGGTCTCCCAATAAAGTGACTGAGATAAAGTAGACGCCATTAACTTATCCTTAAATAAACCATAGTATAGTAGCAGATGTATATAAGTTTAAACCTTCATTGAATGATCTTTTTGTTTTTAAAACCTTGGATCATATTTATATATCTATAAGAAACTATTAATCTAAAGTGCTTATGCTTGGATCGACACATGTTCCTATAGTTTTAATTTCCTGCCTTGATTTTCTATAATACTTTTCATTTAGATAATGTAATCACAACAATCGTGTAGCTATAGCCTTTCACTTAGGTAGGTTATATAGTTGGTATAATTGTAAAAATGCATGGCATGAAAATTATATTTCCCATTGTGATTTAAATAAGTGATGTCAATGTAATAGTTTTGTATCCCATTTTATAATATATCCATTGTTGTCTATCATTAAAATGTTAGAGACTAGTTATTTGTTTAATCATCTCGTTGAACATAAATGTTTATAGCAAATTAGTGTAGGTAGGACTGTTATATGGGGAACTGAGAATATCTGACTTCTATTTTACTTTGTATTGATCTATTATGAAATAATGTATTATCTTGACAATAGATTGCGCGCGCTGTCACATGAAAGCTAGCGGGAAGTCAGATGGAAAACCCAAGACTGACCGATTCAATTTTAAAAGTGTTTTAAATCTATCATCTCATTAAAATCATTTTGTATCAGTTTGAATAATGAGTACCTACCTCAAAATCAAAACACTATCAAACTGATGAAGTAAGTAATGAAAAACGAAACATAATTAGGTAATATTAAAACGAGCAATTCTCTATCTGCAACGACGATCTCGCAAAAGGCTGTAATGGTTTGGCTGAAAATCACAGGTTTATCTGTGATTTATCCCAACCTTTGATTTCGTCTTTCTACGAACGAAACTCGATCACGAGTTATCAATTACACATAACCTAAATATATATTTCTAGTATGAGCGTAATTAGTTTCATACTCCAAATGTGTAAAATTAGCTTTGTTAGCTGGTTTTTATGTATGCAACGGAAATAATATTCTCAAACTCTACCAATTCATTACTAAATACCATTCAGATATTCTCAGCTTCCTTTTTCATATCCAATTCTTCCCCATCTACCAATTACAATTTTTCTTGTTCTGTGTTTAGATATACCAAGCGCCCACAGCCCTGCCACGGAAGTACCTCTACTTCAACGTGATCACCAAGGGTCACAACCAGACCCTCACTGTTGAAGGGGGTGGAGTCAATGCAACAGTCACCCAGCCCAATATAGCGGCCACAAATGGATTCGTCCACATTATAGACAGGGTCCTTGGGGTACCATATACCACCGTGTTTGAGAAACTCAAATCGGATCCAATGCTCAAGTAAGTTGTCTACCACCTGAGTCTTTTTAAAGGTACCCTTATTTATATGATCATTTGACACTTCTTCACTACCAGTTTTATCAGGAAGACGTGGAAATATTAAGTTGAAATTAATGTCAAATACTCTAGTCTGCAATCCCGTGTAGCTGTGAAAAAATCAAACTTGAAGTCAACGCAATAAAAAGATCATCATCAACAGCCTATATATGTCCCCACTGGAGGGGCTCAGGCCTACTCTCCTACTGAGAGTGTATGGGCCATACAATAAAAAGATACTGACGTTTATGTCGCATATTTTGAAACTGCTGTTAGGTAGCAGATTTAGGTAATATGGTTGTAGATAGCCATGCGGACATAGAAAGTGACCAACCATCAACCAAACCACGTAGCACCTCTGGAAATCGATTCCGGACCTCCGGATTGTGATTCCAAATTTATAGACACTAGGATCAGGTAAGAGTTGAAAGCTGTAGTTTGTTAAATGTTGTTTTGAACCAACTTAGAAAACAAAACACAATCCTTTTTTAAAGAGTACATGCTTAATTAGTGCGACGTAATTGCTTTAATGCTATTTAATTTTAGAATCTGCCTCACCCTAATTGTAAGTTTAGAGACAGACCAAATTACATTTGGAGACTTGTTCTAATAAATTTTTATCAGGCGCTCATTTTCCGTCCTTCTGTCATTTTCTCTCTGTTGCTTTCTTCTTTCTGCACAATTCCTAAGTAGTAGTTCAGGTGTCCTATTTTTCATATATTATGGGCACGGGTTTGTAAAAAAATATACGGATTCAACCTTGACTAATAATGCGTGAGATTAACATTTACATTTACACACACATTTGTATCTAACGTGCGCTGCATATTGAGGGTCGAGTGTCTGACGCTTGGTGTACTTTTATTTGTGTGTACCTTGTGTATAACAAACGAAAGTGTTCCTTCCATACGTGTTCAGTTGCATCTTGATAATCTGATGTCCGTGATTACGGATTTATACTTGACCTTCATCTCATCAGATGGTAATGCCGTCAGATGGAAAGCGTGCCAACTCAGAAGCCTTAAACTAATGAGGCGCTGGCTCTGCTACCTTTCATCCCAGAACACAACCTTGCTTTTAAAACTGCTGATAGGTGACAGACTTAGGTAACATTGGGAATTGAACTCGTACCTCCAAATTATGAGTCCAAGCTTGTAGCCACTAGGCCACGAATGCGAATAACCTACTCAAATAAACGTAGTAGCTCAGAATTCTGAACAGAGTTAAAAGCATTTGAAAAAAAATTGGTTGCCTGTAAAGTCGGTATACGGGCGAAAGTTTTACGTGACAACGACTTTGAGTGGTAAAATAATTTTAATGTGAATATTCATTCAGGGACGCGTGCCTTTCACTTTTTATGTCTGTCTCTCTCGCTCTTAGGCGGGCTAACCATGCCCGAGTGGAAGGGACGCGTGCCTCTCACTCGCTCTCATTGTGAGCGCATAACGTGAGCGGAGCGTAACGCAGTTTCTTGAAGTGTCACCCGGCAAACCAATTTATAAGACGTTGTCACGTCAAAAGGACCGTAAGAAAATATAATTAAAATTGTTTAGTTACTTTCCAAGTAGATCACCGAAAATATTGCCAAGATCCACCGCTCACCGAATAGATCGTTCCTGAAAGGCTGTCAGCTGATGTGAGCAGTTGATTGATGCTCTGCTCTGCACGAACACAATAGATTGGCCTAGCTAACTGTTCACAAACGTGTCCGTAGTTTTGGTAACTACACGAGAAAATAGTTGAGAAATGGTTTTTAGTTCAGTAAAGAGAACAGGTTTTGCTTTGTACCTGCCATCCAACTAGCTGTCAAAAAAGAGTGTCAAGTGTGGTCAGGCGAAAGTGACGATGAGTGACGATTTTGCCTGTGCAATCCATTTGAAGGTAGACGTCAAACAACGCAAAACGACGCCATATTAGTACTAGGTCTATACCGGGTTCAATTTTCAGCAGAAGTATTGTTGCTCGATTTCACAATAAGAGCACTATTGAGTTTCGCTATGAAAGGTAGCATAGCTAGTGACGCCTTAGCTTGAGGCTTCTGGATGAGCACGCTTTACATCCAATAGCCTTATCCTCACGTAATACAGGTGGGATGAAGGACAAGTGCTAACCCATTATATATCACACACAAAAATTCAATGCTTGCGTTGCCATCCTTTTGCCGCCGTTTCGAGAAACTCTGGAATGGAATAGTTACTTTAGATAAGTAGATCCATGATTCGTTTGAGGCTGTATTTTTGAACAACATGTTCCAAGCGGTGAATTGGAATCCCTTGAAATCAAGAGTGCGCAGAGACCGTCTTTATCTCACAAAATTCAATTTGTGTTGAAAAAAAATCCGATCAAGTAAGAAAGACCCTCCTCATTTTAATTAACTGCTTACGATTGAAGATAAATTTTCTAGGTCCCTGGAAATATATCTGTGAACATAAAGAAATGTCCACATAAAAATTATAGTCATAGAAGTGTAATCCAGGCAAAGTACTCATATATGAATGGTATCCGTTTCTTTATTTACTGTGTAATACTCGTTATCTCTATCTACGCTGTTTCTGACCCTATTTACTGACTTGTACAGACAGTCGTTTCCCGTACCGAAATTGAATCTTCTGCGTATCAGTCACATGATGTAAATAGGTGTCAACTGCCAGTGTCGCGGGCTGCACACGAGGAAATCCGTTTTAGTCAATTTGCACCCAATTTGGGGTTGCTGTTACATGTATTAAACTTACATATACGATATGGTTAGGTTGTGTTCAGTTTTAGTGTGCGTATAACATATACATATATATGGTCATAAATGATGAATGAATTTCAGAAATCATTAATTTAAAAAGTCTTCAGATGTAATTTTAAATATTGAGAAACAATTTATATTCATATATCCAACTAAATGACAAAATATACGGGAACATCTAATGATGTGGTAGTGCTCAGGCCAAGTCTAATATAAAAACATTATTTGAGGGTTTGAGAACTTTTATTATATTTTTTAAAGATGATTTTCTGGCTCTTGTCTTCATTTCTTTTACTCTCTATCGGTTAAAAGTTCTTCGATCAGTGTTGCATGCCTATTGTCACTTCAGCTCGCTGACTCATCAGTCTATGTCAGTTACCTTAGTTCGTCTATGACTTTTCTCATTCCGAATTTTATCATGGAGTGTAATTCCTCAGAGTAGGTACACAATAAATATACAGTTTGCATCATGTAATTATTTGTTTCTTTATTTTTAGCATAACCTACAACTTGGGAAAGCGTCAAATGTTCAACCATCCCCTGAATGAGATGGAGCATCGATTCACGTACTTCGTTCCCCGAGACCACGCCTGGTTGAAGTTTCAGATTAGGCACCCTTCAGCTTTCAAGGCCTTATTCAAAGAAGACTATGGTTATTTTGTGAGTACCTTTTTATTATTTTGAACATTCTTTCAAAATTAATCAATATTTTCAATTCAAGGTATTATTTGCCCACGACTAAACATGTCGTCAGTGTAAACGTTGCAACTGTTTCATTTTAAATTAATTTTTATAAATGTAACAGATTGACGAGTTTATCTCAGATGATCTCAGCCACCGTTTCATAACTTGAAATGTTTTGAATGTTTTCGTTTAAGACAAAAACATTATCAATTTTTTATTTATTGCGCATACATTTTAATTATAATACAATTTTAGAATTAATGACTCAATTTAACTGAAAAAAATAAACATAGTTCGTATATTTCGTGTAACTTTATTTATTTATTTATTTCAAATATGTATTTTCGTTTAATGAAGTGTTCTAGTAAATTGCAATTAAAACCTGTTTAAACGCTGTAAATGATATTAAATAGTATGCATAGCTTATTGAAACATAGAGTAGGCAATTTGTCTGACTTAGTACCCGAATAATGTGTTTGAAAGTTGTAATTGAGCGTGTAATTAAAGTGCCACGTATCAGGGGAACCAATGAATACTCTATGAGATATACACTAAGTACTTTAGCCACGTAATTGACTCCTACTACAATTAAAGGATGTCTGATATATCTTGTTCATTCACAACATATATAAGTTTAAAATACGCGCATGTAATCACTTTACAAACTGTTTGCAATACATAACAACAAATTTGTTTTTTGTTTGAATAAATTCTGTTTCCACTCTCCTCCTTCAATCAGTTAACAAGATCCTAACAAAAATATAAGGGGCCAAAGTTCGGTACAAACGACGTTAGGGGTGGTCGCTGTGTTGGAGTATTCGTTTTTAATTATTGTTATCTTTTTTGACAGACAAAACAGATTTTAGAGAGGCATCTTATTCGCGCCGGACACGCTTATACAGTTTCGGATCTGAAACTGGTGGCGAACGAGACCCACCCGTTCATTCTGCCAACATCTCGTGACCCGCTAAAGTTGCGTGTCAAGGAATCTGATAAAAGTAAGCTTTTAGACAAATTTACCTACTTTCTGTATCGGTTCTGTAAAAGACACAATCACAAATAGAAACAACGTGCCGTACCGAAAACATTTTATTAATTAAAATATTGCATTGATTAGAAAGATCCTAATCTATTTATGTCTTATATTGTTTTCAATGTACGTGTTACACATATGTTGGCACGTATTGCTTTTGAATAAATATTTAAACAGCTTTTGTACGTGCACAAGTCTGAATATCTATAGTGACAAGTTAACTATTATTTATTACCTGTATTTCAACTGCGAATCTATTTAAATGAGTACTTACGTCTTGTAATCGTAAAATGTAAAGACTTTCATGTACCTTCAATTTACCGAAATGCTTATGTTTATAACTTTTGTTTCGTTCCGATTGGTTTTGATAATAGAAAACAATTCGAGTGTGTGTTGGTTTATTTTAGACTAATACAGACTCTTTGATGTTATGTTTTTTATGTCTGCCTGTCTTTGATATCAAAGGAATTCGAAACAACATAAAACACTTCAACAATTTACCTCCGGTTCTGTGAAGTTTTACACAATTGTTCGTAAAATTTTCCACGAGGAAAAATTAGATTAAGAATTGTTTTTCAAGTGTTGTACACTTGCGTAGGCATAAAAATACCTTTCTCGGAAAAACAACACAATTTCGTACGGAAAATGGGAAACTCAGTTCGTAATTATTATACAGAAATAAAAATAAATTGCAACTTTAGCAAGCAAAGCAATCGTTTAGGTATAAGATATTTCCCTAATACCTATTGTCATATATTTAAACGTTAGGTGTCATTCATAATAAATGACCTTATATTAAAAAGCATTAATTTTCATTGCTATTTTAAATATCCAACACCTATTATATACCGAAATAAATTACTTGCCCTGTCTATCATTACTTAAGTGAAACTTTCACATCCTATGTCCAAATTTTCCACTGATTTTATTTTATTTTCAATAAATGATAGATCAATGCTTGACCATAATCTCGCCTGATGTTACTTGACGATTTGATCGATAAAGTTATTTGATCAGTTTTGTGTGTTTTTGATTTGTAATAGTTCTAACTGTGTTGGCAACCTGTAAAAAAATATGTTACGCGTTAGTCTAGAAGGTGACAATTTACCCTTAGTTTTAAGATTGTCAAGTCATATACTCCAGCTAACATGGAAAGTGGCAGAGCATTTCATACTTTGCGATTCTAGTTGCCCCAAAAGGCACAACAGCGTGTATTTGGGGATCAATATTTTGGTATTTTGAGTTTGCCTTTACACTAGTCAAGCTGTTGTTGTCCAACTTTAACTGACCGTAAAACGTTTTTTCTCCCTTCAGATTACTACGTAGAATGGAACGGCCACTGGATCCACGTATTTAGACCAGATGTGGAATGCACCAATGGCATCATTCACGTCATAGATGAGCCCTTTGTGCTCGAGAGTGACATCAGAGCCACTGGTGACGCAGGTAGACTTCGGACCAACGCCGCCGTGTCACTGATACTCTGTTTCATACTAGCTAGGATTGTTGAAAATTGATTACTTTTTTGAGCCGAGCGTAATCAGTAATCAGAGTTTTAAGGTTGTTTACCTATATGAATGACGTTTCAAAATGCGATTCTGTTGTTTGAGAACCGGCTAATAGCCGTCCAGGTAGCAAAAAACAACAACATTATGGCTTATTTAATGATTTATAGAATTATCTTGATTTAAATATGTAATTTTTGAGACTAGAAAAATGAAAATGGTTTAATGTTAGGTAATTTATAGACAATTGTCACTATTGTGTAATAAATAACGAAGTTACCATTTTCTAATTTCTTTTTTAACGTCTGACAAAATAAAATATCTTGAAATTGATAAAATATATCGCACTGCCAAAATTTACATAGAAAATATTAAGGTTCCCATATTGTATGTTGTCTTTTCAAAGACAAAAAGAAATTATAGACAGATAGTATATAATCTTATTATGCATTATTTACATTGCACATAATTTTATGACAACATTATTTTCCGTTCAGAGTTTTGTCCCTTGTGCCTTCTTTGGAAAATTAAGAATTAAAATTATTTAAAATTATGTATTTTTAACATAATCTGTTGATAAATGTCCAAGACTACAATATACATTCCATGTTATATTATATCTTTAGAATCTATTTAAAACAGAAATTCATATACTGTTATTTCGATTTCCGATGTTTTTTATGAGACAAAAAAGGAAAAATCACATTTTCGCCATTTTAAACAAAAACATATATAATTACTTGACTTACATGTTATATATAATATCAATGGATGCAGTATTAAATAGTGTGTAAGCATTGCGAATTTATGTCCTATTTATTGGATTTGTCATTGAAACGATAGGAAATAAATTTAGTGTAAATAGGAATGAATGTGCTTACATATATGGTGCATTTGTGATTTTCTTATGTTTAGTGAGCTGGGTGTAAATAATTTTTGTAAATCAGACTCGCGGCATCGCGTCTAGCTTGCAGGACTTGGCTGCGACGCACTGCCACGCGTCTTTTTCTATAAGTGATAATAGTTCATTATGATTATTGTATATTTTAGATGCTATTACTTCAAGCGACTGAAATTTTATTATCAATTACTAAATTACGCTAAATGATATCAAAATGTGTATATTATGTATTTCGAGTTTTATACAGAAATGCTGCTAGCTTTGTGATGGAAATTTACAATAAAATATTTCAACATTTTTCTTTCAAATATCCGCGGTTTGGCGGAAAAGGCGATTGATTTTCGTGCTAATTTAAATTTGTTTATACATCAAACCTACAGAGAAAATAATATGAGCTAAATAGCAGCATTTCCTATGTAGATATTCAACAAATTGTATGTTTCGTCGCTTTATTAGTATAAGTGTAATATTATATCAAATCAAGCCAAAGCTAAAGCAATTGGTTAATGGAATCTCGTTAGAAAACGCAAGTCTGAATATACTACGGCTTGATGTAGTTACAGATGAAATGCAATGGTTTATTTATATGAAAATGTTACAGAAAAGTGTCCTCGTGTGATAGATTTCGTTTATACTTACTGCAAGTTGATTTTATATCGTTTTCATGGGCAATATTTAAAAAAATTAATATAATGATCTATCAACAGCCTATTAACGAAACTTACTGGGTTTTATACATGTACACAGCGATTGAGGTATTCTAGTCTGATTTTGTACAATCCAATCAGACTTCATGTCTAATCAATGTGGAAACTAAATAAAAATCTGAATGGATATGAAGTTTTTGATATAATGAACTAGGAAACATGCTGGAAAAATATAACGAATAACATGAAAACAGATACTGATGGGGTTTATGGTTATAACGTGTATTCAGCATTATATTTATAAACTGAATAACAACATCGATCGGCTGTCTTAATTTTTCGGAAGAGTAATTATAAAGTTACTAAATGACAGTTTTTTGAAGGACATGGCAATTGCACTGGCTATATAAAGAAATTACGCCGTACCGTAGCTAAAAGACAGATTTTAATAATGCTGGTATTTTTCGAAATCTAAACTGTTTCGGGCAGTTCTAGAAGTCTTGCCATCCCTTTTTAACTGCAAGAACATAAACAGGATACCAAAATAAATAGAGCTGTCAGTTTAGGTTCCTAAACTCATAACAGATTGATATTGAAAATATCTCTGTTTGTCCATTATGGTAGTGCATTGTTTTTGTCTGCCAGACTAGCTACCACCAGTCTGCCAAGGCTGCTGCCAAACATCAGTCTTAATAGCACTGTTGTATTCCGGTATAAAAGGTAACAGGGCCAGCACCTCATTAGCTTGGGTCTTCTGAGTGCGCATGCTTAAGATTCAACGGCCTTATCGTCACTTACCATCAGATAGGATGAAGGACAAATGGAAACTTATTCATTAAAAATAACTTTCAGAAATTACACGAAAACAACCGTTGTACAGTTTTGATATTGTAATTTAAAATCAAATATATTACCGCGGACTTAAAATAAGTAACTACTTTTAGATTAACCATGCATATACAGTGGAATTTTAATATGGTAGTGTTATATGGGAGAAATGGACCCAAGACAATATAATTTTGACCAAATATTCAACCAAATATTTGGTTATATCTACATTGGTATTCCATTATAGTGGTGTTGTTTGTATCTTGAAATTAATGTCAAATTAGAAAATATTACAGTGGATGATGTGTTTATTAATAAAGAATTTACTTATACCATTTCGTTCTTATTTTGACTAAACCTTTCAATTTTTAGGGTTCCGAACCCAGAGGGTAAAAAACGGAACCCTATTACTAAGACTTGGCAGTCCGTCCGTCCGTCTGTCTGTCACAGTTGAAATTTTCACAGATGATGTATTTATACTGCCGCTACAACAACAAATACTAAAAAAGAGAACAAAATAAATAATTAAGGGGGTTCCCATAAAACAAACGTTATTTGTTGCTCGTTTTTAATAATAATCGTACGCGAGTCCGACTCGCACTTGGCCCGTTTTTGTTACAAGTTCGAAACAAATAATTAGACTCGATTCTTCACAGCCTCTAATAGTGTGGAAACTATTTTTTTATCCTAAACAGTATTCGGTGTTTTAAATAAATACAAACTTTAATATTTTATAATTTGGCTCCGTGCTATCGTGATCACACACAGTATACAAATAAATCCCTGTAAGTACAACAAAGTAAAAAAAAACTAGACATTTAAAATTTGTGTATGCAAAACTGTTGAAAATGCGTTAGTACGCATTTGAGTTCTCGGTTTATCCCCAACTCCGACACCCATGACAAATTCGAAAAATTCAAATCTTGACATATCCACGTTTATCGTAGCACAAGCATACTTTCGTACATACATGCATCCTTATTTCACCGTAGTGAAAGAGAACAATTACGGCCCAAGGCACGCATGTGCAGGAAAAAAACCCACCATCGACACAAGTATGAAATTATAAATTAAGAAACAACCCATGCAATAATCAAAAGAAAACAAAACAAAAAATATTACATTTCAAGCCGAAACTGATTAGCATCAGCATCAAAATCGGCACATGCGTTCGAGAGCTACGATGCCACAGACAGACACACAGATATTGGCGATAAGCCCCTATTTTGTGTCGGGGGTTAACAAAAAAGCAATTCTCATGTCAATGCATTATAATTTTTTTATTCTATGGCATTACAATCACTTTACACCTATTAATGATGGTGATAATTCGAATAATATACCTTAAAATCCCGCGTTATCCGGGAACATTTAAATGCCGAAATAGTAAATTTATTTCTATTACTTTATCACGAGAAACAAAGGATAAAATTGAGCTGCATTAAAACAGCTTACTGACATACATTGGACATTAGCATTCAATGCTATCATTGCGAGAACAAAGACCCAACAAAGAAAGTCTAAAACAATACGAATACCACCAAAACATAATAACGCTTTTCACTCAATTTCAGTCTACTCAAGTTAATATCACAAGAAATTTCATTTCCCCAGATAAAGCAACTGCGGGTAATCGTATTATAAATTAATTACGGGTCTCAGTCGACACGAAAAGCCTCTTCCACAGAGCTATGAATCAAAAATGATCCGCCTCTGTGAGTGCAAAGTTCTCATACACAGTTTTAATTGTACCCAAGGCAACAAAGGTCGCTAGCTCTTACTTAATCCCACAAGGCAGGAGTGTACGTGTTTGCTAATTTGCTTGATGGATTGCAAGGAGGACTGTACAGTACAAGGGCGATCTATTAGCAGGACATGGCAAAGGCAAAGGAACAAGGTAGAGTTGGTAGTAATCCGGTTATGTAATTGAGTCCTAAACCTGAAAATGTATGTATATAGCACTAATTGAAGTCACTGTAAATAGAACAGAAAAATTAGTAGAATTTGATTCTGAGGGTATTAAGTTTATAAAGTTTTGTTTATCCAAAATAATGAATCTGAAGTCTATAAGTTTCCTTAAAGATCTACATTACGAATAGGCTTCCTTTGAGGGGGTCTAGCATAATAACCAGGCATGGCGAATGAAATACGATTTTTGTGGTAATACCGTTTCTATCGGACATATCGAACGGATGACGGTTGCATACACGCGCATGTGTACTTAGTCCGCGCGCGCTACACGTAATGGTCATTTTCTGAGCCAGTCTCTTGCAGGGGAGGTGAGGTATCGCGAATCGGCGGGAGGCGGTTACGTAGTACTATATTAATTATATGCCCATGGGGTGGTTCAATTTTAAAGCCGAGACCATAAATTACGACAATCATACGGCCCTTGTAAAAGTACTTGGAAAAATCCTTTGGGGCTCTCGTATCACAACTTTGACACTTTAATTACAAACAAAAAACTTTAAGGCCCTGCTAGAGCACTATACATCCAAGCCTGTTTTGCGACCGGAGCTACACTAGCGCCACTGATATATAAAACAAGCAATGCCTCGAATTTCATACAAACGCAATATTTTATAGGAATCTTCATTTTTTTAAATGTGATATTCATCGTAGATAGACAGTCTTTATTGTGAATTTCTCTAGATTTTTAGGGTTAAATTTAAAGTTAAAAATATAAGTATATAATATATAATATACACATTGGAATTAGAGACCCATAAAAAAATTCATATATTCGACCAACGAGTAGATCTACGTGTAAGGTATCGGACTCTTTATATTACATCTAGTAATTGCCGGTATTTTTTATAATGAATACAAATTTTTTAACAGTATGCTCCAGTTTTTGAAAACAAAAATTGGTTCCATACACTCTTACCAACTTTAGTAACATATAACTTTTCACAGTGTAGGTATTACATATTTTGTTATTTTAAAAATAATTTAAACAGAAATACTGAACTTTAAGGTAGATCAAATGAACAATAGTAAAAATACATAATTTAATACATTTTAAAGAGATGAATCAGTATGCGATACTTGTCCATAGTTTGAGCAAGCCAATGCCTTCCTCTTATTTATTTAATGTCGCCACCCTCGGGACCTTCACAAAGAACCTCCCGAGTGTATAGAGCCCGCGTAATATTAAAAGAGGTAACAATATACGCACACCCCCTTAAATCTTTCACGAAATAAATGCACGATGTTACACAGTAGGCGGCCATTTGCGACGGAAACTGTTTTTTGTCGATTTATCTCAAGCTTATGGAGAATGGGCGGATGTGTTAAATTGAATCAATAATTGACTAGGATATTTATCTATAGTCAAAGTATATAAATTAATAAAATCCGTAGCATAGTTACTACACAGTTGAACTCGTAACCCGGATGCAATCCGTTTTATATTGATAAAATATCAACACTTGACCAGAATCTCACTTGCTGTTAAGTGACGATGAGGTAGACGATGTTACGCGTTGGATGGAAAGTTCTCCGTTTGAAGATTCCCAAATTTTCAGGGTACACGGAAGGCAGGGTTTTCTTAATCTTAGCGTATGCATGACGAATGTGGAAGTGAAGCTCTTGATGCAGCTTTACGAATATCCTAATACGGGTGGAGGCCTGTTGTTGTTATGTTTGCTACCATCCTAAAAATGGCTGATGACTGCGATAAATACTCAAGAGCTTTAATGGCTGAAAGTACCGTTTGACCTTCGTCATATGCTTGGTTCCGGCTAGCAACATTTATGTATTTCACTAAAAATATTTTTGTCGCATTCGATAGTTTCTATCAATGTTTTTTTCTCGACACGACTTATAGTTATTTTAGCACAACCCGCCGAAAAGTGATTCTAGTCACGCGGTGCTGAAACGCTCCATATAAATCGGGCGTGTTTTGTGACGTCACATTACTATATTGGAGCGTTAAATGTAACACGCTTGTTCAATATTTTGAGTTATCTCGTAAAATAATGTTTGTATGTATTATATACCCCTATAAGAAAATGTTTAAAATGCTATGAGAAAACTAAACCGAATAAGCCTTTTACTATTTGAGGAACTATATTTTTGGGAATTTTTGAGACTTTAAATCTGTGTCAAATCCAAATAAAATTTTAAAATTATTACGTATTTTTATTTTGGGAGCTTTCATTTAATGTTTGTTATGGTATATAATACAATTCAATCAGTTTAGTTTGTTTCTTCTTCAAAGTTGATGTTATCTATAGTTACTACTTCAGAAAACATAAGCATAAACAGAAATAACTTCATCTCCCATATAGATGAGTAACCATAAAAAACAAATGAAATTGAACTTAATGGTATAAAACTTTTCAATATATATTCTAGCTATAATCCGGAAAGGACGGGAAATATTCACCAATTTTCAAAACAATCTAACTTAATCAAGTGCAAAAAGCACATACTAACGCAGAAAGTATTTTAAAATACTTTTTCGGATCAAAATTCAGTTTTGCCTTCGACTTCATGAGCATGGATTTCAGAAATCGTTAATTAATAATGCAATTCAACAACTGTTACCGGAATTTCGTCCAGAACATATTTTATCGAAGTTCCTAGTTTTATCCAAATCCGTTCAGCAGTTCAAGCAGAAATAAGTCACAGAGTCACTGAGCTACAAATATACCTTATTCTACATCTCTTTACTTTTATCGTATTATTTATATTTAAGTATGTCAAATTGTAATTTACTAGGCGATTACTCTTATGTAATTACTTTAAAATAATACAAATAAAAATGACTTATAAACTAGATAAATCTAAATACTAAACCTAGTATTTATTGTACTTGGTATATGATTCCAAATCCCAAGTGAAATTAATTTCCTTTACAAAGGTCTACAGTACACTTTAGAATAAAGCTAGTGCCAGTCAATAATCCGTACAGAACAGTTCCCTGAGGGCAAGTTAGAGCAGAACAAACGGCAATAACGAGCGCAAAACAAACCTGGGATTCGATTACTGCACTGTTGATTTTCGTTGGCCAGAAGCCTGGACATTCATGATGGTGGCCCCAGTAATGTGTGCAGTCCTCCGAGACTCTTACGTTCTTATAAGATTTTCTTGTTATAACAAGACAATGACTAAAATACGTCCTGTGAGTAGGATTTAGAACTAATAGTCAATATAATACATTATCATTTTTTTAGAGATGTATTCATTCATACAAGGATATGCTTGTCCCATCATGCCCTGATTTTAAAAGCTTTTTTTAATGTATGATGAGTTTGTACTTGGCCTTAATCTCACCTGATAGAATAAGATGATAGGGCTGTTGGATGGTAATCGTGCGCAACCAGAAGACAAGCTAATGAGCTGCTAGCTCTGCAGCCATTCTTACCGTAATACAACAGTGCTATTACCACTAGTGTTTGGTGGCAGACTTAGATAGCATGGGGTAGCTAGCCAGGCAGACATTGAAACCAACCAAACCGAGTACCGATAATTGAACTCGGGACCTCCGGATTATGAATCCAACATTTAGCCATTAGGCCACGAAGGCGGTTTACTCGTATTCTCTTGAGAAATAATTTATAGATAGATTCATTATTGACGTTCGTTTATTCAATAAATGCTCTTATTATTAAACAGTACCCTAGATTGTGTAATTTTTATGCAATGTTAAACAATGTTACAACAACGATACAAAATTATTACACCATAGATACGATGTAGCTAGTCTGACATGAAAAAACGGATTTCAGCTGCTTCACATGCTAAACAGGCTTTCAAATACTTCCCTATAAGTAATCTGGGGGGTAGCATAGAAGGGAAGCTCAGCGTGTGCAATTATAAAATATATATATAAAGTGTATTTTTTCATAATAGGACAATCATACGCTACAACGTCATTCTGGTCCGACTCTTCGATATGGTCAGAGTGAAAGTCGCAGTGACGAACAAATCGGATACAGTTGGCTTGATTTGGTGATTCAGTTGAACCGATTTGGTTAACTCGCTTCCTCCAACCTGCCGACGCTATTACGGACGGTCGCGCACAAACTTTTCACACGTCCTACGAATTTTTCAAATCTGAGATAATAAATTTTCTATGACAGTTTTTGAACAATTAAAATGCTTCGCACGACCTCAGTGTCGTGTGTGGCAAATGTTGGACGGAAGTCGGCTGCTCCCGGAAGCAGCTCGTTGGAACCGAGCGCATCTACGTCATGATGCAGTCCACAATTTTCACAACAACTCTAGCCGGAGAACTAAATTGAGCATTGACAACGCTTAATGTTGTTAGAGAAAGCTACGCGACGTGCGTTTTTGTAGTTCAGGGTGGATAACAATAACTCCTCTTTTTTTAATTCATCATGGTCATATCATTTCTTCCTGTTTGTCTTGTAAATGTCTTACATTTGAATATAATAACATATAGTAGAATCAGAAGTTGGAAAAATAGGGTCCACAAAAGCTCGAAAAAATTGAAGCTTAAAAACAAAAATGTAACTCACTGAAAACCCCTTGCTAAGTGCGAGTCAGACTCATACTTGAAAGGTTCCGTACCACTGTAAAGCCCTGTGACAGACGGACGAACATACAGCGGAGCCTTAGTAATAGGCTCCCGATGGTGCCCTTTGAGTAAGGAACCCCAAAAAGTTAATTTAGTTTTGGGGCTGAATTCACTAATTGTTTGCAATTAATATAAATTAAATTGTTCGGCCCGCCTCACTAGATCAAATCAGTGAAAATTGAAATGGAACATTCACAAACAAATAGTGTTACATTTCAATAAGTGAACATCGACAACAAGTAGATTTTCAAACGTGACTCGTATTGATATTTTAGTAATAGGTAAACTTAATTGCTTGAAAAAAAGTTTGTTACTTGCTCACAGTAAAACAACAAAACATATCATTTTAAATCCTGTCTTGTCGTGGTTTATCAAACTGTTTACTTTAACTTTGCAAAACAGAAATAAAAAAGCATCAAATAACTTTTTGGCAGATGTCAGGCTTATCAGTAATCCAGTTGGCTCTGTTTACACATTATTTTACAGAATTTCAGTAAATCTCACAGCTATTTTTTTTCTTCAGTGAACCCATATTTTTGTTTAAAGTTTCATGTTTCGCAATGCTTCCATTTTTGACATGCTTTTAATTCTAATATTGAATTCAGAAATATGTTCGAAATGTAAGTAAGCGAAACTAAGTTTCGGACATATCAATTTGTTTGACCAAACTCTGATGGATTTCCTTTCTATTTTGTTTTGCACGTGTTTGTTTTATAAATGTGCGCATATAAGTCATGCTTACGTCAAACTTTTCGTTAGAACATAATATTTTTCAACGGTGTTAGTAGAATTTATCAAATATTCGTACGTGTAGGAGTCAATAGAGTATCATATTTTAAATATGTAATTGGGTACTTGATACCTAATTACTTTGGAGTTGAAATGTATTTTAGACATTAAAAGATATCCCCCAAAATAAAAATACGTAATAATTTTAATTTTTTATTTGAATTTTCAAGACCTTAATGTCTCAAAAATTGCGAAATAGTAAAATGCTTAATAGATTTCTTTTTTTTCGTCGTATCGAAAAGAGCTATTTTTCTTTTTACATGGACTATCGATTGCGACAAAAAAAAATTTTTTTTGTCAAATTCCCACTTCATTTGTCAGAATAAAAGTATGAAAACAACACTTTTAATATTACCTATGTATTTAAATTTTATTGATTTAGCCAACGTTACCAATTTTTCTAATCTGGACTACGATGTTTGCGGCAAAATATAATAATATGGTATCTTTGACAATATATCATCATAATCTTTTAAAACTAACATCCAGCTATCATTGATCCATTTGAAAAGAGAATTTAATTCCTCCATAAAAATCGATTTGTGTCAATGATTTCATAGACATGTGAAAGTAAATAAGTTATGATTTCAATTAAAAAGCCACACAGAGTTAATTATTATGCAATAGCTTCAAAAATCATAAGATGTTAAAACATATCAATATTTTCAGTAACATGGTATCAAATCAAACATGACATCAGAGAAATAACATTTACAGAAAATTTTGTACAATAACAAAATTATAAACAGAAGGGGAAATTCGTGGAAAAAATACCTTGGGTCTTCAAACATCAAAGTCAATAGCGATCCAAGTATATTAGTACAAATATACGTAAGTACTTAATTATATTAGTACAAATAAATATATTTATACCATACAAATGCATTACACGTCATAGTTTTGTCTTTACCTCCGAGAAATTATCGAAGAGATGTTTCAAATTCGGCTTGCACTTGTACACTATTGAAAAAATATATTAATAATCTAAATATGTATAGATCACATTTTTGCATTTATTTTAATTGTACAAAATCATTATTTATGTACTAAGTGACAGTGTCAAATGTCAATTTATTGACGCCATCTTTATTTTCAACGTTAACTCTCAGCTGTTTTGTGCGATTTATATGTTTTTGTACGAATGAACTAAACCGAAATATGGAAAAATTATAACTAAATCACTTTTATTTGATAATGGCCTTTTAAAATTGTAAGTGTCCTGGCTCCATACGCTCGTGGAATGAGTCATTTGTAAACATTGTTTGCTCAACTGTACGTAATCCACAATAATGAGTACACCAGTGAGAAAGTACTTCGACACCAGATACTTCTTATCTACAATTTATTATTAGCGTATCTGTTAAACGAAAAGCACTTGAGAATGACGAAATTAATTTTCTTCATGTTAGTTTTGATGATTATAAGTGTAAATTGTACAAGTAAGTTACTTATATTTAAGTACGTTAATTATAAATCGATCGTGTTGACTTTGCTTCTATTCGCACATTTTGTAAAGGTTGTTGGATCGTAGAAACGCTGTGGTTATTGTAGCTACAAAAATTAAATGTTCTGTAATTTTTCAACCGACTTCAAAAAAGGAGGAGTTTCTCATTTCAACGCGTATGTTTTTTGTATTCTATTCTTTTTTTGTTTGGTAGAGCATAAATCAGAGGTGGTCCCATATAAATTTTATCGAAATTGATTGATCGCTATTTGAGAAAATCAATTAAAACCAAATTTTTAGGGCAGTTAAAGTCGGTTTTAGTTCTTTTTGAGCGCGTTAATTATCATCAAGAGAATTTCATAATATATATAAATTACTGTACAAAATTCGTCAGTTACAACTATTATAAGGTTTATCCCAACTGCCAGTGTTCACTTAATACATTAGGAACATAACTACTATTTCGCAATTACTAAAATACCATAATCTAAATATTAAAATATTTAAATCGTAACATGTGTTTGCGCTATACAATATTCATACAAAAGGATAACATCTTTTTATTATAGAATTTTTAAAGGTACGTGATTGTTTAAAATAAGATTACAATATAAAACCAACCTAACAAAATTATCGCAAAACTTTAAATGAGCTATCAGTACCAAGCACTACGCACTGCCTAGCTGCTACTCGTAATTATTTTCATCTGTTTATATACCTAAACTTCATTCTTTCGTCCAATCTAAATTTTCTATGTTTATTTACGTTCTTATTTTTCTACGTGTACGTTTTTTGAAGTCGATTCATTTGTAGATACATGATAATCTATCTTTCTTATTTCTGTTGCATTCGTAATTTTTTTCGAAATTCAAATTCTTGATTTTTAAATATCTTTAAGGAATAAGACTGACATGCGCTCAACGAGTCGCATTCGTTGAAGGACATAACAGACGGAGGTTCCAGGCAGCGCAAGGTTTGGTGCCCAGACAGCCTCCTGGATCAGATTTGAAGTATATGGTAAGTACTCTACAATACAATCACACAATAATAAAATATTTCTCTGTACGACCGCTCATTATTTCAAATTATAAACGATCAAGATGGCTGCGTTTTACTCCAGATATAGAGGTAATAACAACACACCAAAATATGTTTGTTTCCGCCCATGGGAGGGATGGAGGCTATGTTCAGCAGTTGACGTTTCTCGGCTGATGATGATGTTTGTTTCATTCAACAACATTATTTGCGTTTCCAGATCTGGGATGATGAACTAGCTGAAAAAGCAACAAGATGGTCAGAAACTGGTCAGTTTTCACACAACCCGGACAGATCTATATGTATGTACACCTTATATATAAGTATTTATTAGATATTTTTAACACACATGCCAAAAATTTAAAAACAATGCTCTGCTCTAGCAGTTCTTTGTAATATTCGAGGGTTATGTCAGATCTTATATCTCCGCCCTCATATAATTCGGGTAAGATCTGATGATGGACGGTCTGAAAACGAATGGTGCTTATCAAACCTAACTGATCAGAAGCTGTCTGGTAGCCCTAGTCGTTTTTAGTGAGAGATATAAGACTTGAAAATAGCCCTGAAGATTCAGAAATGAGACTCTGTTCCGCTTAAGTTTTTGCTCTGAATATTATTGTTTTTATTGTACAGCGCTAAAAGAACCGATGGGAAGTAAAAGTTCTCGAGTAGTGAAACCGGGGAACGTGTACCGGGCTGGACTACTAGATGGACCGACAACCGACGCGACGAGTAAAGGTCTCGGGGATTCCCTGGATGCAGGTGGCTTTGACCGGTCATTGTGGCATACGAGAAAGAGGCCTATGTACAATTGTGGAAGTTTCCCGGCTGACGTTATTATGCTTATTATTTTAGGAGCATTCTGTGTATTCCAGCATTCAGTCCCCGATGTGGACAATGATATTGTTGTAGTAACGTAAAAACACGTTATGTTCTAATTTCAGTCTCTCGAAGGTGGGATTTGGTCGGAGAGAACGTGCACACCTCTACTTACTGCTCTACTCCACCAGTGAACGTGATACCAGACATAGAGGAAGCACTCAACGACTGGTTCAACGAGCACCTCAACTACGGGTTCGAGCCTTTTGAGCTCGGCACACCTCTACCAATAGGACATTACACGCAGGTATGGCATCATAAATTTATGATGTATTTGAAATTCCAAATTAACATTTAACTTGGTGGCAGGTATACCGAAAAATCCTACAACAAACAAAACATAAAGTGAAAATGGTTGCTTCTAGATAAGCTACCTAATGTATTGCAGTTAGTTGTTTAGAATTTCAGGTGAAGCTGAAAAGCGTCCATCCGTGTACATGTGAGATTTTATTACAATCAACAACCTACGGTTAAGTCGTAGCCTGGACTCAGGGCACCGGCTACAAGATTTGTTTAGTTTCGGATTTGGTACAATTTGCATGTATCCGAAATTTGGAATTTATTGGTCGTTTCTTGTATTATGTGCCCAGCTTCGAATACCGCTCGAGTCGAAATATTTTTCACCATTTTTATGAGCACTATAAAAAATATAAAAAGGAAGCTCATGACTAATAACGATACGTTTGGATTTACTTGATTCCAATTTATTGTTACAATACACTGATAGTAATAATATACTAATAATTAAACAATAAGTACTGAAAACGTTTCAGATGGTGTGGGCAGATTCAAGCCGCGTGGGCTGCGGTATATCGCAAGCGAAGGCAAACAATTGCACGACCACGCTGATAGTTTGTAACTATGGACCAACGTAAGTGATACAACTGTTTATAAGAGAAGTGACTGGTGACAAAAGTCTGGGACTTATTTTTATTATTAATAGATTTAAGTATATCTGACAAATGATTCGAGTCGAAAATAGTCGGCTCACTTTTTCCATGATAGATTTTTGGTGTATATTAAAATATTTGAGAAGAATGAAACGCTTGGACAAGATTTCACTTGATTGGATGTGGCCTACGATGTTAGTCAAGATTATGTTATTAATTTTATTATTATATATTTTGAAAGTATATTTTAGACAACCTGAACCTGAAAACATATTTTTAAATTGTATTTTTCTATTTGTAAATCGCTATGGGCTAATATTGTGGGCTATAGGGGCAGAGTCATTATTTTCGAGATGCCGAAAACATAGTACGAGTATGTCCCATGTTGAACCTTTAGCTGTCAACAAGGATTTATGAAAGGCGCGATGGATAGGCCCAAGAGATCGTATGGTTTTCTATTTAAGTAATTTTTGTTAATCAGCCTTTCGTTGTTTTATAAAACAAACAGTTATATAATTTGGTATACATTTATTGATAGAAGCTGAAGATAAAGGATGCTAATTTCTTTTCGCAAAAATATAACAATATGTTTTTGTCTTGGCGTACCAAAAATTCATCATCAGTGTCAGTCATCAAAATGTCCTCAGCTGAATATAGACCTCATGGTTCACCACAATGACTTGATTCTACCTAGACTTGTATCCAAATATTCCCTGCAATCATGTAGAGAGACATGTAGTGGCGAATTAGGCCAATACATATTTCCCGGCACGTGGTCCCCACTCGAGGAATCTTACTTTACTTCCATTTATCACAGGTACCTTAGACTGTGTTAACTTTACATAACACCTTAACTTACTTAGTCATCGTCAATCGGTAATTTTGACATATTAATGCCTACTGATTACGTGAAACTGAAAAAATTACTATGTATAATTTCAGCGGAAATTTCTTCGGAGCAGTGCCATACAAGCCAAGCCCTGCCAAAGGATTTCTCAGCTGCAACCAAGGAGAATGCTTAAAACCGTACGGCTACTATTGTTGAAGACAAAGAATTGTTGAATAATATTTATTAAGTGTACGATTTAATAAAAATTTAATTATCCTTCTCTATCGGTATTGAAAAGCTTGTGTCTCTCACTGATGAGTCATTGGAGGTGCTATGAATACTGCTTTCCTGCATTATTGCAGCTGCACACCATACGATAAATAAATAATAAGGCCATTTAGTCTCGAATTAATAATACAACAACTCCATGCCATATCTGAAGGAGGTAGTAAACTGCGAATAAGTGAAAAACACATTCAAGAGGTGTCAAATTCTATTGCATCCCGGAAATTTTTAAAAAATATTTCAGATTATAGAAGTTGATTAAAAATGAAGCGAGTGATCACAAAGTCTAGCCTTTAGGCACACGTCGGACACCTCGAACAAATGTCGTGATATCAGCACACATCGAACGGATGACGATTGTATACGCGCGCATTTGTGAGTAGGTAGTACGCGCCATACGTAATAATCATTTTCTGCGGCAGTTTCTTGCGGGGGAAATGAGGTATCCGGTTCGGCGGGAGGCGGTGAACGGACATTCTGTACGAATTAATTATGTTCTCTAGGAATAGTAAATAAACCAATAAATACTTGAAAAACGTTATCGGCGTAGTTCAAGCCGAGAGAGAATAATTAAATTGAAATTGATATTTTAAAGTGCGGAAAACGAGTATAGTGCATGAATATGCAAACCTCGTTCAATTTAATGCACGTTCGAACGGTGAATGCAAGTACATTCAGAGGTGTTTGCATTTATCTATGCGCTCGCACCCACATTCCATAGTTCGTTACATTGTGTTGGATTATACAGTTGGAGTTTATACGTATTTTTCATGCTAGCCTTTTCTGTTTATGCTACTCTTTGTATTTTATAATTTCGTGCCCCTTTTGCTTCGTGCTTCGTGATCCTTAAATGAAAATTAAAGTCACTGCTATGTGCAGAATGAGATAAATACATTGAAAGGAATTATTTAGGTTAGCGCGGTCCTAGAACGCTGGCTCTTGTTCAAATTTGATAGAAATACCCACATAAATAACTAATAAACAATATTTAAGGATAATGACACCTTGAAAAATTTGATATTTATTGAGACGTCTTATTCAAATTGTAATAAGAGAAGTATGAACTAATATCTATATCAGCGCATAGTAGTAGACTTTAATTTACTAAATTTCGTGATTGTTAGTTCATGAAAACTATTTTCTAAACTCCTACGCCATTTGGACCTTCAATCGCAAAAAAAATCTATGATAAGTTTACATTTTGACCTACTAAACTATATCTTAGTTTAGGTTATATCTTTGTATTGTTGAAAACTATAAATAAAGAACATTCAGCACTAAAAATAAATCGATGTAAAAAATTAGAATACAGGGAGCATAGTTCAAAGGCAGATTTTAACATAACACCTGGGGCCGAAATTAAAACCAAGACGGTACTTGTCTAAAAGTAAGAAGTTGTTTGAAGGAATTTAATTTTCCCAATTCACCCGAGTTAAGTTGCTAGGCGGGACTGACAAATTGAATTCTTCACTCGGTTGAACTTTAATGTCGCTGTTATTGTTTCAATATCGTGCTTTCTACTATTTAATGTTAACGGTTTTATAACAGATCACGTCGAAGACAGGGCGGAGCATTTTACTGTGTTATTCAGTAAAAGCTTTTGTTTAATCGTCTGATTGCAATGGAAGGGGACAAATGTATTACGATTCTCATCAATTTTTGGTATATTTTTTCCAGTTCCAAACGTCCTGATGTATTTTAATGAATGCAGTATCCTTAGATTTCTTAATATTTAGATTTCAGTAGATGACGACACCCTGAATCTGAAATGACGATACTTTCCTCCATTTCGAAACATTTTAGACTCTTTTCGTCATCAGCAAAAACAGTTGGTAGTCATCTGGTTACCACAATAGTTGTTTAGCATTGACAACAATTACAAACACAGCTATGGATTTGATCAAAATTATGCATACAAAGTCTCCATTACAAACTATATCTTACCTGCATCGTGATTGTTGTTTTGATATTCACAAAAGAGCTTAGCTTGAACCACTTTACTTGTATGATAAAGAGTTGGAAACATTTTAATTAGAAACACTTATTCAAGGGCCTCGCTTGGAACAGTCTGGGATACATATTATTGTCTCGAAAACACATGCCAGGAGCGTACAACAGGCTTAGAAGAAACAATTACTTTAGGAGATATCTAGCCCAGGGAACATGTAGTCTAGGAGACAACTATAGGAGACCAAAGGGTATCCGTCCTAGATACATTTTGATACAATACCACCGGCCACACCGTGCCATACAAATTCGTATTTGATATCCGCACCTGAAACGTGAGGGGAGATGTCACATAACCCAGGCGTCTACTTGGCTTGGTCAGGTATTACCGGATTTTCTTTTTTCAAAAGTTACTGTCATACTTGGCTACATAAGTCCACTATTGCACATTAGCCACTTTATGAAAAACTCATAAATAAATAGGTTCTTTTCAACCGACTCCAAAAAAGGAGAAGGTTCTCAATTCGACTATAGGTTTTTTGTATTTATGTTACTCGATATTTCCGCCAATTATAAATCGATTTTGATGATTCTTCTTTGTTTGGTAGGGCATACTTCAAATTAAAGGTTATCCCATATAAGTTTTATCGAAATTGAATTCGCGCTTTTTGAGAAAACAAAAAAACGAAACGAGTATGTACCCAGATCATTCTACCTCTAAGGATGAACATTTTACGGGATAAATGCTGTAGCTGTATATGGCAGTTGAAGCCGGTTTCTAGTTCTTTTTTAACGCGTCAATTATTAATTAAAACATTACAAAGTCAGGAAATAAGGTCCAGGTATTTATGCTCCCTGAAAAAGTTAATTATTTACTGTAAGAACGGAAGCCGGGATCCACCTGAAGCCAATAAATTATCCGTCAGCAGAGGTAAGCCATACTTGGCGTTAGATGAATTTGCGTGCTAGCTCAATAAACACTGGCAGCGGCAAGAATGTTAGCTTTTTATTTTCCCGGGTAATTGGAACCGGGTACAGGCCACTCCGCACTGCTTGCTTTTGCTTCCATCAAACACTGTTCGATTTAAAACTAATCAAGCATCTTTTATAGCATTTTCACACTTTTAGTTTAGCAGAATGAACTTATTTATTTTATAATAAAAATAGTTACGAGTAGCTACCCTAATCTATCTAGCTATATCAATATGACTCGAATTACTGTGTGATATGTGTAATTTGATTCAGTGGACGTTTCCCAGCTGATGCTGATGACAGTTAACTGTAGAATAATGTTAATAATACACTGTTTTTGGTTGTAAACCGAATTAATCGAACCAATAAATTAAAGACCCTACTCAATAGGTACTAGCTAGATATTGCTTTTTAATTGCGCGCAGGCGTTTTTTGTAGTAATGTTTTGAGCGTATAAAAGTTAATAGTACATTACATTAATGATATGTGGAAAGGATTTTTGAAAGGTAACCCGGTGGGAATCGGCTTGTATGGACCCTTCGCCACTGCTAGCTAGCTATAGTGATGATGAACGCTCCTGATAAACTTGTCCGCGCGCTAATCATTACAGAAAAATGTATTAAATGGCCATGTACACTATGTACAGTATTGGAAAAAAAGTTAACTGTAGTTCACGAGGATTGGAGGAGTTCACGTTCGTGTACATTCGTATTTTTTATCGATCTAGGCTTTTTAAATTGTATATCGAACTACATAAAGTCGCAAAATCTATCTTTAAGCAAACCCTCGACCACGGACCGTGACCTCGTCACCTAGGATTTCAGAAATTATCATCACTTTACTAGGATAAAAATTTATGCTTACCTATATCTAATTGTATGCCTGGAAATTGTCAGTCGTTGGTCAGTCATAAGTCGTAAACATACAAACTCAAACAAATTATAATAATCATTGTCGTATGACATGACGGACTGCGCTGCTATCTAGTTAGTTTTTATGACTGAGGATAATGGGAAACGTGAATTTAACACCAGGGTTGAGGTGGACATAATTTTTCTTGGCACTTAATTTTTTAAAATATTTATACTTCATAAGAAACCACAAACCCAATAGATAACGATTGAAAGGCGGAAAGCTTGTTTCCGTATCTTCAGTTCCATTTTCAAATCAGTGTAACGTATTTGATTTCAACGGACGACGTAGCGAAACACTTCCGAAACTTTATATGAAGTTCAACTTGTTTGAAAATGGAACGTAAGTTTGAAAATTGCGATCAAACTCTCCAACTGGCAACGACCAAATCTTTAATGAATTCAAAACATAAAAAGTTTTCTGTCCTTCTGCATTTTGCCTTCTGTATTTTTCTTATCGATCAAATTATAATTTAAACACGCCAGCATAATCCACCGTTGAGTAATATTGAATTATCTCCTCAATTCCATTTTCGTTTACCGTCGCGATCTACGAGGATGCTGGTTATGTACTTATGCAGATAATAATAATGAGGGTAGTAAAAGTATAAGCATAGACTTTACACGAAACCCAACCAACTACAGCACCGTGAACCAGGATGTAGTTAGGTAACAGTCGGTTAACGGGTAATTGTTTGAACCTGCCTGAAGTTCGCCTTACGACCGGAGCCGGGAGCACGTAGACGCTAATTACTGAACTCCAGCTATCCAGTTGTTCAGAAGCATCACATATGGATAAGCACTTTGATTCAATTTGAATTGGCATTAATAAATGCTTCTAATTTCCCTCATAATGATTCGTGAATATGTCGTGTTTCTTCCAAACTAATTTCGGCAAACACAAGCCGCTGCCAGTCTCCTTAGTCTTCTTAGTCGGCTTCTACGACGTTTATAGCAAAACTGGATGTCAAGAAAAACATTCAGGTCTTTGAGTAGATTAGTTTGCCGCATTTGTGCAAAATTATATTAAGATGGCGTGTTTTTGTAAGGTGTGAACAGTTGTGTAAACTATAAAGTTTGATTTTATTTCCTAGCGGTGTCAAGAAGAATAGATTTCAGGTTCCCGCAGAAAATTAATATGTACCTATTTTTTTCCTACTTTTCAACCCCGATTTCAAGATAATTTAGTTTTCTTGAGTCAATCATAAACCGTCTGATTGAAATATTTTATCGAAGTCTATCCTAAATAGTTTGTCCTGATAAAGTAAAGTAAATGCGTTTGAAAATACCTGTATTTAAACTCCCAATTGCCCTAAAAGTCTACTTTTATTAAGGTAAATTTAAGATTTATATCTTTTTCTCATCGATGCCGTTATCAGAACTTAACCAAATTGAAATGTGCCACGTTAAGCACTACCTTTATAATTGCAATGCATTGTGTAATTCTGTAACACAATCGTTTTGGTAACAATGCAAAAATCGCCAAATTTTGCGGGCAACTGGTTCCTACTTCGAATTAGTCCAGATATACAAGTTGTATTTTTCTTAGAACAACGTTATTTCGTTGAATCAACATCCACTGTTTATCATCATTCTATTAAGATATTCAGGCAACATTCTGACTCAAACAGCTCCCTGCAATCATAACTGAAGGACCTACCAAAGTTTATCGTGAAATTAGCATAAATTGGACAGTCCGAAATCCCAACAGCTGAGCGAGCAAATACCGTAACTGGGGCTCGTTTAATTGGTTCCATTCTAACACTCGACGATTTGTTGTCTCAGACGAAAGAAAGAACTATTTGTTCTGTACTTCAGTCAGTGTAGCATAAGTAGAACACTATGACAAAACAGAAGCGGTCTCGCTCAAGTCCATTTACTAGTATGTTCAAAGTTTCAAACCCTTATTTTTGCCCTTATGCAAATTCCTACTATAGAGGGATTTCGACTAAATATTTGTAGAATAGGGACAATCACCTAAAAAGATTCTTTCATAAAATTAGCTTATTAAATAGGTAAGAATTTTTTCTGCTCAATTAGTTTGTTGTTGTTCTATTTTTCACCTAATGGTGACGAAATACCGTTGGATGGAACGTGTGCTTACCAAGAAGCATCAAGTGAATGATGGGCTGAGTACGAGTAAGTTATTTCACATAATCAGAACATAACAGTGATGTTTAACACGGCTGTATTGCGTCAGATATACCTCTAGATAAGACGAGACACTAGACGAGTAACAAGCAAGTTACGGAGTATAAAGGTGGTGGCTAGCCGAGCGGATATTGAACAAGTGTAAATGCAATCAAAAAGAACTGGAAACCGACTTTTACTAAGGCAAATTTACGATTTATATCGTTTTCTCCTAGATGACGTTGTCAGAACTGGACCAAATTGAAATGGGAAGCACGATCTTTCTAATAAAAAAAGAATCATCCAAATCGGTTCACCAGTTCAAAAGTTCTGAGGTAACAAACATTTAAAAAAGCAACAACAAAAAATACCATAGATCGCGCCTCAGGTCGCTTTATTATTATTATTTGCCATAATTACCACGCTTGGCACGCGAGTTGGTTATGATGTTAATATTATATAGGTAGATGCTGGTGTCCTCCTGAATATTTTCCCCTTAAAAGCTCTCTACAAGGGAAAATTTTATCAGGCAATTACATGCGAATCGTCTGTAATTGGACCCTTTTATTGGAGACTGGCACGATATTGGCCTATCAAATTGCCTCTGTGTAGGGCTGTTTTTAGTCGCCTGCGACACCAACCACGGGATCCTAAAATAAATTGAGTATCCAAGATACCTCGCATAGAATCGAACCCGTGACTTTCGGATTATGTTTCTAGCTAACTAGCCTCTAGACGTGATGTAAATAAATACGGCTTCCAATAGTCTGAGGCATCCCACCACCCTTGGCACTACGTAATTTGTCAGCCTAATGAGAGAGTCCTCACGCCAATTAAATGTTCTCGCACGACGTATTTATACATAGGATCGCGTACCTTTTTGATGTATTCGTAAATTGACACAAGCTTATTGATGCACTGTAAAAAGGTTCCCCACCCAATTCCAGACCCTTTTAGCCGGGGCCCAGGTATAATGATCAATCTTTAACCCGCCTCGGAAAGGGTTGAAGGTTGAAGGCTAGAAAAAAACGCCGAAAAAGTTTTGTATGTAGTCAACTATACAATTTCAGAACTTTTGAAAACAAATTACTTAAAAGTGTTTTTTGTGTGCTACATAACTCGTCATCTATGGCTTGTTTTTGAACGCTTACCACAAGTGTACACTATACACAAAAATATGTATCCTCTTTTGAACCATGTCACATTCATCTTTAATTGACATATCCTAAGCATTTCCTGCAACAAACTATATAGGAACAAGCAAGAATGAATGGTTTTGACATGGAATTAACATGGCTAAAAGTGGACACATATTTTTTGTACTTGAGTATGCTTATTCTACTACTCAAAAGTTAAAAGTACCTGCCTAAACAGACAAGTGTACAAATGCTTACCATTTGCATTGATAAAGTATCATAGAACTGTAACTATTTTCATATTTGGCTAAATAAACAATTAGATAGAGAAAGGTAATTCGAAACCGAATATTTTTTATTGCTGCTAAATAGGTATTACCAAAGCTTTAGTTTATAACTTCCAAATAAGTAATATGATACAGGATGATAATATTCTGAAGCCGAGACTGGTAAATAAGAATTATTTTTAGGTGTATTTATCATAATGTACAAGGACGCTTCTGACTTTCTCTACAAAGTCTAATAGAAGCTCTACTGAAAGCTTTACTTTCTTATATTAATAGCCAAAGTAAACTAATTTCCACTGCTTACTTATTCGTCTGCCCTTCAAAAAGGAGCTTAAACAACTTGAAAGCGTTTACTTGAAGACTACACTATAAATTGTTTGTACTGTGACAGTGTCTGGTATAGCACACCGGCGTTGTTATCAGGGTCATCGATTTACTAAACGTGGATGTACAATTATCTCAATGTGTCCATGTTAAATGAATGCTTAAGTTGGTGTATTTATTCATTATATATCTGTGCTCAGTAGTAGTGAGGTAATTCCTATTTAGAAAATGCCAATAAATTTGTAGTGTTATTACCAGTAAATTTACACAATAATTCAAACCTCATTGTAAAAAATTGTTTGATGCAAATAAACTTATATCTTTATCTATAAGGTGGATATTAATTAGAACTAGTTGAGTTGTTTATTTTACACGTCGTAGATAGGTTCCGTTTGCCCATAATCTCACCCGATGTTTAGCGGTGATATTGTCTAGGATGGCACACGGTTGCCTAGAAAGAGCTTATTCACTCTAGCCTTGAAGACTTATAGGTTTTAGCGCTCAGAAAATACAGAAGCCGACGGTGGAGCACTACGCAAACTAAATGAAGATGTGAAACGCTTCGTGTAAAATGGTGAAGTGTCAACTAAGTAGAGGTGGAACCAGAAGCTCTTCTGGTTAACCAATTGTTAAAACAGGACGGTGGAATTTGGACGTGTAATTCGATCGAACACTATCCGCAACATAACCAGTAGAAAATAGAAAGGCTGGCTATTTCACACTTATCTTTTTCAAATGCATATTAAATAAAACTAATTTAGTTGAAATAGAATGGGTCAAGCATTATTTGTTAACGATTCGATTGAAATCTATCGTTGGTAACGAGGATAATCAGCAGTGACATATATAGTAGAGTCATGCCATTTGGTTTGTATGTGTGCATAATTTTGCTGTTCAATTTCACAGATGTGAAATAAGCTAGACTATCAAAGTGTACTTTTTGTGTTGAAAGTATCAATGCTCGGCCTTCATTATTTACGTGTTATTATAAGTTTCACTCTTGTTATTCGCCCATGAATGTTCAAAGCGTGAAACTTGTGTAGACAGTTCAGTTGACGAGCGTGACGAGGGTCAAAGATATTTCACCCGAGGGATCTTGATGCCTACCTGGATATGTAACATACGAGTATATAACGATTGTGTATCTAGGTAGTGTTGCGTAGTGAATACGGAAATTTTTTAATACTTTGTACTAATTTTGTTGAAGACGACAAAGAAAATGTCAGAGGAAGGGCATTAATCTCCACGAGTACACCACTGATATCTTATTGCGATCACCTAGCTACCCTCCGTACCTGGCGTGGACTTTGTGGCAAATCCTCTCGCGGAAACTCCGGCGTAGCAATCTATGGCACGCTCATGCCCAACAGTGGACTTTCGTAGCTGATTCTGATGACCTGTATATAATGTATATGTATTGGCTTGCACTTGGGATTATATCACTTAATGGTAAGTGACGATAAGACCGTTGGATGGAGAGCATGCTCGCCCAGAAGCCTTAATATAATGAGGCGTTGGCTTTGCTACCTTTCATAACGGAACACACCTTGCACTATTACAGGTTTCTCTTTGTTTTCTATGTGAACATGTATAATTATCTATAGGGATATTCACGGATATGGCTAAACAGCTGGTGACAGCTCGATGTCCTGTAACAAGGCTTACACACCTGTCTCAGGCATCGGCATCTCACTTTGATTGCAAGATTGTGTAAAAAAAATCAATCCAATAGAAATATAACTTGAACAATGATATAACAACATTAGATACGATGTCAAAATAAGTATTTCAAAGCCGAATGCATCATGAAGAATGAAAGTTTTTTTTTTCATACACACTTTATATAAAACAATTACTATACAGAATAAAATGAGGTAGTGCTATATGTAAGCCGAGAATAAAAAGCCACACGGACATATTTAATTAAATAAAATTCACGAACTTATAAACCAACTCGATATTCGTTCTATAACAGATCGTTTCAAAGTATCAATATTCGGGAGAAAAATGCCCCCTAAGCGGGTACTTTATTGGGGCAACGAACGATACCCGTCTCGACGGCATTACAGAGATTACTGGACAAAATAGTCGGACCCTTCCGTTCAATTTCCCAAATCGTGTTGTTACGAACGGTTGCGTGTCTGCAGGCTTAGCACAGGCCAGATCACATGGTGCGAGAGGCAAGTGACATGATAACAGCGTATCGCATCCAATTCAAAGAACATGAAAATATATATGGCAACCAAACATCATCGTAGAAAGACGCAAGACTGCGCTGAAGATAGCATAGTACGATCAAAGGGTAAACGCCGGTTGAAATCCTACAGACTCCACTTGAGTCACAAAGTGCAGGACCATAGGTAACGACCGATCGAAATCCGTTTAACATTCGAATTCCGGATTCATACTAATTGCACCAAACCGAAAGCAATCCGAAACAAAAACGAAGCGAAACAAAGTTTGTGGTATGGGCCCTAGTTGCCGGCCAAAAAGCCGAAATGAAGAGGTGTGAAACAGAGTCGAGAGGCGACTGTATATTTTAGCCCTTTTTGGTCCTCGGTAACTTCTTTCAGACTTAGTTGAAATTTTTAACTTCGTCGCCTTTTCCTTGATATTGACTTTAATTTACTGAATTTTTATACTAGAAACAGACGATGTGAATCAATCATCAATAGTGAAAAAATAAAAGAATTTTAAACTGTGTCCAGACAGCTATCCAAGGAGACACCACGCCATACCCTCTATATTTTTAGAAAGACCAGTTAAATTTGTACTTTTTGTAAAACTACGAGTACATAGAATCTTGCTTTGAAATCCTGTGACTATTTATGGTCAAGAGTTTATTTATAAATAAATACGTCACAAGTTATTGCCATTAATATTGATAAGTTTCCTGGCTAGTGGCTTGAAGTATTTTTTGACTTGCACGCCAGATTTAAGTCAAAGATCATTTAATAGCAAAGTCGCTCAAAATACACTTTTAAAATAAAATCCTTAGAATTCGTAAGGCATTTCTTGTGGTTTATTTAATAAAAGTGACATCGGCGCCGCAGCTGTTCAAATTCTGATTTAGTCAATAATTAATTAACCATTAATGAGTTGACATCAAAACGAGCAACCATTGATCATCGTTTATAAATTAAAGCTGCTCATGAGTCATGTCGCTTGTAACAGCGACGAAATATCGGAAACTCGTGAAAACGAACCGTGGTAAGATGCAGATAAAATGTACGAGTATCAAATAAATTAAATACATGCTGATGCAAGCTGTCACATGAAATTTATTGGATATTATATCAAGTACTGATTATTTTAAAGGTTAATTGAATAAAATTGTGCAGAAACGGACACAGATTTTGATTCGATAAAATCAATATTGAATGAATTGCATAAATTAATCTTAAAGCATATGTAAAATGTGTTTAATTGGAACAATAAGTGTGGTTTTTCCAATTTTGATAAATTATGATCTACTTTTTGACACGCTCTGCGGCCGGGACGGCTCGATGGATTTTAGCTTGAGAGGTGTCGTTAGATTCGTATTTACTGTGAGAGTGACACGGGGTATAACAAAATTTAAATTAAGTTAAACAATTACCGAGTTTTGCTAATTTACTTTTCATTCTCTTGTCTAGTTATTATAAATTGAACCGCCCAAAGTGGTCACTTTTAACTGTTTTGTAACTGTAAAACCTACCTAAAAACAAATTCATGTTTTCAACCGACTTCAAAAAAGAAGGAGGTTCTCAATTCAATGGGTATGTGTTTTTAATGTTTGTTACCTCAGAACTTTCGACTGGGTGAACCGATTTAAATGATTCTTTCTTTATTTGAAAGCTGGTGCTTCCCGTGTTCTGATACTCGTAATGGCATCCATGAGAAAACCATCATCAATCATCAACAGCCTATATTCGTCCCCACTGCAGGGGCTCAGGCCTACTCTCCTACAGAGAGAGAGAGAGAGAGAGAGAAAACCATATGGGTCTTAAATTTGCCTTACACTTTTAGGACAATTAAAGTCGGTTTGTAAAAACCAACGAACGTTCTTTTTGAACGCATTAACTTGTCAATCTAGAAAACGTGTAACAGATATATAGCTCTAATTTTTAAAAATTAGATAGGCTTTCGTTTGACCACAATCTCGCGACGAGGTGGTCTAGGATGGTACACGCTTATCTGGAAGCCTTGAAGAGAAGAGTGACACATTATTTAATAATTGCCGAAAAATGTTCAAATGAGGGCGCCACTGTCGCCCTATGGAGACTTAAATAATAAATGTATGTAATAGAAAAACTTTGTTTATCAAGAATACGTGTTAAAGTGTATCTTATTTGTGTAAACAAAGTAACAAGGTTCTCCGACAATTGTTCTATTTTAGAACTAACATGACCATTTCGAATTCTACAAACATTGTTTATCAAAAATAATAAGCATGAATTCCTTAGCAGTTTCTGTTACGTCAGCACGCGGTCTTTGGATTGGAGTTTTAAAATAACAAAAATTGTGTAGCTTAAGTAAGGGGTTTAAGTAAAATTGTAAAAATGTTTTTAAACTTTCTCAGGAATTAAAATGCAATAAAATAAAATTGTGCTGCTTTTGCATTGGTTTAACCTCCGTAGTGTAGTGTCTACAAAACTGGACTGGTATATTCGTAGGTAGGTTTTCCTGTTGGGTATCTATGGATGCTTACTTTGATAGGTGGTATCACAGAGTAATAGAACACTTTTGATGGTGTTTTTAATGTATGCTGGGTTTGCACTTGCCTTCATCTCTCGTGATGGTAAGTGACGATAAAGCCATGGATGGCAAGCGTGCGCAGCCAGAAGCCGCTGGCTAAGTGCTATTAACACTGCTGTTTGACGGCAGACCTAGGTAGCATGGTGGTAGCTAGCCAGGCGGACATGGAAAATGCCCTACCACCAACCAAATCAAGTACCGATAGGTACCCCCACTGGGAATCGAACCCGGGACTTCTTGATTCTGAATACAACATTTAGCCATTAGGTCACGGAGGCGGTTAGGCAATTTTCTATGACCATTTAAATGCCACGTAACAACAATCATCATCATCATCAACAGCCTATATACGTCCCCAGTGCAGGAGCTCAGGCCTACTCTCCTACAGAGAGTGTATGGGCCATAGTCCACCACGCGGGCCCAGTGAGGATTGGTAAACTTCACACACTTGAATTTATTCTCAGGAGTGTGCAGGTTTCCTCACGATTTTTTGCTTCACCTGAAAGCCAATGGTGCGCGTTGATCTAGAATGTGCCTATTCACCGTGTGTAGCTGAAGGCTTAGGTCAGAACTTTATCCGTGGACCTCCCAGTCAAAAACATATCGTACATCGGAAGTGACTTTGATATGTGTCCAATAAAGAAATCACTTCTAATATTATCTAATCAGTTAAGATTAAATAAACTATGTTCGGCACCGCACCTCATAACTATCTAGGAATCTTGATTATTTTAAAATATTAATGTCATTTTTATTTGATGTGTCACATGCTATCAAATGGTGAATCGTAAATAATTGGCGCACCTAACAATGTTCTAACGGAAATTAAACTTAATTGATGAAAAAAATGTTACCTCATACATCCGTTAACGATCAATGCTTCAAAATGCAAAGTATGCTTGTAATAGAAAAAATATTTTTAAATGATATTACAAGTTTTCAGATTTTTCCTTTACTTGAGCTAAGACATTGCTTCTTGCTAATTGTTGTATAGTGGGAAGTAATAAATGGAAAGGTATTGGTTCCCTTGCGAGGGTCAGATTTGTGGCATAAACGGACACAACTTTTGATTCTGTCGACTGAAGTTCAACCTTAGTATATTAAAAGGAATTAATTGAAGTGCGAGTAATAAATTAACACCCAAAAATTTTATGGCATTTTAGGTATGTCATTGCAGAATTACAAAACCATAATAGAATAATGATTTTAAAATAAACGAACCATTTGAAATGAAATGTATCGTATAAAACCCATCAGAGAAGATATTCGTAATATTTGGTGAAATTAAAGTGACCTTAGATGTGCAAGGTGTAATCAGGCCAACTGCCTTTTTGGTTGGATGCGTCAGCTCGAAGATATGGCCAGAGCAAAAGTGGTCCTCGATTTGGTCGACCAAACCAATTTTTTTGACAGATAAAGCACAAGGCAAGTAAATTATACAATGAATTATTTACTCATTCGGGTGACCCTCAAAGTAGATTTTACTATGACATAGACAAGGTTGTTTGTAAATGAGACATGGGACGCAACAATGACCTTTGACATGTGGTCGGACTATCTAGTGCAAGGACGTCCCGCTACGCGTTTTCCGGCGGTAGTCGCCAGTCGAGATCAAATACTGCATACCACACATTGGTTATCGGTTCTTCAATATTTTTTTGCATTCCGGCATTTCATGTCTAATAATAATATGGAATGGCAAAATATCTTCAATAATAAATTTAGAAAGACTTTTCCAGAAGAAGTGTTTTAAATTTTCCTCGGACATCTGTTCGTCTTATGGGCTTCAACTCAACAGGCAACTTGTTAAAATATAAAACCGCTTTATTGCGTTCACAATACTAAAACACCGTTAATTTAGTCTGCATAACATTTGCTTATCAATCCTTCTAGTTTTTCTTTTTTTGTCATGTTTTTCCGGGATACTTTATGCGTGACCATTATGCATTTAAAAAAAAGAGTCTTTCTCGAGCGTAACTTGCGGATTGGCTATTAGGAAAAAGTTTCTATTCGGTTAAATAGTTCCTGGTTAGAAGTTGAGAAGTGATAGTTGAAGCATCATATTGATAGCAAAAATAATTTAATACCCGATATTTTCAAAACTAATCTTTAATCAGCCGTATAGAATGAAAACAATATGGCTGACTTTATCGTCAACGCAGTCGATGATATCTATTGTGAAAAAATATGAAAGATTTACTTTATCCCATAATCACTTAAATCATCGATAAGTTTCTGACGGAACGGAGACCAGTAGTACATACGTTATTTACGCGTGTCGTTATCAGCTGCCGTTACCACTTGAAATGAGGGCATCATATTGTTTTAACAATATGGTGTGTGCATCTTAATCCATCCAAGAGATAAATGTTTCAATTCTTTTGACACTCGACATCGTGAGATTCCAGTGAGAAAAACTCACATTGTAGTTTTAGTTTCATGAGTAATCGGTTGGAAATGCTTATGACTGTTAGAAAATGTATGTACACTAATATTTGTACAACAAATTTAATTTATGTCTCAGCGATGCGAATTGTAACTGATTTGTTACGGTTCATTTGAATAGCGTAACTATGTATTGTAAAGAAATTCTCGACGAATATTTTAGTTCACCGATGTGGCGTTGAAATGAACCTATAGTGGGTCGCATTTTACACGCAAAACATTGTTTATTTTATTCATAGAACAGTTAGGACACAAAAATGTTATAGAATTTAAATGAATTTCAAGCTGAATTCATTCACGATGTCTTTTAAAAATACTTTTTACAGGTTACAGAGGCTGGAATGTTAAATGAAAAACATTAATCCCATAATTTTCCACCGTCAGCGGTGTTTTTTGTGTGTGAAGGGAACACATGAGATGTGATCACAGATATCTAAATAAATTGGCAATGTATTCATTCATAAACGTCAACAGTCCCACATCTACCAACAATACAGCTTTAAAAACTTACCAGTGATATTATGTAGTCCCCTCACGCTCGCGAATTAATCTGCGTAGAACTTGATATGAAGAATCAATTAAAATGCTTTCTTAATTAAATAATAATGAACATTCAATACAGATACATTATAGAGCTGGGCGGCCTCATCGTTCGTATAAGTCAGGTGTCATTTTGAGCCTTTGAGAAAGTAAAGGGTAGTGAAAGCATATTTTTATTTATGTCCAAAAGTTTCAAAAAAATATTGTGATTAAAACCACTTTATTTTGAGGTAATATTGCGATCGTGGCATACGTCCTCCCAAGTAAATACAATACATACGTAATTTACCTATACAATGTACTATTCGTTTAATCGCTCTTTGTATTGTCTACGGGAAGAAATAAGGACAGGTGTTTTATTAGATTACCTATAAAGCCCTTTGTTCTAACTCGTATGTCAATCATTATCATAAATTTAAAAATAATTTCCGACCCACAATAAATATGTGCTTCACCATCAAGCGTTAACCCAATGTGAATAAAAATATATATGGATTCCTCTTTAGCTAACCTATAAGTCCCTACATGGGGCAATTTGGTCGGCCGATCTTGTACCAATATCCAATCAATTTTGCCGTATACAGTCACGAAGAATTGCACCGTACTCTAAACAGCAAAATCTGATTGGAGATTGGAAAGAGATCGGTCGATTGAATTGCCCCGTGTACAACACAAGTTTACACAACTTATACTTACTTACTCCGATGGCTCAGTGACCCAAAGTGATTCATGGCCTATGACACTGGTGCACGTCACTCCTCCCTGCTACTCACCATCATTTTGACGAAATCACAAATTAGGTAAGAATTATCGCGTAGTTTAGGCGAATCGAAATACACCTCATTGATTAATATGCACCCAGCCATTGGAATCCTGCGAAGGTATAAATAATATACAATATATACATTTACATAGAGTTCTTTTCAATCCAATATAAATTACTGTAAACAAACACCGGAACAAGAGTCTTGGCTACATTAGAAGTTTTGACAATGGCATGGCATGAGAATTTGAAAACTGTACGAAAAGAGTTTTGAGTGTATATTTATTTGTGTTACTGATATAGTTGACGTTTCTATTGGTTGACTTTTTTATACAACGTGTACAAAAAAGGAGTGATAATACTTATTGGTGGGTATATATCCCTTGTATAGAATACACTGTGAAAGTAGCAGCGTTGTAAAGGTTAGTTTAAATATCCATACATTTTTATTTCATAGGTGTAACGTCGTAATTTTTGACAACCCTAAATATTTGTTTACCAACGCGAGCTCTGGGGTCAACGATGAATGATCTTATCTTTGGTTTTAGGGGTTATTGACACATGTAGAACTAGGATAGGGATGAAATTCAAAAATTTTAGTCAATATTTTAAATTCGTTTTTCTCCAGATTAGTACGGTTTACAGATGTCTACTACCGCTCCAAAGGTAAAACCTTACCTAACATATACCGCACTTAAGTTTTATCACTCCTTTTTGTACACGTTGTATATGATGGGTTTGCATGTGTCCTTCATCTCGCATGATGGTAAGTGACGATAAGGCCGATGGACAGCAAGCGTTGCCACCCAGAAGCCTCAAGCTGATGAGGCACTGAATACCTTTGCTCTGCTACCTTTCACCCTGGAACACAACAATACTGCATTGCTATATTGCTACAATGCCAAATTGCTATACTGCTGTTTTGCGTCAGACTTAGGAAACATGGTATATATGGTCCATATTATAGACCTTGGAGTACCATATACCACCGTGTTTGAGAAACTCAAATCGGATCCAATGCTCAAGTAAGTTGTCTACCACCTAAGTCTTTTAGGGGTCCTTACCGCAAAAGGAAAAAAGGTCTCGTTTATATGATCACTTGACACTTCTTTGTCAGTCTGACTGTCTGTCACTACCATTTTTCTCAGGAAGGCATGGAAATATTAAGTTGAAATTAATGTCAAATATGTCAATGTCTGCAATCCCTTGTAGCTGTCAAAAAATCAAACTTGAAGTCAACGCAATAAAAACATACTGACGTTTATGTCGCATATTTAGAAACTGCTGTTAGGTAGCAGATTTAGGTAATATGGTTGTAGCTAGCCAGGCGGACATAGAAAGTGACCAACCATCAACCAAACCGAGAACCGATAGGATACCAATAGGAATCGAACCCGCGACCTCCGGATTGTACGTTCAAGCGCGTAGCCACTAGGCCACTCAGGCTGTTAAAATATATATTCGAAATTGACCATACCAATGTAATGTAATACCATACCTGTACGGGTTGTCGCACATTCGTGATGGACAGACAACAGAATCATTAGTTCAACCACTTCTCCTCATTTGAAGATCAATGAATGATGAACAATTGTACACTGCTATATTTACATTACCGACAAGTACGGGTCAATGATTCTATGACCAGCGGTCAAGCGTGACGAAAACCTAAGTGTGGTAATTAAAATATTGAGAAGGTCATGGACAGATCACTTAGTAGCGGAAATGAACCCACGGGTCAAGTGGGTTCAATGACAGGATGGGACGCAGAAAACCACGTTGAAAACAGTACGTTGTTGACTTCTATCACAATGTTGATTAATTCTAATCTTCCTCCAGGCACACACAAAATGACAGACTACTTGAACTGCGGATGCATGTTTTCATAAGCTATCAAATCAATCATATAAAATTGACAATGTAATGCATCAAAGATTTACCTGACATGAGTGACATGTAATCCTGCTCAAGGGTTTTTGTCCAGCGTGTGACTTATTTATATTTATCAGTCTAGAAAATGAAAAACTAATTTGTTTACTTTCAGTGGAATGTATATCAGAAATGAATACCGCCGAAGGACATTCAAACTTGTTGAAATTCAACATTCATTACTATTGCTTCAGGGGTTTCAAATTAAAGAAACACCATGTTATAAATGATAGAGGCAGTTAGTTGTGGAAAATCTTACCTCCCTTCCCGCTAACAAGATAAAAACGTAAATAAACAGACATACGAAATGAACACTTCAGCCAGATCTTGTTCGTGCCCAGCACACTGGCACTGTTCCCTCGCTGTATAGCGATGCAACGCCACAGTGAGAGAAAAAAACAGGCCTAGGGTCGCCGGCGTGAGCGTATTGGTCGTTGACATTTCATCATCGTCACCATCGCTAATAAAGCCCACTGATGGACATGAGCCGCCTTCATATTTTGCCACGTCGGACTTTTTGCGAGGGGAATATTACCATGCTTTGTTGCCGGACTATCAACTACAAGTTGATACATACTAGTGGGTAGATGCTAGTGCCAATCTCCTGAACATCTTCCCTTAGTCGTCTTGAACGGCATCCGCAGGATCACAAGAGATGAGACAAGAAAATATTCATGCTTACTACTTGTTTGTCATACTTATCCAAGGTCGTAATCGTTAAGCCTCCAGTCATACGAAAATATTTAGACTGATAAAAATTTTGATTTCTATCCTTCACATAGTTTTTAATCATTATTTTCCTTCAATACATTGATAGCTTTATCGGTTCTGTTTAGATTCTTCAATTCAATTCAAATAAATTTTATTGCACACACACACAGAAAACCAAACAGAAAAGAACATAACAGGTACAATAAAGGCGGCCTTATCGCTAAGAGCGATCTCTTCCAAGCAACCTTGTGACTTGGCAGGTTATTCTTCATATGTCATGTACTCGTAAGCTACGTGTTACGGCTTCGGAATAGAACCTCGTCATCTCATCCCGCAGGTGTCCTGAAAAGCAGCTATGATAAAAAAATTCAAGAGATGGGCAACATCACTAGATGTCACTATTTCTTACTGCGATCAATAATATAATTATAGATATCTAACAATCGTAGTGACAATACCCGCGTGTCAATTCTGATACGTGTCTATCTCATATCTAACAGTGATGGTATAAGTTTAAACAGCCCGTAAATAATGTTATTTTATCAATGAACTGCATGCGAGTTATATAACTTTATCGCGGATGAATATTTTATCTCTAACCTGTTTATGGATGAAAATTCAGACGGCAGTACGCCAGAGTTGTGACAGCGTCAAGTGTCGGAAATCCATGTATGTTTCAGATAACATTCATATTAAATGTCACCTATCGTATGCGCTGACGCAAAGATGTGGCTAGTCTGTCGACACCGAGGCTATCATATCTATATGTACATGTGGCGATCATGTCACAGAGATCTTGTCGCATAAAAAATAAACATGAACAACATTTCCATGTAGCTGTTTTCAATTCATACAAAACTTGAGTTTGTTTGTTTCCCACTGTCAGTCGTGATGAAATTCGTAAAGGTCTGTGACATGAAAAGGAATAAATTTTTTATCTCGGCCCGTCAGATGTTTCCTGTAGCCAGGCCAGAAGTCTGGACATCATCCGGATCATCATTAAAGTCCTAGTGGTACCTTTAAGGTAGTCTGTCTGATTTATGGTACTTTTAAAAGTCCCTCCAACCTCCCGATAGCCTCCTCCTCCTAGATAGTGACCTCCATGTTATCTGCCGCGAACTACAGTGTTAATATCACGGTCAAAAACTAGTTGAGGCTTCTGGCTGAGGATCCTTCCATCCAGAAATGCATCACCTATGATTAGATGAGATGAAGGCCGAACATATTCCTCACAATGCGCTTTAGGAATAAATATATACGCACCGGTAAGTGATTGATTTGCAATGTAAGTTAAAGTCGGAAAGGAAATTAATTACGTAGTGTGATCCGTAAATGGATCAAGGTGAGTTCTTCACGCTACAAAAAGCATTCGAAATGCAATGTGGAAACTCCATAATTATTATTTTGTCCTTGTGTCACGTCACGTCACTGTTACAGTGTTTATTGACGGAAATGCATTTTCTTATGTGGTGTTTAAGGTAGCAGGTCATACACAGTTTATTCTACAAAAAATTTTGCCCCTGGGTAAAGATAAAAATGAATATTTTGCATTCCTGTTTTGGTCCTGGCTTCCTTTTTTGTTTCCGCAAATTAAGAAATGTTGTCTATTTGTTTATTTAGATTTAAAATTTATTCTTTTCTGATCTTCAGATAAATGGCTAATCGAAACATTTTAAATCGCAATAGTTATTTTAAGTGATTGATTAATGAGATAGCGGTCATAATTGCCCGATTACATTTCTCAATAAGTTGTATCAACTCTTACGTATAATCAATCTAGATTTAGAATTTTAAATTTAATTCCTGGGTTTTCCCACCGTTATCGTAAGTTCCATAATTATTGACCAATCTCCAGTCAGTATATAGACTTACCACTGCTAGGCTGTATCCACCCACAGCAAATGAACTTTTTATGTGGGGATTAGTCTGTTCGAAATGGACTGTATATTTATTATAGAAAATGGTTTAAATGAAACGATGCGTACGGACAAGATTCTAAAACCAGTCGGGTTATGTTCACTAAAGGATTCCCAATAGTCAGCTGATTTGGGCTCTCTCTATGGCTCGGGTTCAATGCCCTTCGTCAGCTGGTCCGAGTCGATGTACTTCGGGTCAATGACCTCTCACAGCTGATCTGGTAGGACTTCGTCTTCAGGTGAATGACCTCTTCAACGGTCAGATGTTCCCAGGAGCGCTTGTTTCTTCTTCAGGAGACTTCTTCTTTCTTGAGCGGCGAACTGACTTGCGAGGATTTTTTTTTTTTCGAATGGACTTGATGCTGTTGGTCCTGCGACCTCTACAGCTTCACACGAACAATGGCGAGCGCGGAAGGCGCTCAACCGGTATTATTATTAATAGCAACAGGCCTAAGGGCGCCCGCTCGGGCTCGTCCTCGGCTTAGGGCGTTGCTTTGTGGTCAAGAGATCGGTGAAAATCGGCCCGGAATGTGCCGATATCTGCGGTAAGCGCCAGGATTATTGCTCGTCGTGGGGAAGGTGTGTCTTTGCCGTCTCCGCCGGCGGAGACGGTGTATTTGCAAAGTGTCGGTTTGAGGACGGATCGATAGTGCTTGAAGAGCCAAGGTGATCGGATCATCGGGGTCGTTGAGGATGTCCCGGGGGCGCCTCTTACGGCCGGGAATCGGCACGTAAGACGACGCTTTACGTGCAAACGGATTGGGATGGTTCGGAGCGGACGCGAAGAACCGTACAGAGACGTCCTTCATGTAATGAGCTAAGGTCGGCAGCTCTAGATCCTTGTGGAGATCAAGGTTCCGCACAAACCACGGGGCGCCCGTGGCTTTGCGCATGAAGCGGTTCTGTACGGTCTGAAGTCGGTGAATATGAGAGGGAGCTGCATGGGCGAAAACCACGCTAGCGTACGTCATGATGGGACGGATGCACGTCTTATAGAGTGTCACCTTGTTACGAAGGGACATCTTGCTGCGAGCATTGAGAAGCGCGGCGATCGTCTTCCGTAGGCAATCCCCGTCGCTCGATCTCCCCAACATTAGGATATTCGATACGCCGGTACCGTGGCGGGATCGAGTCAAATATCTAGGCGTTACGCTGGATAAGGGACTCACTTTCCGCCACCACGTCAAAGCCGTGCGACGGCACGCGTCTTTCGTACTGGGTCGCCTCCACTCGCTTCTCAATGCTCGCAGCAAGATGTCCCTTCGTAACTTGCGAGGAACTTTTCGAGCCTATATTTATACTCTGGTGCACACTCGCTGTCGTTCATGGACGAGGCGAGGTGACCAGCTATCTCTTTCTAGCGCGCGGGGGTGCGCGGGTCGGGGAAACACCCCCCCTAACGAAGCAATACGTGAAAGAGAGCCTGGTTTTTGATTCCCTTTTGGGAGTTATTTCAGCTATGACTGGGGAAACTTTTCAGTGAAACCAAGCCTCATAGTATCTTTATTCACATAACTTAGGTACTATTACATAGCCTGGCAGGTATATTCTATACTATAACTATTACAACTGTATGCCGTGTACTATGGCTACGCTATACTCAATATCAGTACTTTATTTCTAAGTTTACGAAGATTTGTTACACAAATACATGTTTTATTGCGTGTTGCGAACATAGTCATAATAACAGCTGTTCGTTATCGGATTGAAAGTGTGCTTACCCATACGCCTCAAGTTAATGAGGAGGTTGTTATGCTACGTTACATACCGGAAAAGCCATGGCAGCTCAGTTGCGTAGAGCGTCCGTAGTTGAACAATCGAGGTCTAGGCTCGATCCTGGCTCGTACGAATGACTTCCAATTTGGAATTTATGTGCGAACGATAAAAATCATTATTTTTTTTTTATTATTTTTTTTTATTTATTAATTAAACATACATTTTTACAAAATTTGCTTACAGTGTACTTAATCCTAGAAAAGGTTTGTCTGTACACCATGTGACTCGTCTATTTTATTTTACAATAATCACATTCCATCGCATTCCAATGCAGTGCTTTAGTATTGTAAGATGAGGGTATTTTAACAAATACCTTCATCCCACAATACCAAAACACTGCATTGTTCGCCGAGTGTGACTGGTGTGTGTAGTGAGTGTAGATTGTACGTTTGTGTGTGTCTGTGCTGTGTACAGGATGGTCATTTTTGTTTGTTTGTTTTTTAGAAGTTTTGTGTGAAATGTTTTTTTAGAATAGATTTATAAGTTTTTGTATTAATTTGCTCTCTTAGGTTTAGTGGAAGTTCATTTAATAGGCTGGGTATAATATATTCTAAGGTTCTTTTCCCATAATTATTGTTAAATGTTGGTATCTGCAGTTTTTTATTTATTTTACTTCTTGTTGAATGGCAATGATTTATAGGTATCTGGAGATCTTTGTTTAGGATATTTTCCGCTAGTAATACAAATTTAATATTATTGTGAATATTCATTACTTTGCAATACGAAAACAGTCCGGCATAGTTTGTCTTGAGTTCTTCTTTTATTTTATATGGCACTATTGTTTTTATGATTCGAGCTTGAATTTTTTGGATTTGGTCAATATGGGTTTTATAAGTGCGTCCATAGCTACTTAGTCCGTACGATATGATTGACTCACCCAGTGATTTATACATGAGTAGTCGTATAGTATACGGTACCTTGGTTTTGGTTAATGAGAATTTAGCCAGAAGCCCATTACCATTGGCTTTTCGGTAAAGGAAAACATCGTGAGGAAACCTGCACACTCCTGAGAAGAAATTCAAAGGTGTGTGTGAAGTCTACCAATCCGCATTAGGCCCGCGTGGTGAACTATGGCCCATACACTCTGTAGGAGAGTATGCCTGAGCTCCTGCACTGGGGACGTATATAGGCTGTTGATGATTATGTTGGTAATGAAATACCGTAACACAACAGTGCTGTAATGCTGACAGAGGACTGACATTCTCCGTACATTCGGTGTAAGCCACCCAAGTATAATAAAATGAAAAAAATAAATATTATAATATCCCCATGGAGTGATGTTATAAAACATACACGCATTAGCTACATTTTGTCTCCTCAGTCGAAGCCGCGGGACAAAGCTGGTCACATAAATTCGAGCCCTAAAAAACGTTATTTCAATAGTGTATTCTTGTCAAGACTTAAGTAGATCCAGCAGTATGGATTGCCAAAGGTCGCTCAAATTGAAAAATTACTATCAAAAATATTTTATCGCTGTACTTATGTATTTTTGTCATTAAAAGCTAGCGGAGACAATACAATGTTTTTGCGTTGTATAAATTATGTAACTCAAATCACAGTTAATTTGGGAAACGTCCACTGCCACATTGACGGGTCCCAAGCCACTTGCATCCAGCCACTCCCGTCGGTGCATCTAGTAGGGGGACGGCCCGGTACACGCTTCTCGGTACGTCGTCGGCACTCAAGAACTTTTACTTCACATCGGTTGTTGGTTCTTCGAGCAATTATTATTATTATTTATTTAAGTCAGATATAAATCCATAGTGTTAGTAATCTTAGGTCTATGTTAGTAATTTAACTTATAACTATAACGTCAGACATGCTACTGGGACACTGGTGCATGTAATGACAACCAGTGTCGCAGCATCAGTCCGTCGGTGCGGTGCGCGACGTCAGCTAGTAGCCTGCTGCGGCTGCCCCGCACCTTGCGCGCGCTCGAGGCTGCCCTCTTGCGCATCGTGCTGTAGAAGCAGTCTACACGTGGCCTGCGCATTTACACTTCAGCTCACTGACTCGTCGAGATATCTCGGTGACCCTTGTTTGTGACATGAACATACAACCAGTCAACTGGTTGGCTTATATTAATGCGCGCCGATAACCTTGATCCTTTGGTTGACCATCCATTCATTCGTTTCCCTTGCCTTATCAAAGGGATAAGGGACCTCAATCGAGGTCAACGTATTGGCATAGGTACTAGTTTTTACGGAAGCGACTGCCATCTGACCCTCTAACCCGGAGGGGAAATTCTTCATTTTTGGGGGTAAAGCTGTTAGAAGTTCATTAAGCCACTCGAAGTCCTCTGACTTGGCTTAACAACCGGAAATCACAGTTTTAAGTGCCTCCTAAAGCCATCATCTTACTTTTCAGATAATCAGGTGATTCGGTGGTTAAAATCATTTTTAGTACATTGCTATAGTGATTATTTAATTTTTTTTACCGATTTATGAACCATTAAAATTTACCTATTTCAGACATATTTTATGGCGGGTCGATCTCAAACATACTTTGACACACGAAGCTGCAATTTTCATAGTTTCATTTCAACTTATGTTCTCTACTTGAACAACAAACATTAAAATTATTTGAAGACAAAATTATTTATTTAAATTTGTCAAATTTACAGTTTTTAGCTGCAGCTGCGGTCAGGATTAAAACCAATCTCAGGCTAACCGTAAATTAAGTTGTTTTTAGCCGACTTCAAAAAAGGAGGAGGTTATAAATTCCACGGGTATCTTTTTTTAAAAGTTTAAATGTTTGTAACTTTTGACTGGGTGAACCGATTTAGATGACTCTTTTTTTATTTGGAAGCTGGTGCTTTCCATGTGGTCCCGTTTTAATTTGGTCCAGTCTTGACAACGGCATCCATGAGAAAACGATATAAATATTAAATTTGCCTTAGAAAAATTAGTCTTTTAAGGAAATCAAAGTCGGTTTCCAGTTCTTTTCGAACGCATTTACGAGTGCTTGTTATTGTTAGTTTTAATATATGTTTTATGGAATTTAACTATATACTATTCCAAACTTAAATTAGGAACCCTCCATATGTAAGTCCAAGTTGCTCTTGGCCAATTCTTTTTAATTTTATTACAAATTATTGATCATAACTTCATTACACATTAATTTTTAATTGGATTACTTGTAATCAGTCGACCGTACCACACATGTACTCAAGTAAAAACATACCTCTATAGCACGTTGTGCAAATATTAATGGCTTTTGATGATGGTGTACGTTTAATTTAAACCAAAAACAACGATAAAATTGTAACATAAATTTTATTTAACAAATAACAGGTCGCTGTGTAATTTTCAATTTCATGGCATTCTATCTAACACTAAACTTACATAGTAAACTAGCTTTAGCCCCGACTTTGTCCACTTGGATTTCAGAAATTATCATACAGGAACTGCTTACACGATCGGGATAAAAAATATCCGTGTACTTTTCAGGACCTTCAACTAGCCCTATAAAAAATCAGGTAATTATTCTGAATTTCCGTTACGATTTAAAGACAGGAAAAACAAATATACAAACAATACAACTTTCGCATTTATAATATTAGTATATATAATAGGATTCTTCCACTAATTAATCCCTAATTAGGTAAATGCCAAACGAGTTGTAAAGTTCCATTATTATCTAGTAAACTCATTGATAAACATACACTGGCAGGCAGGCGAGTACATTTTCCTTGTTAGGCAAGTTGCGAACAACGTTACATTTCATGATCAGTCTTTTTATTTCTGTTGAGCAATAGAAACTTGTAGATTATTGTGGACAGTGAGCCTCCAATAATTGGCCCCACCCAGTACACCCAGTGTTCGCCCCAACTAGCCGTCCACACCGCTGGGCCCAAAGATCTCGCTGGGTTCATACTGGCGCCAGTCAGGGGACCTCCAGCTAACGATAGTCCAGCAATTGCCAAACCAAATTTGATTGGAATGGAATCAGGCTTGTCCTTGTTGACTGGATCCCACACAGCACAGTTGATGAAGTTTAGTGTCGCCGTCAGCGCTATTTCAACGCCTAGAGCTTGAAACACGTTAAGCCCTGGATGAATTTGCGTGACACAGACAGCTCCAGGCACCAAATCAATCGGAGCTACTGATAACAGAATACCGTAGCCCAAAAGAGCTCCCGAAACTTGGGCGCAAATGAAGCACAATCCTTGTACTATAGTTAGACTTCCCCAAATCACAGCGCCAATAGATACTGCAGGATTCATGTGTGCTCCTGAGATGTGTCCAAATATCTGAATATTCAGCATGACTACGAAGCCAAACCCAAATGGACCATACATGGGATGGTTAAAGGGCATACCGTCTATTGGTATAGTTGTCATACAGCCCAATAAAATCAATAGACATGTCGCTAATATTTCAGCAAAAATCGCCTTCCAGTTTGTAGCGCACCATTTTAACAAAGATCCTGAGGCATCTTTTTGTGGTATCTTGGACTCTATGATCCCGATCACGGATTGAGTTGGAGGTACCGTCATAGTTGTGTCTCTGACTAGTAACTAATGAAAGTGTTCGTTGAAATGTATTCGGAATGTGGAAACGGTTGGCACAATCACTTCACTAGTATATGCGAGTAATGATTCACTTTATAGCGGCCCGGTCATTGTCTTTAATTTTATTATTTCCGATAGGTCAAAGCGCAGTGGCGGCAAGAGCTCTCGACGCGACCGCCTCGTGCCTGGGCCGAGGTGAAAATATTGATACGTGCACACCTCGGATAACATGCAATGAAAAAATATGAGCACAGATAGGATTCCGTTATCGTTTGTATCTTAATACTACAATAAAGCAACCGAATGTTTAATACATATCTACTTACGCGCGGTTTATGTGAGAAAAGCGGTGTTATGTGACTGTGGTAATTGTTTCATCAAGGCCAGCAGCGTAGCTTTAAACAAACGAAGAGCGGTTTATTTGTAACAGTAACGGTAAACTTTAATTTTATAATTCTTAACGATCTACACAAATACATGCTCTCAGGGAAATAAATTTTAACATTGGCGATACAAATACTGTGTGACGAATTTTGACACCGACAGTAATTGTTAAAAAATACCTATTTCGTATTTTTTTTCAAGACTCATAGTGAAGAAGTTTCGCCCAACGTAAATTTATGCAGATTTTTGTTTCATTTACTTAAAACGAAAAATACATTAAAGTTCGTAATGAAGCATGACTAAGAGGTATACACGTTCTGAAAATAAGGTAAAAACACCTCGATCTGAATGACATCGGCTAACCCGCTGGTAATTAAATAAAGTACCCATGAAGTACCCGTTCGCTATTTTGATATTTGTTTTCGTATAAAAAGTTTCGAATACGAGTATTAATAGAATGCAAAGCAGTGCCAATTCTGTACTGCGAATGTCACAGTACTAATTGAATATAATATCTTTAAAATAATTACCAATTTGTTACTAGTAATTGGACTTGGACAATGGACAGCTTTTTAGGGTTGCGTATCTGAAGAGTAACCAATGCTATCCATTAACGGTCTGTATCTCATGATCCTTAATAAGTAAACAGTATAAATTTTTACATAATGTGTATTTCTGTTGCCGCTATAACAACAAAATTATAAAAATAAATTAAAATTAAAGAAGGCGCCCCTTCTAGTAACATGTTGTTGTTAGGGTTCCGTACCTAAAGGGTAAAACCGGGACCCTATTACATGCTATTACTGAGACTTCGCTGTCCGTCCGTTAGTCCGTCTCTCACCAGGCTGCATCTCATGAACCGTGATAGTAAAAAAGTTGAAATTTTCACAGATGATGTATTTTGTTGCTGCTATAACAACAAATACTAAAAACCAGAATAAAATGAATATCAAAGGCGGCTCCGATACAACAAACGTCTTTTTTTTCTATTTTTGTTGCTAGATTTTGATAACGGCAGCAGGTAGACGCTTGAAATATTCACAGTATATTAAGCTACATATTGACTTTAAAAATATATAATTAAATTAAAAAAATATTTAAGGGGTGGGGGGGGGGGGGGGGGGGGGGGGGGGGGCTCCCATACATGATGAAATACATTTTTTCGCCATTTTTATAGATAATGGTACGGAACCCTTCGTGCGCGAGTCTGACTCGCACTTGGCCGAATTTAATTTTTTTGCTTTTTTACTCGATCTTAATGCATACACCGTACATCATTATAAAGAAGGCCGACTCACGCATGGCCAGTTTTTCATAGTGAAGCGTGTAGCATTCTAGACCACACACATCGTCACCTAACATCAGCTGAAATTGTGGTCAAACACAAGCTTATTTATTAATCATCATCAGCCGGGAAACGTCCACTGCTGGACATTTGCCTCCCTCATGGTACGCCACATCGACCGGTCCCGAGCCACCTGCATCCAGTGACTCCCTGTGACTCAAACCAGGTCGTCGATCCATCTAGTCCAGACCGTCCCCCGGTCTGGTAGACGTTTCCCGGTACGTGGTCTTATTGCCACTTAGTTATCAATAACAGTATCAAATCTGTCTTCACTTCAGATACACTAATTTAAAACTCTAATGGAATTTGCTACGTAGTTAATGAAACGTCTTTCAATCTACTTTTAATCAATTCATCGACGCAACATGAGCTCGGCGTTACGACATCGGGGGTACAGAGAATTTAGTAATATCGAGTTTCTAGTCAATTTCGTGATGGTAGTCGTATGGTAGTCATTAGGAAAACGCTGAACTATACGATCAATGGATGTTAAAACTTTAAGTACCTGCTACCTAACTATATAACTATATAGTATAGTAAGACTAACGATCCGGAAGTCGCGGGTTTGATTCTCGACGAATTATTTATAGGCATTAACCGCCTCCGTGGCATATTAGCTACACGATTGATCTTACAATCTTACAGTCCCAGGTTCAATTCCCAGTTGGGGTACCTGTAGGTACTCAGTTTAGTTGGTGGTAGGGCATTCTATGTCCATCTGGCTAGCTAAAACCATGTTACCTAAGTCTGCCACAAACAGCAGTGTTAATAGCACCGTTGTGTTCCGGTATGAAAGGCAGATCCAGTGCCTCATTGCGTAAGGCTTCTAGGTACTCACGGATGTCTTTCAAAGGCTTTGTAGTCACTTGGCATCAGGTGCGATGAAGTCCAAGTACAAAGTTTTTTAAATTGGTTTTGCTGGTGGTACGACATACATATCCGCCTAGTAGAACCAATGTTGTCTGATAGAACTTATGTGTACCTGTATCTGCTCTAGGATACCGGTAATAAAAGATATTAGAGTCAGTCTGTCATTAATTTGAGACTTCCGATGGAAACGCGTCATTCTTTTGTCATTAATGTCGCCACCGGTTCTCACGCCAAATAGTCGCACATCACGTCGAGTTGCGTGTTTATAAACTGCACTTATCATCAAGTGGGATAAAACCATATGTATAAGTATAGTAAATCAAATAACTACCTCATGCGTTTATATCCCAAGTGCATGAAAGCCTGGGTCAATATAAAATCAAATACTCAGTGAGCCTCTGATTACCAAACGCGTTATTTTTTCTGAAACCTTCAGTGAAAAATACATGTTGTAATAACTTCAATTTTTGATCTGAGATCTAATTCGATATTTTATAGTTGTCACTTTTTGTATTTTCAGGGGGATTAATATTGATTGATTATTTTTTCTAATGTCGTATTACAAAAATGACACAGGTTCGTAATTTTTTTTTAATTTTGAGGGAGATTTTGACGTCACAGGATATGCTATATCATAAGATCAATTTAGTTTGTTTATTTATTTATTATCTTTGTTAATTTAATGTAACAATTGTTAGTGGACCAAATTTATAATAATAACTAGCGGCCCGCCCCGGCTTCGCACGGGTGGACATTTATCTTTTAAACATTTTGGTAAAAACGTAAATGTATCTTTTTGCAAGACAAAAGTAGTTTTTTCTGATTAAATTACTATTTATATTTTTAGAGTTTCAATTTTTCTCACTTAATCTAAAGTTTTACATTTCTATATTTACATTTTTGTACATTTTTAGGGATCCGTAACTCAAAACGAAAAAAGGGACCCTTAGGGCCATTATTTATTGGTTTACTTTGATGTCCGTCTGTGTGTCTTTCAAGACCCTTTTTCTCAGGAAGGCGATCTGTAATATCTTCGAAAATATTCATTTAAATTACTCTCTGTAAAGGTCCATATTTATCTATATTAAACGCACAATGTGCCTAAGGTACTTAAATGGATAACTGTATATTGCCTAAGATCGCTGCATAATAAGCCGTTATTTCTCGTAAAAAGTAAAGGATAAAAATGGTTACTGATACCATCGCGGACTTTTTTGTTGATCTTTCTAAGGTGTACAATACAGTAGTACATTATTTTAATCTATCTGGTAGGGTTTAGCCAGCGTTTGCGGCGCAAAAAGATGTGTTTATTTACGACATCACATTAGAAATCCCTAAAATTATTGGTGTTGTTATATATATAAACCTTCCTCTTGAATAGTTCTATCTTTTAAATAAAACGCATCAAAATCCGTTGCGTAGTTTTAAAGATTTAAGCATACATACATATAGACAGCGGGAAGCGACTTTGTTTTATACTATTTCATCATCAGCCGGGAAACGTCCACTGCTGGACATAGGCCTCCCTCATGGTATGCCACATCGACCGGTCCCGAGCTACCTGCATCCAGCGAATCCCTGCGACTCTGACCGGGTCGTCGGTCCATCTAGTAGGGGGACGGCCTGGTAGACGTTTCCCGGTACGTGGTCGCCACTCGAGAACCTTTACTCCCCACCGGTTATCGGTTCTTCGAGCGATGTGGCCTGCCCATTGCCACTTAAGCTCACTGACTCGTCGAGCTATGTCGGTGACGTTCGTTCATCTATGAATTTCCTCATTCCGGACCTTATCACGTAGAGAAATTCCGAGCATAGCTCGTTCCATTGCTCGCTGAGTGACTTTGAGCTTGTAAAGGACCACGTTTCGGTTCCCTATGTCATCACTGGCAACACCCACTGATTAAGAGGGAACAGCAGATAAAAAATTTCATATGAAATTAAGGGTTTGGGATATAGCTGTTTTCTCAACGAAACGTTAGCCAAATTCAATCATTTTGATCTTATTCTCTTTATCAAAGAATAATCTAGGCCCGTTGGTTTTGCTTTTTTCAATATTTTGTCTACAATTAGAATTATGGGCATCTCAAAACTCAAAATTTCAGAAAAAATTTCTTTCAACTTATGGTACTCATTATTTAGAGTAAACGTAACATTTTCAGAAAAAGCAAAACCAACGGGCCTAGATTATTCTTTGATAAAGAGAATAAGATCAAAATGATTGAATTTGGCTAACGTTTCGTTGAGAAAACAGCTATATCCCAAACCCTTAATTTCACGGCAAAACTAGGCAAATACCAAAAAAAGCTTCAACTGTCCTTCTCGCACAGTTCGGTTCGGGAGGCAGGGTACACTATATCACAACTATATACTGTGTATTATATGTATAAAAATAAAGTAAGCATGCATTAGTGATGTCAATAAGCTTTATCGATTTTTTCGACTAATAGTGGTGGGAAAAATATATCGATAGATACCCTTTCTCGAGCTATAATGGTTTTACCTGTTAGTTTTAATGTTTAGATTGATCTAAATAAACAAATATAAAGACAAATAATTCTAAGGAAATTTATTTTATCTCTAGAACAGAACATTTTCCCTGAAATTCTTAGTTGTTGTTACGTTTTGTTACGTGTAAATAATTAAATATGATTTATGAATAAGTGACTTATGTTTCAAATATTTTTTTAATGTTAAAGTTCGAGTCGGACTCGCATACAAAGGGTTCCGTACCACTGTAAAATATCTAAACAGAAAAAAAACACAGAAAAAACATAACATTTATTGCATGGACATCCGTTTATTTATAACTTTTTTAAAAGCTTTTTTATATTATTTTTTGTTATTTATTATTATTGAAAGTCTTGAGAGAGAACGAGAAGTTATATGGACATCGCATGTACAAATCGCTACGGAGACTATATGACCCGACACAGATATCCCGGAGATCAGCCAGCAAGAGCTTGAAATGGCTCTCCAACAACTCAAAAACCGGTCAAGAGCAAGTCGGACTCGTGCACCGAGGATTCCGTACAGAATATGAATTAATGACATACTGAAAATCATAAATAATAGGTATGGTAATATGCACCCAACAATGCTCTACCGAAAATGAAATTCTAAGCTAAATTACATATTACGAAGTTAAGTTTGTAAACATTAAAAAATCAATTTTACTGTGTTACAATTAAAAAATTCAGATTTATTCCTATGGTTGTGCTGTAAAACCTTTCTTCTTGCCAAATTTCAAGACATTAGGTCAACGGGAAATACCGTATAGATTTTGGGTTCATTGCATTTTGTACGGAAATGGTCTAAAATACAGCTATATCTTTTTATTGCGTTGACCTATAAGTTTCATTATTTGACAGATCTAAGGGACAGCAGACTGGAGTATTCGATATCACAGTGATCCTATAAGGATTCCTTTTTTCCTTTTGAGGTACTTAAAATATAATAGTATAATATGAAGTATGACAGTAGGAAATACGATAGATTTCGACGATATTATTATTCATGTCGACAAATAAAAACTTGAAATATTTTTTCCCAGTTATACATCTCATACACTTAAGACGGGATTTTTAACTCGTCTATTCTATTGTGTGAGGTGTCGTGAAATTACAGTTTTTTAACCGACTTCAAAAAAAGAGGTTATCAATGCGACCTGTATGTATGTAATATTTCCAGAACTGCCCAGTTTTCATATATGTTAGTCTATACCAGCTTCTAAAGAAGTGTGCCAAATTTCTAAAGTGTATGTTTGTTTGTCCTCGCATATATCCGGAACACACACACAAAAGAAAAACACACATAGGGTTCGTGGATTTCAACAAAGCATTCGACACACTCGAACATAGATTTATCTGGGACGCACTGGAAAAACAAGGCGTACATGCAAAATACATAAGAATACTGAAAAACATATACACAAAAAGCACCGCACAAGTGAAGCTAGAATCTACAGGCGAAGAATTTTCGATTGAGAGAGGGGTACGCCAGGGAGACCCAATTTTACCAAAAATATTTTCAGCTATCCTGGAAATGATATTCACAAATCTGGATTGGACGAATAAAGGACTAAATATAAATGGCAAAAAGCTGAGTCACCTACGCTTTGCAGACAACCTGATCTTAGTTTCGGAAAACCCGAAAACCCTACAGACAATGTTCCAACAGTTAGCGGAAGAGAGCGAGAAAGCAGGCCTGTCAACGAACTTAACGAAAACAAAAGTAATGTCAAATTCCTCACAAACAGAGCCCATAACAGTAAATAATGGAGAAATAGAGTATGTAGAAATGGACAAGACTAATAACTGAATGGCAACCACGAGATAGCAAAAGAAAAAGAGGCAGACAGACTAGAAGATGGGAGGACGACATCAGACAAGTGGCGGGTCCAACATGGACCCGCATAGCGAAAGATAGAATAGAGTGGAAATCCTTAGAGGAGGCCTATGTCGAAAGACAAGCTGAAATGTAGGAACGACCGGTTACTGATACTTAATATAAAAAGATAAGTAACGTATAAAGTAAGCATATTTTTAAGAAAATTAAAACAAAAAATTAGTTCAGCAATAAAGGCTATTTTATTTAATTTATTTTTTATATATCCGGAACTACAAGTTCGATTTAAATAATCCCTTTTTTGTTTACCTAGGTATTGTAAAACTTAGGGAAGACTGCAAGTTTCATCAAAATCGGTTCAGTAGTTTTTGAGACTGGGAATGTTAAGTGTGTATTTCGGCGTTGCAGTGCAGCAGAGCAAATTTAAAATTAATGTTTTAACTGTACTGTAATCTGTATGCCGAATAAATTATTTCTATTCTATTCTATTAGTTAAATGTTTGTTACCTCAGAGCTTTTCACTGGGTGAACCGATTTGGATGATTCTTTATTATTTGAAAGCTGATGCTTTCCATGTGGTCCCATTTCAATTTGGTCCGGTTCTTAGAATGGAATCCATGAGAAAACAATATACATCTTAAATTTTCCTTAATAAAAGTAGACTTTTAGGGCAGTTGAAGTCGGTTTCTAGTTCTTTTTGAACGCTTTAACTTGTTAGTCCTTAGACTCTAGCACTCTAGGTACTAAAACACCTCTAGGTCACCTAAAGTATCGTTGGAAGACGAACGTTCGGATATGGTGAAACTAAAAGGTTTCTTTGTTGACCGTAGAACCCTAAAATAGCAACGCCATAATTTATATTGTATTTATATGTGATAGGTACTTACTAGTCAATTATATCAAATACAACCACAGTATGTCGAGACTAAACCAATATGCGAACAATAATTTCTCAAAACGTAAAACAAGGGTTGACGCACGCTCACGTCAAGTTTATTATAATTTTGAAAAATACACTCTAGCCCAGGCGGAGGGGTAGCGACTATGCGCGGCTCGCAGGGGCCTCTTTGGGATGTTATGCAGCGTTATTTGTGTGAGTGAAAGCATGTGAAAGGCTGTATGTGTGCGTACCGAATCGCGACAGCAATAACATATTCAAATACCTACTATTCTACGGAGACTTTGCTTCATTGGCGTCTTAAATACTTTTGTCTTTAGACGCTGAGGTATCTTACTATTTAGTGATAGTGATTTTCAGTATGTTTATTAATCATGGTGCGTGAGTCCGTCTCGCACTTGGCCCCTTTGTTTTAAGTACTTTATTTTGAAGGAGTTTAATTTTTTCTAATGTTATTTTTTACATTTCATACATAGCTAAATAGCATAGCTAAGCCTCTCTCTCGCACTTCGGTCGTACTAAGTACATCATTTGAATGCTTCGGTTCGGTTTCCCCGGCGCGGGCGGACTTTTATTTTTCTATGTGTATATGGTTTTTTAAATTCGTTATATATTTTGAATGGAATGTCCTATTTCAATAATTCAAGAAGCTATATACAGATATTGAAGAAGTCTTGAATATGAAATGATTTATTTTGATAAGGGTTAATATATATAGTATGGATAACATGGTCTGATTTTGGTCGGCATTTCTATCAACTTAAAAAATTGATAAAAGTAGTTATAGTGGCATAACTACAATAGTTAGACATATACCATCGCGGACTTTTTTGTTGATCTTTTTAAGGTGTACAATACAGTAGTACATTATTTTGATCTATCTGGTAGGGTTTAGCCAGCGTTTGCAATGTAAGCGCTAAAAGATGTGTTTTTTTACGACATCACATCAGAAACCCCTAAAATTATCGGTGTTGCTCTACTATATTATACATGTATTATATATATAAACCTTCCTCTTGAATCACTCTATCTATTAAAAAAAACTGCATCAAAATCCGTTGCGTAGTTTTAAAGATTAAAGCATACATACATACATACATACAGACAGCGGGAAGCGACTTTGTTTTATACTATTTAGTGATTTAGTGATTCATGCGTTCGAAAAGAACTAAGGAACTGACTTCTACTGCCATAAAAGTTTACATCATTCATTACCGAAAATGGTAACCCTTATCTGGGTATATATTTTGTTCTTGTAGATTTTTAAAAAAATCACTTTATCAATTTTAATAAAATTTATATGGAACCAACTGTGAAGAACCATCTACAAAAAATCATCAAAATCGATTCATAATTGGTGGAGCTATCACATAACATACATACCAATACTACTTTCTCCTTTCTTGAAGTCGGTTGAAAAGTTAATCCATATTTATGCTATAAATGCAAAAGACAACGCTTAGCATCCAACGGCCTGATTTACGAAATATTACTATCAGGTGATATGAAGGCCAAGTTCAAAGCCCAACTGGCGGGCATCCAAAGTGCGTTCAAAAGCTGGTTTGACCAAAGTAGAATAAGCCGTTATTATTATCATAGTAGTCAGAGAATGTTTTTCCACAGTCTGTTTACTTTAGAGATACCATTCGTGTCAATTACAGTCGTTAATAAATTTTTATTTAACTAATAATCCTCTCTCATTTAATATTTTTATAATGAGCTTTCCCTATCTAAATTATTTTAATAAAAACGGATTGGGTGTTTTTATCGTACACCTATCTGGTTTTTCCAGACTTCTTAATTTTATATCTCAACTACATATTACGTCTGCGTAATCATACTTCTTTATTCAGGTGTATTAATATTTTATTCTGAATAAACACATTTTTTCTTACAAAATTGCTGTAATTTGCCAGTAGGTACAATCTTAAGTTATGTGATATACAAGCGGTCAAATAAAAGTATGTGTAACAATGGCGTGCCACTTGGTTACATATAATAACGTTGTAATTATTGCCATGCCATGGGAGGCCATTTTGCGATCAACCCTGACTGAAGATCAATGCGGCATCTCGCTATGTACATGAAGCCTACATCGTATTTACCCCTAGAGTCTTCCGTGCCGATTGCCATCTATTGAAAGAGCAAATATCCCACGCCAAGGGTTTCCCATAAATCGTCCGTTAAAAATCTATCGTAGAGGCGCCGAGGAAAAACTTCCACCTAAATCCGGCCATTTGCTATAATCCTTACCCGGGTAAAGTGGCGCTCTGATTAATCACAGAGCATCCGGATAACAATCTACCATTCATTATATGAAGTCTACGAAGAATACAGATCCGACCCAAATTGTGTAGGTTACAAAAAACTGAGAAGTCTTCAGAATTGTTGAGCTTACGATGTAACATTCACACATACACTAAGTTTAAAAAATACGGATACTGTCATCACTTAACAGTCTATATTTTAGCAATTGAGGCGCGGACTCTCAATCTGAGGGTTCCGGGTTCGAATCCAGCCTATGAGTTGTTGAATTGAAATTCAAGTACATTATCCGATTGCTTAACGGTGAAGGAAAACATCGTAAGGAAACCTGCATGTCTTGAACAGGCTTGTGAGGTCCGCCAATCCGCACTACGGCCCATACACTCTCTGTATGAGAGTAGGCCTTAGCCCCTGCACTGGGGACGTATATAGGCTGTTGATGATGATGATTTTAGCAATAGATAGGTTTGATAAAGAAACAAAAACAGAAATAAAAATGAATAAGTTTTTGAAAGAGTTTTCGTTTATGCATTACACCAGATTTGTAGTAGTTGTTTGTTAATTGCAGGTGCATCCTCCCTTGTATCCTTAAGAGGATTTTCTGGTGTCAAAGCGCCCATACAAACGTAGTACCGTCATATTTTGAGTAATAAGCGATGAAAGTCAATGAAATTTTCAAGATACAATCTAGAACTAAATATCTGTGTCGGTGGTGAGTCAGATTTTCGTTATAGTATAAACTTTCAGAGTTACAGGGCATCAAAGTATTGTATTTTTCAGTAGTAAAAAGCCCCAACTCTGAACCTGTTTTACAAGAGTATGAATAAATTTAGAACAATTTGGAAAAACCACCGACATCTGACATTTTGCTAATATACTGTTTTGAAAAAATGGCTACATAATATACTATATCCTTCAAATGATCACGGGACTACGAAACATTCAAATAACGGGTGGATAACTTCGCGTAGTGTATGTTGTACATCGTACGCGCTCGGGTAGGATAGGACTCGGATAGGGACAGCTACAAAACAATGCAAACTTGAACGCGGCCACGTGCTCTAAACAGACAATTCTCTTAATGACTTAGGTACATACTCGTATAAATCTGACATATGAAATCGAAGTACTAAACAACTGAAAAACGTTATGAAACGATTCTCCTGTCAGAATAAGTCTAAATACGCAAGGGTGGGTGCGCCCCCGGACACTTGCTCAACATAGCTACATGTGCAACTCTCCAGGCGCACATAATTCCCTTGATAATAAATAACATATTCACTCTGTTCATGAAGACATCCAGATTGTTGCTCTCAAGAGTCACAGAAGCTTGTAGAGAATGTTAATACTAAGCATATCGTAATAAATGAAGAAGTAAAACGCTGTGTTAGAATATCATATATTGATGAAACCTCCCCAAAGAAGGTCTTTATACCTGCTCGTTATGCAAAACAAATTAAATGATCTGACTATAAAATAAGGATGACATGGAAAATCATACACAAACAGTCAGGAATATTGTTAAATTGTGGTAATAAGATAAACATTGAAATTGACGTACGAAAGGTTTCGTACCATTCTCTATATAAAAAAAGTTTTTTGTATGGGAGCCCCCTTATATATTTGTTTTATTCTGCTTTCTGGTATTTGTTATGATGCCAACAAAAATACATCATCATCATCATCAAAATTTCAACTCTCTAACTATCACGTAAGATACAGCCTGGTGATAGACGGACAAATAGCAAAGTCTTAGTAATAGGGTCTCATTGGTTACCCTTTGGGTACGGAACCCTAAAAATCAGCAAAAAGAGGTGGCTCAAATTTTTGAAAAACTTTTAAAATAATGTAGCAATAAATAAAAATGAATCTGTGAATCCTCTCCCCTTCTGTGCGTTAAAATAATAAATCATTATTTAACAAGTTGAAGCCATGTAAAATTCACAGACAATTATAAGAATCTTTCAATTCAAAATGCTAAAAAATGCTTGTGAATCCAGCCTTGTATGCCCTAGGCTACGGAATTGTGGTACCCTCAAATTTACTCAAACTCTATCGCAAGAGTAGAGGCGAACTCATAAACATAAGATATCCCTCATGTTACGCCACAATGATCCAGAGGCCTTCACAGGTCATCGGATATATTTCATTATAAAATTATTATTTTCCCAAAATGAGGGCACAGGCCTTCAAATGTTGCTATGTTGCAAGCATGGCTATAAAACTGCCAACTAGTAATTCAGTTTTCTCTACCGCATTTATCTAGTTCTGTACCGATTTATAAACCACTTCCAGATTTGTTACCATCAATTTCCGTTTCAACGTTGACCGAAAAGCGTAATCAATTTTCAGAATGGCTCAACGATTGATACTCATAATATGTCAAACGCTGAAATCAAATTTACAAACCGTTCAACGAAAAAGTGCTTTAGTCAATCATCTTTGTTTTTCGACATCACTGAATTTACTGCACCTTTCCAAAATTTTGCTGGTGGACCACGCAGAACGAACTGTAAAAATTCTTCAGAGAGTACCAACACACGCCTGTTTAAATGATATTTACTATCTCAGCGGTCTCCCGATAATTAAAACAACAATTTGACAACCGGGACAGCAATATGATATAAATATTTGTGCCACTTGTCCCATAAACCTGCTGGGACGAAATAGTCTCAATTGTCCCATGATGAAACAACTCAATGGGACTAGTGTATTTGCCATATCAGTACACCTAATCTATCTACTATCTAACTGTCACGGTAAATTGATATTTATTTTCTTCTTAATTCCATACAGATGAACAAGAGGAGGAAAGCTAAAGTTTATGTAAGCCTACATAAAAATTAATGAAATACAAATGCAAAGTTATTCAAATGTTAGTGGATGTACAAAAAATGACAGAAGAACTCGCATAAATTACATTTATTACATCTATTCAATATTTCACACAATATACATAACGTAACGGTCACCTTATATACTGTAACATGCTGTAACATAACTAAATCGCTCTTTCGCGTCCAATTCTCAGCGAGGCGAGCGTGGCAATTGCCTATTGCAAACAGAATGGCCGCCAAATACCCACTGGCTATACTCACCTCGGATACAACTGTGTACATTTAAATAGATTTGGTATTTCTCTTACTTACTTTCTTATTCTCCTATTTACTTTCTACCTACTACATAGCATAGCCTAAATTTACATAAAATATATCATAGCTTAGTAAAAAACATGCAGGTCTTTGGGGACTGCCGATAGAAGTGAAAACTAAGTAACTTGTGAATTGTATCGTCGAGCTATAAGATTATTATTTTAGAATTATTTTTGGTTTATAAAGAAGTATTTACGATTAAGGATTAAAGTTTTATTTGGAATATATATATGAGCATAATATACACAGTATATATACATATATAGCTCATGGGAAGCGTGGGGTGACGATCACGCAAGTTCCATGATTTTTGAGCGCCCAAAAAGAGCTCAACGCGCCTAAAGAAGTTCACTTCAAAAATTTAAACCAAATAGCGTTCATGACATCTCAAAGTTGCGCACTGGAAAAATGGTCAGTTATTTGTACTTGTATTTGAATTAAACAGTATAAGTGTTTTAAAAAAATATAGATTTTTATAGATTAGTCATTAACGTTAACAATTGTTAACGCGGAAATACGTCGACCTTTGCGCCGGGAGCGACCGGGGCTGTCGCATGAAAACAGGTTTGACCATATTTTTGAATCATTCGTCTCCAGTGCTGCCAATATAACTTAAAATGTTTAATTTTATCCGTTTAACGCCAAAAAATAAAACCGGTAATTCATGCAAGGAAAACGGAACGCAAAGTTCATAGAACAGTTTCGTCAATAAGTGGTAATGTCAGTATTCGACGATGACGTTTAGTCTATCGCTCGCCTCCGCAAAGAGTGGTCCCGACCACTCGTTGCAGAAGAGCGATTCAAAAATACCAAATTTCATAAGTCGAACGAAAATCAGTAGAAATCGAGCGCTCGCGGCGCGTAGAGCGAATCAAAAATAGAGCCCCAGGGGAGGTTGTGTTGTTGTTTTCCTTATCCTTTTTAAAGTTCGTTATTTTATATTGTTTATTAAGTATGTATGTATTTATATCAAATTTCAATAAGAGCGTGCCCAAGTTCAAGGATAGGGCTAACTTAAATAAGTATTTTAAATGTATTTAAGTAATTCAGAGCATAGTAGTAGTGACTTCAATTTACAATATTTCGTGCAGTACCTTCTTAATGTCAAAACACCGCCGCAAATTTCTAAAGAGTCCTCCTAACGACAGTTTATAAAGTCCAAGTAGCAGCCAAGCATCTTATTTAACATTCTGTTTAGTCCATCCACCAGAAAAATGCTGGTGAACATCAAAACTAAAAGGAAATTCAGTACACGTACGAGGTATATGCGATGAAATCCGCGGGCGGGACCGACTTGGGCTTAACTCGCGTATCCCCCTCAAAACCATATTACAAAGGGCTTATTTTGTAACTTAACTGGCGAAGGGTTACCAAATATAAATTAACCCTCACTGCGCTTTATGTTTGTGTAATTTATAACCTACTTACTTTACTACAATGAAATAATATGAAGAGAATTGAGTAGTTCGTTACCTAGTCAGCCGTCATCATGTACAATTGGCACCTGTGATGTCTAGTCTACCTATGAACCTACGCGTTACTCACCAGTCCACCATTTAAGCGTGGTGATTTAGGCAAATTCCTACGAGAAAGAGCCCGTTCGTCGTGACGATTTATGAGGGCTCATGTTGCTCAGAAGTGGACTTATTGTGGTTATAATGATAAAACTGACGTTACGTACAAGTACTGCTTTGGAACAGCCAAAAACTTGTTGAAAAGGTACGGTTTCAGTACGGAAATAAGTACAACGAGGAAATGGGGCCGATTTAAGCAGGCAAAGTGTCGAGTAGCCGGTAAGTGGTTTAATACATTCTTTAATTGTCAGTCGAATAAATGCACTGGTGAAATACTGCCTACTAAGTAACATGTAAGTCTATAGAACATTAATTAAAACGAGTTTAAACAGTATAAGACTTATATATTTATTTATAGAACTCATATCGAAACCTACTTGCGATTCTCTATAAGACTTTCAACTAGATATCACTAAAACTAATACGTTTTTTCGTGAGTTCGCAGGTTACCTTCAGTCGCCTGATAGGCAAAACCAATCTTAATAAAATTTGGCACGCACAAAATCAAATTATTTTTTATTGCAAAAAATAGGGTTTTTGTACAAAGGTGTTAACAAAATATTTAGTTGCTTCAGTCCTATTTAGCCATAATCTACAGCCTGCACACAGCATGTATAAGGTATTACACGCCCTTTATAATTGGGATATCCTTTTAATATTATGAGTTTTTACAGGTACTCGTAAATGCGTATTATTATTATTTGTTGAAGGAAAACATCGTGAGGAAACCTGCACACTTTTTCGGAAGAAATTCAACGGTGTGTGTGAAATCTACCAATCCGCACTAGGCCCACATGGTTGACTGTGGCCCAAGAGTGGGCCTGAGCCCCTGCATTGGGGACATATATAGGCTGTTGATGATTGTTGTTATTCTGGCATGGCATATTCAAAGTAGCTCTATTATAACTTAAGTAACAAATGTATTTGTTACTTAAGTCATTTAGTACGCTGCTTGAGGTATCCAACATCGGATCTAGTTATATCCCTCACGTCAGTTTGGAAACTAATCTACGAGAGAGAATGCTACCTCATTGGGATGCACGCCGAGTTTGTTGCGAAGCAAGTTTCTGTTATACTACGGCACCGCGGAACTGCAGCGATAAAAAGTGGTACTATGTTCTCTGATGACTTTATGTTTGACAATAAGATCACTTTATACATATGTATTAATAACATCTGCCTGTGACTTTATACATCATATAATTGACTATGATAGTTGTCATAAGAAGTTGAACTCTGTTGAGCATAGCCCAAGCAATGTTTTGTTATACATAAAGTGCACTCTTTATGTGTCCAATAATCCATTTGTACAAACCCTAACTCTCATGCATTCAAGGACACAGGTTGAATATCACTCTGAATAAACAAAATTACGCAGAGACGGCTAATTCCCATGTTGTTGTTTGAAAAAATATCGGTAAACAGTTTTTGATTTTTTAAGAAAGCAAAACCTATACACTGCACTGCTTAATTTGACCGAACTCAACCACCGTCACGTTACCCATAGTTTACAAAAATGTTCGATGTATGAATATTCGATATTATGAACATTTAAACTTTCGATGTTTTAAAAACTCGAGATTTTTGACTTTTCGATTTATTTATTGAGCTTTTCGACTTTCAATAAATTATATTCGGTATGGCATAGGTGCATCCGACAGTATTATTCTGTTTTTGGTGAAAATAAATTACAAATGAAATGAAAAAGAAAAAATTGGCGATTGAACATGTACATTACATTCATACATACAAATTACATTTGTCAATAATTTCACTATTTGCCAAGACAAGTGATGAGTGAATTTTTTTTAAAAATATGCACGTTATCTATGACAAATTTGCTTCGGCTCCGATGTCACTATTACACTACACCAACACAACACTTTCGAAATGGAGTAACAAACAACAGTTGCCAGCGACATTGCGGTCGCTAATTGGAAGGAGCAACTACCAGAGAGATTAGCGCACTATCTTGGTGCACTTGTGGCACTGTGAAGGAAACCGGTTCACTGTCACTCACGATCAACACAATTATGGAACACCGAGAGGATTAGCTCTCTGGCAGTGTTGGAAAATATGCACTTAGTACAAATAGATATGAATAGTAAGGTTATAGCGCAGTCATTTAAAATTTATATATTACTAGCTTCCGCCCGCGACCGCGAAACCTCGCACTTGTCCGGCTTTTTTGCTTTATCCGGTCTATCGCCACGGAAAGGATTTACTATTACTAAATAATAGTTGAAAAACGTCCTAGAAATTTCATACTCATGAACCGTAAGATTATTATATTATAATAATCTTAATTAATATATATTATCTAATATTAACGCAAAGATGTCAAAACCGCTAGTACTTGAAATTTTGATGTCGTATATCATGGTATCGGAACCAATATCCGTTTTTACTCATCCTATCGACTGCCTATACCGATATTTAGTTGGGGATGCTGAAAAGTTAATTTTTATCACTAAGTCCATGTTAATAAAAAGCAGCCAAGTGCGTGTCGGGCCACGCGCGATGTGGGGTTCCGTAGTTACTCGTCACAATAAGTTAATAAACCGTATAACGTAACGTCAAAACAGGCCCACACAGAACGATGTAAAGTAATTTTAAATAGAGAATTGGTTAGTTAGAAGAGAAGGTTAATGTGTCAATAAAACTACATATTTTCTTAGCTGTTTTTAATGAATTACTATGAGCATTCTTGCGGCTGAACACATTTTTGAGCACTTTCGTCCCAGACTGTAGGTGAAGGGCAGTCGCATCTGGAATAATCGCAGCGGACGCCAAGCGACCATGCTACTGGCAGGCGGCATGTGCGACGCGACATAGCTGGTCCGATACACCCGGGGTTGTAGGAAAATGTACCTGGAGGGCACGGCTGTATACCTGTAAGTTATAGTTCAACTTCAGGATCTGTTTAGTTATTATAAACAATACCTATCTATACAAATCTTATACCGATTTCGTATTTATAGACAATTCTATACAGTAGACATTTTCATTCTCTGGGTATTTCGTTAACCGCCTACGTGGTCTTCATGCTTGGTCTCAAAATCCGGAGGAACTGGGTTCGATTCCCAGTGGGGGGTACGTATCGTTACTCGGTTTGGTTGGTAGTAGGTTGTTTTCAATGTTAAAGTCAAAGGCTTCTGGGTGAGCAAACTTTCCATCTAACGGCCTTACTGTCACTTACCATCAGGTACATACATACACACACATTACATATGTCGTAATAGATGAAGTTTTTGTTGTATTTCGAGCGTAGAAAATAAGATTACACGACGAGATACTAGTGGGAGTACCCAGTCTCATAGGACGACTGTTCGTCTCTCCCACCGCATTCAACCTCCAGTCTTGGAATCTGTTGCAGCTCATTGGCTAGGTACTGCAATCGTCAACACTGATGTTTCATGCGAGTAAATATATAAAAACTCTAAACATTTGAGTTCTCTGAATATATCAAACTCGGCTGGGCAGCGTTCGGGAAATTACGGCATATCTTCTCGTCCAAAATACTTCAGCGTCTAAAGACAAAAGTCTATGATCAGTGCGTGTTGCCAGTGATGACATACGGAACCGAAACATGGTCTTTTACTGTGGGCCGAATAAACAAGCTCAAAGTCACTCAGCGAGCAATGGAACGAGCTATGCTCGGAATTTCTCTACGTGATAAGGTCCGGAATGAGGAAATCCGTAGACGAACGAAGGTCACCGACATAGCTCGACGAGTCAGTGAGCTGAAGTGGCAATGGGCAGGCCACATCGCTCGAAGAACCGATAACCGTTGGGGAGTAAAGGTTCTCGAGTGGCGACCACGTACCGAGAAACGTCTACCAGGCCGTCCCCCCACTAGATGGACCGACGACCTGGTTAGAGTCGCAGGGAGTCGCTGGATGCAGGTGGCTCGGGACCGGTCGATGTGGCGTACCATGAGGGAGGCCTATGTCTAGCAGTGGACGTTTCCCGGCTGATGATGATGATGATCATCACTCTGGACATTTCATGCATAAAATCACCTTTTGTTCTTACACATTAGTCCGTCAAGCAACGGCACAACCAATCTTGATGAAATTTGGCATGCACGTATCCCATGGCATTCAGTAGGTCCGTTGGAATAATTTCCGATATCCATGCAGATAAACTCGCGAGCAAAAGTACTAATATCATGATTCTTTCGTCATACTGAACCAGCAGGTTCTATTCGAGTCTTGTGGACCAACCAAACGTGTGTCCCACTACATTGAAACACTATTAACTAAGTCTGTGTACGACACTTCCCGACGGAATTCCATTTATTTGGATGGAACAGACTGCTGGGCTGACGGGACCGCACAGTAAAGTGCGAATTGGACAATACAGGGACATGCAGAAATGGACTCAATTAATTGACACCAAAGACATTTAATATTAATAGACCGGACAAAGCAAACAAACATTTTGATCCTAAACTTATTACCAATTTGTAATATTACCAATTGGTAATAAGTTACTCAATCTAGTGTCACATCACGTCACGCGGCCGTAAAAGACATTTGACATACCATTGACTTTTGAGATCAAAATGTTTATATGAAACGTTTCCCAATGACCGCTCTATAACCTATTACTATATTTAAATCTCTCTGATTGACACCTATACTTTACCTGGGATGTATTTAGGGGTGATACGAGTATGTATGCAAAACTAATAATATCCCCAGCATTTCAGAGCGGCTATGGCCAACAGTAGCGAAATAACTTAAAAAGCAGCAAAGTGCGTGTCGGGCCATACGCAGTGTAGGGTTCCGTAGTTGAGCTTGTTTCTTAAAAGTAGTTTAGAATGACATTTGTACGAAATCTTCACTTTGACCACTCCAAGTATATTTTATAATTTGGTCGACTATTACTCGTTAACCTGTAAAGCCAACTTAGTCGTGATAGTTTTCTTTTAATTTCTGTCTACATACTAGTACTGGCAATTTTTCCAGATTTTTAAAAGCAATAGTTTAGCAGATATAGATGTGGACGCTTAACTGTGACAAAAATTCTCAATTTAAAGCTTAATGTTTCATGAACGGATACCTGAATCGAAAAGTAATATTCGTATACCCTCAATGTTTTTAAAAGACCTATTCAAGCATACACAATGGGGTAAAAGCGAAAAAAATATTTCATCCCCAAGTACATGTACGGGAGTCACCCTTAATTTTTTTTCTTCAATACTCTACTACTACTACTTATTCTGCCACCTTGTCGACGTGATCAATATGTATACCCGTACCAAATTAAAGCCTTCTAGTAGTAAGGGTCTCTGATCTAAGCCGTGGACGGGCAGACGGATAGAGTGAAACTATAAGGGTCCCTTATTTGACTACGGAACCCTAAAATGAGTGAAGCTATACAACCGCATTTATGAGGGCATCCAAATTCACTGACACATATTCTCAGTCTTTAGTTTATCTGAATAGTCAAGCAGTTACTTGGGGGAAGAATAGGTCTGCTCTCCTACAAAGATGATATTGTACCCTCAGCACATTACCTCATGTTCATAGCGAGGTACATCGTTAAAATTTATCCCCACAACGATCCCAATTAAATTTTGCACTCACATTTCCCATTGTTATCGTAAACGCATTCCTTTCCACAGGCACTCAATAAAATGGTCAAAATTACTATAGAGAACACTTTCACGTACATTTTCCAGCGGATTTTATTCGTTAAACGTATTAAAATCTGCTGATAAAGTTTTTCGTATAAAAATTCAATTTGTTTCGTCAGTCACAATTTGAGTTCAAATTAATGAGACAAAAAGAACACTTTTTTTTCTTCAGTTTGTAAGGACACAAACACAAAACTGTGTAATTGTTAAACTTGTATCTATAAAGTAGCGAAGCTATTAATACGTGTGGTGGTGGATATTTAACAGTTTTTTCACTTTTGATTTTAAAATGATTTTATATAAAAAATTACTCAAGCGGCTCCAGTTAAAAAACGGTGACCACGTAAAAAGAAAAGTAAGTTTCTTTTTTCGTAGCGATTTCAGTTAACAAATTTAGTTCAATCGAGTAATTGAGCAGGTGATAACGAAGTATCGATTAGTTAAAATACCAGTTTGTTGATAAGAATAACTGCTATTTGTAACCAAATTGAGTTTTAATTACTTGTGTGTAATTTCGTGTGTAATTTAATGTAAATAGAATTGCGACAATTATGTATAGGCGAAAATTGATAATTATATTATCACTAGCTACTGCAAGCGACTTCGCCCGCATTCACTTCAGTGTTTATCACATGAGAAATAAGTTAAAAAGTAACCTATTCCTGGTCTTTCAACAATCTATCTACGAAAAATCAAGTCATTCTATATTTCTGTTAGGATGTGAATGTATGAGAAAATATTTTTTGAGAATTTATCCCATGTTTTAATAGTTGTTCTCATCAATATAATATATCACTTACACAACTTACAACTATAACGTGGTGGATACGGGAGATACCCTCATGGACGGCCATTTTGTCGGGAAGATCTTTAAGTGAGTATTTTGTACAGCAATATACTTGTGATCATTTTCTGGATAAAGTTCATAAATAATCTGCGCTGCCTGTACCCAAAATAGGATACATAGAATAGGAGGATGATCGCAAAACATATTTAAAACTTTGCTTTTTTCATTATTTTTCTATGAAACTCTGTGAACAAGTTTGTAATGGGACCTTCATCATCATTATCATCAGCCAGGAAACGACCACTGCTGGATATAGGCCTCTTTCATGGTACGCCACATCGACCGGTCCCGATCCACCTGCATCCATCGACTCCTCGCGACCTTAACCATGTCGCCGGTCCACCTAGTAGGGGGACGGCCCGGTAGACGTTTCCCGGTACGTGATCGCCACCCGAGAACTTTTCCTCCCCACCGGTTATCGGTTCTTCGAGCGATGTGACCTGCTCGTTGCCACTTCAGCTCACTAACTCGTCGAGCTATGTAGGCGACCTTAGTTCGACTACGGATTTCCTCATTCCGGATTTTATCACGTAGAGAAACATTGCTCGCTAAGTGACTTTGAGGTTATTTATTCGGCCCACAGTCAGAGTAAACAACAGTAAAGGACCACGTTTCGGTTACGTATGTCATCACTGACAATGGGACCTTAATTATTTCAAATTGAATTTCTTTAAAACTAAACACGTTAGGTCTAGGAGTATTTATTCTCAGTTCTCAGTTCTTGACTAATTACAACTTTATTTACACAGACTTTGTTAATGTAACAGAAGGGAACTACCCCTTTTTCCTCCTTTGAAGATTGATTAAAGAGAAAAGTAAGGCTGACAAAAACTCTTAACTTAATGAAAGATAGTACGAGCACTTTTTTCAAACGTTTACTGTCGATTAAACAAAATGAGATTTCCAAGAAAGGTGTCCCAGGGGGAAGTGATTTGGCTTTGTTTCGTGTTCTTTACCATGAAGGGATTGTTAAGGAAATGCTAGTAAAATTGACTCTTTTCGTGAAACAACATAATCCTATGCCGAATAGCTCGTCTTGTTTTTATATGCTTTGATATTTCTACGATTCTATAGATATTATCTTATTTTACATAATGGTAACGAACGTTACCATTCTTCGTTAAGAGGGAACAGCAGATAAAAAATTTCATATGAAATTAAGGGTTTGGGATATAGCTGTTTTCTCAACGAAACGTTAGCCAAATTCAATCATTTTGATCTTATTCTCTTTATCAAAGAATAATCTAGGCCCGTTGGTTTTGTTTTTTTCAATATTTTGTCTACAATTAGAATTATGGGCATCTCAAAACTCAAAATTTCAGAAAAAATTTCTTTCAACTTATGGTACTCATTATTTAGAGTAAACGTAACATTTTCAGAAAAAGCAAAACCAACGGGCCTAGATTATTCTTTGATAAAGAGAATAAGATCAAAATGATTGAATTTGGCTAACGTTTCGTTGAGAAAACAGCTATATCCCAAACCCTTAATTTCACGGCAAAACTAGGCAAATACCAAAAAAAGCTTCAACTGTCCTTCTCGCACAGTTCGGTTCGGGAGGCAGGGTACACTATATCACAACTATATACTGTGTATTATATGTATAAAAATAAAGTAAGCATGCATTAGTGATGTCAATAAGCTTTATCGATTTTTTCGACTAATAGTGGTGGGAAAAATATATCGATAGATACCCTTTCTCGAGCTATAATGGTTTTACCTGTTAGTTTTAATGTTTAGATTGATCTAAATAAACAAATATAAAGACAAATAATTCTAAGGAAATTTATTTTATCTCTAGAACAGAACATTTTCCCTGAAATTCTTAGTTGTTGTTACGTTTTGTTACGTGTAAATAATTAAATATGATTTATGAATAAGTGACTTATGTTTCAAATATTTTTTTAATGTTAAAGTTCGAGTCGGACTCGCATACAAAGGGTTCCGTACCACTGTAAAATATCTAAACAGAAAAAAAACACAGAAAAAACATAACATTTATTGCATGGACATCCGTTTATTTATAACTTTTTTAAAAGCTTTTTTATATTATTTTTTGTTATTTATTATTATTGAAAGTCTTGAGAGAGAACGAGAAGTTATATGGACATCGCATGTACAAATCGCTACGGAGACTATATGACCCGACACAGATATCCCGGAGATCAGCCAGCAAGAGCTTGAAATGGCTCTCCAACAACTCAAAAACCGGTCAAGAGCAAGTCGGACTCGTGCACCGAGGATTCCGTACAGAATATGAATTAATGACATACTGAAAATCATAAATAATAGGTATGGTAATATGCACCCAACAATGCTCTACCGAAAATGAAATTCTAAGCTAAATTACATATTACGAAGTTAAGTTTGTAAACATTAAAAAATCAATTTTACTGTGTTACAATTAAAAAATTCAGATTTATTCCTATGGTTGTGCTGTAAAACCTTTCTTCTTGCCAAATTTCAAGACATTAGGTCAACGGGAAATACCGTATAGATTTTGGGTTCATTGCATTTTGTACGGAAATGGTCTAAAATACAGCTATATCTTTTTATTGCGTTGACCTATAAGTTTCATTATTTGACAGATCTAAGGGACAGCAGACTGGAGTATTCGATATCACAGTGATCCTATAAGGATTCCTTTTTTCCTTTTGAGGTACTTAAAATATAATAGTATAATATGAAGTATGACAGTAGGAAATACGATAGATTTCGACGATATTATTATTCATGTCGACAAATAAAAACTTGAAATATTTTTTCCCAGTTATACATCTCATACACTTAAGACGGGATTTTTAACTCGTCTATTCTATTGTGGGAGGTGTCGTGAAATTACAGTTTTTTAACCGACTTCAAAAAAAGAGGTTATCAATGCGACCTGTATGTATGTAATATTTCCAGAACTGCCCAGTTTTCATATATGTTAGTCTATACCAGCTTCTAAAGAAGTGTGCCAAATTTCTAAAGTGTATGTTTGTTTGTCCTCGCATATATCCGGAACACACACACAAAAGAAAAACACACATAGGGTTCGTGGATTTCAACAAAGCATTCGACACACTCGAACATAGATTTATCTGGGACGCACTGGAAAAACAAGGCGTACATGCAAAATACATAAGAATACTGAAAAACATATACACAAAAAGCACCGCACAAGTGAAGCTAGAATCTACAGGCGAAGAATTTTCGATTGAGAGAGGGGTACGCCAGGGAGACCCAATTTTACCAAAAATATTTTCAGCTATCCTGGAAATGATATTCACAAATCTGGATTGGACGAATAAAGGACTAAATATAAATGGCAAAAGCTGAGTCACCTACGCTTTGCAGACAACCTGATCTTACTTTCGGAAAACCCGAAAACCCTACAGACAATGTTCCAACAGTTAGCGGAAGAGAGCGAGAAAGCAGGCCTGTCAACGAACTTAACGAAAACAAAAGTAATGTCAAATTCCTCACAAACAGAGCCCATAACAGTAAATAATGGAGAAATAGAGTATGTAGAAATGGACAAGACTAATAACTGAATGGCAACCACGAGATAGCAAAAGAAAAAGAGGCAGACAGACTAGAAGATGGGAGGACGACATCAGACAAGTGGCGGGTCCAACATGGACCCGCATAGCGAAAGATAGAATAGAGTGGAAATCCTTAGAGGAGGCCTATGTCGAAAGACAAGCTGAAATGTAGGAACGACCGGTTACTGATACTTAATATAAAAAGATAAGTAACGTATAAAGTAAGCATATTTTTAAGAAAATTAAAACAAAAAATTATTTCAGCAATAAAGGCTATTTTATTTAATTTATTTTTTATATATCCGGAACTACAAGTTCGATTTAAATAATCCCTTTTTTGTTTACCTAGGTATTGTAAAACTTAGGGAAGACTGCAAGTTTCATCAAAATCGGTTCCGTAGTTTTTGAGACTGGGAATGTTAAGTGTGTATTTCGGCGTTGCAGTGCAGCAGAGCAAATTTAAAATTAATGTTTTAACTGCACTGTAATCTGTATGCCGAATAAATTATTTCTATTCTATTCTATTAGTTAAATGTTTGTTACCTCAGAGCTTTTCACTGGGTGAACCGATTTGTATGATTCTTTATTATTTGAAAGCTGATGCTTTCCATGTGGTCCCATTTCAATTTGGTCCGGTTCTTAGAATGGAATCCATGAGAAAACAATATACATCTTAAATTTTCCTTAATAAAAGTAGACTTTTAGGGCAGTTGAAGTCGGTTTCTAGTTCTTTTTGAACGCTTTAACTTGTTAGTCCTTAGACTCTAGCACTCTAGGTACTAAAACACCTCTAGGTCACCTAAAGTATCGTTGGAAGACGAACGTTCGGATATGGTGAAACTAAAAGGTTTCTTTGTTGACCGTAGAACCCTAAAATAGCAACGCCATAATTTATATTGTATTTATATGTGATAGGTACTTACTAGTCAATTATATCAAATACAACCACAGTATGTCGAGACTAAACCAATATGCGAACAATAATTTCTCAAAACGTAAAACAAGGGTTGACGCACGCTCACGTCAAGTTTATTATAATTTTGAAAAATACACTCTAGCCCAGGCGGAGGGGTAGCGACTATGCGCGGCTCGCAGGGGCCTCTTTGGGATGTTATGCAGCGTTATTTGTGTGAGTGAAAGCATGTGAAAGGCTGTATGTGTGCGTACCGAATCGCGACAGCAATAACATATTCAAATACCTACTATTCTACGGAGACTTTGCTTCATTGGCGTCTTAATTATTACTTTATATACGAATAGATTACATCATACAAAAGTACAGTACGGACCCTGGAAAGGTACAACATATAAGGGTTAGTTCGTCGATCCTTAGTTAAAACAGACTTTAATAATATAACATTTCGTGGTTTAGTTAACCGCCTAATACGCCTAGTGCAGATATGCATGCAAATATTTCTAGAGATGTTACTTACGTGGCTGCATTTTTCCGGGATTCCCTGTTGCAAATGCCGAGCGGCAAGCATGAACACCGGAATGTAGAAATCCGGAACCCGAACGTCCGTAGTTCCGCAGGTTCCGGACTTCGCGTCGAGAGATCCGTTCTCCAAATTCCCTAAATCGTGTTTGTGTTGGCTGGACGGACTTTACAACTTCCGCAGAGGACTCGGTCGCCAAAAGTGACCCGGTGACGTGTTTGTAATGGATAACAAAAATGAATTTGGTTACTTACGGGGCTTCGATTTTACTGTAGATCTTATTATTCAACATTCAGACATATCATGACACTTTTCCCCTTAATTTTAGTATGATTTAAGGAGAAAAATAGCACCTGTTTGTTATATTTGACCCCAGGCTTCTAGGTATAACAATTGGATTCTTGAAACCTAATTAGTTTGAGGTTGAATTGTATTTTATACCTTATCGGACAGTAAAAGAAAATCGCTAAAATAATAAAAAAGGAATAATTTTTATTTTCATTTGGTTTTTTCAAGACCTTAATGTCTCTAAAATTGAAAAAAAATATATTAGAGACTCGAATAAAAAATGCTTGTTAGGTTTCGCTTTTTCATAAAATTTTGAACGTTTTTTTATAAACGGTATATAGTTATATAGCCCATAAAAACATTATTTTACGAGATATCGAACAAGCTTCATACATTTCAACGCTCCAATATAGTAATGTGACGTCCACAAAACACGCCCAATTTATATGGAGAGTTTTAGCACCGCGTGACTAGAATCACTTTTCGGCGGGTTGTGCTAAAAACACTATTAGTCGTATCGAGAAAAAAATTGAAAGAGCTATATATCTTTTTACGTGGACTATCGAATGAGACAATATAATAATAATATTTTTTTAGTCCAGTTTTATGTCCAAATTCCGTGTAAATACTTTTTCTCTTTTTGTGTTGTTTATAGATATTTATGTCTACTTTCCTACCTTTGAAACTGCATAGAGCACGGTAGGGGTTGGAAGAACTATTTTTTCAATATTTATTTATCTCATTTATTTATCATTTGCGGACTAACCGTTTTATTGATTAGCGACATGGAATCATTTGAATCCATAATGTCTAACCAGCAAAGGGTACAATTACTGTAGTCTGGATTGTTAATTTTGTTACTTTTCTAATGTTCATTACTTGCAACGTTTGATAGATAAATAGAGATTAAGATTTAATTTTTTCTCAAAGGCTTGAAGAAGTATTCGTTTCTGGAATTACAATTACAAAACCAATAAAAATGGTATTATTAGGAGTTTTTTGTTGTTGTTGTTGAAAATAGAATAATGTAAAACAATAAATAATCATAAACAAATGTTCACACAAAATCATTCCAGTTGAGACATCTAAGACATAAACCAGCTAATGATGAATCGTTCAAAACTAGTACCCGAAATTCGGCCGCCGCCACCGACAGCGAAATTGCTAATGCGGTGGACACTACATAAAACTCAATAAAGTTCTAAATTTATATAAGCTTGCATGAAAAACAATAAATACTATTTGGTCGCAAGCAATTAACTAGCAATAAGGCGGCAAGTGTCAGATATACAGTTATACAACCCATCGGGAAACAAATCAAGTACCATGATTTACCTTCTAGATGTTATTAGCCCAGTGCAGCTCTGTGTTTTATTATGTTGCTCTGATAAGCTCCTGCACATTGAATTTCCCATGCCTAGACCACCTCAGACATTCCTAAATTGAATTTATTATTGAGTCAAGCACCAAGGCTCGCAGCCTGACCGGATCCTATTCCTGAACATAAACAAAGGCTTACAAACAAGCACATAACTAACTGGAGCCCTGGGAGCGGAAGCGACGCCATCTTACTGCCGCCATTGTTTCCGTTAACCTAAACTACTTCCGGTGGCGGTGACTTCCTCCCGGCAATGTGTTCATTTCATTTGCATGTCCTATTTACACTTATGCTCGTACAAGTAAGTTCTTATACAAGTTGATGTTGAATTTAAGTTTGTTATTCTTGAATAAAGAACTTGAGTTGTTTTCTGAAAAGTTGTTTTACGAATATTTTATGTAAGAATATTTTTTAGTCCAAAACCGATTAGAAATAGTGAGACAAATTATGTTTCTAGGAACATGAAAAGGTATATTTTTAATTAAGTCCTCTATGTTTTCTAAAATAAATACAACTCTGCAGATCAATAAGGTGTAGATTTAATATGAAATAATATTTTTGCTAGACTTACTTGGATAACTTACACAGTTTATTAGAAATCTGGCCAAAGATCATTTAAGACTAATTTTAATGTGTTATATTGGGGAAGGTATCGCCATAGAAATAAATCGATATCATCATCATTTCCCTTCATGTTCCCTTTATGAAACCCACGGTATAAAATGGAGTGGCCTACCTACTACTAAAAATAACCGATGAAAATCCGCTCAAACTATGATTTTCGAATACATACAATTTGCACCAAATCCGAAAGAAATCCGAAACAAAACAAATATTGTCTATAAAGTCCCTCGTCCTACTATAAAGCTGAAACCAGAAGGTAAAGCCAATAACGCTAGCCTACTTCTCTATAAATAAGATAGCAATTGTATTTTTCATCTACCAATCCCATTTTGGTTCAATTCGCAAACGGATACGTATTTATTTCCGCAACTCTATTTGCTCGGTGCGTCAGGCAGGAGTCAGTTGGTTGTACTCGTAAATCTTTGTTATTAAAAATTTGATTTATATACGGGGTACGTGAGACTGATATTACAATTTATATTTCATACCAAATTTGTGCTTATTTCTCAAACCGTGTCATAGAAGGTGTGCTCAAAGCTTTCTAAAATTACTCGGTCAAAATACAGGACCTTTGAAACAAAACGTAACCTAACGCTTTCATGAGAATCATGAAAAACCATAATAACCTTCTGTGAGTTGGCTTATTTGTACTGAATTCAGACACATAGCTCAGCGTTACTCAAACTTTTTGAGTCAGATTATAAATATTGACTTAAAACAAAGAGGATAAATAGATACAGCAGTTTTTAAAATATTTTATTCTATTTCAATTATTATTTGGTTTATAAATCTTGTCATTCCCGTAGAGAACCTAACCTAACTAAACAGATTTAATTTTGTTAATAAATTGTTAGTAAACAAACTAAGATGACAAATTTAATTTAATAATGGATCACGAAATTTCATACCTGTTATTTTAATTGGTGGTCCCGGGTTCGATACCCAGCGGTGGTTCCTATGAGCACTCGGTACAGTGCTGCATAAATGGCTGCAGCGAAATCAAAAACCACACTGTGAGGGTAAAAACAAACTATCACCCTGTGCAGTAAAATTTGTGTGCCTTCACGGAAAATTAGATCTCGCATTGAACTCTTTTGTCTCAGAGCACAATAACCAGTGGAGGGTTCATGTGGTGCTCCACCAGTCGTATAAAGTGTGCGCTTTTAGGTCTTCATTATTAATTAAAATAATCATAACGTGGAATATCCAACTTACAGTTGGTCAAAATGTATATTTAATAAAACACAAGTTAACGCGTTCAAAAAGAACTAAAAACTGACTGCAACTGTCCTAAAAGTCTACTTTTATGAAGGCAAATTTAAGATGTATTTTTTTGGTATATTGTTTTCTCATGGATGCCATTCTCAGAACTGGACCAAATTGAAATGGGACCACAAAGGAAGCACCAGATTTCAAATAAAAAAGAATAATCAAAATCGGTTCACCCAGTCAAAAGTTCTGAGGTAACGAACATTTAACTAATAAACACTTAACATTCCCAATCTCAAAAACTACTGAACAGATTTTGATGAAACTTGCAGCCTTCCCTAAGTTGAACAATACCTATTTCAACAAAAAAATGAATATTTAAATCGAACTTGAAGTTCCGGAGATATGCGAGGACAAATATACATACATACACTTTTGAAATTTGGCACACTTGTTTAGAAGCTGATATAGACTAACATATACGAAAACTGGGCAGTTCTGGAAATATTACATACATAAAGGTCGAATTGATAGCCTCCTTTTTTTTGTTAAAAAACTAAGACACGTGTGATGATGTGTTTCATGTTGTCCCTTTCTGACACACATTTACCTATATGTACGTAGTCGTAGGTCTCATAAATCAACATGATGAAGCATACGGTGATTTGTCACAATCACCACGCTTTGGAGATCGCAGTTAGATGTTGATACGTAGGTAGATTACAATGCCAGCGTTTGACTTTTTCTTTTAGTCGCTTTTTACGACTCCCACAAGATGTCGTTGAGGGATACTATTGTGCACGCCTTTTTTACCGATTTCAAAAACGGATGATGTTCTCAATTCAAGTGTATTTTTTATGTTTGTTTTTGTTACCGTAGAACTTTCGACTGGGTGAACCGATTTTGATTATTCTGTTTTAATTATTAATATTTCGTACATTAAAAAAATCTAAAGATAATAATTGTTTTCAGTAAACTACAGAATAAGAAATCTACAAAAGTGTTTTCAGATGAAAGATTTTTACCAAAATCACCATTCTTAGCAGATGCACGCAGATGGCAATGAATGGTTAATCAGTAGCGCATATAAAATCGACACGAGATACCTACTTGTGTAAAATAAAAAGACTGTCCTTCCACTGTATTGTTCCGTATATCGCCTTTTATGACATTTACAGGGGTGACCATATCTGTAGGATATCTACAAAATGAAAGTGTATGAATGCTTTGAAATTTTCCTTGTCTTATTTTTCGCAAACTATTCATATTTCGCTAATTACTATGTTCGCCTTGACAGCGAGGTGTCCCTCGACAAACGTTTGTAATAAAACGTCCTCAAGCAGATACGTTAATATATTGATCATGATCAGAATCGTGCGTGTGCGCAGTGTCGGCAGCGCGGGGCGCGGCGTGCGGTGCGGGGCGCGCGGGGGCCGCGGCGCGTGACGTCACGCTCGGTCTGCGACGGCGCTCGCGGCTTGCGCTCGGGCACGATGGCAGCGCCGCGCACCGACAGCGGCGTGCCGCGGGACCTGCCACACAATCCACATTTCAATAACTATAACAAGCTTACTAAAGTGTCTGTCAAGGAGTAGCTACTGTGAGAGAATGTTAGGATTCATTTGCATTTGGTTTCAGTGTCAAAAATTAGTTCAAACAGAATTCCGCAACATGACACACTATTGCAGGGTGTATTGGTATAGTGGACAGGACTATATCGATACCTTCGATATAGTCGGTTATCGAGTCGATAATCGATCAGTATTGCTATCAGTGCTTTTCCAACAAATAGCGGCTTGCACCAGTATCCACGAATTTGACAATAGGGATGGGCCATGTATTGATGGACGTAAGGATGAAAAAGTAATCGTATCCGAGACCTCACGCAACGATGACCTAAAGAAATAAAGACAAACCAATCTCAACGGCGACTACATTCTATCGTGGGATGTACAGTACTATGTACATTGTACAGTCTTCTATGAAAACCGTGCAAAAAATACAACAAAGAAGATATGATAAATGTACAGTTACGTGTACATACATTGTATAGTACAGTACACATTAATAGATTGCCACAGACAGCTACCTACTTTTTTTCTTTTTAAGGAAGCCAGTAACACAAAGGTGAGTGGAGGTACAATTTTATCCTGTCTTATACTATTATGTCTTGCCTTTGGACGCACCTGCGTCGCGAAGGGGGAGGCGGTGCCTGCAACGCTGGCAACGCGCTCCTCTTCCCAGTAGATGGTGGTAGCAGTGCTGGCTGACACACACATTCTGCGTCTGAGTCGCTATCGGCGGTGAGTGGCACGCGGCGGGGCGGGGCACGGGTGACGGGGCGACTGTCACTGGGGAAGCGCAGGCGCAGATCGAGATCGCTGGGTCGTGCCGCTCCACTCCCGGACACCGTCACCGACCAGCCCGAAGGTGCAGGGGGCGCTGGTGCACGCCGCGGAGGGCGCCGGGGAGGCGGCGAGTCAGTGTCACTGGAAGCGCGAGGGGGCGCTCCGATGCACTCGGTCAGTCTGCTCTGGACGCACTGAGAACGACAGGGGACATCCCGGGGGGGCTGCTCGGGTCCGGCCTCTTCTACCGACGACAAGAATTGCGCCCGATCTGTGTCCGTACGTACCTACTATGAAACTGTTAAGTTTATCTTTATCGACATAATATTATAGAAGTAGGTGAAGGAACTAGCGAGTGTACGGGAACTCGGATCTATTGTCAATTGTCTACTTTCAAAAATATATCACTTCATTCTACTTCCACAAAAGTTTTACTTTAGACATAGACATTTATTTAATCAAAGGCATACAATTGAATTAAAATGCATAATATTGCGTTTTACTTAATGCTTTTAATTATTAAATTCTAACATATGAGTCTACGAGTATTCATCCTATCTGTGTATCTTATTTGATTCCATTACTGCCGTTCAAGCTGCTCACGCAAAAAAAAATTTCTTCATGTTTTGGGGGTGGTGTAGGATTCTCAACTTTCAGTGTCAGTATTGCCTCAGTACCAAAGACAGTACTACTGACACCTAGTAAAATATAAGAAATTAAAGGAAATTATTATTTAAACTTAATTAGAAAATACAAACGCAAAAAATTGTTTGACTTCATTCGTCAACATGCTAATTGAACTAAAATTCCGAAGAGCGAAAATGAAAAATAGAATTCATACAACATACATAGACTAGCATATCGGTATGATATGAGTCTCTTTTTTTACTCACAATTTGTAATTTCTCGTGCTACTCTATTCGGGGCTAAGACTAAATTGAGCTACTGTAAACAATATCTAACTTGCTTGGCTACTAAATGGGCAGTAACTATAATTTAAATATGTGTGCGTAAAAAATAAAAACAAATAAAAATTTAATCAACGTGATTTATTTACATGACGAAGTCAAGCACCTTCCTGGTATCTCTGTATGCGAGCGTCGCGGTGCAGTGCAGGGTGCGAGTAGCGGCGGGGCGGGCGCGGGCGCGGGCGCGGGTACCTGGCGGAGACGTCGCCACGCTGCGGGTGCACGTCTCTACGTGCGTCGTCATCGCGGCCGGGGGGAGGGGTGGCGACGCGCGCACCGGCACCGGTATACGAGAGCGACGAGGACCCGAAGGCGATGATACTTCGCACTCCAAGACCTCGAGGATTTCCACCCGCGCGCCGCCTTTTCGCCGGAACTCACGCTCACGTATGATACGTCGCGGTGGGCGAGCGGGCAGCGGGCGCGGTGCGCGGTGCACCCGCCGGGCACGCTGCTCGCGGCGCAGCTGGCGCGCGTGCAGACGGCGCTTTATACTCTCCGGCATAGCGTCCGCCACAGACACGCTCTCTGGGGGTGCACGCTCCTCATCTCCCACGCCCACAAAGAAAGCTGCGGGGGGCGGGGCGCGCGGCGAACGAGGATCGTCAAGACTGTCCACGAGACTCGCACATGGCGAGCCCTCCGTCGTAGTAGGGTCCACTGGTGGGGGACTGAGTTGGGTGGGATCTAATCGCTGTGGGCAGTACTGTGAGGCCTCTAGTTGTGGGGGGATATACTTAGATAACCCTACTATCTGCGGGGAGTTGTATTGCGATGGCCCCAATTGGGGAGGACTGCACTGGGGAGGCCCTATTTGCAGGACGCTGTACTGTTGCGGAGGACTGAACTGAGAGGTTCGAAGCTGTGGAGGGCTGAACTGTGTCTGAGCGAGTCGTTGGGGGTCGGGTGGCACGCGCGGTGGTGGCCGGTCCACGCCCGGCGCCGCGTTCTGTATCTTCACTTTTATCTCTTTCTCCAGAACGCTAATGGTGCGTTCACCGCCGCGCGAGACACTGAGTCGCTCGAGACGGTCAGTCAGCGAGTCCAAGCTCTCAATGAGGACGCTCGAGACGTACTCGTCGAGGTCGAGCGCCGAGCACGATGTTTCAGACACGACGACTTCAAGGAGCTCGGGGGGCGCGGGCGGCGGGGGAGGCGGCGCACGCAGCTCCACGCTGGATGCGTCCAGCGAGCGCGCGTCATCGGCGGGCGCACGCCGCCGGCACCGGCACGCTGCGTATGGGGCAGGCGGGGCTGGACACTCCTCTGCCGAGTCCAAGCGAAACCTGCGAATTTATTTTGGTTATTGTGTGGCGTTGAATATAATTGCACATGGCCTATTGGACTCATGATCTGGTAGGAACGAGCTCGATGCCCAGTGCGTAGCATCTCTGGATTTTTTGGAGATCATCTGGCTAGTTACCATCACATATCTGGTTGATTAGGGCTGCCGCTAAACATATGTGTTAATAGTGATGTTGTGTTCCAATAATCTCAGACCACTTGAGGCTTCACTTACCGTCAAATGAGATGAAGGCAAAGTGCAAACTTTTATCATACATTTAAAAATCCAGCTTTCATTTAGCTAGGAGGCAATACTATCGATGCACTTAATAAAAAGTACAAAGTGGCAGAAATACAGTAATCGTCTAAACTACTAGGAATTCTTACGACTTCTAAGTAGGGGATAAAGTATGAATCCTTGATTACCTCCAGTCCCAAAGGTGACAACAAGCACGATGTTCAACATCGGATTGGAAAAAATAATAGAAAGATTGAAATGAATAAAATCAAACTCGCAAACATATATTCCGTTCAAACAGCATGGTTTATTCCGCGGTCGTAGTGTAGACACTAATGTAGTCACTTATACGTTTCGAATGTACAAACCGAGCCCTTTCATGGTGATTCCCACTGACCTAGTGACATCTCGTGATACTAGTTCGAAACTTCGTTCCTTTCTCCTTTTTCATTTATCAATATTTTATCAATTACTTCACTTGTGGCATCTGTGAATCACTATTTTAATTTCAAGTTAATAGCATTGTAATTCCTGAGATAATCAGCTGTGACAGACTGACGGGTGGAAAGCATCCAGGTGGATGGGTCCTCATGGGCAGCTCGGTATTGAGCCCTAAAACGCGGTAAATCTTGGTCCACAAAAATTTCCCAAAGAAATACAATTTATTACGGCACCCACCTTCTCATGAGCTCCTCAGGCACGGAGTACCGTCGTCGAGGGAGCCGGGGCGGGCGCGGAGGACGCGGCATAACTCTAGCGCGGGCACTGCTGACAGAGGGCGGCTCCGGCACCGGCGCGCGCGCACTCAGGAATGCTTCTCTCCTGCACACGTGTGACTACTGAGCCGTGCCCTCGCCGCGATGCGTTTCTATCAGACGCGCTCCGCTTGTTGTTTACATTATTTACTTATTAACATTTGAGCCCAGTGAGCTCTCTGAATGAACGATCGAGATCGCTTGCGGCTATCTTAATAAATGATCAGTACGCACGCAAGCCTCATAGGAAAGTAAGTCGATTGCAACGGTTTTCAAATCCGTCTGTCGATTAGACACGATAGTGTAGCTTTGTAATAAAATAATGATGAACATTATAACAGTTTTTATGTGTACCTATAGTTAGTTAGCATCTAATTAAGAAAAATTATATGTAAAAAAATAGAAGAAATCGAAGACTGATTCATGAGACATTATTTTGAGAATCATGATGTAACGTCACTAGTTTCAACACATACAAAGTAAAGTAAAATACTAAAAATCGATTCATTTTTTAAAGTAATCGTCATAAACGACGCTTTGCTTCACTTGTAATGTGTTACAGATAATCATGATACTAGTACAACATTGTTTCAACAAAGACTCGTCGTCCTTTTCTTAGCAGCAAGCCACGGACGGTGATCACTCCGGTGCCAGACGAAGATCACAACATCAGTAATGTTCATTCACATTACACGAACTATGACAATGCGTAGGCACTGAATGTACTACTCACGCCAAATTATTGACACAGCAATTTTTGTGACTTGTAGATCGACCTCCCACTTTATCAGTCTTCGTGTGTTAGATTCCCGATTATACATAGGAGTCCCGGCGCATCCACAATGTTGCGGCACTCACCGCTGTTCGGATCTAGCTGGCGGGGGAGTGGTGGACGCGTGCGGTGTGCGCGGGGAGGCCAGCACGTGCAGTAGGCGACGCAGCGCGGGGGGCGCGGGGGAGGAACGAGCTGCGCCTGAAACACAGCGAGCACTGAGCTGACACCAGGCACACTGCACCCGGCGGCGACCTACCGCCACGCGGCGATCGATACCGCGCGGGGAGGGCGGTGGTCACCACTCGCAGCGGGCAGTCGGCTCACGTGACGGTAGGGTGGTATGTTCGTTATTGACCCTCGCGGGGCGCCGGAAGTCGAGGCGGACGGTGGAATGGCGCACTCCCTCCACAACAGTCAGACGGTGACATACGTGCAAAATTGTCTTGTATCTGAGATACGAGTAGACGAGGATGGTACCTTGTGCGGGCCGCATCAGCAGCAGCGCGGCGAGCGAGCCCCGAGCTTGTCGGCGTCGGGCCCGCAGCCGCGAGCGGCGTTCCTCTAAGCTCGACTCGATGCGCCGACATCGCTCCCGGCTCCGGCGGCGTGGCACAGACTCGACACTCGACGGTGGCGGTGGCTCGAGAGCGAGCGGGGGCTCGAACGCGGTCAACGGCAGCTCAACGGGCGAGGGTAACTCGATGGGAGGAAGCGAGAACTTCCCGGGGAGCTCGCAGACGAAGCGAGCTCTAAGCGGTGGTGGTTCTCGGAGTGGCGGCAGCGCTGGTCGGTGGCAACGCGGGGCGCGCGGGGGTGGTGGCGCGGGACGCGGAGGCACCGGCATGGGGGACAGCAGCACTGCAGCTGGAGGCTCCGGCGAGAGCACCGCGAACGGATGCGAGAAGTAGAACAGTCTGAGAGGCCTCGCCTTCATGTCGTCCGTGGAGGTGGATGCGTCCGCCCGGCCGCGCGGCATGGCGCCCTAGTGAAGCCCGCGGTCGGCCTGCGGAGGCTGGCACGAGCGTCACCACACTGTTGACATACTTTCCACTCGGTACTCAAAATCAAGACAAACTTCAAAAATGCTAACAGCCAAAAGAATTTTTCAGACTTCACTGGGTTGCATTTGAATAGTTAGTTCTTTAGGCAAGGGATCATACTTGATAATCCTAATTCCTAAATTATTCTGTGTTGCCGTTCTTTGTTCAAATTATATGGATCCAACATATGTTAGGAAGCCTGGCAACGGGCTGCTATAGGTACATTTATACCGCGCTACTGTATACGACTGTTGTTTTTATTTACATAATTGCCAATAAAATTCAAATAATACGAAGGCTGGGAGATATTCTTTATTGTAAGAGAATTTGCACAATAATCCAGCTCATTTTATAGTAACTACAAATTAGAAAGCATAATGGTGTTAATTTTCTTCAGATTCGTATACATTTAAAGGATCATTATTCTATAGTTACATACAAATGTGCATACGTTTTGGTTGGTGTTAGGACATTTACTGTATCCACCTGTCTAGCTACCACCATGGTACCTAGGACTGCCGCCTAACAAAAGACTTAATAGCACTTTTGTGATCCGGTATGAAAGGTATAAGATTGTTGATCAAGGGTTTTAGATAATTTCACAAAAAAACTATATAAGACAGACCTCGTTATATAATATATAACAGATTATTCACTTCGATGACACCGGTGGTCGGTATGAATTGTATTTTTCCATACACCAGAGTGAGATTTTAAGGCCGGAACCCTTTTAATCTCATTGTGGTTGTACGTAGTTGTTTTTCAATTGGTTGAAAGTAAATACTGATGACATTTACATTAATTTGAGTATCAACAATTTTCAATATATACTATACTTGTACGTGAATAGAAGGTATGGAAGGAAGGAATAGAGGTATTCTATCTATACCAATTCAACTGAAATATGAACCCTAGGAGTCCTCCCTCATGTCGTTGAGGTCAATCGATAAGTGCTGAATGTTAATATTCTGAATCACCACGATAGTCCCTCCGCCCGCGCCGCAGGGATTGGCACGGAGCCATTTAGTCAGTTCGAAGTCTGACCCTTATCTCGTATTTCCGGAGTAAGTGCCCATTTAGTGATTAACGAAATCGTTTAGTACTAGACAGATTTGATTAGTTTATGCGGTAATTGGTCACGTTTGGAGCGGTTTAAAGTGCTTAATAGCTAAAGTTATCTTCTAACACAGTGCTTGTTCGTAGTCGATTATAAGGAAATATTCGGAGGCTATGTTAAGTAACGAAATTTTTTTTAAATTTCTATTCCGGTAGGCAACACAATAATTTGGTACAAAGAAGCGAATACGACCGTCCATATTAGTATAAATATTTTTATTTCAATATCTTTTTGACGTCATTGAATATATTTTGGGAAGTTCACATCGGGATTATACAGAGAAGAAAGGTAGCATTATTTACAAAATGCTTCCTTATTTATATATACTATTAAGTGTTAATATCCAAACTCAGAATTATGACTTAAACTTAAATCACAAAACGTCTTACCAAATTGGGGAAAAAATCAATATGAAATGCTTATCCAGTTACAAATCCCGGAGGGTTGTGCAAGACTGTCAAGAATCGGACTTACACAATTTGAACCGAGAGGTATTAAAGCAAATCCCATGAATAAGGAGAAAATGGAAGTCGTGACAAATTGACACCTTGCCGAGGTCGGCATCCATTATTAAAATCTTATTATGCTTCGTCCAGTTTGATGAGGCGGGAGACACAAAGAAACTCCCAAAAACCGCCTCGGCTTCCACGACAAAAACGTTTATAAAGAATCAACAGTATAAACCTGAAGAGTATTGGGGAATTTTCTTGTTCCTGAAATTTCTCAGGTAATTTTTTGTTGTAAATTTTCCTCTTGTTTTCCGTTTATACTCAACTTTGACGGTATTAAGAGTAAAATGCTTCGATGAAAATTGAAAATCTTTTGTTGGGAAACGTTTTGCGAGAGTTAAAGGGAAAATTTATATTTAGTGAAGCGAAATTTTAAACGATTCTTACACTTGTCCACCGATCGTTAAGTGATTGTTATACAATTTGTTTTAATAAAGATCTGTATTTTCATAAACATTCATTTGTAGCTTAGAATACAACACACCAGTTTTACACAGGAAAAGCCCAGTAATTGAATATGGTATGAAACATTTGCAAGCCCATGGCATTATCATCCTTATTCCATACTAGTTTAAGGTGCGGACAAGGATATGGGATAATTTTATTCCGATCAACAACGACCGAGAGAGACCGTGGACGAAGTCGCGGGTAATATGAAATAAAAAATGAAAATAACAAAAGTTATATTCACGCCACATAAAATCTAATAATAACATTTTAAAAGCTACGAGTATTTCAAATATTTAAATAGTTAGACCGTGCTGGAAAAGTTCCGCCTTGCAATGCTAAACGTTCTCACTTAAAAATTCTCTCTACCTACATCGACGCAAAATACTCGAGCCTTAGTATTTTATAACTTAAGAAGGTACTGCACGAAATTTTGTAAATTAAAGTCTACTACTATTCGCTGGGTTAGCCCAATAATTGAACAAAGGCTCGGCCTTGTTGAAATTTGAAACAAACAAATAAATAATAAACACTACATAACGTGTAACACATCTCAATAAATATTAATAAATATAGCTACAACACTTATACTCGCATAATTCTAGTGCATTTAGCTAAACAAACAGTAACGAGGTAGTTCTGCGGTTGAAAAAAAAATTATTGCCGGGTTAAGGCGCCTTACGTTCACAACATGTCTTAAACGAGGTCTAGAATATTTCATTTTAAAGAATTAACTTCTTAAGGTACAGTACCCTCACACGACTCACGCTTTGCCTGTTTATTTACTATTCATATATTGAGCTGTATTCGTTAGCTGCATTAGTCAATAGCTCTTGGTTTACTCGACAATGTGAGATTGCTAAACCGTGGGTATATACGGTATATGTCGTGACTTGAATGGGTTAATCCTAGATAAGCGCAGACACTGAAGCCAGACAGCAGACTTGCAATAACGCTCCTTTCCCCAAGAAGCCCACACAAGATTTATCTCCGTTGTCTCAGGGTGCGATACACTTTTTATAACAGAAACTGTACATTTATTTAGACAGCACAGTTTCATTAAAAATATTGTATTATTTTTATTTTATATAACTAATTAAGGACACCCGTCTAACTAGGGACTCTCAACCTAACCAAGGACGTATCAGATAGATCTAACAATCTTATCTGACCACTGATAACAGACGATAAAATGTATCCAATTTTATAAAAAAATATATTTGATAATGACAATTTAAGATTATAAGTGTTCACGCCACAGCTTTCTGAAAGGTCCTTTATCATAATATCAAAAATATTTGTGCTGGTGGGTTCGAAAATCAACCTATCAGGGAGTGAAACGATGTTCAATGTGTTTGATACTCATAACCCAGGCAGCGTTCCAGTCCATCATAGTGAAATCCGGGAAAGGAGACCTGGTCCTCTACGCGGATAACATCTTAAAGAGATAGTTTGAAATAAATTTTTCCCCTATTAAATGTAAAGTGTCTCCGTTATAAAAAAAACCTAATCACAAAATTTCTAGTTGGTAGTCTTTGACGGGTAGGATTTTGAAAAACCTTTTCTTAACGAGCGTGTAAAGACTATATGTGCCAAATTTCTTTAAAAGATCAGTTTGCATTACTGCACATAATGCAATAGTGAGTGCATGGATAAATTAATAATGTACACGTATACATCAATATATAACTATAATAAATTACCAATAAATAACTATAATGACTTATCAACAATGTATGCTGTACACGTACATATATTCCCGTTAAAGTCAAATACCCTTTATCGTCCTTCTAATTAAATAATATGGACATACAATACACATAGAGCGTACAGCTAGGCGGCTTTATCACTAAAAAGCGAGAGCTAACCATATCTTCAAGTTAATTGAAACCACCGTTTCGTCTCCACTTTGAGATGTCCGCCCCACAATGACATCACCGTGACCCCGTGGATGATGAACAGGCGAACCAGGACGTCAACAATCTTACTGCGATTGCCAATCTGCCTGCCAAGCAATTAAATAAAAATACGGTTATAGTGATAATGTGATCGGCCTTGGATCTGGAGCACAGGGGATCCTAGTTCAGGAGCCAGTCTTCACAAAGTTACAAGACCATAGAATTAAGTTAGTAATCTATCATTAATATGTACAAACTTTGTGGAGAAAAATAAATATGCTTTATTATTATTATTATTATTATTATATCTCCAGTGAGGTGACTGTTGGCTGTTCAGTTCGGCTAATGGTTCCCTACGTATGTATGACTGTGTAACTAAGTCTGCGCGAAACATAAGTGTCTCAGTACTCATTAAAGAAATCTAGAGCATTATGAAGTCGACATATAACTTCATACATACGAGAACATAAAATGGATATTCCGAATAAATGACCATTTAATGATAAATTTATAAAATTCTCATCATCATCTGCCGGGGCACATCTACTGTTGAACGCAGCTCTCCCCCATGATATATACCACAATGACCGGTTCCGAGACAATTGGACATCGGCTTCCTATACAATTATTATTATTTTATTATTATTATTCATTTATTTCAGGTAACAATGACCCATAAGTATATATACAATACAATAAAATACATTAAAATAAACTACTAGACACTACATTATTACTATTTACTATGGCACGTTGGTGCCGCTCTGGTGGTGTTGGTCGCTATCTTTCCTCTGAAGCGACGGTACACCACGCCCTTCGGCCAGAAGTCCTCCCTCATGAAGGTCTCCAGCTTGCAGGTCGGGACTCGGGAATTATAACAGACTTATTATAAATCCCATGGCAAAGTTTGTTATAAATCTGTAAATTCTTTCACCAGTTCTTTCTCCTTAATCCAATCTCAGTTAGTCCAAATATCAGAATAAAATATAGAGATCTTTAGCACAATCTATTAGATTTAGTTAGTTTTTAGAATACAAATTAATCAACGACGTAAAAGCAGGAACTGTGACAGTCCAATTCAGTATTATACAGTACTTTATAGTTTTTAGTTTAGGCATTAATTCCGAGTAAAGTTCAGTTCCAATGACAAGCCTCAACAAGAGGTTATTTTAAAAAACCGTTGTTGATTAGATGGAAACAAAATGTGAAAATTGTATACAACAGTTCTAATCACTTCACTGCTTTGAGGAAACAAAGCAGCTGTGTCATTTAGCCCGCATCCACAAGACACGTATTTTTACGACGCTCAAGCAGGCGGACGGGCGGGCGGCGACTAGCGCACTTGCGTCGCTATCGCGCCTCTATTTTAGGGTTCCTAAAACTTGGAGTAAATATCACAAAGGGTTTTTACATGATTCATGAATCACGGTGGTCCCCCACCAAAAGATGTCAATTTAATAATTAAATTTAAAAAATTAAACCCCCGTCATATTACCTATTTACATTTTAAATTGAATTGAAAGTCACTTATTTACAACTACAAACTTATACAATAATAATAATAAATATTACCTTGAAAAAGTATATGTTTGGGGAGTACAAGAGTTCCGGCACTCGCCTTCCACTGGTTATAATAGTGCTCCGTGATCTAATACGGTGTAAAAACCAACGTTGCTCACGACAAGCCCTCGCAGCTACAACTGTATTGTTCGTTATTATCAGCGATAGGTTATACTTCGACTCGTAACACAAGCGTCTCGTGTTCGATTTCTAGTGGGAAAATGTTATAATCACTGTGTGGGACGTACTCCAAGTTTGGTTTGAAAATTGCACCTGATTTATCTGAATGTGTAAAAATTAAGCTGATTCCGTGCTTCGGAAGGCACTTTAAGCCGTTGGTCCCGGTTTTTAATTACGACAGGTAGTAATTACATGAGCCATACCAAAGGCCTACGGTAGCTCAACAACTCTGACTACTAGGGTTTGAGAGGTCAGCCAGTGTTCTTAAAACCTACACGATAAGAATAAGAAGCGTACAAAGTACAAGTACGTGACGCTGTCGCGACGAGCACGCACGCGATACAAACGCAACTACAGCGCGATGTAGTATGAACGCGCCCTCTGGTTTTTCATGAAAGCAAGAATAGTGAAGTACTGACGGCCACTTTTCAATAACATTATATACAGTATAATCGTCCTTTTGGTTTATAAAATGGAAATCAAATTTGAAGAATATTTTAAAATTATGATTTTTTTACTGCGATTAACCCGAACTTATCCCGACATACCGAGAGATAAAAAATGGATATTTGAAGTTATCGTAATACAGGGGTTACCGTTAGTATTAATTTACTGTATATTGTTCAGCGTTTTCGCACACGATATTCAAAGTCGTGAGTATATCGAAGCTTGCGGTCACACAATTATGGTTCTCCTGTACGGAATAGCTGGCTGCTTGTTTTTTGTTATAGTTTGGTATCGGGAGTCAGTGATGACCCTGATTGAGACAATGAAAACAGATTTCGAAAATTGTAAAACATTGCCGCGTGAAGAGCAACTTTTAGTTCACCAATTCGCTGAAAAGGGTAAATGGGTTGTAAAGGCATGGTTTGTAATTGCTACATTAGCTGGAATGTTTTTCCCCACAAAATCAGTGGTACTGATGTTATACTATGCGTGCAAAGGAGAGTTCAGACCAGTATTTGTAATCGACATGACATTTCCTCCATTTATAGAAAGAGTAAAATATGATTTTTACCCTTTTATTGCAATTTATTTACTTAATGTATTTTACTTCGCTTACGGAGTAAGCATATTTTCTGGGATGCCTCCTCTCAGTTCAGTTCTAATGCTGCATGCTTGTGGTCGGTTAGAAATTGTTAAGCATCGAGTTATGAAGCTTTTTCCAGAGGGAGCATATACTCCCGAAGATACGATGGAAACATTAAAAGATATAATACAGCGGTTGCAGGAGGTATACAGGTTAGTATTTATTTTGTACAATGTGTAACTTAAGACATAGACACATAACCGAAAATTAACTACAATTAATTACAATTTAACCGACCTCGAAAACAATTTTTATCAGATTATTATGATTGTAATTCTTCGTATGTGCATAGAAACAAGTGTATGCTTGTTAATAGTAAATATTAGCATATACTTTAATATACATGTAAGATCTCCGAATAAAATATGTATAAGACCGAGATGCGTGGAATGGCATGACGCCAGTGACACGTCAGGAGACGAAATATTTGATAATTTTTTCATCGTTATGGGTGAGTTATTAATTATATTTCTACCTCTCTAGCACGAAAAGGGTAGTTGGTCTTCAAAAACTCGCAGCAAATGTAGTTTTTGCTGCCAGTGAATAAAGTCATTCAAAAAAATAACACCAACTCTTAGACTAAATTCGTTCATTAAACTGAATTGCAGCGATGCGCACACATAATAAATTCCAAAAAATTAATTGTATTTTTATCTTATTTCCAATTAAAATAAAAAATTAATTAAATAATAGTGTATTACTATTACTTACTTCAAAAACATTATACTTTGTTTTTATAACATAGTTATACATTTTTGGAAATAAATGTGTTCCTCATTAATTCAACTCCTTAACTCAAAACAAACTTTTATTATTTTCAAATTATTCATAATTCACAATTTTATAGTTCCCATACATATTTTGCCTAGTATAGAGGTACATATATTATATACTCTTTGCTTTTGTGTTTGTCGTATTTGTTGCTGTGTGATATATTATTTTAAAAATATTTAGTTAAAATGCAGAAGATAAAAAAATGATAGAGTTAACCCCGTCAGAAAAACTAAATGAAGCACAAAATGCAAACGATGCCGTATCTCCGTAAAATCTAGATAAAAGTACTTGGCTGCTTACAATAGTTTCCTACGATGGAAGACCAAGAAACAAACCAAAAAAGTGTGTTTTTGGCGTATTTCTCTGAATTATCCAATATTCAAGCCCAGCATGAAATGAAATGAAATATTTATTTGCCATTTTGATGCATGTGGTGCATGTATCCCATGTTAAAAAGTATGTTTAAGCTCAAACATGGTGTTAATATCAAAACGTAGATCAGTTTACAGCCGGGGCTATAAACTGATCTACGTTTATTCCTATGTATTTCTATATAATCATAATCATCATTTATTGATACTGCTGGTACAAGTCAATAGCTTAAAGTTAAATTACTACTAGTCATGGAGTATAGTTGAAGAAGTCATCTATTTTATAGAAACACTGCTCGACAAGCCATTTTTAAAGTTTATTTTTAAAACAGTATAGACTCGGAGCCTCTCTAATATGGATCGGCAGCCTGTTGTAAACTCTAGGGCCCATAACACGAATAGTCCTCGTCATTTTATCTAGTTTAAATGCCACTGGCCGCAGCATGTATGTGTCATGACCAGTAGACATGGCAACGTCATTATACCGAACAAGATGAAAAATGGCCTCGCTGTCTCATCAGATCGGATCCGCGCCATCACCCGGATAGCACGTTTCTGGAGACGAAACACTCGCTCCCAATCCGCGGCGCGGCCCCAGAACTCCAGACTATAATTTAACAATGATTGCACAGAGGCAAAGTTGCATGACCGGACCGTTTCTTGTGTCAGGGTTGCAGCTACACGTTTTAGCACGAAATAAGCCCTGCTAAGCTTGCCGCACAAGTCATCTATATGTCAATCCCACTTCAATACTATAAGAACATATACACACTATATGAACAAACTAATGGTTTAATGTTGTCTTCAGTGTGTTTCTTACTTAGAACCTAATACTTTTCTCGCTGGTGGAGATGAAAAGTTGTATGTTTTCGAGAGCAAATTTTTAAGGTATCTAAATCTCTCGCTTCGCTATTAGTCTATGTTAGTAACTGTAACCGCAATTGCCCGAAAGTTGAGACATAGTCCCATGGAATAATTGCTGAAGTGACTTACCATTGAAGCAATTATAAATTAGAAAATATATATAAAAAAGTAACAAGGATTATTGTAATGTTGGTTTAGTTTCAGGCTGTATCTAAACGAGAGCCACGATTTGTTGTATGAGTTTGCCCTAAAGGCTAACGTTATCCTTTTTCCGGTATCGGCATTAATTGTTCTAGAGGTAAGAATAAAGCTTTCAAACAATTCTCTCTAAAATAACCTTTCAATTCAAAATATAAATAAGTTTAATTTCTAGCAGTCTTAAGGTTGTTATGAATGAATGGCCTATAAATTTGAAAAGCTGGCAGAATGCGAGTCAGACTCGCAACCGGAGGATTTCATCCTTTACGGGTAGAGTATATACCACGAATTTTTTTAAATTCTTTAAGCAGACAAATGTATTTATTATAAATATAGTATTAGAAGTCATATTAAAATAAACGCAAATATATACTTATAATTAATAATTACACAAATCAATGTAGAAACCCGGAAAGATTGCCTGTTTCAAACATACTCACAACGTTGGCAGCATTGCCGCGCTGGCTAGCCAATGATACTTTCAGGTTTTTATAAGAAAGTCCCATGTCCCATATTAGAAAGTATCAAGATAACTTTCAATTCAAACCGTACACGAAAGATAGTTAATTTTAACACCACCTGCTCGAGAACTTGTAGACCTAACTTGACTACCCTACGGTAATCATGTGATTTGGGTTTCAAACTTCAAATGATTTTAATTTAATAATAGAAGACAAAATAGGTACAGCATACATAGCTCTTTCATTTGGCATTGTAGTTCAAAATTATCGGGCATCAACTTCAAAAATATATGATCAATTTTTTTATAACGTTCCGTGCATAAGTTGTTTCTTACCTGTTAAAGTTTTTAAATTTCCTCAATCAAAAATGGAATAACGTGATATTACCCTTGCAGGTCTTAAAACGTGGTCAACTGAGTTTTGAGTTTATCAACGTCACAGTTGCATCTGTCGTTTTCGTCAGCTTTCTCTGTTACTATGGTGATTTATTGAAGGAAACAGTAAGTAGGCGAAAATTTTATAGACTACTAGCTTCCGCCCGCGACTTTGTCCGCGTGTACTTCAGGATGTATTCTACTTGTTCGATAGGCACAGGTGACTTATATGACTAATTATTATACAGCATAAGGTACAAAATAGTTTTTATTCTGTTACGTAATCTAATAGTTTAAAGAAACAAAATAAATTTCAATATCTGACGTAGTACATTCAAATAGTCTTCACACCAATATTATAAACGCGAAAGTTTGTATATTTGAATTTACATATTCTATGGTCGATTGCTACTAGTTGCTAGGCGTTTTTGTTATGCCAAAATTGCCCATGTAATCCCACTAATATTATAAGTGTGATTTTGTACAATTTACACAATATATGTATTTATAAATTATAGATTATATGTTATTCTGATGTATAAGCTATATTATTGTAAAGTTTCATTCAAATCCATTCAGTAGTTTTTCCGTGAAAGCGTCACAAACATCCAAACATCTAAACATCCAAACATCCAAACATCCAAACATCTAAACATCCAAACTTTCACACTTATAATATTAGTAGGAAGGAGATTTTAAGGATTGATTCGCCATACAGGTAAAATATGCTTACATACGACTTCTGACACGGTTCATGTCCTTCTTGTGTCAAAGTCAAACTTGGCCTTCAACTCCTAAATTACCTTAATAAAAACCTTACTTTTCACATACTAGTCATCTTATATTTAGCTAATCAACTTTTCAACTTTATGTTATACTCGTATGCCCGTTTTTTATATTGTTCTTTTCTTCTAAATAATTGATTTTCTAGTAAAATTATTAATGAATCTGATATTTCAGGGAGATAGTGTGAATCAGGCAATTTACGAGAGCGGGTGGGAGAAGTGTTTCGACAAACGCGTGCGCAAGGTTTTGCTAATATTGCTAATACGAACATCGCAACCGGTCACCGTGCGAACCACATTTCGCATTATTTGTCTTGAAACTTTAATGGACGTAAGTAAATAACTGCGTTCTAGGAGGCTTTCAGTATGTTGGCATCTAATTTTTACCGTGAATATTTTTATCTGATCTCTCACGGCCAAGTGTGAGTCTTGCGCACCGAGGGTTCTGTACTAACAAACAATATAATAATAAACTCACAGCAATAAATAAATAGTCGGTAAGCTAATGTTTGTTAAATTATTTTTGCCCATTCATCGATCTTGACCACGGGCGGTGCTTCAACTGCAAATGTAAACTCATAATCGTAAAATAATAATAATGTGATTTAACATAAAATTACCGCTTAGATTGATTCCTTTACTTGTGCTAATAGACCTTCGCTTCTTGCTGAAATTCCCCGCTATAGGGTCTTTCTGTTGTCCGTTGTCTGTCTGTCTGTCTGTCAAGCCCCTTTTGCTCAGGAACTGTATCTCAATCAATTGTATTTCAATGCTGCCCGTGTTTTTTGGCAGGCGCTACTTATTCTTATAAAATATAATTTTCAGTATGTTCTTATTTTTGTACGAAAACGAAACCGTGGGTGCGCAAGTCCGACTCGCACTTGACCTGTTTGTTAATTAACGCGTAATTTTAATTTCCAGAATTTTCAACAGTCCTATGCACTATTCAATCTAATGAACGCTGCTTGGAACTAAGCACACATACGTTATATGTTTAAGAACTAAGCTTCGTTAATACCTGTTGTTAATACATACGAGTATGTAAAATATTTTTATAATCATTATCGCATCCCGTAGATTATTTTGATATGTCGATACGAAGATATCCCGTAAAAAGTATATACAGATTTATGTATAAGCAACCTATGTTTCTACATGATGTAATAACATTTGAATACCAAAGAGTAAATAAAGAGTGTACTAAAACAAGGACTACGTGTATTATTTATCATAATCAGCCGGGAAATGACCACTTCTGTATATAAGCCTCCTCCATGGTATGCCACAATGACCACTCCTGATCCACTTTCATCCAACGACTCCCTTAGTAGGACGACAGTCCATCTAGTAGGGCGACGGTCCATCTAGTAGGATGACGGTCCATCTAGTAGGGCGACGGTCCATCTAGTAGGGCGATGGTCCATCTAGTAGGACGACGGTCCATCTAGTAGGATGACGGTCCATCTAGTAGGATGACGGTCCATCTAGTAGGGCGATGGTCCATCTAGTAGGACGACGGTCCATCTAGTAGGGCGACGGTCCATCTAGTAGGGCGACGGTCCATTTAGTAGGACGACGGTCCATCTAGTAGGACGACGATCCATCTAGTAGGACGACGGAGAGGATGGTACAGGTTTCCAATTACGTCGTCCGCACTCCCCATCGGTTATCCGTGATTCGATTTCGATGCGATTCGAAATTTCATATTCCTCCACCCGCGCAATTTTCATTATAAATTTTTGCTTCACGTTTTAATATAGATGACGCAAGTACCGAGATCTGTATGAAAACCAAGTGTGTCACATGAGAACTTACAATGAATTATACATTTTTGACTTTATGGTTTGAGGCTTCAAAAACGTGTTGAATCAGCGACAGAATTTTGTTGTCAACCTCCCGGTATGGGCTTTTTTCTGTTACCGCTGCTGCTGCTTCCACCGCCGCCCGCGCCTTTCCTGTTATGGTTAGGTTACCACAGGTGCGTCACCTGCATTTATAAATATTTCATAGATGTACGAATGTTAACTCGTATAAGATTTCACAAAAACAAGTAAAAGTCTACTTTTATTACGGCAAATTTAAAACTTATGTAGTTTTCTCATGTATTCCATTATCAGAACTGGACCAAATTGAAATTGGACCACACGGAAAGCACCAGCTTTCAAATAAAAAAAGAATCATCCAAAATCGTTGATCCAGTCAAAAGTTCTGAGGTAACAAACATAAAAAAGAAGGGAAAAACATACCTGTCGAATTTATGACCTCCTCCTTTTTTTAAGTCGGTTAATAATAGTACAAAAAACTATTCTGGAATCCATTCCTGACTATACCACTGTCTGATTGGAAATTTGATGCCGTCTCGAAATGGTTATTGAACCATTGGCACAGAGATGATAACATCAAGAGGCCGGTAAACAGAACAAAAGTTCACCAAACAACGTCAGACACTCGGCCGTCAATATGCAGTGTAGTATTGTCAGTTACACGTGTATTTCTGTTTGCCTCACGCATCATTAGACGAGGTGGAATCCTTATATTCTTTACAGATATGTGGTTGAAGGTTCAATATTTACCTAACCTCCGGGGCCTAGTGGCTGCACACTTACAATCCTGAAAACGCGAGTTCGATTCTGGTACTTGGTTTGTTTGTTGGAAGGGTCTATATTCTATCTTAGAATATAGACTTTCTTCCTTAGAATTTCTAAGGCAGGATGGGTAGAGGGATACATTACCTCTAAGAGTGATGGACTAATTTTTCACTCACTTTCCATTAACTAATTTTTAACTTCGTTTTTAAATAGTACATTTATAAAATATTTTCGGGAAAATTTTGGAAGTTCTTTATTTGGTTTGAATACAATACATATTTGATTGGTTTGAATAGTCAGTCACTTTGGGCTTATAACTACTAAATGTAATCTTCATCTCTTTATGAATATTCCTAGATCTCAACTTTTTGGCCCAAAATATTAATATGACCGAATTTCAATGAATTTTGTTCGTTTTAAGAATTAGATAATTTAATATTTAGTTAAAGTCCATGGTAATTTGAAAATTAGGGGTACAAGTGACCAAGGTTTTATGAAATTTAGTTGCAGACGGTCAACTTGCTCACAGTTATTTATTGGTTTTATGACCTCTCGTAAACCTCGTCACTTTTAAGGGTTGAATAAATTTCGGACCTTTCCGTTTCGTAATTTATTTTGTTAGTTTGGGCCCTGCGTAGTTTGAAAATGTGCTCATAAAAGCTATTGTTAGATACTCGTACTTGTAAGGATATTCGTATATATTAGGATATTCGATTCGTTCTCACAAACTGGAAGAGAGTTTGATTATTATTATTTTACATATACATTTTACACATTATTAACTGCACAGGGAGGTTGTATCTTTCGCATCAGCAGTGATTTTCTATTCGATTTATACTTCGATTGATTTTCTAAACTCTGTTTTCACATAATTGTAACATCCCCAATACTAAACTTTCAGGGAATTTGCTAGCTAGTGAACTTACCTTAGCTCCCCAGGCACTTATTATTATCGCACAGATCGAGTCATTCTCAAAAGACTTAAGAAAACTAAAATCTAATGGATCTCGTCCAAAAAAGGGTATCTCGTCTCTAAACGCATTTTTGGATGCGTTAGGTGGAATCCGTGTTGGGAGACAGTTTCAAAGTTTTAAAGGCTAATCATCCCCTAACAAATCATGCGGGTCCGCAGCAGATTCTCGCCTTCGCTGTAGATTGCTACTGGCCTATATAAGAGTACGCAACCTAGCAAGAAGCGTCGCTCGTAACTGCATTATTTGCCATCACTTTAAGGGACAAACAATGACCAATATAATGGGAAACTTACCTAATGAGGTGTAGAGCTAGACTTTCCATATCGTACCGTTGGTACTGATTTTGCTGGACCATTCCTAATCACTGATCGCAACGGCAAGGGATGCAAGATAACTAAATGATTCTTGTGTATTTTTGCTTGTTTTCGATATAAATGCATTCATCTAAGGCAGTAAAAGCAGACAGTGGCATAAATTAGAGAAAGAAATTACTAAAGATTAGAAATTTATTGCTCGCTGAGAAGTGCCAAAAATAAATAATCTACAGTGATAGGGGCTTTGTTTATGCATCGAAAGAAATGTCTAATTTTCTAAAGTTAAGTAAGGGCTCCATTTGTATCAGGGCATTGAATTCAGATTCTTGCCTGCATATGCTCCTCACTTCAACGGTATAGCTGAGGCTGGAGTGAAATCGGCTAAGTATCACAAATATAGAATTCTCGGAAATACGCATCTTACATTTGAGGAACGAGCTTCACTTTTTGCACAGGTCGAAGCTATCCTAAATGTCCCCTCCCCTTTATGTCCCCTCAGCCCTTCTTCGAATGACTTCCAACCTCTGAACCCTGCCCAGTTTTTCATCGGCCTACCACTGACTCCGCTGCCGTCACAAGAATACCTCGGAGCGGCGTCAGCACTAACCGCCTGGACCAATTTCAGCAACTAGAACCACTGAAGCAGGACCTGGGATTGCGAGTACGTTGGCGAGCATCAGCCGTGGACTAAAATGCACGTTAACTCGCTTTCGTGGTGCGTGGGCGGGATGGCTGCATCTATCTCAAACGGATAAGACAGCGCTTTCAATTAAAGCACCCAGACTGATTGATTTTTTCTTTTTTTAATTAGCTTCTGATACGTCAGGTTCTTCTACGGTGTGCTTTAAGTCTTGCTTTACAAACAAAAGAACTCCAATATTTTGATTTAACATTACTTTTGTATTTTATGTGTCCAGTAGTGGGTGTTTCCGGGCTGTTGATGATTAATAATACACCTAGTTCTTGTTTTAGTACACTATTTATTTACTATTGGGTGCTCAGCTGTTATTACATCATGTAGGTTGTCTTACACATAAATCTCATTTTTTCCAGTATGTCTTCGTATCAACACATCAAAATGACCTAATTTGTCGCGTGCAGAAAATTAATCAATAGAAAGGTGAATATAAAAATATATTTCATTTTAACAACATGTAACAACGAAGCTTCATTCTTAAACATATAACGTGGGTGTGATTAGTTCCAAGCAGCGTTTATCAGATTGAATAACGCATAGGATTGTTGAATATTCTGAAAATTAAAATTACACGTTAATAAAAAAACCGCAAAACCCCTCAAAAGTCCCGCAGTGAGGATCTCGTTCAAAATATGAATAATTAAAATACTGAAAATTATATTTCATAAAAATAAGTTGCGCCTGGTGAAGAATACGAGCAATCGTTGTTAATTTACGCATTGAAATACAAATAAGTCGCTGGAACAGATTTTAATCGTCAAAATTTTATGAAATAAAAATTAAAAATTATACTTTTAAAATTTATTTCTATACTTCACATTGACCATTGAAATTGGGCAAGAAGCAAAGTATCACAGTATAAGTAATGGGATAAATCTGAAAATCGTGAATTTGTAGATATGTCACGTTTTAATAAATTGGTCGTTCTGTTAAGACCTTTATTTCAGGAACTGAAATCTAAATTAAGGTGTAACGAAATTAAGCATTGAAAATGCACGGCAATTGATTTCACATATTTTGTAACTAACATTCCTCAAAAAATTTGGTACTTTTCCTTGATACAGAGTCATTTCTTTGAAGGAATTACCTAAGAGTACCATCACCACGCTTGAAATTGAGATTACTGATAGCAGTAAGACGTTATTGATACGTAAGTTCTCCAGTCACTGGATAACAAACGCTCATGTATCCCGCCAGTCTGCTATCCAGAGCACGGTCCAGTTCCAACAGCATCAAGTCACCTATGCTTAGCCATTTCATTAATGCTATGGCTAGGGCAGGGATCGACAACTTTTTGAGTCTTAAGAGTAAAAAAAAATTAAAGAGCCACAAAACATTTTCTTGGCAACAATAAATAGTTCTTGCATTACAGTTTTTTGTATACAAAATAATATATTTATTACTACGAAAAATATCAATGTATTCATATATAAGAAATGTTTTTCACAACAAATTAGATACTTACAGACATACATAAAGAGAGTACGAGTACAAGTGGCTTAGAGACAGAAATGTTGCCTAATCGTCACTTATCTATTCACAACGATTTTTAATGGGTTTTCTTATATAAAATAAATAACAGTTGCGTATGGAACTAAAGAGCCGCAGCTTCACGTACAAAGAGCCGCATGTGGCTCGCGAGGTGCAGGTTGCTGACCCCTGGGCTCTGGTGACATTGACCTATTCTAATTTCACTGTATTACATTTGTGTAGTGTAATTTACTAAAGTTTAGACAGTATAGTTGCTATAAGATATTGCTAACAAAGAAAATGGACCTCTTTAATCTGATTAAATAGGTAAATATTTATTATTATTCTAGAGCCGGGACCACACAAGTACATTTACTTACGCCCATTAAAGTTTCAAGACAAATAATGCGAAATGTGGTTCGCACGGTGACCGGTTGCGATGTTCGTATTAGCAATATTAGCAAAACCTTGCGCACGCGTTTGTCGAAACACTTCTCCCACCCGCTCTCGTAAATTGCCTGATTCACACTATCTCCCTGAAATGTCGGAAAGCATTTCATTAATTATTTTATAGATTAGTGGTCGGCCAAGTACGAATCGTACTCGCGCACTATGGGTTGCGTACCATTATCTGTAAAAAAAGCCCCCCAAAACATTGGCAGTTGTATGGGAGCCACCCTTAAATATTATTTTTATTTTAATTTAATTATGTATTTTTAAAGAGAGTATGTGGCTTAATATTCTTTGAATCTATCAATATCGAGCAAAAACTAGCAAAAAATCACGTTTGTTAGATGGAAGCCCTCTTAAATATTTATATTATTCTTGTTTTTAGTATTTGCTATTTATAATGGCAACAGAAATACATAATCTGTGAAAATTTCAACTGTCTAACTATCACGGTTCATGAGATACAGCCTGGTGATGGACGAACGGACTGACAGCGAAGTCTCAGTAATATGGTCCAGTCTCCCTTTGAACCGTTTTTGAAGTCTTATATTAAGCATGTTATACTTGTTTTTTTTTATAAATCTAGCCTTAAAAATCGAGATATTTCTAGTCCATACCATTTTCCCCTACTTACTGTTTCCTTCAATAAATCACCATAGTAACAGGGAAAGCCGACGAAAACTAGACATGCAACTATTATGTTGATAAACTCCAAACTCAGTTGACCACGTTTTAAGATCTGCAAGGGTAATCACGTTATTCCATTTTTTGTTGAAGAAATTTAAAAACATTAACAAGTAAGTAACAAGTTCTGCACTGAACGTATAAAAAAATCAATCAGATATTTTGAGTTTATTAAAAAAGTATTTTTCAAGCTTTTATATTCTACCACTTTGTCGACGTGATTAACAATATGTATACCCGTACCAAATTACAGCTTTTTAGTAGTAAGGGTCTCTGAGCTAAGCCGCGGACGGACAGACGAGCAGACGGACGGAGAGAAACTATAAGGGTTCCTTGTTTGGCTACGGAACCCTAAAAATCAGTGGTAGCTCAGTTGGGTAGAGCGTCAGTCCTTGAACAATCGGGGTCTGGTTCCGATCCTGTCTCGTACCAATAAGTTTTAATTTGTTATTTGTAATTTTTATACGAATGATATCACTCCATTCATCACTACCATTGGCTTTTCAGTGAAGGAAAACATCGTGAGGCAAAGCTGCACACTCCTGAGAAGAAATTCAAAGGTGTGTGGCAATTCAAAGTCTCCCAATCCGGAGTGGAGCCCCTGAAGTGGGGACATATATAGACTGTTGATGATGATGATGAAGTTTGGGATCCAAATCACATCATTACAGTAACTTAACTAAAGTTAGGTCTACCAGTTCTCGAACAGGTGATGTCAAAATTAACTACCTATTTTTTGTGTATGGTTCGAATTTATAGTTCTCTTAATACTTTCTAATACATGATGGGATTGGGATTTGTATAATTTTTGTAAATATATAATTTTATTGCATTGACTTCTATTAAAATAATTTTAGTTAATGCCTCTGCTTAAGGGATTAAAATTTGTTGCGTGGTACATAACCATACATACATAACTCTACTCGTAAATCCTGCGGCTGCGATTCTGACTCGCATTCTGCCAACTCTTCAAATTATAGACCATACCGTCATAATAATTAAACTGCTAAAAATTTAACTTATTTGTATTTTGATCTGAAAAGGTATTTTAGAGGTGATCAACTAAAATGCTTTATTCATACCTCTAGAACAATTAATATCGATATCGGCAAAATGATAGAGTTACTCTTTAGAGTCAACTCATACATCAAATCGTGGCTCTCATTCAGATGCCCCCTGAAACTAAACCAACATTACATTAATGGTTGTTAATTTGATTATATCAGACTCTTCTGTCCCACTGCAGGACATATACCTCCCTTCCTTCCTAATTAATAATTGATTCAACGGTAAGACATCATAACATGACATAATATCCCCCACCGCGTCCTCTGTCTGTCTGTTCGCGGTATACTCAAAAACAACTGCACGGCCTTATTTGCGATTTTCATATATACCAAAAGAAAGGAAGGTTTAAATGTACTTAAATCTTTAGTAAGGTTTAAATGAACAGTACAATAAGTTAAAGTTTTGTGTAAATTGTTTGAAATATGATGATAATTATTGAAGGTGTCGGATAAAATCAAGCTGGGAGCGTTCATCGAAAAGGCTGCTAATCCTTTTCAAATAAAATAAAATGGTCGGATTGTTTATCTTATACTGCGACCCGCCCCGGCTCGTGAGTAAATCATATACCTATGCCTACATTTTTGGCATCATATTACCACACCACCAAACAATTAATACAGCACTACTTGCATCTGGCTAGCCAACAAGCATCCCCAACAAATCAAACCGTCTGGGAGCGTTTATCAAAAACGCTGCCCAATTCGTTCGAGGTATACAGTGCTGGGGGCTTGGCTTGCCAGGTGCAAGTAGTGCTGTATTAATTGTGTGGTAATATTCTGATGCCAAAAATGTAGGCATAGGCATATGGTCTACTGCCTATAAGTCTCCGTGGGTTCTTAGTATTCTTATATTAATGTGACAACTAGCGTTTTGCTCGTGACTTCGGCAATTATCCGAGAGGAATATATTTCACCTTTCGGATAGTTACGGCATATCTTCTCATAAAAATACCTCAGAAAGAAACCAATTTTCAAGAAATCATAGTATGTGTTTTTGGTTATTGATGACATACTCGTAGATAACCGAAAAGTGAAACGACGTTTTTAAATCTGGAATGTAAAAAAACTGAAAGATAACCCACTAGATGATCCTGCCACTTGATAAAAGTCATGAGGAGTCGCCGGGTGCAAGCGGCTCGTATCCGGTCATTGTGGCGTACCACGGGGAAGATTATGTTCGGGAGTTGACGTTACCCAGCTGACGATGACTATTTCAGTTTTTTAAGCTATTGCATAGCTTCTATCGCGGGCCTTGAGCGCGGGGACCGAATCGAGAAATTCCGTAACGAAAAAACCTCAGGCTCCCCACTCCGACGGGCACGGAGGTGTGTCTTGAAGGCCGTGCATCGTCTAACGTCGTTTCAGTTCGGCAGTCTTCTCAACACGGCGTTGTGTGCGTGCGATTAGACGTATTACTGTTTTATAATTTATTAAGTATAATAGTATGTAATTTGATATAGCAAAGCAAATCCGTTATGTTAGCTAAATATTGATTTAATTTTTTTTTCCTGTTTGTAATTTAATTTCCATTTTTGTGGTGGGGATATTTATGTTCGTGACATAAAAACGTTTCTTATTAAAACTTTCTTAAATAATTATAATTGCATAAGTTGATACAAAATGCTATGCAATAGCTTTACCGCGGCAGTCCCCGAGTGACACACGTCTTTATTTTTTTAAATTTTCGATTTTGTTGCGTCCATTCGATTTAGCCCAAAAACAAATTCATATCTAACCTCGACATTCAGCTGCATTTAATTAAAACATTAGTTTTGTAGAACTGTCCTTAAATCCTTGTTATGGCAAGCCGATTCCTTGATTAATTTTAGAAAAATATATTTCATTCAAATTTTTTCAGAAAATCAGTTATTAGACAGCCAATCGTCGTATCACTGGCACCATGCCAGTCCACGCATCTCGTCTTATACATATTTTTTATTGGGGGGTCTTACAGCTACATTACATATGCTAACATTTACCATTTTTATTTACAAGCATCCACTTGTTTGTTTGTGTGAACAAAGAAATATAAACTATAGGATCGTCTGATTGATCTGTTAAATAATTGTTTTTGAAGTCTGTTAAATTATATTATGTAAAATTATTTCACGGTATGAAATTTTTCGTGTTGATATAATGCCTATTTCTAAAGATACACAATAAATACTAACCTGTATACCTCCTGCAACCGCTGTATTATATCTTTTAATGTTTCCATCGTATCTTCGGGAGTATATGCTCCCTCTGGAAAAAGCTTCATAACTCGATGCTTAACAATTTCTAACCGACCACAAGCATGCAGCATTAGAACTGAACTGAGAGGAGGCATCCCAGAAAATATGCTTACTCCGTAAGCGAAGTAAAATACATTAAGTAAATAAATTGCAATAAAAGGGTAAAAATCATATTTTACTCTTTCTATAAATGGAGGAAATGTCATGTCGATTACAAATACTGGTCTGAACTCTCCTTTGCACGCATAGTATAACATCAGTACCACTGATTTTCCGGGGAAAACCCCTGCTACTAACACAGACATTACAAACCATGCCTTTACAACCCATTTACCCTTTTCCGCGAATGGGAGAACTAGAAGTTGCTCTTCACGCGACAATGTTTTATGATTTTTGAAATCTGTTTTCATTGTCTCGATCATTGTCATCACGGACTCCCGATACCAAACCAGAACAAAATACATGGCGACAGCGACCCCGTCCAGGAAAGCGATTAATGTGTGACCGGAAGCTTCAATATACTCACGGTTTGGAATATCGTGTGCAAAAACGCTGTACGATAAACAGTAAGCCAAAATAAAGACTAGCCCCTGTATTACGAAAACTTCAAATAACCATTTTTTATCTCTCGGTATGTCGGGGTAAGATCGGTTCAATCGCAAGAAAAATATCAGAATTTTAAAATATTCTTCAAATTTGATTTCCATTTTATAGATCGGAAAGACTACTGTTGCTTTGAAAAGAGTAAATGATAAGTTATGCCTGTGAGTACTTCACTATTCTTGCTTTCATGAAAAACCAGAGGGCGCGTTCATACTACATCGCGCTGTAGTTGCGTTTGTATCGCGTGCGTGCTCGTCGCGACAGCGTCACGTACTTGTACTTTGTACGCTTCTTATTCTTATCGTGTAGCTTTTAAGAACACTGGCTGACCTCTCAAACCCTAGTAGTCAGAGTTGTTGAGCTACCGTAGGCCTTTGGTATGGTTGAGCTTGTATCATTGTAACCAAATTACATGTAACTTTGTTTTAACATATTAATCATCATCATCATCAACAGCCTATATATGTCACCACTGGAGGGGCTCAGGCCTACTCTCCTACAGAGAGTGTATGGGCCATAGTCCACCACGCGGGCCCAGTGCGGATCGGCGGACTTCACATGCCTGTTCAAGACATGCAGGTTTCCTCACGATGTTTTCCTTCACCGTTAAGCAATCGGATAATGTACTTGAATTGAAAAACAACTCATAGGTACACGGCTGGATTCGAACCCGGTACCCTCAGATTGAGAGTCCGCGCCTTATCCACTGCGCCACCGACGCCTCTAACAAACAAACATATTAATAATTTGTAACACATTAAATGTAAATGTAACAAAAAATGTAAAAATAAAATTAAACATATTAATGTTTGTACAAACAAACATATTAATAATTACACACAACGCGCTGGAATAAAATCATAGTACAATAATACGAATTTATGTGGGCTGCGCGCCAGCGCTCAGCGCCGTGCCGTTTGATTCATATACTCGTATATATATGCCGTAGTTAGATAACTTAAAGAGCTGTTTTACGTAACCTCTAGCTCTTTTACTAAACTGCTCTATTATGACAAACACATGTACAATGTCTAGCTGGATTGACATTGCATTGCATTTTACAAAACAGCTACCCATATTCATTTATTTTGCAGAATAGATTATATGTAGTAACAACTGTCGTATTTGGTATCAGGTGACTATGATTAAATAAGAATATTATATAAATAAAATTACTCCAAATCACTGTGTTCACTTTCATTGGAGTCATTTCCACTCATAATATTGGCTTTCTTCGTAAGTTTTGACGAACACTTTGGACGCCATTATTGTTTTTATGCCGTACAGAACGTACGTACGTAAGAACGACGACGACAAAATTTAGAACTAAAATGTTCTAATCTGACGTTAAATTTCACGCTGTTATACAAAACCACTAATCATTGACTCGATGCATTCATGAATGCAAAACGTTCATTTAATTTCGCGTGATATAAATGAAATGAATTTTGAATGCATGCAGCATGAATAATCGCTTAACACCGTTAAGCTGTTTTACATAACGGAGCTACTTAGTGAAACAGCTAGCGTTTATGAAAAACATATTATTAAGCATCCCAGCTGCAACATGAGTCATACGGAGTGGAAAATGCAATGTGCGATTATACGTAATGAATGAATGATGCTGACTTGGGCAACCATGTATTCTAAAAGTAGTGTCTTCAACAGTGTGTCAGTATAAATACAATGGGATATTATGAAAATTGAGATTGCACAGTGTTGTATACGATACGAGAGCTCTCATATGAAATGACACTATTTTCCAAGACTGCTATGCCGTATATAAGCAACTACGCTCTCTATGGTGTGAAAGCCGTAGTTAGCGGACGTGTGATGCGTCACATCTAAGTAGTATCTCAGAGGACTGTAATACTGTTGTATGTATCACATGACTTGTAGCAGGTATGTTCATACTATCACATAAGTGTGGATATATGTGAGAAGGCTGTCGGGATGCTAGTAGGCTGAAGACGAAAGTGATGACGATGGCTGACGTATTATTATTGAATTGATACGTGTATACAGTATACTTGCTGAGTGTATGTATGTATTCGAACGAACTTTATGGCAATGTTTGAGGCCTGTGTATGCTGATAGCTGAATTGAAATGAAATGAAAACACACAAAAAAGATGGCGACGCGAGTGCGACTAGTCGCCGCCCGCCCGGCCGCCTGCTTGAGCGCCGTAAAAATACGTGTCTTGTGGATGCGGGCTAAATGACACAGCTGCTTTGTTTCCTCAAAGCAGTGAAGTGCTTAGAACTGTTGTATACAATTTTCACATTTTGTTTCCTTCTAATCAACAACAGCTTTCAAAATGACCTCTTGTTGAGGTTTGTCATTGGAAATGCACTTTACTCGGAATTAATGCCTAAACTAAAAACTATTGAGTACTGTAATATTTAAACTGATGCGATGCGACGAGTGCAATGTAGTGATGTGACATAACTACTAAGTGGCTAATCAAGATAAAAAATACAACAAGATCTCTAGCAATACATTGGTGAATTCTTCATTCAATTCCATGCATTCATGATGCGTATACAAACTTACAGAGAGAAATACAAAAATTCTGTGTTGTTTTTAATCGACTTCAAAATAATAGGAGGTTATCAATCGGGTATGGTCGTTTTTTTATGTTTATTACCTCAGAACTTTTGACTGTGTGAACCGATTTTGATGATTCTTTTTTAATTTGAAAATTTGAAAAGTTTACTTTTAGGGCAATTGAAGTCGGTTTCCAGTTCTTTTTGAACGCATTTACTTGTCGTCTGCTCTAATCAAGACCCCAAATTATTGTTGTTGTTATTTCGTTATTTCAAGACATCGGCCTGTTTAATTTTTGTATATGTATAGATTAAGATTGATGCGTGGATTAAGGAGACGGAATTCGTAAAACACATCTACACAAGCGGGATTCGAACTGGCCTCTCCAGTAAAGTTAATCGCTTTTTTAACACATTTATTGTTGAAAATTAGGTATCCAAAATTTTCTAGTTTCTAACGGTGACTAAAGTCTTATTGTAACATAGTTATTATAACAGTAACTGTAATCGTACGGTATCGGAATTACCTCTCGAATCCGTTTTTTTTTTCTTCTGAAAATAAACAATAATTAAAAAACGGCCGTGCAAAGTAGGGTTAGGTAGTCGCCCGTGACAATATACTTTTTAATACATAATTATAACGCACCTAGTTTTAACTTAGCTATGGAGTTTTTAAGAAGTTATAGTTATAGCTTCTCTGAGTATATCTTATACGTTGGTCGACTTGTATAAAGTAACTACTTAGATAAGACAGCTTTCCTTTTAGCATCATTATATATTACTAGTGCTTTTGCCAGCGACTTTATCCGCATGTACCTTATAAGTTATCCCACGGGAACTTCTTGCGCGATCGAGATAAACAGTAGCAGCCTATGTCCTTTTTCGTACCTTCAACTGTCCCTATCACAGATCCCTATACCAAAATAAATCCATTTTGACTTTCCTTTACGTTAAGGAAGATTGTTTGTTGCATAAGTAAATGATGATCTCCAGCAACTGAATATTTTTCCCGTCAATTCTCTTTTACTTTGCCCCTCAGTCGCTGAGGGATGACAAGGAGGTGGTTCTATTCTAAAGCCGAGACCACACGGTATTGATACATAATGGTTATTTAGGAATTAAAAAAATACATTACTCTGTTTCTCCCAGGACCGAATAAAATGTAGAACTTTTTCGTGTTTAAATAATGCTTAGTCCATGAAAAAGAATACATAACCTATATTTCACTCAGCAACAGCAAATCGCAAGCATTCGTACCTACGTAGAGACTTTCAAGTTGCTGTCAAATAATAATAAAAATCAACTACTTCATTTTCATGATTGGTATATATTTTCATCATACTCTCGATGTATTTTTTATGAACAACAATAGTTTTCTGTTTTGCAAAATTCAAAGTCCGTGGGCTTCATTGTTTAGATGGTCAAACAAACTTTTATCCCCTTTCTAACCCTTTTTTTAACCCTTTTAGGAGTTAAATTTTGGAAAACCCTTTATTAGCGAGTGTCTACGCTGTGTAAGGAAGCTATTTGCAAAAATTGTAGCGTTTATAGTTTCGGAGGTATCATGATGAATCAGTTTGTGAGTGAGTGAGTTGTTTTTGGCTATATATTAAAATATTTAAAAGATTATGTGCAATTAAAAATATTATATGAAAAAATGACATTTGTTAACAAATAAAACTACGTTTACTGAACTCTATAACCTTCAAGACGTCATTGGTATGTCGTCTGCCCACACCGACCAAGTATAGTTGAATAGACTCGGCGAAGATCTGGGATCACGGAACAGCTGTGGCTTAGAGATAGCTCTATTCACCTGGACCTGCAGCTTAGCTTGTAGCCTTTTAACCACTTCTGGGTGGGCTTCAGATAAGTCCTCTAGTTCACAAGGATCTTCAGTAATGTTGTATAAACAAACTGTGCCTGCAGATGAGAAGAAAAACCAAAGTAAAGTAAAGTTTGTTTAAAAGCCCATATATTGCCGTTTTGTTAGTTATTTTTGGATATAATTGTATCGAGAGTGAAGTATTATGAATCATGTTTCGGTGGCTGTCTTATCATAGATAATTTCATCAACATTCGTATGTATTTTTTCAATGTCTATAAATCTCAGAGTTTCTCTTTGAAGTATGTAAATTCTGGTCACGGCTATGGCTATTGGCGGAAGAACCACAAGAATAACATGTTTGTAGCCACGCGGACATAGAAAAATATCCTACCACCAACATACATGAGTATCAGATAGTGCGAAGCTTTGGAAGTATATTGAGCCATCAGGGTACGGAGGCGGTTACTGCTGCAATTCTCATCCGTTTTTTCTCATTCTCGTTTTACTACAGCCTGCACGACGGACATTTTTATATTACAATTGTTCAGAGTATTGTGATCCAATTTTAACTTTATTAAATATTGCGAAATAAGATCACAACTAATATTGCATTTTTTTTCTTTTGAAACTTTAAAATTAATATAGATATGTAAGTACTAAATATTACTTACCATTTCCAGGATAGCACAAATGTTTTTCACATTCCTCCTGCAGTTTACAATCTATTCTAACATAATTTCTTAAATCAGTTTTTCTCATATCAAATTCCTTGTCTATTTTTTTAAGAATATCATACATTTTAGAATCTTTTATCGTTTCTTCGTAAGAAGGTCCGCGCCCAATAATAGCTCTAAGATTTTCACCTTCATGATTAGAATATTCCTTTATAACTTCACCTGTGATAAGCTTGTAATCGCCTGATATTACTGTATTGAACCCAGCGTAATCATCAATTTCATAAATCTCTTTTCTTTTTGATTTTTGATTTGCCACTATATTGTCCCACAGATCAACACCGTCAATATTTGATGGAGGTTCACCACCAACAGCTTTAAGTAATGTGGGTAGCCAGTCAACAACATGCATACGTCCTTTCCACAAATTTGTACCATTAATTAAGTTCGGTGACCATATGAGTCCAGCCACACGTCCACCACCTTCAAATGGAGAGAATTTCAGTCCTCTCAAGGGATAGTTGTTAGCGTAGTTATGACTTATACCTAATGTCATTCCTCCATTATCTCCTATGAACACTAGTATAGTGTTACTCAGGGCATTTTTTTGGTGAAGGGCTTCAACAACATCGCCTATACTGTCGTCGAGTTTCTTCATCATCGCTGAAAACATTAGCAAATCAGTTTCAAATCAGAAATCGATATTTAAGTCAGAGTTAATGTATCTACTTTCTATGGCTGTTTCATAAGTATAATTGTCATTTATACTATAGAATGGTTTTTAAATCTTTAGTTCGACATTGTTTCTACATTAGTTTAAATTTAGTAGCTCACTGCAGTTTTTATATTTAAGTTATAGAAAGAAAACTACTTTTTTAAACTAAATAAATACATACTGAGTAGTTACGCAAAAAGGGACCTCAAGGGAAAATAATTGATCTCGAGTAATTCGCGTATAAAGTTTTGAGTCTAAATTAGTTTCGCCTCGAGTGGCTAAAAAACGACGGAACCTAAAAATAATCTGATTAGACCAACACAAAGCTTAAAGACTACTGAATGAAAATTCATGTGATAAAAACGTTTCCAATCCCTTCAGGTCCCTTTTAGCGTAAACACTCATATTACATCGAGAAAAAAGATGATTTTAATACGTTTTGATGGTAAATGCAGAGGTAAATGATGGGTCATGTCCTAGTCATGTCACAAAAAGAAAATACACCCGAGTGATCAAAATATAGTAATAGTTTATCTCGCGGCTTTGTCTGAGTGGACTTCCAACTGTTTACAATACTAAAAATGTATTAATAAAACAATTGAAGCGTAGTTCAATGTTACAAGGCAACGCACTACTCGTTAAAATTTGAAATTGATACGTGCTATCTGGCAAATTGCAGCCATGTTGGCCATGTGTCGGTTTAAAAATAACATAAATTAGGTCAAAGTCTTGCATTGTGCATACAGTTGAGATGAAGGAACGAAACATGGAACATTTCAGAATTATATATTCTAAGGTTCCAATTTAAAAATTTATGATTCTGTTTTAATTAAGTTCAACGTATGATCACTATCTCGCATGATATATTGTCATGATGTGGTCAACGATGTAACACGTCAGCCTCGACTACTCGTAAACTAAAACGTATATTTATTGGTCAACTGCTTCTATAACTAAAGCAAGAAGTATTTCTTGTTTATCTATTGTTTCGTAATTTAAATAAAACATATTTCACAGTTTTCCAACATGTCTCTAGCTACATACCGTACCTTACCGTATATCTGGAGACACAGTAAGTTAGTTGTTTTCGTATATCTTCCCTTATTGAGGCTTATAGGTGAGCAGGGTTCTCAAGCCTATTATGTACATTAATATAACTAAATACTAATACGTAATAGCATAAGTGTGTTTGTTGGTTAGTCTTCCTCTCACGAAGAAACGCAGCAAAGGATGACATAAGCCTGATTAAATATGTTGTGGGATAACTCAGTGTGTTGCGGGAATGAATCTAATTTAGGTAATAAAAATAACCTGCAAAAATTCTCCGCTCCGCAGACTCGACGTGTCTCATTTCTCTGACAACTTCTGGTGGCGCCTGCAGCAGAGCTCCTTCGTTCGCCGAGTGAGGTGCATTGTGAGCCAGCATCAGGAACAATGGCGACGACTCGTCGTGAGATTTGATAACTGAAAACAAAATTGTGATTTTAGCACTAAAATTAAATATGACTGACTGTGTGCATTTTAAGTAAGAAACAACAACAATGCAATACAAATCCTTTCTTCGTTGTTTAATTTATAAAAAAAGTACACTCGAGTACAAAAGTATGTACCCACTTTATGAATTCAACTGTAATTGACATTTCCTTCAACTTTCTGAATAACGGAGGATAGTTACAAGAAAGGGTGAAGCTCGCTCCTTTGCAATACCTACTTTACGCCTTTGTATCACAATATACATATTGGTATGGTTGATATGAGTAGAATTGCCCTGGTTATTCTCACATACCCGACAACCTTATATATATATCTATCTATATATAACCTTATATTTCATCGTTCTATAGCTTTCAAGAGTTTGCTATTAATAGTATGCTCATTAGAATTTTGGAGTATTTTAACAAGCTTACTAAAATTTTCCATGTGCTATTGTTGCGACTGTGTAATTAGTATGTCGACTTGGACGTAAGGGAAACTGCGAGCAATAGCTGATAATTCAACATAACAAATGTATGTACTTACTGTTAGTAGCTTCCTTTGTATACACATCAGTTAAGTACCCTGCGACATCCCAAGCCGGTGTCATGTTTCGATATAAGTCCAAGCCAGTACTCTTGCCACTAGTCAACTAGAAAAACACGTAAGTATGATCAATCCATGAATGCAAGTCTGCTGCAACATATAAAGGTATATTACTATGTTTGAGATGTAAGGGCAAAAGGAAACGTACGTTTTGTCCTTAATAACTCTTATACAAATGAAAATTAATGGGAAGTTTATTGTTAGTAGGGGGCAGCAGCTTTTGCCTGCGATGTCATCCGCTTGGACTTCAGAAATTATACCACGGGAACTAAGTGTTCGATCGGGATAAAAGGTAGCCCATGACTTTATCTGGCCCTTTCACTACAAGAAAAATCCAGTCATTATGACGCCATGATGCGACGTAAAATTAGGAATAACGAATCACACAGCAATAGCAATCATTAGCAGGCACAAATAATGACTAAATTACGATTATTCGCGCGATTTATTCAATGCTATGTATATATTTAAAGTTCACCTTTAGAAGTCACGAATTATATTTAAAACTAGCTATTGCCCTGACTTCTTCCACACATAAAGACTTTAAAATGATTGTTCACTCGTGGTACCCTCCATTTTAACTGGGTCCAATTTTTGTTTGCTATCTCAACTACCTTACGTTACTATACCTGGGAACAAAGGAATGGGAACCTAGCAGGGGATTCCATATTTTACTTATCATCAAAAGTACTACAAATTTATTAGCTCGATTCAGTATAGTATATTAATTACATTAAATTATTTATCATTTACAATCGTCATTTCAGCTTTAGACGTTTCCCGGCTGATGATGAAGATTTTAGGTAAGTACAATATGATTACTTCCTTTTCCTCCTTTTTATATAGAGAAGGGCTATTTAACCAAAACGCATACAAAACTGTCCATTATTAATCATGTGCGATTTGACTACAAAATGTAGCAACGTAGCAAATTTACTTACCGTTTCTTCTTTTGTATACTCATAATAATCGACATATCCTCCTCTATGTCCAAAGAATGTGTCGAACCCTCGATGAGTCGGCGTGTATGCTGTCCTGGACTGACCCTGATGCCACTTGCCAACCAAATGTGTTGAGTATCCCAACTCTTTCAAGTACTGAGGTAGAATTTTCTCCGTCAATGGCAGTCCTCTGTCTTCGCTGTTAGTTAGGGGATAGCCCTGCATACCTGAAATCAAAATATTTTATTTTTATTCAAGTTGGATTACCTCCACCATCAGCTAAGAAAGTTTTCTGTTGTATCCAGTGACACTCTCACAATTAAGACAAATCTAACGACCCCTCTCAAGCTAAAATCCGTTAAGGCTATAGAGTGTGCCAAAGAAGTAAGACATACCGACACTGAGCCAGCTCCTCAATGGCTTGAGGGTTCCAGGTGTGAACGCTTACTATCCAAATACTTCGTCACTTACCATCAGGTGAGATGAAGGCCAAGTGCAATATAAACAAAGTAACAAACACGAACTTGTGGGCTACTGGGTACTAGTAATAAAACTATGATGTCATGTCGATATGTTTACTTGTATATTTGTAAACTGCATGAAACAAAATAATATAATCATCAAACGAGTCAAAACTCCGCTCAGACGAGAAAGGTCAGATTCTAGCGATCTACACCGCTTGATAAGTGACGTCAAATCAAACGTTAGACTTGAAGCGATATCATATCTACAATTGAATTCAAGTACTACTGGCTTACACTCTCTATAGGAGAGTAGGCCTGAGCCCCTGCTGTGGGGACGTTATATAGGCTGTTGATGATGACTACTGGCTTTCTATGAATTCTAAGATGCAACTTTTTTATTCCCTCTGGTTTAAAATTTATCTACATCCTGTTTTCTTCAGATTACTGAATGAAATTTGCTCTAATAAGTTATATATTTACTACGCACCTTTTGGTTTCGTCGTAGTCACTATCTTAAAGAAATTTCTAGCACGGTCCCGGGTCAAGCGAGAAATTTGCTTGCGAAAAATACAGGCGTTTTAAATTGTATTGTCTAGATAAATACCGTCACCGACAGCTGCTTTCCCCGCATGGAAATTCTTTCCCTATTGGTACTCCACGTTAACAAAAGAATCGACGCTCCAATTTCAAGTCTCTAACAAGCTGTCTGGCCTGGGATTTTGAATGTCAATCAGTCGGAATCGGGAGAGAGTTGCATGTTACGAAAAGTGGTTAGACATAGAGGATGTACAATATACATATGTACCTTTATTTTTATTTTACTAAAAATACTTTGGTCCGCTACTTATTTTGTGACTTCTGTGAGTACTTCAAGAAGTATCTTACGGAACTAGGTATACTCGAGTAAAAAAATATGTTCCAACTTTTGTACTGTGGCACATTCACCCGTTCTTATTCCTTTACAGTGTGCTGAAGGAAATGTCGATTAACGGCGAATATGTTATCGTTTCTAAAGTGGGTACATATTTTTTACTCGAGTGCTCATAGTTTCCTAAGATAATTTTGGAAGTATTCACTACTCAGAGACTAAATAACGAACAAAAGTGTTGTTGGTAAAATAAATCTGCCTACATAAACTGTAAAGGAGATGAAATTTTTTCCCCTTTATTAAGAGGGAACAGCAGGTAAAAAATTTCATACAAAAAGGCATAGCTATTTGCTACCCCTAAACCTCCACCATTTGTGACGATTTTTGGACACATGCAAGATCTTACCGAAAACTAAGACCGTTGGTTTTGCTTTTTTCAATATTTTGTCTACAATTAGAATTATGGGCATCTCAAAACTCAAAATTTCAGAAAAAATTTCTTTCAACTTATGGTACTCATTATTTAGAGTAAACGTAACATTTTCAGAAAAAGCAAAACCAACGGGCCTAGACTATTCTTTGATAAAGAGAATAAGATCAAAATGATTGAATTTGGCTAACGTTTCGTTGAGAAAACAGCTATATCCCAAACCCTTAATTTCACGGCAAAACTAGGCAAATACCAAAAAAAGCTTCAACTGTCCTTCTCGCACAGTTCGGTTCGGGAGGCAGGGTACACTATATCACAACTATATACTGTGTATTATATGTATAAAAATAAAGTAAGCATGCATTAGTGATGTCAATAAGCTTTATCGATTTTTTCGACTAATAGTGGTGGGAAAAATATATCGATAGATACCCTTTCTCGAGCTATAATGGTTTTACCTGTTAGTTTTAATGTTTAGATTGATCTAAATAAACAAATATAAAGACAAATAATTCTAAGGAAATTTATTTTATCTCTAGAACAGAACATTTTCCCTGAAATTCTTAGTTGTTGTTACGTTTTGTTACGTGTAAATAATTAAATATGATTTATGAATAAGTGACTTATGTTTCAAATATTTTTTTAATGTTAAAGTTCGAGTCGGACTCGCATACAAAGGGTTCCGTACCACTGTAAAATATCTAAACAGAAAAAAAACACAGAAAAAACATAACATTTAATGCATGGACATCCGTTTATTTATAACTTTTTTAAAAGCTTTTTTATATTATTTTTTGTTATTTATTAATATTGAAAGTCTTGAGAGAGAACGAGAAATTATATGGACATCGCATGTACAAATCGCTACGGAGACTATATGACCCGACACTTTACTGAAGATATCCCGGAGATCAGCCAGCAAGAGCTTGAAATGGCTCTCCAACAACTCAAAAACCGGTCAAGAGCAAGTCGGACTCGTGCACCGAGGATTCCGTACAGAATATGAATTAATGACATACTGAAAATCATAAATAATAGGTACGGTAATATGCATCCAACAATGCTCTACCGAAAATGAAATTCTAAGCTAAATTACATATTACGAAGTTAAGTTTGTAAACATTAAAAAATCAATTTTACTGTGTTACAATTAAAAAATTCAGATTTATTCCTATGGTTGTGCTGTAAAACCTTTCTTCTTGCCAAATTTCAAGACATTAGGTCAACGGGAAATACCGTATAGATTTTGGGTTCATTGCATTTTGTACGGAAATGGTCTAAAATACAGCTATATATTTTTATTGCGTTGACCTATAAGTTTCATTATTTGACAGATCTAAGGGACAGCAGACTGGAGTATTCGATATCACAGTGATCCTATAAGGATTCCTTTTTTCCTTTTGAGGTACTTAAAATATAATAGTATAATATGAAGTATGACAGTAGGAAATACGATAGATTTCGACGATATTATTATTCATGTCGACAAATAAAAACTTGAAATATTTTTTCCCAGTTATACATCTCATACACTTAAGACGGGATTTTTAACTCGTCTATTCTATTGTGTGAGGTGTCGTGAAATTACAGTTTTTTAACCGACTTCAAAAAAAGAGGTTATCAATGCGACCTGTATGTATGTAATATTTCCAGAACTGCCCAGTTTTCATATATGTTAGTCTATACCAGCTTCTAAAGAAGTGTGCCAAATTTCTAAAGTGTATGTTTGTTTGTCCTCGCATATATCCGGAACACACACACAAAAGAAAAACACACATAGGGTTCGTGGATTTCAACAAAGCATTCGACACACTCGAACATAGATTTATCTGGGACGCACTGGAAAAACAAGGCGCACATGCAAAATACATAAGAATACTGAAAAACATATACACAAAAAGCACCGCACAAGTGAAGCTAGAATCTACAGGCGAAGAATTTTCGATTGAGAGAGGGGTACGCCAGGGAGACCCAATTTTACCAAAAATATTTTTAGCTATCCTGGAAATGATATTCAGAAATCTGGATTGGACGAATAAAGGACTAAATATAAATGGCAAAAAGCTGAGTCACCTACGCTTTGCAGACAACCTGATCTTACTTTCGGAAAACCCGAAAACCCTACAGACAATGTTCCAACAGTTAGCGGAAGAGAGCGAGAAAGAAAGCAGGTCAACGAACTTAACGAAAACAAAAGTAATGTCAAATTCCTCACAAACAGAGCCCATAACAGTAAATAATGGAGAAATAGAGTATGTAGAAATGGACAAGACTAATAACTGAATGGCAACCACGAGATAGCAAAATAAAAAGAGGCAGACAGACTAGAAGATGGGAGGACGACATCAGACAAGTGGCGGGTCCAACATGGACCCGCATAGCGAAAGATAGAATAGAGTGGAAATCCTTAGAGGAGGCCTATGTCGAAAGACAAGCTGAAATGTAGGAACGACCGGTTACTGATACTTAATATAAAAAGATAAGTAACGTATAAAGTAAGCATATTTTTAAGAAAATTGTAACAAAAAATTAGTTCAGCAATAAAGGCTATTTTATTTAATTTATTTTTTATATATCCGGAACTACAAGTTCGATTTAAATAATCCCTTTTTTGTTTACCTAGGTATTGTAAAACTTAGGGAAGACTGCAAGTTTCATCAAAATCGGTTCAGTAGTTTTTGAGACTGGGAATGTTAAGTGTGTATTTCGGCGTTGCAGTGCAGCAGAGCAAATTTAAAATTAATGTTTTAACTGTACTGTAATCTGTATGCCGAATAAATTATTTCTATTCTATTCTATTAGTTAAATGTTTGTTACCTCAGAGCTTTTCACTGGGTGAACCGATTTGGATGATTCTTTATTATTTGAAAGCTGGTGCTTTCCATGTGGTCCCATTTCAATTTGGTCCGGTTCTTAGAATGGAATCCATGAGAAAACAATATACATCTTAAATTTTCCTTAATAAAAGTAGACTTTTAGGGCAGTTGAAGTCGGTTTCTAGTTCTTTTTGAACGCTTTAACTTGTTAGTCCTTAGACTCTAGCACTCTAGGTACTAAAACACCTCTAGGTCACCTAAAGTATCGTTGGAAGACGAACGTTCGGATATGGTAAAACTAAAAGGTTTCTTTGTTGACTGTAGAACCCTTGGCAACGCCATAATTTATATTGTATTTATATGTGATAGGTACTTACTAGTCAATTATATCAAATACAACCACAGTATGTCGAGACTAAACCAATATGCGAACAATAATTTCTCAAAACGTAAAAAAAGGGTTAACGCACGCTCACGTCAAGTTTATTATAATTTTGAAAAATACACTCTAGCCCAGGCGGAGGGGTAGCGACTATGCGCGTCGCGGCAGGGGGCCTCTTTGGGATGTTATGCAGCGTTATTTGTGTGAGTGAAAGCATGTGAAAGGCTGTATGTGTGCGTACCAAATCGCGACAGCAATAACATATTCAAATACCTACTATTCTACGGAGAGTTTGCCTCATTGGCCTCTTAAGTCTAGATGATTCTACGTCAGAACCATCACGATGGAAGCTATCTACAAAGTGTCAGGTTTCCGGCTCTTACGATTTGGACTAAATACAGAAATGAGGCATTAAGTCTGGACGATTCTACGTCAGAACCATCACGATGGAAGCTATCTACAAAGTGTCAGGTTTCCGGCTCTTACGATTTGGACTAAATACAGAAATGAGGCATTAAGTCTAGACGATTCTACGTCAGAACCATCACGATGGAAGCTATCTACAAAGTGTCAGGTTTCCGGCTCTTACGATTTGGACTAAATACAGAAATGAGGCATTAAGTTTAGACGATTCTACGTCAGAACCATCACGATGGAAGCTATCTACAAAGTGTCAGGTTTCCGGCTCTTACGATTTGGACTAAATACAGAAATGAGGCAACTTTGAGGTCCAGGTATAGTCTTAGTTTTATCTTGAAGAAAAGTTTCCGAGCATAGACAAAAATGAAATCCTTGAAATCTTAAGATAATGAAGGCTATGTCCAACAGTGGGATACTATTATGTAGCTGATGTACTGTACCTGTAGTATAAGCGAACTTCCCGGTGAGCAGTGCGGCTCGTGATGGGGAGCATGCGCAGTGCGTGTAGTAGCTCCCCAGAGTGACGCCGGTGTATGCCAGCAGGTCTATGTTGGGAGTCAGGGTGTGGTTGGATCCGTGGAAGCTGACGTCATCCCAGCCCTGGTCAGACATAGTTTGCAATCATCATCAGTCGGGAGGCGTTAACTGCTATACTTGGTTCCTCCTCATGGTCTTCGGTCCATCGGGTAAGGGAAGCCCAGTAAATTTTGTATAAGACGACTAATGAAAAACAACGACAGGTAGAAAGAAGCGTTTTGTTTATCACCGACACCTTACTGCTATCACTCGTATATGAACGTGAAAGTAAGGGTAGTTCCAATTTATTCTATGGAACATGACGTCATCTAACAAAATTTTACCATAGAACTAAATACTACTAAATACTAGTCATAGAACAATGATAATAATAAATTTCTGTCATACCATTGCAAACAAACTGTGTTTTCGCCGATGTACTACTGTTTACTAATAGAACGTCAGACTCGCGCACCGAAGATTCCGTACAGAATATGTATAGTTAATAATATGCACCGAACAATGCGCCTAAATATCATTTTTGCTTTAGTTTTACTCCGCGTCACTAGATGGTGTTACTAATACTTTAAAATGCACATCTGTCCAGCAAAACATACTTCTACTTTGCGGTTAAACTCCATACCCGATGTATGGCTTTCAAATGCCTTCAATTTGGCTTCAAAGTTAAGTTTGTAATCATAAAACACGGTTGTTGTATGGGAGCATCATTTTTAGTATTTGCTGTTATGGCGGCAACAGACATCATCTCTGAAAATTTCAACTGTCTATCACGGTTCATGAGATACAGCTTGCTGATAGATAGACAGACAGACAGACGAACAGCAGAGTCTTATAATAGGGTCCAGTTTTTACGCTTTGGGTACGGAACCCTAAGATGTACTTTCAGGGGCCTGTTTTCCTAGAATAATGTACCAGCGGCAAAATTAGTACAGGTCATTTTATGGAAGTAATGAAGTAAGTAGATAGAAGAAGTATAATTTTTGTATAGTAGAAGAACCTGTTCCTGTTAGTAAAAAAAGTTCCTACGAGTTTTTATGTACATTAAATACATTGAAGATTAATTTCATAGAACTAATAAAATAGTTTTTATTATTATTATTGAGAGCCACATAGGTTAGACTTAGAGTGCCACAAAGTTTTTAAAATTAAATTAGGACAAGTTCTTTTTTAAAATGTCAATTTAATTTGTGTCCCCTAGCCTCAGGATTCCGCTCGTACATGTTACACCCTATCTATTAGTATAACAACCAGCTATAAAACAATAGCTACGAATATGTTGCGTTAATGATGTCATTAAAATCATTAAAACTGTGAACATATTTTTTAAACTTACCATATCATCAGCAATAATTAAAACTATGTTCGGCTTTGTCATCTCTCCTTCTGATAGAAATACCAAACACAACAAAACTAAAACCACGGTTACTGCATTAAACACTCCCATTCCGAGAATTTATTATTTAGAACAATTGGCGCATAACACGTTTCAGCATCGAGAGAACAAAACACGCGCGCTTACATCGAACAGGATTACGCGAATGATAAAAAATGTACCGGAAAGCATTTGGAACTTGTCAAACGAATATTCAAGTAGAACGCTATTTTAGGAACTACTATGAGTCACACAACTTCGAGTGAGCAAACTTCGAGCTAGAAATGCAGTATTCCATTTCAGGGTTCTACACCCATAGGATGCCCAACGTCCGTCCGTCCCCACTGGAGGGGCTTAGGCCTACTCTCCTACAGAGAGTGTATGGGTCATAGTCCAACCACGCGGGCCGAGTGCGAATTGGTGTATGTACTTATTGAAATAGCTAGGCACTTTTTCACAGACTTCTTTTCATTATGGCCATTATGACAATAAATAAAAAAGTTACAGATTAAAGGATAACATACGAGAAACTTGTTTTTTCGTCATTTTATGCTTCCCTTGCTTGCGTTACCCGGTTCCTCCTTGGCTTGGCTTTTGACTCACCGGTAAGGATGATATTACCCATGAGCCTCAAGCTAACGAGTCACGCATTTTTTTATTATTAACGATCTCAACCAACAAACAAAAAATTAATTATTAAATTTAACAAATTCAAACCTTGTTTAATAAATCAGAATACAACCTACACTACATAAGTAGGTATGTGCAGACTTTATAAAATGCCTGTAATATCAATAACACTAAGATTACTCATGTGAATCACATTACAAATCTATCTACAACATAAAATCTGCGAGTCGTACTCGCGCACTGAGGGTCCGTACACAGTATTAATAATTAATACATTGAAAATCATAAATAATAGGTAAGTTAATAAGCACCAAACATGCTCTAACGAAAATGAAAGTCCGATTGAAGTAGAATGATTTAACTTTGCTCCATAAAACCATCTATATCACAAGCAAGATTCAACTGCAAATGTAAGTTTGTAATTGTAAACATACGGTCAATTGCGTTTCTGGCCCCGCGCAGTGTAGGGTTCCGTAGTTTAACTAGTTTTATAAAAAGTACTTTTGTGGGAAAATTTTCTTTTTGACCAATATTTTATAAAATATAAAAAAGTGATTCCTTTTTCCTTTTGACCTAAAAATGGCCTACCACCAATCAAACCAAGGATCAGATATACCACTGAGAAACGAACCCGCGACCTCTAGAATATGAGTTCAACCGTAATAAATTTCTTTTAAATACTTACCATAATCTTTTAAAATGAACACCACTTCCATTTTACTAGAGGTTAGTGTATAATACTGATCATAGACAATCTTAACTACAACAATGGCAAACAATAAAACCAACCTAAACTGTAACAATAAATAATATATTCATAAACGGTATTCATAACCACAGTTGGACATGAGCCAGGGGGCCTTCCTTAGAAATCCCACGATCATACTTTTTATTTGAAAATGTTCCATAATTTTCCGCTTGACAGTCGACAGGTTTTTGGTTGGGATATCTTAATATAAAAGTATCATATACAATACAGCTATAGATTAATTGCGTGTTAAATTTCGTTTATGCATGAAAACTTACAAACAGCCTCATATTAAACTCACAAATTTACAATATAAGTTGGATTTAAATACAATTACATAGCTGTCCAATTTGTTTTGCTTTCCGTTAAGTTACAAAATTAAAATTTATCAAGTGATTTCGATTCTACAAACGAGCTTCTGTATTAGTTACACAACAATATCAAGCCAACAACAATGCTAATCCGGTGACGGTCTATTGTAAAGTTTTAAATAGATAACATGATGGACGCTACCCAGCATGTTTCCAACAATATATAACTTCTTCATAAATTCTTCACTGTCATCGTTGTATTTTCTAGTTGATATTATGAAAGCACTGAAGGGAGATCATCAGCCCATACCATCCAAGTGTTATTGAAATATAATGGATTCGGCAAAGCATCGTGTGAATTCCATTGTTTCTGTAACTTTCTAGTCATCTCTTCCTGCAAACGAGACGCCAACCTCTCAACGACGTCTGGGTAAGTTTCAGACAGATCTCGTAGCTCACACGGGTCCTGAGTTACGTTGAATAGACAAAAAGTACCTGAAGCCAAAATTGTTGTAAAAAGTCAAAAATGTTTAACGATGACAATTATTATGTCATGAACAATAAAACAAGCAGCAAATATTCACCATTGTTAGGATAACACAAGGAGCCACTATTATTTTCGCTCTCATTGCAGTCTACAACCATATCATTTCTAATTGTTATGCTTTTCAAATCGAAAGGCCTGTTGATTGCTCCGAGAATCTCATACATTTTACATTTCATTAGTGTGTCTTCATACGAAGGTCCCGATCCAATTATATCTCTTAGATCCGAACCTTGAAAATCAGAGATACTCTTGTCAGCTTCTCCAGTAATTAACTTGTAATCACCAGATATAATCGACGAGAAGCTAAAATAATCGGAAGTTTCAAATACTTCATCCCTTTTTGAGTCACCATTTAATAGAATACTACTCCATTGGTCTACGCCATCTATTTTTGAAGGAGTCTCAGAACCTATAGCTCTTAGCAAAGTGGGTAACCAATCAACAACATGCATACGCCCTTTCCATAAGTGTGTATTGTGATTCAAGTTGGTCGACCAAACAATTCCAGGGACTCTTACGCCACCATCAAAAGGTGTCATTTTTTGCCCTCGCAACGGATAGTTGATAGCAAAATTTGATGTCATCCCAGATGTAGGTCCTCCGTTATCCGATATGAATACAACAATGGTATTATCTATGATATCTTTTTCTTTAAGAGCTTCCATAATAGTTCCCACGCTGTCATCGAGTTTTTTAACCATAGCTGCAATCAATTTTTGGGGTAAATTTATGCACGTTAATTTACAACAATAGTACATATTGCAAAGATTGAATACATATTCAATTTATTTGTATTTTATGGACTAATAAGAACTTGTTGTTTACAATCATTATAAATTATGTTCTTCTGTTACATTTTACATTATCTGTTCTAGGTATCAATTCACATGCATCCAACGACATTAGCATTGCTATTAATTTTATAATTTGTAAACAGAAATATTAATTACTTCTGTTGATGTATGCAACTAATTATAAAACCAGACAGATGCAATCATCATTAGCCGGAAAAGTCTACTGTTGAACATACGAGTATGTCTCCACCACAGTATTCATTAAATAATGCCAATGTTTCATGAACTTATAAAATCGTTAATTTTTGTTTTATTATAAATCAAGCATTAAAAGAAAGTACGTAAAGACGGGGTTTTCTCTTTGACCACTAACTACCATCCACTCCCCGTTGTGTAGATAACCCTTGCTGTTGTGGGTGGAATTTTTTTAAATAATGCATTTTTTTCCTTACTAACACATAAGGACTTACCTAAAATATTCTACATGTAGCCAAAATATTCTAGAATGATCTAGACTGATCTAATAAGATCCATGATTTCTGAAATGATCTAAAATGATCTGTCATCGTGCAGAATGCTATCAAACGGTCTGCAATATTTCAGAATGATCAAGAATGCTTTCAAACGCCGGGGGTTTGGATCTAGTTTACAGTATTATATTTTGGGAACAACCTGCGTATATCCTCCTATTAGCAGACTCGACGTGCCTCAGTCCTCTGACAACGTGTGGCGGTGCTTGCAGTCGAGAACCGCTTATACCACAATGCACTGCGTTGTGACCCAACATCAGAAACAGCGGAGAGGATTCGTCTTGTGACATGATTACTGTGAATAAACTCACTTGTAAATGTCAAACATTCGAAAGTACTCCTATCTTAGACATACTTATATAGTATAGTACCTATTTTCGTAGAATAGTGAGCACTACGCAAATTTGTACCTTGTCACATTATTTCTGACTTGATATTTGAGCGTATAAACGTCATTTAAAAGTGAATATGACATGGTACTGTACATATTTGAGTAAATACTTTGATTTTAACGCTAACCCGTTTATTTTAAAAGCTTCAGACCCCTAATTAACGAGCACTTTTATTATTACTAACCCAAGTTCTTCCACTGCTCGACAAAAATAACACCCGTAATACAGCGTTCATAAAAATTACTCGTATATATGGCGAAATAATTATCATTAGATTCGTAAATACCTTTCCTAGCTTCTTCAGTATATACATCCGTAATGTATCCTTCAACGTCCCAAGCTGCTGTCATATTTCTAAATAGATCCAGGCCAGTGTACGATCTGTTCTCAGTCTGTAAATTTTCGAATTGATCTCAGCGATTGTGAACAGTGAAGAACTGGACCTCCACCACAAGATGTGATTCGTTTTTGTTTCGGATTGAGTGCAAATTGTATGAATTCGAAAATCGAATTTTAAACGGTTTCCTATCGCTCAGTCGCTGATCTATGAGCGGGCACCTACTATATACATGATCTAACCGATTTAAATCCGCTCAAAATTCGAATTTTGGATTCATACAATTGGCACCCAGTCCGAAGCAATCCGAAACGAAACAAATCTTGTAGTACAGCCTAGACACCTCCAATTGTATATATGAACGCTCGTCGTCTGTCGCCGGCCTGCGGACAACTTCCAAACTTGCAGTAGGTACATTGAATGTAATCCGGACATTATGATTGATACTCTCCATCCGATACTTACATATTCCACGTTAGTGTACTCGTAGTAATCAATAAATCCTCCTCGGTGTCCGAAGAAACTGTCGAACCCGCGATGAGTCGGCGTGTATGCTGTCCTAGACTGACCCAAATGCCACTTGCCAACCAAATGAGTTGAGTATCCTAATTCTTTCAAGTACTGGGGCATAATCTTTTCGCTCAATGGTAGCCCTCTGTCTTCAAAGTACCTCAAAGGTACGCCGTACATAGCTGAAATATGTAACAAGATAAATATTTAGACAGGCATAACCTGTGAAATTTAAACAGATATAGCATAATAGGATACTACACCCATAGATAGAAGAATTTTAAAATGATACATGTATAGTGCGAGAACAATTAAACAGTATAAATACAGTTGCAATAACAAGTACAGTTGTACCTTGAATTTGTTGTCAATAAAGCAATAAATTTAATCAGACTTGTCTGGAGTAATAGTTTTAACTGATAGTGAAAATAATTAGCATTTTCGACATACGTGCAGACAGACATCAATAAGTCCCAGATAAGAACGAGACATCCTAACATTAGCACTACTGCAATTAACCAAATGTACACAGTTGGCACCTCCGGCGTACATTGCCACTTGTATCATTTCCAATTGCAATACTTCATTAAAAATAGGGTATTTTATTCAAAATGTTGACGTTCATAGCCTTGTTGAGCTATATATATATTTTCCCTTGTCCGTCTAATTTATCAGTAATTTTTTTATCATAAAATTGTGTAATGAAGATCGCACAATTTTTTTTTAAAGTTGATGTAAAAATTAGTGATGCAACGAATACGAATAGGAATATTCGTATTCGCCGAATATCAACTTATTAACGAATATTCGTATTCGCCAAATATCGTGATGATATTCGTAAAGCTACTTTTCTACTTTTGAAATAGCATGGTTAGCAATCGGAACGTCGAACCTACTCGATTAATGAATTTAAACTTTCGTTTGTGTATCCGAACACATTCCCAATTTTAAAAAAATATGCGCAGAATTTTTTTTTCGATTAAACCATCCAGTGTGGCCTCAGAACGAATTTTTTCTACAGCTGGAAATATTCAAACCGACAAAACCGTCTGCAGCCCAACACTTTACAGAAACTTTGTTTTTTAAATATAAATTTGTCTAATGTGAATTTTAATTACTGAATAAAGCTCTACATTCTACGTTGATTGGATATGGTTTTTTATTGCTTTGCTTATAACATTTTCATTTATTCGTATTCGTATTCGCCGAATATTAAAGTCATTATTCGTATTCGTATTCGTATTCGTAAAAGTGGTATTCGTTGCATCACTAGTAAAAATATATTTTTATTTTGGTTTAAAAACAAATTTATAAAACTTGAATAAATAAATAAAACACAAAACCAAAAAATATGTATCAGATCGGAATCTAACCCTTCCGAATGTATTTTGCGTCGAATAATGCGAAAGAAAATGCACAAGAAAACTCGAAAGCACGCGTTTTCCCAGACATAACACTAATCTAGATAGATTTTTCGCCCCCCAAAACCTATAAATACCAAATTTCAACTAAGTCGTTGGTCCGTTTTGGAGATCAGGATTATATATATATAAGAATTGCTCGTTTAAAGGTATAAGATAAGATATATCCCCTAGAACCTAGAATCCTAACTTTTTAAATTGGAATTTTAGAATATATAATTCTGAAATGTTCCATGTTTCGTTCCTTCATCTCAACTGTATACACAGTGCAAGACTTTGGTAATTTATGTAATTTTTAAACCGACACATGGCCAACATGGATGCAATTTGCCAGATAGCACGTATCAATTTCAAATTTTAACGAGTAGTGCGTTGCCTTGTAACATTGAACTACGCTTCAATTGTTTTATTAATACATTTTTTAAATACATTTTTAGTACGGTAAACAGTTGAAAGTCCACTCAGACAAAGCCGCGAGATAAACTATTACTATATTTTGATCACTCGGGTGTATTTTCTTTTTGTGACATGACTAGGACATGACCCATCATTTACCCAGCCTTTATCGTCAAAACGGATTGTAAAAAACGTTATCATATTTTCCCCCGAAGTAATAAGTGATTGTCTACGCTAAAAGGGTCCTGAAGTCTTTAAGCTTTGTTGGTCTATTCAGAATATTTTTAGGTTCCGTAGTTTTTTAGCCACTCGAAGTGAAACTCGTTTAGACACAAAACATTAAACGCGATTTACGCGAGATCAATTATATCATATTTTCCCCCGAAGTAATAAGTGAGTGTTTACGCTAAAAGGGTCCTGAAGACTTTAAGCTTTGTTGGTCTATTCAGAATATTTTTAGGTTCCGTAGTTTTTTAGCCACTCGAAGTGAAACTCGTTTAGACACAAAACATTAAACGCGATTTACGCGAGATCAATTATATCATATTTTCCCCCGAAGTAATAAGTGAGTGTTTACGCTAAAAGGGTCCTGAAGACTTTAAGCTTTGTTGGTCTATTCAGAATATTTTTAGGTTCCGTAGTTTTTTAGCCACTCGAAGTGAAACTCGTTTAGACACAAAACATTAAACGCGATTTACGCGAGATCAATTATATCATATTTTCCCCCGAAGTAATAAGTGAGTGTTTACGCTAAAAGGGTCCTGAAGACTTTAAGCTTTGTTGGTCTATTCAGAATATTTTTAGGTTCCGTAGTTTTTTAGCCACTCGAAGTGAAACTCGTTTAGACACAAAACATTAAACGCGATTTACGCGAGATCAATTATATCATATTTTCCCCCGAAGTAATAAGTGAGTGTTTACGCTAAAAGGGTCCTGAAGTCTTTAAGCTTTGTTGGTCTATTCAGAATATTTTTAGGTTCCGTAGTTTTTTAGCCACTCGAAGTGAAACTCGTTTAGACACAAAACATTAAACGCGATTTACGCGAGATCAATTATATCATATTTTCCCCCGAAGTAATAAGTGAGTGTTTACGCTAAAAGGGTCCTGAAGACTTTAAGCTTTGTTGGTCTATTCAGAATATTTTTAGGTTCCGTAGTTTTTTAGCCACTCGAAGTGAAACTCGTTTAGACACAAAACATTAAACGCGATTTACGCGAGATCAATTATATCATATTTTCCCCCGAAGTAATAAGTGAGTGTTTACGCTAAAAGGGTCCTGAAGACTTTAAGCTTTGTTGGTCTATTCAGAATATTTTTAGGTTCCGTAGTTTTTTAGCCACTCGAAGTGAAACTCGTTTAGACACAAAACATTAAACGCGATTTACGCGAGATCAATTATATCATATTTTCCCCCGAAGTAATAAGTGAGTGTTTACGCTAAAAGGGTCCTGAAGACTTTAAGCTTTGTTGGTCTATTCAGAATATTTTTAGGTTCCGTAGTTTTTTAGCCACTCGAAGTGAAACTCGTTTAGACACAAAACATTAAACGCGATTTACGCGAGATCAATTATTTTCCCTTGAGGTTCCTTTTTGCGTCGAATAATGCAAAAGAAAAAGCGAAAGAAAACTCGAAAACACGTGTTTTCCCAGACATAACATTAATCTATATAGATTCTTCGCACCAAAACCCCCCTAAATACAAAATTTCAGCTAAATCGGTGGTGCCGTTTTGGAGATCCGAATTAAATTTTGAAATGGCACACAAAATATGTACTCGTAGTTACATAAATTATCATGCAGATTTGAATAATTATCCGATATAGATGACGTCGTCTTCTCCAGTAACAGAAAGTAAGTTGATTTGATGATACCTGTAGTGTGAGCGAACTTTCCGGTGAGCAGTGCGGCTCGTGATGGGGAGCATGCGCAGTGCGTGTAGTAGCTCCCCAGAGTGACGCCGGTGTATGCCAGCAGGTCTATGTTGGGAGTCAGGGTGTGGTTGGATCCGTGGAAGCTGACGTCATCCCAGCCCTGGTCAGACATAGTTTAATTTTTAGTTTAGAACTTCCGATGATGTAACGGAACCCTTCTCAATCTGGTGTTTGTCTATCCGTCCATCTGTCACAGATGATTATCGACTTGAAACTCAAAGTTGTTAGAGGAAATGGTGATCCACTGGTGACTCAAGTGAAATAATTGATATTTTTTAATAAAGTCAAGATAGGTTCATTATCGTCATTTTCGAATATCAAAACACTCTTTCCAGGCTAGGGTGGAAAAGTTCTTTTTCCAAGCTAGCGTGGAAAGAGTGTTTTGAAATTCGAATTGAATTGGAATAAGCAAGAAAGCGGGATAGTGAGATGAAAATAACAATTTATGCTTAGACATATATAGTTATGCAACAGACTGGCTAGTAATGAATGTCAAAAATAAATACAGCAACGATATTCAGGAATTTTATCTGCGACTGAACTTACCAAATCATCAGCTACAATGATCACTATGTTGGGTTTTGTCTTCTGGGATCCTTTTGAAAACAATACAACACTTGAAGCTACTATCACCACACATGCAGTGTAAATTATACCCAATCTGAAATAAATATTAATCAAAATCTTCGTAACTAAACCCAAATGTTCGTACACTTAACGAAGGCAGTAAAAATTATATGCCACAAACTGATACTACACGTAATTTTAACTATTAAATAGTTGATTATAATTAGACCACAAAATTACCTGCAAGGATAACGCGAATGATAAGAGATAAGGGAATTGATAACCATTTCGAACACTTTTAATAAATATCTGGTTCAAAATACGTAAGTAAAGTTTTGCTCTGCAAACGTCTGTCTTGTGAATTACAATACAAATGACTTATATTTATCAAAGAACAATACGCTTATTGAACAGAACTGATGTTTTATTAAAGGTGAAGTTCTTTTTCATTTCAAAGTCGTGTCTCTAGGTCAGATGGGGTAAATAGCTTTGTTTGTAGATTTTAAAACAGATTTTTAGTACGCTTAGTACTATTTTCTTTGATTGTATATGTATATGTTTTGACTTATCATGAAAAATGTGTCTACAAATACCACCTACCCTCTATATTTCCAAAGTTTCCAAAATAAATAAAAATATCGTAAAAATGAATTAAAGTTAAGCGATCGAGAAAATGAAACTTTTTCCAATATCTGCCTATCCTATCCAATATACTTGGCACGCGAGTCCAACTCGCACGTGTCAGTTTTCTTTATTCATCTCCTAAAAAGACCACCAGCTGTGAGAGTCAACAAAGTGAAGAAAGAACACAAGGATGGGTTTTACGCGGATGAAGTCTCGGACATAAGGTAGACTGGAAAGTTTCCAAATTAAATCGGCATTTTCCATATGTTATAATTTAAAGTTGATATTTTGTAACCTACATTAATTTACAGTAGCACTATTACAATGTTTTCATGAACTTTTCAATACCGTACAGTAATGTTGTACAAATAAAGCTTCAAGGAAACTGGCGAAAAACTGAAATAATTAACATCTGCAAAACATGTGTTATGATCGTATTTATACCGTTGTTCAACTTACTTTTTATATAAACTTTTTTTGTGTGTGTCATAGCCACCAATTCATTTAATTTATTATGAAATGCATAAAATTATTATTTGATACCCAATATTTTTTCTTCTTCTAAATCAATTATTTATTACAATCTCGCCTATTATATACAATTTAAATTTAACTTAAACTTCCATTTATAATTATTTCTAAGTCATCAGTCCATTGTCTATTCTTAGTCTTTAACGCGTTGTGTTGTTTTTTTTTAAATCATAATATAACCGTTTTTCGATCGTGATATAGAAGGATTTAGCAGATAATATTTTTTCAACGGCAGAGTTAAGTTTGTTTTTTCAATCGGACTTACATTTTCATTAGAGCATTGTTCCTATAACATTTTTCGGCCAGAATACATTTTGAGCGTCTTCTTCTCGAGTCGTCGTGTGCGACCTGATGGAGGTGTGTAAAAGAGATGTTTCAAATTCGGTCTGCACTTGTACACTATTAACAAAATCAAGTAATAATCTAAATATGCATAGAAAAATACTAGTATTACATTTTTGCGTTTATTTTAATTGAAAAAAATCATTCTTTTCGTACTAAGTGACAGCATCAAATGTCATTTTATTGACGCCATCTTTGTTTTCAGCATCAAGTCTGTTTCGTGCGTTATACATGTTTTTGTACAAATGAACTAAACCAAAATATACAGAATGGTAACTAAATCACTTTTATTTGATAATGGCCTATGAAAATTATAAGTGTACAAGACCAGGCCTTGGTCTATACATATACATACAATACATTCGCGGAACGTATCATTTATATTGTTTTAACATTGTGACCTTACTTGTTATGTATCATTTTCAGAATGTTAACTATTCAAATTCTGTACCTACCGAACTTTTATCACTTGGCCGTTTTTAATGCTGTCCCTGTCTGTAACTGTCCCTACCTTATCTTTGCACGTAAATCGGCCTAGGATAGCCACGGATCGGATAAACCTTACACTGACATCGATTCGGCTGTATCCCCCGCAGTAAACTGTGGCTAAAATGTTTATAATAAAAATGTTAATAATGTTTATAATATCGCCGTATAATAAATAGCTCGTGTACTTGTAATCTATATTTTAAAATAGCTGTGCTAGGTAAGCGCATCACTTGAGAACAGCTGGACTGATTTAAAAACATTACAAAAGAAAGAAATAAAAACCGTCTAAGTGCAACTCGGACTCGTGCATGAAGAGGTCCCTACTATTCTCGAAAAATACGGAAAAAATCTCGTTTGTTGTATGGGAGCCCTCTTAAATAATTATTTTATTCTGCTTTTTAGTATTTTTTGTTATAGTGGCGACAAAAATACATAATCTATGAAAATTTCAATTGTCTAACTATCGCGGTTCATGAGATACAGCCTGATTACAGACGGACGGATAGCGGAGTCTTAGTAATAGGGTCCCGTTTTTACACTTTGGGTACAGAACCTATTAGAAGAAATATTGAAATTGGGACGATTGAGGAAAGGGTCTGTAAATTGAGTTAACCCGTTCATACTGTAATCACTATTCTTTGACCCTTGCAAATATGGTAAGTATTTATGTTTGATCAGCTGAAATTGTTGGTTAACCAATTATTGGAACAATTGTAAAGTAAAATGGCATACTCGCGTCGAACTATGAAAAGTAAAAGTACTCATAGCATTATAATCGTCAAACAATATCTAATAATAACAGAAATAAAAAAGCAGCCAAGTGCGTACGGCCACGCACAATGTAAGGTTCAGTAGTAGAAATGGTTTAATAAAATTTAATTTTGAATGAAATTTGCACGAAATTTTCGTTTTAACCACCTGTTGTACATGTTGGTCGACTATTACTCATTAACCTGTAAAGCCAACTTATCCAATATAGTTTTCCTTTAAACTTCAGTATATATACTAGTACTGTTATTTTTTTCTGATTTTTAGAAGCAACAGTTTAGCAGATATTGGTACGCTCGACTCAGACAAAAATTATCACTTCAAAGCGAAAAGTGATGTTTCTAGACCTTCAATATTTATTAAATATATATTCAACTATACCCCACACACTGGGGTAGATTCGAAAAAACTATTTCATCCCTATGTTACGTGTATGAGAACCACCCTTATGTTTTTTCAATATTTTATTCTACCACGTTGTCAGCCTAATTAAAATGTATACGCGTACCAAATTACAGCTTTCTAGTAGTAAGGGTCTCTGAGCTAAGCCGCGGACAGACAAACGGACAAAACGAAACTATAAGGGTTGCATGTTTTACTACGGAACCCTAATAAAATGGGCCAAGCGCAGTGTAGGGTTCCGTAGTTACCCGTCACAACGTGCGTACTCAGAAGGGAGCGTCATTACAGCTGTCTAGTGCTAATAGTCTCGAGCTAAGTCGCAGACAAACCAATTGACTGACGGACATGGCAAAACTATAAGGGAAAAACCTGATTAATTGTAACTAATGCGATTTTTGGACTATTTGAATAATACTTACTCGTACTTACAAAATCTTCAAGACTGCAAAAGTAAACAATATAAAATGAAAATAAACTTACTCGGCATCTTTTTCGCAGCATAAGTATTACGAGTACTTCCACTAGTAATTTACTAAACCGAAAGGTTTTAACGCAAAAATAACGATTTTTTGTTTGCTGTACTGTAAAAAGTTACTTTCATATAAGAAGTCATCATTTTCCTGCCCTTACCTCACTTGGAGCGTGGTCGTCACAATATGTTTTCTTCTTCCGCTCGTCTCTATCAATCGTCATCTCCGTACTCAGACCTTTCACACACATATATATCTTCACACAATCCATCCATACCTTCTTAGGTCTTCCTCTATGCAGGTTCCACATTAGGAGTACCACTGTCAATAAAAATTTAATTACATGTTTTACGGGCAAGCTGAGATATTTATCAATCCATAAAATATTATATTATAAAGTCTTAGATCATTGCGTGTTGCCAGTGATGACATACGGAACCGAAATGTGGTCTTTTACTGTGGGCCGAATAAACAAGCTCAAAGTCACTCAGCGAGCAATGGAACGAGCTGTGCTCGGAATTTCTCTACGTGATAAGGTCCGAAATGAGGAAACGAACGAAGGTCACCGACATAGCTCGACGAGTCAGTGAGCTGAAGTGGCAGTGGGCAGGCCACATCGCTCGAAGAACCGATAACCGGTGGGGAGTAAAGGTTCTCTAGTGGCGACCACGTACCGGGAAACGTCAACCAGGCCGTCCCCCTATTAGATGGACTGACGACCTGGTTAGAGTCGCAGCGAGTCGTTGGATGCAGGTGGCTCGGGACTGGTCGATGTGGCGTGCCATGAAAGAGGTCTATGTCTAACAAAAAAAGGTAGAAATACGCTTGATCCTGATTCTTCAACTTTCGATCATTAAAAATTAACTTGTAACAGGTTTACCCTCTTCTGGTACTTTACCAAAAATTGTGAAAGACATAACTTACAACTTACTCCTATTATTGTCTTATGGCCGTTTAATATAAAGGTTAATTAGCTATTGTTAATTCTTGGCAGTAGATCCCACCAGGAAAGGTTTTTTCTAGTATTTGGTCATTTTTAAAGATGAATGATTTTGATATTGAACTTTATTATAGTTGGACCATATTTGACATTGTCTTTTAACCATTTTCATTTTGGACATAAGTCTCGCAAAGGGACTTCCTAGTAGGTCTACGGATAGATCCAAGGGCAACAGATCTCTCAAAATAACAATTCGTTAGTTAATGTGAAAAATCCATCATATGTCGGGATCCAAGATCAAATTCTAAAGCTCCTCGTACCAGAAGATGGGCAGGCATTAAGAACGAAGGTAAGCATTTTGAAACAAAGAGCAAATAAGAGTCACAAACATTTATTCAAAAAGTTCGTTCAAAGACACTCAATATGAGTTCCGGTAATAAAAAACGACTGGGTATATTTATTCGATAAATTAGAAGAAAAAAAAACAATCTCAACAATTAAAACTAACTTACACAAGCGTTAGGTCTTAGGTACGAGTAATACTTCAGGCCCCTCTTAAGTTAGAAAACACTTCTCAATATACACAAAAAGTTCCTAAACACAGTTGGTCCATCACAGTTCACACCCAGCGCAACGGTTGTGTTTTTATTATTGTTCCTCTGATTGGATTTTTTATTAGCTTTATTGGTATCGTTAGATCTATTCATGTCGTTTATCCATGGCATCCATCTGTAGCCGAAGTTGGCTGGGTCAGATTCGACACGCAAACGGGTTGGTCCTCTCCTGAGCTGTTGGGCCCACAACCCCCGAAGACGACTGGTGAGCAGCACTGCGATGTTGTTGGCTTGTGTCCACAGGTTGTGTCGCTCCGCTGGGTCTCGGCGGATGTTAAAGAGACAGCCTTGAGCTGAAACATTCAGACACGTGTTGAGTAAAGAGACAGCTTAGTTTCCACATCCCAGACAAAAGCAGCCAAGTGCGTGTCGGGCCACGCACAGTGTAGGCTTCTGTAGTAGCACTGCTTTTATAGAAAGTAATTTTGAATGAAATTTGCACGAAATTTACGTTTTGACCACTTGTTGTACATTTGATAGTTTGAGATTTTTTCAGATTTTTAGAAGCAATAGTTTAGCAGATATTGGTACGCTTGACTTGGACAAAAATTATCAATTTAAAGCTTAATATTTCGCAAACGGATTCCTAAATAATTTATTATTATATATAAGATTATAATAAATGACATTTTATAATAAACAATGTTTAACAAAACACATTATTCGAGAATAAACCCAATAGAAAGGTTATAATGTATTTATGTATGGTTAACTTACATGGTGTTGGTAAGCAAGGAGTGGGGTCCCTAACGTTATCCAATTGCCTGACTGCAGTAGCCCTTCTCATAGCCAAAACTTCATCATAATCTAAGAACTTGCCCATGAACGTAAAAGCTCTCGCCACTTCACATGACCTGAGTGTTGAGAAGTACTCTGGTGGAGCTCTCTTGTTAATCATAAAGCTTTCACCATAATATCCATTGTTCAGTCCTGTTACATTCCCAACCACTATTTTGTAATCACCAGCTCTGTACGCCGCATAGGCATTCCGGCTGCCATCTTCAACTGCAATCAAAACGTCTTTACGATTGGATTCCCCATCTTGAACAATCGAGTCCCATTGGTTGATGCCATCAATCTGGCCACGGATTTCTCCACCGGCTGCGGCTATTAAAGTTGGAAGCCAGTCTGTGATATGCATCAAGCCATTCCAGACCCTCGGTCTAAATGTGGAATGCCAGATAAATGCCGGTACCCGGACTGCTCCTTCCCAAGGTGTTTCCTTTCTACCTCTGAAGGGTAAGTTGACTCCCCAGTTATTGAATTCTCCTACAGTTGGAGCTCCATTGTCCGACACAAATACAATGTACGTGTCTTCAAGCATGGCTCGGTCACCCAGGGCCTTGACAATTTTTCCGATGCATCGATCGATGTGAGTCACGATTTCTGGAAGCAATAAACATAGCATCAATAAAACTGTTTTCCAATGGACATTCTAGTCTACACAATGGATAATTTATGTTGCGACGGGCCTTCCTCCAGCCGGATAGTAACTGACGATAAGGGCGTAAAGTCATTATCTTTTAGACATTGACTTTCTGTTGGCATTATCTTACATCGTAACGTAACAGTGGTATGCTGCTGTTTAATGGTAGTCTTAGACACCATCATCAATCATCAACAGCCTATATACGTCCCCACTGCAGGGACACAGGCCTACTCTCCTACAGAGAGTGTATGGGCCGTAGTCCACCACGAGGGACCAGTGCTGATTGGCGGACTTCACATGCCTGTTCAAGACATTCAGGTTTCATCGCGATGTTTTCCTTCACCGTTCAGCAATCGGATAATGTACTTGAATTGAAAAACAACTCATATGTACACGTCTGTATTCGAACCCGGAACCCTCAGATTGAGAGTCCGAGCTTTATCCAATGCGCAACCGACGCTTTTTCTCTCTATGCTCATATTATAATTAGTTTATTAAATTTCTTATGTAAGTGAATTTCGTCAATTCTTATAAGAAATAACGAAATTTAAACCGAAATATTTTGAAGAACTGGAATCGTTCTAAGCTATATTATGTCAGTCAGGTCTGAGTCCCAGCAGTATTTATTAGTCATCAGTCCTTGTTGACTACGAAACCCTAAAAATTAGCAATTGTTATTTACACTAACATCGATTTCTAATAATTCTAGTGTATCATACCAGCGTACAACCTCCTGTTTGAGTCAGCGACATGTCTACTGTTGACCGAGCTGTAGAGGGGTGGCTGCAATGCGCCGGCGCTGTTCCCCGCGTGCGGAGCGTTGTGCGTCACGTGCAGGAACAGGGGCTCCGTCGTGTTGTGGTGATGGATTACTGAAATAATTGGCACAAAATAGAATTAGCAAGTGGTCCAAACAACGACTGCCTTGGACATGTTTTTATGAATCATAATCTAGGCAATTATAATATTAAATTACACCACTTAGTAATCTTAGTTTAAATTAAGAGTTTGCACTCGATCTTTATCATCTTCATAAGGCCTTTAGATGATAAGCGTTCTACCTGTCATACCGCAACACAGCAGTGCTATTAACAATGTTGTTTGGCGGCAGACTTAGGTAACATTGTGGTAGCTATCCAGGCAGACATAAACAATGCTCTACCACCAACCAAACAGAGCACTGACAGACGGCTTTGATCAGTAATTACCTAAAAATAGGAGACGAAATTATAGTGTCGCGAAATAAATATCACTAATTTGCAACTTTATAGTTAGCTACATTAGCAGTTACGCAGCTAATCGTTCATAGATGGCGCTTTGAACCATAATCGAAAAAAGTGTTTAATATGAAAATTGTGATTCACTGTGAAGTTGTATGTTAATGATACTCATTTCGCGACATCACAATCTGTTGTCCTATTTTTAGATAGTTACTACACAAATATTATAAAAGATTCTGGCAATAAAAATTTAGTATGAAACTTTGATGAAGGTGGATTATAATAAGAGCCGAGCCTCAAAAAGCACGACCATTCATTATGAAATTTTGCATCCAGACATAATACGTCATTGAAAAGGATATAGGCTGCTTTTTATCATGATTCTCCAGTGATAATTTCTGAAGAACACGCAGACAAAGTCGAGGGCAAAATTACAAGTTTACAATAATTAGCATTAACTGGAGGTTAGAGTGGTGTTTTTTTTTTCACATCAAAGAGATTCAGATGTAGTTAGGATATAGAGCGGGCATTGGGAGACTTTTCATACAAAAACTTTGATCTCGAAAGTCAATGGTACGTCAAAGGTCTTGTAAAGGTGCGTGACGTGATGTGACACTAGACTCAGCGACTTATTACCAATTGGTAATAAGTTTAGGTTCAAAAAAAATTTTGCGTTGGCCTTGGAATTCAGCGCTATAGCTAGATGATAAATGACGATTAGGTAGAAGTGCTTTAACGGTGCTTACATTGTTTTAGTTGATATATTTTTATGATATAGTATTTGCCAAGACACCCAAGAAAAAATGCATTTATCAAACAGAGTAAAAGGTACACTCTGGTACAACAAAATGTACCTATTTTCTCGCCAAGTCGCATTTAACTTAAATTAAAATTTGCCTCAACACACTACGTAAGAATAAGAAAAGGTGAATGTAACATGGTATACTGGAGTACAAAATGTGTGCCATATTGACCTTTAATTGGCATTTCCCTTAAGAAACTGCATAGGAAAAAGAAAGAGTTAATGATAGTGCAAAAGTGAAAACATACTTTTGTACTCGAGAGTAGTAGTACATAAAGTAGATAGAAATTTTTGTACACGAGTGTACCGTAGCTATTACCGGAAATAGAACATGTAAAATCTGTATCATTATCCTAGTAGTGCCACTAGGTCAATGTTCCAATTACATAGTACCTCTCCGCGTGAATAGAATCATCCCATATTATTATACTGCGGCCGGTGTCTTACAAGACGAGAATATCAGCGACATCTATCTATGCATCACTAACATCTTACTGTGATAACCAATGCCGCACGCCCAAGTATCATTTTTGTGGCGAATCTCTGGGTGGATGATTTGGTGATCTATAAGAAAGGCATACGCCCAACAGTAAAATGCACCAATGACTCACTTTTAACAGCCCTGTCAGTTAGAGCGTCGACAATGTAGCGCTGTTCATCATCTTGAGGAATGTCGTTGTCGAAAAGGTCCAAACCAAACATCGTCCGGCTGTTGTTAGGCCACTGAAATAGACAGAAGTATAATATAAGTATAAACTCAAGGTTATAAGTACAACTGAAAATCATTTAACAAACTACTGTAGAAAAGGAAATTATTAACATAAAGTACCAGTATATACAAAGCAACGTTTTATATACGTAAATATCATTACGACGACGATGGACCCGTCGGACCTGGTAAAGGTCGCGGGAGTTGGTGGATGCAAGTGTCTCGTGACCGGTCATTGTGGTATACCATGGGGGAGGCCCATGTCCAGCAGTGGAAGTTTCCCGGCTGATGATCATTACAAGACAAACGTACTGATGTCTATCCAATTGAGACAAGTATCGATTCTTAGCCAACTGTACCCAATTTTCCTCAAGTTTTGAGCTAGTCAATTCGACGACAGTCGTTTTAAGTTTGTACTTAGTTATGCACTCTCGTATCTGCTATCAATCTACAGACGATTTGAGTTATACGGCCTCCACAGTCGCTAAGCAAATTACTATATATGCTCAACAGTTAGGTGTCGACGTATTTTGGGTACACTTTTTAAGACACCTAGTAGATAAGGATGTTACATGCTTGTCTATAATAACCTATTCATTCAAGAAAGGCAGAAGCCGTCCGGGCTTCAGGCATGTCAAGACAGTATTTATTGCTGTAACAAAAAAACTATCAATACTTACAGATTCGACTTTATTATAAGTGTAATAATCAATGAATCCTCCTCTCATCCCATAGTGAGTGTCGTAGCCTCTAGAAGTCGGTAGATATTCCTGCATTGACATCCCCACGTGCCACTTGCCCACCAAGTGTGTGGTGTACCCGAGCTCCTTCATATACGACGGCAACAGTCGCTCTGTAAGCGGGATGCCTCGGTCTTCGGAGTTGAGGAGAGGCGTGCCGTGCATTCCTGTGACAAAAAGGACGACAAATAAATTTCGAAGCCCAGAATCGCATTAGCATAGCGGTGGCAGCTAGAGAAACAATAAAATCACATCACAGAGCAAGGTCAACGGAAAACGAGTATATTCTGTGTTATTTATTACAGGAGATACGTGGGAATACAAACAATTACAGATCGTTCAGCAATATAGGTTCAACTTCGGTCAAACGAAGAATCCAACTGGGCTCGGCAGCGTTCGGATAGTTACATATCTTCTCGCCCAAAATACCTGATTGCCTATAGATAAAAGTCTTTAATCAGTGCGTGTTGCCAGTGACGACATACAGCACCGAAACGTGGTCGTTTTCGGTGAACAAGCTCAAAGTCACATTCAGCGAGCAATGGAACGAGCTATGCTAAGAATTTCTCTACGTGATAAAATCCAGAATGAGGAAATCCGTAGACGAACTTAGGTCACCGACATAGCTCGACGAGTCAGTGACCTGAAGGGTAAACGGGCAGGACACATCGCTCGAAGAACCGATAACGGATGGGGAGTACGGGAGCGACTTTGAGCTTGTTTATTCGGCCCACAGTAAAGGACCACGATTCGGTCCTTATGTCATCACTGGCAACACGCACTGATTAAAAACTTTGATCGTTTTAATGCAATGTTGCCACCATACAAATATGTTCAATTATAACGCAATAAAGTCACACTTTCCCACAACAACAACATCGCTCACCGAAAAGGCAATAATTGTACAAATTGCAATCAAAACTGTTATGCAGAGTGATTTCACCGGATTTTCCGCTGTCATAAACCAAGCCACAATAACATTTAGTTTGACCTCATTCTGGGAATTCACATGTGGTTTTATATGTTCCTGGTTACGAGCGAGGCCTTCGGAATTCCGCTTTGCGACGAGTTCCTTTCATATTTTCATGTTTATTTGAATTTGTATCTGGTTAGTATATTCTTAAAAGGCACTTTTGGTGTTTCTTAGCATCTTAGTAATGTGTTTGCTAGATAATGCTTAGTCATATCTCGGAAACTACTGCCCGTAGAATTGTGGTGGCTTTACCAAAGTCAAAGGTCTCAATGAGAACTTCATTTTTGATGTCAGCGGTCAAACTAAAAACAGTCATATATCGGAAACTGCTGACCGTATACTAGTTGTATCATTAGTAAAGACAAAGGCCTTAATAAGATATTTATTTTAGAAACAATTTCGTACAAATTTCATTCAAAATTAATTTTAATAAAACCAGTGCAATTACTGCTGCTGCTTTTATTTACCTCGTCATAATAACGCCACAATGCCAATATAATGAACACATTATTTAGCTTTTTATTCACAAACAGCTATAATTATTATAGGAATACGTGATTTGTTAAGCCTTTGGATGAGTGAATCACTATTGCCATCTGCGTATATAGCTATGTAAACCTAAGTAGAATAATGGAATCCAACAAGTGTTCAGATATGTATCGTGGTATCAACTGCATCCAATAATAGCAATAAATTACTTTATTAAAAATATACTTTAATATATATACATGTATTTAACATTGCTTTACTGTACAAAATACCAAAGTAGCATATTTCATAAACTAATAAAAAAATTGTTTCATCCTTTGAGAAATATTAGCACGGCAATACGCTACTCGTAAGAATTCCTTTCAAAAAGTTGAAGCTGTGTGAACAATTTTATAATACTTGCTTAATCTCATGGGAGATTTTATTTAGCGAAGCGGGACGAAATATAGAACGATGAATCCACTATATGTGAACTGCTGGAGTTGATTTTTCAAAAAAATAATCGCAGTCAATACTCCGGATTTAGTAAGGCTAATGAATATATAGAGGTGTAATTTTGGAAGAACAACCCTCATCCTATACCAACAAATGCGAAAGCGACTTTGTTTTTGTCCTTCGCGTCGTTTCTCTGTTTTGTATAGGGATAGTTGAAGGGCAGAATGGGACATAGCACACGAAGAGAGCTTACAGCTGTCTTTGTGTGCAGTACAACAACGCATTCAGAGCCTTGCTCAACCTGCCCTGGCGGTGTAGTGCGTCTGGCATGTTTGCTGAGAACAGGGTCGACGATTTTTATGCCGTAATGAGGCGACACAAAGTGTCTTTCTACAACAGACTCGCGAGCAGTCAAAACAAAATTGTGGTTACTGTATTCCAAAATGTTATCCACTCCATATACGAGTATATGTAAGTAAGTAAGGATTAGTTAAATTTAAGTTTAGTGTAGTTTAGTTTAAATTATTTTTATTTTTGTAATGTAATATGGGCTTAATAAAGAACTTTATTATTATTATAGCATTTGATCGAGCAAGTTCCCGAGGGATAGTTTCTGAAGTTTCTGAAGAAACTCTTACCTAATCTCATGGGATATTTTCCTGTGAGCAAAGCAGTACGTGCTGGCGTGCAGATGGCCTCGCTGTAGTACTGCTGCAGTATGACCCCTTGGTACGCCAGGGTGTCAATGTTGGGTGTAGGGATCTGATCAGAGCCGTGGTAGGAGACGTCGTTCCAGCCCTGAAATATTCATAAATATCTTATAGCACACTAAATGTATTTAAAAGCCGGCTAAGTGCGAGTCGGACCGTATTCTAATCCTTCACATCAAATATCAAATACAACCCACAAAGAAGCACCAAGCTTTCAATGTTATCTCCGTATTCAATACACGATTAAAAGTTTAGAAGATACGAGTATAAGCGAGATATGACCTTTCATCCATACTGCTAAAATCATAGCTTTCCTTTTGTCTTTGCCAAGGTCTAGTATATATATATATATATGTATATAGCCGGTTATATCCTACTGGTATGATACAAGTAAATGCCCTAAAAGTCTACTTTTATTAAGGCAAATTTAAGATTTATATCGTTTTCTCATGGACGCCGCTGTCAGAATTGGACGAAATTGAAATGGAACCACACGTGGAGCACCACCTTTCAAATAAAAATAGAATCTTCAAAATCTGTTCACCCAGTCAAAAGTTCTGGGGTAACAAACATAAAAAACATACCCGTCGTATTGATAACCTCCTCCTCTTTTAAAGTCGGTTAATAATGATAAATAGCAGGATATCGGAGAAAACTGCGCTTCTATCACACGTCGGACACTTCGAACAAATGTCGAGATATCGGCACAAATCGAACGGATGACGTTTTTATGAGACGCGGGATATGTGAGTAGTCTATGCGCGCTATACATAATGGTCATTTTCTGAGCCAGTCACTTGCGGGGGAGGTGAGGTATCGGATCGGCGGGAGGCGGTGAACGTCCGTTCTCTACATACAATTCTGCGCTTCAATACCAATTATCTAATATCGTTTCTTGTAACACAAACCTCGAATCGTCCTTGATCAGTAATTAAATCCAACTATTTTGACAATTGTCACCGCAACAACTGTATTGGCAACAACCGAAGCAGAAATATAATTTTTTATAACATCGTAACATAATTAAACTAGATTGTTGCTGAATCATTCAGTTTAAATGGAAAGGTGCAAACAAATTGACATTTGGGTTTCGTTATCTACTGACCTGTGTATAAAATAAATCAGCGACTTTTTTTATCGCGGGTACCTTGTTAATCTGCGCAAGAGTAACTTAATATGCGTTGCGTGCTGGTCATTGTACAGATTACCCTTTAATTGACTTGTCATTGTCACGGTGAATGGAGACTAACAGAACAGACAGATGTAACGGGTATGATTTGAAAAATAAAGATGTTTTTGAATGCTTTGAGACGTGCGAGGCGCAACGTTTGGAGATCTTAAAAGAAAATATTCATGTTTCTCTATAGAAGTACAAATATTTAATAAATAGCTAAGACAAGCTTATAATGAAATTTCGTTGACAACGCCATCATAAATTCTTACATACGTATGCTTTTCAAATGTCAAAAAATCGAATCAAAAGTTTTTATTTCATTCAAAACCCTTTACATACTCAAAAATACAGAAAGTGAAGGCTCTAAGAATAGATAATGCTTGTATTAGGGGTCCCGCTCTTCCCCGCGGAAATACTTGCAGCAAAAGGCTGAGTAATAAATAATGAATAAGAAAAGAACAATATTTGACTACATTTCACTGACTATTGTAACTGCACCTTTTGGACGTTTGTAATAATAAAATTGACACTGACTCGCAAAATTCTTATGCCGATATTAAGAAAGATGCTGTGTGAAGTAAATAATCGTTGCCTGCTTCATAAATACAGTACTAGCCATGTCCCTCCCTCATAGATCGCCTAATCGATTGGATTTTCCTAGAAGTGATAAGTTATAACGAGGCTTGGCAGCCAGATTGTCACTCATTATCGCCTGAAAATTTTCGTTTGTTTTTCACAACAAACGCGGTATGGTCCAGTTCTAAAGCTGTAATTTGTCGGGGTAATTTACTATTTACTCATCTATGAGATAGAGTTCGCTGCGCTACATCTGTTTTATTTTAATAGTTACATAGTGACATAAAAATATGGAAATATTGTAGGTCAATAAACATAGAAATGATTGAATAGAAGAGAAGAGCCATAATAGCGATTACCTGTCTGTGTGGAAATTTATAATATATAATGAGCTTGCATTTGTCCTTCATCTTACCTGTTAGTAAGTGACGTGGCCGTTGTATGGTAGGCATGCGCAATTGCGCACTCAGAAGCCTCAAGCTTATAAGGCTCAACTACCTTTTAAACGCAACACCGCTGTTTGGCGTCAGACTTACGTAAAAATGATGGTAGCTTGCCAGGCAAACAAAAAATAGCCTCATCAACAGCCTATACATACCGTACCCACTACAGGGGTTCAGGCCTACTCTCCTACAGAGAGTGTTTGGGCCGTAGTCCACCACGCGGGCCCAGTGCGGATTGGCGGAATTCACATGCCTGTTCAAGACATGCAGGTTTCCTCACGATGTATTCCTTCACCGTTGAGCAATCGGATAATGTACTTGAATTGAAAAACAACTCATAGGTATACGGCTGGATTCGAACCCGGAACCCTCAGATTGAGAGTCCGCGCCTTATCCATTGCGCCACCGATGCTTCCCGCCTACCGCCTATTATTTTTGTTTATGTTTATTTCTGAGCTCTGCTATTATTTCGCATGGGCGCAATATACTAAAATGAGATGTGTCTGCTTCTAGGCAACATATCAAGATAAAGCATGCACTAGATTTTAAGTTGGAACTCCAGAAATACAAAGGTTAAACCCGCATCCAATTGCGTGCAGTTTACAGACAGAATGACAGTAAAACTATCAAGATCATTGTTTTGGATTCTATTGCTGTATACTATTATTTTAAATATATTTTATGAACCGATATTTACAATTTTAGTATATATGTATAAAGATAACATTACAAGGCAATGGGTTTTTTCTCGGATTCTCTGTCACGGACATCCGCTCAAAAATGACAGGATATCGATGAAACCTTTTAGATATCGCTCTTGACGGTTTGCGAAATTTAACCCAAATATTAAAGTGAAAGGCGCTTCAGCAAGTTCAGTGGCAACTTTGCAATTTTTAAGAAAGGCTCTTTTCAGGGTTATATTTTGCCACCAATAACGGTAATTGTTAATTAGGTCAGTATTATTATATTAGTAATATGTCAAGTTTAAATACGTTTACCCGAATATATATAAAAATATGCACAATGTATGTTCTTAATTTTATTTTGCGATTAATTCGTAGTTTGCACTATTGAAAAATACTCTTCACCAGTATGTAGCACCATTACGATATCCTATTATTAAAGTAATAAATTATCGTGTAATTGAAATAACAAACGGGTATTATATAAGATGCTCAGCCATTATCGGAAATGGATGTACGTACGGCTACAAGTCAAGCTATACATTTCCAGTATAAACTGAACTAGCGTCGTGCGGGAGTTCATTCAATGTGAGGTCAGCGTATACTGGAAATGTATAGATTGATGTGAAGCCGCGTGTACAAGCATTACTTCGGACAATTCTTATCTCGCATTCTCGCGACATTCATTTTACCTATTCACACTTCGTTACCTAATCGCACTTATCTCTTAAATTCAATACCAATTCAATACGATTTGTATTCTATGCACCACTAATAAGGAACAGTTCGTGAGCATGTGAGCGCAACTTGCAACGTCATCGAATAAAAGCGACAGTGGCGCCCTCATTCGTTCATACATTTCTCCGCAATCATACAATAATTTCAAATCCCAAACCGGAATTATTGTACTTATTGCTGGTTTACATTTAAACGATACATCATGAATTGATATATTGATTTTGTGCAGTTACTATCAATGAAACAGTTAAAAGTGACCACTTTAGGCGGTTCAATTTATAATGACCAGCATGACTACAAAAAGTCCGGCTTGGTTTTTGGAATTATTACACAATTACGGAGAAGTGTAGAAAAGACACTGTCGCTCTATGGCCTCTTAAAATGGTTTTTACGGTAAAAGTATGGCAAGTTATGCCATTAAATTACCAACAATTACCTACGTTACATATTACAAAACAAACAAAGCGTGCCGTGTGGTCTCGGCTTTAGCATAGAGTCACCCCATGCCATACCCATACCCAGTCGTAGAAGGCGACTAAACGGAAACTGTTCAGGCAGCAGTATATATTTCTATAACAAGAACATCTTACTGCGATCGCAGCAATCCGCCTGACAAGCGTGGTGATTATGGCAAATCCCCTCATATAAAGTCCAATATGGTTATCTATAAGAAAGGCACATGTCCAACTGTGAACTCATGCAGAGGATTATGATAATTTCACTGGTAAGTTTCTATAGAACTAAAATACTGACAACAGAGAATATGCAACCAAATTAGAAAGGGTTGAATAGTATTTTATAGCATAACGGACATTAAAAGAAATCACTCGCATAGCAAAATGATTATTAGATTTAGTTGTTCGTTATATTTTGTACAATTTTTATTTAGACCACATGAAAACGTTATTTTAAGATATAAATTATCGACTCAAGTTGAGCTCCGTACATTGTGCTGTGACGTCACAATAACGCCCTATTTATATAGAGCGTTTTAGCACCGCGTGACTAGAATTACTTGTCGGCGACGATCGTCTCCTAAAGTTGGTCTCTCTGATGCCTGTTCATTTAGATTCTAGGTTATACAGCAAATAAAATTCAAAGGCAACATACCATGTCATCCACCATGATGAACACCACGTTGGGAGGCTGGTATCGGAAACCGGACACGGACACCACCGCTAATGAGATCCACCATTGTCTCCTGGAAATAAATAAATATAACAATGGCAACAACATGTCATATATAACAACGCACGGGCTTAACAATCGTTTGAGTAAGGCTGGACCGATTCGATTATTTTCAAGCGACTTCAATACAGGAGGAGGTTCTCTATTCGACTAAGAATATAGGTGCTCGTTGGTAGGTACGTAGGTGTGCATACATATAGGTACGTACTTGCAATTTTATATAACGATAAAAACCAAAGTCATTGTACTTTGTACAAGAGTTTTATGGTCGACCACCTCAACGTGCTGGCAGTCCACCAGAAAATTATTTGTACAAAATTAAAGTCCTTATAATTCAAACGGAAATATTTTTTGTTTCATAAAGTATGATATAAAAAGTTTTTCAATGCATTAAAACTGATAATTTATGAGTTTATTCAAATGTATGAGTAGTTCCTCAAAACGTAGGCACTGTTGCAGGTGCCGGTAGACATAATGATTTATTTATTTATAGTTTCCATTGTGCTGTATAAATGGTGTCTGTTTAACAACAATGGCAAGGCTTAGCAAAGGATAAATGGAGCAATAACTACAATAATAAATTTAAGAAATACACTCGTAACAACTGTTACTAATTTACTCAGCGGACTGTAATTTGACTTTATTTTGTAATTTTAAAAAAGAAGCATCACTCACTGCAGAATATTTGCATTTTTCAGGAGAATTTGGTGTACATGCGTAATATAGTTTGTTATGTATTTTTTGCATAATAAAATTGTCATTGTCTCTAAAATATTCTTGAAAAAAATGAAGCACAGATGTTTATGTAGAAATCACATGTTGTTGACCTGACTGGGCGACAGTCACAGCAAGGTTATGCTTCGCAAATAATATGCGAGTTTATTATTTATTTAAGATAGTTCTACGATAGTAAATATATCTGTTTTTTCTATGCATACTAATATTATAAATGCGAAAGTGTTTTTGTTTGTACTGTTTCTACGTCGTAACGGGGAGTCAAAATGACTTGTTCTTTTTTTAATAAAAAAGGGGTATAAAGTCCACGCGGTTAAAGTCGCATTCAGAAACTAGTATATCATAGTTCGCTATAGCACTCAAGAGTCTCTACATAGTATTTTCATTCTGAAGTACCGATATCGTCGATCCCGAAACTGACATAATATTGTACAATATTTGAAGAATATAAAACTGTAACTGTAGTACGAGCATACCGTAATATTGTTGGTGTAGTTTTTCTTTTTCAAAAAAATCTGCAGTTGTACATGTTCCAGGCTTAGAAATACGTAACAAGAGTAAGTTTTATATGTCTGTTTGTAAGTTCAGATACATATTTACATATTGAAAAACAAAAAAATGTGTTAGTTGCCGACACGGACAAATTCATCATCATCATCATCATCAGACAGGAAACTTCCACTGCTGGACAAAGGCCTCCTTCATGGTACGCCACATCGACGGACAAATTACTTATCAAAAACTTTTGACTATGAAAATGATTATTTGATCATCTGTATGCTTGTTTTAGGGTTGACGGTAACACTAACGATACCTACTTTAGCCTAGTGCTATTCTTTTGCTTCTGAATCCTTATTGAAAACTCCGTACAAAACGTCAGTTCCATCTCGACATTGAATGTGTATTTCTCATTTTTAAATGAAGTTTTCACCGCACGGTCGGCGCTGAAATTTTATAGTTTAACCCTACATTATTTACTGAGCACGAGCCTTTCCCAGATTTAAGACACGGGTTTTATTTGAAGAAAAAAACACGAAAAAATCTCACCAACAAAAAATATTGTTGACCATCGCGTATTTTCAAAAGACAACCAAACAATACACTTGTCACTCAAATTTCACAACACTAACAGCAATACGTTATACAACTGAAATCATGAACACTCGCGGTGCGGTCTGCAAGCCTTGCGTGACACCGGCTGACTTGACCGTCGGAACTACACAACACAAGATCGAACTGTTAGTCAGTCTGAGCTGTTACAAAATAAAGCACGTGATTGTTCACTATTCTCAGCCCGGAGGTCCCTTACGGAGGCTTTGTGAATGAAATCACGTCACAGCGCCTTGAAGGTCTTCGTGCTTGCCAATACGTTAGGGTTCTTTTTCTGTATACTTTAACCGCCTCCGTAGCCTACTTGCTTGTCGCCTCGTTAGAATTGTCTTCCGGAGATTTGATTCCTATCGGTCTATCTGAATTTGATCTGTTTCACTTTTCTATTTTCTCCGCTTGTAATCTTGTACATTTAATTTTATGGTTAACGGCGAAGGAAAACATCGTGAGAAAGCCTCTCCAAAAACGAAAACTCCTGACAAGAAATTCAAAGGTGTGTGTGTGAAGTCTACCAATCCGCACTGAGCCCGCGTGGTGGACTGTGGCCCATACACTCTCTGTAGGAGAATAGACCTGAGCCCCTGAAGTGGGGACTATAGTTTGTTGATGTGATGTGAAATAGATTTGACAAACCATTTTACGTCTCAGTACAGTACATCACGCAGCCAAATGTTGTTGCTCATTACCATGCCTTAAATAAACATAGTACACGTACAGGGCACTAATGGCCACTCCTGCGCACGTGGGTCAAGGCAACACCATAGTCTGGCCATAGTTAACCACGTGGACCCAGAGAAGATTAATTATACTGCACACAGATTTAAATTTTTCCTCCATTTAACTGGTCCCTAAATATAGGACGTCGAAAAATAAGATCTAAGGTTTCTAAATTCTCGACGCCCTACTACTCAACATCAACGAGAACGTTGACCTACTGATAGGACCCCGATGATCAATTAAAAACACATTCAATCGCATGCGGTTATTTCAGACCTTGAAAATATTCTAAGGAACAAGGCGCTATTATTTCCCAATACATTGCATGATTGTTGACCATCACAATGATCTATTATAATACCATCTTTATTTATAACATTAAAAGCTACTCGTATATTCTACTAATAAGGTAAAGCTGATTGACTAAACGGGGTCAAGTTTAGATTCAACAAACTAGATTCGACCTTGTTCAAGTTCAGATAGAGAACGCACAATAAACAGAACGGTAATTGATGACTCTGATGAAGAATACTGCTAGTCTTTTTTTCTTCTTTGGTTTGTCCTTCGCCTCCATCTCACCTGATGGTAAGTGACGATAAAACCTTAGCACGTTAACCGTGCGCACCTAGAAGCCTAAAGCTAATGAGGGGCCGGCTTTGTTGCCTGTCATATCGAAACACAACAGTGCTATTAACACTGCTGTGTGGCGGCAGACTTAGTTAACATGGTGTTAGCCAGCCAGGCGAATATAATATAATATGCCCCCTACCAAACCGAATACCGGTACCTCTGGATTTATCATGGGAAATTTACATATACCTACATGATTCACTAATCATCAACTATACTGCGTATTGTATGTTAAATTACTCACAAGTACATAGTAACTCTCTTGTTATTTCTTCTAAAAAAACTTTTACTGGTTTCAAAATCACCGTAATATCATGTTCAAATAACCCATTGATACTATTTAAATGTATTAAACTTTAATTAAATACTTAACGATTTTACTATCGTATACTTTTTGTCTTAGTAATAATTTAAAAAACCTAAAACCTTGTTTGAAGCGCTCACTACTGTCGAATCTACGTCCACTACTGTCGTAAATGTGTTCACCAAAAATGAAAGGTGAAATATCGACTTTATAAATATATATTTGTTTATATGAGTACATTACAGACTTAAATAAGGTTATATGGGTGCAGCATAGCCAGTATCTTATAAATACACTTTTTATTTTATACTTTGTAGCCTTGCACCGCCTGCACCTCAAAAATATTTTAAATGCGTGAATAACTAGTAATGTCATATTTTTATGTTCTACCAAAACTAATAGTAAGAACCCGAAAGTGAGTTATTCTGTTACCAATTATTGACATCTCAACAGTGCGACCAATCGCGATGAATTTTGAATATTCTAATCTGAAGTTCACGCAGATGAAGTTGCGAGCAAAAGCTAGTCTTGACGCTTTTGTGAAGTTGAGTGTCAACAAAGATGGCGTAGAATCGTTGTTGATCTGGTTCGGTTTTAATTGACTTTCAACAACGACGATGATATCTCGTCGCTTTTTGCTGTTGTTTAGATTCGATCACTGTCAGATGGATTCTGGTGTCAATGAACTAAATACAAGCTGTACTTTCATGACCTGATTAGTAGCGCTGAAAACTAAAGAAATAAACTTGGCATGGTCATCGTGCGTGCTCAATTCATAAAGGTGTACGTAAAAAGACAGCTTACCTCGGCCCTCCTACTTTACATAATTACAATTGATATAATTAAAACCTAGACGCTAAGTTTTTGCATTACTTTTTATAGTAGCTGTTACGTTGATTATGCATGACTCATCGACACGCATTACGCATGACATGTAGTGAACCAGGCCAAGTTCTCTGGCAATGCCGTGATAGACATATTGTATGATGTAAATGTTCCATATATAAATATTTTCGTTATCAAGGTTATTAATTCGTGTTATTAATTGTTATTTCTCGCTAGTATTTTTGCTCGCTACTACGTTCGAATGGATTTCAGAAATCATGGCAACCAACAAGGCAAACACCACAACTGAAGACAAGGCAAACAAAAAGTATAAATGCTTTTAATGCCATAGGCTAAATTTCATATTGATTGGTTGTGCCGCTTAAGAGCGTGTTCAAAAATAAACGAGCAAATGAATTTTTTCTTTATTTTCTTTTTGTACAATTAAAATTATTTATGTATGTGACAGTAAGTAATCTGGTCAATTATGTTTTTGAACCTAAAAATATGTATTGATATGGGATTGATATATATATATATATATATATCAATCTTTACTACCGGAAGCGACTATCTACTAGACGCCATGTTTTTGTCATATCTGACAGACATAGACAACATTAGTCATTGACACGCGTTACGCACGACAGTGCAAAGTAGTGAACCAGGCCAAGTTCTCTAGCAATGCCGCGATAGGCTGACTGAGTAAATTACTTGTCCAATGTGTCTGACTTAGTGCAGTCATAAATGATCAGCGTTTAAACATTACGACTTGCTGGTATCAAGGTAAATTGGCAGTTAAACCAAAATCATTTCAGTTTTATTAAACATATATCGCATGTGTTTCTGAGTGTGTTAAATATATCGTTGTAATTATATAAACTGTGTCAGAATAAGTAGTATTTCAGAATTGTTACTACCGAATAAAATAGTTATTATACCGGAAGCTATATGTTCCGTTGCCGTGAGTCATTGACATGCGTTAAACACGATATTACGTTGTGAACTAGGCCAAGTTCCCCGGCCATTCCGTGATACCGAATGAGTGGTTTTATTGTTCAATGTGCCTTATTCAGTCGTATAAAACTGGAAGTCATATCATGTCATTAGTTTTGGTTTAGATAATCAAGAAAATAGTCTTTTTTATTAGTATTCCACGAAATCACAATGTTACAATCCGCAAATAGCATGTGGATATTTTTAATCTAATAAGTTTTAAAAAATATTTTTACTGTTACTGAATTTCTTGTGCTTTGCTTGTGTTCATTGTTTTAGTAATTGACTACTGAAACCAATCTGGAATTAAGTGTAACACACAAACAATCTACTTTAATTAATAGAAAAAGTGTCACATGAGAAGGCAATGTGAACCAGGCCAAGTTCTTTAATATACGTGACCGACGGAATGATTAGGTCAATGCTCTTGATGATGTCATCACAAGAAGTACTAGTATATCATTTTTCTCAAATCTTGGTCGAATACTTGTAATGACTGGTGTCATGATGTGTTTAACATTACAGGACATAAAACCTAAACCATTTAACTAACTGGCTTCCCCGTGTTCGTCCACCCGGAGTTTAGAAGTTATCACACGGGAACATCGTGTTGTAATTTGTAAAGCTAAACCACTGCCTATAAATGAACTGGTTCCTTTTCTTGCCACAGACGCTCGTTAAATTATCTTTCATTATTTTTAAGGAAACATACGTAAACATACACTCTTTCTCGTAATGTCAAAACCAGCCGTTTGCAGCTTCTGTGATTCCCCCATCGCAAACCTCCACGTGTGTCGCAACGAGATTGCATGACGAAAACCTCCAACCAAATGTTCAAAAGAGGCAATTAGGCGCATCGAACGATTGAGCAAACATCCTTGTATTTTAACAAACTTTTTTAATAACTACGTATCGGATTCAATTTCACTCTTACACAAAAACTACCATACAATCAGAGCGTAGATCAAAACCAATGGGCTGAAGGTCGAATGCATTTTTCAATAAAACACTATCGGAGCACAGATCCTATTATATTCTTAATGGGTTCGAGCACGGACCTTTCTAGGTCCATGGCTGGAAGGCTAAACGTGACTGTTGCTTTCAATAAAATGATATCGGTCACGACCCATTTCGTTTCGTTCACATTTGCTGTTGTTACCGTAACGAAGTTGAAGTCGTTACAGAATTTTGTTTTGACATCCACTGAGTAAACGTTTAGGCGCGAGATACCATTTGAGAAATAAAAAGATAATTTGTCAATACAGTGATGGATTTAGCATGTTAAAGCATTTTGCTGATGAATAAGTTATTGATAGTATTTTTAAGTAAAAAAGTGTAACGCTTGGCACGCGTTGAGTATATACGTAATATTATTCTTAGTAATTGTAGACTTAAAAACTCTCTTATTGTCAAATCTCTACAATTGTAATCGCAACGAATGGAAAATTATTCTTACGATTAATATGTCTAGAAAAGAAATTAAATGTTTTCTACATTAAATAAAAAACCGGCCTAGTGACAGTTGAACTCGCGCAGCAAGGGTTCCGTACTATGGAAACACACGTACAGGTATTATTACCTCGAAATTATTATACTCGACCATATAACTAAGTTTGTTTGTCAAGGTTGGCTGTGGGTAACCATCCCATAACTATTCCAATTTTAAGTCGATAGCATTATTAGTTGCTGAGATTATCGGCAGCGACAACCGCAAACGGGAAGACAGACAGACACCATAGTGAGATTATAAGGTTTCCGTTTTTTTCGGAGCCCAAAAATTACTGTTTCTTCCGATACTTCCTGGTTATTAATTATATTATGGTAGGACTAATAAAAATGTGGCTGCGGTAACACATTTCATAAACCAGATTAATATTTATTTTAACCGTCGTGTGTCCTGTAATTGTGAAACGAGGACAGACATTGAGAAGGACCTTGACTACTTTTACCGATTTACACTTGCACCGATTACAGTGCAATGTGGGTCATAACTCATAACAATTAATGCAAATTTACATTCATTGGCAATTGTTCATTCATTCAATTCATCAAAAATTCAATGTCATTAATTCACATACAATTCATTGATATAGTATTTTCCACCACCCGACTAAAGCGAAGCGAAAAGGAAATTTCAGTTTGATAATCTGTTCGGACGACGTCACTTCATTTAATAAATTAATTATAATAATAATAATTTTTATTAAAAAAGCATAAAAACCCGAAAAATATACAACAATAAAACGATACAAATAATAACAATATAATAATAAAATGAAACTAAATATTACAACTAGAAAAAAAAAACTAGTCTAGTCTATAGATAGTTCTATTAGGTCTACATTATTTCCGGTTTGCATCCCGGTTAATGGTTACGATTTAATATTTTGATTCGGAACCCTAAAAAAACACCTGGACTGCCTAAAACAAATAATAATTACGATCCAATTCAACACAAAGCCCATAGTAGATAGACTCTCAAGACTGCACGCCAAAGGTAACACGTAATAAAAATATATTGCATATAATGAATTTCACAGATAAAGTGGTGTTAGTGACTGGTGCCAGTTCGGGAATCGGGAAATCTATAGCGATTATGTTTGCGAAACATAACGCTAAGCTCGCACTGGTGGGGAGAAACAAGGAGAACTTACTAGCAGTGGGAGAAACGTGCGCCAAGGAGTGCGGTAACAAACCTCTCTCTGTCGTCGCAGATCTGGCTACCGATGAGGGATGCGAAAGAACTGCCAGACTAGCTTTGGAACATTATGGGAGGTTGGTATGTGTTATGTGTGTGCCGATTAGGCCGTTAGATAAAAAACGTGCTGATGCTGATCGGCTATGTTACTTACGAGGAAATCCCCTCAACCAGTCAGTGGGTTGAAGTGGCAATGGACACTGGACAGGACACGTCGCTCGAATGGTGTAACAGTGCTTCGCTGGCGAACACGTACCGGGGAACGTATGTACGGCCGTCCCCCTACAGGATGGATCGGCGACCTAAAATAGTAAAGGTCGCGGGAGCCTCTGGATCCAAGTAGCTCGAGACATATCATGGGGGAGGTGAATGTTCAGCGTTAGACGTCTGATGATGATGATGTTACTAGAGACTGGATTGAAGGCAGACTTAGATAAGATGGTAGCTAGCCAAGTGGACATGGTAATTTCCCCTACCACCAATCAAATAGAGTATTAGAGGTAGCTCGTACTGTGAATTTAGCTCGCAACCACCAGATTGCTATTTTTGATTTATAATAATAATTGTGTCCGTTTCTACTTGAGATAAATATATTTACTTGCAGAAATCTTAGAGACGATCCCTTAAAAAGGGTTTACGAAATTTAGCCCTTAAGAGGGTGAAAAGAGCTGTAAAACTATGGGCTTTATGAACAAACATAATAATAAAGCTTACCTGAAACTATTCGTATTCGTTATCGGGGCAGGTTTCCGCAACTCGACGTCAGATGCGCCTGTTTTGCGTGATAGGGTGTGACTTACTAATGCCACCCCAACTCCAGTAGAAAGCCCAACCACTTATTTGTGTTGTTAAACGAAGCAGGACGTGAGTAGCTGTCTCCTCGGCCCCCATGCATGCTCTGCACAGAGGACTGTCAGTGATACCTAGAGTGAACAGGTGCTTGTTGTAGAGTCCATGACATCTGCGTAGTTGTAACAATTGTTTGGTGAGGCGACGGTTACAGGTTGGCATGGCCTGTTTCGCCTGTCTGCAATTTTCCCTTAACTTCCACTCTTTATTGTGGGACTGTAGGGTATGTAGGTGTAAACAATGAAACTAACGCGCTTTGCACAATATAGAAATTATCTAAGAAAGGTTTTTTACGAAATCTTACCGCAAAACGGTAAAACATGGGTTTACAGTTTTATATAACTAACTCGCAGCTATAACCCTTCCGCTTCTAAGTGGAAATTAACATTACTGATATAACCTGTAGATTTAACGCAGGCTCGCTTATAAATATATATGTTTTTTTATTCAACTCATAAGGTCTTGTAATTGACATTTTAAATATTTTTGATGATCATTGTACACTCTGACATTTTTATATATTTTTTTAAATCTTGACATTGGTACTATGAAATAAATAATATAATCTAATTAATTCACAAAACCGAAACAAGAAAACTTTAAAATTGTAATTTAGCAAGGAGGCCCTTCAAATGACGTAGACACTAAGAAAGTGTTCTTCAAAATCCTTCCTTAAATGGAGTATTTGTTTGTTTGTTTGAATACTCTTTATTCATTCATATGTCAACTTAAATAATTACATTTAAAAAACAATAACAAAAGTTGAATTGGCGGACTTATCCCTATATAGGAATCTCTTCTAGTCAACCAGGGCGAGGAGAAAGATAAAAGGGTGGTGTGCGGAGACATATACAATATCATAATATACTCGTAGGATATACAAACAAAGAGATTTGAAAAGGAAATAATTAGAACAACATATACTTATATAAATATAATACATAGATATAATATATATACATATATAAATAAATATATAATATATACACATATATATAAGGATACTAAACTAACTCATTGTAAAATGCTGAGAATATTAGGCTTTCTGAGGCCTGTTTTAAATGTAGTCGCAGACGGTGACATCCTGACATCAACCGGAAGCAGATTCCAAAGCCTCGCTGCCTTCACCGTAAAAGAGTTGGTGTACGTGTGCGTTGTATAAGTTTACAACTCACAGCACGCACAAAGTATAAGTTCGAAATGTTTTTCCCTAGTGAAAATTGCACAAAACAGTTTTGTAATATTAATCCCTCAGGGCGTTAAATAAAGTTCAACATACTATTTAATATCTGCGTGGATGAAATCGCAGGCATCAGTTTGTTTTTAATAAAATTATATTTCCCTCTACTTTTATATAAAGACATAATAACCTTAACTAATTAGCACATGTATTTATTATTCAAGATGTCAAGCAGGTCAAGATAAATAAATAGCAAAATTATAATTTTTTATCGTTGTAACACTAAAAGCAAATAATGCATAACGTGAATGATGTGTATCGCAAGATAATCGGAAAAACAGGATCTTTGTGAGAGGCGAACACTTACTCATCATGATCATCACCTCCCTCATGGTACACCACATCGACCGGTCCCGAGCCACCTGCATCCAGCGACTCCCCGCGACTCTAACCAGGTCGTCGGTCCATCTAGTAGGGGGACGGCCTGGTAGACGATTCCCGGTACGTGGTCGCCACTCGAGAACCTTTACTCCCCACCGGTTATCGGTTCTTCGAGCGATGTGGCCTGCCCATTGCCACTTCAGCTCACTGACTCGTCGAGCTATGTCGGTGACCCTCGTTCGTCTACGGATTTCCTCATTACGGACCTTATCACGTAGAGAAATTCCGAGCATAGCTCGTTCCATTGCTCGCTGAGTGACTTTGAGCTTGTTTATTCGGCCCACAGTAAAAGACCAAGTTTCGGTTCCGTATGTCATCACTGGCAACACGCACTGATCAAAGACTTTTGTCTAAATTATTCTAGAACGATTGCAAATAGAAAGGCTTGCGCAAACGTCAGAGATATTTTCAGGATCATTGCAAAGATCCAAATCTGACAAGAAGCTGAACCACTCGTGTAAATGTTGCAGATTGAACGTATTGGTGAACAACGCCGCTATTAGTGCCCGGGGCAATATAGTGGACGCAGACATGGAAACCTTGGACCAGGTGTTTAGAACTAACCTGAGGGGCGTCTACAATTTGACGAGGCGACTTGTGTCCGCTCTCATTGAAACTAAAGGAAACATAGTGAATATCTCAAGTATTGCTGCCAGCTGTAATATTCCAGGAACCCTCCCATACGCTGTGGCTAAGGTATATACAGACGCTATTTAAATTCAGATGTTTTTCGATGAATGATTGGTTTGCATTTGGCTTTCATCTCACCCGATGGTAAGAAGAAGAAGCCCCAATCTAATGAATCGCTGGATCTGTTGTGAAACATGAAACAATAATTCTTAAGTACATGGTGGTAGCCAGACAGGTGGAAATAGAAACCTCCAACCAAATCGAGAACCGATAGGTATCCCCACTGGGAATCGAACCCGGGACCTCCAAATTGAATATCTACTGTGTGTAATCCCGGTTTTTCAATTGTACACCGCACTATCTTGACTTCATTCATAAGTTTGGTTCATGCTTGGCGACGATTGAAGATTATAAAATCTTGATTTATCTTCACTAACATTAAAAAGAGGAAAAATTTGTTGTTTGTTTGCTTCAAGTAATTTCAATTCATAACTCATTATTCTTTTAACACACGTTCAAAATGTTAGCTCAATAGCTCCCAGCTAAAAAAAATATGGTGCGATATATTTTTGTACAGAGTTTTGGGAAAATGTAAGATTAAAAAACATTACACAGAAATAATAATAATAAGGTATGTTATGTGTAAATCTTAAATAAGTCCCTATCTTTTACCATATATAAAATAAAACTATACAGGAGATGTTGATCGAATATAACTACAGTGTACATGTATGTATATATGTGTGAAGGTTCACCCCAATCTTGGATTTTCAATACAGAATTGGTATTTTTGTTTCAGGCGGGTCTCGATCACTTTACCAATCTAATCGCCCTAGAAATGGCACCTAAAGGAGTTCGAGCCAACACTGTCTCTCCTGGAGTAACGGTAAGTGATTTGTTTATCAAATTTATTTTTCACCTCAACAGCTCGGATAAACTTTCTTAATTATTCAAAATCTTTAGTTTAGGAAAAACAGCTTTTCCACGCTAGTGTGGACACAGTTTTTGAAATTCGAACATGATGATGATGATAACTTGACTTTTTCTTTCGGTTAAAAAATGTCTAATGTCTTCGAGGAATTATATATCATCATCATCAGCCGGGAAAATTCCACTTCTGGACATAGGCCTCCTTCATAGTATGCCACATTAAACGGTCCCGAACACTTGTATCCGGTAAATCGCCGCGACCTTTAAATCAGATCGTCAGTCCATCTAGTAAGGGGACGGCCCGGTACTCGCTTCCCGGTACGTGATCGCCACTCAAGAACTTTTACCCACCAACGATTATCGATTACTTCGAGCGACGTGACCTGCATATTGCCACTTCAGCTCAAGAGCTAGCTGACCTTAGTTCGTCTACAGATTTCCTCATTACCGTATTCCCGATTTTGTCACGTAGAGAAATTCCGAGCATGGGAACGCTCGTTCCATTGCTCGTTGAGTGACTTCGAGCTTGTTTATTCGGCCCACAGTAAGGGACAACGTTTCGGTTCCTTATGTCATCACTGGCAACACGCACTGATTAACTTTTGTCTTTAGACACTGAGGTGTTTTGGACCAGAAGATATAACTTCCCGAACGCTGACCAGCCGAGTTGGATTCTTCGGTTGACCTCTTTGTCGAAGTTAGACCTAGTTAGTTGAACGATCTGTCCCAGGTATACATATTCGTCTACAACTTCGATGGTAGTGTTCCCAACCACTACATAGGTGCAACATGGACAATTGACATGATTTTCGTGTTGTCTACGTTCAGTTTCAAAGCCATCTGTTGGGAAACTCTGATGAGGTCATTGATAACTGCATTCAAATCCTCCAAGGATTCTGCCGTTATGACTATGTCATCAGCAAATCGAAGTGATGTAGTCACCGTTGATATTTATGTCCATTCCTTTCCAGTTCAGAAGCTTGAAAAACATCTAGTGCAGTAGTGAAGTGTTTCGGGGGTATAATGTCTGCCTTACACTTTTTTGCATATAGATTGATTTCGGGCATTCATCCTGTACTCGGACGGACATCGTAGCTTTATTGTATAAATATTCCTACATGATATAGCAATAGTCAATGTGGCTCCTTCGGAGAGATTGAAGTCCTGCCCAAGTCTCGATTGAATCAAAGGCTTTCTCGCAGTCGAGCGTCGTTGCCGATTATACTCATTCAACAATAAATATGAATAATTAAAAACGTATTTTTCTAGCTGTAGTGAGATGAAAAGTTGTGTGTTTCGCTTGGCATCAAAGTTATTTTGCGTCCCGTGCCTTGAAACCCTCTCTACTTATTTAGGTTCTACTCTACTAGATTAGGACGCTATTACTCCTAAGCGTCATCGTCAATATCATCTGTCTTCTGGTTCAGTTCGCTAAGGTACTGGATCAGAACATCATAGGGCTTACGCAAAGTGAGCGGTTATTCGATATTAATCTTTAAAAAAATCTTGCAACGATCCTGAAAACAGCTCCAATTTACAACAAAAAAAATTCTGGTTCAAACTACCTCTATTATCCTTTGCATAGTCCTAAGATTATAGCAATGATCCAATTTTTTCGATTAGCATTCTTATCATTCGCATCGTATCGTACAGTCATTTGGTTCGAAAAATAGTGGTTACCTGGAAAGGTTTCCGGGATTTTTGAATATTGTTAATTAATGATTTTGATGTAATTTCCTAATTTTGACTTTGCCACCTCGTATGGTTGCTGCTCGCGCCGCCATATTAGAAAAATGGCGCCTAATAGCAGTTTTTTGACAATACCTCCTTTCCGATAAAAACAGCTGTATACAAATTATTATTTACCAAATGTAACTGTACTACATAATATACTTAATTGCGACAGGTGAGCACGTCGGTGATGCGTCTGACTGGGTACACGGAAGAGGAGTACCAAGCGTGGCTGGTCCAGATGGCTAAGAAGATACCGCTGGGGCGTGTGTGTGACGGGGACCACATCGCGAGCATGGTGCTACACCTGGCGAGTGACGCCAGCGAGCTGATCACCGGCGCCAATATACCCATCGATGGAGGTGCTCGTTATACAATTTCCACCGCAAAGGACTATGAGATACAAGTGAAATGATTTTTGTGTATGATTCTAGTACTCTAACAAAAATATTTTATTCATATAAATTCTATTGTATGGTGGTTTTTTTTACATTCAAGATCCATCACCATGGTCAGCCGGGAAACGACCACGGCTGGACATAGACCTCCTCCATGGTATGCCACATTGACCGGTCCCGAGCCACTTCTATCACACTATGTACCCCCCATGTCTACCTCCACTTTACTCCCAACTATGTCAAAATTCTTCCTTAATTGCCTTTTAGTCGCCTGCAGGACGACATGTAATATGAATAGAATAGAAATAGTTTATTCGGCATAAATACAGTACAATATTTATTAATCTAGGTTCATATACCTTTGGTGCACCGTAACACCGAAATGGACCTGTCTCAGCATATGCTGCAACAGTAACATGGAGTGGTGTTTTTCTAAATCCGAGATCATGTGTGATAAAGCGTAAGCATATATATAATATATATCCCTTTATTTAGTTACCGGAATGGTACGACCTATGTCATGAAGAGGGTGGCTCTTCATGATATAGCCGGAATACGTGAATTTCATCACGATTGGCTGTGCTGTTGAGGCGCCCAGTGGTAACAAACAAACTTACTTGAAGTGTCGTTTGGCCGGTTCCTGCTTGTATTCGTTTGCCGGAAAAATCCAATTTTGAAAAAATCAAGTATGATGATTAATCAACCTATGTAGGTAATTCTTTTTCGAGTTCCGATACTTCGGCACTGGAGCGTAGCGTTGACATCGCAATGATTGGCCAGGACCGAGCGTCCCTAAATTTAATAACATAGTAATAATATTTATTTTACTCTGAATTTATTATGATTTAAGATATAATAAAAATCTCCTAAAACATAATATCAAAACTAACAATAAAAACATAAAGCAACTTCATTTGTGGTCACTAGCCTTATAATATTTATGTTGAATCTGACAGAAAATAAATGTTTACTGTTCATTTATTTCACACTATTTTCGTAGAGCACGTTTGGCCGGTTCATAAATCTGTGATGAAAAACTTTTCTTTTTCAACAATTCACTATCGTAATATTATTTTAAAAAACTTGCTTCAGCAATACCCTACAAACCTAGGTAAATAATTTTAATTTACAAATACTCTGTGAGCACCTTCTTGAAAAAATATAATGTAACTAGCGGCCCGCCCCGGCTTCGCGCGGGTGGACATTTATTTAGACATAAACGTAGAGTAAATGTAATCTTTCTAGATCATTACAGAAATTTTCAGAACTTTCCAGAAATCCTCATGTGAACTTCTTCACTCATGTCAAGTTCATATGAGTTAGACTAGGACAGATATATATTTTTCACATTTTTGCCACCCACAACGACCCACTTCCACCCATCGCGACCAAACTCCCTTAATTTCAGCAGGAAACCAAGGGGTATTCACTACCTCAACGGGAAGTTAATCGGAGTTGGTGGTGATAGAGAAAGCCCTGTCTTAACGTACTAACATTAGCTTTATATATATAAGATTTTTGACACAATTTTGGACGAGGTTAGTAAATAGGATAGTAAATCTCAAACCTTTATATATTTCTGTGTAGGAGCTAGAAGTCTAACAGATAGACGATCGGAGTTGCCTTAGCAATACAGAATACAGGGCTTCAACTGGTTCCTGGATCCTTCGGATTCGAAACCCTAAAATTGAGACATAATATCATAAACTGATAAAACAGATTCTGAACAATCAATGACCGTACGAGTCCAGTTTGTGCCTGAATATAATTCACTAACAGGTATTGGAGTCACGACGATTTGTTCATACCAAGTTACAAAGTAGGCATGTGAAGTGCACATTATGTGTATATACGAAGTGCTCTCTATTATCTTTATTTCTGTAAAGTGTCACAAGCTTTCCTTTCTGTTACGAGGCCTTGACAAATTTCTTGTAACGGCAAAAACGTTCAAAATTGCGCTAATACGAGCAAGCACTCCACTATTTTGGTAAGTATTCAGGTTTACGTAACCACACCGTGTTAAGAGGGTATGCTGGTGTCAAAGCGCCCATACAAACGTAGTCCAGTCATATTTTGAGTATTAAGCTATGAAAATCTATGAAATTTTCAAGACACAATCTAGAAACAAATATCTGTGTCGGTGGTGAGTCAGATTTTCGTTTAAATATATACTTCCAGAGTTACAGGGCGTCAAAGTATTGTATTTTTCGGTAATAAAAAGCCCCAACTTTGAACCTGATTTACAAGAGTAAGAATCAATTTAGAACAATTTGGAAAAACCACCGACATCTGAAATTTCATTAGTATACTGTATTAAAAAAAATGGTTACATAATATACTGTATCCTTCAAATGATCCCTGGACTACGAAACATCCAAATAACGGGTGGATAACATCGCATAATGTATGCTGTCTCACCGTACGCGCACGGGTAGGATAGGCCTCGGAGAGGGACAGCTACAAAACAATTTAACCTTGAAACCGACCACGTGGTCTTACCAACATAGCCTCTTAAGAAATGAAATTTTGGATTGTAGTCAGATTCGTATAAGGTTCACTAAAATTATGTCAGGGAATTTACCTCGAATGAGCAGTGTTAACCCAGGGTTAACTAGACCGATATAAGGTCTGTTGTCAGGGTGCACAGGGTATATTACCTAAGCTGGACATGATCAAGAGAAATAGGGAAGAGTGCTTACAGCAGCCAGTCAGTGTAGTTCTTGTTACGGCATTCCCACATCTAATAGACCTAAAATACGGCATACGGCAGCACATCAGGTGCCGTATTAAATTATACGGTAATTTTTGATACCTTTCGTTTGACCTGTAACGGAACGTTTATTATTCAGCAGTGCATTTTAGCTGTCCCTTTTCTACAAGAACAAAAATGCAATTGTCATCATATTTTCTTGAACAAAACCGAAAATGAACATATTTGGGGATTCCTCGCGGCAAATAACTTTGTTCGTGTCATGTAATACGAAAACGAGTAGCGTACGGGATATCTATACGACAGAATAGATAATAGATAGGGATCATTTTTTGACGAGTCTTCGTTGTCAGTGCCTGCAGGTGCCTGCTTTTGAAACCTTCACAAACAACAGCGTAACGTTAATTTGATTGTTTCTACTTGCGATGGGTGATAGTGAATTTGACTACTATCATCGTACGACATCTCTAAAAATAAATGAGTTTTCGATGTAAAACAGTGACAGAACCGCTGCCAAAAATAGAGTTAAAACAGTTTTTGCTCTAAATGTTTTGTGTCTTCCACATTCCAATGCACTGTGAAATGGTATGTAGTGAAGTTTATAACATGAATAATTAAAATTTAATTAAAATCATTTTATTATCAGATGTCAAGGATCCATATAATTGTTAGTACTGCTTATAACTATGTTAGTAAGTATATGTCACAACTGAGTTAGTCATACTATTTACATGTCGCATAATGGGACAGTCAAATTTACAGGCTATGGTGTTCATGATGCGATTGTAGCTGGCGCGCACTCGACTTGATAAAGACGCGTACTTTTTTCGGAGGACAGGAGGACATAATGAAACAATCCAATCGCTTCATCAATAAAGTGTATTTGAAGAATGTTTATTTTATTCTCTCTCCGTTAAAACATATAAGATCCAATCAATCCTATTGTAACTAAGTCTTTAGGCCCACAACTGACGCCTACCGACCTGCCGAAGGCCGTGTTCCAAGTGCAAAGACACTTGCTCCGACCTCGTACCTATTAAAGTGTATACCACTGTAAAACTCGAACACAGCACTATTAAGTAATACAGAGTTAAGGTAATAATTATTTATTATCACATCATCTTGCGTGACACTGCTAAGTAAATTGAATGAAAACGTTTCTCACGATAGATGGAAGATTGTAATAGAAACGAGCTTACGACTCTTTTTATGGTCTATGGGTTTGTTCGGTCTTCATTTTACTTGATGGTAAGTGCCTGAGACCAGAACCCCGACCCAAAACATTCAAGTTAATAAGGCACTCGCTAATCGGCGAAGTGATAGACTAAAACTTTTATAGTAACTCCCATAAACATAACTTGGGAATGAAATATTGTTTTCACTTTAACCCCATCGTGTGCTTAAGCTGTGTCATTAAGCTTTAAAGTGAAGTCGAGCGTCCCGTTCCATCATTTAATCACCATTAAATGTCCAACGCTGAACATATGCCTTCCCTATTGCCCATTTCAGACTTCAGCTTACTGACTCGTTGAGCTATGGTTTTGAATGTTTCCAATTCCAGTGTCTACCTATTACGGTTCATAAGATACAGACCTGCGAACCTTCTGTGAAAAACAATTCCAATGTCTACTTATTACAGTTCATAAGATACAGACCCGCGCACCTTCTGTGAAAAACAATTCCAATGTCTACTTATTACAGTTCATAAGATACAGACCCGCGCACCTTCTGTGAAAAACAATTCCAATGTCTACTTATTACAGTTCATAAGATACAGACCCGCGCACCTTCTGTGAAAAACAATTCCAATGTCTACTTATTACAGTTCATAAGATACAGACCCGCGAACCTTCTGTTAGAAACGATTACAATGTCTACCTATTACGGTTTATAAGATACAGACATGCGAACCTTATGTGAGAAAAAATTCCAGTGTCTACATATTACGGTTCATATGATACAGTTCATTTGAACAATTCCAATGTCTACCCTATCTTGGTTCATAAGATACAGACCCGCGAACATTCTATGAGAAACAATTCCAGTGTTTTCCTATTACGGTTCATATGATACAGACCCATGAACATTCTATCTGAAACTACTCCAATGTCCATCGACATATTACGGAGCATAAGATACCGACCCGTTAAGGACAGAAGGATGGACAGCGGAGGCCTGCCCATTGCCACTTCAGCTCACTAACTCGTCGAGCTATGTCGGTGACCTTCGTTCGTCTACGGATTTCCTCATTCCGGACCTTATCACGTAGAGAAATTCCGAGCATAGCTCGTTCCATTGCTCGCTGAGTGACTTTGAGCTTGTTTATTCGGCCCACAGTAAAAGACCACGTTTCGGTTCCGTATGTCATCACTGGCAACACGCACTGATCAAAGACTTTTGTCTTTAGACGCTGAGGTATTTTGGACGAGAAGATATGCCGTAATTTCCCGAACGCTGCCCAGCCGAGTTGGATTCTTCGGTTGACCTCTTTGTCGAAGTTGGACCTACCTAGTTGAACGATCTGTCCCAGGTATACATACTCGTCTACAACTTCGATTGTAGTGTTCCCAACCACTACCGGCATAGGTGCAACATGGACATTTGACATGATTTTCGTCTTGTCCATGTTCATTTTCAAACCTACCTGTTGGGAAACTCTGTTGAGGTCATTGAGCATTGCGTTCAGATCCTCCAAGGATTCTGCCGTTATGACTATGTCATCGGCAAATCGAAGGTGAGTGATGTAGTCGCCGTTGATGTTGATGCCCAGTCCTTTCCAGTTCAGAAGCTTGAAAACATCTTCCAGTGCAGTGGTGAAGAGTTTCGGGGATATAACGTCACCCTGTCTTACGCCTTTCTGCACTTGGATCGGTTTCGTGCATTCATCCTGTACTCGGACGGAGCAAACTTCGGATACGGAACCCTAAAAATGACTTTGACTACCCGACTGACTATGAAACATCTGTTAATGACACACACCACAATCAACATTACGCTTGTTCTAAGATATATTGTTTCAAGGCAAGAGACAATTTCAGTAGTTACTTCATTGGGTTAGTTCTGTAGCCAACCTAAGCCAATATTAGCTAATAATTAATATCATAAACCGTAATATGAGCGTGATTTGACCTCCATTTTATTTTTAGCCGTCTACTGAGTTCACACACAGCTGAGCACACTTGGACCACACATATCCTAGTACCTAGTCTGTCTTCTTATCACTGATCATATTAATGTGGGTGGCACAGCACGACAGTAACCATGAACTACTTTGTGACCGTGTCGAAGTTCGAATAGAATAGCATATTCCTTTTTTATCTAAATCTATCGCTCAGCATGCGCCACGCGCCACTCGTCCCCTGGAGGTCACCCACGCTCTAAGCGCACCAAAAGATCACGTAGCTAGTCGCATTTGCAAAGCCTTGCATTTTCTACCTAATAATTTTATGTCAATAGTACCGTATAGTTTAATTGAATGTTAAATGATCATGAAATGTATTATAGATCATGTATAGATATGATATTTGATTTTGTGAGGATTGTTAAATGAAATTCGTGATTGAATTCACTGTTATTTTAAACTAAAGTTTTTTAGACTAAAATCTTTTAAGCAATCATTAGTTTATATTTCCTCAACCTGAATCAAATTTCAAACAAGGTAGTATTGGCTTGGGATCGTAATCTTTTCCGAATTTTAAAACGATAGGTTTTGAAATGTGTGTTGACATTGACATTAACTCTGACACTGTTGTTATTTTGACACCTTATTTTTACACCTAACATTATACACATGATTATACACTTACCTCTTCTTTTTACATTTTAATGATCTTGGCTACATCGACGTTTGCCGTTTGACGTTTAAAGAATCGACAGGATTAATGTATGAGAGGGAGCCATACAATCGAGTGCATAAAATTAGACATATCTTTCACTTATTGTTTATCTACACTGTCTGTAGTTCAGTAATCAATTAACAATGAGTCAAAGTTATTTTTCTACAAAACATTTTATTTTTGAGTAACAGACGTAGGGCAACACTGAATATATTTATTAAAATGGTAACATTACGTTGGATATTGTTCGAGATGACGTCATCTTGTAGGTAACCATGACAACAAAGTGAAAATAAGATAAACAACATGGTTTATATGTGTGCGTGTAGTGCAAAAAGTTTGCAAGTGTGTCTATGCGAAAACGTCAAAACTGTCTGTTGCTAGCACTGTAGTGTCAAAATATTAGTGATCTGTGAAAATATAGTGATCTGTGGGTGGTGTCAAAAGTCAAATGTTAATATTTATTCCACAACTAAAATTGAACCGTATAAAATAATTATATCGGTGATTCTTGTTTTCTGAAGATAATGGCACTCGTTTTAGACGCACTATTACTAGCATCTGAAAGAGCTGCAACCGTAGCGCGATCGTGTTGCACTGGTTCGGGTGGTGAATCCCTATTAGTGTCAGAAAAGTGCGAAGGAGAAGCCAACACTCGCTTTGAGAAAGACTTCAAGACTATCGCTGATGTCTTGGCCCAAGAGGCAGCTAGACGGGAAATAGCTTCTCGATTTCCAGAGCTAGCGAAACATGTGAGGGGCGAGGAATGTGCTGAAATTGGCGGGGTATGCATTGAATTGCAGGACGCTGAGGATAAAACTGCTGAATTACTACGCAAGCTTGTCCCTGTTACAGCAGCAAAAAGGTTGGCACAAGCAGCTCATGAAAATGTAAATGTTGCTTTAGAACTACCACCAAGTCTACCCAAGGTAGATGCAGGTGATTTAGCTGTGTGGATTGATCCAATAGGTAAGCTTTGGTATGTTTCTCTGATGTGGGTATCTTAAGGGTATCTAAATATTATTATAAATTTGAAACTGATTATATTAAAACATCTGAACAGGTTTAAAGAAATTTTGGCAGACATCAATTAACAAATACCTTAAAGAAAAAATAGGTTGTTTGGGATGCACAAAAGTACACCTTAACCAACTTGTTGTCTATTATATCTCCATTATTTGGGGACAGTCGCTGGATGCAAATGGCTCAGAAGTTGGACGTGATGATGATGTTATCCTTGGTGATGATGTTATAAAAATCCTATGACAACAAGAAACTTGAGGTATATGAGTGAAGCTTTTGCCAAGCAGTGGAATAGGAAAGTTAAGGAAAGGCTATTATCAGCCTTTACTCTCAATCTCAATTATTTCTTAGGTGAGATTATTTATTTCTACTAATTTTTATTTGATCGATAAATCTGACTTTCAGATGCAACGGGTGAGTTTATAGCTGGAGTCAGAGGAGAAGCAGACGCTGAGCATGGCCTCCCATGTGTTACTGTGCTAATCGGAGCTTATGTGAGATCAACAGGCGAACCTGTTATTGGAGTTATCAACCAACCTTTCTATGATGAGTAAGTTATTAAAGATACTATCATACAGAGTGTGGTCTCAACTGTACAATGTAATCATCCCATGAATATCTTAAAAGACTATTAAAGGTAAATTCTAGATATGTATCACCAACAGCTCAATATGGTTACCGCTCCGCCTGCCAAGTGTGGTGATTGTGCGGAATATACAGTTTGCAATTCAGCTGATAATGAAATGGCGAAAATGTTTTTGATAAATTATATCATATACGAGTAGCTGTTGATACCCTTAAATCAGTAGATATGAAAATAAATCAAGTTAAATTGACACATTTTGTGTTGTATCTTAGGGTCAAGTCTTTAGTTAATATAATTTTTCACAGAGGCCGGGGTCGAATAGTCTGGGGAGTGAGTTATGGTGGTACAAAGTTGTGGGGCCAAAGCCACATTAAAACTGACTTAGATGACAAAACTATACTTGTGAGTGGAGCCGAAAATCCTGATGTCTCAGAAAAGTTCAAATCATTGGGCTGGAATGTGAAATCTGTGCCTGGAGCAGGGCACAAGTTGTTGAAGGTTGCTGTAGGTAAGTTCTCATTCTTGAAAATATGAAATGTTCTATGTATTAAGTTAAAAGAAAGTAAATATTTTTTTCAATTTTATTTATTTCATTAAAGCTCTGGCACAACACAATGGATCTTAAAAATTAAGGTTCTGAACATTCAATGATAAATTCGAATCCTTTTATGATAACTTGTCTATGGCACAGCATATACAATAATCTTGGCAATTACTAATGTTTTAAATTGTTATAAATTTTGCATTTTCTAATGAAAATATTTTTGGTAAAGTACGGTCACGGAGCAGGAAGAATTTCGTACAATGACCTATTATTACCCATCTCTGTCACTCCCGCGTAAATATAATGCGTCTCGCTCGCACAGATGCAATGACCGCTGTCACCAGGGATTGTAAACCGTTTCATTGAGACCGTAAGTTATGTTCTTGTTTGCGTCTGGTTTTTTGGTTGGCCTTGAGTCGCAATGAAAAGTATTTGACATGATTCATAATTTTTGAATAACGAACGACATTCCATCTTGGGATGCGTTAGTGCTCGTTCAATTTTGAAACACAGTTATCTTAGTTTGTTGTTATTTGTTAGTTTTGTTGTCGTGTTTTAATTGTTAAGTGGTTTCGTTGATTTTTTGCATAATTGCAAAATTGCATAAGTCACGTTAAAAAAGAGGAATCGAAACTACGTGGACTAGATGATAATGTAGACAAAACTGTCGATTCTTTTGTTATAAATGTGACAGGCGAGACGTCATCAGAAAGCAGTAACTCCGATACAGACGAATCGGATTCGGATTTATGATTTTTTTATTTCTACCAAATTGATAATTTTAAGACGATTTTGATACTGCTGTAATGTAAAATCTAAATAAATAATTGATATACTTAATAAGCTAGTTTTTTTCTATCCTTTAAATATTTCATGCAAACCACACATAAAAATGTTTGTGACCACTGTCAGTAGGTAAAGAGGTCATTGTACGAAATTCTTCCTGCTCCGCGACCGTACTTTAGAAGAGAGTCCTTCGACCTATGATATAAAAAAAACTATTCTCCCTATATTAGAGTTTGCGGAGCGAAAATATGAAATAATTCATTCTAGATAGATAGAAGTTTAGGCAAATATTACTGGAAAATCAGGTGTTTCAAACAGTGCAGTCATATGTATTAATTTCTGTCTGACTGACTAGCCCTTACCTTTTTGTATAATGTTGCTTCATTATCCTACTAATATTATAAGTGTGAAAGTTTGGATGTTTGGATGTTTGTGACGCTTTCACGGAAAAACTACTGAATAGATTTGAATGAAACTTTACAATAATATAGCTTATACATCAGAATAACATATAGGCTATAATTTATAAAGACATATATTGTGTAAATTGTACAAAATCACACTTATAATATTAAAGGGGTTACATGGGCAATTTTGGCATAACAAAAACGCGTTGCCTAGCAACCGACCATAGAATATGTAAATTCATATATACAAACTTTCGCGTTTATAATATTGGTGTGAAGACTATTTGAATGTACTACGTCACATATTAAAATTTATTTTGTTTCTTTAAACTATTAGATTACGTAACAGAATAAAAACTATGTGGCGTGCCACCTCCTTGGTGCGCGAGGAGGTAGCTGGCTGGACAAAATGATGTCAACACTTTTGAATTTTAAAACCAGATTTTTTTTTATTTTAAGCTTCTGCATGTACATGTCGTAGATAAAATAATGTAAAATATTGTCGTAATGAAATCCTTGTGTCTCCAATTAAACTCAGTAATACAACAAGCAGTTTATCATTTAAACGAACACGCGGGGAGCCCCTACTAAGCGCTCGGGGTCACCAGTATCGGGATTATTTGGATTTCATAATTCATAGGCTTCGGCTGTGGTGATATCACAATCAAGTCCAGGTTGAGTATCACGTCAGGGTCACCAATATCGGGAAGCGCTTAGTAGGGACTCCCCGCGTGTTCGTTTAAATGAAAAACTGCTTGTTATATTACTAAGTTTAATTGGAGACACAAGGATTTCATTACGACAATATTTTACATTATTTATCTACCACGTGTACATGCAGAAGCTTAAAACAAAAACGCATCTGGTTTTAAAATTCAAAAGTGTTGACATCATTTTGTCCAGCCAGCTACCTCCTCGCGCACCAAGAAGGTGGCACGCCACAACTATTTTGTACCTTATACTTTATAATAATTTGTCATATACATCACCTGTGCCTATCGAACAAGTAGAATACATCTTGAAGTACACGCGGACAAAGTCGCGGGCGGTAGCTAGTGTGTAATAATTAGAAACTAGAAATTAAAGTATAAACACAAAAAATATTATTTTTAAACTTCAAGTCGATAAGCAGAAATAGTAATGAGTGCCAAGCCGAAAACAGCATTAATAAAGAGAAAAAAAATATTGACATTAATTTTCAAACCAATCAATGAATTTTGACAACTTCCTTTATCATGTAGGTTAATGCTGCAGCTTATGTCGATCTAAAGGAACTATCTCATTTTGTGTAAATAAAGTTAGATTATTCCTTTATGTAGTAAAAGCTCAATCTAACGCCATATATAAAAGATTTTTATTGATTTGTGAAGGTAAAATTTGATTCTTTATGTTGTAGGTGAAGCTGCAGCATATGTCGTATCTAAAGGAACAACATTCCGCTGGGACACGTGTGCTCCACATGCGATACTAAGGGCGAGAGGTGGCAATGTTCTCTGCTACACGTTGTGGAAACCAATTACTTACAACGATCCAGATAGTACTGACACTCAAGAATATTCTAATGCCGGAGGTATAGTGGCTTTCGCAAAACCAGAGGTGTGGGAAGAAGTCAAAAATATACTTAACAATTAAGAATAATTTAGATAATCAGTGTTAATTTATACCTTTGTTGACATGACAACATGTAGGAAATAATTAACGCGTTTCAAAAGAACTAGGAACCGACTTCTACTGCCCTAAAAGTCTACAGCATTCATTCCCTAAAATTCGCCCTTGGAGGTCGAATTATCTGAGTATATATTTTGTTTTTGTTGACTTAAAAAAAACGCTAAATCAATTTCGTTTTATCGAAATTTATTTATACGGGACCACCTCTGAATTATGATCCACCAACCAAAAAAGAACATACAGTTGAATTGAGAAGCTCCTTTTTTGAAGTCGGTTGAAAATAATATGTGATTTTGATTCGAGATGTTATATATTAAATTTCCAATAGATAAGTAAAGTTACAAGTTGTACTGGCTATTGCCTTGGATAGTATAAAAATTGATACTAGAATTCATTTAATCGAATACTTTAATTATAGTGAATTTGGTAGACATCTTGGGACTATTTTATTATATTGTAAGAAGTAACTGTAGGATAGTGTAACATGACAAGTGCCATAAATCGATTTCAAGAAAAAAAATACTTTAAAAAAAATTGTACTTTTCGTAACATAACCCGTCAAAAAGTAATTCTAGTCGCGTGGTTCGAGATGCTCCAAAGAAATGGCCACATCCGGTTTCGTTACAGTATTCCTTGGGGCGTTAAAATGTGAACTTTCATCGGCGTTGGAGATAGGATAGAAGAGTAGAAAATGTGCAAAATCAAAGGAAAAAACTAAATATAGTTTGCTGTTTACCATTCGAGTACATAACTTGATTTCAGATATTTCGCATTTTTTAGACAAATTTACAAAATGGAACTTGTAAATTTTGGGGGAGTTTATTGTTACAGGTTTTAGTCTTTCTCAAAGTCCAAACCAATTGTGTTTAGAAACTAACTCGGAAGCAAAATATTTCAGGATCTCCATCCATAATAGCGATAATCAATACTATCCAGTTAAGCATGAGTAGAGTCCAGATAAATATTGCACACAATGGTTCAAAAATACATCGATTCAATTGTCACATGTCACATATTTTTGAACCATTGCACTACCTGTACAACACATCTTTCAAGATAGTTCATTTAGGAATCAGTGTGCAGTACGTATAGCGTTAAATTTCGTGAATACTGGTATGTTAGGAATCTGGTGTTAAAGATCCAAATCATCTCAATTTTATTCAGTAACAAATTGTATTGTAGAGCGCGTTGTAATCATACATGTCGAATGAATTTTGGCTATTTCTTATTTTTTGCTAATACTAATTGTAAGTTAAATAAGTTCCTTCTTGAATATTTGTACCTGATAATGATCTCTGTGTTACCTAAGAAATATTTATATATCAATGTAGAATTTCTTTGGTATGTTTACTATTTAGTGTATGTATACATGTAAAGATAATATTTGATTAAATAAATGTGGGTAAATAAAAAATCTAATCAGTACATATGTAATATTTATTTTTCATAAAAGAATTAGTCTCAGTCTTTGCTAGATATAGAGTCAGAACTTGAACTCTTGCATTTCTTTTTCTTCTTCTTTTTATGTTTCTTTTCCTTTTTATCTTTTTTTCTTTTCTTCCCTCTACTTTCTTTGTCCTTTTCCTTGCTGTCTTTATCCTTATCTTTGATTTCTTTATCTTTTTCTATGATTTCTTTAACTTTTTCTTTGCTTTCTTTATCATTTTCTTTACTTTCCTGCAAATAGTATAATAATTATAATTTTATAGCTTTGTGTGAGATGTATGTTTGGATTACAGATAGTTATCTCTTGTCACCTCCAACATCAAAGCGATGCAAATCATTAATTTGTAATTTTGGAGATATAAACCACACATCCTAACTGTTTTAGGATTCCATACCTCAAAAGGAAAACTCAGAACGTTTATAGTATCACTTTGTTATTCCCGCTCCTGTCAAGACCCTTTTTCTCAGGAAAGGTTAAAGGTATCAAGTCAACATACTGTGTACCATTATTAATGACTGTCCAAAAAACTATTAATATGTAATATATTCAACTTACTTGTTTCACATCAGCTTGGATAATGATTGGTATTTCTGGAGCGCATCCATCGTTTCTCAATGCAGCTGTCACTTCATCAACTTTAGTCATGTCTGCATTAGGTGCTCTGTACTGTTCACAATGATCTACTCTCAGTGTTCGTCCCAAGATCTAAAAAGGTAATATTAAAAATATGTGGTTAAAAGATGTGACAAATGAATAATTTTTTTTATCCATAAAAAAATTAAATACTTTGACTTAGTATGCACAAAATAGGCAACAAAGAAATAAAGATGGAGTCGAAATAAAATGATATTTGATATTTTAGAATCAGTACATACATAAAAGCGTCGTGGCGCAGTGAATGTGGCGCGGACTCTCAATCTGAGGGCTCCGGGTTCGATTCCAGACGTGTACTTATTAGTTGTTTTTTAATTCAAATGCATTATCCGATTGCTTAACGGTGAAGAAAAACATCGTGAGGAAACCTGAATGTCTTGAACAGGCATGTGAAGTCCTCAAATGCATATTTGGTTCATGTGGTGGACTATGGCCCATATACTCTCTGTAGCAGAATAGGTCTGAGCTTCTGCAGTGGGAACATATATAGGCTGTTGATAATGATGACATACATAAAAAGAATGATTTTGTACAAATAAAATACTACTAAAAATGCAATTCTAGTATTTTTTAAACAATTTTTAGGTTTTTGATGCAATTAATTATTTACTTACTTTGCTTCCATTCAGATTGTCTACAGCAAGTATGGTGGAACGCTGATCTTCATAGCAAATGAAGGCAAAACCCCTAGATTTTCCTGTACCTTTATCTCGAACTAAATTGATGTTAACTATTTCACCATATCTGAAAGAAAGAAAACATTTTAAATAGCTGCTCAATGTTTCTGGTGTGATAGCTTTACAACAGGGATCACCCTATGGTTTCATAAAACTGCTAGCTGCTGCCTTCCTTCACATCATTATGGCCTTCGCACGTTTTTTATATGGTTATAAAAGACAACACCTGCAGGTCCTTGGGCAGTACTAAACCAGAAACTATTATTTGGAAAGTGCGCTCAGCAAAATCGCTCGTCGTTTCACATCCATAGTTGCCTTAACATTATTGGTGATGAACCTGTGCCAAACAACTTTGATACGTTTACCAAGTTTGTGAACTGTGGTCAAAACTTGACAAAACACCAAAAAGTGTAGTGTGGGTACATAGAAAGGTAACTTTGAAACAGCTGATAGCACACTGATCTAACTTTATTGTTATACATAATGGTGGTCATCAACACACACATTAGTACACATATACTTACAGCTGGCTGATGATGACGACCGAAAGTAAATTCTATTAGGACAGTGAGAAAATGCTTTTTCACTTCCTCTGTTACTCCAACATAGTCAAATCAGAGAAGTTATTGGACTTCAGCCCTCCATAAGACATAATTACCTACTTTCTTGGTATTGTATATTGGTATTGTATATAATATAATATAATTTAATTGTAATTTTTAATTCTGAATAGTTAACTGTAAATTGTATCTGGTCTCCACGACACAGGCTCAGCCTAGTGTGGAGGCCGCAGTGTATCAAAATGACTTTTTTTTAATGAGATAATAAATTATTATTTGTAAATTGTTTCTTAGGACTAAACATTTTTATATTTATGTGTGGTGGCGGTGACAGCATGAGCAAGCGATGTGGTGAATCACGAACAATATATACTTGTACGTACACATTCTGTGCTTAGCACCATTGTATTTTATCGTTTCAGAAGACCAACAGCTATTTATATAAGTATTACAGAACAACTAGTTATTACTAACTAATTTTATTAGTAACGGAAAGCATTAGGTCCTCCAAACCCAGGCCTATCGTACGGTTCATGACCAAATTTGGCCTTAGGGGAGGTGATATGATCCATAGGGGACTGTCACAATAGATCTAAACAGGCCGCAGTGACACGCAGGACGATAGGACTGAGCCCCTCATGCCCAAATAAAAAAATTAAAGAAAAACTAATTGACAGAATGCCAATTACAGGTCTTCGCTAATAAATAATTGAAAAATTGTACGAAAAGTTCAGCATACATTTTTTTTAAATAGATTAGTAACTTCTACTTCAACTATGAACTGCATACAAGAAGTATTGAGTGATTTGATATAATGATATGAAATGATTGAACTTCTCTCATTTTACTATACCCCCACTTTACTGTAGAAACATACACTGCAACTGATGGTGTTAGGAACTCCAAACCTTTATTAATCACCTGGTTCATGATTGAGGTTGGTTTTAGGAACATTATTTAATTAATGTGGGAATGTATTTTTAACATAGCTCAATGAGCTTGCACTTCATTTATAATTTTTTCCTGTTAAATTGCAGCACATCTAAGACAATGCCTCATCAACACTTTAGTTCCTGGGTGACTTTCTCATCAGGTGCCAAGCATAAACCAATTCTCTTTGACAACTGGTCTACTGCTAATCAGAATATAGGCCTGTCATAAGTATAGATCACAATGAAGAGCAAGTATCAAGGGAATTGGAGTCATAGTACCATTGTTGGCAAATGAAATGGGTTGGTGGTTGGTGATCACATAAGGTTCTTCTACTACCTCCTTAGTATAATCTACCTTCTTAGTAGTCTACAGTTGCAATATTACAAATTACACAACAAATCCGGTGTCTGCTCTCTCTCTCTCTCACTGATAAATTGTAATTGACTTACTGTGAAAATACACAAATAATATCTCCTTCAGTAAGATCGTAAGGCAACCCCCCTATGAATACCCACGCACTGTCCTTATATTGATCGTGCCATGATGACTTTGAGTTGCCGGCTAGCTCGCGTTCACTTAGTTTCAGCACATTCTTTACATTTCTGAAATAAATTATAATTCAGTTCAATGTTTAGTAATATACAGCCGCCACAGAAAAATAATAAATTAGGTTAGATTTTGTAGTTCCTTCCTGTAACCATTTGATTTTCAATAGCATACTTACGTCATTGGATTCATTTTTATGAATTTGCTATCGAAACTGGATACCAGAACGATTAAGATACAAATGTTTAGCAAAGCAAATATAATAAGCTACGATATTCAGAATTTCTGTTTTCAATGTTGTTAATTTGTTAATGATTATAATGATTATATGCTCCTAGAATTTGTTGACTGTTGTTTTTTATCTACTCCTTTTCAGGAGACAGGCAAAAGGTTACAGCTTGGTTACAGCCATTTCTGACGTTCATTTCTTAGTCCGTGATAAGATTTCTAAATTCAGATTTCTAAATAAATTAAAATGTATATGATGTGCACAGTTTATCGCTAGTTTTATGAATTTCAATGGGGCTGACCTTTGAAATTCATAAAACTAGCGATAAACGTAATAATAAATAATAAAAGGTTCAAACACCATCACAGATTAGGTACTCCATTTGAAAATAGCTTTCCAGACATGACAAAAAATCAAATAGATAGCGCTGTCCAAGGACTTTAATATTACATTACATAGTATCTAAAATTAGTGTTTGAGACAGTTTTTATAGTTAAATTATATATTATGCTTGGACTTGTCTTCCTAGCCCTAACAGAGCATTATAAGTTGCGCCCGGCTCGTTTCCACAGCCAAAAATGTACTTATACATTGAGATTACCTACTTCATCATTTAATATTGGCAACACATTTATTGTAAAGGCAAATGTCATTAATTGTCATTGTCAAACAAATCGAAAATAGAAGGAAAGCTAGTGCGTGATAATCAAGTGATAATAATTTAATTTTTCTTCTTTTGTATTATTATTTGATTACAATGACTACCCCAGCACCGGAAACTTCTGATAATTATGACCAGGTATATTGTACAAGTTTAAATTGTTACATTTTTATTGATATATTGATAGCTTTAACCAAGCTGGATGTGATGAGCTTAATTTCAAATTGTTTCAGTTCGATGATGAAGAATCTGAACAACAGCTGGCTACAATCACATCGGATCGCAAGCGCTTGTTCAGTAAAGAGCTCCGGTGCATGATGTACGGGTTTGGGGATGACCAAAATCCTTACACGGAAAGTGTTGACTTCTTGGAGGATCTTGTCATTGAATTTATTACTGAAACTACACACAGGTATCTTGTGGTGATAGGTTGTTACATCATATAATTAAAAAAATTTTAAGTGCACTGTTGTTGCGCAATGTCTTCCTAGACTCAATTCCATGTGCACCTACAGCATGGGGATACACTTGTCCTTGCTGTTCTGATCTACCCAGATCATCCGGAATCCTAGCATCGGCGATCGGTAAGCGTGACGCGATCAATCCAGATTCTTTTCTGATCTAGGTCATTCTAAAGACAGGTGTATCCCCACGCTATGGGTTTGATTTAGAAGAGAATCTGTCATTTCTGGGAATTCTGAGTGGTTTAGATGGTTACAGTTTTGAATTCAGTTACATTAATCCAATGTTTCTGTGAATTGGGGTCTGAAATTAAACTTCACAGCTTTTTTTCTTTCTTCAGCTATACCTACACAAAAAATAAAGTAATTCTGACTTTTTATTAAAGCATGAAGGATGGACAAATAAACAAACTCAATTTTACAGTTATAATATTAGTATGTATGATGTGTGTTTCACAACAAAATAATTTTAAACCAACTTTAAAAAAGGAGAAGGTTCTCAATTTGACAGTATTTTTTTGTATGTATGTTGACTCCGCCAGTTGTTAATCGATTTTAATGATTCTTTTTTGTTTGGTAGAGCATACTTGAGAGGTGGTCCATATAAATTTTATTGAAATTGTGTGCTTTTTGAGAAATCAATGAAAACCCAGCTATCAATAGAAATATAGAAATAATATGTGCCCATATAATTCTACCTTTAAGACAGATGAACATTTTTAAGGCAGCTGGAAGTCAGTTTTTAGATCTTTTTGAACTCTTTAATATTATGTCTATCATAGAATAATAACACATAGAAAGCGAGGCCACTCATGAAGGTTAATCAAGTAAAACTTAATGTGTGTTGCTTACATGTACATTTACATGCAATGTTTTTTGCTTCACTTATGGCAGATTAAGTTGGTTTAAGACTATCCTGGACATTATTATTGTATAGACTATAAATTTAATTTATTTGTTAAATATTACTATGATCTACTGCAGGGCAATGGAAGTAGGTAGAACTGGCAGAGTTCAAGTAGAAGATATAATATTCTTGGTACGTAAGGACCCACGCAAGTATGCCCGTGTCAAAGATCTGTTGACCATGAATGAGGAACTTAAGAAGGCCAGGAAGGCTTTTGATGAAGTCAAATATGTTGGTAAGTTAAAGATTTACTTAAATTGTATTTGTCATGAAATTGATAATAAATGAAATAAGCTTATTAATTGTATAAATTGTAAGCATTGCATTCAATGAGTTGGAAAGCTGTATATTCTTCAGACAGATCACTTTAATGCTTTAATTCTAAATATACTTTCATTGTTTTATGAAATCATAACATTTCCATAAATCAATCTATCCAAGCACTAAAACCATGACGTTATGTAAATTAAAAAATTCTGTTGTATTTTCTTCTAATAAATAAAGTTAAAGGCGTTAGCATAATATTATTATAATTCAAGCAGTTAGTCTTCACTGATCATTTGTTTTTGTCATATTTGAATTCTTGGTCCAGTCTATTTTTAAATTCTGTTTTATTGTATTTTCAACCGACTCTAAAAAAGGAGGAGGTTCTCAATTAGGCTGGGTAAAAGTATGTCACCAGACTGTATATGATAAACTGTGATAGTTAGACAGTTGAGATTTTTGCAGATTATGTATTTCTGTTGTTGAGTTGTTTTTCAATTCAAGTACATTATCCGATTGCTTAACGGTGAAGGAAAACATCGTGAGGAAACCTGCATGTCTTGAACAGGCATGTGAAGTCCGCCGATCCGCACTGGGCCCGCGTGGTGGACTATGGCCCAAACACTCTCAGTAGGAGAGTAGGCCTGAGCCCCTCCAGTGGGGACATATATAGGCTGTTGATGATGATGATGATGTATTTCTGTTGCTGCTATAACAACAAATACTAAAAAGCAGAACCAAATAAATATTTAAGGGGTCTCCCATACAACTAACGGATTGTTTTTGCTCGATATTGATAACAGTAACAGGAAAACACTTGAAATATTTACAGAATATTTAGTTATATATTCTCTGGAAAAATAAATAATTCAAATAAAATAAAACATATTTAAGGGGGGCTCGTGACAACAACAAACGAGATTTTTGACATTTTATAGAGAATGGTATAGAACCCTTCATGTGCGAGTCCGAGTCACACTTGGCCGAATTTTGTTTTTTTGGTAGAGCATACTTCAGAGGTGGTCCTATAAATTTTTATCGCAAATACCCTCATCTTACAATACTAAAACACTGCATTAGAATGCGATAGAATGTGAGTATTGTAAAATAAAATAGACGAGTCACAAGGTGTACAGATAAATCTTTTCTTGGATTAAGTACACTTTAAGCAAATATTGTAAAAATTTATGTTTGATTAATAAATAAAATGATTCAGCGCTTTTTGAGAAAATGAAATGCAATTGTCATATCATAGCTTGTTATTAGGGCTATTATAAGCAGGGCTTAGGCCTACACAAAGTGGTGATCCCATTTCTTAGTATTAACTATGTATCAAATTGTCATCACTACTCATCAGCGGCCCTTTCTGCAGTACAAAAAATATTCTGATGAATTAAGAGACTCCTCCTTTTTCAAGATGGTTAATAAATTTAAGTGTGTTAGTGGCAGAGCTGTACATGTAAATACAAAACTGCTAATCCTCTGAAGATATTTTACCAATTTTCCTTCTCATTGAAACTTTGTATTTTATAGTGTTTTAATTGTGTTATTATGTTGCCAACAATAAAATAAAACTGGCGTGTTTTAAACTTGTAGAGGATCAACAATAACCTATGTGACCAAAGAACCGACGCCATGCTTCTAAAGACTGAATGCAAGTAACACGAACATAATATTGACTAGTAACAATTAGTTTATATGGAGACGCTTTTGTGTATGTTTTGTATTAATTAATATGTTACTTGTAAGCTAACATTACAAATAACGGCTAACTATGTTGAAACATTTTACGCTAACACATGATGGGATGTATGTTTTAAAGGACTACTTGCCTGTTTGGAATATCCATTGATTAAATTTTTCCTTATTAGTTTTATTTATCAGCTGTAATGGGTATTTTTGTGGTTGATTGGTAGCAAAATATTAGTGTAGTCCCAATTTAATCAGTCTACAGCACTCTGTCAAAACTAACTGGGCATTGAAATAGTATATCTTACACAGTCTTACAGCATATAAACATGGAACATGAAAAAAAAGTATAAATAGAAGGCATCTTTCTTCAGTTACTGCCCAAACCATTTATTACTCCGTTATTCTACAGCTACTATCTATTGATCTGAATAATAAAAGATCTATATTTGTTTTACTAGATCATTTGCTATGTTTATATGCTTTCTTACTTTATTTATACACACCAATGAAATACTTTGCAAAATGTATTGGAAATATATTTTATTAAATTAGTTTACTAATATATATTTTTGGGGGTTTTCAGAATGAGACCAAGAGCTGGATGAAATACACCAAGTGTAATAAAATGAGGACTTGCTCAATTCTTGAAGAAAGAAGGCAATTTGCTTGCAATCCATGTTGTTGCTAGCATGTAACATGACTTTGAAACTTTCCAAACATAACTTTGAAACTTTCCAAATATCGTAGGATTATTAAATGGTGGCTGTTAAGTAATTGTTTTATTTAATACCTTAGCCAACATGTATTTAGTTGAATAAGTCCACAGCATAAACCTATAGATGGATCAGTACCGTGTATTACATAAAACAAAAGCCATTTATACGTTTATAGATATTTATTTGTGCAACAATCACAACATTAATGAACATAATACAGAAATAATAGCTAAATTATACAATTCAGATATACAGACAATAAATAAAGACTACATAATCCGATTTAAAATGTACGTGCAATTATGTGGTACAATTTTCTTTAGGTGTTTGTTATCACTAGAAATGAATGAATATGGTTTAGGCTCAACGTGGTTCAGGGCTAGAGACGTTATATTAAAATGCAATCGGTAATTGCAATAATAGTTTTCTATTTTCGTGTTACCTACGCGTTCCTATAGTGACTATAGTATAGTCTATGCCAAAGCTATTTCGATTTGTATGGAGATTTATTAATTAACGATGAATTACACCAATACAGTTAATTTTTCAGGTCATAAAAAGTACACACAAATGCGTTTTATAATAGTCTGAAATGATATAAGTTTGTGTGGAAATCTGAGCCATCTCAAATCTCCTCAAAAATGGATTCAAACCAGGTTAGACCAAATTTCTGGATCGTCAGCCGGGAAATAACCACTGCTGAACAAAGACCCCCAGCTTGCGGCGGCGCTCCGCTACTTTCGTCGTTCCATCTAGTTGGGGTTTGTCAGATCATAATCCATACCCAGTCTGCACTAGAGTCAGACATGTTACATCAACTAGCTTTAGTTTCACTTGCTGCAAAATCCAGTAACTAGACCATCAAAATCTTAGTATATAAAATTACAATTTTCATATTTAACTTATTGTCAACGCCTGTCGGCTTTCTCTCAGTTTCCTCTCCAAGCTTACATCCTGCATTGACATACTTAAAACACCTTACCGTGCTAAAGATTGCTTATAAAGTGATGAAGATATATCTACGTGATTCTATAACATGAGTGAATCTTAATTAGTAATGTGTAAATAAATATATTTCAACAAAACACGCTTCACAGGCGACTAGACCTGGTGTTCAAAAAAAACAGCCAAAAAGTCTAAACTTTGGTTCACTTCACAACATATTAAACAACATTCTTCCATATATGTAATTTATATTTATAAATAGGCCATTTATGGCAGTGTTCAGGTTAAATAAGTTAGTAGATATTTAATATCTAATAGCTACACTGACGAGTGCAACCTTTAAACAAGGTACTTCCTAAGCTCTGGCCGAGTAATTTACTCACTACAATTTGTATAATTTATATATTGTAATACGAAACGTGGAATCGCTAATAAAAGGCGTTAAGGCGAACTGAAGCGGAATTCAATTTATTATAATCTACTAAAAATTACGTATGGAGTAGTTATTATAACATATGCCATATATTTATTATTATTATTATTAGCATCCCGAGAAATAATGTGATTTTTGTTTAGATGTAAAATGAAACACACCGCTATATAAAACCATTAAGTTGTACACACGGCTACATATCAAGGTATGCTTTTCCATAGTTGTGTGCACGTTCTATTTTTACGTAATTACTTCGCAAAGTCAGCTTCACCAATCTTATTTTAAACAATTATATTAATACACTCGAGTATAAATATATGTGTCCACTTTTGTACCATTACACATTCGCTCTTGCTTGTTCCTATCCAGTTTGATGAAGGAAATGTCAATTAAAGGTGAATGTGACATGGTTCAAAAGTGGATACATATTTATGTACTCGAGTGTACAATAAATATTGTATAAACCATTTTTGTTTGTATGATGAACTTTTACTGTCACTATAAAAATGGAATCCAGTCCATAAAATTGACATCATATAACAAAAACTATAACAACTACTATTTCCATACATATATTTTAGAAAATTGGCTTGTGAATGTATTAATTGTATTCATGTACAAAAAAACGCTTTATTATTTAATACGTACTTTATGAATGGCTCCTACAAAAACTGAATAACAAAATTAATTTCAAATAACATTTGGTAACTATTTTATTTGTATTTCTGACCTAACGAATACAAAACGTATGGAGCATAAAAACAATTATTTGGCTAGCAAGCGGGAAGACTTCTTGAGCTTCAACATTTGACACTACATTTTGGCAAAGAATTTAAAAAGCAAAAGCGAGAAAGTCCTATAAATAATAATAAATAAATAAGGTGATTATGCAAAAACACACACAAAATCTCACTAAATGTTTCGTTTACGATTTGTCACTACCGCTAAAAGATCGTGTATAAGTGTAAATATTTCTTAAGATTATAAAGTTATTTACTTCTCTCGACAGCCATTATTAAGGCAAGTAAACCTGTAAATTATTCTAAATAGTAATCAAAAGGAATATATTATTTGTCTAATCACTTAACATTGGGATTTATTATTGGGTAAATGGTAATTTTAAATGTACTTAGTATAGTTGACTATGAAAATGGCTATATATTTTTAGCAGAAAATTATTTCAAAATAAAATATTTGTTAGGGGTCGGGCTACTGATCACAAAATCTTATTCTGGTTTATAACATGTATCCTTCATGAGGTCGTTTGATAAAAAGCGTGCTCACCTAGTAGCCTCGATTAATTACGTGCTGGCTGTTATCTTTGACTACCGGAACACAACGTTTGGCGCCAAAGTAGCTGGGAAATACCGTTCAACCAATCATAAAGTAATTATTGCAGTCGAAAAATATTATATACTGTATAATACACTGAACGAAATGAGTCGGGAGTGGATGAGTTTCGTACCAAACATACAGCTATTTTCAAAGTCAACGGTGTGTATTTTAGGCGGGTTGTTTGAATGTGTTCAGTCGGTGGGTGGATCCATGGCCGCTATTATGGCCTTCATGACGGCGGCGGCGGCCAGGGCCGCGTGCGGCTGCCATTCCTTGCCGCGCGTACCGTCGCGGTAGTCGGAGATACCTGCAATACATAATATTTGTATGCACAACGGCTGAACCTACGAGAACGTGACAGGTGAGGTATAGCGGATCGGTGGGGGGTGGAGAACGGTGTATAAGTACTTGACTTTCGAGATGAGTCCATCGATTTCGCTGACTTCCTTGATTTTTTCCCTGGTTTTCCTAAAAGTTGAAATCTTGATTGCGATTTTGGTAAATGACGTAGCATCAAGTTAATAAGGCACTGCCTGTGTTATCTTTAATTACAGAAAAATAGTGCTATTAACACAGCTTTATTTTCAATGCACACTGGGATAGGACTTGATCTACTCACCCCACTCAAATTATAGAGGCGCTGGCTAAATTATATTTCATTATCAGAATACGTAAGTGCAAAACATTGTTGTTTGGTGGCAGACTTAATTAACATGGTGGTAGCTGGCCAAGCAGCTATAGTGCTATAATGTTCTACCACTAACCAAACTTAGTAACATACACTCATTGGGAATCGACCCCGCGAAGTCAAACTATGTTGCCACGGAGGCATTCAAATGAGTTTTTAAAAATCTTTTTTAAGACTTCTACATACAACATCTCCATCTTTACTATAGCATTGCATTGTCACCGACCTTATATAAGCGTGCCAAATGACACGTTTCGCGAATGTATGGAGCCCCGGCCTGGACATTTACACTTCTAATTTTAAAAAATCATTTTTGAATATTTTGGTCTAGTTTATTGGTACAAAAACATTAAAAACGCAATGAACAGGCAAGACTTAAAAAACAAAGATGTCGTCAGTAAAATGACAATTGACGTTGTCACTCAGTACAAAAGGGATGATTTGGTACAATAGAAATACAAACATAAATGTGATTCTAGTATTTTTCTATATCTTTATATATCTATCTTTACATTATTCCTTGATTTTTTAAATAGTGTTCTCTCGAGTACAAAAACATGTATCCACTTTTGGACCATGTCACATTCACTCTTGCTTGTTCCTATGCAGCAACTATGCAGTGTGTTGAGGGAAATGTCAATTAAAGGCAGAGAGATTTAAATATAGTAATAGGTTATAGAGCGGTCATTGGAAAACGTTTCATATAAACATTTTGATCTCAAAAGTCAATGGTATGTCAAATGTCTTGTACGGCCGCGTGACGTGATGTGACACTAGATTGAGTACCTTATTACCAATTGGTAATAAGTTTAGGATCAAAATGTTTGTTTACTTTGTCCGGTCTATTAATATTAAATGTCTTTGACTAAAGGTGAATGTGGCATGGTTCAAAAGTGGATACATATTTTTGTACTCAAAAGAAACATCTCTTTACACCTGGAACAGATACTGGCAAGTGGTTTAAAAGCCAGTAGCAAGATTATTTAAATTACATATTTACATATGTAAAGCATGACAAAACTATAATATAAACGTACCGCGAATGGAGACGAAGCAATCCTTCCTGTTGCCGACGACGCTGTCGAGCACGGCGTCCAGCTCGCAGTCGTAGGCGAGGGCGCGCGCGTGCGCAGCAAACGCGGCCCGCGCCTCCCCCGCCCCCGCCACGCAGCGGCCCCCCGCCACCGGGGCGCACACCACGCGGCGCCCGCTGCGGACCACGGACCCGTCACTGCGCACAATACAACGACACTCTTATAGTACGATTATTGCATGAATAATTTTCCTCTGAATTTTCAGAAAAGGAAAAATAGTAGGGTATATCCTTCTCCGCACCTACAACTATCGCTATACAAAAATTCAAGTCATTCTAACTGTCCGTTGCGACGTGAATGAAGGATAAACAAACAAATTTACTTGTGCATTTATTCATACTATAAGACTTGTAAGACAGAGGTGTTGAACAGATCTGCCTTGTCCTTCATCTCATCTGATGGTAAGTTACGATATGCCGTTGGATTGTAAGCGTGCGCACCCAGAAGCCCCAAGCACATGATTCGCTGGCTGTGTTACCATTCATACCAATCACAACAGTGCTATTAACACCGATGTTTCGCGGCAAATTAGGGTAACATGTGGTAAATAGCTGTGTAGTGTGGGTTCCGTATCCAAACGGTTAACAACGGGATCCTATGACTAATACTGCGCTGTCTGTCCGCCTGTCACCAGGTTGTATCTCACGAACCGTGATAGTTAAACAGTTGAAATTTTAGTAACGCCATCTAGTGACTACACTAAATCGAGATGGTATTAGGCGCATTCGTTAGAGGATTGTTCGGTGCATATTATTTATTCTTTTCTGTATTTTAATTATACATATTCTGGACGGAGCCCTCGGTACGCGGGTCCAACTCGCACTTGACCGATTTTTTAAACTATTACTTCTTCCCACGACTTCGTCTATCCCACGGGAGCTATTTATTGGCACGGACCGGAAAAAATTAGCCTGTACTTTCCCATGCCTTACGCCTGTGCCTTTATAACAAACAGATGAAAATGAAATGATACAATGACGTATTTATACTCACGTGTGGTCTCCGTGTGGTGCGGGATGCGACACTTCTATGTACGCCCCCTCCCCCACCTCCACACAGAGGCGGTCCGTTGCGTCTTCCGGAGCATCCCAGCGGCCGGGCACCCCGCGCAGTCTCTCCAAGCCTGGTATGGATAACAAACATAGCTATGTAATTATACACATGAAAATCATATTACATATACAAAGTCTGTCAAGTCTGAATTGACATACGAAAACCTTCCTACTTTATTGACTTCAATTGGATCAGTTACATATATAAAATATTTATAGGTAGGTTTTTTCAATTAGCAATTTTGTGGCGAATTATGTTGACTTAAATTGTATAAAATTTTAATATTGCTCCAAAAGGTCCCCTCACTTCTTTGTCGTAGCAGAGACCCCATCAGCGAATAACCGATTGGATTAAAAGTTCTCGAGTTTTGACCAAGTACCGGGAAATGTGTACCCGTCCGCCCCCCTACTAGATGGATCGCGGGGAAAGGTCGCGGCGAGTCACTGGGTGCAAGTTATCTGGCCGTGGCCATTGTCCAGCAGTGGTAGTTTCCCGTCAGATAATGATTATGACTATTATGTGAAGTGGACACATTCATTATTCAATTGGTGATGTACAACATTTCTGGAAAGACCTCTACCTTCGCTAACGTACGCGTCCCAGGGAGCGTGCGAGCTCGTGAGGCGCAGCGCGATGTCTTGTAGCAAGTAGTTGGCGGGTTTGTACGGTTTCACTTCGTAGTCCCACCCGCCTTTGTTGTTACGCTCAGCCTTTTCGCAGAATATGTACACGTACCTGAAAATTATAAACAAAACTTATTGAGACATTTGTAACACAGAAGTAAGATACAGGCAAACAGAAGAACTGAACAATTTTATTTTGAGTGCAAAGCTTACAGAGGGAATCGATTTGTAAAAATTTCAGATAAATTTTAAGTACTTTAAAATATATGGACGGACACCTTAAGAGCCTCAATGCATTTTATTTTATTTGAAAAAAAAAAACATCTTAACATAACAGTAAAACTAAACATGTTTAGATATAGTGTATTTGTTATGGCCCCTGAATTTGCCAGGAGTCGTTAGGCATAACATAATATAGTCTTGCGTCATTAGAAACCCTAAGTAGAAAACCTAATATAGATAATAATTAATGCGTACAAAAAGAAATAAAAACCGACTTCAATTGCCTTAAAAATGTTCACTCTTAGAAGTAGAATTGTCTTGGTACATATTTGTTTTTTGTTGATTTTCTCAAAAAGTGCTCAATCAATTTCGTTAAAATTTGAAGTATGCTCTACCAAACAAAAAACATACATACATAAAAAACACAGTCGAATTGAGAAACTTTTCTTTTTTTGAAGTAGGTTTAAAAGTGTTACCAAGGATAAATATATCCTGAAATTGTTGATAATGATCATGTCTAACAATGATAAGCTTGTGTTGTGGATAGTATCCCGTATAGGATATACAAAACGTGACAAGTTACTACACTATAGTTTATGTTAACATGAGTAGCCCTGATTGTAGACGTGGTTTCAGTACGTTTATTTTCCTGAAGATAAAGCCGTCACATTGTACGTTAGTTCATTCATAAATGTTCCTGCTAATTCATTCATATGTGTCTGTAATAATTATTTCGTAATTATTATTGTTCTACAGTACTAGTGATTGAAATTGGACCATAATTTAAATTTTTTAAAACAATATTAGCTTTCTGTACTTCTTCGCTATAGAAACGAAGTGTGCGAAATTTCATACTCCTCCATCCGCGAAATTTCCGTAAAAAGGGATACAACGTTTTTGCTTCACGTATTAATATACATATAGATAATACGTAAGCATAATTTTCATCCATAGAGATTAGAACATACAGACGGTGTGTTCCACTGGACATGTATGGAAGGAATTACATCAGACACATTCGCTTGTTATACATAAGGCACACACAAACAAAATTTCACCAACGTCAGACACTTGACCGCCACTATGCCGCGCACTTCAGTGTTAAACGTGACGGTGTGCATTTTTGTTGATATTGATCAATAGAATTCGGAAATAGTTTTGTGAACATCGCGTGAAATGCTCTATTGGCGTGTGTATTTGCCAAAAACTATATATACAAGTGAAGCCTGGATAACTAGCACCTTCAGGGACCTACAAATTTGTTTCACTTAAAGAGTTATTCCACTTACCCTTTTGACGATAAAATCGAAAGAACGAATCCCAGATATAGAGCATGAGCAGAGCAGCATGAGTTCCGGCTACGGCGGTTTCCCACTTATCCAAGTCCCACTTAACCAAGTTTCACGGTATCTTTTAAATCGAGGACTAACTGACCAGTCATTTTCTAGTTAAACCAACATGGACTGTTATCGGTCACTTACCAACGGGTGAGATTGAGGCCAAGAGTTGTTCTATTTATAGTTTAAAAATATGAATATCAGTCGAGACTCGATAAAAAGATGCGGCCGTTTTTCCCGCATATTTTGCGGGTCCCCATGGACCTATAATTCCGAAATTAGTAAGAAGCAAAGTCTTTAAGAGTTACAAGTATAGGAATAAATGTGAAAACCAGAATTTTTTTGGACTACAAACTTACATTTGCATTCTATATCACTATTAATGCCTCAAGCATGTATGGCATACTAATTTTTTCAACTGCAAATAATTAACATACTGAAAACAAAGGGCTGACAGGCAGACAGAAACATGAAAAGCCCACTGGTGAACGCAAATAAACTTCTTAAGACGCCTGGATTAGCTCTTCGTGAGGGGATTTTTAAAGGTAGGTATAGCGTGACGTTTGTATTAAATGTTCGGGGTGGGGCTAATAAAATGAAGATAATCAGTAAACATACTTATCGGGGAGGTCTTGCGCGGGCGCAGAGATGACGACGTCACCTAATCTGACGTGCTGCGCGTAGTCCGTGTAGTGGGGTACTCCACCCCCCACTCCCACGAGGAACACGTATTCCACCTGAAAATAATAATAATAGCGCATTAGTTCTATTATAAAAACGAAAGTAACTTTATCTCTATTAGCTTAGCTTTTCACGACCAAACGACTAAACTTACCTTGACTGACTTGACTCAAGACCTGATCTTGTACACGTATAATTTTAAAAGGCCATCATCAAATGAGATTTATTTAACTACCATTTTTATATATTTCAGTTCAGTTTATTTGTATGAATAGCACGGTAATAATAATAGAACCCAATCGAAACTGACATTACAACTATGACGATACAACTGAATACAGAATCACTAACTAAACATATTTAAATTCTAACTTAAACACGTTTTACACATCAGTTAAAAAATCAGAGAAAAATCTGATTTAAGTTTTTATGTAAATCACCAGTCACGTTTTCGTCACCCTGCATAACCTGTGTAAATGGTTGATGAATATTCCTAGGTTATTACGAATTTCTAGATTATGTTCAATATTTTTTCAAAACTCTAAGATATTTCATATATATATCGGTGGTTTAGCGTCTAGGCAATAAAGACTAATAAGCTACATCATCATTTCACTACCACAAAGGTGACGGCACCTGCCGACGTAACCGTTTCGTCACATTTTACAAAAAATGAGTCTACTAATTTTGATGTATCCATTTCTTGTGGCTTTGCGGTGAGACAAGTATGTACGTAACAGTTTATTATTTTACTGCCATAAAAGCAGATAAAAGTGAGGACACACTCGACTTAATAGTTTCGTCACAAGCATGAATTATTTAGCTGAGCACTTAGTCACATTTCACAATACAGCTAGCAATTAGTCCACGATCACTTTAAATATTAATAAGCCTAAATCTCTCATTGATATTTGAAAGGACAACGATGGAAATAGGCTACTTTTATCCCGATCGAACGAGTAGTTCCCAGGGTATAAATCCTAAGTCCACTTTAGATGTTGGCAGACGAATTGGTAAAGTCAGTGATGTTGCTGATTATATCATGCATTCATTGCCTTGATTGCCATCAAGAAGACTAATAAAGAAAATTTTCAGAGAATAAAAATTAAGTAACGTCGCAAAATCTTAAATTTTATACACGATAAACTCTTTAATAGTAATATGAATATTAATTTTATAACCTCTTAACTATGAGGTAACTAAAGGGTTAATATACCTGTATTCAATAAATAAAGACTTGAACTACCGCGAGCGCTAGAGAGAGAGCGAGATAAAAAAAGGCTTTGTATCGAAAATACAATTATATTCAAGGTAAAGTTAATAGTCAATTGACAATACAATGTACGTCTATATTTACAAGGTCTAAATGAGTATAACAATGCAATGGTAGTAGCAATATCTGCTTATTTTCATATTAACATTTCAAAACTATAGCCATCATTGTGAAATTTAGAACTTACGTTTACGTGGCGTAAGGCGTAAAATACGATACATATGCCAGTTTCTATCCAGATCTTTACAGTTATTTCCTCAAGTGTCAATAAAGCAAGCTGGGTCGCAATAATTTTTGTTCCGTCTATATTCAAGGCAAAAACACTTACTTCAATAAGGATTTACAGTGTTTATATAATCTCTTCATGTCATCGTCGGATTTCCGAATACATCTGACTAGGTCTCCATCCATGTCTAGTAGAAATTATATTTATCACCTTTATTTTGAATTAAGAACTACGTACTTTACGAAAAACAATCATTACAAAAGATGTTATGAAAATAGAGCACTGTATAAATTATTGTATTTTTCTACCGACTTTAAAAAAGGTTGTTTAATGTTTTACGCGATAACTCTGCCAATTATGAATCGATTTTGATTATTCTTTTTTTGTTTGGTATATCATACTTCAGAGGTGGTCCAGTATAAATTTTATCGAAAATGATTCAGCGCTTTTTGAGAAAATGGATTGAAAATTTTGAACATTTTAGGGGATGGATGCTGTAGACTTTAGGGCAGTTGAAGTCAGTTTCTTTATTCTTTTTGAACGCGTCGGCGGTCGGCGAATTATCGTCGACGCAACAAATTCGCAAGTTTCGGTTGGGGTGACCATCCTATATTCAGAGTCAAATGCTAGTACTAGTACTTAGCAACAGGGCATTATTTCCACCGATCCAAATCCGTCGGAATGCAACAAAACAAACATACCACAACATATTCATGGCAACTCGGCGCGTGCGCACAAAATAGCACCGGTTCAATGGCGCATCGACCGGTAATACCAAATGTAACACGTTAAATCGATATAATTCCTTACTAACATCGAATTGGAAGCGATGCTCTACTAACATCATGGGAGTGTACCATTGATTCCATTTGCGCTTGTTGGTGTTCTGTTAGTATTCTAATAGGCTTGTGTCCACTAATAACAAATGGCTTGGTTTATAGTTGCTAATTATAAATGAAGACACGAAGGTGAGAAAAAACCAGTCTATTTCTCAAAAAAGTTAAAAATTATTAATATTTTTAGAAAATGAATTCGAAAAAAATTGGCATTAGGTCACGTGACAACGAACACGAAGAACGCGGCGCAAGAAAGTGTGACGTCACGCCTCGCAAAACATCATTGTTGTTGTTGACGTTTTCATATCACAGAGCAGGTTATTTCGCGAGCTGTGACGTCATTCAAGACGCCATGACACTATTCAGCGTTTTCGAGGGAAATCTAAATGGCTTTTTTAAAATACAAAATACGTAATGTAAATATTGATTTTTCTTTAAAATATTTTTTTTTTGGGATAAAATAGATATTAAAGTATATAATTAGCCAAGTTTTCAAATTTAGTCAACTAGCCTATTTAGTTAATCATTGGCTTCCTAATAAGATGACGTACCCAAATCGTAATCGGGAGCCTTGAGGGTTTCGCCGTTTCCGATTTAGGATAAAATCACCTCTGTGGGTGTAAAGGTGTCTTAGGATATTTTTTAAATGTATAATGGGTTTGCACTGCCAAATGCATCATGTCATCTGAAGGTAAGTGACGATAAGGTCGTTGGATGGTAAGCGTGCGCACCCATAAGCCTCAAGCTAATGAGGCACTGGCTCTGGTACCTTTCATAACGGAACACAACAGTGCTATTAACACTGCTGTTTGGCGACTTACTGAGGTAACATGGTAGTAGCTAGCCAGGCGGACATAGAAAATGCCCCTCCGTATTATGAGTCCAATATTTACCCATTAGACCACGGAGGCGGTTAAATTTGAGTAAACTTTCACCAAAGCTACGTTGATGGAATGTCTGTATGGATGGATTTATCGACGGAATAAACAAAGGCCCTACCACCAACCAAACCCAGTACCTAGGTGGGTAACCCCCACTGGGAATCGAACCCGTGACCTCCAGATTGAGAATCCAACAGGCCACGGAGGCGTTTAAAAATGCGAGAGAAGGGGCAGCAGCGTTCACCTATTGCCACTGATATATGACTGACATCTTAATAGCATCACCAAATTAGTAATTATTTCAGACCATCTTTTGTGAAGCCAATTAACTCAACACATGGTGCCACACCACCCATAGGCACCAGGTCATCAAACCACAGTTTCACGCAATTTTTAGGTGGACGTTTTACGGCTGATGATGCTGATATATAATTTACTAAAGTTACAATGTATGATGTAAGTATGAGTCGTAACTTGGCATAACATATAAAAATGCTAATAGATTTTCTCTGAGATAATTGTAAATCACATAATGACTCATTGATGACTCATGTATGATCTTCACTGCTAGACCTTTTATAAACGAAGGTTAATTTGATATGAATGAAATGTTCCTGCCGTGCTGGATCGCTAAACTATTTCTGAGTCAGCGGACAACTTGATTAAATTATGTTTATTTGAAGAAATTAAATAAGTCTATTCAACGTAAAACATAACAAGTAAATGCGTTCAAAAAGCACTGGAAACCGACTTCAATTGCCCTGAAAGTCTACTTTTACTAAGGCAAATTTAAGATTTATATCGCTTTCTCATGGATGCCGTTATAAGAACTGGACCAAGTTGAAATGAGACCACACGGGAAGTGAAGAATCATCCAAATCGGTTCACCCAGTCAAAAGTTCTGAGGTTAACAAACATTTTAAAAAACATACCCGTCGAATTGATATCCTCCTCATTTTTTGAAGTCGGTTAAAAAGAAAACAAATGCCTACTTTTACGAACAATATCACTGTAATATAACATAAATAAAAATGTAACACTAAATTCGGCAATTTGATGTCCGAATTTAAGGATAAAAACATCCCGCTAGCCAATCGTTTCTTCATAGATTTAACATCACAAGAATTGAATGCGGAATCTTTTCTTAGGTTGTAAGAAACATTACCTCAATTATTCACTGGTGTCAGAGATAGTTTGCCAAAAATAGTAATAGTAATAAGTTTGTAAGTAACTAAGCTCTGACGGAACAAGTATAAACCCCCCAAAATACGTTTATTTAAAAGATACAAGATTTTGATTTTAATTGGGGCGAACAAAAATTTAGGAAAATAATGAAGGTATTTATTTATAATAAGGTAATATTTTTATATTTTGCATTAAAATAAGCAGACTTTTTTCAAATTAGCGTCAACGTCGAACAGCACCCTACTATTTCTTGTCGAAAATCCCACTCCACCTACCGCTTTGGTAAATTAGTTTATTGGTATGTGTTGCATACAGAAATGCAATACAACATATAAACATGTGGTCAAGAAGTCATTGTGCAATTTCCCACTGGAAAGAACCTCAACAAATGTACAAAACCCTGACTTCCAATATGTGACGTGTACATGGGTTATATTTGCGGTGAACGCGTCAGTTTGACATAGGGATTACCTGGTCAAAACTTTTGTATCTGATTCATAGTCTGATTATTCATCGCACAAACGCTGATAGTGATTTACATGTGAAATTAAATATAGTTAAATTGCAAGGTCGCTAAGGAGAGGAATTCCATGCCGCCTTATGTTTCTTGTACAATGTTTACCTCTTCAGTCTTCACTGATATGTGTCTAGACAAGCAAGGACTATACTCGACCGCATTCTTTCTTAACACCAGGTGACATTGTAACCAAACGCCAGGTGATATAGGGATCAAACGTCAGGTGAAATGGTGATCGAACGCCAGGTGAAATCGTGATCAAAAGCCAGGTGACATTGTAATCAAACGCCAGGTGAAATCATGATCAAACGCAAGCCTATATTTTTTTAAGTTGCCTACCTTTTGGAAGATACCCAATAGTCTCGTAGTGGTATTGCCGGCAGCTGTCATCGCCTCTCGTGTCCTTCCGACTGACGGTAGCTTGGTGGCAACCACCCGGTGAGCACCGATAGTACCCAGCGTGTAAACATTCGATTCTCCTGTAACAAACAAAATAATGAATGAATTAGTTCGTAGTAGTACTATTTCCTTGAAAACTTTATTAATAGCCTGTTATCTCTCATTTCTGTGACGCAAATAAATGTGCGCGTATTGTATAATATAATAATTAACAACAAACAAGAGATTTTCCTTAGCAAATTTGTACATCAAATCCAGGTACGTTATAAGGAAAGTCATATCCTGGAGGCATTTTACTCCGATCCTTCATCACAAAGTGACAGAGCGGGCGCCCTTAGGCTAGTCGCTCGTAAAAGCATTTAACTGGCAGAACGCCATCTGCCAAATTTTCCAGGTGAAGCTGTAGTGGTTGCCGGACCATAAGCATCAAGTCCAAAAGAAAACAGTTTATAAATTTCAAAAATAACTTTGCACTTGCTTGCCACTAACGTATATGTATACTCTTCATCTGACGGCAAAATAAGAAAACAAAGTGCGAACTTTGGACTAAGATCATGGCAAGAGATGGGCACGCACGATAGTAGGAAGCTACTATCAATGAACACTGCCTCGTACGACGCTGTAAGAATCCAGGAGGCATATTACATATTCATTTAGTTCGTTGTAGTGTAGGGGATCTTCTAAGTCCGCCTGGCTCGCTACCACCGTGTTACTTAAGTCTGCCCCTCATTCCACTTGGATCCACTGGTCACATCCCACTATTGGATCCAGGTGTAACTTTTCCTCTTCGATCCACGTTGGATCCGAGAGAATTTTTTTATTCTTTTCCATCCACCAGTGCAGTGGATTGAACAATATTTTTCTCTTGATACACTATTCCATTTACAAAGCCCTTAGATCGAATGAAATTACTAATAGTGTACGTTTTCCAGCTAGCGATGACTATAAAATACAGCAGTACACTTCAGCTGATGTTCTTTAAGAAATAAGAATAATAAATTAAATTGATTTGGTACCTTGTAGTTTAAAAATAATACATGGTGTCAAGTTGCGTAATTACGATAGCTGGCAAATATTATTTTATTAATTAAAGATTTAAACAAAACTAAGCATACAGTTTACATGCGTCACAGGTACAGGAGAAAGTATTTACTGCCCTCCAGTTTTAATTGAACAGAACTAATATCATTTACCGGTCATTATTTAAAATTTTGCGGTTCAGCGTTACGATGATCTACTCAAAATTTCTCAAAATGGTGAAAGCACTATGAAAGCGTATTCTTTTCGAAGTCCAACTTGGAACTTGGAACTCCAAGTTGGAACTTTCGGTGTATCTGCATAAGGATGTTGAAACAGAAATAACAGGGCAAGTTAACGTGCAAATCACTTCGTGACGTTCATGGGTGTTCGTATCATGGTTGACTCATTTCAAACAGTTATAAAAGATTCACCGTAGGAAATTAATTCATTATTAATTTTATTGTTGCGACTGTCAATTGAGTGCATGTAATAAAAATAAATTAATTTATGAATGGGGGAAAAAGTAGTGAAAGAGCGCAGATAAGTTAAGAATAGGTAACTAGTGAAAAGGTACACGTAGTAGTGAAAAGGTGGAAATAATAGAAGTGAAAGTGAAAACAATCATGTATATCTTATTGATTACAATTTGTGTTGTTACTTACACATCGGTTATTGTGAAAGGCGCGCCTTTTGACAATCCTGTGGCATATATTTTAGACATCGGGTAAGTCATTATCATAACAACTTTATAAATAATAACAAAAAGATTTAAATAACAACGAGTGATCCCATCATAAATTATAAAAGTAACGACGTTCGAGATCACCAGTGATTTAGAAATTATCGATACTTAAATTTCTGTTATATGTTTAATTATGTCGAAGTATTTCAAATAATGAATAAAGAAATAAACAAAGGTCAAATTGCTCAACATACGTGTAGATAGGACTGGCTTGCACGACGTGAGTGAAAACGTGATATACACACTACCCGGCGAATACAAAGTGAACGGAGTTTACTTTTAAACGAATAATGGTATGCCATCTTATAACGATATACGAGTATGTAAAGTAAAGCCAACGAGACGAGATAAAATTCGTAAACAATCGGATCGTTACTGAGTTACATTGCGATAGCGAGCGATTACTATATTTGTCCTTATCTCTCGTACGCAATAATGGTGTAAGTTGATCGACGACAGCTCTCGTCGCAGGATTCGTGGTACAGGAAACCTGTCAGTAGCGCAGCTTTCAACATTTGGTTTGCCATTTTGTGAACAAATTCATTCGTGTTTGGAACTTTGGATTGCGTTCGAAGTGATACGTATTATTTCGTTTCCGTATTTGCTTAGTTTTTTGTTATTATTTATCCGTTGCGGCTGATTTGGACTCTTCCGACGAATCATCTTTGTCTAATACATACGACAACGATTAGAAGTATAGAGTATAAAATATGTATAGATAATTTATTCAAATAAAATTGTTTTGAACCCCTGAAAGTGTATTTACATTGTTTATCTCGTATCGTTGGCCTTACTTTAGTTCTAACAATAGCTTATAGTTTGGTTGTCCATTTAGACAGCATTTTATTTGCTAATTTACAATCCATTATTAATGCTGAAAAACGCATGTCCTTTCTTTCCATACATATACTTGTAAAAACAAAATAAATTATACGGGATCGCGGCGGTAGCTAGACACGTGGACATCGAAAATTGGCTAGCTAGACTAAATAATCGTCTACAAAGGTCCACTGTTGGACACGCGCCTCCCTTAATATCTATTTCGGATTTTCCATGAGGAGATTTACAATAACCAACACGTATGGCAGGTGGATTGGTGATCACAGTAAGATGTTGTTATATAGGTTTATGCTCCTGGATGATTTTCCCTTGGTCGCATTTTACGACCCTCGGGCGATGAAATGCGGGGGTCAAACTTGTCAAACCCTCGGCTATCAGACGAGGCTACAGAGGCGGTCAAAGCATATGAAAAAGACAAATGCAAATATATTTTTTAATGTACGTTTCCTATTGTTTTAGGACCAACGTTGTCGAGAGCAATAGAAAAATCGAGGACGAGGACATTGGTAATGCTTATGTCGTACCAACAAGCCTCAATAACATGATTGGGTTCAATGTCACAGGAAATTTGAAAAGCAATCGCAAATGGTAAGTTCATAAAATATTTGGCCATGTTCTATTAATCGACGATTAATATCGGTATACATTTATAGTTTTATTGTTTCAAAAGAATCGCTGCTGAAAAATATATCGAGAATTTATTTAGTGAAAATTATTTCATCACCAGTCATAAAAGAAAATTTCTGAATAAAAGCTTGCCTCATAGCTATGACTATCGAACTTTCAGTAAAGTTCTTTACTATAATCATCACGCTCAGCAAGCCGGTTGGTGATAGCAGTTAGATCCTAAATAGTATATAAAGTACACTTATCATTTTATTAGGCCATTATTAAATAAAAGGTATTTAGTTACCATTTACCATAGTATATTTTGGTTTAGTTTATTTGTACAAAAACATAAAACGCACGAAACAGGGAAGACTTGACGTTTAAACCAAAGATGGCGTCAATAAATGACATTTGACGCTGTCACTTAGTACAAAAAGAATGATTTACAGTACAACTAAAATAAACTCAAAAATGTAATTCTAGTATTTTTCTATACTTAGCGGTGATTATTACTTGATTTTATAAATAGTGTACAAGTGCAGGCCGAATTTAAAGCATCTCTTTTATCTCAAATATTTGATATTACAGGTTCACTGTCAGCCTTGTGATGGAGAAAAACGGTGTCCCTGATCCGGACAATACTCCGTGCCAAGTTCGGGCAGATTTTTTACCTGGCAACGATGAAGTAACGTTCATCTCTGTGATTGACGGTGAACGAAATAGTTTGCCAGAAGGCATCACGACATCAAGTATATTTTCTGGTAAGTAAATATAAAATAGCTAAAATATTTACGTTTATCAGAATACGACGAATGGTCTAAGAGATAGAACAGATGAACACAACATACCAATACAATTTATGTTATATATGTATGTATGTACACAGCTAACGAAAATCATAACCATCTTTTCAAAGCTTTCAATAATAGAAGTCTAAACTAGCTTATAATAGTCCCCGTAATAATTATTATTTCTATTTCTTTACAGAAAATACTTTCTCAATGAAATTTGTGATGATCGGTGCAAAAACAATACACATGAACCTTCAAGATTCCGACCTGAATGAATGCAACGTGGAAAGTGGAGTAGAGAAAATAAAATACATCATGATAAGCGGCGACGCAGAAAATTATGTTTTGAGCTTCAAAATGCCTTGAAGGATCTATTGGACGCTTTATGGATTCAATTCAAGAATAACACTTGCTGTCAAGTGTCTCCTGTGCAGATTCTTCTACTGCATTCGGAATAGGGGTCGAAAAAAGAGTCGTAACCATGAAGGAGCAAGCCAGAATTAATTACGAAGACTACTTTTGTAATTAATTAAGATATATGTTAAGTTTTGGTAATAAATTGTTTTTTATACCTAATTCAATTTTTAGTTTTAGTCAATGTATTCTTTTACCTGGACAGTATTTGTAAAGCTAGTAATTACCTTTTATATGAACTTAAATACATAAATATGAAGTAAATGAAACTGGAATTTTGATGTCAGGAATAACCAAGCTTTTATCTCCTACAGTAAAATCCGAAAAAGATTGTAAGACGTTCAAGCCAGAAGTAATAGAGTTATGATAATTTTATAAAGCAGCATATTTGGAATGTAGACATGAACATAAATGAGAAAATATATAACGAACGTTTGTTGGTTGATCAGGGGAATTCCGGTATACCCTAGGACAAATCTTGTCACTTGTCATAGCCGATCTATAAAGAGGATTCAGTGACGTCAAAAAGAAATGGATTCATTTTTTGCATAATCGCATGTTAATTTACAGACTACAGTATTTCAAATGGTTTTTTCAAAACCTTTTCAGGCAGGTCAAAGGCCTGCTTCATATCCCCAGCTACAGGTTTAACGCATAACTGAGTTCTTGAGGTATGTGAGCGGTACGGAACATCAACTGACCCCCGAATATATAATAGCGACGTTGATACCTGTAGTTTACCATTTTATTCAGTAACAAGTCATCAGTATCTAGCAAATCCCGTCATATCTTTAAAATGTCTGTTGGAACGCGGATTTTCTTATAATGATGGGGTCTTTGCCCTCGAGATTCTATACATACGGCTTATATATGATCAGACCCGTTCTGTTTCACATTGGAAGTTCAAATTAGTCACCCGTAGAACATAAACTATCACATATATCAACAAGGGAGAAGAGACAATCTTTTAACCTTATTAATTTAGCTTTTAGGATATTATAGAGAAATCTCATCTTATTTTAGTGATTTTGTTATTTCGAAATTTCGTTTTATTACCGATACTATATCAAAACGTTATGGTTTGGTGTTATGATCCGTGATTTAGTACAATCATTTTATTGATATGCAACCGCCGCGCCAGATGGTAGAATTGTTAAATTTTATTTGAACGAATAAAGGTAAAAATAGACAAACGTTACTAGTTATTTTATTTATACACGTAGCTGATAATTATTTGTTGGATTTGGTTGGCGTTGATCTAGATTATATAAAAAGTTATTCTCTTCATCGTCTACTTGAAGGCTCCCAAATTTGCTTTTTTTTGAAACACGTTTCAAAAAAATTTTGAAACACGCATTTTGCATAACTGATTATCTGCAACCACAAAAAAAGTTTTTTGCAAGGCTTTTAAATATACATAAATAACCTTTAAATCACTGTCTATATGTATTTAACCTGCATTCCGCTTTGGTCGCCATTTTTGACATACAGAGCCACGAACAGCATAATTAAGAACTAAAATTTTACAATTTGACGTCTCATTTCATGCTGTTTTACAAAACCGTTATTCATTGATCCGCTACATTGATGAAAGTAAAATACTCATTCAATTCCGCAAGTTACAGTTCAGCTATTATGAAAAATCACTTAATGTCTTTAATCTGTTTTACATAACGGCGCTGATTAATGAAACAGCTAGCGGTTATGTATAACGGCTTATTAACAATCCAACTGCGACGTATACAAACGTCATCTATTTAGAAACTGATGTAACGACATTTCTATAGTCGGAGTTTTATCTTAGAAGTCTGGTCTCACGAGAGAATCTTGGATGATGATACTACAGGGGAAAGAGAGAACTGGCCACTATCCAGATTATCAAATAAAAAGTTAAACAAGTCCCAATAAACCAAATATAAGAAGAAATTCTTTTGAAAGAAATAACAAACAGGTTTGATGATTTGAGAGCAGCACATGGCAGGAATCGGAGAGTCTTCATTATAAATAAGAAACATTGGCAAATACTGTTTGAAGTTTTCAAAGTATTTGTTTGAACAGTTGCTGGTCGAGTTAGAAACGGTAGAAATAGAAATTATTTAGAACTGATGCGATTGGCAGACGTTACATAATCATAAATTACTATCAATCACTTTCATTATAGGTTAAATGTGCCTGGGAGATTGACGTGAATCTAAATGAATATCTGTAGGTACCCACGTACCAATACTTTTGTAGTTGGCTGATTACATTTACAAGTCCACCGTTAGACATGAGTCTTCTTCATTGACCGTCACGAGGGAATTTCATGACGTGATTAAACATAATCACCACGCGTTGATAACAGGTACTGTGTGGTACTGCTGCCCATATTGTGGGATTTTTTCCTGAGTCACCTTTTACGGAGCCCATAGAATGAAACACGGTAGTTCTATTTAAAAAAATGTACGAATTGGTTTTGCACTTGGTCTTCATCTCACCTGATGGTAAGTGACAATAAGGCCGTTGGATGTCAAGCGTGCGCACCCAGAAGCCTCAAGCTAATGAGGCCCTCAACGGCACAACAAAACGTGATGAAATTTGGCACGCACGTATTTATTACCTATTATACCGGCAAAGGGTTCCCATCGAATAATTCATGAAGTCCTTGCAAACGAAGTCGCGATCAAAAGTTTACATAAGTTTACATAAGCCGGTTAATATCGTTCGCTTTAGTCGAGTATATATGACTTCACGCCAGTGTACATAGTCGTAAAAGACACACCGATGAACATTAGCTGCAGTTAATCTTGTACAAAGTAATAAAGCGTTTATAAATTTTCTTTATGCACAACCTTATCACACTTTGTACGCACACCGTAGCGAAGTGCAGTCACGTACGGGTACCTTACGATTATACTAGAGGTCCGAGCTGTCGCATAAACGATATTGCCTATATTGTAGTTATGAAGTAATTTGCATAAATCATCCCACGTTCATTCCTTTAGAACAAGTTTTCGTTTTGTAGTTTTGCTACGGCACGGAGTAAGCATACATCTCACTTCGACCTTGCCACTGTGAGCGAGCCAGCCATTACAACCGACAGTACTTCTTGAAATCTTGAGTCGCGACTACGTATTAAGTCGAATGACGTGAACTTGGAAGGTCTGCAGTGTGTGTTTTGGTCATTACGTCACTTTAACTGTGTTTCACTCAATCGGAGAACATCTAAAACAGGTAGTTGTTGATCAATCTCTTGCGTAGACCGACGCGTTGTGTTGTGGCTTAAAATAAATCAAGATGTTGAAAGCTTGTTGGGATTGCATTGCTGGGTTAAACGAAAATAGGTAATTCAATATATTCATATTATAATCATTAGGAATTTGGAATTTCGTACACGTTTTGTTTACCTTATGTATCCGAATGCATGAAATTCCGACGGTAACAAGCGCATGCGCTATCAATGTCAGATTCTGACATAAAAACACACTAAAATATCATCGTAATATTTCAATGTTATTTAGCACAGTGGTAACATAACAAGTAACAGTTAACTCGGAATATTTCCGCTTGAATGAAGAGCCATTTAGCAAGTTTTATTACTCGGGTTATGCTATATAGTTCAGTGCAGACACTTGAGTCAATAAAGGCAAGAAGTGTATTCTTACAGGTTATCTTGATAACGATAAGGCTACCTACAATTTGTGATACGTTTGTATACAAAGGAACGATTAGTGTAAAGAGTTTCTTTTCCTCAAGTATCGGGCTTATATTTGAAAAATCCCAATGAGTGTATCCATATATAATACGCACGCCGTATGTTTAATTGAATTTAAAACAGGGACCGGCCGGAGAATGATGTAGCGTATGAATCGCGACCTAACGGGAACACGCAACGAATACCTCCGTGGCCTGAGACCAGTGGAAACGAAATCATGTTTCTGATGCCAAGAAGACTCAACTTTGGTGATCGGATAGAGATTTCCGGCAATATGACGGGCGACAAACAGAGGTATGTTAATTGTTTTATATTTGACGGGTGAGTCATACGTTTGAAAAGATTTACAATTTCGTTGTTACGGTAATGCATAACAATGTTAATATTCATTATTTATGTATATTTTACAAGTGATAAGATAACCTTGTATGAAAAAACACTAGTTGTTTTTATATATTGCAAAAATTTGGAAAAGCAAATAAACAATACATTTTACAAGTATAAATTAAAACGAGAATAAATTATAGTAACGAAATATAGATAAAATAAGAATTCTTTGATTGACGAAATAACTAAAATATTCTCTGAAAGAAAAATGAGAATCTAACTAGAAATTTTTTGTAAGATCAGACTAGACGAAGATGTTTGTTTCAAATCACCTATCCTACCAAACATAAGTGTGTTGTTAAAATGTCTGATTACTTTGATTTTTCTTTGTGTGTATGATAGTGTCTGTGTCTACGACAAAATATAAAACTAAACCCAAATTCTAATGTGAACATTTTCTTGATTTCAGGATAACAGTCAACTTATTGACAGGAGACAGTTCTCCTGACTACCAAAACATTGCTTGTCAATTAGAATTATCATTCCCACCAAACGAAGATAAGGTATCACTTAGAATAATACAAAATGGATATGCAGAAGAAATCGGTGGGGACTATCAAAGTATTCCAGCCACAGATTGGTTTACAGGTATTATTACTTTACGTAATTTAAAAAAAAGTGTCGGTGGCGCAATGTATAAGGCTCTGCTCTGCTCTTAATCTGAGGGTTCCGGGTTCAAATCCAGCCATGTACCTATAAGTTGTTTTTCAATTCAAGTACATTATCCGATTGCTTAACGGTGAAGGAAAACATCGTGAGGAAACCTGCATGTCTTGAACAGTCATGTGAAGTCCGCCAATCCGCACTGGGCTTGTGTGGTGGACTTATGGCCCGGACCGTACACTCTCAGTAGGAGAGTAGGCCTGATCCCCTGTAGTGGGGATGTGTAAAGGCTGTTAATGATATGCAATATACTGGTGTTAGGCAGTCAGTTGAACATACGAAAAGGGCGTATCTGTAGGGCTGGCTATCCGCTATATTTTTAGGTCTAATAAGACCAAGGCCACACAAATTTTTGGAATTTTGTTGTTGTTTAAAGTTTGTCATTTCTCAAGCTCAACTTTATATTTTTGATGAAAATTAGTGATCCTATTTAAAATATACATAAAATATGTTTTTCTTGCCTTAATTTTTAGGAGCAATATTGTCGAGTACGAAACTCGTAGTATGTGAAGGTATAATAAATAACCTAATTCTTTTTTCTTTTAGATTCAACGTTCAACTTTGCATTTGCTATAAGAGTCAGCCGGCACTACGACAACAGTCATTTATTGGACATCTCCATCGGCAGTTCAGACCTCGAACAGATCAGATTAAAACACAGTGTGAGCGATATTAGATTCCTGTCATTGGATGGTGACATCGATAAAGTTAATAAACTTGATTTCCAGTTCGGTTAAATTAAAACATATTGATTATATAGCAGGTCTATAGCTTATACTTTACATATACGTATGTATAAAAAAGCTTTTGTTGAAATCAAAAGGAAGAACTCTTACGAGAGTAAGATATTCATAGATGTTACAACAAGCCTATAATTTATTATTGAATAGGTCTCTGCGAATAGCCCCATGTGTATGGCTATAACAATGTATTTGAACCCGAAATTATTCCCTAAAATTGTAGTCTATGGCTGAGCTGCATATTCCACAGACACAATAAAAGAAAACTGTTTGTCTAGACGATTGTCACATAAAAATCATGCAAAAAATTGTGACTAATTATTATTGAGCATTTTGTAAATATTAAGTAAAAATCCAGAAAAATTATTGGTATTTTGAGATTGATTACATCATAATAGATATTTTAGTGACTACTTTATATATTATATCATTAATTAAGTACCTAAGTTTATAAATATGTAATTGCATCACATATTTCACAGTATTTTTAGATTGGACAAGCTTAATTAGCATCACATAAAGTGCCTGAAATCGATCTGGTTGTTCAGTATCACTGATAACGTGTTAAATACATTCGCCAATAATCTATTTTGAATGTATTCAATGCCTTAGAAGTTATTACGTAGCGCTTTAATGTGCATTATAATGAATATATTTATTGATTTTTAATAGCTTATGTGCCTATCTAGAGTAGTATTTAATAGATAGTGATTTGTGAAAGTATTATTATTATTGTGTGTGTAGTTTAGAAGTGATGTTATTATTTATTGATGTGTGTTGATACTGGAATGAGTTGTCTAAATCTGAACAAAATGTTACATACAGATCTTGACTTGTTACAAAGTTACTGCGTTTAAAAATAAAATTACATTTGAAAATAGAACAACGAACAAACTCTACCGTGGAAATCATGTATGTGTTCAGATTTAGAAAGCGCATCTTGAAATCAACATGAGTATTTAATTTTATGTATGATACTCGTAGTTAAGCGTTACGCCTGTATTTCTAATCACTCATGAGATTGACATTGATCTTCAGTTTAAAAATGAGTAATGGGCCTTCATCTCACCTGATGGTAAGTGACAATAAAGCCGTTGGATGGGAAGCGTGCGTACCCAGAAGCCTCAAGCTGATTAGGTGATGGCTCTGCTACCTTTCATACCGGAACACAACAGTGCTATTAACACTTCTGTTTGTGCGGCATACTTAGGTAACATGGTGGCAGCTAGCCAGATCTTAAGATTGACATGGATACGGAATAAGTACCTTGATTTTATAACCGGCTTAAACTGGTGACCTTTCTCATCAGAACAATCGAAACACCTTGCAAGTTTATGTTTTGTAAGGATTATCAGAAAAATGTGTATATTTAGGAATATATGTCAAATGTTAATAGTGAATAATATGAGGTTTTGAGGTTAAATTTTCATAGGTTTTTCTGATAATACTTACAAAACAAACTTGCAAGGTGTTTCGATTTTTCTGAAAAGAAGTATAAATCATCAATGCGGCTTTAAAAACGTTCTTATTCTTCGCATATATCATAAATATTATGTTTCAGTTGTGACAAATATTAGAACTAGTTCCAGAAAGGCTCATAACTGTAATATTTAATGACATTATATCTCTGTCCTACTCGCGAAAATAAACGAAAGAGTGAACATTACAGATAATGTAAGAATACTTTTAATGGACCTATTGTTTCCCATATTTCCATGTCAAGAGACATTATGATCAATTTTGAGAGTGATTTAAAAATACGAGCTTCAGTCACCGTAGATTCCCACCATACTGTAAGAAAATAAATAAGTACTAAGAATGAGGCGTTTCAATCGGATCAATATGTTACGTATCAGCACCAAGGAATCTTCATGGACGACTTACGACTAACCATCCGTGAAGAACATCTCGCGTAGGTATAGCTATTGGAGAGTCATTAACGTTATCCTTCTCCTAATGCTTCCATACTAAATTTCCGTTGCCATAATCTTTTAAAATAGAACAGCTGGCATTAATAATTTATTTGCTAATTACCTAAAAATAGGAGATGAAATTATAGTGTCGCGAAATAAATATCATTAATTTACAACTTTATAGTAAGCTTCAATAGCAGTTACGCAGCTAATGGTTCATAGATGGCGCTTTGAACAATACTCGACAAAAAGTGTTTAAAATGAAAATTGCGATTCACTGTTAAGTTGTATGTTAATGATACTCATTTCACGACATCACAATCTGCTGTCCTATTTTTAGATATTACACAAACCCAGCTATTATATTTTAAAAGATTATGGCAACAAAAATTTAGTATGAAACTTAGATGGAGGTGGATCGCCTTAACAAACTCGTAATGGTACATTTACGACGAATGTTTGTGATCACAAACACGCCTTAGAATAAGCAGTATACGTTGTTATAACTCCTACTAAACTCGGTTATAAAGACTTGATAATCAAGAAGTTTCTCCAATAGTTACGAAAGTTAAAGAAAATTAATTCCAAAATCGCACGTTTGAAACATTTTTCTACAATTCAAACGAGTTTAAAACTGAGCTTTTCAAATAATTTTTTATGTGCATTAGTTATAAATTATAAGTAATGATAATTAAAAATGACTACGATAATAAATTCTAAAGTGTATTTGTTTGTCTTTACATTACGTGGCATCGGAGACAGAATTTGTTTTTTGTATAGAGATAGTCGAAGGGTCGGAAAAGCACACTTTTTATCCCGATCGAAGAAGTAGTTCCCGTGGGATAATGGGGAAGATGCATAGAAAAATATTTTTGTCTAAATCGATAGTCCATGTAAAAAAGTAAATCCTCTGTCATTTTGGGGGGGATACGATTTAGACTTTTTTTACTGTAACCCGCCAAAAAGTAATTTTAGATACGCGGTGCTAAAACGCTCCATATAAATCGGGTGACATTTGTGACGTCACACGTGTATTAGAGCGTAACAATGTATGGAGCTTGTTCGATATTTTGAGTATCTTGAAAAATAATGTTTTATGTGTTATATACCTCTATAGTAAAATGTTCAAAAATCAATGAGAAATCTAATAAGCATTTTACTATTCGAGCAACTAAATTTTTGAGACATTTATTCCTTGCAAAATATCACAATTATTGCGTATTTTTATTTTGATGGGATTTCTTTTAATGTCCGTTATGCTATAAATTACAATTCAACCCAATTTAATTTGGTTGCATCTTCCTCATTTCTGAAGTTCTCGCGAAGTCGCAAATGCTAAAAAAATATAAATGCAATGCAGCGTCTATTGACCATTTCTTAAAATATACCACGGTTATACTTGATGATTGTCTAACATAGCAACCACAATTTATATCAGCTAACGTTTTTATGTTTAATTTTGGGTCATAGGGAAAAATCCTTGTATCGATGATGTCATACACTGAACGAATAGTTTCGTGCTCCAAAACTGTCGTGATAAATTTAGAGGCCGGTCGTTACAAGATGTTACGAGTAAAGCTTGTTGAACCTTGGTATACCATAACAGTAGATCACCTCATATGGAATGCTAATTATTTTGTTAGATTTATGATGATGGCTTGGGACAGGACCATGACGTAAACAAAAATGTAAATAAAAGAAAGATTTGCTTAAGTTGTAGATGACGAGATGATTTCTTTCGTGATTATTAAATTCGTTTTATTTGATGTATTTACTGAATTCGTAAAAATAGCATTGGAGAAAAAAAATTGATACTTGATAATAAAATATTTGATGGTGATTGATTTACTATTTACTCTCAACTTTAGGAGAAATCTACCCAGACCTAGAATCTAGACCTACGCTCTTTAGATCCTAAAATTTAATTTATTTATTTGTCGTTCGGTCTTTTCTTTTTAATAATTGTCACAATGTATATTATATAAAATAAAACGTGTTCAGCCAGGAAGTGGCCTTGTCGTCTGCAGTGTGGAGTTTCTCCAGTTTAATTTAATTTACAGTGATCATAAAGCTTGTAGTGTGGGTAGTATTTATTATTTACGTAATGTACTACATAAAGTTTCCAGACGACGTAAATTCTGATCGCATATTTCTCCCTATTTGGTACAAGCCACCTATACTTAGTTCTAAACGTAAAGGCATCACGCAACTTTTGCATTATTTTCGCTTCGGGCGCGTTAAGGACGACAGGGCACGCGCTGTTATAAATCAATTAGCAGTAAAACAAACACAATATCGTTCCTTTAGCTGAGGGGAAAATGAAGCTTATTCGGACTTAAAATCAGCATTATATCAGTAACAGACAGAAAACATTAAATGATTCAAAGAAAAATTTCAGAGGAGTCTTAAACAATATTCATAACATAGACTATTTTCAGTCAGGTTCGTTTGGATTCGTTGTAGTAATACCAAAGACATTTAAAATTATCAGATATAGAGAGGGGAAAGCTAGCAAAGTTTTTTGATCTTTGATATATAAAATAAGCAATTAAAAATTGTATTTGACAATGATCCTTATGTTTAATTAAATTATGTCATGTCAACAAAGTTATAAATAATACTAAATTAGTATTATTCAACTCGGTCTAGTCTAGCGTCACAAAACATTTCATTCTATGTAATATAATATCTATCTCTTTGAGTTATTCTTTATTTTTTCTCGACAGTACATTTATGCTTGCAATGTGGTAAAAAGTATCATATTTACTAGTTACACGCATGCCTTTTGTTTGTTACATTCCCTCTTTTAAATGTATTGAAACCTGTAAAACATTAACATAAAAAATTGAAACCTATAAAACATTCTGCAGCTTTCCATGAGGAAATTTGTTATATGCGTTATAATCACCACACTTGGCAATCAGTTTGGTGACCACAGCAATATATAAGTGGCACATAGGTTAACACTGCGTCCAGTTGACTGACACTTTCTCTTAGTCGCTTACGACTAAGAGATACTGGCACACAGTACTTAATAGTACTACAGCAGGATCCCTTCGCATAGAAGTTTAAATATCGACTCTTGCTACTACACAATAAGCAGCAATTTACCTCGCACAAAGCTGTGGGTCTTAAATTATATTTGCACTTGACCGCTAGAATTGGGCTATTCACTCTGGCCTAGAATAGACCGAGGTTTTAGCGCTACGGAAACATAGAAGGGGGAAAGGGGTTCCACTCCTTGAGTTGTAAATTAACAGGCAATATTAACTCACCGACAGTAGTGTAACGCACGTAAGTCTCTTGGTTGTCCATCATGGCGTCGACGGCTTGTTTCTCGCAGTACAGCGCGGTGATCACTGCTATACTGGGCTGGCGCGAGGAACATAGCGTCGGCATTTGTTTCACAACCTGAGGGACACAGAAATATTGGTTACAGAGATAAGTTCTCTTAGGTATATTGTAGTTCGGGCCTAATACCCAATTTAGATTGGTCTGTAAGTACCTATTGCAAAAATGTCGTCATTGTTTATTCATTTTTTAATCCATCCATACAAACATTGTAACAACGTAGCTTTGGTGAATGTTTACTCAAATTTAACAGCCTCCGTGATCTAATGGCTAAATGTTGGAGTCATAATACGTAGGTCCCAGATTCGATTCCCAGTGGGTGTACTTATCGGTTTGGTTGGTGGTAGGGTAGGGTATTTTCTATGTCCGCCTGGCTAGCTACCACCATGTTACTAAGTCTGCCGCCAAACAGGAGTGTTAATAGCACTGATGTGTTCCGGTATGAAAGGTAGCAGAGCCATCGCCTCATTAGGTTAAGGCTTCAAGGTGCGCACGATTACCATCCAACGTCCTTATCGTCACTTACCATCAGGTGAGATGAAGACCAGGGGCAAACCCATCATATATTTTAAAAAATCGATTCAATTAGCCACAGATTTTGCAATTTAGTAGTAGTTTAGCAAAATAGCTAGTAACTTAAAAATAAACACTTTCGTGATTTGATATGATTGATTTGTGATATGATTATATCATCAATGTAATTAGTATTGCTCAGTAAAAACGGAATATATAAAAAGGAATATATTTAAATACCTGTGTATCTACGCTATGTTGTCTGACATATACTCCTTCCGACATAGCTCGAGTCAATCCCTTTTCTTCTAAAGACTGCAACGCATCTTTGACGTCTGTTTTGGTCCATTCTCCGGCACTGTAAGAAAGTATTTAGATTATTATTACAAACAGGCTAATTATAATAGTAATAAGACTATTTTATTTATATGTTTAGCTAAAGACAATTGATCGATCGAGTTTTGCAATTGAGATACGTACTATAGCAACAATTTACTCTATATTTTCCATTTAAAATAGGATGAACGAGTATAGAATGGAACCTCCTTAGTGCGTTTTCCCTCTCACCCCGCAACGCCCCCGATTCCGCTAGGACATAAAACGAACGGACACTACGTGTACATACAAGCATGAAGCAGCGCACCCAAGCCCTTAATTGTTCGAAAATATCAAACAGGCTATTAGCGTGACCTTGAACGCGTCCGGAACGGGAATTTCATTTCTATACTAACTAGTATTATTAATTATTCTTATGTCTATACTAAAGCGAGTGCATCTAACAGTAAAGTGCTTATTAGATTTAGTTTTTTCATTGCATTTTGAACGTTTTCTTATACGAGGTATATGACACATAAAAACATTCTACGAGATAACTCAAAATATCGATACAAGCTTCATACATTTAACACTCCATTACATATAGTAATGTGACGTCACAAAACACACCCGATTTATATGAAGCGTTTAATCACCGCGTGACTAGAATTACTCTTCGGCGGGTTGTGAAAAAAAAAGTGTATTAGTCGTGTCGGAAAAAATTAATAAAGCTATTTATTATCCCTTTGTGAGGTTCGCATAGGGTGAATTTGGAGTCAACACAGACTAAGTGGCGGCCAACAAGGTTGTTCAATGTAATTCTTAATTTTAGTGGCAACTGTTTTGTATATAAACAAAGTTTAACATAGAACTTACGTGACAAAGTCGTCAACTGTCAGCGGATTAGGATACGCGTTCTCAATCATATCTAGTACCCTCTGTTCAGAGATAACAGGTCTGTGTTGCGCAACGTCTTCAATAAAAGCTGAAAATAATACAGAATGATCAGTATGTAATTATATGTATTACGCTGTCTATTAAACTATAAACAGAGATCGAAATGGGGTGAAGCCTTGGCGCAAAATATACAACACTGCGTAGAAAAAAGGATCAAAATTAATACATAATTTGAGTCGGTTTGAGTTTGTCTTATTTTAAGATGTTTCGCTGTCTTACTACCGAATCCCGATCTCAGATCAATAATAAAACATCCACATACTTAATAATTTTCGAAAATATGCATGCAATAGATATTACCGTGTTACTGTGAGAAATCATGTCACATCAAATGATCAGGTGCAAGAAAAGTTTACAAGTACTTTATCTGAGTCTAGTATATTGGATAATAGAGTAGTTTGCAGTGCCTAATTGTCTCTAGTAAACTGCTAAATTTTGGCTAAATTCGTTAAGTGACGTAATGAGAAAAAATACATTACTTATTTAAATTAATATAAAGCACAAAATTTGACTACAGTACTTTCTGTAGTTGATTCGTTTAGATACACTCGAGTACAAAAATATGTATCCACTTTTGGACCATGTCACATTCACCTTAGCTTGTTCCTATGCACTGTGTTGAGGAAAATGTCAATTAAAGGTGAATGTGACATGGTTTAAAAGAATACATATTTTTGTACTCAAGTGTACTTATGTAGTACGAATGTAGCATATCAGTCTATAATAAAAAGTTTCAATTGACTACCGGTCAACTAATGCCTTGAAAAAGTTTCTAATGCTAATCTATGCTTTCTAAATATATATCTAATGCTATAAAGACGATATATTAGATGTATTCTTTAATACAAGCAATGTACACATTAAATTACTATGTAAAAATCTTATATTTAAAATAAATGGTCTATTTCTCTAAAACACTAAGAAAAATACACATGAATACGTGTGTAAATAAAAAATTTGAAAAATTGCAGGAATATTAGTACTTGGTTAATGATAAGTTGATAGGTTTTCAAACCATTATTTTCTCATTGGGACCAAATCCATGCATAACTAATACAAAATACATACAGCCATTATAATAGGTGTATATAACGCTCTTACTCGTAATAACGCCATTCGTTTCTGTTTGATAAAATTAAAAATAAATATTTTAAACATAGTACTTCAATTTTTCATAATAAATATGCGAATGAAGCCCATAATCACAAACCATTAAATATACATAGAGACTATGCATCACTCTTGTCTTGGACATAATATTAATGAAAGTTGACATAAAATACTATTCAGCAAGAATCATCAATTTGTCTGTAAAAAATTTTAAGATGTAGCATGTCATTTTACAGTGAAGTAGCAATTTGAATACAAAGGAGAAAACACATGTAAATGTCCTGGAGTATATACTGTATATGACAATAAAATAGCAAATAAATCAAATGGTTTTAAATTAAATTTAAGGCAAAGTTTAGTCTGTGTCTACGTAAACACATTATACTTGGAGTTAGATTTATTTACTTCAATGTAGTTACATCTTGTCGTATGAATGTAACATCTCTTTACTTATACAACCAACAGACAAATATTGTGTCTCTCACGCCATTGGCCGCGTGGAAATTCCTTAATTAGTGGTTTTAGATAAATTGGACAAATGTTCATAAAAAGTTTTCCGGCGTATTTGAGAGGAATTTCAATTTATAGTTCAAGAAGTTTGAACTGGGCACTGATATGTTTTTAAAAAATAGAGAAATAAACACAAATATGCATGGTCTCTATTGCCATTATGTAAATAATGTTTTGTGAAATATGAAAGTAAAAATATAACATATAGCTACCTGGCGGCGGGGGCCCGCATCCTTCTTGTCTTAGTTCTACTTCTAATGTTTTGAGTTGGTGGTATTTGTGCTGCATTAATTTCATTATCTTCTTAATAAATCCCACATAATCTGAAAGTAAAATTCATATTTTGAGACATAGTTTCGTAGTTAATTCTTCTGAAAAACCAACATCTAATATAGATAATTTAATCGATTAAATTAAATAACTTGCTGTGCCTCCGAATATTTCAACAAATGAAAGAATAAGACCTGTTAGTAGATTTTTTTGCGGAAAAATTAATTTTGTACAATAAAGGACATACAACAACAAAAACGTTTTTCTCATAAAAATGTGTCGTGAGAAAAGTGTCCCCACAACACAAGCAACAATGAGTTAAGCCTTTGTGACAAATGTAAATAAAGCTATTGTCTTTGATCTTTTAATACTGTAGAAGAAAAACGTGAGAAATTGTACAGTACCATACTGAGCATGTGATGTGTCTATTAGCAAAACATACATTTTTCAATATGAAAAATACTTTAAAAGTTATATTTTCCGATCCAAATAGCACAGATGTCAGAATAATGATCTGAAATTTTAGTTATTTCAGTCACTATCTCCCATAGCCACAGACTATCTTTACTGGATGAGATAGATATGTTCCCTGAACGGCTCTTAAAAAATGTAGCTGACTTACATAAAAACATAGCACGAAATGTCCTGTTAAACAATGTTTGGATTTCTTGTCTTAAAACCGAATTTTAAATACAAAACACACAAAAAAACCAGGCAGATTTTTGCCAACATCTAACCATGATATTCTCAAAGGTAAAGGTACTATATCATCTCACCTTTAGGAAAGTCCTGTGGACTGACAAGCTCCCGGAAGAACGCTTGTGCCTCGTGTTGTCTCTCATGAGGGGTCAACTGAGGTTTGAACCAGAATCGCAAAGCTCTTGCTTCTCTTGTGTGTGAACCAGTCGCTGCTGATACCAAATATACTCTGAACTCCAGCTGTGCGTGGCATGGCTCTGTGACTCCATTTTCTGAAATTATAGACTAGAAGTTACATTACAAATTATTACATACATATATATTATTATACTCTTAATAGTTTTTTAAACATAATCATTTGACAGTGTGTAACACCCCTAAAACTCTTGATTGGCAGGTGTTAAGGTTTTTAGCCAGGGCCTCATTAACTTGAATCTTCTGGGTGTGCACGCTTTCCACCCAATGGCCTTATCATGCCTTACATCAGGTGAGATGAAGACAACCACAGCTATTTTAAGGTCAAGGCCACAAATATGTACACACTTTTTACCATGTCATATTACGAGTAACATTTAACTGACACATCATTTAATGCACAATAACGAGAGAGAAAGTTAAAAAAATAGTACTTTTTATGAATTGCTTTTGTCCGCGATTTCGCCCGCCTGGACTTCAGAAATTATACTATGAAAACGACTTGTTCGATCGAGATAAGAAATCGCTTTTCCGGGCCATCAAATATCCCTATACAAAAAATCAAGTCATTCTGACTCTCCTTTGTGATGACGTAAGGGAAGGACAAACTAATTCAGTTTCACATCTATAATATTAGTATGGATGCTTTTTTATTTACTCTATCCAAACAAAACTTCAACCACACATTTCATTTTTTAACTCTGATCATCACACTAAAATGACTTCATTAACATGTATCATCTACTGATAAAAGATCTCTGATACAATATTTTGTTACAAAGTTGCATCGTATATAAACAAATCGAGTGAAACATAATGTATATATCTTATCCACTCCAGCTAGCCAGTCAGTTTTATCAAGGTTGCATAGATTATAACTATGGAGAAGTGATGGTAGCTGACATTGAATCTATCAATAATATACAATCAGGTATTTTGCTGTTTTATATGTATAAATAAATGGAAACTACATAATTAGCAAAACAATTTATTAGTAAACAGAGAATATCATTCAAAGAAAATAACCAACTCAGTAGGCAGTACTGTTAAAAAAGATTTTAAATTCTGAATACCTAGTCATTACAGTAGACAGAAATCATTTATATTTTTACTTGTGTGTGGATAATAATTATTAAAACATGGGATAAATAAATATAAAAAAAAACATTCTTAACCTAACAGAAAGTTTTAAACTTGATTTTTTGTAGAGGGATAGTTGAAAGGCCAAGGAAGGACATAGGCTACATTGTATCTTGATCGAACAAACAGTTCCCACGGATTCTAAATTCCTCGCGGGCCAAGCTGAGGGCAGCTAGTATTTATATAAAATATGTATATAATAAGTGCAAAACTACAACAAAAAAACAAAACACAGTACACACTATACTAAGGGTTCTGTAGTAAAGTCTCAAGGGTTCCTGTTAATATTTGCCATTATCAATTTAATTACTGGTATGACGTCAAGAACAGTTTTTTTTTAAATTATTGACTGTTGGTGGCCTTAAAAGTTTGAGAACCTCTGATATAGAGATCTACATGTGTTCCTTATTGACAATTTATGTTAGGTGCCAAAGCAACAAGGTGTCAGTCACAAAAAAATAAAATTTATTATAATTAACAATTTCAATTATATGTAAAGTACATATATCAAAGCTTTGATTAAAAGTTATTGAAGAAGATAAGCCACATACAACTTTATATTTAACAAAGACATCCTTATCCTACTGCACATACACCTCCAGCTATTACTAGCATAATTAGTTCAATGAGTGATAATTTTAAGTCACAGCATTAGTCCTACTGATTCATACGCTTGGCACTGACCATTGTAAGCAAAGATTATAGAGTATTTATTTTAAAGCATGATGTAATCTAAGTTTGACACATAAACTTGTGTCAGAGATTTAAAATAACTTGGAAAAAGTATGAATATATGAATATGTTTGTTTAGAATTATAGTTGTATAGTGGTTCCAATCCAAATAATGTAATCTGTGGGAAACCCAAGGCTACATGATAACAGTTTAAGGTAAATTCACAGCAGGACAGTGATAAATTTATTTCAAACATTTTCATTTATTAATTCAAAACTACTGTCTCATTTGGCAAATATATATTTGTGCAAATAATTGTATGTTCTGCTCACTGAACATATTTTAAAACAATGTATGTTTCTCCGGCAGTTAGTGAGTGGTGTTTTAGACTGTCCTCTACTGTTCAATATAATTAATTTTCATCTACCAGCCAAGTTACCATATTCTGGTAAAAAAAAATATATTTAGCGGAACCAATACTTTTTCTAGATTTTGTGAACCTTTAAGTTTTTTACAACTGTAAGAATGTAATTGAACTTTATATAAATATGCACAGAAGGTGCACACTCTCTGTCATTAATTATAGTTCTTGATTATCATTTCTATATAAATTTTTAAATGAGACAGGTTGAACTGCACTGACTTATAATTGTATTTTCATTAACAAAAATACAGTGCCCCTTAGAGTACTAAATGTAATAAAATTTTATAGTTTTTTAAACAGACTACTGTATTTTCATTAACAAAAATACAATGCCCTAAGAGTACTAAATGTAACAAACAAAAAAATAATTGGGAAAAGTCCCACCAAAGACTGCCCTTTTGTGCATCCCAACCCAGATTACAGTTAAATATAAAACTTTAAAATTATAATTTAAATCCAAAAAAATAACATACCATATACATTTTCCTTGTTGATAATTATTCCAGTGTGGTCTCCACCAGCCACATGGATTTTATCACTGGCCTCAGCTTCCACGGCTTTTCTTTCTATCACGAGCGTTGTAGAGTTCGCTGTCTTTCCTTTAGGAGTCATTACCACCTTCTCTTCAATATCAGCCATTTTTATCTGAGAAATAAACAATCAGTTGTTCCCGCCCAATATGACCAGACCTATTAAATGCTAGTGATGACTCATCAGGGCACTGCACCTGCCTTTTACGTCCAATGCTATGAGACTGCACGCAAGTAATCACAAATAAGACCAACTGTAGGTTGTTAGATCGAACTTTCACAAGGTAATCTTGTTTTGATTTGAATGTTCGAAATATAAGTTGTAAAAGCTGTATCTCTTTATCAAGCAAATTAAATTAAAATAATTTCTTATCATTCTCAACTGACCTGTGATGGGTTTGTTTCCTGTATTATGATTATTTATAAAATATTTTGAGTTCAAAATAATAGCGCCTGCTTACCTCCTTCGGCTGTCCTATTTTGAAGAATGAGTTTATTTATTTAATCATTCATTTGTACGTTAATTCAATGAATGAAATTGATTGAACTGAGCCACAGATCACTAAATAAACTGAACATGTACAACGATTACATTAGCGATGGGCATAATCGAAATATTGACATAATCGATTATGGAAATTAGTAATAATTTTTTCTGATCATTCGATTATGAAATTATTAATTACTAATTTCCAACTGTTACGAACTGTACTAATAATCTGTCAAGCAATCGAAACTTGTCGATGGTTGCGGAGCGTGACTGACCGAAAATGTGCCTTATAGCTGAAGCTTAATAAGCCTGTTTTGACACCTGTTATCATGACATGATTAGAGATGTGCATTATACAAATCGGTAACCGGCGCATCCGATTATCACGAGAAGTCGATTCGTAATTCTATGAGCTTCTAACCGATTTGGTTTTTTGTATTTATTTTTATTTTTAAGTAATAGGAAAATATATGTACATTGATTTTATGGATCACAAAAACCTGTTCTTTATCAAAAATAAAACAAGTCAGTCGCATATTTAAACAATCTAATTTAATCAACATCTTTTTAATCATTTTCCGCTCAAATTAATCAAGCTATTATTTTTATTATTATTCATTAAATAAAATAAAAATTCATGTCAACTAGATATCGCAATCACCCAAAAAGATTTTGATTTTGAGGAATTTATTTTTGCATTATTTGTATTATTATATATTTTACAATTTTTTTTTCTTGATTTTACCCAAATTTACATTCTATAGTCGTAGCTAGATGTCAAGACGGGATTCTAAGAGTGTGAGGACTGTAATATTAGTAGTATAGCCATTTTCATAATCGAGACATATCATGTAATGCAAATGCTATAGTATCGAATTAAAACTCACACTAGAGATTCTGATCTCTATTATGGTCTGTGATAGCCATCTCTATTTCGCAGCGAGTGACACCACATTCTTTATGTTCAACATATCAAAGAATTAATATACTACTACGTATAGACCAGACGTTCACCGCCTCAATCTGCGATATCTCACCTCTCTCCGCAAGAAATTGATCCGTTGAAGGATCATTATTATGGCGACTGGCACTCATGAATTTGCTCACATAAGCGCGTGTATACAAACTGCATTCGTTCAATGTATGAGAATAGGAACCGATAACACGACACTTGTTTGAAGTTTCCGGCCTGTGACCACATTAAACTACTCAATGCATTGCATACTTATTGCATTCAGTTTATCACTTTGAAAATCTACAATGACGTGTATATTTAAACAACAATGATGGTACACCGTTTTCTCCACCTGCGCTGGTCGCGCCTTAAGTGAAAATCGGCGAAGTGTGAGTTGGACTTCCTCACGAAGTGCTCCGTACCGCCATACAATGTTTACAATAGATTGAGCAAAAATTTTATGAACAAAACAGTTTCTTGCACCACCATTAATTTTCAACTTTTCTTTGTTTTTATGTTTGTTACACACTTTCAAGTGTCTGCCTTTTACGGTTTAAAAGATATAGTTCTGTGATACATAGATGAATGGATGAATGACATTGGAGGCTTAGTAATAATGTCCCGCTGGACACACTTTAGTTACGGAACCCTAAGAGGTGGTGTCAAAAAGTTACCTTTACTAGGTCATCGGTCTATATAGTAGAGAGACGGCCCGGTGCATGTTTCTCGATATGAATAAATAAATCAACGGAAACAAATTCACTGAACACAAAACAACAAGTGACGCCATTTTGATAGATACAGAGTCGGGCCGGACAGGTGATGAAGGAGGGAGGGTGGCAAAATGTCATTCATCATTCTCGAGGTGATTCTCTCTACGAAATTTGTTTTGCTATGGATTGCCATATTGAACGTAATTATATATTCTGTGGGGAACTGTCGATGTCACTGTCACAGACAGACTAATGTCGGTCGGTGTGTTGTTGTGTAAGGTTAATGTGATTTTATATTCGCCTTGAATTTAATCTTTCTTCTATATAAATACCTCTCTTGTTATAGTTTTTTTAAATAACAAATCATAAACATGTTGTTTAAAGTAAGTTTGTTTTGTCTCCTCTGGATTGTAAACGCAGAAAGTGAAGCACTTCAAACTGTTAGTGACGATGACTTACTTTCGTTAATAAAAGATAAAGACAAACTCATCGTTCTATTCTGTAAGTAAACTAAAAGTGACCTTTCTTATTTGTTCTTTTTTTAAACCATAACTTATCTAAAATGTTGGTATATAAATTTTTAGAAATATTGTTCTGGGGTGTGTAATAGCTTAGTTTTGGCTTTTAAAAACATTCTGAACAGAGTCCCGTCTGTCTGTCTGACCATCTGTGCTAATAAAATTATCATATCAATCTCATTATGTATTGATAGCATAAATTTGATTTGAGATAATAACTGTTGCGATGGAAGCAACTAGGTCCCGCTTCAGCAGTCATTATGCATCCCCGACCAATCCATGGATATAATTTATAGCATTTTAATTGTCTGTAAGAACCATTTACATGCAGTACTTACTAAATGCAATCGCAATATCATAAACCACTTTGATGAAGGTGGAAAAAGTGAATTTTCAGAAATAAATTAATTTACTTGGTGCTGTAATCTACTGTTTTTTAAATTAAATCTTAATTATATGCATTTCATATATTTGATGCCCAGCTTTTAATTATAATTTTTCCAAGCTATCATTGGTAAAACTATTTATACTATCATCTTAAGGACATTAGAATACCATTCAAATCAAAAAGTAATAGGGCCATGAAAATCAATTGAATGTTATATTTAATAAGCTTTTTCCATAAGCAAATATTTATAGGATATTTTTTCAGCTAAACCAAACTGCGAGAACTGCAAAAGCTTTGAAACACATTTGGAAAGCATACATGTGGACTTTAAAAAGCACTTGAATGCAGAAACTGTGAAGGCAGAGAATAGCCATATGGCAAGACTCTATAGTCCAACTAAGGAGCCGGCTCTAGTATTCTTTAGGCATGGGATCCCACTGCTGTATGATGGTAAGATAGGTTTAACAGTTTTTTTATGTATTGTGTACATCATATCCTACTATAATATTATAAGTGTGAAAGTTTGGATGTTTAGATGTTTGGATGTTTGTGACGCTTTCACGGAAAAACTACTGAATGGATTTGAATGAAACTTTACAATAATATAGCTTATACATCAGAATAACATATAGGCTATAATTTATAAAGACATATTGTGTAAATTGTACAAAATCACAATTATAATATTAGTGGGATTATATGGGCAATTTGGGCATAACAAAAACGCGTTGCCTAGTAACCGACCATAGAATATGTAATTCGTATATACAAACTTTCGCGTTTATAATATTAGTGTGAAGACTATTTGAATGTACTACGTCAGATATTGAAATTTCTTTTGTTTCTTTAAACTATTAGCCTACGTAACAGAATAAACACTATTTTGTACCTTATGCTGGAAATGGAGATAGGTGCCTTCTATGCCTATCGAACAAGTAGAATAAATCCTGAAGTACACGCGGACAAAGTCGCGGGCGGAAGCTAGTTAAGTATAAATAGTAGTGCATTTGTTGACATCAAAAATAGTTGTAAAAAATCATATTTCAATAATGTTTATTTTTTAATACTTCTCATACATAAAATACCTGTAAAAACTTAATTAGTTCCTTACACTGTACCCTACATAATTTAACACATATTTTTATGTATTTTATAGGAGAAGCCAATGAGAATGAGATCTATAGTTTCTTTGAGAAGAATCAGTCGCCAGCAGTAAAAGAGTTGACAGACAAAATATTTGAGCACATAACACAAGCTGCCACTGGTGCTACCACGGGAGATTGGTTTGTTATGTTGTAAGTATACAATTGCAGATATGCTTATGTTCAAAATACATATTTTTAAATAACACAGTGTGTGTAACACTCTACACACTTTACTTAAAATGCTAGAAATAGTGTGCCAATGAATCAATTTTAAAACCATGGTTTCAGCTATGGAGCATCATGCGTGGAATGCCAGAGACTACATGCAGTGTGGGAGGGTGTAGGGGCTACACTACGAAACAGAATCAACGTGGCTCGCATTGACGCTAACCTAGCAGGTGCCAACACTGCGAAACGGTTCCACGTTAATAAGCTGCCTACATTCCTATTGTGAGTATAGTTTACAGGCAGAACACTGTGTGATGTTAGCTCATAATCTAAGCAATCTTTGGCTCCTAAGGCAAGCGTAGGTATGGAACCTTAAAAATTGCCTCACTCCAATGAAGTCCGTTGCTGAATGAAATTATAAACCAATCAAAAACCAATAGGGTTTTGGGGTTTTTGGATTTACAATATAAAATAACACTAAAGTAACAATTAATTTTCTAATTTCAGTTTCCGATTGGGCAAACTGTATAGATACGACCTGCCCAAGCATGACGTGAAATCATTTGTAGCATTCGCCAAGGACTGGTACAAAAACTACAAAGCGGAAACTGTTCCGTTACTGGCTTCTCCATTGTGAGTACAAAATAATTTTGTAATATTGTGTTGAGCGCTTCTTGTGGTACATACGCTTATTAAATAACTCATAACGATGATACAATGAACATCTTGAATATGTACATATGTTAAATATTCAAGGTGTGCAAAATGTTCTAGAAAAATAATATTTGTTACAGTCACTGCCCATCTACATAAACCACCAAAACAAAGCAATGATTAATATTTTTATTTCTAGCGATGAAGTCGTGGATTGGTCAGTGGAGATGATCAGGTACAGCGTAGCCTTTGGTCTGGATATCCTCGCCAAGTACCCCTGGATATGGCAGATAGGACTAGCAGGCTTTGGTCTGGTCGTCATAACTGCCCTTATAGCATTGCTCAAGGCTGGAAAATCAAGACCTTCAAAGGATTCGAAAAAAGAAAAGAAGAGTAAATAAAAGGAAATTTAGACATAGTACAATTTTATTCAGTTAAATAAGTATTTTGTTATATATTTAAGTAGGTGGATCATGGACTTTTTGTGTTGTATCTAAGATTTGTTGCCTATTTGTTTGTTTGGCTCTTGAATTTTGTAAACATATATTTTAAATGTCTGGATCTTATGTATTGGTAGAAGCCTAGATATATTCTCTCTAGCATGGGATATGACTATGTCATGTATGAAACTTGAAATCAGACGATACAAAAACCTTATATATGCATTGGATAAGGCGCGGACTCTCAATCTGAAGGTTCCGGGTTCGTATCCAGCCGTGTACCTATGAGTTGTTTTTCAATTCAAGTACATTATCCGATTGCTTAACGGTGAATGAAAACATCGTGAGGAAACCTGCATGTTTTGAACAGGCATGTGAAGTCCGCCGATCCGCACTGGGCCCGCGTGGTGAACTACGGCCCATACACTTCTGTAGGAGAGTAGGCCTGAGCCTCCAGTGGGGACGTATGTAGGCTGTTCATGACGATTGATGACTTTTAATACAAGGTGAATATATTATTTTTATGAAATAGGGTTTACAAAATTCCACGAATCAAAGGGGTATTATTAATATAGTGATTAAGGATCAATTGTACTTATTTGGGTCTGCGCTTCCATCAATTCTATATTCGTTAAAAATATTGGAGTAATAGACAGTTAAATTAATAGAGAAAAATAGTGTGAAGAAAGAAGTTATTTTTAATTTATGGATTATTTAAAAGTTCATAGAGCGACAGTGGCTCCTCATTTGCTCTTTTCTACCTTTCACCGCAATAAATAATTTAAAATACCAAACCGGACTTTTTATAGTCATTGCTGGTTTATCGATACGGCAGTTGGGTACCTTGGCAATCCTTAAGAGATTCGTGGAAACAACACAACTGCGGCGGTGCAACCAAATGTCTGAGAAAATGCTATTTCAAACAAAAATCAAGCTTATATTACAATTTTACACACATGTGTATAATTATGTTTACCTTTTTTCACCATGACAGATTCACCTTTAATCGACATTTCCTTTAACCACTGAAAAGGAACAAGAAAGGGTGAATGTGACATGGTACAAAAGTGGGTACATATTTTGTACTCGAGTGTTCATGTAAGATCCTTAGTAGTGATTAAAGAAGGCTGCATAATTTGTTATGTGATATAGCCCATGGTCAAATCTCATTTCCTTGATGCATTTATTTATGTACTAGCGTAACCACACTGTACGACGCCCTGGGTGTGACAGGCAAGGTGCGGGGAGGGAAAGCGATGGAATGACAGACAGTCCCTCCCATCTCTTGGCGCGACGGTGTTGGTCTAACTGTATAATCACGTTTTTTATATTTTAATAATATTTTTAGTGTGATCAATTATATGTATATTTAATGTCCGTCCATAGTGTTTATTTATTGTTGTATTTTACTATGTTCCTGGAAACTGTACAAACACATGATGGGATTTTATATTTTTGTATGAGACGGTAAATAAAAATAAGTAACTATTATTTTATTTTAAAATCTTTTATTTTAAAAATAATAAATATTATTCCTTAGGCCAACCCTGAAAGATGAGTACTTAATGAAATACCTCCTCGTTTTCTCTGTTCTTACTAAATAATATCACAATTTTTGTAATAAAAACCTGTCTTTCAATAGTACTATGAGTATAATAAATGCGAAACTGAGTTTGTATCCCTCGCTTCAAATCACAAAATACATACCGTTAGCCTAAGCCATGGAGAAGGACATAGACAATGTTTTTAACCTGATACCACTGAATTAATATAGTACTACGTACAGAACGGACGTTCACCGCCTCCCACCGATCCGCGATACCTCACCTCCCCCGCAAGAGACTGGCGCAGAAAATTACCATTACGTGTAGCGCGCGCGGACTACCCACACATGCACGTGTATATAAACGTCATTCGTTCGATGTGTGCCGATCAGTAGCGTAGCTACCGTAGGGCTAGGCGGGGCAGGGCCCCGAATGTTCAAGGAACCTCTTGGCCTCCATGAATGACGTTTGAAAATGTGTTGTAATATCCTATATAAATTATTTCAAATATAATTTGAGGGTTCCTTCAAAAAGACGTAACGTAAATATTTATTATGCCATGTGATGAAGTAGTTTTGCACCTTTAACGTATTGAGTAGTTTAATAGGGCCCAATTTTCATTTTCCCAGGGGCCCTCAGTTACATAGCTACGCCACTGGTGCATACATTACATAATCTGTGATAGTCTGGCATAGTCACTTGGGTTAGTAAATACAAATGATACAAATACGTTATTATCTCATTTAAAAAAAAGCATTTTGATACACTGCGGCCTCCACACTAGGCTGAGCCTGTGTCGTGGAGACCAGATACAATTTACAGTTAACTATTAAGAATTAAAAATTACAATTAAATTACATTATATTATATATATTATATATATACAATACCAATTAAACCGAAATAAGAAATATAGTATAAAAATAAAGTAGATTTATAGCCTAATCCAGTAAAATATATGAGCTTACTTGGTTTGTTTTCAAATACAGTCTACTACTTTCCATACGTCTTGAAATATTTTAGCTAGAATATGTGAGTGCGCGCACGACAAAGCTCATTAGGATCTTCAATGTATCAAATGTGCGATTTTATTATACGAGTGTTCACTAACCATTGCTCACCAACCAGTTTAGTCGATGATGAATCAGTACGAGCTAATATGGGAGTGTGCACACGACGCAAAAGCTCATAAATACTTGTCTACTGAACTATTGATTAGGTAACTATATGTGATGTATCTACGGCCTAAACCGAAACATTAGCCAAACGAAAAATTCCTTAGATACGAAAGCGTTGCTTTCAAAGTGCTTTCTTCCTTGATACTAAATTTAAAGGTAGCCCTCCTTTGATAGATTGCACTATTGCTGATGAGGGATCTGTGATAGGGTGTCGCAACGTGCTCTTGGAAGGTGATACTGAGAATTGGCTCATCAAAGCTGCTAATCCGGCCATCGACTGCATGAGGCCGAGACGTTCACCTGGAAAATAAATTGGCATTGATAAATTGTATGGCTCCGTGTGGTATTGGATTTAGAATTGAAACTAGCTCATATACGAAAATATATGCAACGTAATCGATAGGGCCAGTTCTCGAGTGGTGATACCGGGCCGTTCAAGTAAAGGTCGCGGGGAGTCGCTGGATGCAAGTAGCTCGGGACTGGTATTTCTGGCGTACCAAGGGGGAGGCCTATGTCCAGAAGACGTTTCCCGAATGATGATTATAATATCAGAACCAAATCAAAGTTACATGAAGTTTGTTTGTCATAACTTCAATATACTATTGATTATGTCATGGTGGTCACATAAAACTCGTAAAATCGAAATTAACTGAGTCTCTTGTATGTTTGTTGCCTTTTCACGACTAAACGGCTAAACTGATCTTGATAATATGACACTCACTTAACCTAAGGCATATTAGTAGAAATAGTGTTTTTACGTGGGATGATTCTTGGGTCTACGAAATGTCGAAAAAACTAAAACCAAAATGTACAGGTACTGCTGATTTGATCAGTTTACGTGAAATGAAACTGCATGAATATCTTTATTGATTTTCACTGAAATTGGTTGGTTCAATTCCCGGTCAGGTATTTACTATACATAATCAAAGAATGTTAACAGCATAGTTTTGTCGATAAATCCAATGCGTCATTGAAACGGAGACTTCAGGGTGGACATGCTTCCTATCTACGTACGGCCTTATCGTCATACTATCAGGCGAGACAAAGGCCAAGTGCAAACCCAATGTGAATTAAAAGATTAGCCAGCAAAAAAAAATCGTAAACATTTCACGTGCTATATTCTATTTACTATCTCTCTGCCGCGTGGTTAGGACTTTAGGTTTAGGATCAGATCAAGCGTCGTGATTATGTCAAATAGCCTCATTACACAGCGTCTGTCGTGATCATCAATCAGGGAGGCTTAGAAGCTTCTGCAATTATGATGACGGAACGCGTGCGCACCCAGAGGTCTCATGTTAATAAAGCAACGGGAACGATATATTTGATTACTAGAACACGAGTGCTATTTAACTGCTGCTTTTAACTATTTCGTGGCAGACTTGATAACACGTTGGTAGCTAGCTAGGCGGACATAGAAGAGATCCCAGGGCTCTTCGACTTGCGCGGAGGACGACTACCGAGGGTGTTTTAGTGGATAAAAATTTCACATAACCTGGCTTCTCTCCTAAGGAGTCGGGTATCTTCAGAAGATTTCCCCCTCGAAAAAATAAATAAAGGCGTTCATAGAAAATATACCACCAACAAAACCGAGTACCGATAGGTGGAGTAGCGGATTAAAAGCATTTTTTACCTATGCAAGCCCTTGGCCCTTCTCCAAACGGCAGGTACACGTGTTTAGGTATGTCGTTGACGTTGTCCGGATGAAATCTCTCCGGTTTGAACTTGTGCGGCTCATGGAAGTACTGTTCGTCGTTGTGCAGCGCTTGGATAGGTATTGCGACCATGACATCTTCGTCTATTGTTACTTCTGTGCCAGGGATCGTGTATTTCTTAGCGCATTGTCTGACGAGGAACCCTAGAGGTGGATACATTCGCATCGCTTCCCTGAAACAAGAAGAAAGTTAAAAAGCGGTCAAGTGCGAGTCGGACTCGCGCACCGAGGGTTCCGTAAAGAATACTTAACATACTTAAAATCATGCTCTTACGAAAATACTTATAAGTACGGTTGAAGATCCAACTTTACTTTGCGGTTACATTACATACCCAAAGTATGACTTTCAATTACAAAGTTAAGTTTGTAAACATAAAAGCCCACTATTAACTAATTATTTATTCTGTTTGTTGTTATAGCGGCAACAGAAATACATCATCTGTGAAAATTTCAACCGTCTAACTATCACGGACCATGAGACACAGCCTGGTGACAGACAAACGGACGGACAGCGGAGTCTTAGTAATCGGGTCCAGTTGGTTACCCTTTGGGTATGGAACCCTAACAAAGAAAACCCCTTTACTATAAGAAACGTTTAGTCGTAGCATACAAATTAAAAATTAATTTTATGGGGTTTATGTACTTCTTTCGATTCCTATCATATACGGTTCTCGTGAAATGATGTGCGAAGTCATCTCTTTCGGCAGATACATGTAATTGCTCGTTGCTGGATCACATTTAGTGGTGTTCCCGAAAGTATATTGATGGATCTGTGTTATCTTTTGACGTATGTAATTATTAGCGATTATTTAATGTTCTTCTCAGTATTATGTCGATATTATTATCATGATGATAAAGCATATTATTTATTATAAATGTGACTAAGCTGGTGTATTTTAAGGGTTCCGTATTCAAACAAGGAACTGCTATATTTCCAACATGTCCGTCCGTATGCAAGTCATTTTTTATTTTGGAAAACTGTTAACTTAATTTTTTACATTAAAATACATCACAACAGACTTTCTTATATACTTTCATACATGATATTAAAAATATACAAAGAAATACGTTTGCACTAGACACGAAAAAAAACAACGGTATTTTATGAAATACAAGCAATTTTGAGAACCACATCAAATATGGCATGTTATGTGCCTAACTTTATTGAGGCTTCTGAGTGAGCACGCTTCGATCTCGCGGATTTATCGTTACGTAGTGACGTTGAATTTTTTTTAACTGCCACTATTTATGTACGATGGGCTTGCCTTCGTATTACTAGATGGTAAGTGACGATAAGGTCGTTGGATGGTAAGGGTGCGCACCCAGAAGCCTTAAGCGAACGAGGTGTTGGCTCTGCTACCTTTCATACCGGAACACAACAGTGCTGTTAACACAGTTGTTTTGCAGCAGACTTGGGTAACATGGTGGTGTCTAGCCAGGTGGACATAGAAAATACCAGAAACAAGAAACAATCATAACTATTGCGTATCATTACAAAAATACTCACTTGAAACACATTTCCATATATTTCATTTCCTTGACAGCGTCGTAGCAAAGTTTACCATCATATCTACTCAATACTTCATCCACTTCTTGCTGACATTTTCTTTGCTCTCGAGGATGGAAAGCTAGCTGGTGCAATGTGAAACTGGTCGACGAAGAGGAAGTTTCAAAGCCGGCAGCGAAGAAAACAAACACTTGAGCAGCCATGAGCAAATCGTCCATTTCTAACTCGACCACGTGTGGAGTTCCGTCCGCATTCCTTCTCTCAACAGACTCTCCCACTATCTTGCCCTTCTCCTTCAGCTCTAGCAGAAGGTCAATGAAGTCATTTCTTCCAGAGTATTTGTTACCTCTTTGCTCCATAATACTCCTTACTAATCCCACTGTGTCGGTCTGTATTTCCGGGGCAAAGAAATGTAAGTTCTTAAAAGTTTCTGGTGCTAATACTTTCAGCATAATGATGAAAGCATCTCGTTTAGTTATCGTGAATATACGCCTGCCTAGTTGACGGAATGTTGAATTTTCATCGTTCAAGGAGTCTGCGTCGATACCGAAACCGCAAGCGCCGATGAAATCCGTCGTGTATCTAGCCATGAGTTCCCGAACATCAACCTCTGTGTTTTTTTCTGCGGCCACAGTTGCAATTTTTTTCAACTTCTCTGCTCTTTCTACTATTAAAGGGAACATAGCTTTAAGTTTACCGCTCGTGAATGCTGGTGTCAGTCTTTGCCTTAAAAGCTTCCATGTATCGCCATCAACAGTGAATAGATTTTTCATCATAGGCTCAAATACTTCTTTGTGGAAGTTTACCCCTCTAGGGTGGAAGTGGTGGAAATCTGTCACCAGGACATGTTTGATTAAGTCTGGATCTCTGAGGACAAGGCATGGTCTACTCCCTATGTAAGCGCCAACCATTCTCTCGTTTGGGAATTTCTTGTAAAACTCCATCATATGTTCACTTATGCTGATCTTTTGGAAGAATTGCCTCATGTTGGTGCCGAAGAAAGGCACCGGTTCCTGATGTTTCACTCCTCTCTTCTTCCAGTATTTGAATGTTCTTGTACTATACCAATAAATTAACAAAAACGTCACCACAACAATAACTGAAGTTAACAACATTTTCAGGTGTATATTTTTCGTAGCCGTGTCCTTGTTGTCTTAAAGGGTAATACGCTAATATGGTATATTATTATGTATTTAAACGATGTTGATGCAATCTTATCGGTATATAATGATTATTGACATATTTTTAATAACAACTTACGTATGAGCTTGGTTATCTACTAAGACGTTATTTTCACTAATGAGCGGCCACATCGTAGTACGTGTGTACCTACAGGGCGAATGGTTCTAGAACAGGTTTTATTTGAATAAACCGTGATTTTTGCTGTCAACCTTGGGCAGCAACCGCGTGTATTTGTCAAATGCAAATATCTGATTCTAATTAATTTTCGGAAAATTAAGATCTCATACGAAATACTTGTAGGTCGGTCGCAGATTTGAGTTATACAAGTTCTTGAGTGCTACTCAAGCTGGACTTTAATATGTCGGTCAGATAGGAAATCATTTTGTTTGTATCCATACATATCATGTCCGGTGGTGGAGACCTGGTTTCTGTAGCACAGGGGATTCTAGTTAAGGAGCCAGTCTTCACAAAGTTACGAGACCATAGAATTAAGTGATTTTATCATTAATATGTACAAACTTTGTGGCGAAAAATAAATATGATTTTATTATTATTATTTATACAGAGAATATGCCAGTCGTGAATGGCTGCGGAGAGCAGACTACCGAATTGAGTGGAGCACTCTGGGGATGCCTATATCCAGTAGTGGACTGCCGCAGGCTGTACATCATCATCAGTCAGGAAACGTCCACTGTTGGACATAAGCATCTTCCACATTGACTGGTCCCGACCCATCCATCCGGCCGAGCATCCAGCGACTCCCCGCGACCTTTACTAGGTCGACGGTCCATATAGTAGGGGGGACGGACCCGTACCCTTTATATATTTCGATCTCTACCAGACAACCTGATACATCTGACTATATATTCATCAATGCTTCAACTGCAAATGTATGTTTGTAATTGAAATGTGATTTCATAAAAAATTAAGGTTTTCAGATTTATTCCTATACTTGTGCTGTAAGGCCTTGGTTCCTGCCAAAATATAGGAGTCTAGGCCAACGGGAAGTACTTTAAAAAGGTTTTGATTCCCTTGCTTTCCTAAAGAAAACTGTAAAAATGTGCGTCATAAACAGCCGTATATTTACATTTTTAGAATTTAGATTTTTTTCAAAGTTTCAAGGGTTTGAAAACCAAAGTATTTGACATTAATTTCAACTTTTCAACCGACTTCAAAAAAGTAGGAGGTTCTCAATTCAACTATGTACATTTTTGTATGTGTGTTACGGGATATCTCCGCCAATTGTAAACTGATTTTGATTCTTCTTTTGTTTGGTAGAGCATACTTCAGAGGTGGTCCCATATAAATTTTAACGAGATTGATTGATCGCTTTTTGATAAAATCAACCAAAACCAAATAATTATGTACCCAGATCATTCTACCTGTAAGGGTAAAATTTTTAAAGGCAATTGAAGTCGGGTTTTATTTCTTTTTAAACGCGTTAATTATTATAGTTTTTTTAGAGATAACATTAGTAGTCACTGAGATAATAAGTTCCATTTTTACAAGACTTTCCGGATCGAAGCCCTAAAAACAACATTAGGAAGTTATCTGGTAGTACATAAATAGTGATCTGTGGTTATCTGTACCTACTAATCGAATAGTTAAGTACATGCGCGTGTAGATAATTCTTATACATACTCGTACTTTATCTAAAAGCGAGACCATTTTGATTAACGATTGGATTATAAGAGGTGATAGTAAATTATGTAAATGATGTTTGTGTTGTAAATGAATAAATTATTGTTTATTAAAAAAGTGCATACAAATAGTGTAGAACTACTAGTATAATAATAATAACTTATTGGTAAATGTAAATTTACAATCCCTTGTCTTTGAAAGTACGAAATACATATATATAAAATTACACTAGTTGATGCTTATGTAAAGCACAGTTTAAAAATGTTAGTGAATCATACAATTACAGCTTTATGCAAATCTGGGGACTAATATATAAAACATGGTCACATACGTTTGTTTTGAGTTATAAATCAATTTACAAAATATTTTACAATTATTATATTTTAAAGGTTTTTTTACAAGATTATATAGATAGAGATAAATACACACGCTATTGATATCTCATTATCAACAGCCTATATATCCACTGCAGGGGGTTGGGCATACTCTCCTACAAAGTGTACGGGCCTAAATCTGCCATACCCTTGTAAAATTGAACTAAACACATTATATTTTAAGAGAGCCTACATAAATACAGACCAGTGTAAAGCAGTTAATTAATTAAATTGTACTTCTCTAAAGTAACTAGTACCAGGTACTGTAAATGCAAAAGTAATGAGGTACTCGTGAAATGTTTTTACAAAGCATTTTAATTTGCAATTCTAGTGGAATTTATTAATAATACTTCTGAATTTATTACATAAGCGGTCCATGTTTGTTTTGAATTGGCTGATACATTTCATACTTTTTGTTCAAACTTTAAGAAGTTTTTACCAATTACTTTAAGTTTGTTTACCTCACCAACACATTCCTGTGTTTAAAATTTAGTTAGTAACCAAGTTGTGAAGCATTCGTTCTTTGAACACACTTTGAATTATCCACATTAAACTGGAAAGCCAATTTTGACAATGTGATAGTGCCACAGCAGTTAACATCACACGAAACACTTTGCACATGTCAGATTACGTGATATAGTTTAATATGTAAACTAAAGTCAAGACTAGTTCAGACTTATATCGTATCAACTCCAACATTTATTCTAAAAACTGATGCAGGATCAGCTAATTCATTTTTTATAGCATTCTCAAATATAGCGAAGATATTAGAAAATTCCATCATATTGTCTGGCTTTGATTCTATCCACAGCCTATCAAATTCATAAAATAGATAACAGTAAAATTTATGGAACTGATTTACATCAGGTAGATGTCTTTTAGCATTAAACATGTATGTTTTAGCAGAGCCATCTTTGAGGAGATGATACGCCATTGATGTCAGATTGATGCCTACTATTGCATAAGTGTAGCCATATTTGGGATGGTGTGAGTGGCTTAGTACATGACTGGCAGCATGTGGATATTCAGTAGAGAAGTAGAGAAGATTTTCCAGTCCTAATAGTCCCATTCCACGGAAATCTGTTTTTGGATCATCACCCTGTAAAAAATAAACACAACAGTATTAAAATAAGTATGCATATGATCACATCCATTAATTCAATAAATTGATATAATCAGAAGCCGAACGTCAAATATGGTGAGTGGTGACCAGACCTACTCAAAAGCAACCAAAAAGAAAAAGAATTTATTGAAAATCCAAGCTCTGCAATCTCAAGCTTTTCTAATTAATGATGGAATATATTTCCTCAGTATATGTCTGTACAAATCAAGCTTTCAATGTGGTTTAAAGTTTTTTTGTAATAAGTTTCTTTTGTCCTAACTAGGGAATGACCGACAAGCAGCAGAAATGATGACTCTCATCGACTTTATCCAATAATCTATAGTTTTAGTATGTTTACATTCATCATTTTTCTGGATTTTGGATAAATAAATATATCTATGTTTAAATACAAACCTGGAATCCAATATCTTGCCACTGTTTAGTCACTCTGCCTTCTAGTTTCTCATTAGGGACTAGCAATGACCACAGCCTGAGTAATTTTTCTTCATGCTCTGGGTTGCTACTGTCGTACTGAACTTGACGTAGTTCTTCCACTTCATTTACTAAAAGTTTGTAACTCCAAATTTGTTCAAGGCAACGTCTAAATGATGAGATGAATGGTGTATGTAGTTCTGGCTTAATCATTTTAGCTCGCATGATTATAGCAATAGACGGGTCTAAAATCTTGCGGAAGTTTGCTGGAACAAATTCACGTTTTTCAACGGCACCGTCTAAATAAGAAACGACTTCTTTTACATCACTGGTACGGGATAACATTAACGATTTCTCCACATTGCATGATCTAGCAGCACCTGGTTTATCGCCGTAGCAAATCCTCTGCAGTTCACAAAGACGTGTCGTTTTTCGCAGGAACCACTTAATAAACGGTCTTAAATACCACTGTAGTACCCCCCAAATGTTTAAAAACATTATTTCTGTTAGAATTTACATGAAAATCGTTTCAAATCGCTTGTTGCTATCGTTTCGTTGTCATGACAATGTTCATGACAAGCATTAAATGAAATGTCAAAATCTGACAATTCCTACGTTTAGTTACAATATCAAACATGTATTTTGGCAACTGCGTTTTACTTCGATAAAATTAAGTCATCCGATCGCAAAGGGATACAAACTACATACATTGTATGTCGATCAAATAGCGATGACTGCAAAAACTGTGACAGACCGAAATAAAGCCTATAGTCTAAGCCATAAGATTGTTTCTAATTAAATCATTTCTTAAAGAAAAAAACTGTCTGTGAGATTTGCTTTGTCTTCACTCTGTCCCTTTCGCACAACTGCCAAGTCAAAATTTCTAGAAAGAGATGCACAATGGTTTTTAGCATCCCCTTGTGTCGCGTTATTGGTAAGAGTTCGCTTTCTAGTATAGATTTCTATGACTCGATAGAATAAGTAAGATAACTTTTTTCTTAAAATCACAGAAAAAAAGATATGTTATGTTTTGTCTAAGCCTAAGCCACTTTAGGTTGAAAATTACAATTTAGAAGCTTGATGTCTTCCATTTGTCTTCCATCATGTAGAATAAGAAAGAAAGAAATAAGGAAGGAATTTCCGCGCGTTAAAGCAACGCGACATAAGTACTAATTGTTTTTTTAAATTGCCATTTTTGGATACCAGGCGGTGAGTGCGAGCATACAATTCGGCACTTTATTCTATCAAGCAATCAGGAGATTGTATTTTACCGACATAATTACAATTATATTTTCACATTCACTTTATACTACTACTACTACTACTACTAGAAAACTATTGGTAAAGCTAGATTTACAAATTCATAAGTTACAAGTGGTTAGTTCTTTGAAAAAATTAATTGCCACTCGGACTGCAATGTCCATATCGTTTGCGTAAACTCAAGGTAGAGGGCACAAGACAAGCACAAGACATATTTTTGATAGTGGCTTTTAATACCTATTCCTGTGTGAAAGTTGTTTTAACTACCTCATGGCATGTAGATTAATAGATCTCTGGGGATAGGATAACCAGCCTGCCGTCGCAAACCGGAGATCGCGGGTGCGATACCCAGAATTACCCAGTGCGGTGTACAAGCAACGATAATGGCACAGGTCACCATTTGATCCCTCTGATGTTAAGAGGCTATGTTGGTTAGACCACGTGGCCGCCTTCAAGGTTGCATTGTTTTGTAGCTGTCCCTATCCGAGCTCTATCCTACCCGAGCGCGTACGGTGAGACAGCATACACTACGCGAAGTTATCCACCCTTTATTTGGATGTTTCATAGTCCAGGGATCATTTGAAGGATACAGTATATTATGTAACCATTTTTTAATACAGTATACTAATGAAATTTCAGATGTCGGTGTTTTTTCCAAATTGTTCTAAATTGATTAATACTTTTGTAAATCAGGTTCAAAGTTGGGGCTTTTTATTACCGAAAAATACAATACTTTGACGCCCTGTAACTCTGCAAGTATATATTTAACGAAAATCTGACTCACCACCGACACATATATTTGTATCTAGATTGTGTCTTGAAAATTTCATAGATTTTCATAGCTTAATACTCAAAATATGACTGGACTACGTTTGTATGGGCGCTTTGACATCAGCATACCCTCTTAATAACCCTGGGTTGTTTCCTAGGCAGACAGTACTTGTATGGGACTTGTAGACGTGAAAGAACCACCAATATAAGTTAGTAGCATTATCTGATACTGTGATGGGTTGAGATTTTTATATTTCCGGGGAAAATTAGAACCCCATATATATTTATAACCACAATATGCCAAGGTTTCCCCCCATCCTTACATTAGGTGAGATGAAGGCCAAGTGCTAACTCGTTTTCTTAAAAAATGTGTTGGTCTGTAGCTCAGGATAAGGTTCAAATATATTGGTTTCTAAAATAATACAAAAGAAACAGAATTTGTGTTTTATTTGATGAAAATTGTAATTCATAAATTTTACAATAAAATTATTTACAATGCCATAATATAAACATGTCGGCCGGCCATCGCACTTACAATTTTATTTACAAAGGCGACGCGTGACGGTGTAATTATAATTACAAATAACTAACTACGTATAAAATATGAACGTGTAATTGCATTAAATAAATAATTGTATTTTAATTAGGTATGTATGTATAGCTTTCGAAAATTAGATAAAAGTGCAGCGCACTGACAAATCTAGCTCTGAATTATCTACCTACCCTTACTAAATTCGCATACTATTCGCTTGATTTTTCGGTATTTGAGTCGACAGTTTTGCTGCGAAGCAAATCTGGGAGTTAGACTTCTCAAAATGACCTAAACACCTTTAAATAGATGCGTCATTTCTAAATCAATCTAGTTACAGATTGTTACAATACAAATTGTACTTATCATGTAGGTTTATGCTTCAGCTAAATTTTACATGACGGATTTTATCTTAAATTTAAAAAATATATTCAAACACTATCTAATTAATTGCTTTTTAAAGATTGAAGAAACACGGCGGGCGGGGAGAGGCGTAACAACGTGGCAGGACTGTAACAAAGCTCTCGCCGTTTATCGTAAAAAGCTAAACAGTAGTACGCACGGCTACAGATCAAGCTATACATTTCCAGTATAAGCTGAACTAGCACCATGCGGGATCAGCTTATACTGTAAATGTATAGCTGGATGGGTAGCCGTGTGTAAAAACATAAATAAATGTCCTTGAAAATAATTTAGACGCAGTTACAAGTTACAATCATATCATATATACTATAAAATGGTTGAAAGAAATTATTTTCTTGACAATTTGGGCAGTAATATTTTTGAAAACTTTCATGCGATTATATGTGGGCAGTTAGTGGTTAATATTTCCAGTTTTCATTGAATTAGATAAACAGTTGGTTTATAAATCTTACATATCTAATCTGTACAGCAGATATTTCGGAAAAACAAGAATGTTGAAATTTTCAGGACTATGAAACGAACCCCGAAAACTCTATTTAAATATACAGTTAGTATTATGTCTTATCCATAATCCTGAAGGTTTTTTTATTTATCTCACTAATGTCTTTTCCGTGCATCGCAAAATGTCGATATTTAAGTACCTATTTACTTATTTACTAGAGCACTATACATGTTTTTATACGTATGTAAAAATAACATTGCAACGTATCTTATGAGCGGAGATACATACGAGTAGATCAAATAGGCACAGAATTTGTGGTTTCAAATTTAGAAAATTTTCAGGCACATTCTCTTAGTATAACTTATAGTAGGACCAACAACAATTTTTTACTTCTTATTCGAATCAAACACACCTTAATTCATGTGATGATTTTGCAAATTTTCATTTGCCTGATTGCTTAAAATATTAATGCCTGAATGGGGGATGAAATAATAATATTCATTTAAAAAATTCCGGATCCTGTGCCTTCGGAAAATATGAAAAGATATTGAAAAGTATAGACGATGTCAAAATAATGAAGTTAATTAAATAAATATTTATCAAAACAATCTGAGCTTTCATCAATTATTTAATGCCTTTAAAATATTCTTTGGTTTATAATACACTTGACTAGAATAAACAGGTATAATGTAATATTATTCGCTTGTGTGAAAAATATTACCTACAAATATTTTCCTACTTACTTAAACACGTATTACAAAGTGTCACGAAGCAAAAAAAAAACACTATCGATCTCCGATAACAAGATACCTACTAAGCTTTCAATAGTAAATAGTCGTACAGAATATAAAATAATTAAGTATGGACAAATGCAACTCGAAAGTATCGAATGATCCAGTCGGAAACCTATAATTGTGAGGCAAATTATATGTTTTTCTGTCTGTCAGGCTTCTAGCGCCTAATCAGAAATAGCGACGCCGAAAATTTTGACTGAAATGATTTCCAATTATGTTGAAAGGGGCTCATACGTGGAAAGGAGGATTAAAAATGAATAATTAATTATCTATTCTGGTGGGATCTCGTTGAATCATTTCGAGTACATTATCAAACCGTGGAAAAAATAATTTATCGAAAAATAAAAAATATATGAATCATTAAAGCCGCATATTTTTGACATGAAATGAAGTTGTAATCTTCTCATTTTTTTTTGCGTTCGGATTCAAGGCGACCATTAGGTCTGTTGACCGCAAATTAAATTGAATCATGTTTTTATTGATTGATATAATTTATCTTTTTAGGAGATTTATGCTACTAAACCATAATTAAATTTGGAGCCCTCGATATGCACATAAGACTCGCTCTTGGACAATTATTTACATGTAAATATTTCAGCATATATAATTAAGATGGAGGTTTTTAATCGTTGAGTAGATTCGTGAAACTAGTTTACCGTGATGGACTCATATTATCTATATCTACTGAGGACATCATGACACAAGACTTGAATGTGTCACGACATTTATATTACTCAGACAAATTATAAGTGCTATGAATTGTTATTGCGTGCCTTTAAATTAGTCGACCGTACGCACAACGCCCCACAAGATTCAGTACGATTCACGTATTGTAAGCAAGCATAAGATCGGATACATTTTAAACCTCTCTCTCTACTAGGTATCATTGTTAGAGATCGATGTATTTTTTACATATCCAAGGAATATCTAATTGTATTATTGTTTTAATGGTACAGCATACGGTCTATCGTACATTTCACCTAAATATTTTTAGGTACAAAACATTAAATATTGATAGATCATTTATTCTTCAACTTACACAATAGGTTGTTTCTCGTTATCGGCGAAGCATTCACATACATATATATTTTCTTACTAGGGACTATATAATGATATAAAATAACATATTAACTCGTATGTAACATATCTTTTGAATGATGATGAAACTAAAATTGTAATTTATAGCTTTGGTATGTCAACCTAGTTCCAGTGTCTATAACTCTTTACCCGACTACGGCAAAATCAAAATGAGGGTAATGGTTTTAGCAAATCTAGCAGACGGTATGTATGTACGTTACTTTTCGTTTTTATCTCCTAAACTGGTCGTAATTGACTGAGTGAGCGAAGCGGAAAAGGTATTCCTTTTGACTACTAATTTCTCTGTGTTTGTATGTTTTCCTCTACAGGTCGCATTTCTCAACCGATCTGGACGAAACTTAGTATAAAGGTGAAACGATTTTTTTGAATTTTTTAGCTAACGGGGATTTTCGATTGGAGGAGGTACTTTCTACGAAGTGTTAAAAAGAGGGTACTAGATATCTCCGCCATATGATATTCGATTTCGATTGTTTATTTTAATTACGGTACTCCGTACTCTCTACAGACAAAGTAAAAAGTCGAAAAACGCGTGTATGTGCTCGCGAGGTCTACAGCTCACAGAGCCACTAGTATAAAATACGACATGTCTTAATATTAAAATACCACGTGTGTTATTCAATGAAAGGGTACATTTCGAAAAGACATAAGTCAAAAAGTACGAATACAAAAATAATGCAGAAATAAATAGATGATTTTTGGCGTAGTCGGGTTGTATCTTCAAAATGTCTTCTTGTTTAAAAAAGGGTTCCTTAATCTGCAATTCTTTTATAGTAATTTATATGTTGTTTTATAAACAGACAGTTTTTTTGGCAAATAAACGTTTTGTAAACACTTTACAAATCCGTCACTTTCATATTTGTATTTATCAACACTAAAATATAGATTTTGACTTAAATTTGCAACGTCAACGTAATTTTTACAACATTAATAATTGATAACTACAATTTTATTCAGAAGTAATACTCTATTAAATTGTTTAGAATAAAACAGTATAATATTTAGTTTTATAGGTAACGCTTTAGGAATAAATAAATAATTTATCTTAGAACCCTTGATAGTAAATATAACATTTTAAAAGTCTTCGATCACGTTTACTCATTTGACAAATGCATAACATAAGAAGACCAATCATTCTTGCATTCAGAGTATCACTTGATTAATGTCGGCAAACGATCTATTTACTTTTAACGATAAATAATCGTAGGTACACTCGAATACAAAATATTCATTTTTGAAGCTTGTCACATTCACCTTCAATTGTCATTACCGTTAATTTGCCTTCAATACACTGCACAGAAACAAGAATGGTAGAATGTGACATGGTACAAAAGTGGATACATATTTTTGTACTCGAGTGTACATGAAAGTAATTAAGCACCAAATACTAGGTCACTATGTCCTAACATACGTAGGAACCATTCTAATTGTGATAGCACACAGAGATATAAAACTCTATAAAATTGCTTTTATGATGAAATAAATATATAAAGTCTAACAAATTTAAATATATATTTCAAATATATATGTAAAGGCAGCATAGAATATATAAAATATGAGTTTAACAGGTAGCATAATTTAAGTAGGTATTCTTATAAAGCGAATGATATGTTAATTTTTATCTTATATTAGTAAATAGTATAAAAAATTGCGAATTAAATGTAGTATCACTTTTTTGTGTTAACAACATTCCAAAAACGTGGAAATGGTGGCGTTGTGTGGATTGATACTTCCAACTACATTCGGTATTCATTTATGTTAATTAATAAGCAACTTAATAATTATTTCCAGTAGAGATCAATTTTCTTAAACACAATTTATTCACTTCCTACAATATTTTTTCATTAACTAAAGCTGTGGAGCTTTCAAACAATAAACATATGATATATATGTACTTATATATCCAGTTTAAATATGTATTTTGTTACATTAACGCACCTATAAATACAATTTGAATTTAAAGCACAGCCGAAACAGTTATTTCTTGTTCACATACAATGTTGAAATACATTTTATAAAAACCTATTATCCCAAACAGGTGACTCGTTGGTCCGCTTTGTAAGAAGCAAAGGCATTTAATGTTAAGAAGATTGCTATGGGTGGTCAAAAATGTAAATAGCGGGGTGTAACTCAGGCTGGATCACTTCCAATACAATCAATCACTCGGTTACATTCCTACTAGCGTGATAAACGGAGAATAAAGCGTGTCACACACAATCAAAATATATTGCAGGTATCGTATATTATACAGAATATTGAGACATTGGATATTACTTTCAAAAACAAAATAAAAATAAAAATTTTATAGTTAAAAATAATTTAAATATTGATTCGGATTAGGAATGTGATTTTTTGACCATACAGAACTGGAGTAACAATTAAATATAATATTTACAATTATTTATATATTTTTTTGTTTTCCTTTTTTTAATTAATACGAAAATGATGCCTTATGTAAATATTTATAAACAATAGAAAAACATACTCGTATCTGCTGGCTCTTTGGTTCTTCTGGGTTTCGAGGTACCAACTATATCTGTATATACCTTGATAGTGTGTAACAATCCTAAAAATACAATGCCTACTGTATATGACGGTATGATCTCACAGCACAAAATTCACTATACTTACATGTTTCACACTAAGCAATTAGATACCTTACGTATTGATAGGTTGTAATTGAATTTCAACTTTATTTACACTGGCATCGTTGCCGTACAGTTCTGTTATATATAAAATAACTTCAGGCTAAAAATAAACAAATATTCGAATTGAAATACAAGGCATGTTCATGGTTCAAACAACAAACTTATGTGGACTAGGTTTTAATAATTCTTTAATAAACAATATTTATTTCTAAGTTGGTATTCAGTCAACTGTTAAGACTGAAATTTATATTGATATAAATAAAGAGCGGGATGTTGGCAGTTGGTACAGGTATTGACAAATATATCGTAAAAAGATAGATTTTGCTCGCGACTTTGTTCGCTTTGACTTCAGAAATTATGGGATGGGAACACTTGCCTACTAGGATAAGTAGGCTATCTATAGGTCACTCTCCAACCCATCCACCTCGTACTTTAAAAACGTCAATTCGATGCTACACTTCTGCCAGAGAGGACAAACCAACAAGCAAACTCAGTCTACAATTTAGTTGTATTCGAATTAACTAAAATTCGCAGAATAGTTCAAAGGTTGTATTATTTAACAACTCATTACCTGACCTACTTTAATCTGAACACAATTTTGATAAGACCAGTTCTTAGTCCTGTCCGCTCTTTTACATCCCAATCTTTAAACGTACGCGTAGGTACGTTTAAAACCTAAAAAGTTTTAATTTGACCTACCAAACATATTAAAACATAAATAAGTTAATAAACTATACATTACAATAACGATTTGAGCTTTAAATATATCTAAACGCTTAATAAATTAACATACAACGAAACATATAAATCTTTATTTTGTGGCTTCCTCAATTTTGATTGAGCCGCTTCTGCATGCCACGACTTAAAAATCTCTCAATTTATAATTTGATATATCACAACTTATCTGGGTGTATAGGATTAAAACTAACCCGTGATTAAGATCTAAATGTACTTAACAAACATTGACATGTCTTTTCTACATCTTGCTACAAGCAATAAAGTACTGTCTTCAGTTTTGAAATAGGTTTTAGTACGACGAAAACTAGCCGCAACCATCAAAAATGTCCGTTCAAAAGACAACACCATCTAGTGACGTTTGATAGAAGAGTTGTATCGTAGTATTACAATATTGATCCCTCATTATCCTATCATAAGTTCATATACACATGAAATTTTAATCTTATTTCGTATATATCGACCGTCGACGAAAACTATTTCAAAACCCATAGAAAATCCGCACCGTCATCCTATCATTTCTAGTCATAACGCCAGTAACAATAGAAAGCTGCAACCGCAAGCTGCAACGGTAGTCTTCAGGTTACCTTTCATCTTCTCTTAAATCTAAATATTTACCTATAGATTAGTGGGGCTAGTGCATAAATGATTCTTTTGCGCGGATGCAATATTACATGTCAGTCCCGCTGCTTTTGGCGTTATTTATACTGTAAAGAGTCGAGAAACTATTAAATAGTTCATTAAAAAAATTAGAAACCACAATTTTGTAAATTTTAATTGAATCAAAACTTCAAACGGAAAATCTGCTCAAAATCTGCGTGCAAATCGTAGTCCGGAAGGCAATTTAAGTAATATAGTAGGTGAATAACGGCCGAAACAGCGCGATAAAGGAACAACTATCCGCATTGCAATAGGTATCCTCTTGCAACTAACTCCCACACAATCATTATAACGAGTACAATCACGATTCGTAACGTCGACACTCATCAAAAAATATCAGCGTAGATTTACTCCGTACACGACTGCGATATAAGGGAAAATATAGTAATAAGATAAACAGTCCTTTCTCGTGAAGCGTCCTGAGCCAGGCAGGAGTAGCAAAGGCAGCATTAAGAGAAGGCCTTATAGTGGATGAAGAAGAAGATGAGAAACACGGCGTAGGCAGTGGGGAAGGTGATCCGCGCAATCACGTCGATGGTTTTCGCCACTCGGATCGGATGCGGCGGTTCTTTTTTGCGAACCTGGACGAAACATGGCTGAAAGAAATTATTTTGCTAATGAAGGGTGAGTGTAGCCAATTTAAGTTGAAAATAAATTTTGCACATGATTTACTAAAAAGCTGAAGAGCCAATTCTAATGTTACGTGACATTGAGTCACATATCGTCACTTATGTTTATATTATCTGAATAATGCACGCACACGTTTTTAACTTTGGATTGTCACTTAATGTACACTCGAGTACAAAAATATGTATCCAATTTTGAACCTTATCACATTCACTATTGCATGCTCCTATCTAGTGTGTTGAGGTTGAGGGAAATGTCAATTAAAGGTGAATGTGACATGGTTCAAAAGTGGATACATATTTTTGTTCTCAAGTGTACCTATGGTTTTGTTGCGGATCGTATCATCTATAGCACTGTACTATTTCGAGAGTGAACAAGTTATTACTTAAATTGAAACTTGACCAGAAAGATGAAAAGCCACGTGATAATGCAGAAAACTACCAAATTATTTTCTTCAAATGCGTTAAGTGTTTATATGATGTTGGGCTTTAAAATATTCATTTCATCGTAGTTATGTATAGTTATTTAAAAAGATTACACGTTTTTGTAAGCATTTATGCTTCTCTTCGCCAGACAGCCAGTTTTCAAGATAAATTATATTAAATGAATGTGAACATAGACATGAGTGATAAGTATGTAAATGACATAAGTCGTACGTGATATATTTACCTCTGAGACGCCTCCATTGTTAGTAGTATGCGTACAAGAACCCGGCGGTCCCGTACAGGTCGCACATGAAACGACGGCGTCACCTGTTGAATCTCGCTTCTTGTCTCCCTGTCAAACGAAACACAATGTTGCTCATAACGACGTCTCTAACAAAAGGAAAACGTGCTGCATACATGAGAAATTTTTTGAAACAAAAAAGATAGAGCCGAATCAGTGCGAATTTGAACTTTGTAGAAAATCAAGCGAAGGTATGCTTTGCTTTGCAGAACGAAGCACAGGTTTTGTGAAAATGTACCAATCTAAATGTTTTGTATTTAGTTGATATAATAGTATTGTGAACAGGATAGTTTGCAACTATATAGTTGTTTGTATAATAAGTGAATGGAAAAACTCATGCTGTAGGGGCATGGTCGTTAGTGCTAATATTCGAAAGATAAAAACACATCTATTGATTGATTTAGCTTTTTAATGACTAATAATATTTTTTAAATGAATTCTAAAGATCTAACGTTACTATATCGTAACTATAACTTAAAAATACACGAAAATGATAAACTGAAGCATACTCACAGGCTGTGGCAATCCGAAGCGGCATTAAACAAGAATTTTATGCGTTAGTTTTGTCGTTATAACATTCGGGTGATGCGATGGTATGGGGAGTTGACATTGAGCATTCCAGGGCATCACTTACTGCTCCACTCGGCTCCGGCTGTGGCGTCTCTGATTTTGCCCAAGTGAGAAATGCGATCGCCTCCTACGTAAATGGATTTATTTGTTTAGCTCAAGCTGTTTCGTGTTCAGCTGAAGCCGCGTTATCTTTATGAGTTTAATTGTAAGCGTATTGTTAAACAGGCGCATCTACCATTTGCAAATTTCAGTTACATTTTGCAAATGTATTCGACGTGCAGTCTCTCACTGAAAACATTTGGACAGCTCGCGAATGGGCAATGCAAAAAGTGTCCACTTGTGCGAAAGTCATTTTATGAAGCGATATTGCTGTTTTGCTTACTATCATATTCAAACTCATAAGTAACTACTAAAATAATGGCTTCAAATGACACGTTTCGCGAATGTATGGAGCCAAGGCCTGGCCTTGTACACTTATAATTTTAAAAGGCCATTATAGAAATAAGAGTCCTTTAGTTTTGTATATCTTGATTTAGTTAATTTGTACAAAAACATATAAAACGCAGAAACAGGTAAGACTTAACGTTGAAAACAAAGACGGCGTCAATAAAATGACATTTGACGCTGTCACGTAGTACAAACAGAATGATTTTGTACAATTAAAATAAATGCAAAAATGTAATTCTAGTACATTTATATACATATTTATATTAACTTGATTTTATATAATGTACAAGTGCAGGCCGAATTTGAATCTCTTTTAGCAATGCGTTTAAGGCTTTATTGGAAAAAAATGTACTCTGCTCTATTTACAGAAACTAACCCCAAAATAGGAAATCTGATTATGTGCATTAACCTTATACAAACTTAAATATATGTGCACAGCCATGTTGCTTCGTACGAGATCCGAACCGGGAAACTTCAGCATTGGCAGTCATATAAACTGCATTTCAAACCAGTATAGTTGTAGGTATTTGAAATCACAAAGTTGTTTACTACTGACAACGTAAAATCATGCTGCTTTCGTAGAAAGTAAGGATTAAAGGTCAAGCCGTGCTCATAATTTTTTCATTCATATTGTTAACGTTAACGCATTCCAAGGATAACTACAATAGTTATTTAAGTACCTAAATACTAATAAGTTAATCTATTTAACAACGTAATTCTACAAAAGGTCTACATTATAACATGCTTCGAATGACCGTGTCCTTAGTAGTTGCTATGAAACGTATCTCGTCACTACAGGGATGAAGCTGGAGTGGTAATTCTTCAGGTATGCTTTAACTACCATCATTTATCTGATAAAATATGTAATAAATAACTGATAAACTAACTAATAAGCTGTACTTTGCAATGTTAAATATAATATTACCTAACAGGATCCTGTGCGTTACTTTAGATGGACGAATTGTTACACATATTCGAGATATTAATAAAAAATAATTTGGGGTCTGATTTGTAGTTGCATCCAGCATTTGCTTATGAGGAGTCAGGTATGGAATCGATAAGAAACCAGTAATAACAAGATTAACACTGAACCATGGTGATTTTGTTTTTAACAATTTTTGTTGTTGCCTTGCTTTATGTTAGGGTAAGACTGATGTATTATAGTATGAATAAAATCCCTAAATAATTTAATGCTTCAAAAAACTCGTATTGTAATTTTGACTGCAGAAGTCATTCAGTACTGTCATACTGGAATTAGTAAGCCTGTTTAATTTGCTTTTCGGTCAAAAAGGTAGCGGTCACACAAATAGTCACCTTCTCAAACCAGCACCAAGAATGAATCAAAATGACGGTAGTTGAAACGCCTGATGAACTATCCGGTGCCACTCGTGCAATTACTCAAATAAATGTGAAAGCCTGAGACCGGTCACGGCCTTTTATAAATAATAAAGTTTCGAACGGAGGGCTGAGTAATAAAAGAAATATAACAGCGAGGCGTTCTGAAAGTGCCAATGAACGTGGCTTTATGTCCTTACCAATGGGCTGGCCAGTATAATGCCAATTCTGCTGAGAACCGCGGGCAGTCGCTGTGAACACATCACACACACTTTGTTCACTCGTGAGGGATGCTCTGACATACACTTTGTTCATTTGTGACTGATGGTCTGAATGTGCAACCGTGGACATACGCTTTGATGTGGCCATACTTCAAATCCTATACTTCGGCAATCGAATCAAACCAACTACGTTAGAATTTTAAATTAATGGAGAACCTTTGCAATGTTTTCTAAAAATCAAAATTTCCCGTGAAATATTTTGATGAATAGAACGAAATGATGGTGAAGACTATGCCTACTTCAAAAAATCTAAAGGATTTCAAAGCTATGGCCACCAAAATAGTATTTGAGTAGAAAAATGATTTTATTTACGTAAATGAAAATGTGTGATGAATTCTGGCCTACCCGAACATAAAATAGATACATCGAAAACACTGAACCGAATACATGCAAAAAATTGGAAAGTGGGACATGCTTTATATTAGAAAAATCAGCCACATGACAAGGCAATTAATATTACTAGTGTCGAGATCAACATGTGTGCTATGTCTTGTTATTTTAAGTCTAAGAAAACATTGCAAAGAGTAAAGACAAAAAGTATGTGAAATAAATTCACGAAGGAATCACAGACCGATAGATTTGTTTTTATATGATGGTCACGTTTCTCACCACTCGATATTAAGTGTTCTCAAGAGAGTAACGGACATGGAACGATAAAAAAGCAGATAAATAAATACGATGACCATTGGACTATTAGGCATTTTAACCAATATCTTTTATTTGCAAAAAGTTGAAGAATATTAAGTAGAAATTGACACGTCATTTTTAGATCTGTGCTAAGTACAGCATTAATTAATACAAAAGACGCGCTACAATTTTCTTTAACTTTTAATAAGAAAAAAAGCAGGTAGAAACGCTCTAGAGAACTTTTCATAACACTCGTAAATTCCTTCGCAAATTAGTAAAGAGTTTTTCAAGTACGTCTTCTGCGTCAAGTATGATTGGAGTGCTTGTACAACTTTAATAAGTACTCGTTTAACAACTTGACCGAGAAGTGTATTTACAAACAACGAGTATTCACAAAAATAGAAATTTCACAACGTGAATAATTTTGTAACTTGTCTAGTATAATTTAGTTACATAACATCTATCTAAGGATACAAAAATCGATTACAAACGCCAATCAAAACGCGTTTATTTCGAGCTCTTGCATTCCGCTAATAAGCGGCGATATATAGACATTGATCACACACAAAAAGTTGAATTATAAAGAAGATTGTATTCACCTGGGTGACAGGGTTTTCTCCGGGCCTATACACGACGTTGTGCAAAGGTCTCTTCCTTCCGACGTAGTTGACACATACGAACTCAAGGAGAGATGCGTAAATGAAACACATACACACTCCATCCCATACGTTCATCGCCGTGAGGTTGGATACTACTGGCAGTGTCGAACGGAAGCCGTTCGATGTCGTGAAAAAGTTCAACATTGTTGTTACACCTGCGTTCAGAGATTTGTTATTGTCATCTTGATACATGTAGAGTAAAACATTATATAAAGTCCTAGCAGTCTTAGGTGTCGTATTACAGAAGTAGGTTTAGACGACGAGGATATTTAGACAGGTAACCTAATTGGTAGGTCCCGAATGTGTGATGGAATGACGAGACTAAATTCTGATCCAGGTTCGTGTCCAAATAAATTCACCGAAATACAATAATTTTTTAAATATCCTCTTCTTTCTTATACCTAAAATAAAGCCAGTTGATAAGGCGTACCTAAGGTAAAAATATGTATCTCGCTTACTGGTATAAAAGATTGAATACACATGTTTACTAACTTAATTATAGAGATATACATAGACCAATCAAAGCTCGTTTAAAAAACAATGAGATAAACTATTAAGTCGTTCCATGCTACTAAATAATGTACAATGAATGATAATGCTATAAATTCATGCTTCATGTAGTATAAAATAGTAGCGTGTGTTATAAAATTATAACGAATTAGTATGCTGAAAATACGCGTCATGAAACCTTAATTACTGCTTATATTTGGTAACACTTAATAAAATTGTAGTCTATTTTAAATTATGCAACGTTTTATTTTGTAAATGATCATATTTGTTATATAAAATTTGATGGTAAACTAAACAAAATAACAAACCTATCATTACTCTAGCAGGCACTGCATTCCATTCCAGCCAAAAAGTAATAAACGATGACGTCACCAAAATGATGCCCGGAATGAAAACTGTGGTGAAGTAAAATGATCTATCCCGCGTGAAGATAAGGTCCACTTTCAGGCAGCTGTAATTACCTAGAAACGTCAAGCATAAATCTAAAAGTGCGTAATAAATACAAATAAATTATAGGCCGATAGTGACTCGTTGGCAGATGAGTAGATGACAAAGTCCCCTTTCAAAAGTTATCAAAGAAGCAACTTTTGAACAAATGTTTTCGCAAAGGTACGATGGTTAATTAAACGAAAATTGAGCCGTAAATCTTAAGTAATGAAAAGGGGCTTGTGTTGTCATTTGCATTGCCAACGAATAAGCGTAACCTGCGAAAAAAGATGGCGTGTTATAAACAGCCCCAGCCACATATAATAGAGAATAGAAGGATGCTATGCATAGACCTATAGTGTAGACCGCCATCCTTTTACCTATCATGGACCGGGCTGGCACTGCATTCCATTCCAACCAGAATGTGATGAACGATGAAGTCACCAGAATTATTCCAGGAATAAAGACTGTTGTAAAGTAGAATGCTCTGTCTCTCGTAAAGATAAGGTCGACCTTTAAACAGCTGTAGTTACCTGCGAAGTTAATATTGTTACATAAAAATCGAACAATGCACAACTTAAATATTGTATTTTGCTCGATGATAAAGAGAAAGGTCAGATGGAATCCAGGTTTGAGGTGGAGGCGTCAAAATTCCAAATAACTCTATTCAGTGGCCTTGTTAGAACACAACATAAAACATAATCTATGTAAACTAGCTACATACATACATACTGTCCTATATGTATGAGTAATGCGTGTTGTAACCACAGCACGTAAAACTGTGTAAAATACAAATGATACGAACAAACTATGAGCAAACTATTCCAAATATACGTGCATCTGTTGTTTAGTCATATCTACACACGTGCAAGATGATTATATGAAGATGGAAATTGATTGATTCATGAGCAAAATCAGTCACCAGAAACATAAGAAATACTCTTGACAATTGTAATTATTTCCACATTGTTTTTAGTATGTACTTGATCAACAGCGCATTTACTCACACATAAGCGGTATAAATACTGTAAATATGACGAGACCGGACAGAACGGTGCTTCGTCCATTCAATTCAAGTACCTTGCTCCTCAAAGCGTCTCTGGCAAAGATTACATGTCAGTTCTTCATCTTCTTCGTAAAGTGAATTACCCTCAGCTGCTTGCAAAGATGTTAATAACAATCTTAGACTCTACGTAATAAATTTGAAACAAACTTTAGTCATTACTCTAATAACTCGGTTCTTTAATGCGTTTAAGATTCTATGTCTACCTACAATATGAAAACTAATGAACATGCTTGTTAACCGCTAGCTATGCTATCACAAAATCTGCCAGAACTATTACAAACTATAAACACACACAAGCTTCTACACCATAGTTCGACAAACAAAAGTAAACTGTGAAAATAACCGTTGATAAAATCAAGACCAAGCTGAAAAGAGTTAATCAGAATTTTAATTCGATTACACAAATTATCATTGATCCTTTCTTGTGCAAAGTATAAGGGAGTGCTTGTAACAAAAGAGAAGGATTTTTGGAGGCTAAGCTACATAAAATATATATTTTATATATCGTCATATAGTAAGCGACCATGGGCATCGGTAGGTTATCGTAAGCATTGAGTCAAGTTTAGTTACTAGTGGACCGCGCACAAGTCAAGATGCCTGCCGATGCCCATGCAAGCATTTATGGGCATGTTGTTGTATGAAAGTACACGTGGATATGGGTTTCAAATATTACCTCTCCAACTAGCTTTGATAGGACATGGGATGGTCTGATTCTGTATGAGGTACGCGTTCAGGGTCGTCAGCGACGGCGACTTCCGCAGGGTGTCCTCATCGTTCTTCCACACGTAATTTATTGCCGATTGCTCGTACGATACTAGAAGTTAAAAACATCAACATTATACCATTTTTCTATTTTCAATAGTGCAACCAGAGCATTGATGACAATTGTAGCGTGTTATATGAGAAGATTAAAGAACACAAGTTCGATAGGGATATTATTTGCAGATATTGTGTTATTTGATGACCCGATAGCTCTTTTGGGCTGAGCTTTCGAATAACTTTAGTGGATAAGTCTTGTGTGTTGAGAAGTTTAAGGTGGAGGTGTCTCAGATGTGGAGTAAGTAGTACAGGGTATCCATGTTATGTTTATAGCAATTTTTATGGTTTATAACAGGCTTTTTCTATCAGATAATTTATCAAGTGCATGCTATAATTTATGTAAAACATTTAAGATCTACTAATGGATTTCAGCATCTGCATCAATTTATTTATTTGCTAGATCGAGAAACTTCCTTAGCTACCTCGTTAACTAAATAGCGGATCCTAATCTCAATTCTATAGGAGCGCGGGATAGGTGACGGTAGATTAGTTTCAATTAACTCTAGCCAGACTTAAGTTCTATCTAGTAAGTTTCTAATTTATTAAGCAAATACATTTAAAATCCTCCAGGACTTGAATGACACTTTATCGAAAGCATACTTTTGAACTTAAAAGAAGTGAGATAAAATCGCTCAAGGAACTAATAAACTTAGTGAGTAGACGTAGTTGAATGAATACATAAACAATATATATATAAGTAATGTGTATATATGTAATCTATATATATACTTGAGGTTCGTTCACCGGCGATCTGGTGCAAGGTATTTCGACGTGGCAAACCATCATCGATTGTAATCAGTAGTTAACAGTTCGATTTTAAATGGTGACGATGATTGCAAAATCAAGTGAAGAGTTACTTACTACTTTCTAAGGCAAATGAACACAATGGGTCATCAAAAGGAAAGATGTTGAGCCGCCCTTGACAGGATAGTATTAGGTGTCTCCGCATCAAGTAGTTGATGGTGCCGTTTCGGTAAATACGCAATGCAAAATGCATAGGTATTATTGGATCCTGAAATCAAAACGGTGCCAAGTAATAAGTAAGAGATAACTCGTAAAAAAGTAATAGTGATGGAATGACCAAACTAGAAGCTTTCCTGTTTCTAGGTATTCCGTACTAATTTGATTACTCTATGCCTAGTGTACAAACGGATACGTTAGGACAATCAAATTGGCAACATATCCATGTCATTAACTTTTATCAATACCATTTAACAAAAGATATTAATTTCAGTTCGCCAATTTTTCACAGCAATATATTGGTTTTGAATAAGTAAATCAATAACAGATTTGATGCCAATATGAGTGTGTAAGGTGTGAACGTATCCAATGAGAGGAAAAGTTTTAAAATTTCAAAACAATGTCAACGCGAGAAAGCCGAATTCGCGATCTAATGTATATTTACAGAGCTAGAGTGGAAGTGAAGCAAAACGTTTTAGTTTCATAAATACCCATGAATGTTGAGAATACTCCTTCAGAAGTAAGCATTGTGGAAATAGAAAATACGAAACAGTAATTTTTACACATAATTCTCTCTTACTTAAGTACACAATTCGGGGTAAAAACTACAAATAAGCATTAAATATCTGGTGTGACTTAGCGTGTCGTGCGGCCTAAAACATTTAAATTCCCGCTTGATTCCAATCAAAGACATTCAACATTTTACTAGACACACACACATGTTGAATCTCTTTGATTCAGATACAAAATTGTGTACCTAGGTAAGAGTGATCAATATAGGTACTATGTAAATGAAGTCGTGGAGACAAAGCTAACCTTAAAGTCACCGTGCATGATGAAGTAAGTGTCTGGCAGCCAGATATCTTCGTGGTGATGAATGGCATTCAAGAAGTCGTAATGTGAGTGGTTGGAATACCGCAATCTCGGGTCGTACCATTGCTGCTGCAGGAGGAATTCCACCTCGTATTTCTGTAATTATTTGAACAAACAGTGAAAAGACGAACATAGATACAATTTAGGGAAGCGAAATATAACAAGAATTTTAGTCTTTAAGTGAGATGTTCAATCATGTCTAGTAAATTGAATATAGACAGTTTTGATTAGTTACCGAAGCTACGGGTTAGACTCGTGTATTGTAGAATTATAACATGTGATAAATTCCACAAAATTATCTCATCTTATGGATTGGTACATCAAAATTAGGAGCCATGGTAGCTCAGTTGGGTAGAGCGTCAGAACTTGAACAATCAAGGTATGGGTTCGATCCTGGCTCGTACCCATAAGTTCCAATTGGTTATCTGGAATTTATGTACAAATGATAAATCATTTCCATTGGCTCTTCGGTGAAGGAAAACACCGAGAGGAAACCTGCACATTCCTGAGAAGAAATTGAAAGGTGTGTGTGAAGTCTACCAGCACTGGGCCAGCGTGGTCATACACTCTCTGTAGGAGAGTAGGCCTGAGCCCCTGCCGTAGGGATATACATATATAGGCTGTTGATGATGATGTATTACTCGTACATAAATATGTTTGACAACGATATTCTGAGACTTAAGATGGATTAAACAGTTTGGTATACACACCTCCTTGGTTTGCTTTTAAAATACTAGGTCCTATATGTGATTAGAAAAAAGTCAATTCACAGAGATATTAAGGCAAGCGTACTCCACGCAAAGCAGAACTTAAAAGTATAATGTAATGTTATATGGTCTCAAAGGCATACAGATTCCATATAATCAAGACTTTGTGTCTCAGTGATTTTGTAATGTAACCCAAATATTACATTAGTAGTAATTATTATTAGTTTCCAGTGCTAATAATATTTAATTGAGCTTGTTCGTATCATACATACGAACCATCAACAGTAGTATGGAGTGAGCTTGCGGTAACAAGAATATATATTATCTACCGTCTAGCTAAGTTGAAATTAAAGAGGCTGTGAGAGAAAAAGCCAACGAGACGCTATTTCATTTAAAATTCAGCTAAAATGTTTAAAGTATTCTAAACCTGGTGTCGATCAATATTACACATTTCTGCAATTATATTTCGCAAATTTTTAAGGAAGTGCTACCTCCTTTTTTAGTAATGGCTTTAACCAGTGGTTATTTAGCCAATGACGAGTAAAATTTGGTTAACAAATTTTGAGGTTATAAACTATGCCGAAGCCATTTCTTCAGCTTTCTCAATAAAATGTATAATGTGTACATTTTATCGCTTAATTTGGATTCTTGACGAGAACTTCAAAGGCCAGCCTTGGTTTCAACATTATCCGAAAGAATCTATATGCCGAATATACTCGACATGATAAACTCTTCGGATAGCGTCGAAACCCTCGCAATTTTGCGTAATTGATACTATAACACTTTTTGCACTATATCACACCATTATAACACAAAAACACACATAACAGTATTATTATTCAATTAACAAAATTGCAATGAACCACCATTTTTCCAGTTCGCGCCAAGAATCTGCTACCTACTTTTACCTTCTAACAATTGTTCATACCAACAACTCAATAAAACTCAATAAATTGAATGTAACAAGTTGGCACATAGGTAAGCTTTTGCTCTCACAACTCTCGACTAAATCTAAAATGGAAATAGAAGTATGCAATGAACTTACAAGACTAGATTCGTCTGGAGATGCTAAACTAAGTAGTAGCACACTAACGTTTACCGTGAGGACACCTGAAAAATCAATAGATCTAATGTAAAGTTCATTAAATGATCACGAGACACGCAAGAGATCACAGTAGTACGAGTACATGCTCACAGTCTAATACAAAAATGTGCGGGCAAATACATTTTATGCAAATGTACATATACTAGTCTACAAGGAAAACAGAAGTATAGGAAATATTATATTGTTCTCGTTGAAACTGTTATGTCGGGTAATTTTCATTAAGGGGTGTTAATGTTGTCTTGTTTATTGGTCATTTTCAACCTAAATATCAATCAATGTATTATTATGTTTTGTGGAGGATAAACTTATTTCTCATGTAGCTCGTTTGTGTCGGTATAGTAAAAGTAAAAAAAATTTAGGAAACATAAATTTTTTAATGGGCATATGATTGATTTTTGAAAGATCTCGGCGTTTAACTAGTAATAATAAAAAACAATATACAAATTCACATTAATTCATTAATACGCAACATGAAACTTAAACGGGAAATGATACAATAGAAGGTTCTCTTTGAACAATATTTTATTTAGGAATATTTTCTGAGTAAGAACCGATTGTGTTCGTATGTTTGTGAAAAGAGAAAATCAGAAGATTATGAAGCCTATGTTCTACAAAGCTCAGGAAAGAAATCTAACAACTTTTATTTTACCACTTCAATAGCTTTTAATCTTATAATACGATGAAGTTTCAATGAAGTATTTGTGCTCTACAAATCTATACATATAAATAAGGTGCAAACACGTACACAATAGTTTGTAAATGCAAAGGTTAAACCACTTTAGAATAGAAAGCAAATTAATAAGGAAGATTCTACAGCTGCGTGTATTGTTTACAAGGTACGTAATTAATATAATGCGTGCTAATATGAATTACAAGACGCTTAATTTAAAATGGAAAAGATATCAGCGTATACGATCAAGAAACTCCGTCTATTTACCCGACTGCGCTAGAAGGAGAGTTATGATTTCGAGAGTATGTATGTATGCTCTGTGGCCTGAACGGCTTAATAGATTTTAGCTTGAGAGGTGTCGTTAGATTCGTATTTACTGTGAGAGTGATACTGGGTATATCAAAATCATAAAATGTAAAAAAATACGAAGTCGTTTTTTTAAAAATTTACTTTTCATTCGTTTGTTTGACTTAGATATAAACTATAGATATTTAAATTTCCAAGTGTTCTAAATAAAATAGAACGGGTCAACAGAATCGCAGACACTGTTTTCTTTTACGCAGCAACGAAAGTAAATACTAAATGATAACAAAGGATTTCTCTTTTCATAAACATTGCACAGAACGCACCGCGGTTATGCGAGCGAGGTCTCAGCGACGAAAATCCAATCCTATTTTGTAACAGAGAGTCGTTAGGGGACGAAAGACCACAACAGAACTCTGCATCTGCAATTTTTAACCAACTTTAGATCTATATTTGTCACTTAAACATGTGTCTACGCTAAACATGAACATGTTTCTAATGTTCTGTTCACGCATTTGCCAACTCAATTTGCTTTTGTTCTAATCGTGTCAATTGGGGGGTAAATAGTTCAGAATTTGCATCTTCAACTTTATTATTAATTTGTTTATCTTAGAACAATGATAAATCTGTCACGAACTCAAAAATATTTATACTTTTACATGTTGTTAAATGTACTGAAATAAAACGTTTTAGAATTAACACAATACTTTTAATACAGGTTAACAAGCATTATTTATATCTGCTTTCAATATATAATACTTTCTTTTCATAATTAGAAGAAAACAAACTCTATATTCCACGAAATTTTTCATGTTCAATATTTTAAATCTTACACGAGACTTGTTTGTAAGGCTTTTCGGCACAAAAGAAAAATCATTCTGGACACTCAAATTATTTTAGAGCAAGCATGCATTTTCGCATAATTTTGTGTACTATGTACTACATACTTATATATGTGGTAGTAAGTTTGTTTGTCCTCGGAACTAGTACAGCTATTCACAAGATAAGATGGTGGAATAGTTATAGAAGTTCATAAAGATAGCTAATTAAAGTATATAAATATATTATTTACATTTTCATTTCTAGACATAAATTTCATAATTAGAATAAATTCTGACGTTACCTAAACACAACTTTGATTGCTTTATGTGTTTCTATTTCATTAATTAATGTTAAGGGGATCCCTCTCCGAATGCTTCCGTACTAAATTTATGTCACCATAGTCTTTTAAAATAGTATAGCTGGCTTTCATAAGTAATTACCTAAAAAGAGGAGATGAAATTAAAGTGTCGCGAAATAAATATCACTAATTTACAAATTTATAGGTAGCTACAGTAGCCGTAGCCATATAAGGCACTTTGAACAACAATCGAAAAATGTGTTTAAAATAAAAATTGTAATTATAAAAATTCACCGTGACATTATATTATATATGTCAATGATACTCATTTCGCGACATCTCAATCCAATGTCCTATTTTAAGATTATTATTACACAAAGCCAGCCAACTATTTATTCTATTTTAAAAGATTAAAGCAATAGAAATTTAGTATGAAACTTTGATGGAGCGGTATCCCGTTAAAGTCACTAATACAAGCAAGAATGCACCGTAATCACAAATAAACTCGTGAACCCAAATAATCAAAGTAAGCAATAAGGTTACATCAGACAATGTCTTAAATAATTTCAGAACCATCATGAAAGTTTCCAATGCAGAAATTCCTTCATGCTACTTTGATCTCGAATAGTTACGTTCCGAGGACAAAGAGCTAATAAATATTTCTTTAAAACAAAATGGAAGCATAAGAGACTCACCATCTACGGGGGGCAACAGTCTTTTGTCATAGCGGGAATTTTTCAGGAGGTTGTCCAGTATCTCTTTGTCCGACTTCCCCGCTGCGAATCTGTAAAATGAACATTTTTATGACCGCGTATCTAGGGGAGATTTGTTATAAAGATACATGATTTCAGGTTATTCCATTTTCCATCAAGTTTAGTGGTGGAGATTTCGTTTCGTGGACAAAGGATTCGTTTGTGACATAAATTGCTAAATACAATCCATAAAATTTTATAATTCTAAGTATCCAGTGCCTTTTTAAACTGAGGTTTCTAGGTTTTCTTATCTTCACTCACCGTGAGATAAGATGATAACAAGCACACAACCATTGTCTCTAGCGGATTCTTTTATAAAAAATAAAAGCTTTTTTAAAAAAATAGGCGGATTGTCGTAATGTTAACTTATTTTTCGTAAAAGTAACTTTCACCGGAAAAATGATACAAACTGGATTTTCGAAAAGGTTTTAACGAAACTCATATCATCCCTTTCACAGCTGAAAATTAAAATTTAATGGCATTGTTAGTTCAGGACCGAAATCCAATTATGAAACAAAACAAGAAATGTTAACGACCGAAAAAGAAATTAAGGATCCCAATTAAACAGCAGTTAACCTTTGGCTCGAAGAGATTGCCGTTAATGATGACGTGAGGGGAGCAAGCATTGAAGGATGACCAGCACAACAATTCATCAATGTCGCGTAATATGGCAAATTAAGCCTGTGGATACGCATGTCATTGATGTAAATATATCTCCACTATATCTCTACAATGCGGTATTGATTTTACATTAGCACTCGTGACAGTAGAGTGTAAACTTCGCAAACAATGTTCGAGTAGATTAACTATGCTCGTAGAGTAAATTTGTATTGATTACTGTTTGTTTTGTATAACTATGATTCACAATCAGCGGGTAAAGTATATCCCATGGAGCCCGTAACGAGCGAGCGAAATTACAAATCTGAAAGTGAGCTGGTTAATTATCTCTTTACTCGTCAACGGTTCTATACGGTATTCCAATAATGTTGAAATTTGGCAACATTAGCCTATCCTCTCCATCTAGGAGAGGGACATATGCTGCTTATTTTCTCATTTTTGAAATACACTGGGACCAAGTCGCGAGGAAAAGTGAGTTATATTTGTGGGTGTATATGACATATGTTTGAACATTGAAGGAATTATCATCAGCCTGGAAACGTTCACTGCAGAACATATGCCTCCTCCATCATCAACAGTCCATATATACTTAGTAGATTGGTAGACTTCACAAACACCTTTGAATTTCTTCTCGGGAGTGTGCAGGTTTCGTCACGATGTTTTCCTTCACCGAAAGGCCAATGGAAATGATATTTATCATAAATTCCAAATAACAAATTTGAACTCATTGGTAAGAGCCAGGATCGAACCCAGACTTCAATTCTTCAAGGATTGACGTTCTACCCAATGAGTCCAAAAATATGAAATTTCTAACCTAAACATTACTGTTACTTTGGGCCATCGGTGTTAACAACACTAGCTTCATTATTTGAAATAAATGGATATTTGTATTTGTAACGTCACAAGATAAGATTTGTACCCTCTTCATTGTCTACAGAGAAGAAATGTACCGTCCAATTACGGATAAAAGAAAATGTAAGCTATGGAAATGGCAATAGTTGGAATTTCTTTAAGGGATACAATCTCAATACAAATGGGATAAGGGTAAACCTATACCGAATATATGCTGTTCTATAGATTTATTTGTGTCTTACACTGGGAGATTGGTGAACGCACGGTAGTATAACGTTCTCTATGTTGGAATTTATACCGAAATCTGACCAGCCCACCGGTTTATACACAAGTTTTTGTTATTGTTTGGGTGATTTTCGTGCTAAGCCATATTTGGGCCAATGTATGTCAATGGAAGTCCGCCTAGCCGAATCATTCAATCTTTCCAGTGGAATCCAGCAACGGACTCAGTGCAGACGACCCGGAACTAGTGAGACAGGGACGTACTCTGTTTGGGGGAGCCGTGATTTTGAAGATTGGTGTGTGGACTTGTGTTACCAATAAACTCCGGAACTTTGGAGTCGTGTTTCTCTTCAATCTACGAACCTCAGAAGCTCGTAACAATATACATAATTACTGTAGAGTGTGTAATGTCATATAATAATACATCTAATACAGCGTCGGGTAACAAATAGTTTAATTTCAATTATATATATATTGATGTAATAATATCTTTGCATTTTATAGGACAGGAAACAAATATAGCGGCAAACTTCACGGTTCGACGGTTCCGTGAACTAACGCGTTACCTACGGTTGGACGCCTCCCTGACACCCTTCACGTGGACTGTGTTTTACTATGTAGCTAGTGGATACACACGCTTATGAGTTTCATAAAACATGTAGCTCACGCCCGCCCACCGAGCGCCCGACGGATTAGTTCAGATTCAGTATTACGCGATGATTTACGATTAAGCTCAAATGAAAATTATAGAATAGTGGTATAAAGAACGCTTGAAGACGGAGAAAGATTCCGTCATATGACTATGTGTTTATGTAACGAACAAAGATTTATATAACGATATAATAACTAGCTTATTCTCACAATCAGATCACAATAAAAATCGAACAATATGTAATTTATATGCTTCCCTACCAAACCAACCACTTTCAAAAATAGATGTTTCAAATTAGACCTGCACTTGTATCTAAATATGTATAGAAAAACACTAGAATTACATTTTTGCATTTATTTTAATAGTATAAAATCGTTCTTTTGTACTAAGTGACAGCGTCAAATGTTAGTTTATTGACGCCATCTTTGTTTTCAACGTTGAGTCTCACCTGTTTCGTGCGTTTTATATGTTTTTGTACAAATAAACTAAACCGAAATATACAAAAATAGTAACTAAATCACTTTTATTGGATAATGGCTTTTTAAAATAATAAGTGTACAAGTCCAGGCCTTGGCTCCATACATTCGCGGAACGTGACATTTAGCTGGTTCCGGTGGACCCCCTGCAGCTACATTTCTACTATATTCATAAACTCTACAAAAAATTTGAAGATTATATCTGACTATTGAAATTTCTATAAAAATTCTGAATTCTTTCGTTTAGAAAACTCCTCTGAAACTGAAAACTGAACTTAAAAAGAAGGCATATAACATTTTAGTTCTTCACTATGGAAAGCAGATAAATATTTGTGAACCCCCAATTTTGTCACGCCAACGTACACCTGGACCACTTATTACAAGTGGTCCCCCACTTGTATAGAGTAATAGGGTATAGAGCGAGCATTGTAAAAAATTCATGGAAATAGACTTTGATTTAGGAAGTCGATTGTTCGTCAACTGTTCTGTAAAGGCGTGTTAATTACCTTCGTGACTCTAGGCTGAGCGACTTGTTAAGGATCAACATATTTTTTCGTGCGGTCTTTCTCTAGTATCAAACATAAATCAAGTTAACCGACACACATGTAACCACACTACTAAGAACGTCCTGATAAATGGAAGCTGTCCTAGAAGATCCTAACTAATAGCCCTGTCACATGCAACTGATCAAGGTTGAACTAGTTAAAGATTAACCGTGGTAAGTGAGGATTATTGGGAACTAATCTGTCCGTCACCGAGGCGGGTCGGGTTGCGGTCGAACCGTGATCTCTAACGCTTACATTTAAGCAAAGGTTTAGATTAATATCAAAGGCTTAGTGGATGTTGAAAATTTGATTAGTTTGGAATCCTTGTTTAGAGTTTTTAACCGGCTTCAAAAAGGATGAGGTTCTCAATGCGACGCGTATGTTTTTTTGTATGTGTGTTACGCGATAACTCCGCCAATAGTGAACCGATTTTGATAATTTTTGTTTTGTTTGATAGATCATACTTCAGAGGTGGTCCCATATAAATTTTATCGAAATTTATCGATCGTCCTTAGAGAAAATCAACAAAGACCAAATTTTTAAGATAATTGACGTCGGTTTTTAGTTCTTTTTGAACGCGTAAATTTTTTAAATGTTTGTTGCCTCAGAACTTTTGACTGGGTGAACCGATTTGGGTGATTTTTTTTATTTGAAAGCTGGTGCTTTCCGTGTGGTCCCAATTTGGTCCAGTTTTGACAGCGGCACCTCAAAACGATATAAATCTTAAATTTGCCTTAATAAAAGTAGACTTATGGGCAATTGAAGTCGGTTTCTGGTTCTTTTTGAATGCCCTCAAAGAAACGTCTATTACGTCGATGAACCGTTGCGTTTACATCAAGCTAAGTGCCATCTTTTTTGCATATATAGTGGTATGTCTCGATAACTCAACGCATATGTACTGGGATTTATTTAAAACAAAACACTATGTCCTCAGAAAAAATAAACTGTTGCCCAAAACTATTGATACCCAAGATATTGTTATTTTTGCTAACAGTAAATTTAAGAAAAAAGTAATTACTTTCACACTGTAAATCTTGACACGATCATATTAGCATGTCATTGTTACATACGTACATATGTGTCTAAATGCTTATTTTTATTGCATATGCTGTAAGTGACCTTAATAAATAAGTAAAATGTATTTCAACGAACGAAACGAATGAAAATTAATAGTAAAATTCACATAAAATTCGAGCGTAGCCAAGAAAATTATATTCTCTATGGTGAAATTTTAGCAACCTATATTAGTGAAGGTAAATGTATCAAACATCAAACAGCCATGTCTTTACAATAATCTTAACTGTATTTCAAATTGTTCGCGTGTTTTTTTACCTTTTTGCATTGACGAATGCTCACATTAAAAACTCTTTCGTTGCAAAGCTCAGCTAATGAGTTTTAATTGAGGCTGAATGCAACAAATTAAAAAAAAACTTACATCCCTAGGGAAGTAAATGCGATTTACATCCCGCTGCTTGGTACATTCAGAACAGGAGGGATGAAAACATACTTACATGTCGGATGTGAGTGCAGACACAGAGCTCAGCATGAGGGAGAAAGCCACGACGCGTGCCACCACGCATGACCAACCCATATTAGGACATCTGCAACAAAGGAAACAATATGTTATATTTAAATGTTACCGACTCCGCAGTGTACGCGTACGCACTGCCTTGATCAGCTAGAATTGACAACCTTTCAATATCTTATTTGGTTTTTTGGGTAAAAAATGGAAATGAATTGACCCTTTTTATATTTACTGATATAATTACACTTTCATTCGATATTTTTCGAAGACAATGACGAAGCTCGTGTAACGTGTAAAGTGTAAAAATAAAATGTTGAAAAATAATTATTGTTAAGAATATGTAAATTGGGATGATTTTTTTCTTTTTGTCTATCCCATGGATTTGCGATAATGTTGGTAGGTGTGTGCAAGGGTCGTTGGATAGATATGCAGTATAACATGCGTGACGTCATCTGCGAGTTTTTATAATATAACGGTTTTCTACGAAATCACTATCGAGAAAATGAAAAATAATAATAATTTAAGGTTCCTTGGAGCTAAATCTCGAAATTGTTTTCTTCTTAGATCAATTTAAAATTTTACAATGTTGTCCATGGTAAAATCTCGTATCTTAATTATGGCATCGTAATTTTGTTTGATGGTATAACTTTTATATACCCGCCTGTGTCTTATTGCCTTTGGGTGATCACATATTCATCATCCGAATTGTAGTTTAAAATTTTGTAAGTAAAATCAAAATGCCTCTAATTACCAGAGTTTTATATGCAAATAAATATATATTATATACATATATTCCGCGTGTAGATAATTCAACAGGACTCAAGGTGCGCGAGTTGGGCGAGTTTTTATTATTATACTAGTTTCTGACCGGAGCTGCGCCCGCGTGGATTTTAGAATGTAATCCCACTGCTCGTTCTATCGGGATAAAATGTAGCCTGTGTCCTTACCTTTTTCCTTTCCTATGGCCTTTCAACTATCCCTCTAAAAAATAATTTAAAAATTACTTTATCCAAAAAAATTAAATTATTTTGTGAATTTATCCCACATTTTAATACTTATTATCCTATTCCCGACGAAGACAAATCAAAAAACACAAAAATCATAAAAATCGGTTCAACCGTTCTCGAGTTGTGAATGGTGTAACTAACAAGACATTGTTTTATATATACTCGTAATTAAAGAATAATTATTTCATAAACGCTAGTATGAGAAGACAAGGAAAATGACAATAAGTTTCTAGATGTAAAACGTGGTTGAAGTCAGACTATCATACTAAAACATAAATTAAGAATACATACCTAATAAGGAGAGCTAGAACGAAGTATGCTTATCGTCCCACATTTGACTATGTGCCAACTACATATATTTTAGGCACCAAATAAAATCTTTGATGTAGGCGTGATGGACTAGAAGCGAAGAGAAGGGCAAATTTGGCAAGATCCCGCGAAGGAAAGTAGGCTAAACAGGTCGCACAGTCTAGGCGTGCAGCGCGGTAATGAGCCTCTCGTATGAATCTAGGTATTAAGTTTCAGAAGTGTCATTCTAGAAGACTTTCTTGAAACAATTTGGCTGGGATGCCTTCATCTTTTCTTAACCGTATACTGATTACCTCACATCATCCCATCGCCCCCAGACACATACATTGCGTTTCCATCACATTCTCTAAGTACACCACTCCATACATTTTAAGTTTAAAACGAGTCACTTTGATTTCACAACATAAATTTTTTGTTTTGGTATTGTTATACGTATTTATATAAATTTATTTTATATTTTATTTTATATATGTAATGAGCCAACCAATATATGAGATATGGCTACAGACTGTTTTCGGCAAATAATACCGCTTTTGCAGCGCTGGAATCCCGCCAGCGTTCTCGATACGTTGTTGACCTGCAGAAAGTGTCTTTGGCAGCCCGAATGCATCCTCTAGGTTCATGAATAAAACTATTGTTTTTGTACAGAATTTGTAATTTACTCTAATTGTTAGCGCGCTGTGTTTCTTTTGTAAAATTGAATTTGTTAAAATAAATAAAAATATTTCCTTGTTACCACGATATACGAAGTACCCCGAATCCAAAAGCTTGTTCAAAATATATCAAAATACATGAGGTCTATGGAGCGATTTTTACTTTTTCGGGTTCCTTACCTTAAAGGAAAACAGGAACCATTTTGTTGTCCGTCCGTCTGTCAAGTTAATTTTTCTCAGAAATGCGTGGAGGTATCTAATTGAAATTCATATTGACTACTCAAGTGTAAGGTATAATTGCTTTGATTTGTGAAAAATCAAACTCCAAAGTCAAAGTAAAACGATACGGCCGTATATACAACTTCTTTTGGCGATTTCCCTTGCAAGCGCATCAAAACCTATAGGGTACTGACCATTGACCTATAATCCTGAAATTTGGCAAGAAACACGGTACAGGGAGAAGTCTGAAAAGTATAATGTTTAAATTACTTCGCATTAAAGTCGCCTCTTGGCGCCTGTCGTTATATATTAAGAATATAACGGCAGGCGCCAAGAGGCTATATTGTTGAAAATTACTCGTTGATTTGGTCAGGCGCATTTGTTATTTCGCAGGGCATATTTCGGTGCCTATTACCTTAGCTATTATTTATGATTGTCAGTATGATAACTATACATATTCTGTACGAAACCTTCGGTGCGCGAGTCCGACTCACACTTGACCGTTTTTTTCGAGTTCCAAACATCCGATGATCACTGTGGTGTATCTTTGTCTTATAATCTTAAAGAGTTAAAACGGTTCTCCATTGACTTAAATTTTATCAACACTAAAAACATAAGGACACACATGAAAAGGTTCTTAACCATATCGAATCTTCCTGCAGATATCAAGTGACGTCATAGATCCTGCCAAGTGTCCATAAAATTCTCTCCCACTATCGGATAACCATCGACCTTCATAAACAGTGCGTTAGTAGACTCTTTATATTACCAAAGGAGATCGTGGTACCTTTATTATGGGGCCCGTCGCGTCGATAGGCGCCTAATAAGGGTTTATTGCATAGTCGTGATCACTGAATTACTAACGAATATTCTGTTATAATCAATTAGTTGTAAAGAATAAATGATCACAGTTTGCGTTTAAGACATTTTTCCTATTTGAAGATTGTACGTGGACGTTTGACACTGAATTAAGATCAAATATACTTTGTGTACGATGATTTATGTAAGTATGTGATGTATGTAATACGACTTTGTTTCGGTGGCTGCGGGGGACCGTGGTGCCAAGACTGTCCACGAACTGGACCGATTGGGGTCTTTCCTGGTCCAAAGGACCTTCATCGCCATCTTACGTGGCAATACTGCAAGTGTAATGGGGACCTTTGGATCGGGACCACGTCAGCCCGCGTTCTTAGGTTAGGTTACGTTTTTTTTAAGTTTTAGGTTTAAATTCATTACTAATCTACGCTAAGTTTACAAACAAATTTATATATTTGACATGTAATTTCATGAATTTATGTAAGTAATATGAGTATGTTTTATACTGATAAAGTTAGATGATTCGTGAGATCCACCCGGAAAAAAAATTCGACTAGGAAAATGTACAACTATCACTATGATATACTCGATCTCGATAGAGACATACAGTGAGGCAGAAGTACATTGAATTTATAAGTGGTAGTCAAGCAGACGTGAGGCGTAGGTCATCACAGAGTCTGGAGCAATCCCCTATTATACTCGTATTGCTATAGACGTATTGATTTTGCTGTGTCTGGACCAAGTCCTCGATCAATCGCACGAACTCATCGGTCTATCAAATCAGCACAAAAGTTTATTTAGTCGCATAGCGATCATGTTTGTGAAAAGTGATTCTTTTGAATTATCAAGTTGTGTGATATGTAAGTGCATTAACGAATGATGTTTTCTCCGGAAAAAATAATACATATTGTAGATGACATATTTTTTGGACTGCGACGTGTCGAGCATTCGAGGCAAATTTTGAAACGACCCAAGCTTGACAAGAAGGTTTTTGGTATCTTCTCATCACTGACCTAAATTAGAAAGCGCTATGTTCTCGGAAAAAAGATTCATTCACAAACAAATTTCCATGTAATTACGGTGCATGATTTAATTGCATATTTCGTATTTGCATGACATCGCGTAGTCTACAATCATGCAAAGTGCAGTCCAGTTCGTCGAGGACTGGCGTGCCGAGCTACGAGTACAAGGCCGTGTCTAAAATAAATGATATTTTTTTACCCCTCGCTATTAGCGCACCAATGAAAACACGACCTACTTTTCTATGTTATGACGTCAATGAATGCAAATTACTAAACGTGTGTATGGTAATTGATTTTTGATTTGATTCTGACATAAAGTAATAATATGTTTTCACTCCCCCATGGCCTAGTGGCTCTGCAGTGAAGTAAAATGGCGGAGGTCACGGACTCAATTTCACATGTTTATATCTGTCTAGTTATCTGTGTCGTTGGTATATGTATTAAGTATAAATAAATAGCTAAGCCTAGACACAGGGTAGGACTTTTCTGTTAAATATTTAGAAAATATACATTGGAAAGAACTTGTTCTTAGTTTATATGAAAACCACTGTGACTGCTTATCTTCCACACACAAATCAATACGTACGCACATATTTTTAGGACTCCGTACCTCAAAATGACTTCACCGTTTTTTAACACCATTAGATGACACAATGCAGTTAGTAGCACAAATTTCGAAAGCGAACTACTGCAATAAAAACGTGTTTTAACAAACAAAGTACGACTTTAACTGCGTACATCAGCTATACAGTTGTTTTCATCATTCAGAGGACCTAGGTTCTATACCTGGCGAGGTACATATCTGATGGGAATAAATTGTCACACGCTGTGTCACGACACTGTAACCAAAAGACTGTGGGGAACCCAGGATGGAACTCAGTGCGGACAACTCAAGGGCAACGAAAACACAGGGAAGCTCTCTGTTCAGAAGACACGCGATTAACAAGGTTGATTTGGACTTGCCAATAAACTCCGAAACGACACGCGTTTCCTTGAATCCCGAACCCCTAGCACGTAACAAAAGATGATTATGCCGGTGCCTGGCTATTACTTTTTTAACTATGAGTAACTTTGCCACCAGACCACAGTGGTGTTAATATTCTTTTGTGTTCCAACTGGAAGATAGCGTAGGTAGCGCCCAAATTCCTTAAGGCTTATGAGTGAACACGCTTCCATTATACGCGCTTATCGCCATTAACTATCAGGCAAGCTGAATCCCAATAGCAAACCCATGGTACAACTGCCAAATAACACCATCATCAGCATTTTTGGTATGATCCATACATGACTTATGAATTGGTAGCATCAGCTACCACCCGATATATAGACAACCAATAGCTATTACGTCGGTAATCGATGCCTCTTTATCGATATCCTTATCTAATCCCGTGACAGATGGCCGAGGTTTCCGTCAAATTGCCTTCAATCCATCAGTGACATGAATTGTTCGCGCGATGCTGTGGCGCCCTTCAACTGGAATACAGCTGACACGTGATCTGAGTACGATTGGAGAACTGTTTTACACCTTCCTACTCGTAGATAACGTTACTTTGTTGATTGAAAGAGATGATTGAATCTATTGTTTGTGTTGTGTATGTGTATGGAATACACTTCCAGTTTCCGTGTTCTCCGAAAACTATAACTTGGTAATCTTTAACTTAAGAGTAAATAGGCAACCTTGTAGACCTATCAACATTTGCGACCTCATTGTCACCACAGAATTAATATAATCTACGTACAGACGGGACGGTGATTGTCTCTGCTAATTCGCGATACCTCACTTCCCCCGCAAGAGACTGGCGCAGAAAATGGCCAGTACGTGTAGCGCGCACGGACTACACACACATGAGCGATATCACGACGTTTGTTCCAAGTGTCCGAAGTGTGTCGTCACTTATCATCAGGCGAGATTGAATTCAAGCGTTGATTTATCTTTTATACCTAAAAATATTTATATAGAACGGAAAAAATACATAAAAGTTATTTGTGGGCTAATATTTTTCTGCACTCGGATGAATATATAACAAAATATAACAACCCGTGTTGTAAAAGCACTCGAGTGCAGCAGGAGTTACATGAAGGCCACAAGATATCGACATTCTGCATAACAAAATGGCGTGGCAAAATTCATTATTATTCTGTCAAATCTTATTTTCAACCGACTTCAAAAAAGGAGGAGGTTCTCAATTCGACTGTATCTTTTTTTGAAAGTATGTTACGCGATAACTCCGCCAATTATGAATCTATTTTGATGATTCTTTTGTTTGTTTGATAGAGGTGGTCCCTATAAATTAAAGTTTATCGAAATTGTTTTTGCGTTTTTTGAGAAAATCAACAAAAATCAAATATGTACCCAGATAATTCTACCACTAAGGGTGAACATTTTAGGGGATGAATCCTGTAGACTTTTAGGGCAGTTGAAGTCGGTTTCTAGTTTTTTCATCTTCTTTCAACATCTAAGTAAATGCAGTAGTCACACCATAGATATCACGCTGTCTTTGAGGCATAACATTACCTGAATCATACACAACAATAACTAAGCCTGAACCCTAATAACTAATAGTCGACTAAATAACGAATACCAAAAGGTTCAGTACATTCCACGCTGAGTAAGCGTACTTTTTAATTTGTCGTATTTATTACATAAATATGCCTTTTTGATTACATTGTTTTTGTAACCTAAAACGTACTGGAGAAATAACTTTGGGAACAAACATAATCGTACGTAGCATATCAAGCTGTTAGTGTTGTTTTACAACTTCAGGACCGAAATTAGGCTAGTCGTAATCGTAAAATATGTTCCTTATTATGTTTTTGTACGATCTCGCCTCTGTGTATAGAAAAATCAAATTTATAGGTGCAATCGTTGCTGAGGAAGCTATTATTCTATTTATTATTATAACAAAAAAACTGGCTTATTATAATAATAACAATACAGCACACCGCTGCCCGTTCCAGCACTAGTCTTGTAAATATAGGCAAAGGAAAAATAAGACGAATACGATAATATTAGAAAACGTTCGGTACGGTTTATACAGAAAATAACACTGTTAACGATTATATCTGTAATGTGATTTATAAATTTATTTATAAGGTTCTGCGTCTCAATTTCTCAAGAGTACCTACTTTGAATTCTGGCGAGTATGACATTCTCTGAAATCTCCATATAGTGGCTCACTAAATATTCCTTACTTGAAAATACTTTGAATTTTTAAACACCATTTAAAAAGCAGAGGTGTGTTTGTTTACTCGTCCTTCATTTACGCAGTAACCTAACAATTACAATTATTTGAGTCTTACGATATACTCGTAACATTTTTCTCTTGATTTAAATCTGTATAACTTATAGACTGATGGATTAAAGGCTTTAAGATGTTATTTTTAGTATTTCCGATGTAACCAGTGAATACTACGCCCTTGCCTGTGAATGTAGGGCGACATTCACAAGGGGCATGGGACTATCTATATCCTCTATACTGCATGAAAAATATGTGTAACATCCTGTATTTTTACAACTATTGTGAGAGTAGATATATACTTGCCTTTCAGCTGACTGTATAGTGTTGTCGGCATGTGAACAGATCAACCAGCTCGCCTACCCTGCGCACGCGCACACGTCATGTCGCATCATTTATCTGAAACAATTCAATAACCTAATTAGAAATCTTGATTATGCTATTATAAGTAAAGTTTTCAGTTGGTTACTAAACTATATAAATAAAAACCGGTCAAGTGCGAGTCGGACTCGCGCACCGAGGGTTCCGTATAGAATATGAATAATTAACATACTGTAAATCATAAATAATAGGTACGGAATATGTACCTAATGTTCTACCAAAAATTCTGATTGAAAAACTTACTTGACTTTGCAGCTAACTTACATATCCGATGTATGGCTTTTAACTACAAAGCTAAGTTTGTAAATATAATAAAGCTATTTTTACTGTGTTTTAATTAAAAATCCTGGTTTTCAGATTCATTCCTATGGTTGTGCTGTAAGAACTAGCTTCTTGCCAAATATCAAGATTCTAGGTAAACGTGAAGTCCCCTATAGGTTTTGGTTCCCTTGCACTCTATAAGGAAATGGTCTCAAATACAGCTATATCGTTCTATTGCGTTGACCTATAAGTTTTTTTTACAGATTCAAGGGACATCAGATTTGAGTATTCGATATTAATTTCAACTTGATATGTCCACGCGTTCCTGAGAAAAAGAGTATTTACAGACAACAAAGTGATGTCCTAAGGTTTTTTTTATTTTGAGGTATGGAACCCTAAAAATTGATTGTCGCGTGTATAAAGATTATCTAGTTGAGAACGGCTCCACCGATTTGGCTGATTTTAGTTGTTATATATAAGGTATATATAAAAATTCTTTTTTACTATTAATTTTAATTAAGAATGCCTACATACCAAATTTATTCTACCATAATATGTCAAAACAGAAACCTGGCTGTGAAAATCAATTACTTTAAAATAGTATCTGATTATACGGTTCAAAAGATACAGTGACGAACGGACAGACAGGAGGTACTTAGTAAAAGGGTCTTGTTGGCACCCTTTGTGTTAGGAACCCTAAAAAACTAATTAAAATACAGCTTTGTTGTTTAAGGGCACAGTGAAAGACTGTGTATAGAACTAAATATAAATCCTAACAGCATTCCTAGTACTAGTAACTTTACTGAATGTAATTTGTTCCTCGAAGGACGCCGACAAAATTAAGTAGGTACTTACCTAATTTTATGAAATGTAAAATGTTCGGAAACACTCATTATACTGTTCTAATTAGTCCATAGGGCTTTATTGGTATGTTAAAACGTTCTAAACTCAAGCTACCACCTGAATATTAATACATACATAACTAGAGGCAGATCACTATAAAGGACTTTACACATTATACTAAATTTGAACTTCAGGCAAATCGCTTTCATGGCCTGTTTGATGGTATTAAGCGGTACGTAATGATGGGAATTGTACGATAAGTACCCTTCTTAATTTAATCACGTAACAGAAAAGCATAGAAATGTAAACATACATACGTACGTCTACATATATATTACATTTTTGTTTAATGTATTTGTCATCTCAAGAGAGTCGTAAATTATAAGGAATAATATCTACAAGATTGGTGAGGACTTTACCCAACCTGGGGACTTTATTAATAATTAAACATAGTGTTATAGAAGAAGAAAAATGTGAATCAAGAAGCAATGTAGCGGGATCAAATAAAGGCTTTTTATTTTTATTATTTATTTATCTACGGGCAGCAGCATCCATCTATGTAACAACTACATATTACAACCACCAATACTCATGTTAAGGTTTTATGTTAGCCTTTCTAATATGATCTCGGAGTTAAAAAGTCAAATCCGCTCATGGAAAGTCTTATGTGGCAATCTGTGAGGCGAGGGATGATCGTGTGGACTCGTGCAGACGATTTCTATAATGATGTTTTTTGAATACCACTAGAGGGTGTCATTGACCTTATCAAATCGGATTTCCGTGGGTTCGGCGCAAGCACAGGGAAGGGACAGTGTCCCCAAAGTGTGTTCTAATTATGAAGCTAAAAAGAAGTTTTACCTTCATGGTTGTAATGAAACTTGAATGCAATCACCGATATGTCTTCTAAGCTTGTGACCAAGAAAAACTAACATGAAAAGTGTCGTTGTGTTCATACGGAGGATTCATATTTAGGTGTTTTTTCTAGCCCAAAAATATGATCAATTTTTTCTCCTATTCTTTTGCATGACTGTTTTTTCTAATTCACAGAAAAGATAATGACGTTCTTTCTTATGGAGGTGACTAAATATTGAATTGTGTTGAGAATATTCTTTTAGATATGATTCTGTTTTCGTGAAGGCGTCGCTAAAGTGCACTTCCGTAGTCAGCGTTTCGATTCACAACTCACTCATCAAAACGTCTCATCTCAAAAAAATTTGGCAATTTACTTGAAAATCAACTGTTTTTATGTTTATTTACACAATTTTACGTTTAAAAAATGAGCGGCTATCATAAATTTAAATTTCATAAGTTCTCTGGATTGGACGAACAAAAATCGAACATACAAACTATCCCATTGCGTTGGGATGTTGATATGTGTAATTGATATCACAACACCGTTCGTGACACTTTTTGCACTATATCACACTATTATAATACAAAAACACACCAACAGTATTATTACGGGATTCCGCTCCATCAAAGTTTCCGTAAAAGTAGAACATCGGATTTTTATGTCGCGTAATGAGTATCATTAACATTCACTACACAGTTAATCAGTTTACATTTTTACACACTTTTTATAATTCTTGTTCAAAGCGCCATCTAGGGACCATTAGATGCGTAACGGCTAGTGTAGCTAACACTAAAGTTGTAAATTAACGATATTTACTTCGCGACATTATCATTTAATCTCTTATTTTTAGGTAATTACTTATCAAAGCCAGCTATTCTATGTTAAAAGATTATAGGGCAACAGAAAATTTTCATTTTCCAAATTCGCACCAAGAACTTCTCTCGGCTTACGAAAATCATACGAGAACAAGACTGTAACCTTCCTAATTCAGTTGAGGGCAAAGGCATTTCGATATACAGCCTGTTGTAACATTTATCATTAGTTTATACATTCACGCGAAACCAACGCGTACCAAGGAGAGACGGGCGCCAGTGCGTGGCCTTGTGGTCTCCCGCTATTTATAACCCGAAAATATATTATACAAATTAAAATGATATAATATTAATGCATTTTGGGGAAACGATAAGATTTATTGTCTTGGGAAATGAATACTAAGAACTAAAGCTTTTTATTCGAAGTATGAATGACGTAATCTGTGCCAATGTGGACGGCAATGCATCTCTCAGTCTCAGTAAGGAGTAAACTTCAGTCGTGCGTCGGAGCTGACACACACACACACACATTTTTATTTTTGGATCTGGGCGATTTCTGCATTCAGCCATAATTTTTGGCCATTGTGCGTGAGTGGAAGTAGAGTCAGCTAGTCTAGCCAGTCGATCTCCTCCTAGAACTCCTGGATTGTTTATCGTTGTTCGTTGTGTAGCCACGCTGCTGCAGGTCGTGAGCATATGGGCGGGAGTTTCCTCGGCGGCCATGCAACCTCGACACAGGGGGCTGTCTGTGATGTTCATATTGAACATGTGTTTGTTAAGTGAACAGTGGCCTGTCAGCACCCCTATCATTCTTCGTAGGGTTTTTCTATTTAGACTGAGAAGGGTGCGTGACAGGCGTTAGGAGAGTGATGGGGTGATCTCTCTCGCTTGGCGACAGTCTTTCAGTTCAGTTCAATATGACGCGTGCTGTTTTGTGGTTGCTTTCCTTAAGCCAGGATGTTAGTTGGTTGAAGGGTAATGGGACAATTGGTTCAAAATCTACTGCTGTATTCGGTACTCTGTGGTTACCACATTTAACCAATTTATTATATACTCACAAAACTTATATTTTATGTACGGAATCATAATAACACAAAATATCAAAATCATAGTACACGGACAAATACTCTGTTTGTGTGTTCAAGTATAATTCACACCAGACATAATGGCAGCGAACGTAAAAAGCAGGCCATGTTTTAATTTGTATCCTAATTTGTTGTCCCCATACAACAGTCGTCGGACGGGCACTTCCTTCTCAAATAAAAAGAGATAAAAACCCTTTTTTCACCGTAGCTCTCCAAGTTTAATTAACTCAACAAATGGTTTCCATTTTTTCACACAATGCCTGGGAGACTGTTTTGTTTATACGTATTTGTAATTAAGTCGGTGTAAACAGTGAGAATGCCGTGTTACGAGAGTACAGATGAGGAAATAGGCTTTAATCGAAACGTGTGTTTGTCTGTGACCGTGTAATGTTTATGTACTTGTGGTTTTTTCAGTAAAATGTAATTTTTATGTACTTGAAATGTACCAGCGGCTGGTGAAAGGGAACGTTTTGAACTGTGAATAAGGCTCATTTTAGATTCAATTTGAACCACTTCCGTGGCTCAATGGCTAACAATTTGGAGGTCCCGGGTTCGATTCCTAGTGGGGGCTAATCGGTATTATTTGTGGTAGGGCATTTTCTATGTCTGCCTGGCTATCTAGCACCATGTTTGTCTACCGCCAAACAGCAGTGTTAATAGCACTGTTGTGTTCCGGTATGAAGGGTAGCAGAGCCAGCACCTCATTAGCTTGAGGCTTCTGGGTGCGCACGCTTCCCATTCCGTCCATCGGTATAATACTGACCTTATTGAGATCACCAACCACTAGCCACTTTTGTCATGTCGGTACGAGGACTCTGATTTGGAAAGTGGCAATATTAATGGCCTTTTAGAGTATATTTGGATGTAATGTGCAAAAAACAAACAGTCTAGTGGCGCCTTTGTATCGTTTTGTGTAAAAGGAGTCCGAAATGTGTTTCGATTTGGGAAGATGGCTCGCTTTATATGGCTATCTTCTGGGTCCCTTTTTATAGATAAAAGAGCATTTATTTAATAAACGTTTTATCGACTACTAACTTTCGCCGGATATCTTGTTTGTTGGACTTCAACAAATTTTATGTTTTCATATTATTGTTTCTTGCAGAATGTTGCAATTTTATTCAATACCAACGCGTACAAAGCTGACATAACTATTTCTTTTGAATAAAGAATCTAATTTTCAATTCAAAGTGCGAAGCTGTACTTCTAGTCTGTCTAGTTATATAGAAACCCTAATTTGTATTGTGTAGTGTATCCGCTATAGCATATCATACGCTGTCTCGTGTGTCCTTGTGCTTCGTCAAGCGTCAGTCACATACATTGTCACGAGAGCCGTGGTCAACATTTAGTTACAGGTGGGTATATTGTTTACCAATGAAGTGATAGTGACATGTAGGGAGAAGATGTAACAACTCATACTAAGCCCAATCGACGCTGTCTTTGAAAAATAGACTAATTATTATTATTATTACTAGCAGCTCAACTGAGCAAAAAAAATATTTCGTTCACCACAAAATAATCCTATTCTTTAACAAAGACATGCTTGTTGTGTAACAAAAACAATGTCTCGTGGTCGACTGTACACAAGTCGTCACGCTAAGAAGATTATGCTAATATGGAATCTGATGGAGGATCCTTAGAAAATGTCGAGATTACCTCTCCTAGAGGCGCGGCAGTTTACTTTGTATTCCGCGCTGCTTGTGTTGAAATGGAGAAACATTGGACCAATAAAACGTGGGCTTTGATGTATTTCGTTTTTTTTCGCTGATTTATTTTTAGCCAACTGTAAAAGGAAGGTGTATTTTGATGTGAAACATCTAATGTTGCGAGTCAGACCAACTGCTGGCGGAACCAAGTGTTTAAGAAAGGATTTTACGTAAGCCACCCCTAACAGGGTAAAATAAGAGATGTAAGTTTGTAGGATTGTTGTTTTGTAGTCAATAACATAAAAATTGGTACTCACTCTTATGATTTAAAAGTAAGGGTAATGTTTTTTAGCGTTTTTGAAAAATCGAATTTCATTCTATCATTTTTGAAGATAAATCCATGAAAATTGGAAAGTGTCTAGAATAGAAACAAAGGAATACGTGTTTCACAGATTTTCAACAGGGGTGGAAAGGGTATGAAATTTTGTATTGGAACTCTGTTGTAAAATTGGTAGTTAGCCTTATTATAAAAAAATTAAGCGTGACATATTTTCGCATTTTTGAATAATCATCTCCGTCAGTTTGTTATTTGTTATGTAGTAGTTCCCATGGGATAAATCTTAAAGCCCACGCGGGTGACGCCGCGGGCAGAAGCTAGTATACATATATATTATGACAAGAAAAATTGTTTCCGTAAAAAAATTACATATTTTTTATCATGCCATCTTTTTTATTATGCAATATTATATTTACAACACAAATTTTGGATGTTTTGCACCTGCCAGACGTATGTGACGGCTCAATGTCTGTGTTCTATTCATGGGATGCGATATCATAGACATAGACACAACTTTATTTAAGAACACACACAACACAATACACATCATCATCATCATCAGCCGGGAAACGTCCACTGCTGGACATAGGCCTCCCTCATGGTACGCCACATCGACCGGTCCCGAGCCACCTGCATCCAGCGACTCCCCACGTGTGTGACGTGCATGGGAAGGAGATAACAGATACTTGTGTATAATAATATCATCGCCAACTTTGAAAAAATACAGTAAAATTATATTGTAACACGTAGTTGCACGTAGTTTGAATGGAACACTGAGTATGCGAAATATCGTACATATTTCATTTAGTTAGTTTAAACGGAGTTGATAATTGCGCCGCCATTGATGCAAATTGAAGCTATTGTGAGTCGGCTTATCAACTCGACTTGGCTACGCTAATGTAATTACGTAGCGAAAGCGAAGCCCTCTGCGTAGCCGCGTAGCGGAATCGTAGAGCCTCTACGCCGCCGCGCTGCCGCGCCGTTCCATCCGATGAAAAAAGCAAATCCTCGTTGAAGTAGTTTACATTCGAAAGTAACTATGTTCTCTGTCTCTATTTGTCTCTCTCTATACTAAACGGATGAAGTCGCGGGCAAAGTCATAAAAATGCATTGTATCCAGTAATAACTAGCATTGATCTAAACATATTTTATAATGCATATTATTCTGTGGCAATGTGGTTTAGGCTTTAGAATGTAATCTATGTAATTCAGGCGGTGTCGTAAAAGATGACTAAATTTACAATATTCAGGATATGTGCAACAGTATCTATCTGTTTAATACCATCTTATAAGCGTGGTGATTTTATCAAATCTGTTCAAGGGAAGTACCCTGTTCAACGTGGCAATCTATGAAGGAAGCCCATATCCAACAGTGGTTTTATGTGCAGACGACTACTATATGCTTTTTCAAGGTGGATTTGTAACTAAAATACTACGTCTTAAAACGTGAGCCGTAGGATTAATCAGATTTATGAACGTCACTTATTGAAGGAAGAAAGTACGAGGGGCATACCGAAAAGATCGGTAATCGAGTACTTTCGATTTAATTAGATTAAAAACTCTTTTTGATGAATAAACACTGGTTAGTTGAAAATCGAATACAATTGACAGAATTAAAAAAAAATTTTTTTTAAAGAACAATATCAGTTTGAAATTGATAGGTCGATAAAAAAATGGAGCTTACAAGAGAAAGTTTCCGTGCCATAATTTTTTACAACTTTCGACGAGGATTATCTCAGGGACAATGTCTCGCTGAGCTTATATCTATATACAAGAGTGAAGCGCCTAGCCAGACGACAATATATCGCTGGTATTCTGAATTCCGGCGTGGACGTGCTTCTCTTGGCACCGTACCTTCCACAGGCCGGCCAAAAACAGCGGTTACACCAGAAAATGTCGCTGTTGTGCGCCGAATGATACAGGATGACCGACATATTACATATGAGCAGATTCGGGCTACTTTAGGGATAGGTATGACTGCGATACAAACTGTTTTACATGGTGAACTGGGAGTGAGAAAGCTAGTTTCCCGCTGGGTGCCCAATAATTTGTCCGAAGAGCAAAAGGCGGCTCGTGTCAATTGGTGCCGGTCTACTCTGCAACGCTTCAACGGAGGAAAGTCAAAAGCAGTTTATAACATTGTCTCTGGTGATGAATCATGGATCTATTCATATGAGCCAGAAAGAAAGCATCAGTCGGCTGTCTGGGTCTTCGCAGGTGAGATCAAGCCAACAAAAGTTGTCCGCTCTCGCAGCGTATCGAAGAAAATGGTCGCTTCGTTTGTCGCGAAAACAGGACATGTAGTCACAGTTCCCTTAGAGGAACGGAGAACGGTTACCGCTGATTGGTATACAACGGTTTGTTTGCCACAGATGATATCCGAACTCCGTAGAGGTAACCCGAAACGACGCATAATCCTCCATCACGATAATGCGAGCTCTCACACCGCTCAGAAAACAAGCGAGTTTTTGAAGCAGGAAAACGTTGAATTAATGGATCATCCTCCATACAGCCCTGATCTGAGTCCCAATGATTACTTTACATTCCCTAGAATCAAAGATTTATTGCGTGGTCAGCGGTTTCAAGGTCCAGAAGAAGCAGTGGAAGCATACAAATCGACGATTTTGACCATGTCAACTTCGGACTGGAATTGCTGCTATAATAATTGGTTCGAACGAATGCAAAAGTGCATTAACTGCAACGGAGAATACTTCGAAAAGCAATAAAAATAAATTTAGTTATTTCCTGTATGTATTGTTTTATATTCCCGATCATTTCGGTATGCCCCTCGTAGAAGCACCGTAGTCTACTTTCACTGGATAAAGTGTTGACGTACCATTGTTTCTGAGTCCGCAACATATGACAAAAGCTTTCATTATGCGAATATATGAACGAGACAAAACTACTCTTAGGCGCTTATAAATGGCTACAACAGCTCGCACCCAAACGAAGCGCTTTCATTAACCAACTAAGGATCCTGTCACGGACCCTAACAGGGCACTGCAAGCTATATAAGCACCTCAGATACATGGGCTTGAGCGACTTCAAAGTCTGCAGATTCTGTCGGGAGGATGAGGAAACGCCCATCCAAATCCTCTGTCACTGTGACGCCTTACAGAAACTGACACCTTGGAGGCCATACTGCCGCAACGGAAAGTATTAGGTCCTTCAAACTCACACCTATCGTACAGGTTATGACTGAGATTGTCATTGGGGAGGTGACTTGATCCATATGGTACTGTCATAATAGATCTATGAAGGTCACAGGACACGCAGAAAGTACGGACTGCGCTCTTCATGCTCAATAAAAATAGGAACGGGATTTGTCACCACGATTGGCAGGCAGAACGGCAATCGCAATAAGATATCGGTGGTACGCTCACTGAATTTACTTGTTTAACAGATTCACGAAACTTTAATTTTACCGTGTTGTAACCACGTTATAAATACGTACATTCCCGAAATCTTACGACTGATGACGAATGACTATAAAGACTTCTCTGCTAAACAAATAAATTCCGTGAGCGTACACAGGTGGATACTGCTACCCGCTTACTGAAGTGGTCCCTCGGTTACAGTACTAATTGTTATAAAATGTTCAATGTTGTCAAGTCTAGTGCTATCCTTGTCTAGGTAAGCCTTTCACTTGTAAACCTGGGCTTACATCCCGCAGCTCGCATCTCAGCCTCCGCCTCGATCCTATAATCCCGCTGGACCTCATCGCTTTTGCTCTTCGAATAACCCTTGTTCACGGCGCTTGTGTTATTTATGGCAACCCTTTTTGATCTCTTAGTTCCGTTTCGAAGAAATATGTGTTTTCTTTGAATGTATTCTTGTTTCGTAGTAACATTTAAAAAAGTAATTTCGACGTTTATCCGTGATTTTTAGAGTTCCGTACCCCAAAAGGAAAAAGAAGCCTTTATAAGATCCCTTTGTTGTCACTATCGTCAAGCAATGCTTATTAGGAACGCGTGAGGTATTAATTTGAGATTAATATCAAAAATATTCGAGTCTACAATCCCTTGAATCTATGGAACAATCAAACTTAAAGAAGTCAACGCAATATAAAATACTTTAATCTCGAAATTCATAGAAAGTAACGTGCTAGGAGCATTTAATCACTACGTTTTGTAACGTGCGTCAAATGTCTCGGACGGGTGCGTGACGTAATGTGACACTACATCCAATGAAAAAGTTTTGGATCCAAATTTTGTTTGGTTTGTCCAGTCTTAACATCAAATATCAAAATTATTTGGTATTTAGTGATGATAAGGCCGTTGGATGCTGAACAAAAGTCGTAGTTTATATCCATTAGATTTATATACTTCGCCCAAAACGAATCGAGACTGCACAAAAAATAAGACGAAAATAAAAATGATTATTTTAAGCTTTAAATGTACAAAAATAATATATCAAAATATAAAACTATCCTGTTTATTTATTACTAAGGCAGCAATACTGTAACCTGAGCGAACAACTGTTCTCCAAGCTAGAGTGAATCTGTGTTATGTGTTATATTATACAAAAAAAATACTAGCAGTAATATACAAGTAATTATAAATGTGAAATTGTCAAGTGTTATCGAAATTTGGACAGACTTTGCTACGGTGACACTACGGTGCTAGTGCCAGTGTAGTTCGGTGGTAGACTTAGAAAGCATGGTAGTAGCTCGCCAGAATATAATTCAATAAGTTACTGACTGGAAATCGAACCCGCGACCTCCATATTGTAAGTCAGTACCACTCCTTTGTTTTATTTTTTCCTTACATGACTAGAAATTAGTTCTCTTTTTATTGAGAATCGGTTCGATCTCTGTATCTCACACACGGCCATATGAATATTATTTTATGAAAATACAGATTTGTACATATATTAAAAGTTAATACAGGTCGAGTATAAACTGTATTAATAAATAATCGATCCAGTCTTCTGCTTTAGCGGCCTTCCGTCAAACAAACTTTACAAATTAATAAACTATGTACAAATAAACTCGAGAAGGGTTGAAATCAAGTTGTGAGGGTCGCGTGAATTATAAATAACGGAATTTAGACTACATGAATAAAATAGGTCGATGGATGGGTGTAGCAAATGTCAGCTCCAAAACGAATGTCATGGAAACGTTTTTTCTTTTTATTTCGTCAGGTGCTTCGTTATTTGTATTTATGATAAAATAGTATATGCTTAATTACAGCTGTTACACAGGAAAATATGATACTTCTAAATAATTAAAAAATAGTTCAGGGTACTCCAACGCTTGACCACAACCTCACCTATCACTATGTGTTGTTTAAGTCCCAAGGCCTCAAATTTTAAAAAAAATAGATGCCACACAGCTTCTTGTCCGTACCGGAGACTAGTTTCAAAGTTCATTTTGGGGACTTACACATTCTTATAAAAGCAAAAAAATCTTGGAAAGTCCAAAGTTGGCGATTCATGAAAATTAAATACAACCATTTATTCTAGCCTTTATAGTCGTCCATATTTCTGTTTACAGTTATCTTAAAGTTGATAATAATAATTCAATAATAAATACAAAATGTCAATATATAAGTAAAATAACTATGCCCAGTATTGTATTTTTGATTTATGAGGGCTAATATCCTACAGTGGATTTATGTAGCTGTTTATGATAATAATAGAAATGAACAATAAAAAATGGCCAATTGCGAGTTGGACTCTCGCAGGAAGGGTTCCGTACAGAATATGGATATTTAAAATACGGAAAACCATAAATAATAATATGCACCCAACAATCCTCTAACGAATGCGCCTCGATTTTCGTTATCAATTTAGTTTTGCAGTAGCAGTTGTAGACGACTACACCACTAGATGGCGCAAGTCGCATATTACATCGCACGTCTAAAAAAATCATGTTTTTATGTTTGTTGTATGCGAGCCCCCTTAAATATTTATTTTATTCTGTTTTTTAGTATTTGTTACCATAGCGGCAATATAAATACATCATTTCTGAAAATTTCAACTGTCTTACTATCACGGTTCATGAGATACAGCCTGGTGACAGACAGACGGACGGACGTACAGCGGAGTCTTAGTAATAGGGTCCCGTTGGTTACCCCTTGTGTGCCCTAAACTGTGGAACCCTAAAAACTATTTCATAAAAGTTTATTGAATATAATATAAGTTAAACACATCAACTATAAATAAACTGGGCCTGAGTGACCTTCACTCAGTATACAATATAATTTGTACAATCACACTAGTACTTTGTGGCATTCATGAAGGTTAAAATAAAATAGACCAAAGAAGTGTTGCCAGTGTCTGAAGGTAATTATTACTGTGGAAATACGGTGCGCGGTACTGTGTTTTTCCCTCGTAAATATTGTGGGCGTAATTTAAACAACTTGTATGACAAGAAAGGAAATTATTGCTGTTATTTTTGTTTTCGAAATTAGTATTTACGAAAAAACAACCTATTTTAACTTCGAAGCCGACAAAGTTTCGCTCTCGAGCAAGAATTCATATGTTAGTTCCATGAATACAATACAGATTCAGAATGTACTCTTTGGTTGCTCTTTGGTTTAGAACGTCATGATGATGTTGGAATCAGGGATTTGGGGCTATGACAGCTTTTGACAGTTCTTGCGGATCCATGTGTCGACCTGGCGCTGCAATAGGACGTATATCCACCAAAGAGAACGCCAAGTTCACCAAAGTGAATATATAGCGTAATAATTTTTGCTATGTTACGTATGCTCAGTCTTTCTCGCTCATTTACTAACCCTTTCTCGCTCGTTTTCACCGTATGAAGTGAAAACTTCTTTAGCATCGTTGTGATTTGAAAGTCGATGAAACGAAAAAGCGACAGTAAAAAGTGACAGACAAAGATTTAACGTGGGAAAAAATGAGACAGGAAGTGTTTCATGCTCGTGGGTCTCTTTGTGCTCTACTTCGTGTTTACTAAGGCATAGTGGGAGTTTGTTTGAGCCTCAGCGTTGTACGTGTGTTAATACGTTTTTGTGCGCGCATTTGTAGTATAAAGCTTGTGAAAAGGCATCACGAAAACGAATACAGAATACTGTCGTGATAATCGAAAAAAAAGGGAACATAAGATTAACAATACAGCAAAAAGTTCAATGGAACGTGTTCGTGAATTTCAGAATTTTTGAAGGTTTCACTTCTACCAAGTGTGAATTGTACACATGTTTTTTTAAAGAAAATATCGTCGAAAATGAAGTTCTCATCAAGACCTTTGACTTTGCTGAAGACACCACTGGTCTGCGGTCAGTAGTTTCCAAGATATGACTGTTTTTAGCTTGACAGCTGTCGTCGAAAATGAAGTTCTCATCAAGACCTTTGACTTTGCTGAAGACACCACTGGTCTGCGGTCAGTAGTTTCCGAGATATGACCGTTTTTAGCTTGACAGCTGTCGTCGAAAATGAAGTTCTCACCGAGACCTTTGAATTTTCTAAAGACACCACTAACTAGTCTGCGGTCATACGTAGACATTTTGCGAACGTGACATTATGCGCTGAAAGGATATCTTCATTCTGGATTTTATGACGTAGAGGAATTCCCAACATAGCTCGTTCCATAGCTTGCTGTGTGACTTTGAGTTTTTTAATTTAAAATATAAAAGAAAATACCATAGTAAATATAAAAAAGAAAGAAGAGATATATTCAGAGTAGGCTGTATGGCTTTGTTCCATTGCCTTCCCATTCGGGAGAATTAAACTACTACTAATACTGTCAAACTTGACGACTGCGCTTTTTTTCCGCTACAGGGTGAATAAAAATTACCACTACAGCCAGCGCCGCCAAAACGGAAGATTTGACAACACGCGAAAACTCACTGTCGCATCTGTTACGTAGTAACTAGTACCTAGGAGCATTTAATCACTACGTTTTAAGAGACGGGACTCCCATACTAGCCAATCGCATTCAGCGACATGGCACTTATACACCAACCGCGTGCCAGCAGACCATAAACATCAGCTGGCTACCTGACAGGATACGTCAAACAACTGAGGTACCAACCTGACGGACCAAGTAGAGCTGTTCCGTTTGATCTTTATCGATATCGATAAAATATACAGAATGGAAAATAGGGAACCCATGAATCAATATTTTTTTCAAACCACAGGGTTGAATCCACATTCATAAGCCTAATGCTGCACAGGAAAGATTTAGTGCATTAGACTTAAAAGTATACCCACGATAAAATAAAAAAGTTTTTTATTTTTTATTCGATTAGATACAGAGCTAATTTGATGGTACATACACGAATAACTTTAACTTTTCTATCATAATAAAAAACTATTAAATAATGATTTTTCCTTCAATTCACACCTCATCACTTCTTTTAACAACTTCGTGACGATATTGTTCATTTTGCAATTATGCCTTTTACCACAAACACTGATTTGTCATTGATTACTCGCATCTACAAAACCTTCTTCTTTTAATGTCCTAAGAATGTAGATAAGACGATTCTTCAAAGCTTCACTTCACACAAAAGCCTCCTCGCAAATCATTTACTTTATATTATCTTTCTTAATCGAGATGTAACTTCCAACTCTGTAAATATAATAAACATTTCAATTGAAGGACAGACGTATTTCTTTTATTATTAAAATTATAACATTCTTAAAATAAAAGTTTTTATTGAGTTTGTGATGCGGACGAACAATGGGTATATATTGTAGCTTCTGTGACGTCATCTATACATCAACCGCTTGCTCGGCCAGCCGTCCGACAAACCAACATTAGAGACACCACTAGTCTACGGTCAGTAGTTTCCGAGATATGGCTGTTTTTAGTTTGACAGCTGTCATCAAAAATGAAGTTCTCGTCGAGACCTTTGACTTTGCTAAAGACACCGTTAGTCTGCGGTGAGTAGTTTCCGAGATATGACTGTTTTTAGTTTGACAGCTGTCATCAAAAATGAAGTTCTCGTCGAGACCTTTGACTTTGCCAAAGACACCGCTAGTCTGCGGTGAGTAGTTTCCGAGATATAACTGTTTTTAGTTTGACAGCTGTCATCAAAAATGAAGTTCTCGTCGAGACCTTTGACTTTGCTAAAGACACCGTTAGTCTGCGGTGAGTAGTTTCCGAGATATGACTGTTTTTAGTTTTACAGCTGTCATCAAAAATGAAGTTCTCGTCGAGACCTTTGACTTTGCTAAAGACACCGTTAGTCTGCGGTGAGTAGTTTCCGAGATATGACTATTTTTAGTTTGACAGCTGTCATCAAAAATGAAGTTCTCGTCGAGACCTTTGACTTTGCCAAAGACACCGCTAGTCTGCGGTGAGTAGTTTCCGAGATATGCCTGTTTTTAGTTTGACAGCTGTCATCAAAAATGAAGTTCTCGTCGAGACCTTTGACTTTGCTAAAGACACCGTTAGTCTGCGGTGAGTAGTTTCCGAGATATGCCTGTTTTTAGTTTGACAGCTGTCATCAAAAATGAAGTTCTCGTCGAGACCTTTGACTTTGCCAAAGACACCGCTAGTCTGCGGTGAGTAGTTTCCGAGATATGACTGTTTTTAGTTTGACAGCTGTCATCAAAAATGAAGTTCTCGTCGAGACCTTTGACTTTGCTAAAGACACCGCTAGTCTGCGGTGAGTAGTTTCCGAGATATGTCATCCAAGATTTCATATTTGAGAAAATTCTACTTTTAACCAACTTCAAAAAGGAGCTATGTTTGTTACCTCAGAACTTTAAAAACCAAATGTCTTAAATGTATATTAAGTATTAATATATTTTATGAATGTAGTAGACTTTTAGGACAGTTGAAGTCGGTTTCTTTTTAACGCGTTAATATATATGGGTGAAAACATTGCCCTCCTTCTGACGCAGTCGGGTAAAAAAGAAGTCCACGCCGACGAAGTAAAAAAGGTAAAGATACTACTTCGGGAATAGCTCCAATAAGCATAATCATTCATATAGACATGATTTACTTTTATATTTTTGTGCTAAAAGATAAATTGCCTTAAAAGTATCGATAGTTAAAACTCATCACTAGCCACACAATAAAATTGAAAATAACTTGATTGTTCGTAGACCGATTTACTCAGAAATGGCCCAAAACATCTAATTTAATGCTTACCGGACCTCACCCAAAGGATATTTTTGTATTAAACATCATTTTGTAGATATTTTTGCGACTAGCTCGATGTCCACTAATTTCACAAGTTATAAACTATTCTTCGGTGGCATTTTTATTAAACTTGTTTACTGAACAATATTAGATGCTTCTCACTCATTTAGGTAACAAAATAAGCATAAAATCAAATATTAACTGTGAAAAAACTGCATAATTAAACTGACATATAAATATTAACAACCAATATGGCAGACGGCTGACACAATATTGAAAAGAAAGAGGAAATACACAAATGAGTTCTATATCAGTATCCGGCATTTTGTACCTCAGATATGTATCTTTTTCTGACATAATCAAAGAGTATCAAAAGGAAACACAGTTATTCGTGTAAATCCCATAGAATAGGTTGTTTTCTTCCTACTTTCACCAGACTGCTAGTACCTAATCTGTGGTTGGAATAATCGAATTTTGTCTTTGATTTAAATAAAAGTGGTAAATAAAGAGAATATGTAATGAAGTATGGATAAAGTGATATTTGATTTGCACTAAAGTACAGACTAAAGTGATTTATATTTGTAATTTGTATCGTTCATCTTATTGCCAAGAAGCATATATTCACTTCTATTAGCTAGCAAGGAATGATAATGACTTATCCAATTTCTAAATCGGCTAAATTTAAATCCCGTATGAGCATTCTAAGAGACCCGTCCTTGTTGGATTTAAGTGCTATTGAACTAAATGTATTTTTGAGGAAATCGCCAATCATGGTGGAATTCGGTAAAAGTCGTTCCTTTTTATTACCATTACTAGCTTTTGCCCCAACTTCGTCGGCGAGAACTTTAGAAATTATGATGCTACTACCATTTGAGAAATAGCTTGCACTACTGCAAGTTGACAGATTTTAAAAAAGTTGAATGGGTTTACACTTGGCCTTCATCTCACCGAATGGTAAGTGATGCTGAGGCTCTGTTTCTACTACTTTTCATACCGGAAAACCATTGCGCTATTATCATTGCTGTTTGGTGGTAGACTTAGGTAACATGGTGGTAGCCTTAGGTAACATGGCGGTAGCTAGCCAGACAGAGATAGGATATCCCCTACCGCCAAACAAACCGAGTACCGATAGGAGTCTGGGACCACTGGGATTCGAATCCGGGACTTCCGGATTGACCATGGAGGAGGTTTAGAAGGTTTTAGGCCTCGGTCTGCGAATTTGGCCCTACTTGGTGTATCATAAGCGTATGTAAATAGAGACATGCCCGCCTACAGTAAAACACATGAACTATTTCTTCCAGCTGATTCCCAACTAAACGTAGTTGACCTACAGAATGCTATGGAGTCAGGGGTGAATATTGTTAAGTTTAAATTGGCACACAGTTCGAGGAAAGAGAAGGCATTGTTGCTCGGTAAAGTTGACAAAGCCGTGTATCTTTGCTGCGAAAAATACGGAGTGAAGAGTTGGCCTGTTGCTGTCTGCGCTTCTGTGAAGACTTGTATTGTCAGGACTGGGCTCTTCGAAGGAGGTGTTAGTTATGAGAGTTTTATACACACGGGCCTTGGTTGTCAGACACTTATTTGGTTTTGTCATCATCATAAGTCAGAAAACATCCACTGCTGGACATGAGCCTCCCTCAAAAATGCCATAATGAGCGGAATCCTTGTGAGATATTAGTCAGCTATTAACAGCTCGTCCCCTGGATTTTTTTTCTAGTCGCCTTCTATGACACCCATGACAAAATATGAATCACAATCCACTTGCATCTAGTGGTGCCGGCTGCCCATCTCCTGCGCCATGTAATCTGTCTATTTGTTGCCACTTGACATTTTACTCTGCATCGGATAACCGCTTACTTACGCGAATTGTTTACTATATATCTCAGTATATAGAGTACAAGTTAGCACAGATTTTAAGTATAGTTAACTTCAATATGGTAGAGTATGAAAAAATCCCCGGCTAAGTGCGAGTCGGACTCGCGCACGAATGGTTCCGTACCATTATCTATAAAAACGGCCAAAAATTACGGTTCATGAAATACAGCGTGATGACAGACGGACATAAAGAAAGATGGATGGACAGTGAAGTCTTAGCAATAGGGTCTCGTTTTAGTCTTTGGGTATGTAATCCTTAAAACTGTCCAAATGCGAGTCAGACTTGCGCACCGAGGGCTCCGTACATAATATTAATAATTACCATACTTAAAATCATAAATAATATATGCGTCTCTAACGAATGCGCCTGACGAAATCACACGCGCAATTGTTAATTTGCACATTAATTAATATAACGACAGGCACAACAGTTTGTGTTCGCAATGTGGCGATTTTAATGTGATATTATGAAGTAAGTTTTAATTTATTTTTAATTTTAATATTTGTTATACACATTATGTTAACATTTCAACTGTCTACCTATTAAGAGCACGAGATACAGACTAGTAACAGACAGATAGACGGATAGCTTAGGCTTAGTAATATGGTCTTGCTCTCCGGATACGGAACTCTAAAAAGGTTTCTCGTTCAGGTATCAGAAATGCAAATAAAAGAAGATTCAGAAGTTATAATGACTCATAACCATCACTATGTGAACAAGTGCAACGAGAGGTACATTTACGTTGATAACAGTCATCTGATGACGGAGGTCAGTGTGGGGATGGAAGTGAACATGAACGACGGTGACGTCACGATGAATGTCGTCGAAAAATACGATGCACAATCGTTCAGATGCAAAGTGATTAGAGGAGGCACGCTGCTGCAAATGAGCAATGTGTGCGCTAGAGGAATGAAACACTCCAGGCCCCATGTCACTAGGAAAGACATTGAGATTATTGGGTTTTGTCTACAACAGCAAGTAAGTCAACAAGTATATCGCTCCACCTGACAGCTGATCGCTAATTATTTACAACAGTGTTTCTTAAACTGTGGTCCGCCGACCTCTGGTGTCCGCAGTCTCATCTCTGGACTAGACGACATGTTTAAACACCATTGCGCTTTGAGGTCTTCGGTTCATTAAAAATCATATCCTAACGCATTTCTAATAACGAAAACAAAATTCGTAATTTTTTACTTTTTTATTCGGAATACTAAAATAAATGGTCCGAAATTTATTGCAAATAGTAATATTAAGACTTAGCTTACATTAAGGGGTCTTTGAAATTTGCGCTTGATTTCCAAGGGGTCCTTGTCTATTGTAACCTTTTGCAAATTCATTGCATTATGTACAATAAGCCTTTATAACTTTTATAAATGTCCAAAGGATCTTTTAATAAAACGTATTAGACAAACTGTTAATATGATTCGGAATTGTGTTTTAGGTGGACATGATTCTCCTGAACTACGTACGTAGCGGCTCCACAGTGAGAATTGCTAAGCGTTACATGAAGAAGTACAACAGCCGGCCGGTGCTTCTAGGTGGATTATGCACGGAGGAATGTCTTGATAATTTAGACGAAATTCTTATGGTAAAGTTTTATTCCTCTCTCTCTTTTTAATTTCAAAAAAAGAGAAGAGTGATGATGAATGTAACACGACTGTAATTCAGGAAGCCGATGGGATAGTACTGTCAAGAGAGTTTCTGGCGTATGAACTGTCTAGGGATAAAATGTACCGGCTTGAACTGATACAGAAAAATGTTGCAGCCAAATGTGAACAGGTATGACTATAAATAGTATATCAATTATCAATTTAAGGATAATTCTTTCATATTGTAACAATTTCCAAAATTATGATTGGATCGAATTAAATTTCCAACGTGTGACAATGTTTTAAAACAACAACGACGATGGCACGATTGAAGGTACAAATATGTACTCAACTATACTTCAAATAACACAAATTCAGTTTACCCCTTTTTCATTCCCTGAGGACTGGATTTCCGAAACACTCTTAGTGAGTTTCTGATTCGTTGTGAAGCCGACATTCCAAATTTCATGTTTGTAGACATTGCAGTTTCTTTCAGGTTCCTTAAACTGTGAACACCTATTTCACCCCCTAATCATTTAACAATTGTTTTATTATTCTAGGCCGGAAAACCACTTTTTATATCGGGCGGCATACTTAAAAGCGCATTATCAAATGACATAATGGCTGATAATGAAATATCAGACATCACAAACTTTTTATTAGACGGTGGGACGGGATTCATTCTGAAAGAGTGTTACAACATGAACTATATGATAAACGCAATTAAGTCTATAAACGATATCTGCAACGAGGTTGAACCTCTAATTTTACAGGATGACCGCAGGATACTCAATGAGGTAGGTTGTATGCCATCACACGACCTACGTGTATATTACTCGTATGTTGCATTACCTAAACATAATGAGATTGTATCATTTTATAATATTTTAACTTATAACCTAAATCATCCCTGGTAGACAGGAGTATGTTTACAGGAGTAATCGAGGTCTGGGTTCATCCTGGCTCGTATCAATGAGTTCCAATTTGTTATTTGGAATTTATGTACGAATGATAAGTATAATTGGCTTTTCGGTGAAGGAAAATATCGTGAGGAAACCTGCACACTCCTGCGAAGAAATTCAAAGGTGTGTGTGAAGTCTACCAAACCCCACTGGGCCGGGAGAGTAGGCCGGAGCCCCTGCAGTGGGGACATAGATAGGCTGTTGATGATGATTCAACAATAGAATGGACTGTTCTGTAATTTTGTTATAAATATATAATTTCAGATGAAGATGCCGATAAACGCAGCGGAGGGTATGATCCTGGGCGCCGTGATCGCAGCCAAGCTAACACAATCACTGTTCATCATCTTGCCCACAGTGACTGGGAAGACCGTGAAGCATTTACTATGGATGCACCCGCCTTGTGTCATAATAGCTGTCAGTACAAAGGCGAGGGTCTTACGGATGCTATACACTTGTCGTAACGTTGTGCCTGTCATGTACCATAAAGGTTAGTTGACTTAGTGTATTGTTGTTTTAAATTAAACTAATGTTAACCGATGATGCGAACCGCCTCCGTGGCCTAATGGATACACGCTTGTAATAATATTCCGGAGGTCCCGAGTTTGATTCCCTGTCAGTTCTTGGTTTGGTTGGTTTCACCTAAGTCACCATGTTACCTAGCTTTGCCGCCAAACAGGTGTCTAAAGGTAGTATAAGAAGAGCAATTAAGTGCCTCATTGGCTTGAGGCTTTTGGGTACGCACGCTTACATCAAGGTCCATCAGCTGAGATGAAGGCCAATCATACATTTGATAAATTATATGTGACAATTTAATTGTACCTCAAACTCTAGCAGAAGCATAAGTTAAACATATTACGTTTCAGAACAACTTTTTAGCAGAGATCATGATTCAACACGAGACATATTGCGCCTCATTATCTGGATTCTATCATTTTTTGTTCATACGACAACTTTACAGAATAACATTCATTCACAATCGGCTACATAACTCCATTGATGGACATGAGACATGTCCGATTTACTAAGGGACTTGCCACAATCATCACATGATCGCAGTAAGATGTTGTTGTAAGAAAAGAAGATGCTGCCCATCTCCTTAATATTTTTTCGCCTTTACAATATCGAAGATTGCCCCGCCCCTATTCTAGAGCCTAGACCACACGGCTTCGATAACATTTGAAAAATTAAAATTCAAAATTTTTCACTTACGGGACGACATGGGCTCGTTCTATTCTTAAATCAAAACTTGATTTTGTTCTTACTGAACTCGGAGTACATTCCTGGTGTTACAATATTTGTTAACAGAGGATCATCATAAGAAAGGGGGCTATGATACAATTACTAGACGTCTCAAGTTCGCACTGGACTACGCCGTCAACAGGAGCTGGTTGGACGTGGGGGACAACTATATCACCTTGGAGAAGAGCACCGTCAGCGGCGGGTACTGTGACATGATGCGCGTGCGACGAATAGATGCAAAGAAACGTCTCGTTATGAAGTACGTATCAACATGCTGGTAGAAGTTCTAGTACAATCATCCTGAGGTAGATATGTATGTCAAACTCCAAGCTTTCACTTATTTAGTTCTCATTACTTCTCAGTCGACTTATTGTTATTTTAACGGGATCCCGCTCCATCAAAGTTTTATAATAAATATCTGTTGCCATAATCTTTTAAAATAGAATAGCTGTCTTTGTACAATAATTATCTACTATAGGACATTAGATTGTAATGTCGCATAGAGAGTCGCAAGTTGTGGTAGGCGGTGAACGTCAGTTTTGTACGTAGTAGTACTCGTATATCAATTCTGTGTCTGGAGAAAGGTGGACAGATAAACTCTACAATAGATAATTGTAAACCCCTCAAGTTTTGCCTGATTTGTTGAGTTGTTGTGACGAGGGTTTGATTACAGAGCCAAGAGGTAGAAATTTGAACTTTTACATTTCTCTAAAATATTTGAATAATTCATTTAGCGTAAGTGAGTTTAATGTACTTATATTGTATTTTGTATTTAAAATTTGAATTGACGTGTTGTATTTTTAAATTTCCTTGTACAGTAAATTGGCTTTGTAGCTATAAATTATGATTTTCATAATTTGCCTTGGCTTCAATTACAAAATGTTTGACGACCTGGAATCCAGGGGTAAAACACTAGACTCGAACATAGCTGATAGACTATCGTTATCATGCACCCAGTGGTGCATTTGGTGTATAAAACTATTGTTATATACGTATATAAAGGCTCTTCCCTGCCTCCCTCAGCATCACTCATTGTATGTGGCAATAAAACGGTTGATTTTAAAATGAAATAATCTTCAATTGATTGTAACACAATATAATAATTGTTCAAGTTCAAAAATAACACAACGAATATCTTCTAATAGGCACTAATAGTAAGATCTAACACTTAAATATCAGTTTGATAATCAATCTACGATGATTTAAACGGATTTAGTTCACAGACGTCGGCGATCCGTCAATGCTTCGTAACGCGACATATCTTGACCGCCGCTCAAGTCAATATGGCCGCCCACCGCGCTTTGACGTTTCACCAGAGCGAGTTGCAAGCAACTTCACTCTCGTCCGTGTCAGATTAGTTCACAAGGATAATCATAGATGGCGCTTTGCGAGAGCGCCGTCACGGCCGGACTGACAGTCGACCGTCCACGGGCGATCATTGATGCAGTCACTCTGTAATCATAAGTGAAAGACAAATATCACACGCTCGTCCAGCCTGACATAACACATCCTAATATGTTGGACCGGACAACTACGTCCTTTCGACCATACCAGCGTATGGACCGGACAATAGCGTCCTTTCGACCAGCGTTATCTCTCTTAATCTCACAGAATAAAGTAAAGTAGACCACTGCGTCCCTTCGACCATCCTCAAGTATGGACCGGACAACAGTTCCACTTAAATCGAGTCAACGAAACATATGGACCGGACAAGCGCTTTCTCCAAGCACCGTCCCTACGACCACACTGAAATTTTACATCCACATTCTAAACACTAATGCGTCCCTGCAAACGAACCAAAGCACATAGAACACTATTACTTGGGTTTCGAATCGGACAACATTATATTACAAGCCAGAAAGAAACTGTTTTACTGCAAAAACAAAAGAACTGTTTAGTACCTCTGGTTTGCGGACTATCTTTCTCATTACGCCTCTCCTAGATTTGATTGTCAAATAATTCATTTAAATTGTAATCGCCATATTTCATTTTAATTTCTTTTTGTATTATACGCTGTAATTTTCGGAACAGCAGGAGATAGTATCTGAACCTGCAGTCATTGTGTCTGAGTCAGCAAATAAAGTATCGTAACTGCGTACGGATATCGTGTCGCTATTCTCATCACAGAGACCCCCATTTCTAACATCATCTGGCGCCGTCTCGGCCTCCTCGTCGCTACTTTCGTTCAACATGCTCATAGCTACTTCACTTAACCCTACATGACCTTCAGGTACGAGACGCAAGTTTTCGTGAGCGTATTTGTATGTTCTTTGAGACCCCTTAAGATTTTTTAGTTCGTATCTATCATTATCAAGAACTTCGGTTATAAGAAAAGGCCCTTTAAATTTTCGGTCTAACTTGGTCTGATTACGCTCAGAGTTTTTAATAAAAACATAGTCCCCTTTGGAAAATGGTTTTACAGTGGCTCGACCTCGATTAAACCTCTCGGTATCCGATTTAGCTGCTTTTTCTATATTTTCTGAAGCTTCCATTCGAACAGAAGTCAGATCAAGGCGAGGATCTGGCTGTATACTAGAGGAGATTTTAGCTAAGCCTAAAGACTGCGCACGAATACCGAACATGAGTTCTGTTGGGGAAAATTTGGTGACTGATGATTTTGTGCTATTGAGTGCTAATTGAACCTTGCCAAGCTCATCGCGCCAAGTTTTATTAGGATCGTTTTCCACGATGGTCAAAAGACTTTTTAATGTCCGCATAACCCGCTCAACCTGCCCATTTGCCCTACTCGATCCCGTTGCGAGGAAATGGAGCTCTATGTTGTTCTCTGAACAGAACGTTTTGAACTCTGTACTTACGTAGCAGCGTCCTTGGTCTGCTATAACGCGTTTTGGTGCCCCAAAAAGATTCACTGCTTTTTCAAGGGCGACTACAGCACTAGCGGAATTTAGGGAAGAAGTGTGTTCGAGTAATACATATTTTGTAAATCCGTCTATGATTACGGAACAATATTCTTTTTGGTCGCTTTTTCCACTTAACTTGCCTGAAAAGTCTATGTGGATCGTATGCCATGGTACAGATACTTTGGGGATGGAGTGGAGACGTACAGGCTGCGCTCCGGATGGGCCCTTGGAAGCTTTACATATGATGCTGGAGTCAACATACTTGCGAACACATTTTGACATCTCTGGAAACCAGTAGTGCTCGTATAACTTGTCTAAAGTTTTGTCACTTCCTAAATGTTGGATTTCAGAATGAACATGGTTAATGAGCGTCCATATGAGTGATCGAGGCACAATTGGAAGCCAAGAACAAGCCTTATTCCTACTGATCTTTCGGTAAAGCAATCCGTTGCGGACATCATACGTCTTCGCTACATTCTCAGGAAGCTCTTTATTAGAATGTTGCTTGATAATGTTTTGGATTTCAGTATCCCGTTTTTGCTCTACTAACAGCCAACCCTCATGAAGTTCCGTAAAGTTTACTTCCCTATGCTGCGGTAAAGAACCGGAATAATTGGGTTTCACATTATCGACCAAATGATTTCGTGACAAATAGTCAGCGTGCTCCATATTGCGACCTTCACGATACATAATGTCAAAGTCAAAAGACTGTAGGTAGGCCCACCACCGATGGACACGTGGGGTCAGGTCTGTTTTGGACTTTGATGCTTTCAATGAGTTACAGTCTGTGAACACTGTGAACTTGTGTTTGTGACCAACAAGGTAATGGCGAAAATGCTCTATTGCTCGTACTACAGCCATCGTCTCAAGCTCATATGAGTGATATCTTGACTCAACTTCGGTTGTACGGCGGCTGTAGTACGCTATGACATGAGGCATAGAGTCTTTTTTCTGTATGAGAATTGCACCATATCCCTCAGAGCTCGCATCAGTGTGTAATTCGACTGGTAGTTCGGGGTCGAATATCGTCAATACTGGACTAGATGTCAGTATAGCTATTATGGATTGACGGATCGATTCGTGTTTATCTGTCCATTTAATAGGACCTTTCAAACTCGTCAATGGATACAAGGGGCCAGCAATTTTCGAGAAATTAGGGATAAACTTCCTGAAGTAAGAAGCCAGTCCTAGAAACTGTCTCACTTGTGTTGCAGTCTTGGGAGGTGGAGTATTGGATAGAGCCTGAATTTTAAGAGAATTGGGCTTTATGGTACCTGATTCAATAGCATAACCCAAATATTCTATTTTAGTTTTCATGAATTTACACTTTCGCAAATTGAACGAGAAGCCTGCTTCCGAAAGTAAGTATCGTATTCGAGTTTAGATGTCTGTAATCGACGCACAACCGATCTGTTCCATCTTTCTTCTTTACGAGCAGTATTGGACTAGCAAATGCCGAAGAACTTTCACGAATTACACCTGCATCCAATAATTCCTGAACTTTTTGCCTGACTGTCAGTTTTTCGGCAGGTGCTAGTCTATACGGGCTTCTGCTAACTACTTTTTGTGGGTCTTGTAATTTGATTTCCATTTTCCCCGTCTTGACTCGCTTATTGGGAACACCCTCTATAAAATTATCCGCATATTTATTAAGAATTTCAATAAGTTTCGACCTATCGTTTCCCGTTAAATCAGTGTCTATCGCATCGAAATCAATCTTACTTTCCTGTACTTTACATGTGTTAGTTTGCTCTATAGTTTTAATCACAAGGTTATTGTTATCAATTTCAACACGAACCCCGCTGTTAAGAATGTCCCTACCTATAATAATAGGGTCACTGATGCACGTATCAGGGACAACATGGAATAACAAGGATGTTGAAATGTCCCCTATTTTGATGGCACTGTAGATTTGCGTTGTGCACTTCAAATCATCGCCTCCTATGCCAGTAAGATAAACTTGATTTTTATGCATGTTACCCTGAAAGCGATTAGCTAAACTCTCCTTAAGCAATGAGCAAGATGACCCGCTATCGAAAAGAAAAGGGACTGTCTCACCAGATGATGTTGTAAGGGTACCTCTTGACGACTTGTGCTCGCAGGTTTGTACGCTTTCCTTGGCCGTCGATCCGGTAATCTTCTTTTCGTTGCATGTGGTAGACAAGTGACCTAGCTTGCCGCAGGAGAAACATTTCACTTGAGGTTTTTCATTGGCACGCTGTGACCCGCTACGTGCATCACTAAATTTATGTTGCAGATGTTCGTTTTGGCCACGCTTTCTGCAATCTGCTTGCTTGTGCCCAGGTACACCACAACTGTGACACGTTCCCGTAAATTTAGTGTCTAACAGGCGTGCCTTCTTCCTGTCGGGCTCATGACCATCATTTCCTTCTGCGCGCCGTTTCAAGGAAATGCCACCGAGTATGCGAAATAATTGCGTCCTGGTATTAATGACATGTGAGTTCAACTCGCGGCGTATCATTCCATCTTTGTAGGATAGTACCGAAATAACGAATCCTGTGATTACTTCTTCAGTCATTTCGAGTTTCGGTATGCGCTCGATCATATTCCATAATCTCATGGCAGCAGCAGCTGCTGTTTCCTTTTCGCTGATTTGAAATCGCAGAATTTCATCAAAATAATCTTGAACGCACTTTGGTTTCGCAAACTTGGCCAATAGCGATTCCTTTACAGTAATCCACTTCAAGTCATTGAGATTGAGCGTAGTTAAACAATTTGCAGCCCGTCCTTTTAAAGCGCTGGTAAGTGCCATGAGTAAATCGACCCCTGCTAAGCCCTTCTTTTTTACAATCATCTCTGTAACCCTGCACCATCCTTCAATGTCCGTATCATTGTCGTCAGGGTTAAACTGGATAAAATGGGCATTACTTGTACTCACTTGCGTTTCCGACTTATTCAGGATACGAGATACGAGGGGCATACCGAAATGATCGGGAATATAAAACAATACATACAGGAAATAACTAAATTTATTTTTATTGCTTTTCGAAGTATTCTCCGTTGCAGTTAATGCACTTTTGCATTCGTTCGAACCAATTATTATAGCAGCAATTCCAGTCCGAAGTTGACATGGTCAAAATCGTCGATTTGTATGCTTCCACTGCTTCTTCTGGACCTTGAAACCGCTGACCACGCAATAAATCTTTGATTCTAGGGAATGTAAAGTAATCTTTGTTACTCAGATCAGGGCTGTATGGAGGATGATCCATTAATTCAACGTTTTCCTGCTTCAAAAACTCGCTTGTTTTCTGAGCGGTGTGAGAGCTCGCATTATCGTGATGGAGGATTATGCGTCGTTTCGGGTTACCTCTACGGAGTTCGGATATCATCTGTGGCAAACAAACCGTTGTATACCAATCAGCGGTAACCGTTCTCCGTTCCTCTAAGGGAACTGTGACTACATGTCCTGTTTTCGCGACAAACGAAGCGACCATTTTCTTCGATACGCTGCGAGAGCGGACAACTTTTGTTGGCTTGATCTCACCTGCGAAGACCCAGACAGCCGACTGATGCTTTCTTTCTGGCTCATATGAATAGATCCATGATTCATCACCAGAGACAATGTTATAAACTGCTTTTGACTTTCCTCCGTTGAAGCGTTGCAGAGTAGACCGGCACCAATTGACACGAGCCGCCTTTTGCTCTTCGGACAAATTATGGGGCACCCAGCGGGAAACTAGCTTTCTCACTCCCAGTTCACCATGTAAAACAGTTTGTATCGCAGTCATACCTATCCCTAAAGTAGCCCGAATCTGCTCATATGTAATATGTCGGTCATCCTGTATCATTCGGCGCACAACAGCGACATTTTCTGGTGTAACCGCTGTTTTTGGCCGGCCTGTGGAAGGTACGGTGCCAAGAGAAGCACGTCCACGCCGGAATTCAGAATACCAGCGATATATTGTCGTCTGGCTAGGCGCTTCACTCTTGTATATAGATATAAGCTCAGCGAGACATTGTCCCTGAGATAATCCTCGTCGAAAGTTGTAAAAAATTATGGCACGGAAACTTTCTCTTGTAAGCTCCATTTTTTTATCGACCTATCAATTTCAAACTGATATTGTTCTTTAAAAAAAAATTTTTTTAAATTCTGTCAATTGTATTCGATTTTCAACTAACCAGTGTTTATTCATCAAAAAGAGTTTTTAATCTAATTAAATCGAAAGTACTCGATTACCGATCTTTTCGGTATGCCCCTCGTAGCAAACTTTCCATGTTGCTAAAGAAGTTCATCGCGCTATGTTCCGAGCTAGGTTTTTCATTTGTGGGGGGGTCTTTTGATCCCACTTCTGATAAAGGCTCTTCCCTGCCTCCCTCAGCATCACTCATTGTATGTGGCAATAAAACGGTTGATTTTAAAATGAAATAATCTTCAATTGATTGTAACACAATATAATAATTGTTCAAGTTCAAAAATAACACAACGAATATCTTCTAATAGGCACTAATAGTAAGATCTAACACTTAAATATCAGTTTGATAATCAATCTACGATGATTTAAACGGATTTAGTTCACAGACGTCGGCGATCCGTCAATGCTTCGTAACGCGACATATCTTGACCGCCGCTCAAGTCAATATGGCCGCCCACCGCGCTTTGACGTTTCACCAGAGCGAGTTGCAAGCAACTTCACTCTCGTCCGTGTCAGATTAGTTCACAAGGATAATCATAGATGGCGCTTTGCGAGAGCGCCGTCATATATTTATAATTACACTGTAAATAGTAAATATTTTGACTGATGACTTGACTGGTGTCAAGTGAGCCCAGGCATTGTGTACACAAAAATTATACATTACACGTATAGGTAATTATTTAAATAGAGTTTGTTCATAGCATTAATCGATTGCAGGTGTCCTGATGAATATTACGAGAGTTTGGGAATACTGAAGCCGAAGGAAGAGAAACCTCTTCCTACGAGTGTTTCAGAAGAAAACTCAGAGCGAACTATTTAGGCATATTTAATTGTATTTATAGTTAAGTGCATTTATATACCTTAATTATTTTTTGAATAAATTTGCTTAGTAATTAGTTATCTTACAATTATATATTAACGTTACGACGTACTTCAGTCGTTTAATGCAATATTTCTGTTTAATTATTTTAATTCATTTTATTCGTATTATAAAAAAGGGAAGGTAGTTTTATGATATTTTTAGTTTTAGTATTTTTTATTATATCGGAATATTATTTTAATGAATTAAAGTAATGTGTTATTTCTTCAAACATATCATTTTCGTCCTTTGAAACCTCGAAAATAGTGTCAGTAAAAGTTGAATAAGTCATAGTAATTTTTCTCACACAACGTCGATTTTGCAGCGCATACAGTAGGTACTGCTTCGTTTAGATTTATTTTAATTTTAGAGAACAACACAAACATATGTAATTATTACGAATGATACAAATAATAGATAGATTCTTAAACGAAAGTGGCTAAATTGTAGTTTGGTTGGTGGTACTACCACCATGTTACGTAAATAAAAGTCTGCTGCTGACTGAAGTGTTAATAGCACTGTTGTTGCGGTGATGAACGATAGCTTCATTAACTGGAGGCTTGATCTGAACGAACACACTGACATTCTAGTGCCTTATCGTCACTACGAGTATCAGGTAGGATGAAGGCCAAGTCGAAGGACTGTGAAGGACAGACAGGATACTTCAAACAAATGTCGTGATGTCCGGTTTCTATTCCCATACATCGAACGGAAGTCGTTTGTACACACGTGCATGAGTGTATGATTCGCGCGCGTCATGTTACCGGTCCATGAGCGGGTCACTTTCTTGCGGAGAGAGGTGAGGTATCGCGAATCGGCGGGAGGCGGGGAATTTCCGTTCTGTACGTAGTGCTATCCAAGTATGAAACCAATTTGTATAAGTAATCAACTCTTCATTATTAGGTCGCTCACATCTTACTTTGCTGTATTTAAGCCTACCTCAAAATTGTCAGACGCATCTCGGCTTTCCCGCTCAGTTCTTTGTGCTCGACGCGACCTCAATTTTCCTCCATCATGCGCCTGTCAAAAGGCAGACTCGCAAGGCTTTGCGTAAGTACGCGGTGTCTTTGGGTAAATATACGTTTTTCTTATTTGAACTTCATACTACCAAAAGTATGACCACTGAACAGGAATAAGTGTTATGTTATGAACAATTTTAAAGAACGATGAATAAAATTTGTTTGCTATTTCACAAAATTACTTCGATCATCAATGTTGTAAACATTTACTGTGAGATATTATATTTGTATTTTTTTTATATGTCAATCAATGCCTACATTTTTTTCCTAGATATCTTCATGTGAAATGACGCACCACTTCCTCATACTTAGAACTGAAACTCAATTTTTTTAAATTTTTTTGTGTGTGGTTCTATGGGTATCTATGGATAGGTCTTCAAAAACGATATTGAAGTTCCTAATTTCATTTTTTTCTAAAGTGAATACTTTGCGCGAGAGACACTTCCAAAGTGGTAAAATGCCCATAACTTCTAAAACTAGACAATGATAAAGCTTTAAAATATATATTATGTACATTACCATGCAAACTTCCACCGTAAATTGGTTTGAACGAGATCTAGTAAGTAGTTTTTTTTAATAAGTCATAAATCGTAAACCGCAATTTACCTTTCATTCAATCAACTCAAATATATAGAAAATACACTATTATTAAAACATCGATCAAAGTTACAACGAACTACAAGAACTGTTATATTATGTTGCTTGCTGCTACGAAACACTTCATGGGCGAGTCCGACTCGCACTTGGCCGCGTTTTTTAAAGTTAAATGCACAGCTAAATTTCAGTCACGTCATGCATTTAGTTTTGAATATAGTAAAGTACAATGGTAGGTAATTAAATGAAAACTTTCAGAATACATTATAATAGTAGAAGATAGTAACAGTTGCAAATATATATGTTTATATAAACCTACTTACTTAGCTTCTGCCCCCGGCTTCGCCCGCGTGGACTTTAGGATTTATCCCATGTGAACTACTACATAATAAACCTCTAAAATTAACAGTGCTAATCTACTATATTATGTCTATGCGAATTTTTAAAGATCTTAGCAAACACAGACACACAGCGGCACGACTTTATTTTATTTATACTATGTAGTGATGATAAGTTTCCAGCAAGAAAAAGTAATAGCTTAAAATATTCCACATATTCTGGGATTTCGTTGTTGTTTCTGATTATCTCATTTCCCTGCGGCATATTGTCCATACATAACGCTGCGGTCAGCAGTCCAATTAAAATGTAATTGCGATAGACGCCATAAACTTTCATCACGACCGGAGCGGCTGACAAAGAAAACGGTCTTAAAATAAATCATTCTACCCAACTTTAAGAACATAGGTTCAAAACGAAGAAGTTAGTTGAGTTTCCTTAAGAAATATCATTTAATTTATTTTAACTTTCAAGACAAAGTTTGCTTTTACTGCGCTACAGACTGGTTTTATTTAGAAAACATTCACTTCATCGGGAATAATTTGATTATCTGAATTCAGGAAGGAAATTACTGCTTCAACTCACTAAGATTGTTAAGTAACGGATTGTAATGATCATAACGCTCGAGAACAGTGTAAACGATATAAACATGAAAAGGAACTTATGATTGTGGAAATAGGAGCCGTATAGCCTCCTTGTCCTAGTGGCTACACGTCTGCAATTCAGAGGTCTCGGGTTCAATTCCCAGGGGAGTTCCTATTGGCACTACGTTTGGTTGATGATTTTCTATGGCTGCCTGGATAGGTAGCTACCAACATGTTGCCTAAAAAAAGGTGTAAAAAGCATTGTTGTGCTCTAGTATAAAAGGTAATAGAATCAACTCATAAGCTTGAGGCTACTGGGTGAGCACGCTTTCTATCTAACTTACTTATCTTCAATTATCCCTCTCTATATAACTGTTACCCTTCTCGGCACCTTTCATTTTTCACTCACCAAATTCCCACTCTCTAATATTAGTATTAATAGGTTTGGATAAATATCATTATAGCTCATTTTCATTCATTCTTATCATTCATCATCACTTCATTGTGTCTTATTTGGTATTATCTAATAATTTTACAGTTTTAGGGCCGGGGAGTGCCATGACGTCACGTGGTCATGACATACATTGCAAAGTTTTCAGGCCTAAGGGAGGGCCGCAGGTGACATAACGCAATTTACCAGAGAGATCCGTAAATAGTGACGCGGCATGCTTCTACGTCAATATTGTGTAAAATTTACTGCAGTTTTTGTGATTATTTATGAAAGCATAGGGCGATATATTTTGTTTAGATTAATTACGTGTTGATTGATTTTTGCGCCCATGTAAGCAACATAACAAACGTCATACTGGTTGTAATTGATTAGCAAGCAGCACACTGCACACATTTTAAATTTTTTGATGTTTCCTTTTATATAAACAATTCTGTTTCGAGTTATCTCCTATAATAACATAATACAAAAGTTGAAATCATACGAGTCTTGTTGGGTCGAATAGGGATGCAATAATCGTAAAGTGCAGTCCGAGCTCGCAGCTCCGTTCTAATCTTGTGTTGAACGGCTCCCGACTGTAGAACCAATATCGTGAAAGCTACTCGACTACTTTCTCATCTACGTTACATTCTACGGAATACATATATGTACATTATTTACATTGCAGACGTCTCAACGGTCTCGTGATGACTATCCCAACAGCGACACCGTTGGGATAGTCATCACGAGCCGGTTGCGGGGTTGATCATCGATTGACCTATCAGATATTCGTTTTGGTTTATGGTAAGTTGTTGGTAAGTCATTTTTGTTGATGGTATACGCAACGTTCCACCGCGTTACCAAAATATGCTCTCAGTTTTGATGAAGTTTGTGTCTCGATTTCACAGACACTCGTCAAAACGTTCTTCGTCAAAACCTGACCACGACATCACCGGATCCTAAATGACATAGTAGTTGACGATGTTACGAATTAATTTACTCTACAAGGTGCATATTTACGGTCCGTTTAAATGTTGACGTACTCGTATGTTGTAGTTTTCAGGGTACACGAGAACTGGTAGGAAATTCTCTGTACATGATGTACGTAAAACAAAAGTGGAATCGATCCTGAAGCGAGACGTTGTGAACATCTCATACATTTGAACGTGAATGGCTTCATGGAATTGAGGTTTCTGGGTGAGCTTACTTTCATTTTAGGGCCTTATCATAACGCAATGTAATGATATGAAGACAAAGGAAAACCTGCTGTGCATGAAGACCCTCAACCGCCTGTCTGCGACTCTGTAGCCCCACATAGCCAATGTACATGCCGTGTATGTAAGGGTGGGTATACATGTAGCCAACCTTTAAGTAGAGCAAACACTTGCGTCTTTCACGACAATTTTACTTGAGCTTTTAGCAGTTGAGACATGTCCCTGGAGGACCAACTTACACCAACTGATACGATGTTTACAGAGTTACTTGTACGGTACATCCTTTGTTACGGTAAGTAGTTTTTATTTTCTAAATGTTGTTTATAATATTTAACATGTTTTATAATGAAATCTCACTAATGCTTTTGATATATTTTTTCGGGTATCTTCAACCTTTTTTTGATGAGCTTTCAAAGGAATTAATAATACATAGTTTGGTTGTTTTTTTGATTTATCAATCAATTTAGATTGTGACCCCTAATGTTTTACGTATATATTTCTTAGGTTAAGGCTGAACTTATTGGCCTCGCTTATTGCTAAGATACAACGTATGACTCACGTAGAGATTAACTAGGAAGCTACTACCTATGCGCATCGCTTGCAGTGTCGCCAACTGAGATATAATGCAATACGTCTGTTCAGTAGGATTAGTCACTAAGCGAGCAAGATGGCGTAGCAATAAGCGTAGCGCTTTGTAGTGTGCGCTTAGCTTTAGATAATATGTGTAAATAATAATTCATGGAGGTGAAGTATTTATCATTGTCACTATATTGTTGTCCATTTATCTACGAAGGCTTCTGTCTTTTATTCACTTATGTTTCTTGTGTCCTACTTGAGCTTCGCATTGCCGTTTTATCTTATTGACGGTCGTGACTGTTCAATAGATCAACATGAACTTATCTTAGTTATAAATTTACCAAATTTCAATTTTCTGAAACTGGGCAGGGTATTCCATATTTCACCTGTACGCGTTATAATAGTGGCAGTAAAACCCTTGGTGCGAGCTGTTGGCGTTTTTTTCTGTTGGCCTGTTGGTCCAATTTTGAATGGCCAAAGCGGAATCAACATAAAATGCTTGTGTTTTGCTACGACTTCTTCTCTCAATCTTCTTTCTTTGTTGATTTGTGCTTCTAAACATGAGCCTTAATTTTGCACTTGCAAGCACCTTTGTCTTCAAAAGTGGTCCAAAACATGTTCCCAGTTTCAGCAAATTAACATTAAGTACGAAAGTAATTTCGCCGTAAATAGCTAATTTGCTCAATTAAAAAAAGTTAATTACCGCTAAAAATGTGTGTAATGCGCAGGTTTTGGCAGGTCCTATCATAAAATGATTTAACGTGATATTAAATTGTGAGAAAATGTCCGCCGCCGGTGGCGGAGCCAATCAATATCTACTGGAGTTTTAATCGGATCCCAGGTGAATGGTCGTGTCAGTAATGCATGTTATTGAGGGTTTACATTTTTAGGGGCTCATAGTTTTTTTAATGTTAAATCTGACAGTTTTAAAACCATGTGTAGTAAGTACATAGATATTCTACTTGTGCCAAGCCCTAAGTCACACGATAAAACAAAAATTAACTCTATCACAAATAACTAAAACCGACTTCAACTGCCTTAAAAATGTTCACCCTTAAAAGTAGAATTATCTGGGAACTAAATGGTTTTTGTTGATTTGCTCAAAAAGCGCTCAATCAATTTCTATAAAATTTATATGGGAGTTAATTTCTACCAAACAAAAAATGAATCATGAAAATCTCGCAACATACAATAAAAAACATACAGTCGAATTGAGAACCCCCACCTTTTTTGAAGTCGGTTGAAAAGGCTTTCTTGTTTGATGGAACCATAAAATAGTAATTGGTTGGTATTTAGACGCATTCGTTTTTAATTGAGTCCGTAGACGGCTGATGTTTTGTTGAATAAGTCAGTTCTAATAAGGTTGAGTCCAAATCGTTTTTTAACCTCGGACTAGCCCACCCTGCAGGGCACTTACGTAATGCTTTCATGCATTACAAATCAGACAGGCAGTTCAGAAGAGCACCAGCGGTTGTAAAACTGTGTCAAATTACATTACTTATTCTTGTACAGTGCCCCTGATAAACATCGTGCTCGCGAAAGTAGCAACCAAAAAATGAATCCTTGACTTTCGTTTGTAAACGACAGACCATGAAGTTGTTTATGTGAGTTTAGTTTCCAAAAGAGAAAATAAATTGTTGAATAAATTTTGGTTACAGCAAACCAAGTGCGATAAAACTTGTCATGGAAAAGGACATGAGCTACTTTTATCCCGGTCGATTAAGCGGTTCCCGTTGCATAAATCTGAAGTCTTTTGTCAATAATAAATCATATTGTAAGCAAGCCGTAACTAGGTAAACATTGTTACTTGACATATTTGTAGCTTAGTTCTATATTTACCAAGTCAATACATAACTTGGTAACAAAACGGTAAAGTTACACCTAACTTTTCCCTTCAATATGTAAATTGCAGTGCGATGACCGCCGCTTCCTGGTACACCCAGCCGGAGCCGGAGCCGGAGCCGGAGCCGGAGCCGGAGCCGCGGACAAACTACGGTACTACAGTTATTTTGTGATGTTCCAGCTGTTATTTGATTTGAAATTCCTTGAACCGACATTTTGAAATAGGTCAATGATATCAGATAAACTTTGTTTGTTTCTAATCAGACTTATAGTATAACTGTTTCACGGATAAACGGCTGAACAGATTTTGATGAACGCACTCGTAGCCTACATGTAAAATGACATAGGCAAAAATAATAGAAATTAATTGTAGCTTATATCCCTTTCCGACCCTCTAACAATACCTATACAAAAATCTATAAAGTCCTTCTGACTCTCCGTTTATCATATTACCTATAATATATTTTATGTACCTAGTCTGTAATAGGTCTGGAACCTAGACTAAGTCATTATTGGAACCTAGACTAAGTCATTATTCTATAATGTAATGCATATTTCAGAAAATAATCAAATCAACATACTATACTTAAATACCGGCGCGTGAAACCAAGTTTTATTAAATGAAGAAGCAATTGAAACGTAAAATTTATTAAAAACTTTGGTTGCTCAATACAGTCAATATTAACAAACAATTGCTGAAGTATTAAATTACTTCACAAAATTGAAATATCTCCATTCTAACAGAGTAAGTATTCAATTAAACACAAATGCTATGCAAATAACACTTTGCTATAAATGTCAGAGAACCGATGCAAAGTTCAATTCATTTTCATCTTTGGAATGTTAACCCCGACGCTCGCGTGACCTGACGCCATCATGGTATACTCGTGAACCTACGTACAGTATGCTTATAGATATTTGCTTTTCGACAGCCATTTTCAATAAAGGTTAGATTGAATGTAACAAAATCAGTCGTTCTCAGTACGCGAATTCATACTTATTATGTTAGTCTTTTTCTTTCTAAGACGGATAAAATAATAATTTTTTGAGGGTGTACATTTTGAGTTTTGTACATTATGCTCAGAAGGGTGACACATGGACACTATTAGATTTTTTGGTGCGTGCGCAGGTTCGGTTTTAATTTTTTTAAATTGTATTGAATCTGTAGTTTGGGTGATGCACTTGTAGTTTTTAACAATTTTATCTACCATTAATTCAAACAAACAAAAACATTAGAAAGGTTTCCCGTTCATTTTGATAGTAATACGTTAAGTTTTTCTTTTCAGTAAACTAGCTTGTCTACATGGTCTGCGTCGATTTCAGAAATTATCCTGTGCAAACACTACATCGTAACAGACTCTCCGGACTGTATACTATATTTATATGACTAAAAACAAATAAACACACAAACAAACAAACATCCTCTCACCCTAAACGCATATACTGTCTCCGTTCCGTCGCGGGTAAAAATATATCTACCCGTGGCTACCTTTACGAGAACAATAACAAACCTACATACTTATTGTATTTATAATATTAGTAAAGACGACTCAAAGAACAGTCGTGAACATTTTTCACAACTTCCAATGTTCAAAGTTCTCCGCGGTTTTATGGCTTCGCCTCGAGGCGTTCGTCGCGATGGTTTTGTTCCACGGAAACATTTGTTAGTTTTCAATTTTGTTTTATTGTGCCCCTTATAAAAACTTTATAGCCAGTTACATTGATCACAGAAACAACCAACGTGCAATAAAGTCCCAATATAATGTTCGTTTTATTACATTTTTCTACGATAATTCCTTGACCAGAGTGACTTTTACGGAACGCTCCCTTCCGTTTTCCGTCAAGGAAATATTGTGTAAAAATTTATTTGTGTAATGCAACCCTTTCCTTCAACCTCCAACAAAATAATAATAAAAAAAAACATTTCATACAAGAAAAACCTGACAAATTTGAAAGACAAAAGTGAATCTATGTCTATCATGTTCATTAAAATCATCATTAAATTGAGGGTTTCATAATAAATGAAAACATGGTTGATGGTAGGACAACTATATTCAGGTTTGACCAACTTTGACCATGAACTTTTTCCAATTATTACAACAGTGATGGTTTTGGAAAACAGAAATGCTTTGGGTGCCATTCTTGAGCACCCAGTAATGAGCAGATGAGCATGATCTAGGAATCACGTTACTAATCATATATACGGTTATAATAAACAGGTACTTACGTGATACTTACACGCGTGTGCCTTGATGCGTTTACTTGGCGTCAAATTAAATTAAGGCTGAATTTGTAAAATCAAAAGCAAACATATCTTTAACAAAATCTTTAAAGAAAAGCATGGCGTAGAGTATTAAAAGAAACGAAACAATTTTTGGAAATTAAAAGGTTTACTTAAAAACTTTGCCGTCCCATTTGAATACTTCGCACAAAAGTCTCTGCGGACATTTCTTCCGTCTTAGAAATTGACATTGTATCTTGAATTATAACTTTTTTACTTCCATCAAGTTTCGTCTTTACTCACGCCTTCAAACTCGAGTTACAAATGCGATATAATAACATCACTGCGCAGCAGCTTTGTTGAATAAATAAGTTTATAAATTTATCGATAATAAATAGCAAGCTTAATAACGTACATAATCAAATGTAACCACAGATTATATATTACTACAACCAGCACAAGTCATGATGATTCGGTTTGAATCTGGTCACAAACTGATCATCTTTCGTCCGGTGGAAGTTGCAGAAAGGCTATTGGGTTTTTAAGAAGGCGGGTAGCTAAGTAAGCCATTCCCTACTAATATCTTACGACTATCACTGATTTATGTCTACCAAGCGTAGCGATTGTCGGAAATATTTTCCTATCAAGCTTGCTCGTCGAGATAATATATGCAGAGGACGATAGGGAAGGCATATATTTAGCTGTGGGATTTTCTACTTGATAAAGAAGACAAAAAAAGGTCAGTTCAGACAGACAAGTAGGTAGTCTAGTTACACCCTAACGACATTATTTTGCTCGTGCTTGCACAGTAGCGTGTTGTCCGGACTCCATTATCACTTCTGTTTCATTTTTCCGATTGTTCTGGAATCTTTATGGGCTATCAGCCATGACAATTGATGACGTACCTATAACAAAGAAGATACAATTTATTATAATCGTAACTGAATATAAATGCGAAATTTTGTTCTACTTTTACCCTGCAATGGATCAACAGAACCGAGCACAATAACCAAGTCTTGATATAATCGTACACGTAAGATCGTGACGGATTGTGACTAATTCTAATGACTTATTATCCCGGTATAGTGGGCGATGTCACGGGCAAAAGCTGTGTTAAAACCCTTGCAATGATAATATGGCAAGTTCCCGTGCCTTACCTACCTAAGTACCTAAGTACCTACCATAAAACAAATTCGTTTTATAAAATCTTTTAAAAGCGTCTTTCAGGGGTATCACGTATCTGGTACGAGTAGAACGGCGTAAAATTCTTTCCCCGTATGAACACAACACTTCAATGACAAATATCTAGGTAAGACAAGGTTCTTAATTTAATTATTAATTGGATTTTTCACCATTTTCTTTCTAATCCGTCCCATCAACATCCTCCTATTACTCGGAAAATGGAATCATCGTCAACAAGGAATGATTTTGAACTGAGCCTCTTGATCCTCTGATTGATTAATGTGAGAATAGGCGATGTTTTGCTTTACTTTTTGATCATTTTCAATTCAATCTCTATGTCTTCAGCGATAAAACGTGATTTTAATATGAAGTCATAAAACGTGAAAAAGATAAAATTTGATAATGGTAAAAAATACTAGTAAAGTCAGCCATGGTTTGCTCGCGTGGAAATTCCTTAGTGGCTTTCTATACCGTCAAATGTTTCATATTTTAAGGTGCTAAGCTCGTGTGGTTTACCCTAAAACTCTTTTCACCTTTTTTATATCCTTAAAGGTATAATTTCAAATAATATTTTCCTGGTGGTACTTTCGTCATGAAAAAGATTTTATTTGAAGTTTCTAACTCAATAGCTTTTTGCTGGGTAACGTTAATAGTTCAGTCAGGGAAGCCATAGCCTGATAAAAAAATTAAGGTAAGCTATATTACGAGTATGTAGTCAATTAGTTTTGCTTACTATTTGAATTCTATTTGAATGTCAAATAGTCAATGTCTCTTGTTGTGCGGATTTTCTCGTTGCAGATTTTATGACGCTAAGATAAAAGGTTCTGATATTACATGAATCCGTCTGCAATCTCTAGTATACATATTGTAATAATTTGCATATTTGGCTAGTTGCCTCTATCCAGAAATTAGAGGTATCATTTGGCAACGTGTTATCTAATACCCGATGTCGTAAATTAGAGTTTGTGGCATATCGCCGATCACAAGTAAAATATAGTGTTTCAAGTGTAGATAAATTTACGCAAGATTTGAACACCTTATAATTGTACAAAAGATTGTTATCACTGCTCTGGTTGGTTAGTTGGCTATACGATCGGGTAATATAACTTCATTTCAAGGCATATGTACGTTTTTCTCCATGATAAGTTCTCCTTCGTGCATAAGTTCGACTCGAACTTAACCGTTTTTTTTAAATCATCACTCTGCTCCGTTGTCCCAGGCACAACAAATGGGCGTAATTAAGAAAAGAGTAAAGTCCTCGAAACTAGCCATTTGTAACTTTCCATATAAACTGAGCCGGGCTTATTCGAAGCGGGAACGTTTAACAAGCTGGAGCAGCGTTTGCCAGTTGCGTGTCTGTTTCCATTTGTAACGAGCGTTTGGTCCTAGTGACATTTCCGCGATGCCATGTTAAAACCTTGAAGGAGTGGCTGTTACTTCGCCATAAACTAACTCATTCGTTTAGTATGATAACCGGTGAAATATTCTCGTTGTTTCAGAAAAATATTCTGTAGATGCCTGAGCAACGCTCGTATTTGGGGAGGCTCGTTTATAACCATGAGTACGCTTTACCCCCCGTGGTAAGAAAAAAAAGTTTTATTCCGTATATATTATGTTAGGTAGGTGATTCTGACGACTGATAAATGTGAGTTCGAATTGCTTTTGAGGCAAAATTAATGTAACTGGTCTTGACTCATAACTATGTCAAAATCTTAGTTTTTTTACAATTTATAAGAAAGTAGTTTTGCGTAAAAATACTTAATATGTTATCTCGCTCCCAAGCAATAATTTCAGTTAAACGATAAGAGGTTGAAAGAATTCAGAAACAATTTTTTGTTACACAAATGTGATATTCCGATAAGCTATTTATCAAAAGAAACCCTTTACCGCCCTAATGTGGAAAGAATATCAATTCTCCAAGCCAATATTATGGTTACGTAACGATCCAATCTCGACTCATTCCAATATTTTCACACGGAATACCCTCAGCATGCGTACCAATTTCCACTTATTTTCCCACACTGATTCCCTTTACTGCGTATTTTTGGTGAAGCCCAAAAACTCATTAGCTTGAGCGCTCTGAGCACTGGCTGGCAATAATACATCCACATTTAACTCCGTATGGAAATTTTTATTCTAAATATAGAACACAAAATTGAGTATAATTTCAATTTGAATCCTGAATTGAGTTCGTTCGATACTCCTGCGTTAGTCAGTATATTCAACTTTGCGACCATCATTTTATGTTCAATTCCATACGTGAGGTTATGGCAGGAATTTAAAAATACGCCATGATGTCATCATTGCAGAATTAAATCAATGTCGTTTGTAATTAGTCGTGTACAATTCGAGTTCTACTGCGGGCGATGTGGTCGTCAATCATCATCACAATTAACAGCGTTTCTGATAGTCAGCTAAATGTCTATTTGTTTCACTACTAATCTGTCAATGTCGCTTTATTTATGCATTAGTGCCATGTTATCATTAGTTGGCTATATATAGCACGAGTATTAGAACGCCCTATAGTATTTTTAATTTAAATAATAACATTGATCAATATTCTAATTAGATTCTGATATATGACTGAAATCAAACTTAGAAGGCATCTTATTTTTATGTCTACTAAATTGAAATTTTCAGGAAACACAACTGTTACACTTGTGTAAATATGGAATTAAGGGGAAAATAAACATTATTCTCACACAGAACGAATATATTTATACAAAGATTTTATACCTTATTTCTTGTTATTAACTGAAATTTTTGTTTCAACATGTTTCTTCATATCAGTTTGTCAACGTATATTTTGCATGTAAATGTGATTGCCTGAGCATTGCAGAGGTCAGTTGAAGTTCGTCGACCATGCTTCTAAAAGCGTATTCAGACCTGTGCACGCTTCGTAATAGCCAAAGTGGTCCCAGCAGAGTTAGTTAAGAAGGTTTCCGACTTGGACGTTTTTCGTCAACATACAAATAGATCAATTAAGATATGGTTAGAATATATTTTAAATCCCATTGCTTTTCATTTCACCAGACGGTAAGTAACACAACAATAGATACACAGCAATGTAAATAAATAGGTACCGTAAAGTGGAAAAAAAGCTAATTCATTCGAAGGCGTCTGGCACCATCCGTCACTCACCCGCACATTAACAAGAATTTTATCTCAAAAAAGACGTACATATCAAAAGCTCGCTTATTATTATAATTATAAGTTTTGAAAGTTCATGCTTTTCAACCGACTTCAAAAAGGAGGAGGTTCTCGATTCGACGGGTATTTGAAAGCTGGTGCTTCCCGTGTGATCCCATTTCAATTAGGTTTAGTTATGACAGTGGCATCCATGAGAAAACCATATAAGTCTTAAAGTTGCTGTAGACTTTTACGGCTGTTGAAGTCGGTTTCTACTTCTTTTTGAACGCGTTAACTTATTCTAATAACTATTTATTTATTTATATTTGTTTCTTCATTCTCCTTCTGAACTTCAACTATTTATTATTCTTATATTTTATATTATATATTATTCTATAGATATTTTACATGTAGAAATTCTTAATGCGTATTCTGTTTTCAAATGTACTCACTTTGTGTACACATATATCTGTACTTCCCTTTGTGCTAACTAAATATGAGTTGATATAATTGTGAAGTAATAATAAAAGTTCTTTGCAATCTAATTTCGTCCCTGTCCGCACCTGTACGTGTTATGTGTACCTAGATTCTATTGATCCGACCCGAGAACGCGCCAACACCGCTACCTCCACGGAATATGAAAGAGTTTAAGTTGTAAATGGCAACGTGACTTCAATACATTACAACCAAACGTCGGTAATATTTGAAAATTCATTGGACAAAATAGACGAAAAATGCTTTAAGGTCCCTTGTGTTGGTATGAGTATCAATTTTAGAGAGGTGTTTGCTGCTTTGTAAGCGCCAGTAGACTAAGAGGAAACTATGTTTCTTTTTATTTTATTTTCAACGCGATTATTTCATTCAATTTTTGCAGATATACCTACTACGATTTTGCTAGTCTAATTTTATCGTTGTAACTGTGTTTGTATGCATCTCATGTGTTTAAATAAAAGTGAATCTGAAAAAATTAACGGCATTGGATACTTGTAATGATAAAATAATAGCTTTAAGTAGATAAATACTTAGCTGTGTAAAATAAGATATACAGTTAGCATAAAAATATACATGTCGCTAGAATAAGTGATATATGCGCATATCGCAAGCAAACTGTTCCACAGTTTGGCGATTAATATGTCAAACAGAAATAAACGTATTAAAAAAGATGAATTAGTATATGAAACTGCACTTAAATACTTGGATAATAAAACCCTCGAGTGTTATAAATCACACTCTGCTACGTATCAGTTTCATAAAGCTTTATTATTAAACGATGTTCAAATAAGATAATAAATGCTTTCCTTTCATTCTTATAGAAGTACATCGTTATGATACTAACAAATCAGGTTAGGATCATTTAGTATTTCAATTCATGTAAACAAAACGCAAACCAACCAATAACGACCAAAAAGTCGTAAAAATCGAAACCTTTTATGTATTCAGTGGTAATCAAAGTATTAAGGAACTGAAACGTAACGACCTACTATTGTCTAATTACTAGACATAACGATGGGCTAATTAGTGAAATAGCGATATCGACCACCGCTAATAATATACATACAAAACCACGATTATTTTACACAGTGCTTTGTCTATATACAAGAGAATGAGAGGGATGAAAAGTTCTGTAACTAAAAGGTACGCTATATAGTTTACGTAATGGTTTTATTTTTATACTCAGGTTTATGTTAGAGTTCATCAGTAGTGTTTATTTGTAGTGTTTTTGCTATTAATCAAAGTGAGAAACGCAGTTTCTATTTCACTGTCAAAAGCGGAATAATTTATTTGATAAATGTATTTACTTTTTAGAGATATAACAGTGAGCAAATCATATCCGTTATCATCTATCAAATCTAAGTCCGACTAACAAACAGATTAAGAGCAATATGTTTGAATAGATGTCTTATCATAATACAGCAAAGAGGTTATTCAGCATTTAAGTATTTAAACCTAATATAAAAAGGAGTTGCTTTTTGTTCCATATAAAAAATAACAGACTAGACGAGACGGACATAAAAAAATCGCTATTTATTTAAGCAAAACCAGTCGATATTGATTCGAATTTCTAATTTTCTCATTGTATAAAATTACAGACTCGAAAAACACAGTGTCCTCCAAGTATCAAGCATAAAGGTTCCTCGTGATGGATTAGATGTGTTCTGTGTACCTTGGCAGGGACGGACGTGCCCTTTCTATTCCATTTTATTTTGCCTTGGGACAAAGACAAAGAGCTAGCTCATTCTAGCAGAACTAGTCTCCGCAGCAGTCGTTTTACCTTCAACACGTTTAGTTGGTTTTGTAAACGATATAATTGCTTAAATACGATTTACACGTAGTGCAGATTTTCGAGAAGTAGGAAGAAAAAAACGAAAAACGAAGGCATTTGGCAGAGTAACGACTCGTGTAACAGAGTTCTCCTAATATATCATATTGTAATTTTTGTGTGTTGCTGTGTTTTTTTTTCGCTCTTTATTATATATTGAATTCTTCATAGAAAGTAATCGACATATAATATAGTAATCGGTAATGTTTAAGAAGAGTTTTGTGTGAAATTTGATTTATTAGCCGATTTGCTGCATCAAAATAATTACATATAAGACTGAATAAACTGTTGCTATTTTAATTTTTTCAATTGTGTTTCAATTTTTATTTTAAGAATTTTATACATAAGATTAGCTGGTGTCCACGATTGCTCAAGTGTGGAAAGATATGAATAAGTTTTTTTTTATACAGAATGTAGATCAACGCTTGTCCACGATCTCACCTGATGGTAAGCGATTATGTGGCCTACGACGGTGCGCGTTGGTCTAAAAGGTGCCTATTCACCCTCGACTTGAAGAAGAAGAAGTTCTTTCCCGGATTTCGCTGGACTGGAACATGTGGTTGTCAGTTTTTATCACGAAAAGGCGACATATGTCTTCGTTAAAATTAAAATAATCTACGGACATTTATAACGACTATTCAAGGCTCAAATCAACTTTGATAGCAGAAATTTATGTATTTGGGATAGTGCTAAATCCTTCGTGTTGTCCGAGGCCCACAGACCGAAAAGTGCTGATTTGCAGGGACCGAGCTCAGCTTTCGCGGGAGGATATATTACACGTGATGAAGGTGAGGTGGAATTCGATTTGGGTTTTCAATAGAACCTGGCTTACATGAATTTTCGTTTGTTGAAGTTATATGAGTTTTGAAATTGACTTTACGATACTTGGCAAGTGAGACTGATACCAACTGCATATCTTAAACACGAAAGAATTCATACGAATATTAAAATTGCGAAAGTGAGTCATTTTTTTACGTCGTAACTGACAGACTCGATTTTTTCAATGAAGGGGCGGAAAAGGACATCTTTTACGTGGGATAATCTCTGGAGTTAAAAAAGCACGGGCAAAAGCTAGTGTAATATAAATAAACCTTTCGTTTCAAGTATTTCGTACCAAGGTATTTGATGTAGACTAAATTGAAAGAGCATGTTAATTACAGAATGTTAACTTTATTTTATTTTCCAAACATTACAGAGTTTGCTTATAAATAAAATTTTGTAGTGTACTTTAAGGTTTATTTATTTATGTATGATGGGATTGCACTTGGCCTTAATATCACCTGATGGTAAGAGACGATAAAGACGTTGGATGGTAATCGTCCGCACCCAGAAGCCTCAACTTAACGAGGCGTAGTTTATTTGGTTGCTGACTTGTTGTCAATAAAACAGCAAATTATTCTTAAAAAAATAACTTTTTGATCAAATATTGCAGACACAGAATAACCTTGTAGATACTTCAAGTTTAGTTTAGTTCGAATTGGAAACATATTGTTCCTAAACTTTGTTCGGATGAATCTTTGGAGTAATGTAACGGAGTTCTGTGTATCTATCCAGACTACGAGGATATTCATGACATTCTAAAATGAAATAAAAAATATAGATTTTAGATTACAAAAGTATTTTTCGATTTGATACAAGATTTGTTTACCAAAAAATCAGACCCAACGAAACGAGATTCACACAAGTAAAGCGCCCAATGACGCGGCACATCACAAAAATACTCACCATTTTCTACAAAAGAAACCCAAGAAAGTGTGCCGTGATACAGCGCTTTCCAGTAGTGCTTCGACATTTAACATGAGCTGAGTTATGTATAAGATACCTATTTCACTTTGTCGTAACATATTATTTCAGTCGACATGCTATGAACTCCGCTCACAGCTATTGTTAAAGCACAATGGGAAAAGTTTTGACAAGAGGACCCTTTGTAGCCAGATGTTGAAGTACACTCAAGCTAAAGGGGCTAAGGAGGCTCGTACTGCTGCGTCTGAAGAGATAACGGTTTATCGGCAACTCAACAAGCATGTCTTACATATATGTTGCTAATGCATAGGGATACAGAGATTCTGCTGTAATTTTCCTCCGAAGACATTTGAATTTAGGACCAATAATGACGAAACATCCTGCACGCCTGAGAGCCATCGAGGTGGCGATACATTTTAATTGAACACAACCGAACATGCAATAAAAGCTGGTAAAAGTTTCACAAACAATCTTTTTCAGGGTCGACGCTATCATTGATGTAAAGCCGAGTTCCGAAATAGAACTGATTTTGTATATTTTATCGTCGTACTATTAATCCCCCGTTTTGTGAAGTTGTTTGCGTGGATTATTATGATTTATGAGCTGCGCCTACGTCAGGGAAGTAATTCATATTAAATGAATGTGTACGGTCCCAACGAGAAGTTATTAAATAAAGTTTGTGTTTGAAAGGCATAAGGGCAACAAAGGAAGTTCAACAAGCTTCGAAACTATGTCAGGTATGTTCATGTGTAGGATGTCCTGTAATTCTGAGAAATAAACAGAAATTAAAGTTTAAAAAAATCTCCAACCAAACGGTGCGCGTAATTATAACTGTGTGGACGCTGATATGATATTTTGCCTGTAACGCCTCCGTGATGCTGATGAGATTTGCTTCCCTCGTCTTAGTTAATATGTATTATATATTGAAAGTAAACATCTATGTACCTCTCTGTTTATTTGTTGCTCCTTCACGGCTAAATGGTAAAACCAATATTGATGAAAGTTGACACATAAGTAGCCTACGGCTTGGGGAAGAACATAAACTACTTTTGATATGATATGATAAAATGTTCTCGGGAGATGCTTTTAAGTTAACGTAAACGAAGTCGCGAACAGAAGCCTCTTTAGTAATTGATAACCATGCTTGGTATAATGGAACAAAAATTATAAAGAAACTTACATAAGTTTATGTAGGAAACGTTTGAAGGGAAATCGTCAGGTAACTCATTACCTTCATTGGCCTTTTAAAATTTCGTTTATAATAGATAACATCTCTTTACTAACATCGTTTATATCGTAAGCTTTGAATTCAAATATAACCTACGACATGAAAATAATACATTTTCTCGTTGCTGATCATAAAAGATCAAAATATCTGAGCACATCAAATAAATATAGAGAAAAAGTGCCCCATTGAAAAGGGGACGAGCTCTTCGAAAGAAAGCTTGTCAAGCGGAAGACAAATCTTTCGGTCCATTTATCACTTTGTGACAGATTGTGACGTATTATTTGTGAGACTGTGTATCAAGGGACGGCTCGGTCAAATCCTGTATCCTGAGATCGTCATCGGAATGGTCTCAAGATTTAGCTGTCTTAAACAAGTCACGTGTCTTCGGACCGCGGTTAACAGGGCTCCGATAATTGGATAGGATTGTTTGGGACTAGTCGTGTACGCTTGTTTGAACATCAATTTCAGTTGTAACATTAAGACAAATTGTCGTTTTGTCTTTGGGAATTGGAAACGGATACTCATATTTGTCGGTTAGATTAGGATATAAAGCTTTTTTACTTATTGACATATCAACACCTAGCCCAAATAACTTCGGTTATAAAATTTTTATTTGGAAGGAGGAGTCATGAGATCAAAGAGTTTTCACGCGACAAAAGCTGCTGACAATCTCATTGTTATCAATAGATATTATTTTAAGTTGGGAAAAGAATGTGAAATCACGAATGTGCGATTAATGTTCGGTAATATGACAAAATGTATTATATTATTTTACTGTAACATTTTGTAATACCGACGTCACACGAATCATTATAAATACGAACGTAACTATGTCCCAAAGTCGGTCTCTATGTCGCTTTTTGTTTGTAAGCTTGACACAACGGTTGAACCTAACTTGTCGGAATTTGGCACACATGTATTTAAAAAAAATGTATCTTATTGCCATGAAGCAGGATACCAGTTACTTCTTATTCCGATAAAGGGTTCCTATAGGATTTTTGTAATAAAAGCAGATTAAGTACAAGAAAGAAAGTAGAAGAAGAAAAAAAAACAAGAAGTAGTGGGCAAAAGTTTTGTTTATTAGGAATACAAAATAAACTTAAATTAACAAACAACAGAAAACCAAGTATGTGTACTTTTAAAAACAAACTAAACATCATCTACCTAAACAATGTACAATTGATAAAAAAAATTCAAATGTCCGACATGGCGATGTATAGATTCTCATGTCCAACAGTGGACACAGCTGTTAATGATGATAGCAATATGGTAGGATAAATAAAATTCTGACTGAATTACAAACTGATTAGGTGTTGAATCGATCACAAATCAATTCTTACTACTCCGCTCATGTTTCCGTCAATTATTACGAAAGTTGCTGATGTTTTTGTTTCAGCGCGGCCTTACAAGATGATATTAATATAGTTTTGCTACGAGTGAACGCATTTGGGAGTTGCGGTAAACAATATTGAGCCCATCTTCTACCTGTCCAAAAACTTGTTGTCAAAAATATTACAAATAATTTTGCTTTACAATAAGACCGTCTCACCGTGGGTGAAAGTAATGAGAACATTCCAGAGAACAGGCAGCAATGTCTATTTTACTACCACCAATATCATACTGAGACCACCAACCTGTCTACCGCATAGTGATTATGGTAAATGTCGCCTGCAAATCCCCTGATGGAGAGCTCGTATGTATTAAGAACTAAGAAGAAGTTAAGAACATTGTTTCAGAATTCATATTTGACCGGAATAGGCATATCACATACAGTTGTTCAACTTCTCAGCTAAAATTAGCAAAAGCTGAAAGAAAGAACTGAAATCAAACGTAAAATTTCTTATGTACTGTGTCGCTATCTATCACAGTCTATTAACAAAAGAAGAAACTTTAAAACTTCGCTAAAAACCAATGAACGACGCTATTAAACAAAATTTAGAGTACTGTTAATATCTGACTGAAATGTTACTTTTCGTCTTTTCCCTACTGCATCAGGAATGATGGAAGGGTTGTCAAATAATTAACGCGTTCAAAAATAACTAAAATTCGACTTCAATTGCCTTAAAATTTTGGATTTTCTCATAGAGCGATTAATCAATTTCAATAAAATTTATATGGGACCACTTCTGAAGTATGTTCTACCAAACAAAAAAAGAATTATCAAAATCGGTTCACTATTGACGGAGTTATCGCGTAACACACATACAAAAAATTAATTAAATAAAACATACACGTTGAATTGAGAACCTCCTCCTTTTTGAACGATGGAAAAGCTGTTCTTAAATCTTAATTCGCGTGTCTAATTTACTTTAATTTACACGACAAAGAGAGCAGAAGGGTCGCGTGACTGAGTCTGGGGACTTTTCTATATTAAAACCAATTAAAATTAAGTTATTTCCTGACGTGTAGGTACACTGAATGACTCATAGTTTTTTAATATAAAATTAATGTCACTATGTATTCTCAAAAGCTTCAGTGTTACAGCAAGTTTTATTACAATACGACCCATAAACTTTTATAAAAACTTCATTTCATTCGGCCGCTCGTACCAACATTCCGTATCGAATATAAAATCGGACCTACAAGCACTTACTCGTGCTATGAAATTGAATTCTGTTTTAATAGGCCCCTTTTTATTTACATTTGATTTTGTGGTCGAGCGACCTTTTGAAGCCCTTTCCGGTATGTTAACGCAGTTACATTTTGTTTTTCCTACAAAATATGGAATAATTAAATCTGACTTTTGTCGAGTGTTATCGGAAAATCATAATTTTCTTTGAGTTCTCGAACGACGGATCATCAAGGTACCAAAGTACTGTGCTGTTTGTATCATCAACATATAAACAGCACAGTGGCAAACTCAAATTCTTAAATCGGCATTTATTTATATATATATATAAAACGTTTACGACGGCATTATCGTCACTTACCACCAGGTGATATCAAGGCCAAGTGCGAACCCATCATACTTAAAAAAAAACAATAAGTAAATAGTAACTACTTAAATGTATTCTTATATTTAAAGTGAAATAACAGTAATATATGTATTATGTTGTAGAAGTATATGCTCACTTGATAACAAATATATGCATATAATTCAATCGATCTGTTGCTTAAATTTCTAATCCCGTTACTAATCGGTTAAAACAGCCGGAATACTGTCGTTTATTAAGGAATGTGGAGATGGAAACATGACTTGCTCAATTAACTATTCAACAGAGATGGATGATGTCAGAGACATCCCGGGGCGTTATAAGCGACGGGTTTGACATCCTAATATGATGTATTAATTACGAGTAGACAAAATCATTCAAGAACTGTTTGGATTACATCCACGCTAACATTATAAATGCGAAAGAGACTTTGTTTCTATGTTCTTCATTTACGTCGTATCGGAGAGTCAGATTGACTTGGTTTTCCTATAGGAATCACTGGAGTGCTATAAAAGGACATTCGTGGGCTTATTTCCATAAATACTTGTGTTCTCCCCATCAGAATTAGGTACAGTAGATTTGTATAAATAAACATATATTTCGTATAAGCATTACATATTAGAATTCGACTCGTATGCTTGTAACACGTCATACATCCATATATAGAATAGATCCTATTACTAGCTGCTTTCTTCGCATGAAGGTTCATTATCAGCTGCGGAGTTATGTAGATATTATGTAGCTTATTTAAGCGCCATGTTGTTACATCACTACTTGAAAATGCACTCGTTACATCGTCGCAGAGTTTCACAAATTCATAAATTTCCCTATAAAAGCGAGCTTGCCTCGACGTTGATAGCTAAACGCAATTAGGGAGGAGCCAATGACATTCCCCTAAGGTCCTTACATTATGTTCGCGTCGTTAAATAAAAGTTTTCCTTTTATAATGTTCTTTCAGTCGGAAAACAAAAAAATTAAACGTTTTCCTCTAGAGATTTTTTGCCTTTATTACCACAAATATTATTTATGCATATTTACGCGAGTGGTCACTGTGGTATAAAGTGTCCATATTTATTCTTGCTAGCGTCATTTGCAAGGGAGGATTTGTTTATCTGTGAACGTTTTCATGTTTATGATGATGATGATACAAAATTTTCGGCAGTGATAACTTTTATGACTCCTCTTCATAATCACATCCTTCTGACCTCTCTACTGGGCATCAGTATTTTCCTTGCCTTCCACCTAGTTCTTGTGTATTGTCTGCATACTCGCGAAACTATCAGGTTAGTGGTTTGACTAGGGCAATTTTATTAATCATCATCAGCATCCTCATAAGTTGTAACGTCAGACTTTGTATTGTGGGATTTGGCAGAAGTACCTAATTACCACGTTTGGAAGACGTATTTGTGATTTCAGTAAGCTTTTCATGTTTTATAGATACATGGGACTGCCCATCTCCTGAAATTGTTCATCGCCTATAACACAAAAAACAACTAAGAATCCTAGAGACTACAGAGTACATTCAAATGTAATGTTTTCTCAGGTTTTGTTGTGCTACTAAATTTTCGAAACGGGAGCAAAATTGCAGCCATTTGCGCTCCTTATTGTGCCATACCTGGTGAAAATTTTTACGTGACCCATATATTCAAATGCTTGTAACTTTTCTTTGGGATGTTTCTTTTGAAAGATATTAAAGTTAACTGGGTTATAAATAATACACATGGAAACAGCCGTGTGGTCTCGATTTTAGAATATATACCTACACAATGGATGAGTTGAAAGCGTACTTATAGAAATTGATTAAAACACTCCTAAAACTCTCTTCCTTTTATTTCGAACAAATACAAAATAGCTACGTCGAAGAATTTACGGCATCGAGAAAAGCGTACGTGTGTTTTATTATCTAAGGTCTGCGTTAAGATTGTATTAAAGTTCCAATCGAATTAGATACCAACAACGAAGGCCCTTTCCTCTAGCGTTACTAAAAGGAGAACGATAAGAGCTTTCATGTTATTCCATTGACATAATAACTTTAGACACGGCAACACCTACAAGCGCTGAAAATAGCAATAAACAGCACCTACATATTTCAACTCTTACCCTTGCCGTCCCTGGTTACCATTGATGTAAGAAATGGGTTAAATTCTTCATCATTACTCTAATTTTGTGGAATGTAAAAGGTTTTATCAATAAAGTCAATTTCCACCAATCTGTAAGTACAAGTAAACTAGGAACGATGTCAACTGATACTAACGTATCAGTACGTTGACGTTATATCAGTACAAGTTTTACAAGACTTGGACGTACTTTTTACGGCACAATTGTAAGTCCTCAGTGACGTATCTATAGTTTTTGGTGTTCATGTGCTATTTTGTAACATTGAGGGAGCCTTTTAGCTGTGATGCTTTCAGTTTTGCTACCAACAGACCGGCAAGGAAAATATTTGCATGTGGTTTTAAAACTTTGGCCATGCATTTTATTGTTGGCTCAGGCGGAGTGAAATGTCCAACTAAATTGAAGCGTTACAGTGGAAATATTTATTTTATGTTTTCGTATATCTTCGTTTGAACTAATGTGTACATTCAAATATATTGATAAGGCAGTAAGCGATGTTTCCTTATGATGATTTAAAAAATCGTATTTAAACACTACAATTCTTTAAATTAAAAGAAGTTATCGTTGGAATATTTGTAGATTTGTGTTACTATTTTTAGAACACCATGTAGATCCGCTTTGTAACATTCTAGAAATAAACTCAAATACACTCTAGAAAACGAAATGCGGCTTTAAGCCTGAAAAGTTGTCAGCTAAGGTGGTCTAGCAATGAGAACAGCTGAAATGAAAGTATTTTCCTCATGTTTTCAGACAGAGCATCCAACACACAAACAATGGAAACACAAAAGTTTCATTTCTTTTAAAACAACGAACCTAACGGCCTTGTTTTGGTCTGGAACTGCCCTCAGTGTAATAAAGAAAGTCGTATCATTTAACTTTTCTTTGTAAATCACCAGCGAATGTATGCCAAGGACGAAGCGACGCGCTGTGCTTAGGAAAAAACGCTAGCAAACGTCACGAATGGGTAAAATTTCAATAACTCTTGGAAAAATGAATTTATGATAGGCTGTTGTATCGTTAGAAATTTATGATGTTTTAATGGCCATTAATTTTCAAAATTTTCATTCATTATGGCATACTATAGTCTGTTACAAAAAATACAAATACAAAAATGTTTATTTTCCACAATACGAACACATAAAATTTACATTAGCTCTTACACTAGGAGACCTGTGTTGCAGGCATCCAATTTTGGCTAACAGAGAACTTATATTACACGAGGAAACTTTATCTATAAGTCTATCTATGTTCAACAGTGAACGAGGATGTAAGCGGATTATCACAAGAATGTAGAATTTACTGTCTTTTTTGTTTGTATAAAACATGTCCTAAAACAAAAGTAACTGGGTCAATTTAAGAAATTATTAAATAAGTGTAGCAATTTCTATTTGAGAAGCAAAACTTCTTTGTTGTACAAACTTCTTCCAATCCATTTCTTCTAGACATCGTAAAGGCGTTATGTAAAGAAAAAAAAACTTCTCTCATTGCGTAGTCTAGACCGATAACAAAATAAGCAATCCAATGACTAGCTCGCAACTAGGGGACGTTAATCAGACTACCACTGGGGATGAAGTGCCGTGATTTGTTAGAATGGCAATGAACCTGTTTTTAGACACATCAGCTCCACAAGTCCATTGCTGGACAAATGACATGGCTCCACATTTACGGTAGTGTCTTGATAATTACGTCGTCTTGAATTAAAAATACTTACGTGAATCTGCCAAATATTAAATGTGAACTCAGTAGAAAAATAAGTTATGTTTCGTATTCATTCGAATCGCGGTATTTGCAGCATATCTTTGGATCTAGGTGGATAACTGACGGTTAGTGAGTTTTCGAGTGGCGACTGCATACGAGGAAACGTGTACCGGGCCGTCCCCCTACTAGATGGAACGACGACCTACGTAATGTCGCTGGGGGTCGCTGGATGCAAGTGGCTCGGGACTGGTCTATGTGGCATACTCGTACCATGGACATCCATGGTCTATCAGTGGACTTTTTTCGGCTGATAACGTTGTGTGGTCTTTCTAGTTTCTAAAATAAGGTGTACGTTTGTTTAAAACGGTAATATAGTCAATAACGAATGTTACTAGCCCTGGAATTTTCCTGGAAAGTAAAAGAGCGTTGTCTCTGCTCAGAGTTTCCGATTATCGTCATTCGTATTCACGATGTCATGAGCCAGTTATCTCGGCAATAAGGGCTGCGAGGTATGCATAAAATTCAATGGAAAATTCTTATATATTTATGGTTCCGTCTACAAAATTCGAAAACCTTTGGTGTAACATCCGGATTTTATTAGTGCTAAATCATCATACGACTAGTTGTAATTATTTTCGATCAATTGAACCAAATACAATTGCAGTCATCTTAATTATCCTGAAAACGACCACAACGTCACTCAATTCATTATCAAATCAAATGAACAAAAAACTGAACGCTTCTTCTAAATTTAAAAATAATAATCTGGTTTCTTTTTGCTAAAAAGTGGCCAGTAAGCATGCAGGCTGAACAGTATCAAACAACGTCTCTCCCCATAGAACAATACATTTTAATTTTATATTAATAACATAAATAAATAGACCAAAGTTGAGATTTTTTGAGCAGAGCTTTATTCAACTTGATTTAAAAACATTGTTGTTCATTATGAATACCAGTGAACAACTGAAATGAAAATCCGAAACGTTGTTGTAAACTTTGAAATCTGAACTGCCTGTTACAATATGCCCAGAGCCCACTCGTTAAGCTACATTTACACAAAAAACTTTTTTTTCAGCGGCAGCGTTGCAAACGAAGTGAAATTGGGGCAGATCGAATGTCCCGATCAAATACTGTAAATGCTAAAAGCTGGCAGTGGGTAGCCATATTTTTATATCTCGTCGCCGTTTTCTGCTGATCGGCAATTCAGCAGTCGTAAAGATAGGGCGTTTAAAATTGTTTTTCTGCAGAAATTTGTAATGGACCGATATCGGACTATCTTTGGTGGCATAAATAAATAGCTCGTTCTGTTTGGTCTTCGTGTCGGATATCTTGGTGAAGTATTTGACATATTAAACACGTGATACTACGTTGTATAGCATATTGTTGATATTCCTATGTCTCACACCAAGCGTTTTGCTTCCACGTTTATTATGCGTACGCTGCGTATGGAATACTCTACCGGTTTCCGTGTTTACCCATAACTACAACTTGATAATTTAAGCGATATATATTTATTATATATATATAATTCGATATAATAATAGCGAAGGCATTTGATACCGTATCCCACAGCATTCTTATAAAGGAGCTTGAACTTTATGGTGTCGTTGGCAATGCCCTAGACTGGTTTCGATCTTACTTAAACGATAGAAAACAAATAACTCGTGTAGGTAACCAATATAGTGCTGAAAACTCAAATAACATTTGTTTTGGTGTACCTCAGGGAAGCGTTCTTGGACCCATTTTATTTAACATATATTTGAACGATTTTTGTGATGTGGTACCGGAGGCTCAAACAATCTGTTTCGCTGATGATACGGTAACTATAAAAATTCACTCGTGTTCAGACAAAAATAACTGTTTATGCAATCCCTTGCCTTGTTCATCTAACACAACATACCTTGGACTTACTCTCGATCAACACCTTAAATGGGAAGATCATATTACCAAACTATCTACAAGAATCAGAAACCTAGGATATGTATATGGAGACCTTAGAAATATCTTGCCAGAAAAAATACTCATGTGCGTTTACTATGCGTTAACACAGTCGCTAATACTGTACGGCAATGTGGCTTGGGGAGCTTGCGGCTCCACGATATTAGATAAAATAAATAAAGCTCAAAAACTTAATCTTAAAATAATGAAGAAGAAAAATATTAGGTTCCCAACCGAGCGTCTCTTTCAAATATGCCCAGTAATGACGCCGCGCAAAATATATCTCTGGCAATTGTGTATTTATATGTGCAAACATATTGCGGACTTCCCGCTCGCAGAGCGCGTCCGCGACACGCGCAGGGGAACTGCGCGCAAGTATCTCGTGCCCTTCCGACGCAGCGCCTTCTGCAACCATCACTGGACCGCCATAGCCCCGCGACTCTACCACCTGCTTCCTGAACACATCTCACAACACATCGACACACCACACTCAAACAAAACACATATACTTACTTTAAAAACAAACATTAAACAATTCTTAATGAAGTGTACTGAAGCTGAAATTAAAAACATATGGGAGAAAATCTACATTCGATGCTGACTGATGAAAATAGTAAATAAACGCTACAACATTACTAACAACATACTATATATATATAACTACTACTAATACACTAAAATGTTGTAACTACACCCTACACTAATCTGCACTAACACAAATTAAGTACGAGTACTCTAACACACGATATTACTAACTAATTACTATCTCAAAATCTTTTTGTTTAAAATCTTTTTGTGTACAAATGCAATGTTTGCAATAAATTAAACATTAACAACCAATATCCTACCCTAGCACGGGTATTTTTCCTATTTGGGAGGATATAGTCTCGCACCAGTCTTAGTCTATTGTCAAGTGCTTCGTTCTATAGGTGCAATTTGTAGTCATATTGTCAAACCGTAATAATAAATAAAAAAAATAATCTTCAAAAGCAAAGGCATGGCTTCTTCTAGACTAACGCGTAATATCGTCGACATCATCGTCACTTAACATCAGGTGAGATTGAGGTCAAGCGATGATCTATCTTCTAAAAAAAATAACATTAAAATCGCTATATTTTCCAGCTCCGCTTTCATTTAAAACAATGAAAACTTGACCAACTACCTCGCATATAAACGCAGTCTCAATTGTGGAACATTACTAGGTATTCGTATGTTCAGTAACTAACTGCTACTATAATCGTTATCACAGAAAATACACTGTCTCTTGAATGATCGTAAAGCATGTTCACAGCCTGTTACTGGGGTAGTCCAATCGATTAGTCGTGCTGATGCTAAAAGCCTGGCCTGATGAGGTCACGCCGACCGCCTGACACGGTCGGTTTAACCCTCATTCGATACATAATTGAGATATTTCTAAAATAGCAACTCACTTTGTGCTGCGGCCATCAAAAAGATTATGTCTTCATTAAAGGTTTTTTATTCGTGCAGTTACAAGAAATAGTCATGATTATTTATGTACGTATATTTTATTGTTAGAAACTTTATTAAAAAATAAAGCGCTTTTTGCAGAAAAGAATAACATGATTTGAATGTATTTAACGTCTTCATCGTATAGGTACATACATATATTAGTCTTCATTCAAAACTTCAGTCAGAAACTTCAATCCAATAGGCTAGTTGACAAAATTTGAAAACTTGGTTAATTATATACTTTAATCTATATTATATCCCCTAAAAGCTATATTTTAAAGAAAAAGCAAAATTTACATTACGTATTTTGTATTTAAAAAAAGCAATTTATATTTACCTCGAAAACGCTGAATAGTGTCATGGCGTCTTGAATGACGTCACAGCTCGCGAAATAACCTGCTCTGTGGTATGAAAACGTCAACAACAACAATGATGTTTTGCGAGGCGTGACGTCACACTTTCTTGCGCCGCGTTCTTCGTGTTCGTTGTCACGTGACCTAATGCCTATTTTTTTCGAATCCATTTTCTAAAAATATTAATAATCTTTAACTTTTTTGAGAAATATACTAGTTTTTTCTTATCTTCGTCTCCTCATTTATAATTAGAAACTATAAACCAAGCAATTTGTTATTAGTGGAAACAGGCCTATTATTTTCCAAATGAAATAGTTTTTCATTCATGGATAGATGGCGCCGTTGCAGCAAAATTTAACTGTCGGATGTATATTTTTTCGTAGGCATTGAAAGCAAGGAGTTTATATACTGACTTCCTTCTTTAATGCAAAGCCATTAAATCCTACTGTCGTACACCTACCAAAGAGAATATAACTGCTGTGTATATAAATCTGTCAAAGTTGTTAACAAAACTTTTTGGGGTGTCGACTGTCATTATGATTTATGACTTGTTTATGACAGATTAATTTCGAACTCTTCCGCGCCATCTTTACAGTTAGTTTTCTTTACACCTTTATTCAACTAATAGACGTATCTGAAAGGTGTGAATTTCATTTTCATTTTAGCCCATTTAATTGATTTAAATGATTTCCGCCTTTATATAAGAATCGGAAAGGTCCCGGGATCGATTCCCAGTAGGGTTACGCATCGTTACTTGATTTGGATAGTGGTAGAGAATTTTCTATATTCGCCAAGCTACCATGTTACCTGCCTGCCACCAAAAAGCAGTGTTAATAGCACTGTTGTGTTTCAATATCAAAGGTAGCAGAGATAGCGTCTAGTTAGAGTTAGCTTGAGGCTTTTGGGTGCGCACGCTTATCAACTGAGATTGAAGCTAGGTTCAAACAACATTTACTGTCGGGCTTCACACAAAGGTGTATGTGAATTGGTTCAAGGTTATCTGTAATTTTATGTATAGTCGTTTGGCCATAAAATGTGTCGGCTTTGACAATTCCTCCAAATACTTTTGCCTCAGTTTGAATCTACAACACCTTGTGCTTCAGAAATTACCCTACAGGAGCTACTGGTTCAATCAGGATGAAAAGTATGATATACCCGATCATTTAACTATCTCTGTTGCCGACGACGAACTTCTTGTTCGAAGTTCGCTGGCCGAATTTCCACATTATGGTATGGCTATGGACATTGGACAGCCTTTGCACCAGAAACGATTTGAAGCAGGGGTCTGATGTTTTTTCCTTCAAGGGACGGCCTATGTCCTCCATCAAGCCTCTAGCTTTACTGCCCCAACAACGCCCCAAAACAACAAATTTTCTATTTATTTTTATTATTTGTTGTTATAGTTTCATCAGAAATACACATTTTGTAATATCCTACCTACGTATCATGCATCATGAGATATCTCCCGCTGACAGACGGACGGACGGACAGCGGAGGATTAGTAATAGGGTCTCGTTGGTCACCTTTCGGGTACGGAACCCTAAAAGATGGTGTTACCACTGGCCGCGGTTTTTGTTAGTCATAGTGTTCATTGGATGTTGGGAATCCTAAAAACGGCTGTAATTGGTTCCTATACGATCAAAGAACTCCTCAAACGTGGAGAAATGTTGACTAACCAGATAATATCTTCATAATTCATTAGATACATAACTATTATCTCGGTTGCTCTTTGATTGCCAAAACAAAATAATGTTGGTGTTACCTTACATAATATTTACTCAAGCTTTGTTTCTTTTACCCACGAGTAATTTGTTACATAAATGATAAAGAAAAGAAATTCCCCAAAGCTACGGAAGGGCCGGCCATTGATATATATTTTTAGGGGTTCGTTCAACCCGATTTATTTTCCCTGACCTCAACTCGGGTCCACTTCACGGGGAAAAATCTTTTACCTTTCGTAAGTTTTGCTTCACATAATGTTGGTCAATTTTGCCAATATTGGTTTTAACTTTTTTGGAAGCCCTTTGATGTATACAGATTTTTGTATCACGGAATAGCGATGCTGCTATGTGAATTAAAATCCAACGTCATTAAAATTAATTTTAAAAGGAATACTATTTTTGTTGTTTAATTATAACTTGCGTTTCAGCAATGCAGGCTTATTGCAATTTTCGAAGCTTAGCGAAACTTATATTGATAACTTGTTTTAGTTGCTGTTGCCGTTACTGATTGGAAAAAGTACATACTTAGTCAAGCTTCCTGTAAATGTCGATGTAATAATTAGTTTTTTTGCTGTTGCATGTGATTTTTACTGAGGTTAGTAGTTAGTAGCCATTTTAAGAGAAAATAGAATTTACTGAAGGATTTCATTATTTTTAAAACAAAACTGTACGAGTATTTAATTGACAAATCATACTATGACCTTAAATTTTTTTAAATCACTATCTCAGAATGACCATAAATAAACGTGACGTTATTATTATTATTAATTCACATCTATCGTATTTTATATTTTTGACTATTAAATTGTAACGGAATTTTATATTAAATAATGATGATGGAAATGTATTTGTATATTATAACTAATATATTATATACATATTTTAGTAGATGGTAGCCAGATGGTAGACCACAGAGCACTATTTTTAATTTTTACATCTATGTGTCACAATAAAGACATTTTGAATTTGAATTTGGAAAAGATAGTGAAAACATAGTATTTTTGTGGGGTATACAACTCTAGTACAATTACTGCCAATGCCTAGCACTAACCGCATTACAATAAGTAAATTATTCAGGGTCCCCACGTAATCCAATTTGCCGACCGGCTCATCGTTCCTGCCCCATTTGAACCCGGAACTGACCTACACCCTACTATTGGGGCCACTATTAATTTTGTATAACGGGGATACACTGACCTAATTGATTTACAAATTACGTGAGGTGAGGCTATAAACAGAATGTCAGAGTTTATAGGCCATTAGGATTCACTGTAAATATTTATAGGCGGCCAGGATTAAGCTGTAAAAACTTTCACGTTAAATAGTAAAGGATTTTCGTCCAATCTTCTTTTCACACGTTTTCTTTTAAGGTACGGAGCCCTCAGTGCCCAAGTCAGACTAGCACTTCACTGTTTATTTTCTACTAGCTTCTGCCCTCGGCTTCGCCCGCGTGGACTTTATTTTTCGCATTAAAAATTAGCCTATGTCCTTTCTCAGAGTCTAAAGATTGTCTGTGCCAAATTTCATCAAAATCGGTTGAGAGGTTTAAGCAGGAAAGAGTAACATACAGACAGAGTTACTTTCGCATTTATAATATTAGTATGGATTTGATTAATTCATTCTAAATATTAGATCTCTCAAACGAAGTATAAGAGTAAAATTGTGATTAATTTTTTATATATATTTCAATGCATTTTATCACAAGATGCGATATCGTAGGAGTTTAAAAGTGTGATTAGTCAACAGGTATTAATTATGATAACATTTAACTTTCAAAAGTGTAATTCCTTTCAACTTTTGAAGTAAAAATGTGCAAATTAAAATTAAAAGGACCTCCTTAAAAATTAAACTTCAAAACACGTGATTTCTCCGATTCATCAAGAAGTCTAACTAAAAAACGCAGTCCTTCGCAAAACCAATCTCGAAATGATTGTTCCTATAGGATCTAGCTGCGATTGGAATCTATTTCATCCGCATCCATTTATATATACTTCCGAAGAAAAGTGGAGCGCCGAAATCTACATAGCAAAAGGGGATGTTCAGAGACACGGTCTCTAGGGAGAGCGCCTAGCAGGTGCTCTGAATAATTCACTCGGTACACTTTGAGCAAAGGTTCGCTGTTGATGAGCTGACATTCCATTTGAGGGTGGAGTTCAGCAAGCTAACCTCACAAGAAACTCCGCTTTCTAGAGCTCTGATTTCGAAATTTAAATAAAACAAGTTTTACAGTTTATAAAGTTTTGTGATTCTACTCGTACAATGGCTATATACGAGTAAGTGTTCTCTGGAGGAATCTTGTTCTGACGCAAATATGTAATTTTATTATATGTATATTATTATATATAAAGATAAAACTGGTAATGTATGCTGCCGCCGATATCCTACTGCGATCACTATAAAGCTATTTTGCTAATTCAAAAGGGCCCAAGTATTATCCTGGATATGATGCATGACTTAGCACCGGAGACTAGACTTGAAATCTTCCTCAGGGGATTTTCACACGATATAAGAAAACCACTAAGGAATTCTTTTCCAAAATAAAAATACTGGAGGAATTAAAAGCGCGTGAAGTCACCGTAAGTATACGAGTAGAAGTAAGTATATAGTAAGTTTCTGCCGCAGGGGGGAGGGGCGAGTTTAATATTACCCACTACGACTTATGCGGTAGAAATAATTTTTTAACTGACTTCAAAAAAGGAGTAGGTTATCAATTCGACGGGTATATTTTTTTCAATGTTTGTTACCTCAGACCTTTTGACGGGGTGAACTGATTTGGATGATTCTTTTTTTATTTGAAAGGTGGTGCTTTCCGTGTGGTTACATTTCAATTTGGTCCATTTCTAACAGCGGTATCCATGAGAAAACGATATAAATCTTAAATTTGCCTTACTAAAAGTAGACTTCGGCAATAGGCAATCGAAATCAGTTTCCAGTTCTTTTTGAACACATTTACTTGTTGCTCTAACAAAAAACTGACGGAAGTTTGTTCTATGCTTACTGTACGAAGCTATTTAAAGTAATATTCATTCTTAACACCTTCAAAACTCGATTTCAGCGGCATCCCCTCAGATAAAACATTCAAAGGTTTACGAAGAGTCTCTCCATTAGCCACTAACCCCGCGGGAAGACCGAACCGATGAAATTTTCAGCCGAGTCAATTTGCGAGAATGACTCCCAACAAGTTACACATTACATTGGTTTCGGAATCAACTGCTTGTTATTTTTTAGCAATGTTTTTGTTTGTTTTTGAATAACTTTGATAGGCTGAACTTTATCACTACTGTTTTGCACTTTTGCAGACACTTACTAAAATAAAACACATCTCAGAAGTGCTATTAAACTGTATGTTTGTCGGCAGACTTATGTAACACGCTGGAGAAGGATGTACGAGATTATATTATAAAAGTGGAAGTGAAGCGCTTGGTGCGAGCTGTTGGCATATATCCGCTGTATATACAATGTACAAAAAATAAAAATAGCACTTGGCCACATCTTCCAAAATTCAGTCCAACTATGCCATTTAGCCATTAGGGTACGAAGGCAGTTATTCTTTTCCCCGTTCTTTAATTTTTCTTATTGTCGTTTCATTACGTGTTACTTGTTATTCAATTAAAACGCAACATACTTTTTTTATTATTCTGTGTATATCCGAAACCACCATTATAGCATTCTCGCATCAGTATAAATATCTGGGCGACCGAGCTTTGCTCGGAGTTCTTAAAAAACAAACAAAAACTTTATACTCGTAACTCTAAATACCAAATTTCAACTAAATCATTGGTGACGTTTTAGAGATCCGGATTATATATATATACAAGAATTGCTCGTTTAAAGGTATAAGATTTCATCACCCGCGAGTTCACCATGTCTATTGCAGTCCGCTCGCTACAATTTCACAGTAAACACATACTCGTAACGGCGTCAGAGAGCCACAACGTCAAGTCTCCGGATGGCCGTTCAGTGACTAATATTTTTTCCGGCGCCGCGTGCGTTATGTACACAATAAATATGAACAGTACAGCTGGTACAGCGTTCGCAGATGAAACTTTATTCAATATTATGTATAAGCCGCTGTGTACACAAAAAAACAGGTTCAAAGATTCAATGATTATACACTAGCTGCTACTGCTTGGACTTCAGATTTTGTTACCCCGATTTTATCGAAATCTGCTCTAGTTTATTCGTGATTCAGTCACAATCATCTAAACCGTGTGGTCCCGACTCTATAGTAGTGGCATTCCAACCCCTTGACATGCCGTGGGTTAAGTTACGGATTGAATTACCAGACACAGACCAGACACCAAACCGGTTAAAACCATCGCATCCAGCTGTAGGTGTCATGCTCGTAAATTAGCTGCTATGCTAGTAAAAGAAAATGAATTTCCGTATATATGTATGTATGTATATATATAACTAGCTTCCGCCCGCGACTTTGTCCGCGTTTAATTCAGGATGTATTCTACTTGTTCGATAGGCACAGGTGACGTATATGACAAATTATTATACAGCATAAGGTACAAAATAGTGTTTATTCTGTTACGTAGTCGAATAATTTAAAGAAACAAAATAAATTTCAATATCTGACGTAGTACATTCAAATAGTCTTCACACCAATATTATAAACGCGAAAGTTTGTATATACGAATTTACATATTCTATGGTCGGTTGCTAGGCAACGCGTTTTTGTTATGCCAAAATTGCCTATGTAACCCCACTAATATTGTGTGTGAGTAATAAGTGTGTGAATAAGTGTGATTTTGGACAATTTACACAATATGTATTTATAAATTATAGCCTATATGTTATTCTGATGTATAAGCTATATTATTGTAAAGTTTCATTCAGATCCATTCAGTAGTTTTTCCGTGAAAGCGTCACAAACATCCAAACATCTAAACATCCAAACATCTAAACATCCAAACATCTAAACATCTGTGGTTAAAGATATTTATTCTCAAAAGAAATAAAATTACATTTCACTTAATGAGAACTTAGAACTAGAGCAAATAGATTAACAGTAGATAATATTCTTAATATTAGTGGGTAGGTACATACACAAAAAATAAACAAGACGCAAAATAAAACAGTCGGCGGGTATTAATTAGCGCGGGCATTGCATAGCAGCGGCCAGTTGAACAGGGTCGGATTAGGAGCTATGAAGTAATGTAAGTTTTAAGTTGTTTTTTGAAAATATTTAAATTTTTCGATTCTTTTATCTCTTTTGGTAGTCCGTTAAATATTTTCGCTCCCATACACGTTATATTACTTCTGCCATAATTTGTTCTAGACTTTGGAATATTAATATTGTCAGCATTACGAAGTATTCTTTTGTTATAATCTCTATTTGTTTTGAAAGTTATTTCAGAATGTATTTTGCTTTCTAATTTTTTTTTGGATGAAAATACAAGTATTGTATTCGTAAATTTGATTTAATTTCATTAATTTAGTTTCTTTGTATAGTTTATCGGTAGGCGTTAGATAATCGTAGTTAAATAATACTTTGATAATTTTATTTTGAACAATTTGGAGGTCTTTGAGGTTTGTTTTGCAAGCACTGCCCCATACCTCAATGAGGTAGTCGAGATGAGGTTTCACTAGTGAGTAGTAAATGGTATAGCGGACTGGACGCGGTAGAGAGCGAACACAGCCGTATAGTATGCCTAGAAGGGATGACAGTTTCGATTTTATTTTACTAATGTGTGCTTTCCACGTGAGACCGCCGTCCAGTATTAGTCCTAGATACTTTTCTTCAGCTGAACTTTTTATTTTAATGTTATCAATTGTAAGCGGAGTATAACTATGTATTTTTTTATTTTTAGTTTTGAATATTATGTAGCACGTTTTCGAAGTATTAATAGTCAGTAAATTGTATTGGAACCATTTGTGTAGTATATTTAAATCACTTTGCGCTTGCTGCATTATTTCATCCAGTGAGTTTCCAAAGTAAAATATACAAGTGTCATCTGCATATAGGGTTGCTTCTCCGTTTAGGGACAGCTCGCCAATGTTATTAACGTAGATTAGAAATAATAATGGGCCTAATATTGACCCTTGCGGCACGCCACAAGTTATTGATTTCGGGGAGCTTTGGTATTGGCCAATTTTAACTATTTGTGATCGATTTGTCAAGTAAGATTCTAATATTTTTAGTGCATTGCCCGTTATTCCTATGTTAGACAGCTTTTTTAATATTAAAGAATGGCTCACTGTGTCGAATGCCTTTTTTAAGTCAATAAAGACCCCCACGCCGATTTTCTTTGCATCGATATTTGTTTTTATTTTTGTAACCAGATCTATAGTTGCAGACAGAGTGTTAGACTTGAAGCGGAAGCCGTATTGGCGATCAAAAAGAAACCTAATTTGGGTTAAGTAGCTATCTAAGCGATTATATAAGACTTTTTCGAAAATTTTCGAGATGACGGGCAGTACTGATATGGGTCTGTAATTTCCGGGGTCAGTTTTTGTTCCAGATTTGTAAATTGGTGTCACTTTAGCAACTTTTAGATCATCTGGAAACACTCCGTCTTCAAAACACTTGTTAACGCAGTTAGTAAGCTCTGTGAGTATATGAGGCTTTATACATTTGATCGCTTTAGTAGTTATACCGTCTATGCCCGAGCTACAATTGGGATCTAGATTATTGATAATTTTTGATATTTCGTCTTCAGTACATCGATCCAGGTTTGATAATTCATTGTTTGTTTGCTGATTGGTAAGTGTACTGGTGGTATTGTTGTGGAATTTAGGTGGTATTTGTCTAGCTAATTCGGGTCCTATTGTTGCAAAGAAATGATTAAATTGTTCGCAAATAGCATTACCGTCATGCTGTGTCTTTAGTATCGGAGGAACGTTTTTTGGCTTGATTTTATTGGTGGACAGTGTGTTGATGAGGTTCCACATCTTTTTGGGATTATTTTTGCATTTAGTAAATGAATTATAGTAGTATTTATTTTTAGTGTTCGCAATTAGTTTGGTTACTTCATTTCTCGTTTTAGTAAATTTTTCCAAAGATCTTTATTTTTTGAATCCTTTTTTAAATTTTGCCAAAGATAATTTCTGTTATTAATACTAGTTATAATGTTTTTATTGATCCAATCTTTTAAAGGAAGATTTTCTATTTTCTATTTAATATTTTTACTTTGTTTAATGAGTGTTTTAAGTGATTTACTTAAATTATTGAAGTTGTTGTTATTGACGTTGAAATATTGTTTTTCGCATGATTTAAATAAGATGTCATAGTTGATAGCTTCATATTCTACTCTTTGTGGAGGGTCTGGCTTGAATTTTTTCATCCCGAGAAAAATTTGCTTATGATCTGACATCGATGAGTCAATTATAGCGAGATGAAAGTTTCTATCCTTCAAATTTGTGATTATATGGTCTAGAATAGTGTTAGTCGCAGCTGTTTCTCGAGTTGAGTATTCTTTCTCTATCTTATTTATAATGGAATATCCGGTTTCACGTATCGTATCTGTATATCTTTTAGTATTCCGGTCAGGCACTAACAGATTCATGTTAAAGTCGCCAAACACTATTGCCCTTTTTCTCTGGTGCAGTTGTGGCTCAAAGTCCTGTAAGAACTTGTTAATATTTGTATTTCCAGGTTTGTAAATCAGTCCAACATCCAGTTTGAGTTTTTCAATGTGAATCCATAAGTAGTTATTACCGTTGATATACTTTTCTTCATTTAGGGTATGTTTCAGGTCGTTGTGTATAAATATAGATACACCTCCACCCCTGATATCGTTTCTGTAATTGTAGTAATGGGTATAGTTAGGTATTTGTAAGCTGTCTGCTTCTTGTTCTGATTTTATCCATGTTTCTGTTAGGAGCACTAAGTGTAATATTGGATCAATAGATTTGATAATACACTTTATCTCGTCAAATTTTCCAGGTCTAACAATGCTTCTTATATTGGAGTAAAAGAAATTTAATGATGTATTTTTTACTTTCAAGCTGTTGTATGTTTCTAATAGTTGATATGATGCCACTCCTTTGCCAATGTTCTTATCATTCTTCGAAGTAGATTGCAGGTGTGATGTCATTTGTTTTAGTTTTTTGGGGATGATACTATTCTGGGGTAACCTTTAATGTATTTAATGGTAAGATCCGTTTCGCCATTTTCAATTCTCTTGTTAAGTTCTTCTTTCAGTTGTTTCAATTCTGACTGCTGAGCAGGTGTTTGATCGGAGTAGATTCTAATATTTTTATCGGTTACATTGCCCCTGTTTTTCAGTATCTGTATTGCGCTTTCAGCAGAATCGAAGCATATTTTTAGAGAACGACAACAACGAGAACATCTAAACATCCAAACATCTAAACATTCAAACATCTAAACATCCAAACTTTCACACTTATAATATTAAGTAGGAAGTAGGATATATTGTGCTGTCTGGTGCGACTGTGCGGTAACACCCTAACACAAAATCGCCCGACGACGCGTGTTGAAACAGAGCCCATGCAGAATGTCCCCATAAACGTTTTCAGCGTTAAAAGGATGTCGCAGTATATTCAGTTTTTCCACATTGCCCCATCAGCCCATCGTACTGGTTTATTGCACTGCCGGACATTTCATTTGACCAAGTTTCCCTTCTCCCTTGTTACTATAAAAATGTAGTAAAGTTAAGAGGTCCAGGATTAAGTTATTTTTTGCTCAAATAAAATACAAGGGCCTCTGGGAAATCTTGCAATATCCGGTTTTGACGCAAGATCGGGTTGGGAGCTAAACATAGTGACAATAAACCCTTTTCGTAACAAAGGACCTTTTAAATCATATTTAATTTCTTTCAAAAGGAAGCATATAGACCTGCTTGTGTGTCTCTGACCTTCAGGTTATATTCATTGTGACGTCGTATATAAACGGATAAATGAATTGAACTTACACTAGGGAAAATCGTAAATCATTTTACAATGAAGATTTATGAGGAAACGATGCCCCTTCGCGCACGATTAAACGTTCAATTCGTCATATTCGAAATACACGTCGAATCCCCTAGACGATTTAACAAAGAGATTGGTTAAAGTTTCGACGTAACACTTTAAAAAAAATGTAAAGGACGAGAGACTGCTATTGGTATCGACGTAACACTTTATACCTCTATTAATATATAACACAACTTCGTCTGCATAAACTTCAGAAAATATCCCATACAGGCACCACTTCATTGAGTGGGATAAAAAGAAGCTGTGCTAAACCAGTGCTTTTTTAGGGTTACGTACCCAAAGGGTAACCTTGTTACTAAGACTCCACCGTCCGTCCATTCGTCCGTCTGTCTGTCCGTCTGTCACCATTGACCGTGATAATTAGACTGTTAGACAGTTGAAATTTTCACAGAATATGTATTCCTACTGGCATTATGACAAAAATACTTGTTACCGAACAGTGGACTGTATATAGGTGGAAGTCTCTAACGAAAGGAAAACCAACTTTACGTTAAGACATTTACTCCAAAAACTGAAACTCTGACATAAAAACAAAAACAGCATAAAAAACCAAAACAATATGTATCAAAAAGGTATAATGAGGCTGCCAGTTCTCCACATCCTCCCCTTCTGTGGCGAAGACACATCAGTCAGAAACTGCGGAGACCGACAGCTTCACCAACTTGGTCAGTGGTCGGCGGAGGCTTCCCCCGGCGGTGGCCACCTCAGCTACCCTTACAATACCATCCCGGCCAGGAAAAACCTTAGCAATACGACCGCGGGGCCAGGTTCCCCTGGGAAGTGAGGGGTCCACGATCAGCACCAAGTCTCCGACGGCCACGCTCTGTGACATACTACGAACGGTCGATTTCCTCGGAAGAAGAGACGGCAGGTACTCTTTAACCCAACGTGCCCAAAACATATCAGCCAGTCGTTGCGATTTTCGCCAGTCATTTCGGCCGAGGAGGTCGCCGTTATCCGTTTGAATGGGAACTGAATGATAAGGTGAAGATGAACCTAACATGAAGTGGAAGGGGGTGAGGGCTTCTGGAGATTCTGGATCCACAGGCAGGTGGGTGAGAGGACGGCTATTAACAAGGGCCTCAACTTCCATCAACGTAGTGACTAGTAACTCCTCTTTAGGCGCTCGTTCCTGCAGTAAAGCGTGCAGCGCCGTCTTCACGGACCGGACTAGTCTCTCCCAAACACCAGACATATGGGGCGCGGCCGGAGGTTGAAAACTCCACTCTATTCCACTGTTGGCACCAGCTTCTGCCATGGCCTTCAAAATGTTGTTAGCTCCAGTAAAAGCAGTCCCGTTGTCGGAGAATATCTTCGAGGGTGTTCCACGTCGAGAGATGAAGCGTTTCAGAGCCATCAATGCGCTGCTAGACGATAAACTAGCGACGATTTCTAAATGGATAGCCCTGACAGTCATACAAGTAAAAAGAGCTATCCAACGCTTCTCACGTCTTCGTCCGACAGTAACAATAACGGGGCCCATGTAGTCCAACCCGACGAAAGTGAATGGACGTCGGTGGTGCGCTACTCTTTCGGGTGGCAAATCGCCGATCGGTGGAACCAAGGCTTTTGATTTATTCAGCACACACCAGGCACATTGAAGAACGATGGTGCGTATAGTCGTCCTGAGCCGAAGAATCCAAAATTTTTGGCGCACTTCGTTAATAACCAAGTTTGGTTGTGCGTGGGCAGCTGCGCGATGATAATGAGTAAGAAGTAGACGAACAGCACGGTGTCGGCCATCCAAGACAATAGGGCGCTTCACTGCAATTGGGACGTCCGCTGTATCAATTCGGCCGTGCAGACGGATAATACCTTCCGCGTCCAGGTAAGGGGACAGCTTCCATAATCGGCTGCGTCTTTCGATCTCGTTATTCTTACAAAGCGTTTCTACTTCTTCCGAGAATGATTCTCTCTGGCTTTGACGAAAAATATGCTGTTCTGCCTTTGATATATCTTCGGCCTCTAACGACTTTAACGATGTACAAAAATGAGACGATGAGGATGAATGATGACTATGATGACGTGGGCACGAGCTGTCGCCCGCACAAATGTTACCGAACAGTGGACTGTATATAGGTGGAAGTCTCTAACGAAAGGAAAACCAACTTTACGTTAAGACATTTACTCCAAAAACTGAAACTCTGACATAAAAACAAAAACAGCATAAAAAACCAAAAACAATATGTATCAAAAAGGTATAATGAGGCTGCCAGTTCTCCACAATACTAAAGAAACAGAATAAAATAAATATTTAAGGGGGCTCCAATACAACAAACGTGATTTTTAGCCGTTTTTATAGATAATGGTATGGAACCCTTCGTGCGCCATTCCGACTCTCGAAGCTCGAGCGAATCATTCATTCAAACCCGTCCAGACATTTTGAAGTAGTATCAAACACACACACACACTCACACACAAGACGAGTGTGAGTAGGATGACGTCCCTAAAATACTAATCATTAAGTGCAGTTGTGCTTGAATACATACAAAAACTTTAGTGTGTCCCACAAAATTAGCAGATACAACAGGAAGATATTATACTTAAATCATTGGACACACCACATACAGTCCCATGAGCATTAATATCGGCCTTTCATTCGGTCCATACTACTACATATTGATTGCAATATATTTGTATCGTCTAATCCATGGTCCAGTTCTGTAAGCAGCAACTAGAGAGAGCTGTGTATGCGAGAACCTAATCAATCAGTCACATAGCAAAGGGCTATTCAGCCGGGTCCCATTCTGTACGCGCCCGACAGTAAAGCACGTTGTTAGCGAACAAATCTCGTATAGTACAAGACCTAGTGAATCGATTACACGAGCGCACGTTCCATGCAAATAGCGGTGCACTTAGACAAAAATAATGCAGACAGTATCTTACCGATGCGACGCTGGCAAAAGTCGGAGTATCTTCCACTCATGTGACCATGTACAGTGATAGGTCAATACGGAAGACACACACACATACAGATTATACCCATACAACAAATTGAGAATTTTTTCTAGTTGATCGAAACATTTATTCCTTGGGGATTCATTTTTATATTGCATTGCTTTAAGTTGGCAGATTTAAAGAAATGTGTGATGGGTTTGGCCTTAATCTCCAACAGGGACTTCGAATGGTAAGTGTGCGTACCTCGAAGCCTCAGTTAACTTTCATACCAGAAAATAATTGGCGGCAGATTTAGGTAACATGGTGGCAGCTAGCCAAGCTGACACAACCAAAGAGAGTAAGAGTACCGATAAGTACTCCCACTGGGAATCGATCCCGGGACCTCCGCATTGTCAGTACATGCAAGCGTGTAGCGGAGGCGGTTTGTAGTAGCATGACGTGCTGTCGTATGTTCAACAGGGAGATCATTGTAATACACTTTTCCCATACACGTGATCATTATTCAAAAATCTATTATGTTTGAGCTTACTGAATCTCCGCATTGTAAGTAAATTTAGGTCTACGGATTTTGTGATTTAATCATAATAGAAAATTTTAAATATAATTACATAAATTTATTTAAACTTAATTTTTGGGGACCTAATGGCTAAATGTCGTCCCGGGTTCGATTCCCAGTGGGGCTACCTATCAGTACTCGATTTGGTTGGTGGGAGGGTATTTTCGATGTCCGCCTGGCTAGCTACCACCATGTTACCTAAGTCTGCCGCCAAACAGCAGTGTTAATAGCACTGGTGTTCCGGTATGAAAGGTAGCAGAGGCAGTTTTAATGAGGTTGAGGCTACTGGGTGCGCACGCTTACCATCCAACGGTCTTATCGTCACTTAACATCAGGTGAGATCAAGGCCAAGTGAAATCCCATCATACATAAAACATTAGATGGACGTATTCGATGCAATTATTTATTTTCGGCCGTTACGTCTGCTGATTTCTTGTAGTCTACGTTACAACTGGAGTTCTGTACCTACGGAGCTTCTATTAGGTACGTGCATCTCATCACGTATAATATTAAACCTCTTGCCTTCTAGAGTAGCACAAATGCAGTTGTTTAATTAGAAGCGGAATGCAGCGGTTGAACCGTAATTTATTCCACTCTAATTAGTGCTTCTGCATATTATATTATTTCTTGAAATTATAAGTTAAGAATATTCATTTCGTGGGCTGATAAATTATACGCCACGAATTCCCTTAGCAATTCTGCTACCACAGATACCATAAATTTGATCAAATATTCATTATTTCTGTTCTCGTACAATAATATTGATTTAGCATACGGTGAACAAATTCGGGCACTGATATTAATTTCAATTGGCAACCTTTTACCGCACAATAAGAACGCACTTGTCCTTTTGAGGCGATAAGGTCGTCAGATGTAAAAATGGTCACGCTGGATATGCTACTGTTTGGCGGAAGACTTGATACCATGGAGGTAGACATTGAAAAATTGGCCAAGTGGCCGAGTCGGACTCGCGCACAAAGGGTTCCGTACAGCATATGGATATTTAACATACGCACAACCAATCTAAAGAATGCGCCTCGATTTTCGTTATCAATTTAGTTTTGCAGTAGCAGTAGTATACGAGTACGACACTAGATGGCGCTAGGTGTATGTTACATCGCACGTCTCAAAAAAATCATATTTGTGGTATGGAAGCCCCCTTAAATATTTTATTCTGGTTTTTAGTGTTTTTTGTTATGGCGGCAACAGAAAGACAACATCTGTGAAAATTTCAACTCTCCAACTATCATGGTTCATGAGATACAGCCTGGTGACAGACGGACGAACGGACAGTGAAGTCTCAGTAATAGGGTCCCGTTTTTACCCTTTGGGTACGGAACCCTAAAAATTTCACTAACGAAACCGTACCAGGTAGGTACTCCGCCGGAAACCTGCAACCTGCGGATCCTGAGTACAGCTAGTGTCTAGGCTTCGTAGGTGATTTAAAACAGGGAGCAGCAAGGAGAGTGAGAGAGAGACCGCTGTCTAATTAAAGCATATTTCTACAAACTGACTCTCACAGGCATTAAAACAATATTCAAGTACAACCCCTATTATTTAGGAGTAGGAATCATCTCAACAGTCGGCGGTCGGCGGTGCGATAAACTGAGCATAAATTGTTGACCCATGCCCGCGCCCCGCGCGCCCGCTGCCGGGGTAAATTAACCGTGAAAATGGCCGCTTATCCTGTTCGTTGTGTACCCGTATCTAATATTGTGCGCAAACATGTGAGTAGATTCACAGGCAGATACGAGCTCGAGTGAAGCGTCACCCCTCATAGACAACATAATTTAAACACGATAACCATTGATTTCTGACGGTATTCTCTCAGATTACTGGTGTCCGAATGTTTAAGCTCAATGGAACTCAGCGGGCTATAGAACGAGCTATGCTCGGAATTTCGAGTAAGTGAGCTAAAGGACACATCGCTTGAAGTACAAATAGCCGGTAGTAGCGAGCACGTACCGGGAAACGTGTACCTGGCCGACCCCTACTAGATGGATCGACTGTCTAGTAAAGGTCGCAGGAGTCGCTGGATACAAGTGGTTCGGGACTGGTCATTGCGGCATACCATGGTCTATGTCCAGAAACGATTCCCGACTGATGATGATTCACACAGAAGTTTGGCTCAAGCCAAACCTGTTCATCAAGGTGATTTATGAGGAAAGGAAATGAAGGTACTGACTGCAAGCAACGTAAATCTTCCTCAAACTACGATAGTATCTAAATTAGATCTAAATTATATGTACTCGAAACTATAAAACTGTCAAGTGAACTGAAATCCCGTTGTACTGCCAGCTCCGCCTTGAAGGACAAATAGAGCCTTTGAGGGTTACATCTACTTGAATAAGTAAAATTCATATTAGTCCCCAGCTCAGGCATTTCTGTAATCTGTCAGCCACGCCACTAAGCCCTTAAAAAGGTATTTACGAGATCATTAAACGCGATGGAGTGGAGCTAATGTTTCACTTGCCTACATGAGAGGAGGCGCGTCCTGGCCCAAGAATGTTGATAAATCTGTTCCGAGCATGGCATGGTTCAGAGAATTTGTTGTCTCGTGTTCACGCGGGAATTCGCAAGGTTTTTCTTTTGTAATATTCTGAGCCAGTAAAAATTTGCTGGAAAATGGATGACATTATGGACTGACCTTATTTTACACCTTATTTTTCATTCATCAATACTTGATTTTTTAAATAACCAAACCATTAGAGCACATCTAACTACACACGCTGATTTTTAGTGGTTGTATTGTATTTATACCCTCAGCAAAATGATTGGCCATCAGAAGTACTATCGAACCATAGTTTAAATTTGAAAATTAACGACGTTTTCTTTTTTAAAATTCTTCAACTGGAATGCTTGAGACACTATTATAATAGTACCTTCTTGTAACACATCAGACATGGTACTCACGCGCGGCGACAGATACTACATTACGAGCTGGTTTTTTAACAGACTTCAAAAAAGGAGGAGGTTATCAGTTTGACGGGTATGTTTTTTATGTTTGTTACCTCAGAACTTCTGACCAGGTGAACCGATTTGGATGATTCTTTTTTATTTGAAAAGTGGTGCTTCCCGTGTGGTCCTGGTGTGGTACTATGTAAATCTTAAATTTGCCGTAGTAAAAGAAGACTTTTAGGGCAATTGAAGTCGATTTCTATATCTTTTTGAACGCATTTACTTGTCAATACGATGAATGAAATGAATTGTACGACAAAACACGTTAGATTGGTTAGCAGGCTCTTTCGAGTTTAGTTTACCGTAATAGTTAGTCCGCCTTATTTTTATTTATGTTAAAAATATATTTATAAGTAGATCGTACCAATTCAAAATAGTCTCACTCCGGGTATACAATCACTAACTTTACAGCGTGTATCAATGTGAAATATTGTATTTAACCCACAAGATACGTTCCGTGTTAGCACATAGAATACTTTTCATGCTATAAAGGTGTTTTCGTAAGGTAATTACTGGCGTCGAAGCAAGGGAGCAAAAACTACTCGTGGCATCCAGTAACAATGAAACATGAATACGCTTCTAAGCTTTATTCAGCTTTGCTTTCTGAGGAAAATGGCTGTGAGTTTTTTGGTTTTGAGACACAGACTCTGTAAGTATATGATTACACTACCTAATTACAATTTATAATTAAAAATACTGTTTGAGTAGATAGCTAGGCCATGGCCTGTTTATACGACGTCCGTAATCTTGCCTCGGTCACGGGCAGTCTGGCCAAGTTGGCAAGCTGGCTGGTTAATTTTATCGATCCATGCGGCGATATGTACGAGCTCTGTGCCCTGTAACATGGCTCTATACGTATGTAATGTTCATGCAGTGTACACTTCAATATTGGTAATGCAATTGTAACATTGGCGTTGCAAAATAATAAACCTGATATGTTTGTTTGTTTGTTTGATGTAAGAAAACGCGTGAAATTACACGTTCCGCGAATGAATGGAGTACTCTTTAAATTTATTTTAAAATGCCATTATCAAATACAAGTGTTTTAGTGAACATTTTGGTTTATTTTGGTTTAGTTTATTTGTACAAAAATATATAAAACGCACGAAACAGGTAAGACTTAATGCTGACAACAAAGATGGCGTCAATAAAATGACATTTCACGCTGTCACTTAGTGCTAGTGCAAAAAGAATGATTTTGTATAATTAAATAAATGCAGAAACGTAATTCTTGTATTTTTCTATACATATTTAGATTATTACCTGATATTTTAAATAGTATACAAGTGCAGGCTGAATTTGAAACATTTGTTTTGTAGAAATATGTATAAGGAACTATAAAATTAAATGATATTTTTAGGTTTATTTAGAAATAAACCTAAAACCTCTCTACCTACAGCTAATGATCAATTTAATATTTTTATAGTAATTTCCGAACAAAGTAAATGCGTTATATGACCGTCAAACACATACAAAGTGATATGATAGCAATGTCATTTTCGTTCACTCTTACAAACTGACGAGTATAACTTTATATGAAGCCGCTGGTTATAGTAAAGAGATTATGAAAGGTAAATGAAGATATTTTAACTGACGTTAAATTGTTATTAATCTTTAAAATAATGAATCTTTTTTAGTTTTATGGTGTAAGTAAACTATTAAATATATGCATCGAATTTGGAAGCATCCTAAATTGTAACGCAGCACAGTGAAGAAATGTAGAGTGCAGGTTAGAATGCTGTCTCATTTTTTTCAAATCTTTTTTGACGTCAATAATATGACGTCGAATAACATAAAAAATACTATGAATCTGCTACCCTTTCGGAAAAGCGTTCTTTAGTTTAAAAAAAACGACCAAGTGTGAGCCGTACTCACGCACGAAGGGTTCCGTACAATATCTATTATATAAACATGTTTGTTGTATAGAAGCCCCCTCAAATATTTATTTAATTTAAATTTAAATATTTATTTTTAATGTGAATATATAACTAACATTTCAAGCGTCTACCTGTTGCCGTTATCAATATCAAGCAAAAACGAGCAAAAAAAGTCACGTTTGTTGTATGGGAGCCCCTTTAAATATTTATTTTATTCTGTTTTTTATTTATTTACTGTCGTTAGAGCGGCAACAGAGGTACATCATCTGTGAAAATTACAACTGTCTAAATATTAAGGTTCACAAGATACATCCAGTGATACAGCCTGGTAACTGACGGACAGCGGAGTCTTAGTAATAGGGTCCCGTTTTTGGGTACGGAGCCCTAAAAAGTGCGAAAGAAACTCTACAGCTATCATATTATATTTAAAAATATTTATACACAAATAATACATTACCGAGCTGGTCAAGACCGGTCAGTGTTGAGTACCATGGGGGAGGCCGAAGTTCAGCAGTAGCAGTTTCTCGGCTGATGATGAAATCAACGAAATATGTGTCTAGATCTTTAGTCTCATATATATATCCATAAATGAAGACTATTCGAACAAAAATGTGAAGATTTGTGTGTAATCTTGTTAGTATACAGTTTATACGAGGGGCATACCGAAAAGATCGGTAATCGAGTACTTTCGATTTAATTAGATTAAAAACTCTTTTTGATGAATAAACACTGGTTAGTTGAAAATCGAATACAATTGACAGAATTAAAAAAAAATTTTTTTTTAAAGAACAATATCAGTTTGAAATTGATAGGTCGATAAAAAAATGGAGCTTACAAGAGAAAGTTTCCGTGCCATAATTTTTTACAACTTTCGACGAGGATTATCTCAGGGACAATGTCTCGCTGAGCTTATATCTATATTCAAGAGTGAAGCGCCTAGCCAGACGACAATATATCGCTGGTATTCTGAATTCCGGCGTGGACGTGCTTCTCTTGGCACCGTACCTTCCACAGGCCGGCCAAAAACAGCGGTTACACCAGAAAATGTCGCTGTTGTGCGCCGAATGATACAGGATGACCGACATATTACATATGAGCAGATTCGGGCTACTTTAGGGATAGGTATGACTGCGATACAAACTGTTTTACATGGTGAACTGGGAGTGAGAAAGCTAGTTTCCCGCTGGGTGCCCCATAATTTGTCCGAAGAGCAAAAGGCGGCTCGTGTCAATTGGTGCCGGTCTACTCTGCAACGCTTCAACGGAGGAAAGTCAAAAGCAGTTTATAACATTGTCTCTGGTGATGAATCATGGATCTATTCATATGAGCCAGAAAGAAAGCATCAGTCGGCTGTCTGGGTCTTCGCAGGTGAGATCAAGCCAACAAAAGTTGTCCGCTCTCGCAGCGTATCGAAGAAAATGGTCGCTTCGTTTGTCGCGAAAACAGGACATGTAGTCACAGTTCCCTTAGAGGAACGGAGAACGGTTACCGCTGATTGGTATACAACGGTTTGTTTGCCACAGATGATATCCGAACTCCGTAGAGGTAACCCGAAACGACGCATAATCCTCCATCACGATAATGCGAGCTCTCACACCGCTCAGAAAACAAGCGAGTTTTTGAAGCAGGAAAACGTTGAATTAATGGATCATCCTCCATACAGCCCTGATCTGAGTCCCAATGATTACTTTACATTCCCTAGAATCAAAGATTTATTGCGTGGTCAGCGGTTTCAAGGTCCAGAAGAAGCAGTGGAAGCATACAAATCGACGATTTTGACCATGTCAACTTCGGACTGGAATTGCTGCTATAATAATTGGTTCGAACGAATGCAAAAGTGCATTAACTGCAACGGAGAATACTTCGAAAAGCAATAAAAATAAATTTAGTTATTTCCTGTATGTATTGTTTTATATTCCCGATCATTTCGGTATGCCCCTCGTAATGTTTTGTTTTACCGTTCCCTGAAATCCGAGTGTATAATGAACATTCGGTGGCGCAGCTCACCGCGCACCACCCCTCTACAAGAATATTTATCGCGGCGTACTCATAAATTCCCGACACGGCTAAGCATTTCGCCGAGTTTTTCATACGGTGTTATTTATTATTCTCAAATATTACAAGGTGTTTCTCAGGGAACAAGGAAAAGGGGAATCAGATGATCCTTAATACGAAGAGTAAGAGTCTTTTTTTCTTATCACTGCTCTTTGAAGACAATTGTATTATTATCACCGCATGGTTTCGGTTTTAGAATAAGGAAATTTCGTAGGCGCTGGCGTTACTCATGGAATTTTATTTTATATCATAGTACAAAATAATAATGATCATGAAATAGAAATTGAAAAAAATTATAATAACTCTGTAGCAGTTCTTTAATCCGCTAATTATTAAGTGTGGAGTTACTTAACCCCTATACAAAGTATTATATGAATCCAGAACGTATCTACCTCTATATAATGTACCAAATATCCCATCACATACTCAATACTGAAATGCGATTAAAACAAAGCTGTTTCAAGACAATATATAAATTGTAGTCTCTTTTAATTAAAGCCCGTTTTATTTGACCATTCTCAATTTTTATAATTGACGCAATGAGTTTACACATCCATTTCGCTAGAAAAAAATAAGACAAAAAGTGAAGTGATCATCATGTTATCTAATGAACTTGTGAATGAATGCTTTACTTTGTTTTAATATTTGAAGCATCGCTTGTTTTCGATAATATGCTCATATACGCATAATGCAATTCAATCTTTGAAATATCTCGGAAGTCGATCTACGAGTCCTTGTGCGCAACCATTCTGCAATCAGACGGATATTGGAAACTGCAACGAAACAAAAGTTAAGAAACGAAGCAATAAACTAGAAAGCAATAGAACTTTGGAACTGAACGAAATACTTTGTTCGGTGCAATGATCTTGAATTCGATGTATTGTTTCTAACGAAACAGCAGCTTTCGTTTATTTAACACTAGATTCTGGACGCGAATTCGTCCGCATAATCAGAAATTATCCCACAGGAATCGGAATCTATCGGGATAAAAAACGATGTCCTTTTTATTTATGGCCTGCGAGGTGCAGTCGGCTGAAACTCGTACGCGCAACTCACGCAGGTCCCGGGTTCGATTCCCAGTGGGGACTATGTCAAATATCACCACTTTGTGTGACGTTCCCCTGTTTGGTTAGGACATTGCAGGCGGAATCACTTGATTGTCTGAAAAGTACCGTGACTCTGTCTCCCAGTTACTATCTACAACAAGTAGTAGCTACATTAGATATGTCAGAGGCCTCTATGACGGCTCAACAATTCTGACACTAGGGTTGACCTGGACGATAAGAAAAAGATGAAGATGTCCTTTAACAATACTTATATAGAAGAAGAAAAAACAAGTCCTTCTGGCACTCCGTTATTGTGTAAAATAAGGTCAAACAAACAAACTCGCTTTCGCATTTATAATATTACACTAAAATAAAATGACGAACGAGTTTTAATTGGCAAACAAATAGTACACCAACATCAACAGCCTATATATGTCCCCACTGCAGGGACTCAGGCCTACTCTCCTACAGAGAGAACTGTTCATAAATAGTATCTACTGAATGTTCAAAAATTGTAACAAAACATATTCTTACTAAAAATAACATAATCAACTATATTTTTGAATTAATTAATCCGAACACTTCCAAATTAATACATTAAGTCAGTCCAGTACTATGTGACGTCAAACGATAATAATCTCAAAGGTAGAACTATTTACAACGGCGAGGTAAAATACAGTATTTACTAAATCGATTTAATGATTCTACGACACGACCTCTCCTTGGGCAAGTAGTAATCGGATTTTCACTCCGAGAAAATGCAGTTAGCACAGACCTAGATCCAAATAGATGACGCAAGGATAGCAATCTGTATGCAAGCGTGATACTGCCTACTATGTATTCACAGGGGATATTTAGTAGCGGCACTATGTGTTTTATTCTAATCATTCCGATAATCTTCTTCAAAGTTTGTTTGTGAACACGCTAGCAGCAGCCGGCAAGTCTATATCGGATGTACAATATAAATGAGACAAAGAGATCCAATACGTCTGTAGTGTATAAAAATAATTGTTATAATTAAGATTCCGAAGTATATCAGAGCTTTACTTGCGTGATTGGCTATAAGAAAAAAGTTTCTATTCAGTTAAAGAATTCCTGGATAGCAGTTGAGAAGTGATAGTTGAAGCATCATTTTTATAGCATACAAAAATAATTGAATGTCGTATAAAGTATTGGTAGTGTTAATATAATATTATGCTTGGTAAATGTTTTCATAGTGGTAGGTAGGTATAGAATTGAGCATGCGAAGGTGCGTACATCCGATGAGCCTCACCGGATGAGGCACATGATGCATGATTTTTTCCGCCAGGTTCCGCAGACACTGACTACCTACTACTACTACTCCCCCCCCCCCCCCCCCCCCCCCACACACACACACGCCCCCTCCCCTCAAATAAAATCATCAATATTTGAGTGAATAACAACGAACAGTCATACGAGTATCATCGGTCGAGGTTGTGGTCAAGTGATGAATAAAAAAATCGTTTTCCCAAAATATATAGTACTGTTTATGTCTGTCTGGATTATCAAAGGACAGAATCGTCCCTTGATTACGTTGATAGGAAACATCAGGCACCTACGAATGAGGCTAGAGTTAGCAAAATGGAGGAGTAAAGGCGACTGGCAGCGAGAATAATCAGGGTAATGTATTATTCGTCTACCTCCTCCACCCCTATTATTGCACTTCCCTCCCGTTCCACCTTATTACTTCGTTCCGTTCGTTTGTACTCCGTGGAATAGATTCTACACGGTGAATACGGGGATTCTCCCGGCAGAGGCTCCGTACATGGCAAGTTCGATCGTATTTTATTTAGATACAAAACTTTCCTCTTTATAATATCAGTTATTAACATATCATAACTAATGAAACTTTATAAACTCGTTTACTTTATAAACTTTATAAACACTAATAAATAGGTATGTTGTTGGTCAATCTGCCTTCAAAATCACGGGGACTCAAATGACGTAGGACGCATTTAATTTTTGAACTCCGTTTACGGTGATAAAACTAAGTAAACTGTATGTATGCAAAATATCACGCTAATCCTTGCTCCATTAATGCGTGAATGAAGGACAAGGAAAGTATTTATAGCATAAAATATTTTGTTCACAGCGACGCGACCTCCCAGGACAGTTGATTGAAAATCGATGCTTACAACATTTGCGACACGACCTTTGCTGTGACAGGTATTTCATATTTGCATCGGGAATACGAGTATGCATGCAATCGGTTGGTCCCAACTACAACGTCATAGAAGAACTTATTCTGTGGTAGAACCAAAGTGTTAGAAAATATTTTGATTTGACAAATATTTTCTTATTATTAAATCAAATTACTCAAATTTTTACATCAGTAAACGATATATGAACGAATAGCGTATCCAAAAATTTTACGATATGAAGTCAATCATTAAAATAATAGATACTCTTTTAACTAACTTGTTACAAAGAAAGCGTATATTAAGGTCAGTGCGTGAAACATTTTCAAAAAAATTGCTCCTTCAGGTTGTTGTGTTTGAGATTTTCAAAAGAGAAATACAGAGGTTGAATGCAGTGTACAGTGCATCGCACTGACCTCACTTTGTTATTATTTCACTGCACAACCTTGTGAAATGCATAATAAAACGACGAAAACAGAATATACTTTGTATGCACAAAGGCGAACGAACAAAGTAGGTCGAATAAGGTTGTAGATGGATAATAAATGGAGAAAGTCTGATCAGGGGAGACCACTAAAGTTCTTTTCCACAAGAAATACGTTGGTATTAACGTCCAACAAGATGGGAGCACCAATGGAGCGTAATAAATCGCTAAAACTAAGAACTTACTCATACATTCAAGACACACAAAAATTGTGAACCGACACCTCTAAAGCTTCTTAGCTCCGATTAGCAAGAGCGTCTCGATTCCAGTAGCTACTTAGACCTAGCTGTTGTTAAGGCCATTCCCTGATATACAAGACATTCAATTTTATGAGTCACTTCCCCACTTTTCATAACATGTAAGAGTGAAAGGGTAAGATCCAGTACGCCATTCTGACTCTCGTCTCTATTTCCATAGCTTTCTGTCTCAATTAATTTATTAAAAATTACGTGTATTGACATCTGTCTTATCAAAGATCAACCTCAACATGTATATGTATTTTTCCACGTCTATTAATCTTAGAGTTTCTTTCAAGAGTATGAGTATTCGTGTGTGTGTGTGTGTGTGTGTGTGTGTGTGTGTGTGTGTGTATGGGTCATGGAACCGCCTTAAATGTAAGCTAGCTACTACTTAAACCAGCAATGTCTATAAAAAGTTCAGCTTGGTTTTTGAATTATTCTATAAATACAGAGAAATTTTAAAAAGAACGAATTGTCACGAGCGCCTCTGGCGATATACATTACATATGAAGTCCTTAATAACTTATTTAGAAAACAATAATTTTTCTGTTAAATTATAGTTGATCAATTAGGCTATTATTAGCGATTTATCTACGCTTGTCCGTCTATCGGTCCAAAATTTTGCAATTTCATGTTCGCCACTCACGCCCGCCGCCCGGAGCGTGGACGACCTAATTAATGTCTTTGTTCTACAGGACGTCCGACACATAGTTTGAATATCAAGTATACGAAGCTGATTACCCTGCATAGCGTTAATAGCACCCTTGTGCTACCGAATGAAAGGTAGCAGAGACAGCGTGCAGTGCCTTATTATCATGACATTAGCGTGGACTGCCACTGGCGTTTGATTGTAATTTTTAAAGATATATTTTTTAATATATACGATGTTTTTGCACTTGCCATTCATCTAACCTAATGGTAAGTGATGATAAGGCTAGATGGTGAGTGTGCGCCCCAGAACCCAGAACCCTCACTCAGAACCAAACCGAGTATTATAGGTACCCCCACTGGGATTCGAACCCAGGGTCCAAGGGTGTAACCATTAGGTCACGCAGGCGGTATAACATTTAATTACGAAACATTTTATAATAAAATACATGTCATTATTTTTAAAATATTGGAAATACATGGCAACGACACTCCTACTAAACAAATATTGAGGTATAGAATGTTGATTTTTAAACTCGCGATGTGTAACGAACACTTACATATAATCGAGCGAAATTTTTTGAAATATATTGCGTTAAAGACTTTTAAATTATTACTAACCTACTATATATTTTTAAATCTCCTTGTCTGCGTCTGCTTCAGAACACAAGACCTGCTAAGACATCATTTCGGACAAGTTATGAAAGTAATACTACTTCAAAATCGAAAAACAGTTTAAAAACCCTTAAGCGCTTATTATTAAACTTAACATTTCTAAAGCTGTCGCTAAAGATCAATTATTTAAAATGGAAACAACAAAGCAAAGGGTGCTCAATAAATCAAAATTAAAACGCATTTCATCCCTTCACCGCTTGGCATCGTTTCGAGTAGATTGTCTTGACTTTGCCGCTGTCCGCAATTATTATTCATTAGGCCTGTGACACGACTCCTTTCATCAGAAGCTCGCCGTCTCGTTATGCCTTATTCAGAACCACTCCTTGTGTATATATTTTAATAAAAGCTGGGTGCCGAGAGCGAAACTCCTTTGTGAAAAATACCCTGCTGAGCCAGTCATTCAACACTGTTTCTTACGGATGCAACTCTTTTTCAACTGCTGCGCTCCGCCCTTCATGACACTTGTTTTCTTTTTCTTTCTGTGGGTTGGTTTGTATAACTACATAGTTTAGCAAAACAAAAAAAGCAAAAGTAAATTTTTCAAATCCAGGATATGGCATACCGCAAATAAAAAATTGATTTGCATTACATCCGACATCAAAGAATCTTTAAGAGGAAGAACTAACCAAACCAACTTTTGCAAACCAGGTCAACTTTTAAACTTTTCCTTATTTAACTAGCATGTGATAAATACGTCATGCTCAAACACCGAAGCGAGAACTTTCAAAGAGTAATATTTACTGAGAGGCTTGCCTGGGAACAGCTTTAGACTCGGAAATGTTTGGATTTATGAGCGGATACAGCCTGGAAGTTACGATTAACCGCACACCCTTTGCCGGATCGATTCAGTAAGCGAGACCTTAGTGTGAGCGTTTAAACTTTTCAGAATTTCCGTTGAAATTTTTACGATAAAGAGCCCTGTTGGGAGCAATATATTCGGCCAAACAGCTTAGTTGGGAATGGTTGGCAATGCCAGCCGGGATACTCGGCAATTCTTGGATTTATGTGGCGTGGAACTGGAATCGGAGATCAGGATTGTAGATTCCGTTTTGTTGGGGTTTAGCTTGTTGCCAACGGTGTGTTGTTTTGACTACCAGTTACATTCATTTTTCATCATGGGATATTTTATTTTTAAGCATTTACACGTCTAAATGTGAGTTATATAGTGAATCGATATTAAATTTGTTACACATCGACAGCCTATATACGTCCCCACTGCAGGGGCTCAGGCCTACTCTCCTAAAGAGAGTGTATGGGCCATAGTCCACCACGCGAGCCCAGTGCGGATTGGTAGACTTCACATGCCTGTCCATACTATAATTTGCTTAAGAAGCAAGAACTCCACAACGGCTGATAATCCTAAAACCGAGTGAATGGTTGCACTGAAACAACATTTCATTCCATTTATTTGGGTAGCCGGCGGTATGTATGCTAACAATAGCTTGAAACAATATCTGTTGTGCGGCAAATCTGTACTATAAACTTCAGTATCTCTAGTATATCTTGCTCTAACTTTATTTAGAACAGAGCTCTTGAACAATACGCTTACTTTGAAACGGGAATAACATTCGTATAAACAAAGAGGCTGTCTCGATGCGGCTTTGGTTCGGGGAACGGGATATAAGTTAAAGGTTAACTTATACCGTGGATTTGTATCTTCCGTTCTACACCGTTGTTGTTACATCTTTTTTCTCGAAGAGTTTCTCGAGTGACGGATACAGATTTATATAACAGTTTCGAAACTTGTACTTTGAATAAAATGCTGTGTTCCACAAATGTATCATTATTTTCGTAGGTCATTATTATTAACATTTGTTCTTTCACAGCTTCTTGCCGAGTCTTGACGGGAATCAAAATTTCGTTATTTGCTCGTTATATCCAATAATTTTTTATTTCAATATCCATTGTTTTATTTTAATTTTAAATTTATTTTTCTTAGCTTTACTCAATAAGACGTAAGCGCAAAAGTGTCTCGTTGTTGGTACACTCGAGAACAAAAATATGTACCCACTTTTTTACCATGTCACATTCACCTTTGCTTGTTTCTATGTAGTGTTCTGAGGGAGATGACAATTAAAGGCGAATGTGACAAGGTTCAAAAGTGGATACATATTTTTGTACTCCAGTGTACATTTAAAACTTTTACCAAATAATCAAAGAACAGCAAGTTACTATTAAGCGCTCGTTTAAATAGCAAGAATTTTTGTGTGTATTCTTGCATTTAATTTGTATTTTCTTTTTTTCTTTATTTAATTATTTAATAAAATAAAATAAAAAGCCTTTTATTTCCTGCAAAGTTTTTAGGTAGGTTACAGAGTTTGAAAAAAATTAAAAAATATACTTAATGTTTAGTGTTAGATATATTTGAAATAAAGTTTGTTAGTAAATCTTAATAAGTTAACTCAGTACTATGTATATTTTAAATCTATGTATTTAATTTGCAAGAACCCTCCTCAGGTAGAGGTGAAGGCCTCCTCTAAAGAAGTCCATATTTCTCTATCATGGGCAGTTTCTGGCCAGCAAGGGCCAGCTATTTTTACAATTTCGTCTGCCCATCTCATGTAGGGTCTGCCTCTCAGCCTTTTGCCGTCTGGACCCTTCCATTTTGTGACTCTGCCAGTCCACCTGTCGTCTTTGCCAGGTGCCAGCCTTGCGACGTGACCCGCCCATTTCCATTTTAATTTTTTTGCGTAGGTTAGTGCATCTGTGGCTTTGGTGGTGTCTCTGATTTTTGTGTGACGAATTTTTTCTATTTTTCTAATATTTAGCATGCTACGCTCCATCCCCCGTTATTTAATTATTTACTTGTAAATAAAAAGTTTATTACATCCCTAAAATGATCTTAATTTAAAATATATATTCATTGCTTAGTTTTAGTAACCGTGTAACCGCGATACAGGCTGTGCCCAGTGCGGACTACAATAGTAATACCATTTCTTGTAAAGTTTATTAAACTTAAATAGGGAATTGATCCCTATGAATATTGAATGAATTTAATAGAAACTAAAATATAATGAGAAATGGAGATGCGATGAACTTAAATCATAAATAAAGCATCTGGTGAAATTTATTGGCTTAAAGGAGATGTTTTTGAAACAGAGGGCTTTGCGGATCCTTGTAATTGACGACACCCCCTAATCCAGTAAGCCCGGATAATCCGCGCTGTTCCGCCGAGAGACTCGTGTCTTATCGTAAACTTATCTAGAGGCGATTCTTTAATAAAATGGCCAGCTCTCTGTTACACGTAATGATGATTTAAAAAAGGAAATACTGAAGAGAGTTTAAAAAAGTCGTCTAGTCAAAATGAAATTATTATATTTATACAATTATATATACGAGTATACACGTTTTATTAGAATGGTCGTTATATTCTCAAGCATCAATTATTTATTAATGGTCGTCATCTCGGATTAGAGTAGATACTTTTGTCCGACCCCACTATACACGAATGTTTTTGTAGCATACATACAGTACCCACAAGAAAAACATGAAGTGATTCAGAAGTCACCCGATTTATGTAATTAGGTCCGACAAATTTTTAAAAACAATTCAATATGGACGGCGTCAAGCCAGATCGGCAAATATTTTATGCAACATTAAAACAAAATTTTAGACCAGAAAAGTTGAAAATTATGTCTATTCTTTGTTGTACTGTATATTAATTAATTTAACTAAATTTTTTATTTAACGTATTCTTCTTTGAAACAGATTATCTTTCGACAAAAGTCCTAAGCCTAATTAAACGGAGGCTTATGTATGAGCATGCCGTTAGGCCTTATTGTATATTCAGCCAGTTACTAGTTCAGTCATCCTACTAATATTATAAATGTGAAAGTTTGGATGTTTAGATGTTTGGATGTTTGTGACGCTTTCACGGAAAAACTACTGAATTGATTTGAATGAAACTTTACAATAACATAGCTTATACATCAGAATAACATATAGGCTATAATTTCTAAAGACATATTGTGCAAATTGTACAAAATCACACTTATAATATTAGTGGGATTACATGGGCAATTTTGGCATAACAAAAACGCGTTGCCTAGCAACCGACCATAGAGTATGTAAATTCGTATATATAAACTTTCGCGTTTATAATATTAGTGTGAAAACTATTTGAATGTACTACGTCAGATATTGTCATTTATTTTGTTTCTTTAAACTATTAGACTACGTAACAGAATAAACACTATTTTGTACCTTATGCTGTATAATAATTTGTCATATACGTCACCTGCCTGTGCCTATCGAACAAGTAGAATACATCCTGAAGTACACGTGGACAAAGTCGCGGGCGGAAGCTAGTAAATCATAACTACAATTTATAACTGACAAATAAACACGTCACATGAAGGACATGTAGCTATGTTGCAAAGCAAGACACGTGTATTTTTCATTATATTGTCTGGGATCCCTACAGCAATCAGTTGGAGAGCTACAATGTCATTGACAGTCACACACATTATTTACACACCCCTCACACATCTCAGTGCTAGGTTAATGTTGTAACATTGTTGTTATACTTGTTACATACACAGAACCAGACAAAATTAATGAACAAAATTCACTTAACGGACCAACTAACTGTATTAGCCACTGGACAGACAAAGAACATGATCAATAAAGGAACGCGCGGACTAACGAACCTCTACATTATTAAGTTATTTTCTAGGAAACGAGCAATTTTATATCATTTTATATGGTTTTATGTCGTGCTAAACGCGCGGGTAGCTATAATGTTACGGTATCGATCGCGAGGGTCTTTAAACTCTACCGTGCGGGCGCTCAATAATATAAAAATATGGATTTACCTCCCTCTACCACAGAATTATTATAGCACATAACACCTCATCTCTACCCACAAGAACGAAACCCAGATACACACACAAGTGCGTTTATACAAATGTAATACGTTCGATGTGTGCCGATATCACGACGTTTGTTCGAAATGTCAGGCGTGTGCCTCCAGAGCAGTGATAAGAGTTTGCTTTCAGTTGAAACTTTTACGTGTATGTCGGTCTGTGCGTTTCTATCGTCAGACCTAAATTAATAATGGCAAGAAGAATAGCATCATATCAGAAGTATCAGAGAAAAGTGAAACAAAAAATATTACATGTAAGCAGTAACACGAGATTACTTACGCTTATATGTTACAATAAGTAAAGTGTTTTTGTTGTGCTGGGCAACCTATTTATTAAAGCTATTATTTTAAATATAAATTAAAAAAAAAGCTTTTAATAAATTATATCTACAACCTTAACCACAGGGGTACCCGTCAATTCAGTAGCGTAGAAACCGAACTTTATTTTTAATTTTACCAACGCAAATTCTCTCTTCAATTAACATACAAACGACAACATTCTCAGTTATCAAGTAACATACGATTCAACGATTTACTTCAAATTTCCATGTACTTCAATGCGGAGAAAAATTAAAAACATACCGATACCGAACATTTCAAAGTGAAATCGAATATTTATCCATCTGAATTTCGCTGATGTCAACGTTTCGAGGAATGCTTTATCAGTAATATTTCGATATTGCCGACGTAAGGCCGTTTTACTTCCTCTGCAATACATTTATTTTTCAATTTGGAATAATTGGGAATTGATAGCCGGATGTTATTTGAGTGGTTTGCATATATTGTATTAGCATGAGACACACAGGCATTACTTTATTCAATCCCATTAATGATCTTTGTATTTTAAACTATGCCAGTTTGAATGAATAGCTGTTATTTTTTTTACTGCAAAAGTAAAAATCTGCTAACACGGGGCAATCATCATCAGCCAGTAAACGTCCACTGCTGGACATTGGCCTCCTCATGGTACACCACGTGCACCCAGTGACTCCCCGCGGCCTTAACCAGGTCGTCGCTCCACATAGTAGGGGGACGGCCCGGTAGACGTTTCCCGGTACGTGGTCGCCACTCGAGAACTCTTACCGGTTATCGGCTCTTCGAGCGACGTGGTCTGCCCATTGCCACTTTAGCTCACTGACTCGTCGAGCTGTGTCGGTGATCTTATTTCGTCTACGGATTTCCTCATTCAGGATTTTATCACGTAGAGAAATTCCGAGCATAGCTCGTTACATTGCTCGATGAGTGACTTTGAGCTTGCTTATTCGGCTCACAGTAAAGAACCACGTTTCGGTTCCGTATCTCAGCACAGACTTTTGTCTTTAGACGCTGAGGTATTTTGGACGAGAAGATATGCTGTAACTTCCCGAACGCTGCCCATCCGAGTTGGATTCTTCGGTTCGGACACGGGGCAATATGACCTGCCAATTTCGTGTCGATTTCCAATCAGATTGTACCGTATAGAGGCACGATATAATCTCATGGGTACGTGATTATACACGGTTCACAGTAGGGCGCTTTTATCAACTCTAAATAAATATCAGATATCACTGGCTGAAAAACCATTAAATATTAGAAGTGTGTGACGAGCGTCGTGGTTCAGTTTGTTCCGTCTGTTGCTACACCTCGCCCCGGGCGTTGTTCGATTCATGCTGTATTTAATTAAAGCATTCTACAAGTTCTCGTATCGACCGCGCGCCATGTTTGCATGTTAGGGTATAAAGTGTACGTAGCTACGAGTAGCATGCTTTTACTAGGTGCTGTTTTTGTAATACCTACCTTCGGTAATCTCATTTTATTGCTTTCAGGGTCCAAGGTATGAGCTACTTTTCTTTCTCGTAATTTGGCAAAAGTCTAAGCTAATAGCAGAAAGGAGTGGCTCTTTTAGATGTAGACCTCCTAAATCTGTCTTTGCATAAGTAAACACTGAATAAATGTTCACCGCACACTTTAAATAAAAAGTTATATTTTTACATAATTTTCCACCCCGTGACACCGTCGATCCCTTGAAGTTTGTGAGTCTTAATAGTTAACAAAATAGTTTTGTGACAGTTTTCGAAAAGGCTGAAGTGTGAATATTTCATTCGCCATTTTGAACAATCTCTAAAAACTAGACAAAAAGTATTTCTAATTATGAAATCTGTTCCCAAAATTTCACGAGAATCGGTGGAGAAATAAGACTTATATATGAGAACAGCCGGACATCTGCCGTCCGGACATATAAACATTTTTGCGCAGTGGACACGGAGACGCTTCTTAGTTGTCAGAATCTGGACTCCCTTATAATTTGTTATGCATTGAATGTTTTTCACTAATTTGGAGCTTAGCGACGGTAACTCCGTATAATGGATGCGTTCTAAACTAAACTTCTACACTAGACAGATCGACTGAACTAGTCACAATTCAATAAAGAATTGGTTAATTGTGTTTTACGTGGCACTGGATTACTGAAATTTTAAGTGGCATTTTATCCTATAAATTAAATATTACCACAAATATTACTTAAACAGAAAAAAAAGAAGTTACAAAAATTAGCTTTATTGTAGGGTAAAAACAGTTTCCTAAGAGGAGCCCTTGAGGCATAAGTCGTCCGACGTGTACATTATTATGAGCTGAGAATCCATACAACAACAAATATTGTTGTTAAATATGTTAAAGTGTGTTTGTCCTTCCTGCCCGTCGTAATGGAGGGTCAAAATGAATTTATTGTTTGTACAGGGATAGTTGAAGATCTGGAAAAGTACATAGAATACTTATTATCCCGATCGAGCAAGTAGTTCCCGTGGGATACTTTCTGAAGTTCACGCGGTCGAAGTCGCGGTCAAAAGCTAGTTCCATAATAAGTGAGGAACTCCAGTAGAGATACACCACGTGCTAAGGTGTTACTAGCATGCCCTTATTTTTTATGCAATTCTCGTGAAGTCTTTAAAATAATTCCGATAAGCCTGAATTGAATGCATTTGCTGTATCTTTCAGAACTTGTTAAGATAGGATGATGGTATGTGGTTAGTAAACCCTAGTAGGTACTAGATAATTACGCCGCGCGCTAGAATTCTAACCTGCGATCTCCGGTTCACAATTCCAGCGCGGTTACGGCTGGACTACTGAAGCGCTTCTACGAGTATAAATCAATAAGGCAACGATCATAACTGGTGTACACTGGCTGGTGTATTTATTTATAGCCACGTATCACACTGACTGCTCGTTAAATGTAGTTAAACAGAGGAACGTTCACTGTTCTGTCAGTGTTAAATGGTTACAATTTTTTGAATAAGCAATTTATATTCCGAGAATGGCTATAACTTTTGGAATGAGATTAGTTAAGAGGGTATGCTGTTGTCAAAGCGCCCATACAAACGTCCAGTAGTCCAGTCATATTTTGAGTATTAAGCTATGAAAATCTATGAAATTTTCAAGACACAATCTAGAAACAAATATCTGTGTGAGTGAGTCAGATTTTCGTTTAAATATATACTTCCAGAGTTACAGGGCATCAAAGTATTGTATATTTCGGTAATAAAAAGCCCCAACTTTGAACCTGTTTTACAAGAGTATGAATCAATTTAGAACAATTTGGAAAAACCACCGACATCTGAAATTTCATTAATATACTGTATTGAAAAAATGACTACATAATATACTGTATCCTTCAAATGATCCCTGGACTACGAAACATCCAAATAACGGGTGGATAACTTCGCGTAGTGTATGCTGTCTCACCGTACGCGCTCGGGTAGGATAGGGCTCGGATAAGGACAGCTACAAAACAATGCAACCTTGAACGCGGCCACGTGGTCTTACCAACATAGCCTCTTAATGACCTCAGTGATGAAGTGCAAGGGAATTTGATTTATTTTGTAAAATTGTGCTAAAATATGGATGACCTGTCCTGCTTTGACACACTTTGTGAAAGATAACTTAGCTAGCTAACTATATATATATATAGGTTAGCTAACTGATCTAAATTTTATTTTCGAGGGACAAGGTTGTTTAGGTTTCGCGGGACCTGCTGTGGCTACTATAATATGTCTATCTACACTCTAGTTCTACATTTAGCACAAGTATTTTATGTCATCTGCGTAAGGCCATGGTTGGACATGATCCTCCTACGTAGATCGCCACGTCGGACATTCCATGAAAGGCCATAATGACTTCATATTTCGATTCTGTGCAGTTACTATCAATAAAATTGTTTAAAATGACCACTTTTGGCGTTTCAGTATATAACAGCTACACAGAATCTTAATGTGAATTCATCATGTCTCTGTAAACCGGCAATGAATACGAAAAGTCATGGCGGCATGCTTTCTGAAATTATTATATAACTGTGAATTTTTAGAATGTGGAGTTTAAATTCGAAATTGAACGATTTCGAGTCTCGAGTCTATCGAAACCAATACAGACTGCTAGACTAATAGGCATTTATTTCTTTTAACAAATAGGCTATAGCTTGCAGGATTTCAGGATAATCTCAGGCAATAATCTAGAAACACCATTTTAATTTACTCTGACAAATAAAATTTATACGAGCCGAGGCAGTCTTTTAATACTTTTATTACTACAGTACACACGTAATTAGTCCCTCGTAAAATATATACAGCGTTATTAAATTCTTTTATGCCTTAAAGAATCAATAAACGCCTAAATTAAGGTAGGTACTTTAAAAATTAAACGACTAAATGTATATGAATAAACCTATGTGGTTGATTTTGTAGTTTTAGAAGGATTTGTATAAATTCTTATACTTAGTCAAAAATTTTGAAATTGCGAATTTAAAAAATAAATAAATAAGAAAGCCGTGGTAGCTTAGTTGTGTAGAGAGTCAGTCCTTAAACAATCGATGTCTGGGTTCGATCCTGACTCGTACCAATGAGTTTCAATTTGATATTTGGAATTTATGTATGATTGATTAAAATCATTAGCACTGGCTTTTCGGTGAAGGAAAACATCGTGAGTACACACTCTTGAGAAGAAATTCAAAGGTGTGTATGAAGTCTACCAATCCGCACTGGGACCGCGTAGTGAACTATGGCCCATACACTCTCACGTGGAGAGTAGGCCTGAGCTCCTGCAGTGGGGACATATATTATGTACAGGCTGTCGATAAACGAAAATAAAAACACATAAAATATTAAGACAGTTCTATAACAATGTCGATATAATTTACATTAAATAAATTCTTCGTTGGTGGTATCACAGTGAACCGTAATGTGGTACCTACAATATAGTTTTCAACAGAACTTTGTTTGTTCGTTCGATTTGTCTGGACGATGATCTCAGACCGCAAACATCAATAAGTTACAAGGACAAAAATTTGTCTGTTTGCCTTCCGATCTCACAAATGAGCTTTTTAATTGAATGGCATATGACGATGTACAAACGTCATTGGTTTTGATTGCTTGCGTAGTAATTATAAAACGTAGTTTCGATGAAAAATTTAATGGAGGTATTTGAAAGATTAATAAAAATGGAAGGTTGGTAAACTAACAGCAGAAAAAATCATTGGTGTCTTCTTGTAGATATTGTAACATACTTCGCTATAGTAAAACTGTCGGAAGTTTATTTTAGAACTCCAGGAGTGAAGCTGCTATCAGTTGTGGATTTTTCCAGCTGATGTTGATGTTAAGCGACGTTGGTGTTTATGGTGAATGAGCTCATGAAAGCTCGTTCGTCGTAGCAATTTACGAAAGAGGATCATGTTCAGCTAATGTGTTCAGCTGTATTTTTCTGTCTCACAAAGAAGGACAGAAACATTATGTCTGTGAGCTTTGGTACCTAATAACCTTCACGCTACACGTATTTACCCAAAACAAACTTTATTTGGTTTCATTTGACTTTTAAGCATTGCCCATGCATTTGATTAACTTTATAGACTTATTCTGTTGATAGTAATAATAAAATGATGCCTTATTGATGTGATGATTCATTTTAAGTTTAATGTGCCATGTGTATTATATATTTGGTTTATAATAAAGCTGTATTGAATCGATGCCAATTTCAACGTCCCTTTTTAAAGTTCCAAACATCCGATAAATAATTAACGCGTTCAAAAAGAAATAAAAATCGATTTCAATTACCTTAAAAATTGACACCCTAAGAGGTAGAATGATTTCGGAACAGTTTTGGTTTTGGGTGATTTTTTCAAAAAGCGCTGAATCAATTTCGGTTAAATGTATATGGAACCACCTCTATAGTATTTTCTACCAAACACACAAAAGAATAAGAAAAAAATAGAGTCTAATTGAGAACCTACTCCCTTTTTGAAGTCGGTTGAAAATCGTGGTCATCGAGGTTTATGTATTTCATAGAATCACTTCACGTGTCTTTTTCCAAGACCTAAGTTTAACCTACAAAGTACATCGATTGTATTCTTGGAAAATCGGTCTACTTTATTTTAAATGGACATCGAAACGACGAAGTAAAGAATAAATACTTAATACAGATTTCTAAGTAATGTCTCCATAATAGATTCATGGCTATCACAGATATACTTAATTTTATTCAGGCTAACAAAGTGTTTGAATAAGTTAGTAACTTACTAATTTTATATTGGTAACATAACACGCGCAATCAGCTTTTTGACATACCCTACCTACCTGTTAATTTTTCCCTCTTAGTTTAGTAATATGTATATGAGATAAGCTATTATTTTGTTAGTCATTTCAAACAATTCTTTCTTTGATTTCATAGTAAAGCTGTTAGCGAAGTTTAGAGAACAATTAATTGCCTCCGTGGCCCACTGTAGTTGCCATACAGTTATATGCCACATAGTTGACATACTCACAATCCATTATGTATACTTAAAAGTTGTTATGTATACTTTAAACCCATGTGCATACTGAACAAAATTTAAAAATACAAAAACTGCTTTTATTTCGTTTTGCCTAATGAACAAGATTTGAAAATTCGAACTACGCATTCCTCCCTCATAATACTTATAGATCTTTTTGTCTACGACAATGTACATATGCCAACTGTTCCTTCTTATATTTATGAACCGAATTTATATAACCTAAATAAAAATATTGTACGTTAAATTAAAAGTTTTAATTTCAAAAATTATTAGGTAAAATTGATATTGCTTACATTTTTTCGAAGGCCTCTTTCAGTCAAATCTTTCACAGAAGGTACGATATTACATATATTACGACCAAATTTCGTTGCTCCTTTTTGTCTCAAAATGATTTCATTACATTACACACTGAAGGGTCTCTTTAATCTCGTATCCTTATAAAATTACAAATGACAAAACCACATCAACACAGACAACAAACCTTGTAAACTCCTGGTACACGTGTTCTACATGTAAAGAAAACGCACCGTACTTTCTTACTACGGCACCTGTAGTACATTTTTGTCAAGGGCGAGGTCGTGACGTCACGGGCTAATTATAAGCTGATGAGAGACGCACTGTGATGAGCCGCAACATTGTCATGCTGTACAATAACATACCTATTAGCTAAAGACTTAGGGCTGTCAGTGAGTTCCGACAGTAAATATTTCAAAGTTGATACCTGCCAGAGTTACAGACAGATATCAACATTGAAATACTTTTGCTTTTTGGTGGTTTCTTCAAGGTATTTTTAGAAGCTTTCTACTGGGTTCACTATTATGTAACTATGTACGAGTAAGTCATTCAATATGTTTGTAAACAAATCTTGCAAAGTCAGTTTTAACCTACTTCTAATTGTCGTATAAATTCAAAACTTTGTGATTGTATTTAAATCGGATGATAATACAATATTCTGGCACGATCGAGCAGATCTGACCCTGGTGTAAATTTTGGACCCTAAAACATATTCATGTTTGACTGCTGATGTTTTCTATTCTACCAAACATTTATTTTTACATTATTACCTTACACAAAATTTCACACATTAACACACAAACACGAGTCCCAAATTAAATTATTAATGCTGGCAGCAGGATAAGGACACTCTTCAACTTGTTCGCAATTTCGCCGTTCCCTCTTTGTGTCGCGGCTTGAGTAGCTAAGTTGGAAGATCTAGAGTTACACGGATGTCCAACCACCAAAATGTTGAAATTATTTCATGTGTACATTATGGCACAATAATTATTGATTTAAAGACTATATTTCTCTTTAAACAAATGGTAACTAAATTGAAGTTGTTTTAAATTTAATGAATGTAAGTATAGAGGCAACTATAAAGCCATGTAAAATATTCTACTAACAGCTCCCGACCTTGACCTAATGTCTCCACTTCAAAATTTCGACAGCCTATTTTTTGGCTCCTTTTTTAAGTAAAATAATTTATCAAGTGTTAACTTGCAGCGCCTGTTAGTCACCATTTCCCATTACTGTTTCAAATTTCAAGTCGTTAGCATTAGTAGTTGCTAAGACAATCTATGACAGACGGACAGACAGACCAGAGCGAGATTATAAAGGTTCCGTTTGTTCATCGGTTATTCGGAACCATAAAAAATAAAAATACGTCTATTGTTGGCGTGTCTCTGTCAGATGAAATTGTTGAACAAAACTGTAAAAACGTAGCAATTTCAGCGCCTTAATTTTTAATATTCTTCATAAGTAATAATGTCAAAGTTTTCTTTTCCACGTCAAAGCGCTAGTAATAACTGGAGCATTTCGTCTTGAAGCACTTACTGTGTCAGACGCATCACTCTTCCCTGAATGCAATATTCATGGTATAAACTTACGAAATTCAAATGAATACCTAACTACTCTATAAATATGTAGAACTGCAATCGTATTGTAACCTACTTTTATAATGTGCTAATGTTTGTGACTATCTATGCTACGAAAATTTAATGTGTTTTTGATATATTAGTCGAGAATTTACAAACTATTTACATAGCTCTCGGCATATTTCAGCAATCTATGAAGCGAGGTATGTTTGGAATTCCTTTTGGGGAGAAAATCTGTAATAGAGAAATTCGTGAGACAAAATATAGATCTGAAATATTCTCATTTAATGACTATACTCATAATAATCTTTTAAGTTTAAATTCTATTTTGATTCACAATTCGCCTTTTCTTATGGTGTGTGACGATGAGGCCCTTTAAAGGATTGGGGAGTGTATACCCAGAAGCCACATGACACTTTGGGCACTCAACAGTGCTATTAAGACTGTATGACATACCGGTAGCTACCCAGACTTGTTCTTCTGGAATTTAAGAACAAGTACTGCCCTCTCCGGTCTTACCTGAGAGATAGACAACTGGGTACTGGGTAATCAGTACATACGAAATCATAAATTAGAGAGATGTCACCATGATGAACGTCATACAATATTCAACTATGGAAGGTATAGTTTTTTAGCGTGTGTATACAAATAGAACGTATTTTAAATGTTCTGTTTCACTTGTAACTTAATGCTAGTTTGAGTAACTTTAAAGAAAGTGTTTTGATTTTATTGTTTAAATACATACACTAACTAACAAGTTGCAATGAATATTACTCGTCGCGAGTCCCGCGCTTGGTTCCGGAGGTCTAAGGTTCGATTCCCAGCAGGGTATCTACTTGGTACTCGGTTTGGTCGGCGGTAGGCACCTTTTTATAGCTACCACACGCATATTATCTAAATCTGCTGCAATGTAACTAGTACTTTTGTTCCAGTAAAGTAGGATAGTGTGGTCAGAGTCTCATTAAGGTAAGGCTTATGTATGACCACGCTGCCACTCTACGGCCTTATGCACACCTAGCATCAGGTGGAATGAATGTAGAATGCGAACCTGTTCTGCATAAAAATAACTTAATTATGCTAATAAATAAACTAGTTAGTTAAAAAGGACATTTCATTAATGCCTTGCCTGCCCGCCCACAGGCGGATCCGATCCACCTCCATCAAAGTTTCATACTAAATTTCTGTCGCCATAATCTTTTAAAATATAATAGCTGGATTTGTGTAACTATCTAAAAATAGGACATCAGATTGTAATTATTGTTCAAAGCGTCATCTATGAATGTGTAACTGCGTAAGTTCTATTGTAGCTAACTATACAGTTGTAAATAAATGATATTTATTTCGCGACACTATAATTTCATTTTTTTTAGATAATGACTTATAAAAGTCAGCTATTTCTATTTTAAAAGATTATGGCAACAGAAATTTAGTATGGAAGCATTAGGAGCGGGTTAACGGTAAAGGTGAAATGTTTATTTTAATAATATGGTATAGTTACACGCGTAATGAAGCAGTAAACACATTAAGGGCATGTGTTATTATAATTAAACGTTCTTTTATTAAACGGTTTCAAATTAAACACAATCCATAACTAACAGTAATGACTAATTACAAGTGTATCATGAATATAACGCCTTTTTTGTTCCGTACGCGACGAACTGGCGTTTTGTCGTATAAAGATAGTATTTATTTGAATAAAGAATTTGGTAAGTCGTTAAATTATAATAGCCTAATTTTCCAAACATCCAAATATTTATAAAATAGCTTATTTTGTTTAAATGTTTATACAGATACATAGTTAATGTCGTTATTTGTGTTAGTAGCAATTTTTTTACAAAGTAAAGTCAGAATATTTGTAAATTACACAGTCCTACTATTTGATTTGATTAATAGCCATTACTGTGTAAAACTGAAACAAAGTTTAAAAACGGCATTATGATGTTGACGGCAAATCTGTTGATGTTTTTAACTTCATATTGAATAAATATTATTTTTCAATGACCGAGCTCTTTCCGAAACGTAAAATTGCGAAAAATTTAGTTATTTATTTATTTAGTTATTACATTTCGTTTTTTTCATTAAGTTTTAAAGGTTTTTTTTCAAGGGTATATAGCATATTTTTTTTAACGAGATAACTCAAAATATAGAACAAGCTTCATACATTTAACACTCCAGTACTGGTATGTGACCTCACAAAACTCACCCGATTTATATGGAGCGTTTTAACACCGCGTGACTAGAATCACTTTTCGGTTTTGCTAAAACAAGTCGTATCGAGAGAAAAAAATTGATAGACATCTTTTTGAGAAAAAAAATTCAGTCAAATAGCCAATTGAATCCAAATTGAACCATGTTCAATCAGACGCCACAATCAAACCGAGAACAGGGCTCCTACCACGAGTACAAGCAAGATACGACCGATCGAAATCCGCTCAAAATCCAAATTTCGAACTCGCATACAATGCACCCAATCCGACATAAATCTGAAACGAAATAAATCTTGTAGTGGTAGGTGCCCTGTTTCGACAGGCCTGCTCTATATTGCAATGGAGTCTGACAGCGTGATCTCCCATATCTCAGATTCATCTCCGAAGTGTCGTCGCGCACTTTAATCAACATAAAGGTGGTTAGTGGTGATTCTGGGAGACACGCTCTATTTCAATAGCCCATTCCGTGTTTTACGACCCGACATGTACTTGACGTTGTTCAACAAACAGAAGGGGACGTCTATGCGTCACAGATAGTCAGTGGTGAAGCATATTGTTTCAGGCATGGCAGGTATAAATATATTTAGGTTTTTTTCCGACTATTGCTAAAGAAGGAAATGCTTTGATGTGTATTTAAGTATTTTTGTTTATTTACCTTGTTCCATTGTCATCTATAGAGTTTCATCACTGCAGTGTAATACAGTAGACAGAACTTTATGTAAATATTGAAGAAAAATCTCTTAATGTTTGTTATTCGTCCGGGAAAAGAACCTGATTTCAAGGTTCAATATCTGTAAGTTCGTTTTCATGTTTCAAAACGCGTGAGTTCTTAGTGCGCGAGTCCTACTCGCACATGTCCGGTTTTTAATAACCGGACCGTGTAGATTTATCTTATCTTTAGAACACGATCGCCTCAAGACACTGCACCCGACGTATTAGTAAAGACTAACTTGTGCAGCGGCATCTACCTTTGTATCAACACCAATCAACATGCCAATTCCATGTCCACTAGTGGAATTAGCCCGCTGATCATGATCGGGAGCTTTGTTCCCCTAGTAGCTATTTTTGTATTATTCTACTAACCTATGTCATTCAAATCACTAGTTGTATTATCTTTTTATAATATCTCCTGCCCAGCTACGTCCATGCTTGCCAGATTCATGGTCGTAATTTCTGCTGTAGATTATAGTTAAAACTATTCATCAAACATCTGGTACTGTAAAACTGGCGTAGTTGAATTACTGTGTTCTTTTAGTGCTTCTACCAGAATTTGAAAAATGTGTCGGTGTTGTATTTTCGCAAATGATTGATAAACATCAAGTTATGTGATGGTAGATTTAAAATGCTTACAATTTTCGACCTAAGAATACTTTGATTCATTTATTCATCGTGACAAGTTACTTTAGAGACATTACAATTTTCCTTTTGTGTATATTTAAATGTAAATAAATAATATGTAACGAAAAATAAATTAACGTTTAAATTATATTCCGTCCGGCAAAATTAATATTTGATCAAAACGACGGACAACAAGATTTCTTCGTGCCGTTCTGTTACTAATTAAAAAGGTATACATAAAGAAAGAAAGAAGAACATTCATGTATGTTATTTTTCATAAAATGTACTATATAATGAATAACTGTAAAATAAAATATAAAAATACTTAAAATTTGCTGGTACGAAAGTTTATACTGAGCGTTGATCTTATATCAGTCAATCAGAGAGAGAAGCTTTTATAATGATAAAGAAAATCAACATATTTCTAGAAGTTAATATTTCACTGCTTCAGCTGTTATGTATCTATAACATCAGCATTGGATTATATTCTTAAAGCAAACATCAACCAAAGTATTAAAGAGAGCACTTATATTCCAAGTTAGGACCTTTATAAACGCTATGCGTGTTACATTTATCAATATTTTCTTATTCTCTACAAATGTTCTAAGTAATTGTGACGCGTAACATCGTAGGAAACATTCAACAATATGTCAGACTGTTTGTAGAGTGTCGTGTAATATTTTATAGGCATGGCATCAGACAGACCTATTTATTTGACCTAGTTTCCTTACGACGTCATAGGTTGGCAGTACCCCAAATTTGAAAAACAATTCTATCAGAGAAAAACCACCCCTCTTATGGAGTAAATGAGTGAACATCGAAATATTCGCTAACGAGTTTGTCGCATCCCCTGAATACTTTCGGAGATTGAAAGTAATGTTTTCCAGCTAGAATTCTCATTGGAGGGTCAAGTGTATTTGATTATTTCACTCGATAAACCAACAATGTAGTGAGAATTTTGAGTATGCGCTCAGCTAGTGCAGTCTCTTTGTCTTTGCAATGGTGAAAAGTTGCGCTGCTGTTTGAATTTTAAAACCAATGCAAAACGTAACGAATATTTATTGATGATTTCTTTGTTCGAATGAATTGAAACGTTCGTCTTTCATATTAATGTTAGAGGCAACTATAAGCACTGCGCCCTAGTTTACTTAGTAGTGCTGCATTGTCTTTGTTTCAATTTTCTAGAAATTAAAAATTTGACATTTTAGTTAACATGAAAAATTTTACGTTGCTGGTTTGATGTAAACGAGATGTATATTTATTTTAAAGTGTATGATAGGCTAATAAAATATTACCTTAGCCGCTCCCACCGCGGTATCGATTCCACCACCAGCGCGGCACCACCGCACCACCGACCGGCGCCACCACTCGACGTCAAGCAAAGCAAAACAAAACAAATGGAAACACAACACAACGTCCGCACCGTTACCGTTTTAAATACTCAACCGGCGACCGAACACTTCGCCAGTCAACTTGTAAAAACTTTTACAAACTCAAAAAGAAAAGTACGAAGCAGTGTCTTCAGTCGGCTAAGGAAAATTTGCGGGGAAATTAGCCATCGGAACGGAAAGGCGCGCACCGCGGGAAAGTTAGAGCGTATTACGTTTTTTCGTACCGCACGGCGCGCTCCTAACGAAAGTTTTCATCGGCGTAGCGTTTGGAGGCGAGTGTGGTTCAGTTACGCAATTCACTGCGGCGCTAGTCCGCCAGGGGGCAGCGAGCGCGCCGCCAGTGGCGCAGTGGCGAGCATGCGCACTCCACACCTACTGCTTGCTACTGCCCAACCGTGAGCGCGATCACACTAACATAAATCTATCTTCGTTGTTCACCTGTCTGAATCACCACAGCTCTACGGATCCAACTCTATTTACCTACACATCCAAGTTCTTTTAAAAACAGAATGTTTAAATCCGGTAGTTTTATAAATATTAATGAAACAGGGCAGGGTTTTGGCAAAGAACCTAGTTGTTATATATTCTGACCCAGATTGTGACTGTGACTAGGTGTAGGGAGGGAAGTCAATATTAAAACAAAGCTGGAGGTCAAACGTTAAGACATCGCGTGAAACTTAATGGCTAAACAGCTGGCGTCAGGCATTGTTAGGTGCCTATTTATATTGCCGGTTATGGCGCATATATTTCACAAAAGGAGCCGAGACGAAATATGGAACACAATTTGAAACTATATATAAAGGTTTTCAGTACATGTCTACTAGTTGTTACTAATTAACCCACAGTAACAGCACTTATGATCCAAAGTACACTGGATAGGTACTTGCCATAGGTATAGCATTTTTGAATGTGTCGGGTAACTGGATTTCGTTTTCTATAAATTCTTAATTGAACAATTTGAGATGTCGTGAAAACGTAATGAACTATATATAAGCTTTTCTGCAACGGCCCAATACACGATGACAAAGAACAAACAAAATAGAGAGAAACGAATTTTTATCTAATGAGGACGATATTTCATTCATGTTTTTAGTTTGGAGAGCAAAAGGACAAGTTTTGATTATTTTCTATGACATTAGATAGTAAAGAAGTACTTCGTTTATGGGGATGTTTGTTAGGGTAGAATACAACCTTAGTCCTAGAGTTAGCAATTTGTATAACTGAAAGGAAGTGCATATTTATAAAAAATAAATAAAAAACTCAACATGAATAAATGCGCCCACGTAAATTTTCAAAAATATGATTTATTTACTGTCAGTACTGACACGTTGCGTCAGAGTCCCACTTGGCAGACATCCGCGTGGGTAATGGCTCAGCGCGTTTTTGTGAATGAATACTGTACCTATATCATCCGCCGCGCCTGTATCACTGTATCACATTGCTGTACATATGTATATAAGAGCTACAGAAGCCTCAACTCGATTAGGTTGTGGTCTATGGACAATAAAAATGCTCTACCACCAACCAAACCTGAAATACTCCGCATTGCGAATCGAACCCGCGACCTCCGAAGTGCTGATTTGTCCAGCTGAATATGACGATGATTATATTATCTCATTAAATGATTTGGGAATATGGTAAAACATCCATTATGAGTGTAAATATTTTTGGGCAATGTAAGGATTTAAAAAAATGAAAGAGCAGTTTAACAATAAAACAAAATAATTACGACCCCTAACATAGTTGAACAATCTAAACTAGAAAATATATAATATCCTTATATACCTCTATAAAATACATTCACAAAAATAAAAGCTTTTAAAAAAAGGAATTAGTCCAGTTTGATTATATTTGCATTGAAATATTGCATTATGCTGGAATAGCTGAGTTATCCCAGCGTAAGAATATCGCTCGCCTTACCAGTCAACAAGGAAGTATTTTTTAAGTAATGAAAACTTGAAGATAAGTGAAAGATGAATCTTTTAAAAATCTATAGATTCCGGCCAAGTGTGAGTCGGACTCGCGCACCGAGGGTTCCGTACATAAAATGTACAGAAAATCATAAATAATATGCATCAAACAATGCTCTAAGGAATGTGCCTAAATACCAAACATTTTCAATTTAGTCTCCGCGTCACTAGTTCATCAAAACGCACGTCTCTTAACTAAAACAAACATTACTTCACAGTAAATTCTATACCCGATGTATGGCCTTCAACTGCAAAGTTAAGTTTGTAATCATAAAACGCGTTTTAGTATTGGAGCCCCCTTTTATTTTTAATTTATTATTATTATTATTTGTTGTTATAGCGGCAATAGAAATACACATTCTACCTATTAAGGATCATGAGATACAACCCGCTGACAGACGGACAGCGGAAGCTTAGTAATAGGGTCCCGTTGGTTATACCCTTTGGGTACGGAACCCTATAAATGAACCTAATTTATGGCCTCAGTAGCAATTTCAAGATAATGTAAAATTTTTATTTTTTGAGTGACCCTTATCTCCCCAACACATTTTATGTCGTTTGATCGTTTGTCTTGGTTTCGCAATTTGCACGATATAATGCTATTATACGGGAAGGGCGCTCGGCTTAGGCTCGGCTTTAGAAAAGGATGTGTCGTGAAAGGCTACAGAGGGTAAAAATATTCAGATGGGAAGCAGCTATATATAGTACTGCGATCACTAATACGCCGCATGTGATAACAGCGAATCGACTCATGGAAAGTCTGACGTGACGATCTAAAATGAGAGGGAGGCTTATGTCCAACAGTGGACTTATGCAGAGAATTATATGTATGTGGATAACATACATATAATTCTCTGCATAAGTCCTGTTCATTTTATTCGTCAACCGAAGCGACAAATTTATTGCGGATAGCAATGAATTTGTCGCTTCGGTTGACGAATAAAATGAACCGCACCCTAATATTTTTTCCACCAGGAAAAGGCAAAGGCAAAAAAAAAACATACAGCCATGTCTTTGATAATGATATTCTATCTATTAAATTTTAGGGTTATAAAATCAAGGCCGAAGCCATTTCTTCAGTTCTCTCAATAACCGTCCGTGACATTTTTGCACTATATCACATCGTATAACACAAAAACACACCTAACAGAACGAATCACTAAAATTGCAATTAACCACAATTTTTCAAGTTCGCGTCAAGAATCCGAACCCCCTGATTTCCGCACCCGTGACTGTCATTGTCTAGGTTTCAATAAAAGATGTAGGGTCTGCGTAAAGGCCGTTGTTACGCAACTCGGCCGTCTAGAGCCGCAGCCTCGATGTCTAGCACTATTGAGTAAAAAGTTTTTCACAGCCGGTCCCGCAGCTGAAGTTGATATTAAGGTAAAAAACGATCTGGTCACTTAAAACATTCAGATCAAATAATAAAACTGCGTATTCTTATTTGTAGTGTTATACGGGGAAATAAAATGTTTATCTATATTACTGGCTATATTTTCTATGCTTACCAAAATACAAAAGCACTATTTGTCTGTTGTACTTTTTCGCAAATGTATTATAAAAAACGTCATTCAATTAGTAGGTACTCGTGCAAAAATGTTAATTAAATATCGTTCCGACTTCTTTGTGAACTATATGTAATCGAAAATCGATTGAATTTATAGACTTTTCGTACTGGTGTTGAAATGTACAATCTTGAATTAATTTATGTGTGAACAACAATTTGATATCTACATAAATGTGTTTTATTTTTTATAATATTTGTTGTATGTTTACAGCTAACATTAAGGATCTTTTTTTCGAGGGAGAAATCTTTCAAATATCGGAACAGAGAAGTCGGGTTATGTGGAATTTCCATCCACTAAAACCCCCTCGGTGGTCATCGTCTGCGCAAGTCGAGGAGCCCTGGGAACTCCACGAACACTCCAGTGTTCCTCTTGCGCTTCGCTCCCGCCACGACAACTCCGGGCTGCAGCGGGACGGGACCACGCCGTACTACCGCTGCCTTCCAGTGGTCGCCGGTTCACACCGACAGGGCGGACATAGCTTCTAATGGCCTTTATCTCACCTGACGGTAGGTGACGATGGCCGTTGGATGGTAAACGTGCTCACTCAAAAGCTTCAAGCTAATAAGGCCCTGGTTCATACCGGAACATAACATTGCTGTTTGGAGGCAGACTTAGCAAAACAAGTTTCCTTGCGATGGTCCTTAGCTATATTTGGTAAAAATCGATTCAGTACTTTCAGTCATAATGATCGCTCTAAAAGAATGATTCCTCCATAACGCCAGAATGTTTGTAAAACGTAGAAAACTACTCAAGAGTATTAATGAAACACCGTTTTATTTACACACTTTATTGAATTAACATAATGAAAAACAAACATTTAATTGTATTGAAATTAACCTCAGACAGTATTCTGTAACCGTAAGTACAACATTCATATTTAACATTATCGATTCAATTCACAAAAAACGTTTAGATATGTTCAATTACACTGATATTTGAAAGATATGACAAATTCTAAGATTTGTGTTGAGAAATAGTTCTCCTGTCCTGACGCCAATAAGTTTACAATAAATGGGGCTAACATAAAAATTTCACTGTGAAATGGTGTGTTGATTTGCTTTTATTTCGTTCATAGTTTATTAACTCGTATTGTTAATGAGATTTCTAGTACACGACCAAATCAGTCAAAGAAAGACTTCAAACAAAATGGAGCTCAGATGAACTGTTTCTCATCAAACTTAAGCGCTTTATCTTGAGGTGTATGTGATCAGCGCACGTTTTCCACTATCCTTTCCGCGAAGGGTCTTATGTTGGTCTTATGGTGTTGCCTATGCCACCACTACAGCTTCACTTATCATCAGATGAGACGAAGGCCAAGTTTTATAATCACTAAACATAAAAAGGTGAACCCAGTTAGCTGTTACTCGATTTAAATTAGATGCAATTTACGGTACGATGAGATTCATTTTCCTTTAATTCCTTTTTGGTAGTTTAGTATACTCGCTATAAAGAAACAAACTAGAATCTTTTGTATATATAATGGTTTATTTTTATGTATGATGGGTTTGCACTTGGCCTTCATCTCACCTGATTGTAAGTGACGATTAGGCCATTGTACAGTGCGCACCCAGAAGCCTCGACCTAATGAGGCGCTGACAATGCTACCTTTCATACTGGAACACAAGAGTGCTATTAACACTGCTGTTTGGTGGCAGACTTAGGTAAAATGTTGGTAGCTAGCCAGGCGGACATAGAAAATGCCCTACTACGTACCAAACCGAGTACCTATACTCTCACTGGGAATCGAACCCGGGATTGTAAATCCAACATTTAGCCATTAGGTCACGGATACATTTGGCCTTCATCTCACCTGATAATAAGTGACAATAAAGTCGTTGGGATGGAAAGCTTGCTCAGTTAGAAGCCTCAAGTTTATGAGGCGCTGTCTGTTACGTGTTACTAACGGAACACAACAGTGCTATTATAACTGATGTTGGGTGGCAGACTTAGGTAACATAGTAGCAAGTCAGACACCGAGTATCAGAGATAGCCCGCTCTGGGAATCGAAGCTGCGACCTTAGGATTGTGTCCTAACCGTATAGGCACTAGGGTGAATAGGCTTTGAAGATAAATTGCTATTGCATTGAGTATATTATATTGGATAATCGGATATTAGCTTCCGTTTATTGTAAACAAATAAATTATAAATTCAGCGTCATACAGTTGTACAATCGATCAACTGACACAGCATAATTGCCATATATGACATCATCCAAACATAAATTAATTATTGCCTACATGTCTTTATTTTTCCACATTTATGTGTATTTCAACCTGTCACATATTATATGAAGATTCACATTTATTCCAATATAAGTAAAACTTAAGTTCGTTTAACTAATGTTTATATACTTACTACATATAAATGAAATAATTGTTTTACATTAAATAATGTAGTAAGCAATAAACATTTTTTTTGTAAAAAAACAAAAACAAATATAAAACGATTTAAAAGTCGACGATTGCAAATAAAAAATTAAATGCTATTGAAATTGCAGCATCCTTAACTATATATTCAGTCAAATCTATCAAATGAGTAGGGACATAGTCTAAAATGGTTGTAACTTTAGCCTGTTCTTGAAAAACTCTTATATTACGATTAAATTGAAAACCAAGTTTGGGTTCTATGGTATTATATCAGGGGCGAATGAGATAGGCTAAAGTATATAGGAAGTTTATTCCATACATTAAAAAAATTTATGATGGGTTTGCACTTGGCCTTCATCTCACTTGATGGTTCGATCGATAAGGCCGTTGGATGGTAAGCGTGCGCACCCAGAAGCCTCAACCTAATGAGGCGTAGTTTATATTGTATATCTCTGGAGTGGACATCCATTGTTAGACTATGTCAATAGGAAATTAAGAATTTAGGCTAAATAATTACGGTCTCAAACGAAAAGATATCGTGTAGAGGACCTTAAGCGATTTTAAAATATAAGTATTTTAACATACACATTTTTAAACATGGGAATATATTGATTTGAACTCTAGGTGTAAAATTTTCCATTAATATTGTGAAAAAATCAACTGTTTACATACCCTGGTAATTACTACTGCAATACATATAATAATTAATATTTTGTATTTCTAATTGTATGTGTGTACCTTATTAAAGGGATTGAAGCATATATAATTGAATATTTGTATATTGATAACAAATACACAACCTCTTATTTACCCAAACGTCTCCTGAATATAGGTTCACGAATATACCAAAATATCTTTTGAGTTTGCATTATTGCAACGTCCTTATGGAAATACTCCACAAAAGCGTCTGCTTCCACATCCGTTTAATACTTTAGGAATTATTTTAAAATATCCTAATAGCCACAAAATTCAAGGGACATTCCAAAACGGTGCAATAAGATTTAAATTCAGGTGCTAACAAGAAAATTCTAAAAAAAATTGACTATTACATTTAGTTATTCAATATTTGCTAAAATTGAAATTTATTACACTATGTTACAGCGCAGTCAGACCCTGTCAATAAAGGCTAATATTAAAACGCTGTCCGAATTATATAACAACGAAAACAATTTTAAACGAATTTGGAACTAAAGGCACCAACATTATCAATAATATTAAAATAAGAGTATTCCATTTGCACACGAATAACTAAAAAGTAATTGATATGTTCATAGATATGACAAAACATTAAAGGAGCATCCACACGACTCTGCTTTGTTAAATAAAAGTATGGATACTACTTTAATCAAATGAAACAAATGGGCACGAAAGGACCAATCCGTACAAAGTACGTACTCATTTAGAAAGTACGTTTGCCCAACGAGTGAAACAATAGAAAGAAATGCGAAGACAAGCTCGCAGTCGTCCGAAATACTACAAACTATCGAACTTCAAAACAAATTAAACAATTTCGAAGCCTAGCTTACTTAAACATTCAGAAAATTGAGCAAATCAAAATAACGAGTAAGTAACAATATTGAACCACGTAACGCTACCTACTTTAAATATTGAGTATAATAGATTATAATTGATTGCTGTGATTAACATATTATGCATACAACTAAACGTACATACAAATTAACACATTACAACTGCATTGTACTAAAATCTTAATATGCATCGACAACACCAACAAACTAACACTTGAAAAGTATTTGCGTTACAATTGCCTTTTACATGTCGCCTTCCTTTATAAAATGCGACTTTTACCTTCATGCCCTAAAAGCGTGCACTATGGCTATAATACATATTTTTTCACGAAAACTTTCGATATTTTGAGCTGCCATTGTAACTCATTTTTTAAAGTTTCACTACGATTATTTTATATTTAGAAGCTCAACTTTTAATCTTTCAGAGGCCTAGTCTTTACTATCGAAAGTTCCCGAAAAATTATAAATCATTTATTTACCCACACAAGCAGCAAACCGACGTAGCTTTTGGCACAAAAGTGCGAACCAATTTTCAATCACAGCTAAGAAATCTCTCCTCTTCAATGTCTTATTTTGTCTATGGTCTAGTCTATTACGAGACTAGTCATAAAAGAGATAGAATGGCGTTTGCTTCAGGATATGTACGTACGAGGGGCATACCGAAAAGATCGGTAATCGAGTACTTTCGATTTAATTAGATTAAAAACTCTTTTTGATGAATAAACACTGGTTAGTTGAAAATCGAATACAATTGACAGAATTAAAAAAAAATTTTTTTTTTAAAGAACAATATCAGTTTGAAATTGATAGGTCGATAAAAAAATGGAGCTTACAAGAGAAAGTTTCCGTGCCATAATTTTTTACAACTTTCGACGAGGATTATCTCGGGGACAATGTCTCGCTGAGCTTATATCTATATACAAGAGTGAAGCGCCTAGCCAGACGACAATATATCGCTGGTATTCTGAATACCTGCGTGGACGTGCTTCTCTTGGCACCGTACCTTCCACAGGCCGGCCAAAAACAGCGGTTACACCAGAAAATGTCGCTGTTGTGCGCCGAATGATACAGGATGACCGACATATTACATATGAGCAGATTCGGGCTACTTTAGGGATAGGTATGACTGCGATACAAACTGTTTTACATGGTGAACTGGGAGTGAGAAAGCTAGTTTCCCGCTGGGTGCCCCATAATTTGTCCGAAGAGCAAAAGGCGGCTCGTGTCAATTGGTGCCGGTCTACTCTGCAACGCTTCAACGGAGGAAAGTCAAAAGCAGTTTATAACATTGTCTCTGGTGATGAATCATGGATCTATTCATATGAGCCAGAAAGAAAGCATCAGTCGGCTGTCTGGGTCTTCGCAGGTGAGATCAAGCCAACAAAAGTTGTCCGCTCTCGCAGCGTATCGAAGAAAATGGTCGCTTCGTTTGTCGCGAAAACAGGACATGTAGTCACAGTTCCCTTAGAGGAACGGAGAACGGTTACCGCTGATTGGTATACAACGGTTTGTTTGCCACAGATGATATCCGAACTCCGTAGAGGTAACCCGAAACGACGCATAATCCTCCATCACGATAATGCGAGCTCTCACACCGCTCAGAAAACAAGCGAGTTTTTGAAGCAGGAAAACGTTGAATTAATGGATCATCCTCCATACAGCCCTGATCTGAGTCCCAATGATTACTTTACATTCCCTAGAATCAAAGATTTATTGCGTGGTCAGCGGTTTCAAGGTCCAGAAGAAGCAGTGGAAGCATACAAATCGACGATTTTGACCATGTCAACTTCGGACTGGAATTGCTGCTATAATAATTGGTTCGAACGAATACAAAAGTGCATTAACTGCAACGGAGAATACTTCGAAAAGCAATAAAAATAAATTTAGTTATTTCCTGTATGTATTGTTTTATATTCCCGATCATTTCCGTATGCCCCTCGTAAGTAGATTCAGCAGCCGACCAGTTGAATCCTACATCTATATATGTATAAGTACAATACAATTTTTATGCCTTTTCTTTGGCTCATCTCCTTCACGAGTTGCCTCATTCGAATACATTAATACTAGTATACCTGTTTGGTACTTATTATATGAAGCTCTATACATTGCCTTAATTGCAATCCGTACACTATAAATAATTGATTTTATCAAAAATTTATTGCTAAGTTCACTTAAGAAAGATCACACAAATTTTTGAGTGCAAACATAATAAATTTCTCAAAAACATAATAAAATACCAATTGAAATCAATTTTGACTAGCATACGAATCTAATTTTGTTAATAACAAAAAAATTGACTAGCATAAATAATAAATAAAATAAAATCGAGTACACAAAAGGTACGACAGTCGATAATTTATACATTATTATTACTTTGGCACAATAATATAAATTTACTTTAAAAATGTGTCGAAATGTAGGGGAAGACTTAGGGAGAAATATGTTTCTGGGATATGTATTTAACTATTTGTAGATCTAATCAACCTTATAAACTAGGGTGCAAAATTAATAAATCTGTGGATTGTTTTATTTTCTACATTGCATTTGACAAATCGCCAGGATTTTATTGATACTGTTCGCACATTAGAATTATTTATTATTATAACGGTGTAACGATAAAAACAATGCAATATCAGATTTAATTGATTTGTTTGTATGAAAATTTAAATTCAATAGTTGCTTTGTTCATTTTCATACAAATATCAACTACACATTCTTTTTAACCAGCTTTCCTATTCATATTAAATATAAATACACTGACAAAATAATTACTTTTTAATATATAGTTCAGTTAATTTTGGCACTATGTTGTCATGTGGTGGCACTAGATTTTCTATATGCAATTACATTGTGTAAAGCAACCATTCAGTGCACTGGTCCTATTATGTATCTTAAGCTACTATTTATTAACCTAAACTTTTTTTATATTTTTTGGGGAAATATGTAGATTACCACTGCGCTAACTATATTTTGATCTAGGACTAAATACAATGAGCAGTCCAGAGAGGGCAAATAACTAACATACATTAAAATGAACTTTACACGTTACATTACAAAACATTATCTACTCTCAGAATAATTTAGCATAAATCCACAACATTATTAATGTCAAACAAACTTTAACAATCTTTGGCTTTGATCCCTAGACCAATATTTGATTAATTTTTTTCCGTAGCCGATTCACACGATGTGTATAGTGTTCGAGATCTTTTATATTTTAAATCAAATGTAAAATAAATTACAAGACTATCACATATAGCAACTCTATTATACACTAACGTCTTTTTGTGAAGCTAGACGACTTTAGTTAAAGATATAGTGAATGTATCGTTTCGTCTCTGTCTCCGTAATGTTAGTTTCTTAAAGGATTTGATCCCATCGGTTTCGTATCGTAACATTGCGCGCGCGCCGCTGCCGCACGGTGCCACGCAACTGTTATAAACTGTAACACCTAATTTTCCAGGTCATTACGATTATATTATTTACAAATATTGTCTTTAACCCTCTCACTCTGTTCGCTAATCTAGACTACCTACGCTACGTCAGCAGGTCCGAGGTCGATTGTAACGCATCTACCACTACTTCACTCTGCTCGGTACGACGACTCACGACTTTATTTTATAACGTATTTTGAACATTTTTTGTGGTCAGTACTGATCAGAATTGAAAATAAGTCGAATATAGAAAATTGAGATACTTGACCGCTTAAATCCATAGTAAATTCGATCAGCTTATCTAACTCCTGTCAGTTGCACTCATTGTTATAACTCGCTATCCGTGAGGGGTGCACCACCACCACCAACCAACAATATTCATACTTTCCAGGGTGTGCGGTACGCATTCCCCATCCCCCTCGCTCCCCCGCTCACGGATACAAAATAATTCAAGCGTCAGTCACACTTTCCACGCCCTACATCGCTCCGTCTAGAATTATCATCTCTCACAACTCTACATGACCGACAAATGACGCTCAATTAAATACAGTGGAGAATAAATATAAGAATATCTAAAATACTTATAAACTCGTAACAAATGTAAACATACGTTCGCTAAATCTAGACATTTGCCAATTGCTTCCCCTCTTGTTTACTTGTTTTATATTGGTCTCACCATTCACGTGTAGAAGTATATCGGAGCCAGGATCCCGTATTGCGCATGTGCGAGGTGAGCTCGCTCCGCAGTGTACGGCGGTGACGGCTTGAGCGCCACGCCGCCGCCGCGGTGGGGCCCCTGGCCACCGAGCGACATTCAATGGATCGGTGCCTTCACAATGTGGTTCGGAGCGATGTAGTGGTACCCCTGCAGCGGCAGGCCAGCCGTCTCCATTGTGATCCTGAAACATTACACGTTGACACTATATCATTTATAATTTTATTCTGTATATTAATTACATATTATATCTAAATTTTCAATAACATCGATTTGATGTCTGATGACATAAATTAACTAAAATAAATTTGGATAAACAAGACAAGAGAATCACAATTCCCTTTTTATTCAATGAGTGGTTGCTTAGTAAATGATGCAAGAATTATGGATAAAATGGAAATGGAATGGAGAATGAATCAGACGTGTTACCTCCCCTATGGAAAAGCTAGGCTAGGATACAAATTAAAACATAAAGGAGCCTCTTACCGGGACTTTGGATGATCCAGTGAGCTGTGGGATGAAGGTACTCGGTGGGCCAAAGTTCAGCGTATCAGGTATCACGGGAATTAATTGCCAGGGTTGGCATAGGCAGGATTTACGTGGATTCTTGAATAGGAAACTATATTGTGGACCATTTCCCTACAAACAACAGCTGTTTACAAACATTCATAATATTATTATAAGTATTGGAAAGCAAAGAAAAACTAAACATTAATTTCATAATTTTATTAAGTATGTACTTAAAACAATACACTTTCACTTAATGATTCTAGCGAGATATATATTTCGTGAAACAATATGAAAAGGTCTATCCATCTTAAAATTAACATGATTTTATTATAATTACAAAAGAAACGACATTGGCAGCCAAACATCTGGTTCCTTATGGAACTATGCGTTACATTACAAAATTCGAATTGGACCTCGATTTAAGTTCGCTCTAAATTGACAGACAATGCCAAGGTAAAACGTTTGAACTACATCTAACCAGCTAACTATTGCATTGTAGCGGGTTTTGCTTTAGCTTTGTCTATCAAAACTTGTATACATACGAAATGTTCTAGTACACCTACCGTGAAACCCCCCCCTAACTTCGTGATAACTGCAATATATAGTGCTAATCTAGCAAACCTGCATTAATATTAAGTTTTAAAAAGATCGAAATGATTCGTGCCAAGATTTCAAATGCAGCTTAAGATATTTTGGAAGTACATATATGTAACTTATACAATTTATAATTTCAATCGTATTTACAAGTCTTAACAGTAAAACTGAAAGGTAATGCCTAAAATTACTAAAATGCTCTCCAGAGTACATTCAAGCGCTTGAAGAAAGCCATGATGACTGATTTATTGTTAGCTAGCGCTAACATTGCAACAATCTCCTATACCAATCCTTGTGCTACGGTAATAATAGTTATTATTACATACGTAGATTTACAGTGTGTACCATATAAAAACTATTTTCAATATACGAATGAAAAATGTACTGGTCCAACTTTTATAACCATTTAGCGAATCCTCAAAATTACTTGTTGATTACTCCAAATGATTTCCAAGATCCCTGTTCAGTGAATTTGATAAATTTAGTTTTTTTATGTATGATAGGTTTGCACTTGGCCTTCATTTAACCCGATGGTAAATGCCGATAAGACATTTGGATGGTAAGCGTGTGCAACCCAGAAGACTCATCCTAATGAGGCGATGGCCATGCTACCTTTCATACCCGAACACAACAGTGCTATTAACACCCCTGTTTGGCGGCAGACTTAGGTAACATGGTGACAGCTAGTCAGCCGGACATAGAAAAAGCTACACCACTAACCAAACAGAGTACCGAAAGGTACTCCTACTGTGAATCGAACCCAGGTCCTCCGGATTATGAATTCAACATTTAGCCATTAAACCAGGGAGGAAAAAAATTTATAAGTTAACAAACGGCTGCGTTGTTTTGGAAAATAACTCTTAAAAATCAACCCGTTACTAAAATAACGAGATTTTTTTATTCTATATTTAAACATATTTTCAAAAATTGACAACCCTTATTTATTGCGTCACGTGTGTACTGTAATGTTGTCGTTTTGATATTACATAACACCCTATAATTTTAATTGGTGACAAATAACGTTATTTATCCTACACAAGTGACCAAACATCAAAACTCAGTTATTAAAAAAGTACTTGAACAAAATCTCACACGAAGTTGGGCCAATATTTGATTAACTTTTGGCTGCTTAGTAACGTTATAGTATACTTTTTACACAATTTCATTCGCGAAGCACTGCATATTCTACAGCCTCAAGCTTCTAAGTACTTTCTACTATTGTCACGATCCCTATTGTAATTAGTATTCACTAAAATACACTTTAGTGTAAAATAAAATAAAAACATTCCATGGCATCATAGCAAATTGGCGGTACCGCTAGCGAAGTCCAGTACAGCCTATCATTATAAAGTGCATTGTTATTAGGGACAGGGCAAACTATATTCTTATGATATGAAAATCCAATTGTAATATGTAAAAAAGAAACTAATACACCTTTCTTATTTGTTTATGAACCTGGCCAAATAAATAGGTTGTTTTTAAAACAACAACATTGATGATGTTTCGCATAATATAAACCAGATTTTTAAAATTCTCAAAATGACTGTATATTTATTTGTTCTACAGCAAATGTTAAAGACAGTATTGCACGAAAAGACACTTCTATAAGTTATATAGATCCAGAAATTTTGGCAAATAACAACATTACAGTTGTATGACCTAGGATTACAACCGCTGCTTCTCTGTTTACTTAAATTCTAAGTTTTTATAAGGGAGTATAGAGGATGACTGCCGTTTACTAACATTACATCCACTTCCCGTTAGCCGATTTTAATGTAACTTATATTCATACAGAAATTAATCAAATTATATTTAATTATAATAACATTATATAACAAAAATGAAATTTATTCCCCTGTTATTTTTGAACGAATTTTTTTTAAATAAAATTAGTTAAAAACTAGATTGCGGCAGGATTTACCTAGACCGCCCGAATAGCGAATAAATCAATTCAATTTGTATCAAATATCAGGCAGGTGCACAATCTTGCGATAGGTGGTCAGAAGAGTATTTTTAGCTACCATTTTATTGGCATTGGCTTGTTTAGCATTTAATTATGTCATTTATAAAAATAGCTTATTTCAGCTGTACCAAGATTCGCTAGGCTTCGCTATCATCAGCCAGTATATGGCAGAAGTGTACCATAACACTTAAAATCCAATAATTATAGCTCGTCTTTATTTCATACAGATAATTTAACAATCCCCCAAACTCATTCTACTTTACTTGTCGTACGATTAAAATAATTTTATAAATAAGTTTCTTTAAATAAAAGTCTGCAATAAAAGGGAGAAGGGCCAGCCGCTTAATTTGACAAAGACAGATTGTATCAAACTCAACTCACGCACATAACAATAACGCCTGCAGGCTTACTACGAACTTGTACAAAACATCGCAATCCGCAATCCAACAGTTCACTTTACACTGCTTAAACTGTCTGAATTTATTTCGTACCATGACACCCATAAAGGTGAATGGAAAGTGCACGCTGTTTCGTGAAGGATTTTCATAATTCAAAATGTAGGCGTTTAGATATCTTCCATCCTATTTCGTTTTGTATTTTTGCTTGCTTATGACAATTAATTATATAGTCCTGAATTTTTGCGTAAAAGTTTACAAGACGCCAGAAAAACGATATCAATGAACGTCGTGAACAGATCGTCGCCAAAGTATCATACAATATTTGAAAATGCTACGTAGAACCGCTGATGTGGTCTTGAAACGATACTTTAAGACCTTGTCTAACTCCCAGAAGCCTCGAACCATTGAACACAGTGGTTCTCATGATCTCGAGCTCGACAGGAAGAACAACAGATGATTTGCAAAAAGTCAGCATGTCGGAATGCAATATAGCTAAACTCTACAAATCAGTCCACGGTGAAACGAGCCCAAAAAAGGTAAAAGTTCCGAAAGCTTCAGAAAAATAAAGAGCAGGCATCAAATCAAGATCTCGATTTCTTAGACACAACAAATTATCATTTGATTCAAACGAGACATATGCCAAGGCAGACTTCTCAACACTTCCTGGTGAAGAATATTATGCCATAGCTAATGGAGAAATTCTTTCAGATTCGGATACCACTGCAAGTATGATCTAAAATACTGTCGCCAAGCGAGAGAGATCACCCTATCACTCTCAAAGCGCCTGTCACGCACCCTTCTCAGTCTAAATAGGAAAACTCTAAGTAGAATGACAGGGGTACTGTCAGGCCACTATCCACTTAACAAACACATGTTTAGTATGAGCATTACAGACAGCCCCCTGTGTCGAGGGTGCATGGCCGCCGAGGAATCTCCTGCCCATGTGCTCACGAATTGCATAAGCGTGGCCATACAACGGGCGACGATCCTAAATAATCCAGGATCACTCCAGAAGGCGTGCAGCGACATCAAGCGACTCGCGCTCTTCTGGGAAGAGATCATCTGGCTGGAATAGCCGCCACCACTTCCATCCCAATCACGCACAATGGCCAACACATGGCTGAGTGCGGAGACCTCCCTGAATTTAAAACAACAACTGTAGGCATGGAGAAGTTTGGCGCCCAACATCTAGTGTGGTAGGCAAGTTGCGTATAAGGTGATCGTAGCCGTGCATATAATACAACTGGCACATTGAATATGATATATTTCGCTGATCTGGCTACAGCTCACTTTGCCACGGATACCATTAACTGATTCACAAAACGATATCCGAATCTGCCAGTGAACACAATTACTTCCAGGAAGTGGTATTCGTTGAGCAGGCATGTGACTAGGGACACTCTCGGACGACTCATGGAGGGCATCAGAATCATGAAAATAACCAATAGATGTTTGTTTTTTCTACCAAGGAAATAATAAAATAACTTTTTTAATTTGGTAAATCCGTTACGATACCTGACTTAAAACAAGAGGCCTGCACATATTTAAACCTCTGTCTTTACCACTACTAAATTGTACAGAACGGTATTATGGAAATAAAGGAAATATTATTTGTCCGATTGTTAAGTTTCGTGGCGGCTTTGCCCCTCCCTAGTATCATTTGCTGCGGTCAGCAAGTTCATCAATGCTTACCAAAAATTTGTACACTAGTCGAGCTCTTAGAATGCAATTTAATTCGTAAAATAGAAAATACCATGACTTTACATTTATAATCTATTTTTCGAACACAAACTTGATTATAATGGAGACAACAATACTAACAATTTTATAAAATAAGAAAAGCATGTTTTTAAGATTCCATACTCATAGTTGACTTGCATCACCCGAGGCAACCGTAATGGTAGCTAGCCAGGCGCCATATACAATTTTCAACAGCCAATCAAACTCAGTATGAGGTAGGTTCACAGGGAAATCGAACACTTATCTCCGAGTCACTATTCTAGTTTAGAAGCTAGGCAATTAAGACCACGGAGACGATAAAAATTATAACAGTATAATGGTTTGATTTCACGACGTTGTAGCGTAATAAAGAACGCAACGAATAAATGATCACAGTCTCTAAATTATTGCGTGTCCCGTCAATACGTTGATGTTTAATAAATACAACTTCATTTTAAGAGCTCGATTAGAGTAGCGGTAAATGAATATATTTTTTAAAGATTGCATTATACTACGAACTTAAAATTAAAGATTATTCTTAAGTTTAAAACCTACGTTAAAACTCTTCTGGGTAGGAATTTTAATGATTTTTTAAAATAAGTTTATACATGATTTTTCAAACTAACCAAACGTTGTTTTTAATAAGCATTTTCTTACGATAGTCAAAAGTAATATGATTTTTGTTTATTCAAAAATGGTCTACTAATAGATAAATTATTCTCCAATTTTAAACACAAAAAACGCTTTTATTTTAAAACTCCATACCCAATCGCGAACCGACCGTATGCGGTTACTCGGCGGTCGTTCGATTTCTTTGGATAAGATCAGTCCCAATATGACAGCCCCAGTGCTTTTAAAACTCTGTTCAAATGGTGAAATCTCTTTCACAGAACGCCTATACAACTAATTTCATTTGTTCGAATCGTATTTAGGTTTGCCACCCTATTTCAACACCTAAAAATGTAATGTTTTTAATGTAATCTTATTTTAATTTTTTAATATGTAAATTGTATCTGGCCTCCACGATACAGGCTCAGCCTAGTGTGGAGGCTGCGACATATCAATATGAGGTGTTTTATGACAATAAATTATTTGTATTTGTTAAAACGAAAATGTTAGACATGATTAAAGACCTATCAAGATTAAATAATTATTCTTCTAAAATATTTTAGAAGAATTATTCACTTTTTTGTTTATAAAAGCGAATACTTTCACAATCATGTTTTGAATGCACGAGATTGCAAAGGCGATCTGTGTAAAATGATTTCTTCTAGTGAACTGCAGCGAGCTGCGCGAGGCGGAACGACCGGCGAGCGCCGATCGCCGATCCTCTAATAAGGGTTGTATTTATTTCTCTCCTTGGAGCTTTTCGTTGGAGTCTCGTCGTCCTGCCGGCGTTGGCTGAAGGACTTATGGTTCCTGTGGACACCTGTGGTCTGTACTGGCGGCGAGGAGTTGGACCCGCTGAGTAGGTCCGTGAGCCCCCCGAGAGCGGACAGGGAGCTGAGGGCCCCGAGTGCGCCGGACTTGGTGAGGAGTTGCGCGAGGGGGATGGCGGAGGCGAGTGGGTTCGAGGCCGTGGATCCGGAACTCGCTCCTGAGGTGCTACCCTCCAGGTTCGCCTTCTGTAGCTCCACACTGCGGGAGCGGGACAGGAATGTTGTAAAGGGCCAGGCGACATTTTGAGACGACAAGACGCATTTCCCCACACAATTTACTAACCGCGAAAATTGAGTATTACGAAATCAAGAATGCATTAAGTTGTTTCGTCATAACATAATGAATTCTATCATTAAAACATTTTTTATTAACTTATTAATCGATTTTCAAACTTCTCTATGTCAAAATATTACCTTGTACGTCGTGTCAGCCCAATAAAGGTAAAGACAAATCAGGGGATGATAACGGGATCAAAAATCATGTTTTAATCACAGGTGGACTAGGCAAGATTCAAAACGGACGAGAGGGGGCAAATTATTCTCAGTTGGACTATCGGACGGATATATTTGTGGGAGGTGGTTAGAAGTATGTAGCTCGTGAGTGCGGTGCTGGGCGACTTACCTCATGTTGATCAGATATTGTGCGAGCGCCACGGAGTCAGGGTTGCCGGATATAGTGATGGTTCGGTCGGTGCTGCCACCTTCGCGTTCCTCACAATTCGATATCCGGATCATCGCGCCGGATATTTGACGGATTTCGGCAATTTTGGTGCCTCCCTGGAGTTCATCAAAGGAAATGTAAATAAGTTCTGTGATTTTGTTTCATAAGAAATCGATCTTGCTGAAACAAAATGTGTATTGTATTCTCTATTAATTTCTTTTATAAAACTTTCCTTAACCTAATTAATAATATTCTACCTACGATGACGATTCATCAATGGTGATTAAGGCATAACTCAGTCATGGAAAGCCAGCTAGATACAGCGCTGGTGTTCAGTTGGTATATATGTATGTATAGGTACTCTTTTTACCTTTCCAATGATGCAGCCGATGAGTTCGTTGGGTACTGTCATCTCGTGCGACTGCTGGTTGGAGGCGGGCTGGTTGCGCGCCTGGTTGGAGGTGCGCAGCTGTGAGCCCGCTAGCGCCGCCAACGCTGGGAGAGCGACTTGCAGTTAATAAGTACCAGGTTAGATATCATTCTCATTTCAAACGTTTATCATAGACTTGGGGAATTATCATTACTTATTTATTTAGTAGATTGTCATCACAGAATAGATTTGTGCTGATACAAAGTGTCCGTAAAATATCTTAAATATAAATGTTACTGTAATTATAGATCACTACTGCTTAATCACTTCAATTTAGGCTTCACAGGCTTCCCAGCGAGGTAAGTAGTACTCGATGTGGTTGATGGTAGGACATGTTTCTGTTTCCACTTAGCTACACCACTATGTTATCTAAAGAGCTACATTATTCGCACTGTTGTGTTCAGGTAGTGAAATATAACATACGTCGACTTTTTAACTTGAAGTTACGATGGTATTACAGTCCTCCGTTCTTGAAGTACCTTAATGTGTACGCTTCCATCCTATGGAATTGTCACATACCATCATGTGAGATGAAGGCCAAGTGCGAAACCATTGTGCATACATATTGAATTTAGATTGTAGGGCCCATCACTTTGAGGTATTTATTGATAACCCCTGTCCGCGGTTTAGCCCGCATGCCGGATTTATCCCATGGAAACTACCGGTTCGATCAGCATAAAAGTAGCATAAGAAAGGCCTTTCAACTGTCCCTTAACAAACAAACAAAAAAGTCATTCTGACTTTCAGTTAGGTCGTGAACGTATGAGAAAATGATTTTTTATGTGAATTTATCCCATGTTTTAAGTTATTCTGGTACTCAAATAAAAAAAATCAAAGATCATAAAAATCTATTCAGCCGTTCTTGGGTTATTTATAGTGTAACTAGCTCGACTTCGTTTTATTTATATAAGATGTGATAATTACATTTAATTATAAGAAAATGAATTACCCAGGTAGTGAAGTAATTCGTGTTCATTATTCACCAGAGTTTTACAGCGAGTTGATTGATCTCCATATCATTTCGTGAGTGTCTTATAAAACTATGACTACTCATATCAACAACGTTGCTGCTATCATCAAACCGTACCAAGCGGGGAAATAATCACGGAACAGTGATCAACTGTGAGGGAGGCCCCAGCAGTACATTTATGTAACTGGTAATGATGAATGGCAGTGATCGGATCAGGTAGTGAAATTTTGCGGGATTCTATGACGTAGTAATATGGTTAAAAATATTATTAATTCTTTTGGTTAACAGTTTGTACAATTAATACTTTTTATTGCTTTATTTAAACATGATTACGATATTTTTAGAGAAAAAATTTGCAGCCATGTTTAACTTTTCTACAATACCACACAAAAATGAACACTACAAATTCATTGAAGTTTTTAAAAAACTTGTAATCCAATCCATACTAAAATGTCACGAGCTAATCGAATCACTACTGAGATGACCCAGTGTCGTGTTAAGGTAATAAAACATATATTACCTGCTGGGTTAAGTCCACCTGAGTTCGCGGGGCCGAGTCCTCCGAGACCCAGGGCCGCTAGTCCAGCTAACGGCGATTTGGCTAAACCTCCCATCTATAACATATTCATTTATAACATGTTACCCAAGGCTCTTTTGGTTTGAGAATGATCACATAATTTAAAAAAAGAAAAAAGATTATCTACGTATTTAACTTTTTCTTCTTGTGATGTTGATGACATTGCTTTCAATACAAGTTAATATCTTAAACTCACAACTGAATAAATTATAGATTGCGTTAAAACTGATTTGAAATCAATTGCATTAAAATCAGTTCTTAATCTGCCATAACTTTCTGGTCTTCGGCAATACCGGTATCATAACCAATATGATATGTGACAATAATCAGTTGATATGTTTTATGTATAAATTTTATATACACAACAAACTGATTTCAATTTGGCGAAAATTAAAATTTTGTAAAATTTAATTTTGTCAATGATAAATTCTTTAAAAAATATAATATTAAACAGCTTACGGCAATTATGATTAAAATAAAATATCGAATAAAATATCTCCGAGGCTATCAGGCAAGCCAAATCTATGGCCACATTAAAATTTCACTTTACGTCGCATCTTCTCAGTAAATAATCCTATGTTGTAGTAGTATTGTATCCATAAAATAACGTATATCTAATTTGTCTGTATTTATTATTATATATTATTTATATAAGTATACATATGTGTTTATTCAAGTATTTAATTATAATCTATCAATAACTGTTACACCTCAACCCAAAATATTGTGTCTTATTTCCTCTACACAAAGGTTGTCTGGAATAGATCGTAAGCGATAAGACCCCCTTATGTACATTTAAGTTTTTATTGGTGTACAATAAAGTTATATTGTATTGTATAATAATTTCCTTCGTTGTTATTATCCAAGAAACTAAGTAGCATTTGTTGTTTCTTCATATCAAATAAATATGATATGAGATGGCACCATTCTTCTTGTACACTCAAGTACAAAAATATGTATCTACTTTTGAATCATGACACATTCACTATAGCTTGTTACTATGAGTTGAGGGAGATGTCAATTTAAAGTGACTATGACATGGTTCAAAAGTAGATACATATTTTTGTACTCGACTGTACTAGGCAATGTATATCCAACAATATCCACCAAGTATGATACAGTACACATTACTGCATAAAAATTCAGAGTTAAATGCTAACATGATTAAATTATATACATTGGATACTTAGGTCCGGATTAATAGATCATACTTAAGATTGAGTTGACTGTGAGACATCTTACAAAAAACCTATTTGTATAGACAGTTTGATCTCGAGAAAAACTCAATTCATAAGGACAGATCTTAAAACGAGGAAACGGGCGAGAATATTAATAAATCTGCCAATGAGAAATCAATCTTTGTATATGAATCTTTGTAAGTGAAATAGTCTAATCATAGTAGCATTTGGTCAGAATAACAAAGCACAAGCTATAAACGTTTGTCATATAAAAAGAACCATTCAATATTAAACCGACGTTGAATTGTATATAACGAGCTCCAGCTGCTTGTTTTCATCCACTCTGACATGGCCGGGATGGGATCGCTGGATAGGGTAACCTGGGTAGAAACTACATCTTGAGAAAGAAAATTCATTAGTCACTCAAAGAAAATTCACAAATATGATTAATTCAGATACATTCTAACACGAAATAATCTTTATCTGTATTAAACATACGGTCCATTGTGTATTCAGACCACTGCTTGCGAATTTTCTCACGTTTGATTCAAATGTAAAATAAAACCACTTTGTGAGTACCCGTATGGTGCTGCCCAAGTAAAAACGCACCCTTTAAAAATTCTGGTAAACACCAAAATTCTGAACTCTACGGCATGTACAATTTGTCTCACGTTAAGCCATGCGCTTCCATGATTAATAAAAAAAACATTATTCGCGTAATAGAATAAAAACATGAGTAAGAAATGACGGAAGAGGCAAGGCAAAAAAGCCTTTGCGAGACTTATCCAAAATGAAAAATGTCCAATCGAAAAAAGAAATTCCAACTGTAAGAGTGTCCAAACTATAAAAGTTGCCAACAGTACACATGTCTTACTGTAAAAATGACCAAATTTCGAAACCTAAATTACTAAGTTGACATAGTTTATAAATAAGTACGCAATCTTAACAAGTAATCAACAATTTTGAATATTTCATTTATTCAGAATCAATTACTACCATCCATTCCGCATCCGGCATGATAGATTTTATCGTGGCTGATACGGTACAAGAGACCAGAATAGACAAATACAGGTTTAGAAATTTATACATTTAAACAGTTGGTCATTTTTATCTTTGGACTATTTTAATATTGGACATTGCCTTTGGGCACTTTACATTTTGGACATAAGTCTCGCAAAGGAAACAAAGGAGAGGTGCTAGTAAGGGGATATTTAAAAATAACCTATTGCATTGTCGTATTGTGCGTGATCAGTCGATATAAGGCACTTATTGCGGCAATGCCAGAAAACAAACAGATAAAGCTTATAAAAATGTGAATGTGTTCTTCTAAACATATCTTAAGGTACGTACTGTTTATTGTACATTTGCTAAATTAAAGGACTAAATTCTACGTATTCAAACATATGGTATACAAGGGTCACTATTAGCCGGGACACACGTGCAAACCTAAGATTCAAGCTTGGGTATCAAATAATAAAGGAGGAAAATAAATAAAACTCATTCGTAGGGGCCAAATCACCGGGTTCTAATTGTATTTAGATGTTTATACAATGTTAGATCAAATCCGCTACTGGGGGGGTCGGCACCACACAACCAAACCATGTTCAAAGGATTCTGGGGCAGCACCAATCACATATTATACTCTCATACCACACAACCTCATAGAGAAATTCATTTATAAAATATCCTAATGAATAAAATGCATAAAAATATAAAAATTGACATTGAATTATTATTGTATAAAATTTGACATTTGATTATTATTATCGTATAAAATTTGACTTATACTCGTACATTTTGCTATTCAGGGTTCATGTATGTAGATCCAAACTCTATTTAAAACCTAATGTATATGAATGCAAATAAACCGATTTGATTTAAATTGTTAGGAATTGAAAAATAAACAATATTTTCTTAATTAACGTTAAATTTATTTTACTGATATTGATTAAGCTTTGATATCGAAGGGTATTTTAAAACATTGTCGATCACTTTTTTAAAGGGTGAGAAAGAATTTAGAAAGTCAACTTTGTAGATGTCAGGCTGGCCAACTGAGTATGAATTTGTTGACGATTGTTTTTTAAATGTATTAAAAATAATATAGATTGTACTAAGACTGAGGTGATCACCAAATGGCTCAATTCACACCTACAATACCGACATTAACATAAAGATGGATTCAATCTTGAAAACTATTTATAAATACGAATCTACCTCTGGTCACTGGTACCAAAGAGTCCCATACAATTTTGGGCGAGGTTTATTTAATGATGAAAATGTTTTTCTTGACGATTGCAATCTCTTTGAATCTTTACAACTACAAAAATACTTCAGGAGCCAGCTACACATACATAGAAAGGCGACAGAAAGAAATATCTCCTTAGATACTACCACTTTCGGAAAAGGCATTTATGAATAGTAAAAGGAAGAAACAATGTACAGGCCTGAAATGGTTCATTCATAAAACGTAGACGGTAGATCCGAACGGGTTGTAAAAATAGTAATGTGATATCGTCTACAGTACAGTATACAGTAGGGGGGTCTCTATGAGGTCGGTGTTACATTAAGAGCGTGTCGGGCGACTCACAAGGTGGTGCTCGTGGAGTGGCGGCGGTAGCAGGTGATGTGGCGGCAGCGCGCCCACCAGTGGCGGCTTCATCTCGAGCAGGGGGAACACTGGCGCGCACACTGCCTGCACACGGCCACCACGCTTAGCCCATATCCTCGCATACACAACTACACGCCTATCCAGCATCCTAACTGTATTTTATGACCTAATATGGAACGAACCTTACATAACCTTTGAATTGAATTCAAAAGGAATGAACTGAATTGAAAACTGAAGACATGAATAAAGTGTAAACGAAGTTTACCTCTATACAGACATGCATGTTAGTTCTATGTTAACATTAATTTATTAATTCCGGATTTTCGAATATTAAACCAACTAAATTTCACGTGTCTTTTTGTGTAAAATGCTTTGTCATGATCAGCATGGGAATACTCGTATGCACTAACTTTTGTATGGGAACGGACCAGTGCGATAATTAAGTAATGTTTTTTTTTCATTTGAGTCTGACCACATAAAACATTTAACTGGGAAAAAGTGTAAATATCAGAAATTGTGTGAAATATCATTTATTTTCACTGATTGTCCAGGTTAGATTTATAATATAAACTTTTTCGGTTTGACATTCCTTGACCATTTTAAGGATCCCTAACATTCCCTGATTTTTCAGAATATAGAGACCCACTCCTATTTTTTTTTGCCACCAACGTACATATATTCAAGAAACCGGAACCGCCATAGTTGTTATCAGATATTTGCGTACAGATTCAGCGGTCAGATTGACGTATAAATGATCAATTCACCAAAAGAAACTTTAACAAATATGCTATCGTTTTCTCCATTCCTATATTAGTTTTATATGTCTTCGAAGTCAATCGATTTATGCGAAAGTATATAAAGCTTAAAAATTTACTGCACTTGCTGATTAAGTTATTATTTGTATTATAATTTTCAACAAAAATCGTATGTTTCCGAAGACAACGCTTAAAAGAATAGACCTGCCATATTCAATTTTAACACTGATAAAAATGACGCATAAGTTAGGAGTTAAATGCTTTATTTATAGTATTTACATACATCTTGAGCGGGCACCGCGTAGTTTCCTTGGATGGTGTACGCCTGACCACCAGCTAAGATGACTGGGCCCGCTACGGTGGGCTTCGGCCTGTACGGAATCGTCGCGCCTTTCGGTGGGCTCTGTAATATAAACCAGAATTAGATCACCCCATAGTAAGTTAAGTTGGAGCTTCTTTCTCTCTCTCCGTGTGTGTGTGCGCGTGCGTGCGTGAGAGATAGATTTGTATTCAGCATATTTTGAACATTGGATTTTATTCGTAAATTTAACATCTTAATCGTCTGCATGAATCCACAGTTGGACATGAGCCTCCCTCACAGATCGACACATTACTTACTATGAGTGGAATTCCTTATTCCATATATGAATTCCGTTCTATATATCTTAGCTTTGACCGGAGGATAAAAGATGTACCCTTATTATCAGCCAGGGATCGTTCATTGCTTCAAGACGCACATGGTTCGCCAAAATGACCGGGCATAGGCTGCTTGCATTTAGCGACTCTTCGCGACCATTACCAGGTCGACGGTTCATCTATTTGAGGATCGGCCCGCTACATAGAAGTGACGTCTTTAAATAATCAAAATTTTAAGCTTCTAATGTATGGTTTAAAAAATTATTTTTCATTAAGATTATATATCACTTACATGAAAAACATAAACTAAAATAAACAATACACGTACTCCAATGTTAACACAGTGTGTAAGATTTATATAGCAACAAGAAAAAGGTGAGGGTATATTGCATAGTTACTGTTGAGAACAATGGCGAGTCCGACGGGTATGATATAAGGGTTTTATATATATAAAAAAGAACACACCGATTTGATATTTATTTACTATTAGGATAGTCTTTTAAAAGTTTTGTAGTTTTTTAGTAATTTTTTGATGACAATGACCGATTTTCTTTCATACTTTAGCTCCTTCATACATTTTTCTTGCCATAATTAGTTCCTAGTTTATGAAGACGCAAGTGATGAGCATTTCTTAAAATACGCTTTTGGACATTTAGGTTTTTAGTAAAAACGATATCAGAGTGTACGTCTATGCTTAGTATTTTCCGTATTATCACACAGGTACTGTACTAATATGTTTGTTTAATGTTCATCAGGTTAATGCCATTATGTGTGCGAAGATAAACTAGCGAGTATATGTGAACGTACCTCTAGCATGACGCAACAAATGTGATAAATGCATTGTGTGATAGCGTCGCAGGTCCCGCTGATTGTAACTGCTCGCTCAGTCGAGTTCGGAAGCATTTCACTTGCGACCTGGAAATAAAAAAAAAACAATTAATTAAATTTAATATGTAGGTTTAAATTAATATAGTACTAAGTACAGAACAGACGTTCACGCCTCCCACCGATCCTCAATACCTCACCTCTCCCCGCAAGAAACTGAACCAGATAAGGATCGTTCAAAGTCAAAGTCACAAACAACTTACTATTACCTTCAAAGGTTGATTGAGGAGACAGAGAATCTTTTACGGAGGTTATTTCTACTTGTTTTTGTTCCAATTGTACATTTATAAACAATCCTAAAATATACTAATACTAAAAATATTGCAATGCTCATAAAGTTAAAACTAACGCCGGAATTAAATAAGAAAACAACGATAACAAAGAGATTATGACGTCACGCGATCGCGTCTCTCCAATCCAGATTTAATGGCGGCCATTATGACGCAACATCTAATAAGATATGAGCGGTACGTGTGCCGTTGTCTCGCGACACCTGTTGTTCCGTCTCGGCCCTAATGTGTCAGCGAACGTTGTCTATAGCGTGTCTGGGATTAACTTCTACTGTAACATTGGCTAGCTGTATCGACTTCAGGGCAGAGACACCAAAATTTTTATAGCTGTTATTTATGTAACTACATAATAAAATAATCTACGTATGTCCATTAGTGATTTTGTGAACGTGGATGTGATCCGAATATGAATCAGAAAAGTAAAATATTCTATTCTTAGCGACTTTTTGTAACGCCCATGAGAAGTATGTCGGAAGATCTGGGCCCTGTTTTACCATGTATTCTGTGCGCTCTCAAAGACGTTAGTTCCACATCCTTTTCCGCTCAAATTTTTTAAAACAATCTTGACATATATCTTTATGCATCTTAGTGTGACTATACGCTGTATTGCACTGTCCCTGATTAGGTATTACGTTAAGAGTTGTTCAATGCGGGTCTACCATGAAGTTCAATCGCCTCATTAGCATAATGGCACACGTCGGGCACTTCGAACAAATGTCGTGATATCGGCACACATCGAACGGATTACGTTTGTATACACGCGCGTGTGTAAGTAGCACGCGCCATACGTAAAGGTCATTTTCTGCACCAGTTTCTGCGCAGGGGAAGTGAGGTATCGCGGATCGGCAGGAGGATATTAATTCTGTGCTAATGGCTAAATATTCGATTAACAATCCGGAGGTCCTGGGTTCGATTCTCAGTGGGTACCTATCGGTAATCGGTTTGGTTGGTGGTAGGGAATTTTCCGCCTGGCTAACAACTATCATTTTACCTAAGTCTGCCGCCAAACAGTTAATAGCACTGCTGTGTTACAGTATGAATGATAGCAGAGTCCGCATCTCATTAGCTTGAGGCTTTTGGGTGCGCATGCTTATCATCCGGTGACTTATCATCAGGTGAGATGAAGGCCAAGTGCAAACCCATAATTTATTTTAAAAAGTACGAAACCCACTTGTATATTGGCACCGGTCACGTCGCGTATCTCCTTGATTTTGGATCCGCCCTTGCCGATGAGGGAGCCGCACTGCGACGCAGGCACGATGAGGCGCAGCGTGATGGGGGCGCGGGAGCCGCCACCCCCGCCTTCGTTAAACTGAGAGCACCACTGCAATCACACAAACATTCAACTTCAATTTATATCATTATGTACAAAACCCTTTAATTTACCACATGTATATGTCTAAGTAACACCGCACGCGCATACTGACATTGAGGGCTGTGACTTCTGCTGGAGAAAACTCGTTGAGATGAGCTCAATCGATATCATCAACAGTTTAATCAGGCTACTGCTCCACGGCACTTCATTGAACATAAAGAATATACACGCTTCATTCTAGATGACACAAACGGACAACAAAACTTTCTCGACGGTTTAGGAGACAGTACTCAAAGCCGTGAATTAGCCGTACATTGGCGCTGTCTTAATCGTGCTATTATGTATTTTGAAAGTATTGTCATTGATGGCTGTCTCTTAGGAACTAAAATTCAGTCCAATCAATAAGTAAAAGTCATAAACAAGTACCATATCCACTTCACTCGACAGTTTTACTAACATATTCAACAACTAGCTTTTTGCCCGTGTATTCACCCGTAAGGACTTCAGATATTATCTCACGGGAACTACGTCGCTCTTTTGGAATAAAAAATAGCTTATATCATTTTCGACCTATCAACTGCACCTATACAAAAAAAAACAAGTTGTTCTAACTCTTCGTTACAACGTGAAGGAAGGAACAACAAACTCACTTTCACGTTTATAATATTGGTATGGAAGTATGAATACACTGAATATAAACAATAAACCCAGCATATAATCAATTATCTATTATCGCATTATAATGCAGTCAAAGTACATTATCTTGAAGGCTATTTCATGTTCACACAGCTTACTATGCACCATCGTAAAACGGCGAACGCTATTTTCTATCATTATACTTTTTGCTATCATAGACGACTGTTGACCGCTTGAGCGAAGGTATAACTTTATTTTCTGCACCTACTAATGTATATTGTAGCAGGAAATATGGTTAAGTTAGACGGGGGTTTCTCAACTGGGGATCCGCGAATTATCCTAAGGGAATCCGTAGACAAAATAAAAACTGTAAAACAAAATAGGAGGTCCATTGGTGAGGTTCAAGGAAGTTGAGACATGCTGGGCTATAAAATATTATTTTCAAATTACAGCATTTACTCTGATCTGATCATCATCAGCTGCATTACCATTACAGGCATGTTCTTAGATCGCCACGACTAACGAGCTTCTCATTGGAGGACTCGCCATAGACACCAAGCCTGGCAGACGGACCGGAGTAAAATGTTATTGATAGACAAATGGTTGATGATGCCTGTTTCCCCAATTTTCCTCTAAGTAGTCGCCGGTTACGACGAGCTTTTCTTAGATAAACTTTGACAGCTACAAGGGAAATAACCTTGGCCCTCTTGACACATTCAGCCCAGTCAGGACAGTCAGGCTTTCGGATTATATTCATGAAAAATTTTATTTCTTTATTACGCTAAGATTTTGTGACATGAAAATATTTTACTTTCAATTTGTTTTCCCTCTCAACCAAATCACCTCCGTGGTACATTGGCCGCTGGAATAGGAATTCAGGTTTCCATTTCGAGTACATATCTACCACAGCACGGAACGCTACCAACCATCGTGTTGTCAAAATCGACCGCCAAACCATTATGTTAGTGCTGATGTGTTTCGCAATGTCTCATTTAATCGATTTCTCAATAAGCACGTATCGGCTTTATCAACAATGAAGATTAAGGCCAAGTGCATAAAAACGTAAATAATGAAAAACACGATATTGTAAATATGTCCTTCTCATTATGCGTGAGATACGTGACATTACGGTAGTTAACTGTAATGTGAGTCAATTTTATCGGCCGAAGCGGAACTATTCAATTAGATAACTATTTTTATGATGTCACAGAATAATAGAATTATTAGATTAATAAGCCCCATTACAGATATATTGATACTGTTCCTAGAACGTTCCGGACCGATGTTTGCTTGCTGACCGGGCATTGCTTGTCGGTTCGGGTCGGTAGGTGAGTGAATATCGGTACCAAATCGGTACATTTTGTATTGCATTCTAGCCTTACGGTTTCAGTTATGTGTATAACTCTGTGACGGGGCTTAATGTTTTTATGTTCAAATTAGAATTAGGTCAAATTATGAGATAGTTGTTATCTTAAGTACTATCGGAATCTAACATGCTCGCTAACTACGCATGTTATTTTAGCCTCTGAATCATTCAAGCAACCCTTAAAACTTATATTTTAAAAACATATTCAATGTCAAATCCCAGTCTCCAACCGACTTAAAAAAGAAGGAGGTTCTAAATTCGACGGGTATGTTTTTTTTTAAATGTTTGTTACCTAAGAACTTTTGACTGGGTGAACCGATTTGGATGATTCTTTTTTTATTTAAATGTTGATGCTTCCCGTGTTGGCCCAGTTCTGACAATAGCCAAAAATCATATAAGTCTTAAATTTGCAGGGCATTTGAAGTCGGTTTCTAGTTCTTTCTGAACTCGTAAACTTGTTATATTATTATGTTAATAATAGATAACAATTAAGTCCACTTACCTCTTCAAACTTCTTGCATATGAGAGTGAAGGCTTTGAATATAGCACTTGTGTTTCCAGTGACAGTGACAATACGTTCTGGGCATGATCCATCGGATATGTTGATTTTGGCTCCAGACTGAAATTAATTAAAAAAAATTACTCTTTTGAAACAAAAGCACCATATAACTATGAACAGATATTAATATTAACTGACCTCTTCTCTAAACCTCTTAACGATCTCTCCCTTTTTCCCGATGATACTGCCAACCTCCTGGAAATAAACAATCGAATTACTTCAATCATCGCTAGTGGCTGACGCGCATCAAAAATAATCCCCATCAAGACTGTATTGTGCAACGCCCGCACTAAATTAATTCAGTCGCACTTAGATTTATAGTACAAAAGATTTCCTGTCTGGCCGCCAATAATAGTCACCGCATCGGACGTTTCTTTGCATCGTACATATCAGATGCATGAGGCGGTTGCGTTGTGCTCCTGGCAACGGAAAGGGTTGACTCTCCCAGTATGTGAACAATGAATGTACTCTAGTGCAGAAGGTGACGACGACACGGTATGTCAGACAGAAATAGACCTGATGGATAGCTAAAGTAGGTTGGGTTCAAAGAACCCTTGCAAACCTATGTTACACAAATTAAATCTGATTGTAATGAACTATAAGAGCAGTGAATGATTTATACACATTGTCTCGACTTTCACATTCTTCGTTCGTGCGCGATATTACTTAGAACTGTAGAAATCTAGAAAGTGACACAATTACATCTACAACTGTTGGAGTAGCGGTCTTGATTTATTAATGTCGCGTCATTTAGATATCTGATACATACATATATATAAAATTGTGATGAATTTGTGACCGAAACATCTTGCTGAGTAATTAAAATAACTTTAAAAATATAAACTGCAAGTTGTTCGAGACAATTTAATTACAAAAAGATACAAATCGACAAGTTTGATGAACAGGCCGAGTGCCAATAGCTGGCATACAGCCAAATGTACTTCGTATTGGATTATAGCCAATTAAAACTATCTAGATGTAAAACTAGTTATAGTCGCAAGTTAACATCAATACATCTCATATGTCAGAGCAATCTAGACACATCTAGGTGTGCTAAATGTGTACTACGGTTGAGTAATGTATCACAAATAAAATAATTACGTACTATTGTTTTGTTGATAGCTAATGTCATAAATAATTAAGATTCCTTTCATTTAAATACAACCAAACAGTGGTTTCAAACGATTAAGTGACTCTACAGAGTTTGACATAAGAGCATTAAATAGAATTAGGCCTCTAAGTGATTGTCCAAAGTATAATATAATAGAATCTATTTTGCCATGTAAAATGAAAGCTTAGTTGGTAAGCATGCCTATGTGTAAACAGGATCTCGCGTCGAGCATCCACACAAGTGCCCCTAACAAGATTGTCATACCAAAGTCATATTAGATTACTGTATTTTCAAAACAACTCTTTCACTACATGTATGTTTATTTGTATGTTAAGGTGTGTGTGTAACGCCTAAGCGCGGGTTTTACCATTACACTCAGAGTTCTGTACATATTCATTCAGAATGCAATGTTATTATATTAACTTCGAAAGTTTGTGTCTCTTCACAAAGAGATTTCAGAAAAGCTCATTGTGTTATGTACGCCATCTACACTATTATTATTAAAATTGTTTAGTTATACGAAAGTGTGTGTATTTAAAGGGTATATTAACCCTTAGGTTGGGTTGCGCCGATTTGAAATATTAAAATTTCACTGTTTTAATTTTTTACTTTACAATACTTTCAAGATTTTTGTGAAGGAAATTATTTGGCATATAAAATCATAATATTTGTTGGAGTTTATTATTGTCTATTGGTGTCCGACCGTAAAAGGATTTGACGTCCAAAACTAAAACCAGTACTAAAAATAATGACACTACCAAATATATATTCTTTGCATGAAAGATAAATAATTACGCATGGTTTGATGATTTATTTACAATGAATATTTTACCTTGACTTCCTCTTAGAAACTATTCGATGAAAACTACTGGTTAGATCAGGTAAAATATGCTGCATAAAGGCCCATATCTTTTTACTCCTATCGACTAGTAAGTTTTTTTTTTCACAACTGTAAGGGATTGCAGTCTTCACTATTTTATATTAATTTAAACTTGATACCTCGAAGCATACATGAGAAAAAGGGACTTGATAGACATAAAACGAAATGATCCTCTTGACCCTAGGATGTAGTTACTCATGTTGGAAGCTGTGTGTAATGTGTAGTATGTGTGAACCACAGCTGACCCAACACCTGTCTATACTCAATCAACCCAACTCACAGAAGAGCTGCAAGACTCATCTGGCAAAAGGAAGTTCGGCTACACATACATGGGTCAAAGACCATCGCAGGAACAGGAGAACATTCACTAACACTCTACGACTACATAATACTAGCTATACCCTAAGCTAAATGTTTAGGTAGTACCATAGCCACTAATACCATTACACATACATACAGTAACTTTAATTTGAAATTACATTTTAAAATTGCAGTTAAATGAAACCATCTCAGCCGCTAAAAGGTTTTACATTAAATTAGAGCAGGTTTGGCTTTCAAAGGCCGGTTCCTACAGTCCCTCTTCCCCTTTTGTAAAAGTAAGCAAAACTTTCTTAAACACTAGCTGTAATCACAATATCATTTTGTGGTTAAAATATTGGGCTAAAATAGCCCAATTAGGTGTATGTGTCTCTCTCCATTAATTTATACCTATATCTAGAATGCCTAAAAAATTTCAATGGGTACTGTACATATTATAGGGCAATTTTAGAATTTTGTTTGTCACTCTATTCAATAAAGGTGATGCTCGATTTTACCACTTGCCTTGAACTGACAAACTGTTTATTTAACTGTCATTCCATCATTTTTACTGGCCATTTATTTATTACACAGCTTGAGTATATTTATAATTGTAAGACGATATAACATAACTAATTTGTTTTAATTGCTCTCCATGTTTTACTATTACCCTATTTATTGCAAATAAATAAATATTTGATTTGACTGTTATACAATTTACCAACCTTTGAAAAATACCTTTAAATACTGAAGTTTTTATACAATGATCACTATATGTCAATATTTAATGTAACTTAGACGGGCTATTCTTTTTGAAGAATGTATTTCTTTTCTTATGAAGCTGGTGATAATTTATATTTTTTTTCCAAGAACAAACCTACAGTTTTTATAACATACTTAAATCTTACATTTGTTTTAATTACAAATATAACACTGTACATTATTGACTCACTTAAGCTTTATTCAGCAGCCAGAAATAACTTTTGTAATTATTGTCTACTACAATATCCTGTATGTCATATTTGGGTCAGTTTAACATAATGAAATCACAGGAACTAAAAAAGGTTAAACCAAACCTTAACTAAATATAATATTTTAGAGTTAAAAGAAGTGAAGGAATTAACACTTTGAAAAAGTGCAAGCCCGCCAATCCACAATGGGCCTGTGTGGTGGACTATGGCCCAGATACTCTCTGTAGGAGAGTAGGCCTGAGCCACTGCAGTGGGGACATATTCATGATGAAAAGTGCAAAGAATTAAATTTTAACAAATCTTCAGTTACATATATACAAAATTTGATGCAATGTGTCAACAACAAACCAAAAATCCAACTTCTGATGATGCAAAGCTTACAAATTGGTGGCAGCCAAATTGCATTTATAGTGACATCACTGCGCTAGTGGGATTCAAGAAAATGAGATAAATCTGGATAGTTCACACTTATCGAAATCCATTCAGTCCTATGAAACATTATGATCTAACCAGATTACCCTTTCTTTTGTTACTATAGATTGATTGTATTACCTTCATTAAATTTCTAATCAATTTATTAAATGACAGAGCAAAATAATACAGGCTATTACCAGCATAGTAAATTCATTTTAAACTTTTTGACAGATTGTTTTGCTTACCCTATGAAGTAATTAATTAAAGTGACTTTAAAAACAAAAACTATAATTTAGAGTGTAAATAGCTGGGTGTCAATTGATTTTAGTTCACTAATATACTAACCTAACTAGTTGTTTAATATTCTCGTCTACCTCAGACAAGCGTTCTCATATTTGTTTATAACTTCACATAATAAATATGTTGATAAATAGACAACATTTCAGAGTAGTGTTATAAAATAAATATATTTATAGTTAAAAAAATGCTAAAATGTTAAATATGCTTTAAAATCACCATCAGCTATTTTTGTGGTCGATATTTCACCACTCTTGTATATAATTCACATTATAGGACATTAAATACTTACCTACATAAAAACAAAAGCATACTTGAGTTAGGGAAAATGAACTGTATTAGTGGCATATCAACTAACAAACAAAATCACTGAGCAGAACCTCAATGTCACCTATTCAAGCTTTTGCATCATTAATTAATTAATCAATTAACAGTAGTTCATTTGTATAATTGTATTTCAATGTGATTTAGTTATAAAAAATATTAAAAACATTTAGAACTTAATTGCAGATTAATAAACAAATGACACACTACTTGAAATTCTACTCCATGTATGAAATAAATCACATTCAATACTAGACAGCAGGGATAAGAAGGTAAACACTTAGACATGTTTATGAATAATCATAATTAGAGAAAAATAAGTGCATGTTAATCTTACCTTCCCCTGCATAATCAGTCTGATAGTGAGGGTGACTTTGGAGTCCTCCTCATGGAGAGTTGGGGTTTTCTCCAGTTCCATGCTGGAGGATGAGTCCGACGTGTCTCGCGGAATTTTGACGGCGTTCGGGACTACGTGTGTGCAGGCACAAGGGACACTCCACTCAATCTAATGGCTGGGACTCTGGGGCTCTTGGCACGCACTGCAGGCAGGGTAAGCTGGAAAACAGGCGCACGTCTCAAAAGGAATGTCCGTAGGTGTCGAGCGCACTAAAGGTGTAGGGTATGGTCACTCTTTCGAATAAAAGCAAAGCTGATTACCGAATATTTATTTACAGTGAGACGATGGCAAGCGTCGGAATGAGGGCGTATGAACATCTAGTCTCTATAATAAAACTGGTCCCGGGGTGCGACCGGATTCTGCGGTGGTAACGCGACTCGCTCTGGCGGGGACCGTTACTTGAACTCGGCTTGCCTGCGACTCGCGACATAACCTCAGCGCCTCGCGCCTCATGGCAAGCCGACCGGGTTATCGATCCCGCTTCCCAAACAAAGTCTACTGTGGGCAAAGTCGGTCCCAAACGGGAACGCTTACCTCGATTCGTTTTTCACCGTGCAACAATAACATAACAAATCTTAACACTAGTATTATCACCAAGATGTGTATAAAATCACACTTATCACAATTTTCTTTGTCGTAAAATTATAAAATAAATAAAATCCGACAGTGACGCGTCGGATGCTCGGCTTGTATTTTTTTCTGTCATAGACAAGACAAACCGAACCGTAGAGTCTGTCTGTTATGTGAATCATTTCAAAAATTGAACTAGTTCATTGATTAGAGTGAATAAGGCTATTGCATTTGTTATTAAACAGAATATAATAATACAATGGTTGGTAGATACTTTAACAACATAATTATTTCATTGTAAAAATATTCGGTTAGGGTGCACAAAAGGGGGCGCTAAGGCGGGACTTAGAATAGTCATGATTTTTTGAAATTTGTACACCCGTACCAAATATTCATATCAACGAATAAACTAATTAAATAATTTCCATTCTAAGAAGAAATATAAAAGTCCAAATATCCGTCGACCACGGTCCATTTTGAAGAAAAAAAATTGTATTTTCTGGTATTAGAATTTAGGAAATTGATTACACAAATTTTCAATACCACATTAAACAATGTTATGTATTAAACGCAGAGTTTGTTTTGGGAGCGTGACTGTTAACAAAAAATTGACAGCTAGCTCTATTTTATGAAATAGCTCATTGTTTAGAACTGTTCGGACACCTCTATTGAGCGACTAAACGTGTACATTCCTTCCTACTTTAAAGTAAGGTAAAGAAAAGAGACGACAACTAATCAGTATAAAAACCGACTGCAGCGCTCTCTCAGTATTCTGTAGAACCAAATGTGACAGCAGAATGAAAGTCATAGACAAACCAGCTGCCTTTATACTATGCATTTTGCGGGAAATAATATATTTCAAAATAGTTTGCGGATTTTTGCAAAGAGTACGTAATCCGGAATCTATATATTAATACGTGAAACAAAAACTTTGTACCCAAAGTAAAACTTTGTAAAAAGATTATCGCCCGCGGCACAGTAACATCTTTTTAGCTTCATGTTTGTACCTTTGTACCCAATTAGTACCCCTTTAGGAGCCCCTTTTTTAAATGCTCCTAGCCCCTTTTTACGAAAATTGTGCGGACGGAGGATGAATAATGTTTTTTTTTTAAAATTTTAAAATGATTATGGTTGTAAATTACTACTTACGACTACTAAATTTAATTATTTATGGGTTTACCATTTAAAAATATGTTCTCTGTTGTAATGTCCACACATCCAACAATCCATCCTAATATTATAATTGGGAAAGTAATTTTGTTTGTGTTTTGTGTGTTTGATGGAAGGTCGGAATGACTGGATTTTTTATAGAGATAGTTGAAGGGCCAGAAAACGACATAGGCTACTTTTTATAGTGATTGAACAAGAAGTTCCCGTGTGATAATTTCCGAAGTCCACGCGGTCGAAGTCGCGGACAAAAGCTAGTCCTTACTCAATTCTAATATTATAAATGCGAAAGTGAGTTTGTTTGTTTTTCCTTTCCGTCGTAACGTAGGGTAAGAATGACTTAATTTTTGTATAGGGACACTGTTTAAGGGCCGGAAAAGGACATAGGATACTTTTTCCCGTGCAGTTGTAGTTCCCGTGGGATACTTTCCGAAGCAAGGTAATAAAGATGGTTCAACAAAGGAACGGACTTGGTACAGACTACTATTTAGAATTAAGTACATACATAAACAATAGGTTAATTATTACACAATATTAATTAAACAAGGTTACGTTAGAGTTGCCTTAGAGTATTAAATATAAGTATTGGGGAAACGGTTACAAATATAATTGGACTAAGGCTTTTGTCATCTAAAAGAGGTATATAAGAACTATTTCCCGTAATGGGAATCATAAATATAGTGTTATAAAAATTATAAAGTTCAGACTAGTCCTAGTCTATATGTACTGATGCTCTCAGAGGCATTGTTAAAGCTCAGCTCAGATTTTAAAACACATGGTATGATTAAATGTTACGTCAAGCTACTAGGCGTAAATACGTAATCAAGCCATGCTTAAATATTGTGAAGCTCCATAACAAGCTGTCACGTTTTTCAATGGACTTCCTGTTATAGATATACAAATATACACAGTGTCTTAGTTTCTCTTAAAAGTATGGAGATTTGGGGGTGTATGACTCAGGGAACTGGCCTGAGATTGTTTGTGTGCTAAAGAACTCATTAGCTATTTTAATTTTTATTCTTTTACAAAAATCATCATTATCAATAGCCTATATATAATATATATGTCTTCACTGCAGAGGCTCAGGCCTACTCTCCTACATAAAGTGTAAGGGCCACAGTCCAACACGCGGGCCCAGTGCGGATTGGTAGACTTCACGCACACCTTTGAATTTCTTCGCAGGATGTGTGCAGGTTTCCTCGCGACGTTTTCCTTCACCGATAAGCCAGCCAGTGGTATTGATATTGATCATTCGTACATAAATACCAAATACCAAATTGTAACTCATTGGTATGAGCCAGGATCGAACCCAGACCTCGATTGTTCAAGGACTGACGCCATATCCACCTGAGCTACCACGGCTAGTTTATTAAAATGCTCTAACAAAAACCGAAATCGGATCGAACCATAGAGCAAATATTAGTTTGCAGTTGAAAAAATGTTCTTCTGTATATCGTTTACTCGTATCTTTAAACTACAAGTGTAAGTTCTGAATCATATTTAGATGAAACAGTCAGACACAAGAGTGAGAAAAAGAGGGTTCCACTTTTTCATTTGATGTTCAGGACCCTACATACTCGTAAGTTAAATAACAACAAAATACACATTTTCAGATTTTTTCCTTTACTTGTGCTGTGAGACCTTGCTTCTTGCTTAATTTTATGATTCTATGTTAATGGGAAGTGTCATGTCAAAGATGTACTTTTAATAAAGCAATCAGGATACTAGGTAAAAAGCCGTATTATGCGAAAGATCCGTCGGACTATTATTACGAATTATGTCTCTTCGGCTTCCAAAAGTTTCAAAAAAGTGTGAGGTCCCTCCCTACACGACTATATTAAAACTTGAAGCGCTTGTCCCATGCAAATTCGTTCATCGATTTATTGTCGTTGGACGAAACTCTTGGAAACTGAATAAAGGTGAAACGTTTATGCAGTGAAGTTTTCTCGATAAAGGGAGTGCATGCTGAGTTTTTGCATAATTAAATCACATTTGAGAGTAGTGCATTTTTTAATCTTTTTCTCGTATATTCATTTTATATTTTTATTCCTATCACAGTCCGATCCGGTCCATAATAAATTGTAATCGTCTTTGGATTGAACCAAAATAAATGCACGAAAAAAATATAAATTTAAAAAGTATAATTACTGTTTGCGAATACATATCGCTATCGCCATTATGTGCTACCTTTGTCCATTGTTGGACATGAGCCTACTAGCCACATTGATTTATTGTAACCACCACTCGCTTGGCAGTCAGGCTGGTGATCGGAGTAATACGCAGTCTGGATTTACATAAGTAGACGCACATCTGCCGAAATATTTCCCCCCTTACCCCCGGAATGATTGGTCCTATTCTAAGCTGAGGGTTTACGCCATCATCACAATATTACCTATAATAGTAATATGACGGTCGACGATGGACACGGCAACGTCGTCTGAGAAGCATTTTACTTCTTATAAACGGAACATTAGCTCTGCTTTCCCATCCCAACGGTTGTAAGGTGCAAAATATTTTTATTCAGTAAAATGCAGAGTGTTTTCCCGGGTATGCGCTTCGATAATGGACTGCTTCATACCTTGTTTGTGCGAGGTAGGATCGCGGGCGGAATGTTGAGTGCACCTTATGGTGCTGCTTTGAGGACCCAAGTTTTTATGGGTTGTATTGTTATTTGTTTATTACCTAATGTTATATATAATAAGGTGAATGATAGCACTCCAATTTATGTTCAACGGGATTCATATTCTGAGCAGATAGGTTGTCGTTGATAGCACTCTTACGTGGAAGCTCCAAGTGGCGAAAGATCGCAGGAAGGTTTTTATTGGTGCTGGTTTGTTAAGACGTCTTTGTAACATATTTCAAAGTAGGACTATTCCTGAACGTATTAGACGAGCCTTCACTTTAAAAATATTTAATCTGAATTCGAATTTCTTCGAACAAGTGTCCTAGAGTTTTACATTTCTACCTTCCGAAATTCTTTGGAATCCTTTATACATTTTTACACATACTTTTTATTTATCATAATATGCATTATGTATGTGTTTATGAGTATATACTATTAAATTATTGCTATAATAGTTAGCTATTTAATATTTTTGTGTAAGTATATATAATACATATACTGTCACCACGTACGAAATCCGTCGAGTGCGAGTCTCACACCCATATTCTAAGACGTTTCCTTCAGATTTACTCACCTTGAATTGACGTCCCTCACTCAAAATGGTATCATAAGTCGAGTAAAATCTACTATACTTGAGGAATTCTCTCGGTCGAGTGGAGGAACTGACATCCGTATTATTAAACGTTTCCTTCAGATTTACTCACCATGAAATGACGTCACTCCCTTCAAAATGGTATGATAAGTCGAATTAAATCTCCTCGAATTTAAAAATTTTGTCGGTTGGGTGAGGTAACTGACTGTCAAAGTCAAGGTACCTGCCGACCTACCTTGAAGATTCCTCAATGTAAATATCGCGTTGTTTCGATCCACTTTTAACAGAATTTAAGCATGTCTTTCGAAGAGTTTATTGATTATGTTTACGATAGTCCATACAATTACCCTTCAAGGCGTTATTTGCGTGATGTAACAAATCCAACAACAAACAAAAGTTTACTAGTATCATTGTTCTGTTAAAAGAATTAATATCTGGGCGACCGAGCTTTGCTCGTAGTTCTTTAAAAACAAACAAAAACTTTATTTCTGCCCCTGGTTAGCCATAAAGAGTGGAACAATTTGCCACTAAAAAAAAAATTACAAACTTGAATAAATAAATAAAAACAAACAAAAATAAAAGCAATTTGCGTCGAATAATGCGAAGGCAAAAGCGCATGAAAACTCGAAAACGCGCGTTTTCCCAGACATGAGACTAATCTAGATCGATTTTTCGCCTCCAAAACCCCCTAAATACCAAATTTCAGCGAAATCGTTGGAGCCGTTTCCGAGATATACATTGCTCGTTTAAAGGTATAAGATAAGTACACAAAGGTGTAATAATCTCACAAGGTTTGCAATAATAATGAATACACGTTCTTTCAGATCGTTAGTGGGGACCTGCAACACTTGAGCCAGCCAGTAGTGTCCAAAATTGTGGCTAGAATATCAAAGGAATTAGCACTAAAAGTGGCTATTTACGATTATATTTGAATTGAAAACGAATTTTATGCCAGTTGACCTGTTAACTAGTTGCAGTTCGTTTCACGTCAGTTACTAAGCTTTTGACTATCAAAAATATTTAGAAAATCATCTTTTTCATGTTTTTACTAATGATAACCAATTTACTTTTTAAAGTTGTTTATTTTTCATATGTATTTTAATTTCTGACTGTTATTTGCCACATGTTTTGAGCTAGAAAAAGTAAAGTTATTGCCTATAACGAATACTACATGATAGTATTCAAAAGGCTACCAACATAACAAATATGAAATCCTCGAAACAATGACGCGATCACTCGAATCCATGACGTCATCCACCTCGCGGGAGGAACGTCAAATCGCACTCAGGTTTCGACTTAGAATACCGATTCTGAGAGAGTTTTGACGTTTTCCTTTCGGTGTCCTTGAGTAAAGTTGAGTGAAGTAAATCTGAAGGAAACGACTTAGAATATGGGTGTTACTGTCTCTCATTTCTTTGAGAAAATATTATTATTCATGATCACAAAGCATTCGACAGAAGAGCGGAACAAAGACCACAGGTGTAGCTTTGAAAATATCAGCGGCTTTGGTTGTCATTTAAAAATTTAACCCCTCAGAATGTTGATGTCACAGCGCATAAGATTATGGCGTGAAATATAAAAGATAACGTGTCACCAGTGAGCACATAATCTCGTGACAACGGTCGGTCGGTCCGGTGTTGGACGACAATTTATTCACAACGGGGCTCGGTGCGTGGCGTTGACGAGCTCGAGTGAGCGGCATCGACCCACGTAATTTTAATGAATTGTTTGAGCCGTGTTGTTAATTCCAATATGGGCTTATTTTTGCAAGTGACCTTTGAGGTCTATAGAGCGCAGTACATACTAATATAATATAAATTAAAATATGTCAGGTTAATTACAGCATTTTTGAATTTGTTTCCGCCTTGAATATCTACTAAAATAAATTCATTTTCTTAAACAGTCATCACCTAACAAAAAGTCAGAATGACTTGATTTTTTGTAGAGGGATAGTTGAACGGCCAAGGAAAGATATGATACTTTTATCCTGATCGAACGAGTAGTTCCCATGGGATCAATCATAAGGTCATTTATATCTTTATTATTATAAGGTTATCTGTTCTTCGAGCGATGTGGTCTTCTGCCCATTGCCACTTCAGCCATAAAAATTAATACTAAATCGCTACTCAATCCCAAAACATCGCAGAAATTGTAATGGTTTTGAATTATTAACTTTTTTACTATGTAATGTCTTATAAATTGCGAATGTCTAAAGCTGTGATCGACATGGCGAGGCCGCCGCGCGTGCATTGTTCGACCGCGGCAAACCTTGGTTTGGATAGCGAACCATTTTTAGCACAAAAAAAAATGTAGCGCGGCAGCCAATCTGTCAAAAAGTGTTTATTTTGTGCGCGGCAACCATGCACGTAAAATTAATAATTTATTGTATTTTATTATTTATAAATCAAAATCATGCTAATTTTGAACTACAACCACAAAGCTTGACAGATGGGTTGTTGGACAGTTGTTTAGTCATAGTCATGTCGTTTATTGCTCTAAAGCATTAGTAATTTGCTAAGGCACATGGTAACAATAAGTACAACCGCTCATTATTGCTATAAAATAGATGGTACTTTTAGTTAAGCGTAATTTATTAGTTATTACCACAGGCAATAGCAGAATAACAGCGTCTCTGCGGTACTCGACCACAGAGACAATGCTGAGCTATCTGCCTATTCATCATCATCATACAAGGTAGATTTTGTAAATTATTTATGCTTGATTGATGAATAAACTTATTTTTTTATTTTATTTAAAGTTGCCAGTGGTTAATATTTTACAGCTATTATATAACTATGTATGTAAATGATGGAATGAAGTGTTCTATTTTTTTAAAACAACAAAGACTAGGTTCGTACCCCCCTAATAACAAGTAAGTAACACAGAATGAACATATTATAAATGTATCGACGAAAGCAATGAAAGATGATTAACTTTTTTGTTTCCATACCCATTTATATAAATGAATAAAAACCAAAGGATGAACAATAAAACGTAACGTCGAAAGCGAAGGATTAACTGGAGAATGGAACAAGGGAGTCTCCATTGGATAATCCCCTTCCGACGAGCTAATTGTTCCCTACTATCATTTGTCTTGTGATTATCCCCAGATAACACAAAGACAGAAGGAAATGGAGAAAAAATAAACCACGTAATGAATTGTACCTATAACAATATAGAATAAGAAGAAAATTAAAAAATAACAGGGCCTATTGTAACGTCGAGCCCTGAGGGAAAGTCGAATTTCCGCTTCTAATTTACATTATGAACGTTTAGTTCAATTTCCGTGAGTTGGGTAGGCAGGCATCCCACCTGTCTACTGGCAAGCTAATTTTTAATAGCTTATATCGAACGTCTACTTTCTCGTTTTGAATAAAGATTCCACCATAAAGCTGTGAGACAACAATTTTCCTTCAAATTTATCAAGAAGGAAAACCACGAAATGTTGTCAGAAAAGCAAACATTTGAAAAGCGGTTTGTTTCCGTGTATAAGCTGTTATGTTTAGCAGAGTTTCGCATGTGGTTTCGCTGAGAAATTGACTCGTCTTTGAAAGCTCTTTATCATATTGCAGCCGCTGGATTACCCTGGAGGCCGTAGCACTATGTGAACCAATCTTTACGATGTGATGTCAGATGTTAGCGTCACTCAGTCCATACTAGTCTAAGTGCTGCACAAGTATATCACGCTGTATGCTAGCCTAGGGATTACAAGAATAGTTTCGGAGCTACCTGAATGAATCATTTTTGGGTAGGATTCTGTTAGATAACGGGACCTAGTTGGTAGTTGTTTGTTAGAAGCGTGAAAAGACAAGAGAAGTATGGCGTCATGAGCTGGACTGAAGAATAGAGAGGTTTGAAGAAGGAGTTACAGGCAAAGGAATTTTTAGGTATCTTGCCTTATTACAAGGAACGCACGCTCCTGTCTGATTTGTAATATGACTTTTCGAAGTAATTAAGACATTTATTTAGTAGTTTACGTCTTAATAAAGGTCGCGGGGAGTCGCTGGATGCAAGTGGCTCAGGACAGGTAAATTTGACATACCATGGAATAAGCATGTCCAGCCGTAGTCATTTCCTGGGTGATGATGATGAAGAAATTTAGCGGTGACGCACTTTACCTCCTAATATTTCAAGTGCAATTGTTTTGTTTGGTAGTTAGTTTTGAATTGAAATATATGGTAACGTCCTTGATAATTTGATTCCACCACCATAGGTGAAAAAAAAACAGGGTATGAATGTCAATTATCCAACAGCATCTATTATTCAATAGTCAAGAAGGCACGAAAAACATGTTTTTTTCATTTGATTCCTTTAAAACGTCTGCGGACGCAGACATTCAGCTGCTTACACCTGACATGACATGGGTGAGAAGCATAGTCTTCACTTGCAATATATTTCAGCTAACTCGGTAAAATATTGCCATGGAGCAATTTTAATCCCCGTTGGGCTACATTTATATTTCTCTCTGACATAGAACGTGATGGTGCTAATAATTCATTCAAATTTACTACGGCGATTTCCATGTTTCGCCTTGTAACCACAGCTGAATTTAACTTTTGGGTTATTGAGAGTTGCTTTGTGAAGTTAGTCGTGTGTGATGAAAGCGTCAAAGTTTATGTGAGTTTGTGTTTTTTAAGAGGATACTACTCCGAGGCTGCGAAATATTGTGTATGCATATAATTAATTCGTTACTTGTTTGTCCAGATATTGTGGTAGATACCCAACGGTAGGTTTTGTAAATCAAGTTTTAAGATTCCCTTGCTTTAAAAAAAGGTTCCAACTAGCCTTCAAACCATTGTGTTTTACTAAATATTTCATCATCTGCCAGGAAACGTCAACTGCTGGACATAGGTCTCTTTCATGGTAAGCCACATCGACCGGTCCCGAGCCACCTGCATACAAAGACTCTCCGCGACCTTAACCAGGTCGTCGGTCCACCTAGTAGGGGGACGGCTCGGTAGACGTTTCCCGGTACGTGGTCACCACTCTAGAACACTTGCTCCCCATCGGTTCTTCGAGCGATATGGCCTGCCCATAACCACTTCAGCTCACTGACTCGTCGAGCTATGTCGGTAACCTTGTTTATCACGTCAAGAAATTCTGAGCATAGCTCGTTCCAATACTTGCTGAGTGACTTTAAGCTTGTTTATTCAGCCCACAATAAAGGATCATGTTTCGGTTTCGTATGTCATCACTGGTAAAAAATCCGCAGAAGCCGAAAAAATTGACACCTTTTTGTGTGCTAATAAAAATGCCATACTGCTAAATTACTGTCAGGATTAGAGAATAACACTAAAGATATTACTGATTTATTCTTCCGAAGAATTTAAAATTATTTGGAAAACTAATTAAGAATTGTTGTATTTTAATTTGATTTTGAAGATATCAGACATAGACATATTTTTTATTGACAAACACAATACATAAAGATAAACAATAATCCAGAAGTAATAAATACAAAAGAAATAATAACACAACAAATAATACTAATTCAGTAAAACATGAACAAAAGAAAAGAAACAAAATAATAATAATTTGTATTGTATTGAGCTTGTCAACTGGGAACCGAACTCATCATGTGCACAGACGGACATCGATGGTTTTCAGTCGGACCCTGGGATGGCGATGAGCATGCGAAGCGGACGGATGTAAAGCTCATTATATCCATACTTTTGCTAATGGTTCGTACCTCAAATTAAGATCCTTATAACAATGAATTGTATGAAAGTAATCCTTTTTAGTATGAATAACATAGTATCACTGGATTAAAATTAAATTAAAAATTATTTCTTTCCTTTCAAAACTAATTTACATAGACGACGTTGAGACTTGAGACCTTCGTCTAAGTATAAAATTACAGGAGGTCTAACTCTTCCATAACAAACGTAATATCAATGCGAAGACAATATACTGGGTGGTCCAAAATGTGACGTCCAAAAATTTTTTTTAGATTCCTTACACCTGGGTGTATCCGAAAATAAAAAAAAAAAAAATAAAAAAAAATATTATTAAGAAATTTTTGAAAATTTTGCTCCGTTCAACTCAAACCTAAAATTTTTACTTTCATCCCTTTTTTCGGTAACTTGTAATGAATAACGTTGTGTAGTTGATAATAAAGTAGAAAGGGTGATTCAAGACGATCACTTTCGAGAAAAAATAATTTTAAGTCGCTCCGGCAGAAAATTCGAAATATACATTTAAAAAATCATAACTTCTAAACTACAAAAAATCGCGGAACATACATGGGGTATTTTCGGATACACCCAGGTGTAAGGAATCTAAAAAAAATTTTTGGACGTCACATTTTGGACCACCCAGTATAAATCTAATAAATGTTGTTTAAAATAATTAATATTTTTAGGGTCCACACACGAGCAACTACTGTCATACCACCTAAATCTTACTGCGATGACCGACCCTCTTGCCAAGCCTTGTAAAGGATAAATGTAGTTCGATGTAGCTTTCTATGGCACAGCCTTCTACTATCTATCTATTAAAGCATTGTTTATAATTAAATCTAAAAAGTACTCACATTTCCAGATTACTCCAATTAATTTATCCACGGCGAAATCTGAAACAAGGAATCAATATCAAGCGTTACAATTTAAAAAAAAAACCTTCAAGGACACGGCTAAGTGGTACTTTATATTTTCCCGTCTAAAGAGGTGAATTCTGCCGATAATTTGTAACAGGTACCTAGGAGTACATTTATGTATTTTCGATCCAATTAGGGCGTTATTTAGAAGGCTTTTTATTGTAGACAGGTTGAGGAAAAATTCGTGAAACTCTACTCTCGTGGGGCCTCTATCAATTAGGGTCTCGAATAATGCGAAAGTAAGAAAATGGAAGCGTATAAGGTTACCTTCACATAAATAATTAAAATATTTCCCCATGTAAGAACTGCTACTCGGGGAATTATTTTACGCATGCATGATTGAAGCCTCAATCATTATTTGGACACGTAAGTATATATATATGCAAGTCGAATTTAAACTCTTAAAATAAATAACAGAAGATTTACGTCGAAACAGAAATTTTGTGAATTTAATTGTTTTACTTCTCAGAAACAACAACTAACAATCTGATACTACAAACTGCCTGACGTAGCATGAGACGTGTGATAGCAGTGAGAGTGTGGTGTGTCATTTTTAAACGTCAAATATATGACAATATTAATATCGGGAATGGAAGTCGTACTGAACGCTTTAGTCTGTGTGGTGGTTAGAACGCGTGCTATATAGCAATGACTGGTTCTGGCCTGACTGGTCAGGTTAAATACATATGACATTATCTTAGAGGAAAAGTGTAGTAAGACAATTGAATGTGTGACATCTTTTATAAGCAAAACAAAACAAGGTCTAATTTCTAACACTGACTTTCTTGTCTGTGGTTTATGTATATGTTATATATTTAGTCTATATGTTATCAGAATGTACGCATGAAGACGAAATGTAGTCGTCATTGATGCCAAACACGATAATTTTAATCGTAATTTTTTTCGTAGCACTTAATGTCACCAGCCTCCATTATATTTGTCGAAATACGATGATAAGTTTAGGATTTATTGATGGAACAGATTAAAATACAAACACACATACAAAGGTTTCTAAAATCATAACCCTACTGTCGTTGGCTGCGTTGTAGTCGTGCAAATACTCTAGTAAACTTACAGAAAAGCATTTTATTAAATACTTAATAATTATCCCCAAAATTTAATAAAATACGAATACTCGTAAGGCAGAACTAATTTTATTAAAATTTAATTAAATATTCCTCTAGGCTTACAAAGCAACCAGCCTTATAAAAGAAGTTACAATAGGCGTCATCTCACAGTTCCTCGAACCAATTAAAGTTAATAATCCTTTAATATAAAACGGTGGCTTTTTAAATTAAGTCCCCAAGATTTCGTTGTTTTATCTCCGGCGGGAGCTTTTCATGCAAATTTTTCACAAGATATAGGTCTACGTTTTAGGTAAACTCCTTGGGCACGCTTTTGTGTGATAAATTACCTTGCCTCCTTTTAAAAATTGTTCGTGAATTGCAAATGTTTTTATTAATAAGTCTTAATGAGTCTTTGAGATGGCTGGAGTAAAACTGGACAGAGAAATGTATAAAGGCGTGTCTTCGAATTTAGAGTTATTACACAATGAAATCACGTGGTAGGCATGATACAATAAGATTTCCGTGACAGCTGGGTCACGGTACATGCATGCGTCATCAGCTGTGGTCACCGGAACCAAAACTCCTAATTGTTTAGAAGATGTCAACTACTGGCAGCACTAATCGTGGCGTATGTGTGCCAAACTTGTCCCATAACATAAAGAACATACCTTGTATTATTGTACCATGGTGGTAGCTTGTAGTACTGGAAAATGCAACAAAACTGAAGACTGATGACACTGAATGCCAATGAAGAAGGATACGTTAATTATATACTGTATTGCTACGTCACTAACACAAAGATGCAGCTATTCATATGTGACTTTGTATGTGTGATCTACATGCATAATCAGAGACAACAACGCATCAAAACAAAAATAGAAAACCTTACACAAAGGAAAATAGAACGTAAAGCTGGAATCTTTAACAGTACGTCTACCTAACTAAATCAACAGACGCCGCCACAATTCATACGAGATATTACGTATTACCGTGCCGTGCACATATCTCGCATTCCAGTATTCCATTAGACACTGTGATAGGTATTGTTTCACCTAATTATCTATACTCACTCACTGTTAATAAAGGATCATCGGATTCGGGCGTCGGTTCTGATTTACTACGATATTGAATTATTATAACATGTCGTTTATGACAGGATTTAAAAACGTTACATGTTCAGAATGGACTAAAAGTATTATTTGTTGTCCTGCTCAGTATAACTAATTGGATTCGAAAAAATAATTATATTGGTTTGTCTATGTAGTCATTACAAATACATACAAATTAATTATTTAATTAAATAAATTAAACTTTTTGCGAGATTTCATCAAAAATTACTGATTTCACCGTATTGAAATTTAGTATATGTACTTATAACTAATCCGGTTCGCCAGGGCAAAAGTCATAATTTTTACGTTTCCATTGATAAGAGTTCAAATTTAATAGTGGGATGAATAATTCAAGTTCTAACAAGTTTGTTATTAAAACGTACTCCGGTTCATCACAAAATAATTAATTGTATTACCGTAGATTATCCTACAGAAGACAATTAGTTCGTAAGCGTCTTAGAATCGTTCAGAACTGAGTACGAGAGGGAGAAACAAATACTTGAATAGACTAACATTGTATTATTATTTTTAAATCTTGCACTAGGAATATCCGTTCGTACCTGGGCAAACGATTGTTTGAAAATAAACACAGTAAAACGAAAATTCTCTGTGTGTTAGGAACGAATGTATTTATCGGTATCTCTGTCTTCAAACCACAGCGAACAAACCCAACCGCTGAACGTTCAACAATATTGGAATTGTCTGTGTTTACATTTCCAACTTCGAACAGAATTCTTTATTTCATTTTGAGATACCGGAAACAATAAACCCGGGTTCTCATGTTGGGTTTAGTAGATAAGTCTTGTATGTTATTGCCTAATTCATGTGTTTACAAGAGAATTTATGTAGTTCAGCCAGCCCCGTCTTCTTTTCAACCGATTTTTTAAAAAGGAGCGAGTATTTAATTGGGCTGTAAAAACATTTTGTGTGTGCCGTGCCGTGAGCCGATTTTTAAGATTTTTTCTTTATTGAATAACTTTATATATCAGCGTGGTATCATTTAAATTATTCCCCCCCCCCCCCCCCCCCCAATCGACTTTTTGGAGGTGAAAAATTAAGGGTTTTTTTTTAAATTCATTCCTTTCATCCACTTCTCGGTAACATATTTTAATACATCTTCTAGATAGTCAGTTTTTTAGACTTTTTAGTCAAATGAAGTCAGTTACTTCGTTATTTTTGAAAGGAACGGATTATAGATTTGATAAAAATAAACACCCATGTACGCTTTAGTATTGTATCACTCCATGGCATCCCGATGGAGTCAGAAAAGGTGACTTAGGAATTAACTTGACTTGCAGGGCTAGCATGAATGCCACGAGATATCGAGATATCAACATTCTGCATAACAAAATCGTGTGACAAAATTATCTCGTGGCCTTCATGTTGGCCCTGCTGGAGATGGGCCGGAGCATGTACATACATAGGTTCTTCATTATTGTGGTGATAATGACAAATCCTCAGGTTGTGTCCAGCAGTTGTCTTATGCGGCAAATAAAACACACATTGTTCTTTAAAGTATGTATGAGAGTGATAAAACCTTTTCAACGGAATGAATATTTAATTATGTATTCGTTGCTGTAATTACTGTAAGCCTTTCATAACGAAGAAGCGTTTTGGGTTTCGGACTTTAAATAATCTCATACATTTTAGTAACAGGGGTGCAATACACTACGGATTTCATCGCAGAACGATTTCATTGTTGCTAAGGTGGACTCGCTTTACCTTACTCATCTTCTGCGACACGTACGGGAAGTCAAAGGTATTGTCTGTCATCATCATCATCATCAGCCGGGAAACGTCCTCTGCTGGACACAGACCTCCTTCATGGTATGACACATTGACCGGTCCCGAGCCACTTGCATCCAGCAAATCCCCGCGACCTTAACCAGGTCGTCAGTCCATTTAGTAGGGAGACAGCCGGGTAGACGCTTCCCGGTACGTGGTCGCCACTCGAGAACTTTTTTCTGTAGTTATATGTGTTTAATACGAGCATGATTTCTTATATTACAGATATAAAACAAATCAAATAATCACTAATGCCTTCCAAACCGACTTTAGATACGGAATTCGTTATAGGATCGTTCAAACTTCCGTAGTTAAAGATCTCGCGCACGGGTTGAAATGGAGTCATAACAATGCACTGAACAGAATATACGGCTTCCACGGCACATCTCCACAGCATAGGTATGGGGGACGGAAAAGCTCGCAACTTTTAATTGCTTCGGGTGACTCGCTGTGTCATTCACGGTGCTTGAGTCCCGGCGTTTCGTATAAAAGATCTTACTCTTCCATAGGGGAGCAAGTATGCGCTCGTTTGATAAACAAAACCGACTGGCGCACGTCGTCTTTTCAATCATGTGAGGTATTTTACTGGAGAATGTATCTCTAGTTTCATAGGAACGTACTGGGGTGGTACATGGGTGTTACGTGTTTGATATCATTAGCTATTGATGCTGAATAATCTATAGGTCTAGCTATAGTAATATCCCAACGAAAACGTGTGGTCGTCTCTACGTGTTACTGGACCCATGTTTCGTGCATTCAAAGGGCAGTATTTTGGAGCAAAAATACAGAAGTAATGTATGCATACTTCGTGTAAACGTTACGTCAACGGAACGCTGTCAAACTTTGAGTACCGATTTAAATATTTACGTACACGACCTAATGCCCTACCCTACCCCTCTCCTATACTCGGTCAACCAGAAGAATTATCGGGTTCCATTTGATGTTTCACCGCTCTGCACGAATAATTTTTCATCTTCATTTTTATGCGCACCGCTAAGGAGTGGGTTTTCCTGACGGCATCTATGTTTTCCGAGTGCGACATCTGAAATTTGTATCGGAAAATACAACCCACAGGAGAGCACGATTTATTCTATCATAGGAGCCAGATATCTCATAGCATTGTAAGTTAACACACATAACTACAGACTAGTAGCAGACCGTATTTAAATTAAGAGCTCCAAATTGTGAAAACACCTTTTTTAGGGTTCCGTACCTCAAAAGGAAAAAGGAACCTTTATAGAATCACTTTGTCCGTCCGTCTGTCTATCTGTCTGTCAGACCTTTTTCTCAGGTAAGCGTAGAGGTATCAAGTTGTAATTGATATCGAAGATGCAAATCTTCGGTCTCTTACGACTGTGAAAAAATCAAAAATATAGAAGTAACGCAATAAAAAGATATAGCTGTATTTTAGACCATTTCCATTCAAAATGCAAGGGAACCAAAACCTATATAGGGTACTTCCCGTTGACCTAGAATCCTGAAATTTGTCGAGAATAGAAATAAATCTGAAAACCAGGATTTTTAAATTATAACACAATTATAACAACATGTTTAAACGTCATGTGATTTGACGTCACTTTCAGACAAAGGCAGCTCGCGGAAAAAATTGTTCAATAAAAATTTGCTTTTAATAAAATTAGGTAAACAAAACATTTCGTATTTAACTAACTACAACTAACACTTCCACAAAACGTGGTGAATATAAACTATGTATGAACACCAAGCCCATTTGATGAACGCTCAGTTGTGGGAGACGATAATGAAAACACAAACAACAACAACAAAAAAGAAACAATAACTTGACTTTCTCTGAGCTTAGTGAAACACAGCAACGTTCTATAAATACGTTCAGTTATAAACCAATACAATACAAATAATCTGGTATAAAGACGTTTAACAAACACGCTTAATCCATTATAATCGCGTCGGCTTCTGCTAACTGTTTGCTTTGCGTGTCGCGGGATTACGCGAACCTACTTAATAATCTTAAAGATATAAAATGAACAGACGCAAGAATGAAGGAATGTAATATACTGAAGCTTTAATAATACATTTAGGTTTAAATTAGAGTACTCTGATAGGGGACCGTATAGCCTGGATTATTCTTTTTAGGGTCCCGTACCTCAACGGAAACCTTATAGGATCACTTCTGTTACCGTCTGTCGGACTATGTACGGAACCCTCAGTGTTCGAGTTCAACTCGCACTTGACCGGTTTTGTCTTTGTCAGCCGGCACAGTCAAGAACATGAGCTTATCAATATTTAAAATGCGACAGAGTTTATTTGTCCTTCCTTTATGTTGTAACAGATCGTTAAAATGTCTGGATTTTTGGTTTAGCGGCGCACTCAAGTGGCCAGGAAACGAAGAATCTAGAAATAAAATTATATCGTTTATAACTGTTTCTGATCTTTTCATATAGATGAGGGAGATAAACAGGGAAGTTAATTTTGAAAAGGGAATAGTTATTGGACCCATTGGTGACATTAGTGTTTTAGATTTGTAAAATCTCCAGTCTCTACTTAAGAAAATTTGTGTGTGATATACGAGTAGACTATTTTTACCAGACCTCGGCAAAGGCTAAACGAAGTTTATTATAAATAAAGCTAAGTAACTAAACAATTTATTTTATTAATACGAGTATGAACAATAAAATTTCAGGATTCATTTACAAGGGTAAATTAACCTTGATGGAATCATATAAATTACAGTTATCCTACTGATTTCTCTCTCAGAACTCGTACATAGCAATTTGTAGATTTGTATTTTTTTAAATCATTATAACTTTCGAAACTATTGAAACATTTCCAGAATAAAGCTCAAAGATTATCCTGAGAGCCCCCGCAGACGGTCGGCAGCACTGTTTAGACATATTTCCCAGGCGTGCTGGTCTCATATTGGAGCAAGGTAATCCGATTAGGGCTCACCTTAGCCCCAGGATTAGATCGGCCGTCCATTTGTCGACCCTACATATTCATAGAATACTACTTTTTTTGTGCTTTCTCCATTGGAATGTTTGGAAATGAATCAAATTAATATGGCTATTTTATGCATCCTATAATATTTTAATCCACCACACTGAAAGCATTTTTTTTACTTTTGTTGAAATAACTGAAAATTTGCGCGCTTTTTTAGTATTCATTACTGAGTTGTAATTCTTAAACTTTACTAAACTAGATTAATAACTTAACATGCAACGGAATTTTTTTAAATATTTAGGAATAATTAGGACGTCTGTCAGAAAAAAAATATAGGCTCGAAAATATTTCTAGGTAAGAATGTATTCGTAGACAATTAATTGCCTGATGTATTCTCGTATAGTCTTTGACAAGTTGAGAGCAAGCCTGTCTGCACTTCGCTCGTGATATTGGCAAGAATTTGTCATTATGGAACTTTGAGCTATTACTGGAATTTCGTTTGACGGTGGTCTGGAATTACGGGTTCGAAAGTTGTGGCATTGATATTAATAAGCATTTACCAAAAATCTTTGTCGTGTAAAATAATGTATAAAGTGTACATAAAGTAACTGTTTAGTTAAAACTCGAAAAATCAAAGATAGTGAAAATATATATCAACTTCACAAGAATTAGTGCAGTCAACAGATACGGAGAAAGGAGTCGAATAAACTCTAGCGCAGTTGCGATTGCAATTATTATTATTTCAACTTAAATTCAAATAAAACCCAAAACAATCACGGGGTATCAGCTTGATTGTGTAAATCCGTAAGTAATAATTTTGGATGTAACTTGGGCACTGCTGTGCAGACAAGGCTGAAACGAAATTCTTCTGGACATTTCGTACAACTACGTATAACAAGACTATCCTAAAGTGATTTGTCTTGGATTGCATACAAAATGGTTATGTTTCAATATTTGAATATGTAGTAAAATAAAAATCAAAAGTTACCCAAGAAACAACAATTAATTTCAAGTAAGAAATACTACCAACCAAGTAAGAAATCTACTGGACTGGGCCCTGGCCCATACATTGCAATGCGGACGTATATAAGCTGTTGATGATTAAGAAATACTTTAATTGTATTGCGCAAATGTATAAGAAATCAAATAAAAATTACCGATGACAATTTCGCAAAGTTTTAACAAAATTGAATTAGTTTGATTGCATGTTACAATACAAGTAGCAAAACATTCAACTGAACCATTCCAACGACAAAGGAGCAAAAAGTAACTTCCTAAAAAAGCTTCTCGAAGGGTTTCTCTCAATCCCTTCTATAACAGTAAGTAGGCGCATTTCGTTACAAAAGTTAGAGTTAAGGGGATCCGGTAAACGATTACACCTATAAAATTGAGTTGTGACCCCAGAACGATACCGATAGAAGAACGAAAGTGGTGGTATGGGTAAATTCGTCTGGCTACGACTTTTAGTCAGAGATATAATCACGGCCAGATTCTTATTTGGGTTTAACATTTATTTTGATAAGCGCTTTTATATACTTATCTAAATAAATACTAAAGATTTCCGTTAATTTAAAAAAAATATCACTTGTAGACTAACTATAAGAATAAACTGTATTTTAGAAGAAGGATAAATAAAAAAGTTGAATCTCGTGTCGATAAGCTGCGCCGACTTAGTTATATCTGTCTTGCTTTCTCACGCATAACGAGGAGGTGTATTTGAATCATGAAATATATGTATCAAACACGAACAGAAAAATAATATTTGAAGACAAACAGACCATAAAAAGCACACGTGACAGATTGCTCCAACATTTTCTCAACGTGCAGCCGCCATCTTTTAATTTTCCCGCGCGAATGAAGCTTACAATTACCCATAGACAAGTTTAATTCCTCCCGTGCGGAAAAGAAATGGACAGACACCTCTGCCAAAATGAAAAGAGGCCTGATTTACAGCCAGCGTAAAACCCCGAGGTCGGATCTTATTAACATTACTTTTTATAACACGACGGGCGCTAAATTGTAACACTGTAGACTGAAATTTAATTAAAACGTCTAGTTGGGTGTTAACTAGCGCCATTAAAATGTATGGGTTGCGTAACGAGCTACTCTCGACGCAGTTTTTAAAAGATTTGCTGTTAAGGGACGAATGAGGGATTGCAGGTGAAAGTGCCGTAAAATTCTTACGATTTCTGGCAAAGTTACGAGTCTGTATTCGGAATCTTGGCCTTGTGATCGTAGCTTTAGAATAGTATCATCCCTTATCATATCGTGTGTGTCGTAAAAGGTAACTAAGGGAAAATTTTAAATCCGTCCACCAAGCGTGGTGATTGGTGCGTGAGTTACTCCTATTGTGAGGTACAATTATATGCAGTATTGTTTTTGTAGTGCTAGTTTGGTCTATCCGTTTTTCCCACTCCACGAAATGAGTAACATACTCGTATCTATCCGTATCAAACTATTTGTTACTCAGAATTGAATTGTATTTGGAACAGCCGCCGGTCGTGGGCCGTGTAATTCGGATCGAGTGCCTCAAGCAATATGGTAACTCTCTTCATACCAAACATATACACGAAACTATCGTTATGTAAAATGGAATCTGTTTCCTATTTACGTCTTGACTACAATGTTATTTCGTATGTATAGCAGTGAGGAGATTTTGTCTCAGATCTATCAGCAGCAGCAGCAGCAGCAGCAGCTAGGAAACGTCTACTGCTGGACATAGGCTTCCTTCATGATCCCGAGCCACCTGTATCCAGCGACCATCCGGTAGACGTTTCCCGGCACGTAGCCGCCACTCAAGTACCTTTACTACCCACCGGTTATCGGTTCTTCGAGCGATTAGGCCTGCCCATTGCCACTTCAGTTCACTGATTCGTCGAGCTATGTCGTTGACCTTAGTTTGTCTACGGAATCCCTTATTGCGGATTTTATTGCGTAAAGAAATTCCGAGCATAGCTCGTTCTATTCGGCCCATAGTAAAGGACCGCGTTTCAGTTCCGTATGTCATCACTGTCAACACGTATTTAATAAAGACTTGTCTTCCTAGCATCTATTTATATTAAAAAATTAAAGTAAATAAATGGCAGAATAATAATTGTAACAACAAACTCAAAAGTGAACCAATACGAATGATATTGTTATGAAAAGAAGCCAGAACATCAATTAAATCAAACATCAAAAAAACTCTCTGGATGAGAGCGCTTCCACCCTAATGCCATATAATATAAGAAGAGTGGTAAAAACACATAATTATAGATTTTTAAATATTATTGAAAACTATCAACTTGTTTGAAGTCATATTATAATTTATCGAACAAGCTGCGATCGATGCTACGCGTTATTCCATCAAATCATGTCGGTAAATCCAGCGTAGCATGTGCTACGCCGACGTAGCATATTTTAATATTAAAGTGTATATTAATTCTTCTCTCTAGCCGTACGATTTACGAGCCAGAAAATTTGCTACCCAACTCTACCCATCGTAAATGACGACTTGGGAAATATAACAGGAAATTGACATTTTTTTACCTGCGTAAAACCAATGTTTCTGCAATTAACAATCCACTTTGATTATGGGACATTTTGAAAGTAAATGATGATGATATATGATAAAATGTTAAGTGAATATCATTCGTCATCATCCTTCAAATATTGCGGTATACATATATGATTATATCTATTAGGTAAAATATCCGTGGCCGACAATAGGTTTGGTAGATTAATGCTCGTCAAGACACTAATTTTCACGTCGGTAATTCTACGAGTGACCCACTATTCATTATACATAAATCCATCAAAAGAAAAGCTTCTTATTGTATCGAGAGTTAGTTAAACTATTCGAATTATGTACCAAATGTTGTTTGCATTAAAGTTATTAATTAACAATTCGGTAACGGAGTAATCCGAAACATCCTCAGGCTCCTGATCTAAAACTTAGCTACAACAGCCTGTCTTGTAACAGGCCTCTTGAATACAAGGTTGAGGGAAACCTTGAATGGTTTCCGCACAAGTATATTGTATTAATCTTGTATTATTTACAATGGTTCTTCTTCAATTCTACTTAGTTCTAAGTATGTAGTTATTTTTAAGTAGTACATTTTATATCTATAACTAATACGCACGGATTTCAGAATTTATCCTACGAGGTCACTTTACTTTTATTGATTTGTTTACCACTTGCTTAGCTGCGACGTTGTCAAGAGGTGACAAACAAACGAACTCATTTTTGCATTCAAAATGTTAGTATGCTATGAAAATCTGTGTCCAATGTGCGCTACACACTTTATTACTAGATATACAATAGTACATTGATTCGATAAACCTTATTACATTTTATGTTTACCTGTAATTTAGTTGTAAATTTGGCCTATTACGAATCACATTAATATTATAATTGTGGAAGTTCGAACGTTTGTGACTCTTTCACGCATAAACGCTGAATGGATTTGGATGAAAATGAATATATTCTGGATTATCATATAGGATATTTTTATCCCTGGACTTCACGCGGACCAAATCGCAGGCAAAAGCTTGTATTTTAATACAAATAATGTTGATTGAAATAGATAAAACTAATATTTAATAAGAATGAGGTCGTTTTATAAGTGCGGTAATCAAGAGGTCTCAAATGAAACGCGCTCGTTGCTGTCTTTGATTACTGGAATATAGTTTTCCTGAAGGTACACATTAATCGATGTATTTCTTTAGCTGAACAAAGAAATTTGTATTGGAATATAAAAAAATTAATAAATAATATTGACATCAAACTATGAAGACATTGACAGGCAATAGCAGCGCCCGACGAGGGTTCAAAGGGGCCCGGAAACAAGACAGATGTCCGAAGAATAAAAGAAACTCGGAACAGGAAAGTTTGTTGCAAAACGATACTGTTTTTTACACGATCAAGAGATAAGGATACTGTAGGTTTTTGGATGTAAGTGAATAAAGAAATACGACAATACTTTCACACTTTGTTTGCACTTAAATACCAGGAAAACTGTTAGTACTAGTTTAGTTATTCTACTACGGACAAAGCTATGACCACGTGTAATTCTTAATATTAATATAAATAATTAGCTTGAGGCTTCTGAGTGCACTTACGATTACCATCCAACGGCCTTAAAGTCACTTATTACCTGGTGAGACGAAGGCCAAGTGGAAATCCATTGTACATACGATGATTAAATATATTAAGATTAAAAGAAAACCATAACATTCAAAACAGGTTAATTTTTACTAACATAATAATAAGTCTTTTCCTTAAATAATACTGTGTAAATCCGTCTGGAAGACGCGGTGCACTTCCAACACAAGTGTCGAAAGACTACTTTCTGGAAGGCCCCTGCAAAACTATGTAAAAGTTATTTAAGAAATAAACACTTTTTACTTTCACTTTTTTTACATATTATTTTTAAGGATACTACAGTGAAAAGTATTGTTTAAAATGTCATGAAGGCCATTCAAATATCAATGGCGTCAAAAATTACACAACCCTTAATTTAATATAAACTGACATAGCTTTTCCCTTCATAGAAAATATCAAAATGAAATTCACTGTACGAAATACAGAGATCTTGCAAAAATATGAGATAGGTAAAGGGTGGCTGTAAGAACAGACGTGTATCCAAACAATAAATAAATAAGGGAAATGTGATGCGAACACGGTGGTGCCTTATTGACTTCCGCTGGGAGGATCCGCTTGTGTGCAGAAATATTTAGTATTATACTCGTTTATAATGAAACTTCTTTTTAAATGATTGAAGAAGTCAGCTCTCACAGAGAGGTGGAAAATTTCGACACTATAGCCCAATAGGCGTTCATTCCGGATTGATGGAAGACGCAGTATTGAAGATGGACATAAATGTCGGAAAGGATATACTAATGTCCAAATATACCTACTTGTATTTCAATGTCAATAAAAGTTAAATGAGGAGTAAAGCTTACAATAATTAATCTGCCTGAACAAAATTACCTGTATTATAAAGAATTACCTGATTTTGAAATCGGCCCATCCGTTTGAGAGCCACAACGCTACTGACAGACACAGTCAGACCAAGACTTTAAGTTATACATCCCTCCTTCCTTCCACACTTCCCTCTCTCTCTCCTGGAGGAGTAAACCTCGACTCCAAAAAACATCCAGTCCAAGGTGTTATCCGATCCGTGCCGAGGGACTCGTGGCTGAGGGACTGCGCTCAGTCTCTAACGGAGGGTGCTCGATACCTGGTGACCTCGAGCACTAAGTTAGTCGCCTTATCTGTGCAATCGGAGCTCTGCACAGGTTGACCCGTACTTCTCCGCTACTCGTGGGAACACAATGAATAACAATGAAATAACAAAAACACACACAAACATACCAATCACACAGCAGAAACACACCCTAGATTCCGCACCTAGTTTGACCACCTCCGATGAGGAGTGCTATCTAAGCCCCCTCGAGGAGATGGACATCGCAGATCACTCTGCACCCCAAAAGGGAGTAGGATCAAAAGATCCAAGCACCTTACCGGGGACATCACAGGTGACAGGGCCCATTGGAACTGTCATCGACTTAAACACACAAGCTGCAGTAGAGGACGGGGGGGACACCACCGACACTCTGGGCGCTGTGACAGATGGGGGTAGGAACAGTTCCATCGTCGATACCCCAATTATACACTCCGAGCAAGATCGGCAGAAACGGAGGAAGAGATCAGGTGCGGGAAAGAAGCGGTTAGCGTTCTGGATCAAGCTTGGTAAAAGCTTGGAGGAAGCGGATAAGCTCGCTGAAACCCCATTCTCCCAGTGCCCGGCTTACCAAGAGTGGGCAAAAGCAAACCGCACTCCCCAAGAATCGGGATCAAGACCGGAGAAACGTCCCCGGCCAAACCAGACCTCTTCCCAGGAGAAGCCGGCTAAAGCAAAGCGCACCGAGGAGCATCCACCTCCACCCAGGCCAGGGCCCTCTTACAGAGCGGTAGCAGACGGGGTGAAGATAGGTATTGTAGACGCTTCTCGGCAGATAGGACAGAATGAGTATGACCTTATTCTGGAAAAACTCTTCGCCGCTGGCGATCAGGCAGGGGAACTAAAGGGACCTTGCTTTCTGAATACTTCTCTCAGACCAGGAGGGGTACTGCTCATGTGCGCGGATGAGTATACCAAGGATTGGGTCACCGCAAACTTGGGCAGTATAACACCCTATGAGGGCGCGAGGCTACAGGTTGTTAAAGAACTGCCTCGCCCAAGAATCGGCATTGCCTGGTTCCCTGGTCCAGCCATGGAACAGGAAGCCCTGGTCCGCCGCATTGGCTCACAAAATAGAAAGGTCCCGACCGCTTCCTGGAGGATCGTCCACAGGAAAGTCGAAGAGAAAGGCCAAACCGTAACCTTCACCTTCGACGAAACCTGTGCGACGACTCTCGAGGAGAACGAGTCAAAAATTTTCTATAATACGAGCCAGGTACTGGTTAGGATTAAGCCACTTGGGCAAAAGCACCAGGAGGGAAGGGAGCGGGAGCAAGCTGCTGGCGTGGATGGAGTGGCACACCAAGGGCCACATACAGCTATCGCCAGCACGAGCACCGCCATCCCCGCACCACTGGTTGCCGCTGCTCCGGCCAACTCTGTTTCCTCAACCAGTACCACACAACGACCACCTGCACAGCCCTTGACCGAAGGTCCTCGTCAAGGCAGAGGCGGTCACCGAAGTACCCCCCTTAGGGGCAGACCGGCTAGAGGCCGAGGGAAAGGGGCAAGGACACCCCATTCCCTTGGCGCGACGGGCTCCCCCAGAGCCAACGAGCTTGTCAGGCGATCGGCACAATGGCCGCACTTGACGCAAGGCCGTAGCACTGGGAGAAACCCGCCAAGTGACCTCCCCCCCCAACCTTAAAAGCCTAACCCTAATAGGCGACCTTAACCCCAACCCCAACCCTACCCCAACCACCCCCGCCCCATCCAGCATCCCATCCATCCTACCCCCTTCCCATCCCAAAACCACTAAACAATTCATTCAAATTAACCTAAGGCACGCGAAGGCAGCGACAGCTATACTCTGCCAAAGGTTCAAGGAAGAAAAGCTCAGTATATCCTTGATACAAGAACCGTGGATTAACGGAAACATTATCATGGGGCTCAACACTGCAGGTAATGTTCTTTACAACAACTGTGGTACCAGACCCAGAGCATGCATACTCTTTAACAAGAATGTAAAATTTTTACCGATACCTTGCCTGTGTACAGATGACGTAGTTGCAGCCTATGCACTGCTACCTGGAACCGGGGGCAGGAAGTACGTGGTTGCCTCAGTCTACATGCCAGGCGACGAACCGGATCCTACTACAGTGTTGGCGCCACTAGTCAGCTATAGCCAGGAACAGAACACCCCTCTGCTTGTGGGATGCGATGCAAATGCACACCACACCAGCTGGGGGAGCACCGACACCAACACCAGAGGTGAAATACTTTTTGATTATCTAGTAACGAATGATCTTTTTGTACTAAATGAGGGCAACCAACCAACATTTGCCACCAGCATTCGACAGGAAGTCCTAGATATCACAATCTGCTCGGGACAGCTTTTTAACCGGGCATCGGAATGGCATGTATCAGACGAAGCATCCATGTCCGACCACAGACACATTAGGTTCAACTTGTCCGGTTGCGCAACAGGACAAGTTAGCAGCTACCGTAACCCCAAGGCGTGCGACTGGCAGGGCTACAAAGCAGACCTGAAGTCTTCACTTGAATCGGTACCAGGAGCGGTCAGGTCTCTAGAACAACTGGAGGCCGCTGCAAGGGAAATTGAACAAGGTATCAAACTTGCTTACACTAACAACTGTCCCCTTAAAACTACGTCCACAAATCGTAGCGTTCCGTGGTGGAACAAATCACTCCAGCGTCTCAGGCAAAAGGCTAGATCCCTCTTCAATAGGGCAAAAAAGAGCAAAAACTGGGACGCTTACAGGAAGGCCCTCACGGACTTCAACAAAGAGCTGAGGAAGGCACGAAGGAGATCATGGCGGAAATTCTGCGAAGAGATTAACACATCCTCGCAAGCCGCCCGAATTCACAAAGTGATCTCAAAGTCCCCAGCTCACCATCTAGGGCTTTTACGGAAACCAGATGGCACTTACACTATCTCGGCAGAGGAAACTCTGAGGCTCATGGCCGGAACTCACTTCCCGGGATCAATACATATTTCAGAAGGAACTGAGGCTCCACGTCAAATCCCCAAAAAGGTCCTTCCAGACATGGAGGACTGGAAGAGAGCCTCACAAATATTCAAACCCGACCGAGTCAAATGGGCCATTAACACCTTTAAGCCATTTAAGACCGGCGGACAGGATGCTATATTCCCCGCTCTGTTACAGAAGGGAGTCGACGTCATCCTTACAACGCTGCTTAAGATCTTCAGAGCAAGCTTCGCATGGGGATACTTACCAACAGCGTGGACTAAGGTAACAGTCACATTCATACCTAAAGGAGGTGACCGAGACAAGTCGTTACCGAAGTCCTACAGACCAATAAGTCTTACTTCCTTCATGTTAAAAACAATGGAGAAAGTATTGAACCTTTACATCAGGGAGGAATACCTGACAAAGGCACCCTTTCACGCTAAACAGCATGCCTACCAGAAAGGAAAATCTACGGAAACGGCTCTCATGGAGCTTGTAGATAGACTCGAAAGAGCCGCAGAGGAGAAAGAAATTGCACTCTGCGCATTTCTGGACATAGAGGGAGCCTTCGACAACACCTCTACCGATATCATACTGAAAAGTATGTCACAACGCAACATTGATACAACATCTATTCAATGGATTGAAGCAATGTTGAGAAATAGGGAAGCGTCGCTTACACTCATGGGAGAAACCATACGGGTAAAACTCACACGAGGATGCCCACAGGGTGGGGTACTGTCTCCCCTGGAATGGACCCTGGTTGTTGACGACCTTCTCAGGGAGCTAAACGATGCTTACCTGGACACACAGGGCTATGCAGATGACCTAGTGGTGACCATTGTGGGAAAATGCGCAAGCACCATAACCGATCAAATGCAATCAGCCTTGAAACGCATCGAACGCTGGTGTAGAGCATCCCAACTCTCAGTAAACGCTTCGAAAACTGTTATAGTACCATTCACCAGAAAGCGGAAATTGGACGCATTAAAGCCTCCGAAGCTATTTGGGAAGACTATTAATTTCTCCAGTGAAGTTAAGTATCTAGGCATTATACTAGACCAAAAACTCACCTGGAACCAACACATCAATTTTGTGACCAAGAAGGCTAAAATTGCTTTGGGTACATGTTGTCGAATGGTCAGGACCAAATGGGGCCTTCGACCGAGGGCTGCCCTGTGGCTTTACACGACCATAGTGAGACCCATGGTAACTTATGGCTGTGTGGCTTGGCAGAAGAAGGCCTCACAGACAACATGTACGAAAGCGCTAAGCAACCTTCAAAGAATGGCATGCCTGATTATAACTGGCGCCATCTCTTCCACACCCACGGCATCTATGGAAGCACTGCTAAACCTGCCCCCACTACACATTCATGTGAAGAGAGAGGCAGGTTTGGCAGTGATGAGATCACGGGTCCTCTCCAACAAAAGTTGGAGATCAACTGCTATGAGAAAACTAGAAGAGGATTTCATAAGCCAAAGAATCATGACGATGCCCTCGGACGCCATGCAAAAAGTATACAACTTCCAGAAGTTGTTTAAGGTATACTTACCCGAGCGGATTGAATGGGACGAAGGCATGCCTAGCGACCTCCAATCCGACGAAATAATTTGGTTCACAGATGGATCAAGGAAAGATGGGCAAGCAGGAGCCGGGATACACAGCGAGGAACCCAGGGTGGACAAACACTTCCCCCTGGGTGAGTACGCGACTGTTTTCCAGGCTGAAGTGTACGCAATAATCAACTGCGTTCACGAGAACCTCCTTCGCTCATACACCAACAAGAGAATCACAATTCTCTCAGACAGTCAAGCTGCACTAAAAGCATTGATTTCATACGAATTTAACTCCAAACTCACGTTAGAGTGTGTCCAGATACTGAACATTTTAGGCTCGACCAATGTGGTTACCCTGGCCTGGGTACCTGGACACTCTGGCATCTGTGGCAATGAAAACGCAGATGAACTAGCTAGGTCTGGTGCAGAGAGCCCGCTGGTAGGGCCAGAACCGGCCTGCGGCATCTCCTTCCGCACCATAAAAGATAATTTTAGCCAGGAGGCGCGCCGACGAGGACTGCTGTTCTGGAAAGCCACACCTGGCCAAAACCATTCTAAAGCGCTTCTGAATGGCTACAACAACTCGTACGCAAACGAAGCGCTTTCGCTCAGCAGGAACCAACTAAGGATCCTGACCCGGACCCTAACGGGGCACTGCAAGCTAAGCAAACATCTCAGCCACATGGGCCTAAGCGACAACATAGCTTGCAGATTTTGTAAGGAGGATGAAGAGACGCCCATCCATATCCTCTGCTACTGTGATGCTCTTCATCACAGTAGGAACAGACACCTCGGAGGCCACACTGCCACAACGGACAGTATCAGGACCTCCAAACCCAGATCAATCGTACGGTTCATGACCGAGATTGGCCTTGGGGAGGTGATTTGATCCATAGGGGACTGTCACAATAGATCTGCAAAGGTCGCGGTGACTTGCAGGACAGACGAACTGCACCCCTCATGTCCAAATAATAAATATACATCGGAAGTTAAAAAGAAAACAAATATGAGTAATAATTTGTACTGATTTTTTTGGCAATGTATGATGGGTTTGCCCTTGGTCTTCATCTCACCTGACAGTAATTGACAATAACACCGTCGGATGGTGAGAGAGCATACCCAAAACCTCAGGCTTATAAGGTGCTGGCTCTGTTACCTTTCATACGGGAGTACCAGTACTATTAACACTGCTCTTGGAGGCAGACATGGTGGTAGCTAGCCAGGCGGACTTAGAAAGGCCTACCACCACCCGAACCGAGTATCGATCGGTACCCCCACTGGGAACTGAACCCTTAACCTCCAGGTGTTTAGATCAACACTTAGCCATTAAGCCACGGAGACAGTTAAATACTTTCCATTTATTAATATTTTGAAAACGTCCACTTTCGTTCCCATAACTGAATTAGAGCTACGCCAAAAATATCTCTTATAAATAAACAAAATTGTCCTTTTAGAAGTCCAATTTAGACGGACGAAGTTTCAGCCCAATCTGTAAATTATTTACGGAACCACTTGGTAATCAAATAGAATAAGTTCCCGAGCAATATTCGCCGATTCGCGGAATAAAATTGCACTTCTCGGTGCCGTTTAATCCAGTCTATAGACGATAAATGCTAATTCGATCCCAACTTTTGGAACAAACGTAAAAATTCAGTGCGCGCCCCAAATGGAGTACCGTCTCAGCAAATATTTTAGAATATTCTTCTTAGTATACGAATAGTTTCTGCTTTATCCTACTTTAAGTTTCAATGCCTACCTTCCTTTATTGATTTATACATACCGGCCTTTTAACTCAGATGCTACGAGTACATTTATAAATAAGACGTACGGGTCTCCTTTTATTCGTTTCTAGCTCCTAATCCGTAATTCAATAATACCCAAAATATATTTGTATTTGAGGACGGGTAAGGTCATACAATCAGACCTTGCTTATGTTATGACATTCCACAAGTAAATTTGATGTGCATGGTATCCCGATAAAAGCAAATAAACTAGATTTGACTCCTACTGCCAACTTGATGTCGTCGACAATTATTTAAACGACTGTTATCTACTAGTTCTTTTTCAGTCCTTATGAATGCAACTTCGATAAATACTTTCTTAGTCGTACCTCTTCATGATCTAAGGGATTGATTTTCCGAATATAAAGTTTATGTCTCAAGCGTTTTGAGCTGGGCGTTGATATTCAGGACTAATACTGTAAAATGATATATGAATATCTATTGTCTGTCGAACTGTCGGAGTTAATTTGATTAAAACTACAAAATTTGACATTTCATCTCTTATTTGCCTTAGAATTTTTCACTATTCCATGATTAAATTTGAGTTTTTATATCATGATTATAACATGATCTGTAAGCTTTTATCTACCGTCTGGCTTTAAAACACATCATTATTGTGACATGTACATCCTACTAATATTATAAGTGTGAAAGTGTGAAAGTTTGGATGTTTAAATGTTTGGATGTTTGAATGTTTGGATGTTTGTGACGCTTTCACGGAAAAACTACTGAATGGATTTGAATGAAACTTTACAATAATATACCTTATACATCAGAATAACATATAGGCTATAGTTTATAAAGACAGATATTGTGTAAATTGTACAAAATTACACTTATAATATTAGTGGGATTACATTTTGGCATAACAAAAACGCGTTGCCTAGCAACCGACCATAGAATATGTAAATTCGTATATACAAACTTTCGCGTTTATAATATTAGTGTGAAGACTATTTGAATGTCAGATATAGAAATTTCTTTTGTTTCTTTAAGCTATTATACTACGTAACAGAATAAACACTATTTTGTACCTTATGCTGGAAATGGAGATAGATGCCTTCTATGCCATGCCTATCGAACAAGTAGAATAAATCCTGAAGTACACGCGGGCAAAGTCGCGGGCGGAAGCTAGTAATACATAATGTAAATAATGTACAAACCACAACCACCATTCTGTTCAGTTTATATTATGTACTGTTTAGTGGGTAGATAATATTGTAAATCGTTCCAATAAAGACTAACGGAACTTTATCGCTGGATTTGAACGTTAAATCAATTAAGCAAGGCTCATTAATGATGTAAATTGGCAAATAAGCTATCGTCGACCGCTGCCCTACTCCGTCCCTCGGGGCCACTAGATAAATACCCTCTCCGTACGCGGTGATCGTTTCGATGACCGACGTAAACTGCCCTCAAACATGTTCCACTCAATTGATATTAGTACTGGGCCTTGCCTTGCCTTGGTCGTTATCTGCTAAGTTCTAGAGCGATGTTTCTCAACCTGAGGTTCACGATTCCCGAGGTAGGGGATAGAGTTTAGGTTTAACAGAAGCTATTTGTTCAAGTATAAGAATAATAACAGTAACCTATTATTTATTTAATCACACTAATTAATCCTTAAGAATATAATAAATAGGAATGTGAGTTTTTTTACCTCCTTTAAGTCGCAAAGGAGAGCTCTTAGAGTGACTTGATTTTTGTGAATAGGATACTTTTATCCCGATCAAACAAGTAGTTCCCATTGGGTGATTTCTGTATTTCACGCGGATGTATTCAAGAGCAAAAGCTATGTATAAAAGTTACTTTGTATGTTTATTACCACTTGTAATATGGCAATTGTGATAAAATATGGAATGAAAGTATTCTACGGCATTTAGGAGGAAATATGCATATAAATTCATAGTAAATCACAATTTTCTTTTTTTGTTTCTTTGTTTATTGTATAAAACGCCATCTAGGAACCATCAGCCCGTTAACTTGAGGCTTTTGGATGATTTGAGCCCTCTATAATACGGTTAAGGACTATGTTTAAAGGGCATCATCATTTACTTGATATTTTGGCTATTTAGGGGGTACGACATAAAAAAATGTCGAGAAACACTGTCCCGTAGGGTTGAGTGCTTAAGTATTCTTAGTATTTTTTGTTGTTCGTCTAAGTATAATAGAAGTAAGGATATGATACAAGGATACTTCCTTTTACATGAAGACGTTTTACTGGTCGAATGAATTATGTATTAAGACTTATGGGATTGGGCAAAATAAGCTGTTTGAAGTATTAGTAATATGATGATGGATAAAACTAAAATTATGGCCTGGTCTGACAATATTCTGATATTATTCTATATATTTTACCTTACGTTGTCAATATATCCTTTGTAGATGAGTGTATCCGTAAAAGGACCCTGAACAAAATATATGGGGAAAGCTGTTCAGTCGAATTGGCTGAGATTTTTTTGAAAATATAGTCTCTAATACGGTTATCGATAGTGTAAAGTTGCAACGATAGATAGTGACAATTTTTGGAAATATCGTCATTTTAATATTCAAAAAACGTCTTTATAAGATTTTTTCTTTTATCACTTTTGGTCTCACATCCGTGGCCTAGTTAGTAGAATCCGTGGCCCAGGGGCTACACGATTGGTCTCACAATACAGAGGTCCCAGGTTCACTTCCCTTTTTTTCATCTATACACGCGGCAGCGTGCCAAGCCAAGTTCAATCATTTATAACGTAGTTTTTTTCTTCAATATTAAAATAACGATATTTCTAAAACTGGTCATTATTTAACGTTAACCCTCTCCTAATGCTTCCATACTAAATTTCTGTTGCCATAATCTTTTAAAATAGAATAGGTGGCTTTGATTAGTAATTACCTGAAAATAGGAGACGAAATTATAGTGTCTCGAAATAAATATCATTAATTTACAACGTTACAGTTAGCTGTAATAGCAGTTACGCAGCTAATGGTCCATAGATGGTGCTTTGAACAATAATCGAAAAAAGTGTGAAGTTGTATGTTAATGATACTCATTTCGCGACATCACAATCGGATGTCCTATTTTTAGATAGTTACTACACAAATCCAGCTATAATATTTAAAAAGATTATGGCAACATAAATTTAGTATGAAACTTTGATTCAGATGGATTGCCTTAACGTTGCAACTTTACACAATGATAACCGTATTACAGACTATATTTTCCCAAAATTTCAGCCAATTCAAATTATTGCATCTTCATGGTAAGATAAAAATTGTCTTTGTGTCTCTCAAAGCCATGGGCTACGTGCTTGCTAAATTTCATCAAGATCAGTTTGACCGTTTGGTAGTGAAGAAGACAGAAATGCAGTTACTTTTACACCATAACATCGGATAATATTCGTATGATTAATAAGTTGTATTTCTACATTTATACCGAGCATAAGACTTGTTGGTTTAGCTTTGGAATGTACCACCTCCCCTGGTTGAAACTCTACGTAACGGAAACAGTGTTCACCTGTGTACCACTTAAATTTTACAGCAATCACCAACCTGTCAGCAAAGTGTGTTGACAAGGTAAATTTTTCTGATAATCGTCAGTCGTGGCGATCTAAGAGGGAGTTATTTTAGCACATTGAGATCATGTTTTATGCTCTGTCAAATTACTTCACCAATTTCACAGCCTCCTTCGGGAAATTCTATCCATGTTGATAAACACAATTTTACGTCTATCATTAACAATTCAAATTGGCTAAAGCTATCATTGTTCGAGGCCCGGGGTTCCGCCGCAAACCAAACAAAGTACAAAATAGGGGCTTATTTTCAATGTACCATTACCCGCCAATATTTTAAGCCGAGTGATTTATTCTGCGAATGAATTTTTTTAAATATTCTTCCCGTGAAACGGACCGGTGGAAAAATTGGAATCAGCTTTGGATTTAAAATGTAATTTTGGGGTGTTGTTATTGAACGTTCGGTTTGTTTGGTATTTATTTCCCCGCTGATATAATGTTTTTTCGTCCTTGATGAATGATTTGTTTACGTATGTACGTACTGTGAGACGTTCCCTTTTAAGAGTTTTTATTTTTATTGAAGATAGACCAACACTTGACCTCAATCTCACCTGATGGTAAGTTACGATGAGGTAGACGATGTTACGTGTTGGTCTAGAAGGTGCCTATTTACTCTTCTTTTGAAGACTCCCAAGTTGTAGTTTTCGGGGAACACGGAAACCGGTAGTGTATTCCATATTTTTTGCTGTACGCACGATAAATGTGGAAGCGAAACGCTTGGTGCGAGCTGTAGGAATATCTACAGTGTACGGGTGAAGGTCTGCCGTTCTTCTGTTTGTTACTGATTCGTACCCACGCATATAAAACGAGTGAAATCAAATCATTTGATTATTTTTTGAAGTGATATTAGTTAATGCTTGCTTTTTCTTCTTGATTTCGATGGCAAAAATGCTTTAGCTGTAGTTGGAGCTGGTGTGAAACGATTTGACTTCAAAAGTTCGTCTCATGAGCTTATCATGAGACACGTGAGATCAGTGATAGTAAAATATGTCATATTTGAACGTCAAATATTATATACATTACTGTTTGACGTTTAGATATGACAAATCTCATTTTCACCGCTCTCATGCGTCTCATGCTACGCAGGCTGGTAGACGCTCGATACGACGACTTTTGATCGTACCGATGAACATTTTTACATCAATGTCGTACATGAAGGGTTGGAAAGGGTACACAATATTAAATACAAGATTGCGATAATAATAATAAAAATTATTCTAAAAAATAACTTTATTTTTTATACATAGCTTGTATTTATCCAAGTGACGATAGGACCGAAGCTACCAGTGTGCATTCCCAGAAGTCTCAAATTAATGAGGCACTGGACATGTTATTATTCCTTCCACGCGCAAAACAAAGCGTCATTGCTTCTGAAATTACCGATATTCATCAAACTATTTAAGTTCGCAGGAGCGCAGTGAGAATCTAAAATGCGTTTCCTACAAACGAAAGATTTAGGACGCTCTTAATTAAACTTATTCGATCCATGAACGGATCCGTTAATGGGCTTTAAAGAGCAGTTACCAGAGTCGAGTAGCAGGTACCTACGCTTCGGTTCGTGCCCCGTATAGCGCGTGTAATAAAATATTAATACGTGTTGTGGCCCAGGAGTTATGTTTTGGTACACAAACCCAGCTTGGCATGTTGAAAACAACCCTAGTTGAAGAGATGAAAACATAAATAAAAGTAAGTGTTCATTTTATTTAAAAAACTTTCTCATTTACATTTCATTTTCATTACATTTATTTTTCATGTTTTGGTAACCCGGATTTTTCAATAAATAGACTTGTGTTTGAACACAATCTCTTCTCTTAGCAGTGCACATATTGAACGAAAATATTCGTGTGAAATAGTGGGCGGAATGTTACAAAGGCAATAAAAAAATCTTTTGAGGAAATTTTCTGAAATGATTATTTATTTATTGTTAAATAATAACGATCTATTTCATTAGTCGTCAATCTTATAAGTACTTCAGAAGCCAAATATCACAATTGGTTACCCTAGACAACGTCCACTGTTGGTCATGCGTCTCTCAAATAGATAGGTTGTAGTAATTCAGTCCAATAATTATTTTATTGAATTTATATAAACTTCAGAATATTTTTCAAATTGTGAGACATCTCCACGCTTTCCTAATATTGTGCTAAACGCACAAAATGAAAAAGTTTAGTGTCAATTGTAGTAAAATTGTTTCATTAAATAATGCTTTTCTAAGGTTTTACCTACCTAGGTAAGTTTTTATTATAGGTAAAAATAACATATGTAAGTATTAAAAAAGCAACTAAAACACTTTAAACGGAAACATCCTAATAGTTGAAACTTTCAAAATGGATTTTGGGAAATTATTTTCTCTCGTGATGGACGATTGTGATTTTAATGCTTTTTCTTTACGCAAAATCATGATAATTATGATTTGTCCATTATGTCATATATAATTCTGTCATTTTTACTCTAACCACAGTTAATTTAAAGAGAATTCCTTTCAATTCAAATTATCTTCTTTGTTTAAGAAAAATCTATTGCAAACAGCTCGTACTTTTCTCTATGAGTTTTGCTTGCAAGGACCTAATAGCGCAATCGACGTTGAAAACCAATTATTTTTATGGCTACCTGGCCTCTTGGTCTATTTGGTTTATTCGAAGAGCGCACGAATATTGCTGCTATTAATCAGATTCTCGGGCCAGACGCTCTAACCGAGAAGAATGGCATGCCAAACAATACTTGCTCCTAAACAATTATTGTAACGCGCGCTGGTGTTAACACATGCGCAAGAATAAACTCTCTTAGTTTTTGCAGATTTTACTCAAAAAAAGAACGTCTCGATTGAAAAAGTTCACCGCCAAAGAGAATTTAACATACAATGCTCATCATCATCTGCAGTAGGAAAATGTTAATGACATTTCATCAAAAGCTACTGTCCCGCTTGTCTGAAGTCAACATACTTAGAATGTTGCAAAGGAAGGTGTCAGTGATAAAAAGTATAGATAAAAAGAAGAACTGGTATGGCGGATTATTTTACATCTAATATCTGTAATTAAAATAAATCTAAAGTCTATTCTTTCACTCAGAAAGTGTAAGAATAATCGTTGCAAAAGCCCATTACATTTACGGCCACAATTAGAACATAACTTTAGCAAATTACATAGTAATCATCGGAACCTCTCTCAGCGGTAAACGGGTATTATTATCAAAAGTAATTTACCCAAAGGTAAAAGTTAAATTCAATTTCCTTCATCTGAAACTTGAGTCTTTCATGTGACTTTTAGATTGAGCTAACAGTGGCACATATTGGCTTTGAGGAACCAATTAAAGTTTTAACCAGAATTCCAAAACTAATTTTCGGGTAGTTTGACAGAGTCAGCTATTCGACCGGCTAGGCACGAGCCAGGTAACTTCGGAGACCACTTGCAAGCTAGCCTCATTCCAGAATTCAATATCGACGAGCTTTTAATTTGGGGAGCTTACTCTGCTAAATTACAAATTAATTTTCCTCCGAAATTGGTTTTGTGGTAATTTGTTATTTTGACGTCGTCGTTTTCAATAAGTTTACTGGGGCAGTGCTGCGTGACTTGGTTGTTCTAGACTGTTTGGTCACGTCAACGAAATGTATGACGTTAGCATAATGTTCAAACACTGACATTAGAAATGAGCGACAAAAGATATAGATTAAAACGACTGGGGTTAATTAGTTCATTTGACAGGTATACAGATACATAATTATGACATGAGTTTTAATGCTTTCATTAATATGTCTTCGCTAGAAACTTTGTAAACTAATGACAAAAGCAAAAAATAAAGAACTAGTTTTGCTTAACAAAACAATAACCAGAATTTTTATTTTTGGAATACAGTAGCTGGCCACCACGTAACGGACAGCTTTTCTGCCAATGTCAGGTGCCAGTCAACCAAAGGCATGCCCCTCAACACGATCCCTTGCGGGGATATCAAAAATCAAACAAAGATAAATAATGCATTTATGTTCCGTTTTATCAGCCTCTCTAGCTAAACTATTGGGCTTATGATCCAGAGAAGGTGAAATTGAAGTTTCGTGAATCTGTTAAACAAATAAATTCCGTGCGCGAACCAACACACTATTTTAGTTTATTTAATATATATTTTTAAATTGTTTAACTTAATTTAAACAGCAGTTGTCGCATTGTTGTGTGCCGGTGACGGATCGATGACTTATCCAGTGCCCTTAGTAGCCTGAGGCTTTCGGGTGGGCACGCTTCTATACTACGACCATGTTGTAACTTCACGAGACGGAAGTTAAGTGAACGTTCATTGTGAATTTTATAAAATTGGCCAAGTGCGAGTCGGATTCGCGTACGAAGGGTTCCATACAGAATATGGATATTTAAAATACGGAAAACCATAAATAATAATATGCACCGAACAATCCTGTAATGAATGCGCCTCAATTTGTGTTATCAATTTAGTTTTTAAGTAGCAGTAATAGACGAGTAAGACACTAGATGGCGCTAGTAGTATGTTGCATCGCACGTCACAAGAAACACATTTGTTGTATTAAATATTTATTTTATTCTGTTTTTTAGTACATGTTGTTATAGTGTCAATATAAATACATCATGAAAACTTCAACTATCTAACTATCACGGTTCATGAGATACAGCCTGGTGACAGACGGACGGATGGACAGCGGAGTCTTATTAATAGGGTCTCGTTGGTTATCCTTTGGGTACGGAACCCTTAAAAGTGTTGTTTGAATACCTATAAATCAGAAAAGTTGATGCCATTAGGATTATAATACATTTTACTCTATAACAAGTACATAAAAATAGGTCTAAAATAATACAATTCATAAGGTACCATCGTTATTTTCATTATCAGACAGGAAGCGTCCACCGCTGAACATAAACCTCATCCATTATACATATTTAAAACGGAAAATAACGCAAGTTCGGCTATTTATCTACATCAAGAATAATATACACATAAAAAAGTAAAATAAAGCAGATACCTTTCGTTGAATTTTTTTTCCTCGACAGCTGTGCTCTGATATCACAAAGGTTTCAGTTGTTACAATGATGTAAACATTTAAAGGAATGTCGTTTGATGTCGCTTAAATAACGACCTAAAGTAAAACAGAGCTACATTTTATATTTCTTTTTATGGCGACCTACCCGGTTAAATGACCAAAGCGTTCAAGTTCTATTTTTCAAATTGCTCCGCACTTAAAAACACAGTGGTATACAAAGCAAAACATCATAAAGTTAGCAATGCATCCGAGACACTCTTAACAGAAAATTATCCGAGAGGAAAACTCTTTGAAGCATCGTCTAGTTTTGCTCTGCTTTTGGCGCTAAATTACTGAAAATTTCTGCTCTTGTAATACAAGAACAAGTAATTATAATTTTATCACAAAGGATCAAAGCGGAGCGTGTAATTAATAGGTAAGTAGGATAATTAATTTGGGGTATGTGTTTGTACCTATGTTCAATAATTTGAGGATTAGAAAATATAGGATGAATATTGAATATAGTATTTTTATTTTATTTTTATTTGTCGTTCGGTCTTTTCTTTTTAATAATTGTCACAGTGTATATTATATAAAATGAAACGAGTTCAGCCAGGAACTAAATAAATAAATTTTTTCAATTTGGTTGGAAAATGGAATATGATTTTTAAACAATTAAATACTTATTAAATAATAAGAGATTAAGGATGTTTGTCGCTTACGGTCGTAGACAAGTTGTAGCAAGCTGTTAATCGTACAATTTTTTAATTACACAACCTGTTGCCATCCATCCATTGGACAACGATGAACAGCTTATCAGTTTAACGGCCACGGTGCTCTTTTTTACGCGCAAACCTGCCAAAAGGCGGCGCTGTTTGACAAATCGCTAATATCGGGACAATGCGTGAATTATATGTTATGATTATTCATTTCGCGGGCGCTTTACTTCACTAGACTTATATTAAATATATTAAATGTAACCCACGACCATTATTTAAAAATATTATGGGAAAAACAGCGGCTATGGTGAATTCCTGTAACCTAGACTCGTACCCAGATCAACAATCCATTAGTAAATCCATTCGATTATAGGTCATAAGTAGAGTACTTAATGTTCATTGTTGACTATACTTTCATTTGTAGTCCCGCCCACGCTGTCTATCTATAAATCTGGCAACGTCGCATTTCCATTTTCAATATGGCGCGGTCCAACAAACTTATTGACAGTGACAATTGACATTCTCATACTAAATAGAGTAAAAATTGGCTGCTGTTTTAAAAGGAAATTTTATAGTTAAAAACCTTCAAAATGATGTGTTTTGCGCCCGGATGTAAACACTATAACGATAAGCATAAATGCAAGTTTTTACGTTTCCCAAGAATCAAAAGATTTTAAAGAAATGGATCAAATACATAAGGTCAGTACATACCATTTTTATTACTAAGAATTTTTATGTTTTACTGTGGTTTTTGTTTATATGTGTGCTGAATTTACTTAAAATTTATTTCATGTTTGTTACAGGACGGCTGATAGGGTGCCTTCCAAACACTCGCGTATATGCAGTTGTCATTTTCAAGATGGTGATAGAAGAAACTTTCCTGTTCTATTTAGCCATAATAAGGGGAAAATATTTGAGTTTCTCTCACATCCAAAGAACCAAAGGAAACCTGACGACGACATACCCATAGAAAATTTTTCATCAGAAGAAATAGTTGAAGTTAAGAATGATGTAATTATAGCAGCAGAAAATACTTTGCTAAGGTCTGAAAATGACAATCTAAAATTGGACATAAAAAACAAAACTGGAATGCACTACCGGTTTCCGTGTTCCCCGAAAACTACAACTTGGGAATCTTCAAAAGAAGAGTAAATAGGCACCTTCTAGACCAACACGTAACATCTTCGACCTCATCGTCACTTACCATCAGGTGAGATTGAGGTCAAGTGTTAGTCTATCTTTAATAATAAAAAATAAAAAAAACATCAAAACAGTGCCATAGTGTTTAAAAAGAATTGAAAACAACGAAAAATTGATTAGATATTATACTGTCATTCCGAGCCAGGAGATACTAACTACATTAATGGAATTATTTGAAGGTATCGACATTAACTATTATTGCGGTTGGAAATTTACCCGAATAAGCCAAGAAGATAAGCCAAATATTTATGACATTGATTAAGCTCAGATTAAATTTGGCACACACAGACTTAAGTGTGCATTTTGCGTGCAGTAAACAAACTGTGACTATGTTACCTTTACTTGAATTCATATATTCCATCAATATTTATACAAAGGGTTGATAAGTTAGATACCTACACAATCAAAAAATAAAACATGTTTACCAAATTGCTTTGCTAAATTTACAAACTGTCGAATGGTGATCGACTGCACTGAAGTATATTGTGCTGTTTCAAGAAAATCCATGACTCAACAAAAATTGACTTACAGTCACTATAAACACAGAAACACCTTTAAAGCTCTTGTTGGTGTAGCCCCTAATGGAGTAATAACCTATTGTAGTGCATTATACCCAGGCTCAACATCAGATAAAGCTATAGTCAAACACTCCCAACTGCTAGAAAAAGCACCTGGGGACTTGTTAGCTGACAAAGGATTCCTCATTAATGACCTTTTACCACCTGGAGTTTCTGTAAATATACCACCCTTTTTGACCTCAATTTACCCTCAGTTTACTCCCAATCGAGTATTTCAAACTACTTCAATAGCATGAGCAAGGATTCATGTTGAGCGAGCAATTCAAAGAGTAAAAGGCTATTCCATATTAGATCATATCCCATGTTACCTCCGCACACTTTCGAATAAAAATTTTCAAGTTTCATGTGCATTGACTAACTTTCAATATCCCCTAATTAAAGAAGTGGAAGTTTTTTAAAATGTTATTGATCAGGAGTAAATATTATTATGATTATAGTTAACCATGTAAATATGTTAATAAAACTAGTGAATAAGTATGTGTTTTTTATTTATATCTACACCTTATTTAACAAATATGATATGTATTTGTCAACATAAAAATTTGTTAAGGTTTCAAACAACCAAAACATACAAATCGCATACAAATAACAAACTTCGACTAGAGACGATACCCGTCCTTCTAATCTCAAATCTCTTCTTTCTTTAGTCTTCTCTCGTTTTGTTTATACTCTTTCTAATTTTATTCATTCCAACAATATAAAGTTGTAATCCCTCCAGTAACTGAACTACGTTTCGTGTCGTGTGTTTTCTCCTTTTTGTTTTAGTCCTCTCAAAGTGTATCGCGTGTCTGGCTAACCGATTATTTCCTATTACACGTTGCCTCTTTGGTCACCAGATTTTGGCAGAATTACCATGAAGTTGGTAGTTGCCATAAATGTCAAGAATTGAATTGAATAGAGACGATACGCACGGTATGGCAACGTCGCCTGAAAAAGTTTGAAAACGGAAAACCTCATACCTGTTTGATTGTGGTCGTAAATACGACCTAATCAGTGTAGTTAAGGGTCATTATTGAATACACTTGTATTTGTTATGATGCGTCGGGCTTGCCTCGGCAAATAGATCTGGCAACCTTGCAAATATTTTAATTAGTAAAGCTAATCTCTTTCAGTAAAGCTCAAAATTGTGAAATTCTGTTTCAAAGTAACATATGGTGATACATTTATTCATATACTTAGCTTCTTAGCGCCCTACACAGTACAATATGATTCATGCCAATGTTATCTGTGCTTTCTCACGTAGACAAATAATGAAATATATTTATTGCGTATATGTATATTTCAAATTAAAATACTACCTATGTAGCCTCGTGGGGGTCGTAAATGGCGTCTAAAGGTAAAGAACGGGCAAAGTGCGCGTTGGAATCGCGCACATTGTTATTATTATTATTACCTACCTTGAAATAAGGTTCATTTTCCGGACCGCATAACTAAGTTTATCAAGTTTTTTGATGATTTCTCAAAAAATATACTCAACAACCTTGACTAGGGTTTTCTGTAATATTTACACAAAATCCGGTATAAAATGTAATATAATTTAGAATTTACAAATAAAGACCTTGTTTAAGGATACCATAATGAAATTTCGCAAAGTTTCCATTTTTTCATCAAATCTTCGGAACATTAAAAACTAGAAAATGGGTAGTACTATGTAAAAACATTTTACTGCGATCACCGGTCCGTTTGTAAAGTACGGTGATTGATTGACATTGTCATGTCCAACAGTGGACTTGTTGACAATCTACCTGTATAAGTGTATAATCCGTAGATGTGAAAGACTTCAATGACTGACTGATTCCAGCACAAACCACTTCAGTAAGAAACTCGATCCGCAAAGAGAACATGTAACAATATGTATAGAATTTGAAGTGAGAACGGTTTTCATGGGCAATATCCTTATCATTTGAAATATCAATCAATTTATAAAATCACTAAGAATACAATAAGAATAAGTCAAATACCACTCACTCACAGACTGACTGACTCATCACAATATCTTCGAACCCATAAACGCTACAAACCTGAAATTTTGCAAGTAGCTTCCTAACACATAACTTACTACTAAAACTAAATCAAATTAAACCCCTACGGCGTTAAAAATGATTTTGAAGATTGTATGACAAAACAAGCTATAAAGACTACAGCTAATAATAGTATAATAATAATCATTTATTGCAAAGTGATAAAAAACCCAAAAAGAAAAACAATTTAAAAATAATAATAATTATTATACTAATGAGGTGATAGCTCTGCTACCTTTAATACCGGAACACAACAGTGCTATTGACACTGCTGTTTAGCGGCTGACTTTGGTAACATGGTGGTAGTTAGCTAGGTGGACATAGAAAAATGCCCTACTATAATTACCAAATAAACTGAGCACTGATAGGTAACTCCCACTAGGAATTGAACCCGGGGCCTCTGGGTTGTTTGTCCAACATTCAGCAAATAGGCCATGGAGGCGGTTAGATTGAAAAATAAGTTCAAATATTGTATGGCAAAACAGAAACTAAAAGCTTTGAGAAGGATGAATAAAATAAAATCCAGAATGAGTAAATCCATAAACGAACTAATGTCACTGACATAGCTCGCCAAGTCAGTGAGCCGAAGTGGCAATGGGCAGGTCACATCGCTTGAAGAATGGATGACAGATGGGATGTACTAGGAAAGGTCGCAGGGAGTCACTAGATGCAAGTGGCTCGGGAATTTTTTTCTTTTCTTTTCGAAAGTACTTGATGTTGTTGGTCTACAGGGACCGGCCATTGTAGCATGCCATGGAGGAGGCCTATGTCCAGCAGTGGACGTGTCCTGGCTGATGATGCGTGAATCACTACAACTTTATTGATCAAACTAACTTCAATTGCCCTAAATGTCCGCAGCATTCATCCCCTAAAATGTCCACCCTTAGATGTAGATCTGGGTACATATTTGTTTTTCATATTTTCTTTTAAAACTGCTGAATCGATATCGATAAGCATCAGTTGTCATCAAAAGCACTGGCTTTCAAATAAAAAAGAATCATTAAAATCAGTTCACACAGTCCAAAGTTCTGAGGTAACAAACATATAAAATACAGTAGTACTAGTAGTAAGTCTGTAAGTTGAGCCACGGACAAACAGACAGGGAAACTATAAGGGTTCCATGTTTGACTATGGAATCCTAAAAATTATAGCTGTGGGTTATTTGATGGAATGAAATACTCAGTTGATTAATTTATTTTTATTTAAACAGTTTTTTTTACACAGATAATATTTACATAACACAAAAACATAAAAATATATACAAAAGGAACAGCTTATTTCCAAAAGAAATTTCTTACTGCAGTCCTAGGTCAAGGAGAAATAGTGAAGAGAGGAGGGCAGTTAGGTGTGAACGATATAATAAATATAATAAACAATTACATAAGAGATACATAAAACAAACTAATATGTATCAATAATAATAATACATACTTTACATACAATAAGTATATATTAACTTATGAATGCGGTTGTCCTCACAACATCCCCTCTAGGACATAAACCCATCTGATGCGAGCAGCTCTCCAGCCTCAGTTGAGGAGTCCCCTTGGTTAGTACATCAGCTACCATTACACTTATTTCTATGTAACTGATGCTTATCTTCAGCACAGCACACTTATTGTTACCTTCATTTAAATTCAATAATTCTTTGTAATTTAAATGGCCCATTCTTCAATGCCATGTATCCAAACTTTCACTCTCCGATGAAGTAACAAGTGCATTTCTTTGAATTGTATTCAATTAGTTAGTCTTGCCGTTGCAACTAACTGTTTGTTTGTATTCAAAAATCTCACATCCCGAGTATTAATAAATTTCTTGACAGACATTCTTTACCAACTGACTAACTAACTGATAACAAGTTGGTACTCAGTTCAGTAATGTATAAAATATTTCTCACCTCAATGTGATTTATTTTATTATTTTTTCCATAAAAATCCAGGTCTACATTACCCATCTTCAGCACGGCGACTGATGAATTTTATTGGCAACCATTATTTGTCTAATCAGAGGTACATCAAGTCGGAGGAGTTAGTCATATGTGAAGATGCTCCAGAATCCACATACATTCCTTACTATTCACATTTTCAGAGGCTGCTGCAAAAACTTTACCTTCATTTGTTTTCTTTTTATAATTGCAGTTTTTGCTAAAATAACCAAACTCATTACAGTTGTAACAACGTCTTCTCGGGGTAGTTTTACGATGCTGTTTTGTAATGAAAAACTGAAGCTTGTAAGAGCTTAATTTTAATGTAATCGGCGGCAACAATTGTTTCCACGCCATTGGAAGGCTGCACGCAGTCACATAGATCTTTGTGCTCTAAATACGTTTGCACAACAAACTTTCAGGTGTTATATAGTTCTCACGTCCTTGCATCTTTTCAATTTGCACGTTGGATATAACCATTTTGATGCTGAAAATCAGAGAACACACTCCGCGACGGTGGCGCAGTGGATAAGGCGCGGCCTCTCAATCTGAGGGTACCGGGTTCGAATCCAGCCGTGTACCTATGAGTTGTTTTTCAATTCAAGTACATTATCCGATTGCTTAACGGTGAAGGAAAACATCGCGAGGAAACCTGCATGTCTTGAACAGGCATGTGAAGTCCGCCGATCCGCACTGGGCCCGCGTGGTGGACTATGGCCCATACACTCTCTGTAGGAGAGTAGGCCTGAGCCCCTCCAGTTGGGACATATATAGGCTGTTGATGAAAGGTGTCAAGAGTGGGTGCGTTCGCAAACGCGGTTATGTCCTTGTTGTTATATTATTGTTAGGAGATAGACATACTCGTATATCATTGCGGAATTTTCTATAGGCTTTTTTTGATATATTATACGACTCCTTAGTACATAGTAATAAAACTGACAGGTCTTGTTCAGGAATTATCGATTATTTCTTCTGTCCCTTTTTAAAGCAAATTAAAAGGAGAGAGCGAGCACCACGCGTCCACGCACGGAGCGGCAACGTGTGTTAGCGTGGTGTTAGCTTTCAAATATTTTTTTGGTCTTTTCTTATGTATAAAGCGGTCTCTCTCATCAAGTCTGTATGTGTACAGGGTAGGGGCGGAGCTCAAAACTCGGTGCCACGCATGTTTGCACTCACACATGCGTAGCACTGGCGAAATTTAATTTAATTTCAGATTTAAAAATAAAGTACTTATTGAAGTCCAAAAATTTTGAAACTCATTTCGCGGATACCTAATTTTTTGGTTTATTTTTCCATATCAAATTCATTTAAAAATTTATCGTATTTAAAAAGATTATGGGAACAGTAACTTGTATGGAAAATGAGAAGAAAGGACTCGCCTTAAGTGCCATAGTTTGACAAGTGGCTGTACGGCGTAATGCGCACAGAGAGGAAACCTTTGACGTCGGGTGTCTATCCGAAAATAAAGTTGTCTCCTTTTAACAAAGGGCATTTATTATAAGAGTAACGTATATAGATTTTTATGGCAAGCTTCAACGTCAATTTGTACTCAATCTAATGAAAAGATTATTTCTAGACAATGATTATGTTAGGGTGAAATTTATGATGGAAGTTGTTTTAACTCCATAGTCTAGTAGTACTTGTTTGATTGGCGACATGTCTACGCCCTTTTCGCTAGCTACCACTATATATTTAAGGCTTATGGATAAACCCGCTTCCATCGCCACTATTACAGTGAGATGAGAAGTAGGACAAGTGAAAAAACCGTTGTTAATTATAAACTATCTACTACGTAATTAAGGTATTCAAAAAAAGAATTTACAAAGCACCAGAAATCACATTCAGTCTGTTGAGTTTTAATTAAGCGCGTGTAGCAGTGCGCGTCGGGGCCAACAAACAATTATAAACTACACTATGGTGATGAGAAAACTTCTCCCTGCAAAATATGAAGCTCGACAGTCACACCGCATCGCCCTGAGACATCATTAACTAAATTGACTAGTTTTCGTAGTTGTAATGTACTAGCTTGTACCCGTGGCTGATCCCACGGGAACTACTTATTGGATCGGAATAAGTGTTAAAGTACCTTACATCCTTGGTCCGACCCGACCCGAATATCCTCATACAAAAAAAAAAACAAATCGTTCTGACTGTCCGTTACGACGTAAAGGAAGAAGAAATAAACTTACTCTCACATTCAAGCAATAATATTATGTTAATATATAGTATTTATTAGTACTATTATTAGGTTGTGTGTAAGTGGTTTTACCAAGGCTGTGATTCCCTCGGATAATTTCTGAACTCCGCACAGACCAAGAGACTGGTAAAAGCTAGTTGAGAAAAAACATGTTACGAAATTGAGACCACAAAATCATTATTTGAAATGTTAAATATTTACGCTTTAATTTTCTTTGAGCAGTAATGTTTAATATGCTCCCTCTTTGACTAACATTAACACAGTTTGCATTGCCCGCTTTAGTATTTAATTAAAGTTAAACAGCATAAAAACAGCAGTTAAGGTATAGCATAAAAATACTTTAAAAAGCTTTTATAAACAATGAATAGTGCTTTAAAGGTTTTAGTATCAATTTCGACGTTCATCTGTTTTTATAATATCTTTGTGAGTTTTATGGGCAAATGAGTTTTTTGTTATTGTTCTCTAAAAATATATAATTAAATAAAAAAGGTGATTAACGCCGTTAAAAATACAATTGACATAAGTAACAATAGAGAGTAGTACAATAGTAAGTAAGTAAGTAAGGCTTCTAGGTGAGCTTTCAGTCCAAATACCTTATCGTGAATATACATAGGATAAATATTAAATAATAAGTTGAAAATGACTCAGCTCTTTCAATATATAGACCACCATTTCCAAGTGATGAACAAAAAACAATCAACTCAATTCACAACTAGCTTAGTTTGATTCCTTTGATAAGGAACATCCGACACGCGCCAGAAGCGGTTGACATTTACATTCAACTATTTATAGATCTAAACATCAACTCGACACAATACAAGCCAGATCGAGGCAACCTATACAAGTCGAGAAACGGGAATTCTAGTAGAGAAACGGGAATACAAGTAGAGAAACGGGACTTGTAACGCGATAGTGGGCAGACGTAGTAGCCATTGTTAGGCATAACGTCCGACACTCACGGAAGCACTTGTCACTGTCACGAAGCAAAGAGAAACGGATAAATGTTGTTGTGTCGGAATACAGTGCTAGTGTAATGTAGGTCTCTTTGTGATGCTGCTATGGCTTGCAGACACGCGGTGCTTGGGTGAATGCTGGCATTGTTGCGTTTGACGAAGGTGTAGGACGTACTGCTATTATTACTTGTCATGATGTGATAACGTACGGTTACAATGTCGGGTGTTGTATGCTCTTTACGAAGTGAATGTCTTACTTACACATCTCAAACAGGTTCCGCTTCCTTCAGAACTCTTAGAAATTTACGAGCGATCCGCCCTTGCGTTGAACATGGTTGAACGGACTCAGTTTTTAGGCGGCGCACAAAGTGGATCCGTTTTGAAAACAAGTGAATTTAGGACCGAAAGAAGGAATTTGAACCTGATTTTTTGACATAGAACAGATAATAGTAGAAATTAAATTCAAGAAATTATCAAATATTTGTCTCTTGAATACTTTTTTTTCTTCAAATGGACTTGATGCTGTTTGTCCCGCGACCATTACAGCTCCACCTAGACTATTAGTGAGCGTGGATGTCGCTCAGTCGGCCTTGAACACTATGACTCCCACTTAATAATTTATGACAACAAAAGTTGTCAGTTATTATCTTTTCTATGGCAAAAATTAGATCCGAATTCAAAAGTTCAGTTCTAAGTTCGCGTATTTTCAAAATGGATCCGCTATGAGGCGCTACACTTGCCACTGTTAACATTTACGGAAAATTACTGGTGCAGCTGTCTCTATCTCTATGTTCAACTTACTCATAGTGTTCTATTACTCTGTGACGCAGGTGAACAACTGCCCGGCCACTCAAAACTCTATATTAAACAGTAAACCAGAAATAATTCATAATAATAAAACAGTATTTTGAAAATTCTCAATGAAGGAAATTGAGTTGTACATGTAATTTCGCACCCCATAGACATCAAAGCCGTGTCAGTAGGGGTGTGTCTTGTAAACATTCAATAAGTCAGCACTAAATTATTCATGCAAATAGCATCGCTTCTCGTGGTTATAAATAAACATGAGTCTTGTAATTATGTTCTGCCTGTGATACATTGTTTACTTGGTTAAGTTGTGTCTATTGATACTATTACCACATTTAACGTACCTACATACATATGCATAATAGTTGAACGAAATAAGTTGTCTGGGCAAAGGCTAAATACGGCCCCATACTGCCCTTTGCAGTAAATAAAAAATCACAATTTACTACTCAAATTATGCATTTAACGATTTCCATATGAGGTTTTATCATAGTTATATGATACTATTAAAGATGCTATCGCAGTTATAAGTCACCACTGCAAAGTGTTATCGTAATAGAAAGATTCCATTGAAAATGTTATCGCAGTTATAAGCCACCAATTGCAAAGTGTTATCGTAATGGTAAAATTCCATTGGAGATGTTATCGCAATTATAAGTCACTACTGCAAAGTGTTATCGTAATGGTAAGATACCATTGAAGATGTTATCGCAATTATAAGTCACCAATTGCAAAGAGTTATCGTAATGGTAAGATTCCATTGAAAATGTTATCGCAATTATAAGTCACCACTTGGGAAGAGCTATATTAATGGTAAGATTACATTGAAGATGTTATCGCAATTATAAGTCACTACTGCAAAGAGTTATCGTAATGGTAAGATTCCATTGAAGATGTATATCGCAATTATAAGTCACCACTTGGGAAGAGCTATCGTAATGGTAAGATTCCATTGAAGATGTTATCGCAATTATAAGTCACTACTGCAAAGAGTAATCGTAATGGTAAGATTCCATTGAAGATGTTATCGCAATTATAAGTCACCACTTGGGAAGAGCTATATTAATGGTAAGATTACATTGAAGATGTTATCGCAATTATAAGTCACTACTGCAAATAGTTATCGTAATGGTAAGATTCCATTGAAGATGTTATCGCAATTATAAGTCACTACTGCAAAGAGTAATCGTAATGGTAAGATTCCATTGAAGATGTTATCGCAATTATAAGTCACTACTGCAAAGAGTAATGGTAAGATTCCATTGAAGATGTTATCGCAATTATAAGTCACCACTTGGGAAGAGCTATATTAATGGTAAGATTACATTGAAGATGTTATCGCAATTATAAGTCACTACTGCAAATAGTTATCGTAATGGTAAGATTCCATTGAAGATGTTATCGCAATTATAAGTCACTACTGCAAAGAGTAATCGTAATGGTAAGATTCCATTGAAGATGTTATCGCAATTATAAGTCACCACTTAGGAAGAGCTATATTAATGGTAAGATTACATTAAAGATGTTATCGCAATTATAAGTCACTACTGCAAAGAGTTATCGTAATGGTAAGATTCCATTGAAAATGTTATCGCAATTATAAGTCATCACTTGGGAAGAGCTATATTAATGGTAAGATTACATTGAAGATGTTATCGCAATTATAAGTCACTACTGCAAATAGTTATCGTAATGGTAAGATTCCATTGAAGATGTTATCGCAATTATAAGTCACTACTGCAAAGAGTAATCGTAATGGTAAGATTCCATTGAAGATGTTATCGCAATTATAAGTCACCACTTGGGAAGAGCTATATTAATGGTAAGATTACATTGAAGATGTTATCGCAATTATAAGTCACTACTGCAAAGAGTTATCGTAATGGTAAGATTCCATTGAAAATGTTATCGCAATTATAAGTCACCACTTGGGAAGAGCTATATTAATGGTAAGATTACATTGAAGATGTTATCGCAATTATAAGTCACTACTGCAAAGAGTTATCGTAATGGTAAGATTCCATTGAAGATGTTATCGCAATTATAAGTCACCACTTGGGCAGAGTTATCGTAATGGTAAGATTCCATTGAAGATGTTATCGCAATTATAAATCACTACTGCAAAGTGTTATCGTAATGATAAGATTCAATTGAAGATGTTATCGATATAGTAATTGTAAGTAGCGATCTCCAGTGTTGTCGCAATTTTATTATCACATAATCACATATGTGTCATAGTGTGATTTCAGTTTTAGAATAAAATAACGGCATATCTTTTTGTATGAGTCGTAGAAGACAACAAAATAATTTCTATATAAAATATGCAATAGAAATTCATTCTTTGAATGTTTCAAATTACAAGTTTATTCCATCTAGTGAAATACCGTAACACAAAACATATGGCAGAATTTTTTCATCTCACTATAAGTTGTCAGTAAGATGTAACAAACTTGAATATTCGACATCTTTTGTAATATCAGTGGTATCTCCATGGTGCTATGATTTACGATTTCAACTTTTCCTGCGATTTTATAACTTAAGGGGACTCATCGATCTTTATCTTATATTTACGTATAAGACAGAGGTTTTTCTTGCCAAAAAATACGTATTCTTTATTGACATCATAATTAAAATTTTAATAACTGAAATCAAGTGTCTCTCGCCTGTAAATGTACGTGCAGAGTTTATTATTGTTTAGTGAGTGCGCTCTACCATACGGTTCTAGCAATTATTTTGCGGAGCTGTTGTTAGTTCAGCGAAACGTACACGTTTACAGTCCCGGCTCCTTGGGTCGCTCCAAATAGTGAATATGATTTATTTGACGAGAGTTGAAATAACTTGGAATATTGTATATGCATTTCTGAATTTTCTTGACTAAAATACACGATAGATTCTTTAGAGAGCTTCGTGGTATTCTACCACGCAATAGTTAAAGTATCTAGTATGACTATTTCTGCAACCAACAGAGTAATAATTGGAAGTACACTCGAGTACAAAAATATGTATCCACTTTTGTACCATGTCACATTCACCCTGGTTTATTCGTATGTAGTGTGTTGAAGGAAATTTCAATTAAAGGTGAATGTGACATGGTTCTGGGTGAAATACATATTTTTGTACTCAAGTGTACAAGTTTGTGACCGTTATATGAAAATGTGTTTTTTTTTCTCAAAAACTCTTACGAGCATTTCTCAGTCGGATAATTTCACTGTTGAACTTATACTATAAGTGAGCTTTTCATAAAAGGCGGCAGGCGGGTCTGTGACCGTAGTAAAATGTAAGTGCGTTAAAGATGTGCGCTTCTGGAATATCTCTTAATCTTCATAGGGTGTTTTAATTCTAAACTCTTCTTCTATTTTTGAAATAAGACATTGAATCTTCAGCACCACTTTGTTATTCTTACATTGGCAGCAACTAAAATATTCTCCGCCTAACAAAAGATAAGTTTATTACACGACCCCGCACGGAGTACGAGATAAATAGATTCCAGAGTAAATAAAATAAAAGGGAAGTGAGCCGGAGTTATTTGTTAATAAAAACAATATTCATGATTTTGTCCCAATAAAGAAATGCTTTCAGTTAAAGGCATTCGGTGGTACATTCCACACGGGGAAATATATTCCGGAGGCGTCCGTAACTGAGGACTCGCAATTATTGGGCAAATGTTTACAGAGCCGAGTGGCCTGTGCTCTGTACACGTGCCAAGTGTTGCCCTATTACTGAGAGTAGTCTGCCTGCACAGCACACGGTTCTTACGTGGCTTTTGCAGGACAAACTGAAAGCCGCAAGTGCTTTTTAATTTTTTATCAGACACTAAGTAGTTTATGTAAGTATCTTTTTGGTTCAACAAAACGAAGTGTATTGTTGTCATGGTTAGAATGAAGTAGTTGACAAAATTTTATTATAATTTTACAAGCTTTTATTCAACTTCCCTGTTCGTTTGCCGACATGTGACAGTTACAAATTATAATCATATCAATTAAAAATAGCATAACTAATGGGAATGTTTCTTTTTAAAATAATTTTTAATTCACAGTTTTATTATAGATGGCTATACTCCACATTCGCGACTAAACTCTTTACAAACTATGTCAAAGACAATCTTTAAGCCGATCTTCTTTGCGTATTCTACAAAAAAGTTCTTTATTTACCACATTATTTCGTCGACTTTGGACTTTACAGGGAAATATTTATATCCTCTTGGGGAAATATAAGAGGAAACTCCTGATGTTTCTGTGACATCGATAATAGTTTGCGGATATAATTTGATAATAATGCCTAGTAAATGCGTTGTGTATAGTTGTGAAAATACAGGGTATATCGTTTTCCAAAGGCGGAAATAGTCAAACTTTAGTGGATAAAAGATAAAAGATTTTAAAAAAATCGGCCGCCGCTTTGGTAAGTATAAGGTACATATAACTTTGTAAACACGACCTGGACACATCTAAGATTGCATCTAAGTAAGTTACTTTATGTAACTACGTTATAATCTTATAATTTTTTTTAACATTGGACTTAGGCAGAACATCTGAAGCACTTTGCCGCAGTTCGTTTGACAGTTAATCGTCTATCAACTAGCTCTTGGCAACATTCCCATTGACAAGTCCACTGCTGAAATTAACCTTCTCTTATACAACGCCTTGATGAACGAGTACACCATAATCATCACGCTCTCGTCAGGCGGAATACTTAGTGATTGTAGTAAGATGTCGGTGATCAATACGTCGGTGCGTTGTTGTCGTTCGTTGTGTTCTGTCCTTAGTAGCTTTTTGCGACATCCAGGGATGTCCGTGGGATAACAGACTCTACCATAGATGTCGGTGGGTGTTGTAAAAGGCGATTGAGGAAGTAAGGAATTTCTAGCGATTAAACTAACCCAAAGAACATATTCGTGTTCAGAAATTGGTATTAATTGTTTCATACTAGAAGTCGACACGCTTCTGACCACCTTGTGAATACTGTTTCATGTTTATTAAATTGTTTCGCTATCATCATCATCAGCCGAGAAACGTCTACTGCTAGATATATGCCTCCTCCATACTATACCCTAGTAAGAGGACGGCCTGTTACACGTTTCCCGGGACGTTGTCGCCACTCAAGATCAAATACTCTCCATCGGTTATCCGTTGCCACTTCAGCTCACTGACTCGTCAAGCTATGTCGCTGGCCTTAGTTCGTCTACGGATTTCCTCATTCCGGATTTTATCACGTAAATAAATTCCGAAAAAGGTTCGCTATATTAAATCAACACTGTGAACAAAATCCATGTCAACGATATCAAATGGTCAGAAATTGTAAACTTTTCAATAGTTAATTGAAGTCAAGCCAGAAAAGTCTCGTATTTCCCCGAGCTCGGGACTGTCCCAACTAATCGAGAAGTTTGGCAGTCTCGAAGTGGTGTAGTTACTTTCTCACGGCCTCGACTACAGCGAAATGAGCCAATAAAGAGAGACTAACGGAGCTGTTGCAGTTCACTGGCAGTTGATAATGTACTTATTTGAAGGAACATAACACAATGCTATGTTTAAAATTGATGTATTAAAATGAAATCCTCTAAGATTTTTAAAATGATTTAATTTTAGATATTTGAAATAACAAAACACAATACTAAAACTATTTTGTCATTTTACGGCATGAAAATGTTACAAAAGAATCAATGAAATAAAGTAAATAAGGTAACATAAGATTGCAAATGACAATTACATTTCATTATACATAGCTATTACCTTCTTTTAATTGCACTTCCTAGTTGTGCGCGTGGTAAGCAGCGAAACGCTTCGTGCGGAACGGTGGAATATTAACAAAGTTAGGGTGCAACTCGTTCGTTCGTATGGTCGAATGATAATAGAGGAATTGATAGTGTAACTCAACTTTACGTAATGAAGCGTATTGACCAGTTTACGTAGTGCCAAAGATTTTTTAGTTCAAACGGGTGTTATTAATGTGTTTCTAATCTTTATTCAGCGAGAAATATATATAAAACAAACTTGACATGAAAATTCCAAAGAATAGAGACAAATTATTCGCAACACACGATATAAAATAACAAAATGTTGAACCGCTGCAAGGCTCTCAGCTCTCGTGAACATATAAATCCCGACATGAAAGATAATCGGGTTGGCGGAACTGATTCGCTCACAAATTGAATGAGAGGTATAGAGTGTACAGTGCAGTGCGCGAGTCGCGACGACTCATATGAGGCCGATATATTACTTAACCTGACGTATATTCGGTTCACAGTCGACTTTAAAATAGTAACACCCCATTTTCTTTCATGGGCGACGTAATAGGCGATTAATGTAACAAGAATCTATTACTGTAGCCACCAATCTGTTTCTCAAGTATGCAAACCCCTTCATGGTGTTATGTAAGGAAGGATCATATCCCATGGTGGCTTTATTCTCCTCAAATGTGAGGACAAAATCACAGACATACCCCGACAATAATGACGATATTAGGTATATATAGGATTTTCTCGTGTGGAAATTTTTTCCTGAGTGGTAATCTAAATCATTTCAAAAATGAGTGACGGGTTTTCTTGGCTGTCATCTTACCTGATGGTAAGTGAAGTGGCTGTTGTATGGTAAGTGTGCGCATGCGCAACCAGTAGTCTCAAGCTAAAGAGGCGCTGGCTCTGATATGTTTCATACCGAAACGATTAAGTGCTATTAACACTACTGTTTGGGGGTATATGTAAGTAACATGGTGGAAGCTATACAGGTGGCCATATAAAATGCCCTACCACCAATCAAACCTATTAATGATAGGTGCCCGCACTGGGAATGGAACCCGGGACCTCCGGTTTGTTACTCCAAGTGCGTAAGTAGACATACTTAGTGGTACATTATCAAATTATACCACCGTAATATTAAGCCTATGAACCCACTCCATAGCAGAAGCATCCATAAGATACAAAAAATTAAGTACGGTTGGTTGTGTTGTTAAAGCGCCGAGAGGTTACTAACTACTAGCATACTAACTGAGTCTGTGTTAGTGAGATCGAAACGTTTCCTACACAAAAAAGTAATATCATCATGCAAATTCAATAAAACAAACGATTTAGAACCATTTACATCCATGAACCTTTTTCGAGCTCCAAACCTTTAGACCGAATCAATGTCCATCAGAAATATCCATCCCTGACGAAATCTCAAGAGGGTGTTTCATTACTTTGATCTAATTTAGCGGAAAATCAAATCATTCAATGAAATTATCCCGTCGCGTCGTCCTCGGGTCTGGCCGGCACGCCTCAATGGGTTCACGCCTCGGCGGCGTGAGGACCCACGAGGTACACGCACGCTGCCTCAGCGGATACATTCACGTCGAAACATTTGATTTCTACATCACTTGCATTGACTTGCTCTTATAAACTAATGAGCACTCTTAAAATAAACTTCAACAGGCTCAACATACTCTAGTGCTTATGTCGTGTATAAAATGTAACAAAAGAATACATACAATGCCTTTAAATGAGCTATCTTACATTCCAATATATTTTGGGATCTCGAATGCGGCTGTAACGTTGAAATCACAGAGTTAAAAAGGCTTCCGGTTCAAGCAGTCTAATGGCCTGGGTCTCATTTTCGAGAAATTCAACTTTTAAGTAATGTAATGTTGTTGTTTATTTTTTTTAAGAAATCAAATGTAATAAGTTGAATATCAATTTACATAAGTTGTAATAAATAGTAACATGCTTGTAAAAATGTGTAAACAATTCTCTGAGACAGAATCTGGAAATACATATACCCAAAAGCAATGATTCTGAAACGATACGACAGAAAAGATACAATCTCTAAGATAACATTGTAACCAATTTAATTGAATAAAAAGCTATCAAAGTAACTTTCTTTGAGGTTATTCTACCGAAAGAAATGAGCGCGAAGTAATGATATGCGTTTTCCCTCATTTCAGCTTTATCAGCAAAATCTTCAATAACATTAAAAAATACAGTCGGTAATATTATGAGTCAGCTAAACGGACAGGGAGGGAACCACCAAACGACGTTCCGCGAAACGAATTTCATTACGCCATTCCGATTTTTCCTTTGACTTTTCTTGCTGGCAAAAAGGGCGAACGGACCGGTGTGGCTTTGACGGAATTAATTGAAGTTTTCGCGTGAAAATACCCAACTAATTAGTGGTAGTTTGGCTAGCCCAGCGCTCGCCAACGGTCGGCGGTTTGAAGGGGGCAAAGGGGTGCAGGTAGTTCTGTCCCATCGCCATGATTCTATGCAGGTGGGGCGGATTTTCCGGATTTCCTTGTGAATTCATCCCGGCGATGCGGCTTTGGGAATACGCTGCCAGCTGAGGTCGGAAGTTTCATTTCAATCAAAATGCTTAAATGAGAAAGTTGAGTGGGACTTCAGAGAGTACTAATGCAAACTAATAGAGTCGTTGAATTATAAAATGTGTGCAACTATTTACCTTTCAGGGCAAAGTTTCAACTTCAAGTTCTATTCTATTGTATCTGTTGGACCAACTTTTTTTACTCTATGTTATTCTAGTCCGTATAGTTCTATCGGATTATGTTTTCTTACATTTGGCTTTAGGTTTCTAAAATGAATAGAGCCACTGCTAAACTAGGTGGAGCATGTGCTTCAGCTAGCAAAGCCAGTCCTCCTGGACTCTTATCGTGTTAGCCTTTATTATTGTAAGACAACAGAAAAAGAAAAACTAATTATACGAGTAAGCAACGTTAGTTTAGGTTGTTGCTGTTATTCAAAATATTTTAAGTTTAACTGTAAAATTTAAATTTGATTCTGATTTATTAACACGATGTATTTAAATAAATTAAGAGAATAAATCATATTCAACCAAAATGAACTTTGTTAGTAACAAATAAACATAAATTTTAAACTTAATTAAATCGTCCCAAATTGGCTGAAATTATTTTCGTTTTGAATACTGGTCAAGGCACAGTTAAGCAAATAAGAATGCTCTATAAACTTGTAAATATAAACCAAAATTAAATAGAAATGTGAAAACGAGTATCATGCTACGAGCAAGCTACGAGTAATTGTTATGTCTAAAAATTTGATCTTCAGGAAACCTATTATTGTAAATACACGATTGTCATAGCACTGCACTCGAAATGTTCTGCTAAAAACAAGAGACAATCGATACGCCAATGTTCGTACGATTCTTATGATCGATCATAATGTGAATCCTGTCAAAATCACCCGTGAGCCCAGCTGATAGCTTCCGATGAGTGTCCCGGTATTTTATTGATTTTATACATTCAATTACATTACGCGATCCAAGCGGTAAATTCCTGACATTATACGGGTATAAAAACCGATGTGAAAAGGGTCTCCTCATAAATATTTTAACAACTCTCTGCTGGGCGTCGCGACTTCCCTACATATCTTGTGAAGAAAGGAACTTGAATTTATCCCGCGGGAAGTGAGAGGTTTCTTCTTGAAAGAAAGAAAGAATCATTTATTTGCCAAGTGCATAGTTTTTTTACAAGGTGTCAAGATAGCAATTTCAATTTATATAATATTGTAATTGTAACATATCTAGCAAGGATTCTTATCTTGACGAGTGTACCTTACGTAACTGAAGACACTCTTGTTCCCTTTTTCTAGAATGGTATGAATATCCATATTAAATGGCAGTATAAATCACGTGTTAGAATTCAAGCTCACCATGTGTTCCAAAATTTACTTGGCAAAAAATCTGTGGACATCGAGTCAATAAGAACTTGTAAATTCTAGAAAGTGTAGACTCTTGAAATATTTGTACTGAGTAAATTGTTGAAAAAAAAATTTGCATAAACTGCAGATATATTACTGCTAAAATTAAAACACACAAAACATTTAATTTCCATGAGAGAAAAATATCGCGAATAAGGATAACTGACCGAAAATACGGGCTCCCCACTCATATTTCAGGACAATTATCCCAAATAAGTTTGCATAAACTCATTTCATGCTAAATTACTTTTCTGCTTTTAAGGTGCCCACCTACCACATTAAATTAACAACCAAAGTTTATGGGAAAATTCGTCCAATTCACTTGTGCTTGAAATGTTTGGAATTAGGATCATTTTGGTGGTAGAATGGATTGAAATATAATGGATTTGTTGAGGAGAAATTTTGCAGAATTATTTTAATTGAATCTGGTTTTATGATTTTTTTACACTTTATTTACTTACTAGTAGGAGCCCGCGACTTCGTTCGCGTAGACTTTATGACCGTAAGAAACGTTCATAGAATTTCTTTATAAACAACAGTGGTAGTTTTCCCTTCGGGGGCCAATATATAAAGTCCTGAAGCGTTACTGACCCGCGAGAAAGCAACATAAACTTGGCCGTGTGAAAAGCAACTAGATCTCAGGTCTACACCGGCAGCTTTCAGTGTCTGTCCCTGCGACTCATTTATTGTCATTGCAAAGCAAATTGTCACAGGAAATTGTGTGCGTATTTACTTATTGAAAGTAATCATTTATTCGTATAGATTAACATATGTACAAAAAATGATAGGTTTTTGGCCTGAACAGTGAGTTGATAAAGTCATCAACTATTTTAATTTTTTCTATAGCTATTTTTTACTCAACTACATTTATACTTTCACAGCATAATTATTGTCACGATATACGATACAAGTAATAATCAGCAAAAAACTTACCTTTTTTATCGCGTTTCATTTCAAACTAAAAACTACTAATTTCTAAGAGTTATAATTACGCAATTTTGAAGCAAATAAAATAAATCTACTAATATAGCAGATTCTCGTACAGTCAAAGCTTGCTCTATAATTACAAATATACTGTCCAAAAATAATATCCTCAAAATGTAGTACAGATTATAGGTATTCAGACTCTCGGAAAGCTATTCCATTTTAACAGCCCGGCATCGTGGACGTATTTCCTCCATAGCACTTTGCATGTTTTATTGGTAAAACCGCCATAGATTAATGAAACATGGCACGGATTATAAATTGTGGCGCCGCCCGCCCAGGGAAATCTAGCTTAAGTTCGCGCCAACAATAACGTATGGAAAATATATATAATGTTCACAGTTTACGACTTTACGGGTTGTTGACGAGTTTAGAACATTTTACATTTTAAAAGCTTTTTTATAGACATGTTAAACTGTCTTGTGCTTTAATGGGATCGCTTTTGTGACCGTGTGATGTCATTGAAGGCGATTGTATGTACCACCGCCATGGAACAGTGACGTCGCCACCAAAGAATACTAAAAGGAAAGTGTTTTTGCTTGTTGGTTTGTTCTTCTTTCACGTAGCAACTGAACGACGTAATGTTGGTGTACTAAAGAGGTGAATACGACGTTTTTACTCCGTTTTAGTGTTGTAATATATGATTTCAAAAAATGCGAGGACGGCGCACGAGCGATAAAATTCTTCATCTTAACAGTTTTTTTAATACTATCCGCTACAGTTGAAAATTAGAGTAGACCATATATAACCACAGGTCATCTCATGGGTGTCGCAGCAATAACCGAAGGACGATTCATGGAGACGTGCATCAGGTAACTTGCTGCAATCCGCCGCGAAGCGTGGTGATTATAGCTTATCGTCAGTTCGTTTTGGTGATTTTGGAGAGAGGCTCATGTCCAACAGTAATACTATGACTTATTGAATATTATATGATAGTTGTATATTTATTCATTTATATAGGCGACCTCGGAAAGAGTTGATTTTGCTGAAATTTGGTTTGTTGGTGTTTGGTATGTATGTGTTTCGGGGGTGAAAAAACAAACAAGATTAGTCTTATGTTTATTTTGGGTTTCTTTTGCACGCAAAATATGGTCGCTAGTTTTTCATGCTCGTGTATAAGCAATGCGGCCAAGGCGCAAGATTGACAGACAGATACAAAGTTTTTACGTTTTTATTTTATTTATTCATATTGAAAATTTCTTTTTCTGTTTTTGGCCAAATGTAAAATTAATTGTACATTTGGCCCAAAACCTCGAGCAAAGCTCGGTCACCCAGGTACTAGAATACAATATTATGTATGATCGCATTACGTGAACTCGCAAAGCTTCATAATTTCAATACCTCATCGTAAGATGTAGGATTTATGAAGAAACGTTCCATATTCAAAGAACACAATATCGAGAGCAATTTTAACATAAACTTGAGGAGCATTGTCTACTAAAACAAAGATGGCTGACTTGTTATTTTAAAGGGTTAATCATTTATAACGAGCCCTGAAATTAGGAGATTTTCACTAATTACTTTATTATTTCTTAGAAAGTTGTAACAACTTTAAGTTTCGTCTTATTTAACATTTATAATTACTCTAGCGACTGCAAATTTTTTTTTGCCTACCAAAGGCACTCCTTCTAGAACTTTTCATACTTGAAATGAATAAAAGTGTTTGTTAATATCCTGAATAAAAGCTTTTCTTAACAAGTAATCTTTTCTGTTTACTGTATATCAGAGGTTTACCTGATTGTTTGATATATCAACATCCACACCAAATAGCTTCGAACTTACACTTGCATTAGAAATTTTGAATATCGACCACTTTGATGATATAAAGTACTACGAAGGAGGGAATTTCTTTAAAGCATGTTGTGTTCCGGTATGAAAGGTAGCAGAGCCAGCTCCTCATTAGTTCGATGCTTCCCTCCAACGGCCTTATTGTCACTTACCATCAGGAGACAAGAAGGCCAAGTCCAAACCCATCATACATTAAAAAAAACACTGACGAGATATAATACTTAAAACTAAAGAGAACTTTTTTCCGTTTCAGTCAAAGTGGTCAATCTACTCTCGACAATAAAATATGTATCCACTTTTGAACCCTGTCACATTCAACTTTAATTGACATTTCCTTCAATACATCATCATCAGCCAGGAAACGTCTACTGCTGGACATAGGTCTCCTTCATGGTACGCCACATCAACCGGTACCGGGCCACCTGCATGCAGCGACTCCCCGCTACTCTAACCAGGTCGTCGGTCCACATAGTAGGGGGACGGCCCGGTATACGCTTCCCGGTACGTGGTTGCCACTCGAGAACCCCCACCGGTTATATGTTCTTCGAGCGATGTGGCCTGCCCATTACCACTTCAGCTCACCGACTCGTCTAGCTATGTCGGTGACCATCGTTCGTCTACGGATTTCCTCATTACGGATTTTATCACGTAGAGAAATTTCGAGCATAGCTCGTTCTATTGCTCGCTGAGTGACTTTGAGATTGTTTATTCGGCCCACAGTAAAGGACCACGTTGCAGTTCCGTATGTTCCTCCAATACACTACATAGGAACAAGCAAAAGTAAATGTGACATGGTTCAAAAGAGGATAAATAATTTTGTACTCGAGTGTACATAGTATTTTTTCAATCCAGACTTTCCGAATACTAATACTTGCGACTGGTCACAAAAGTATGCTAAAGTATAAAATATCCCTCAAAGAGAGGCTTCGTAAAAAACAGTAACAACATTCGTAGTTAATTAATGCAAAGCTGGGTAGGTATATATGTTTTATATCAGCCTCCCACGCTTTCAATTACATCGTTATTTTTACGGCAATTAAACCGGCTTGTTTTATCCGCTCGTACGTTGGACGGGGTCGGCTGAAATTCCGATTACGATGCCTCCATGTTAGCAAAAACCATTCTATTAAATTCACGTCCATCAATATTGACGCTGGAAGTCAACAATAACAAATTCACAACTGTATTTCCGGTCGTATAACAGGTGAAAATTCGTTCTATTTGTTTCTATTTTGTTTCCATAAAAAACATTTGCATTTTTCGTGGAATGTGTGCGTTGGGCTAGAGCACTAACGCAAACCTTTTAGTCAGACCTTTTATTTTGAAGATTGATTCTGGTTTTAATACATCGCAAACATGTATAGGTTGAAATGGACTATCAATCACATTACAATAATCACACTGCACAATAACTCTGTCTCTCTGAACTTAATGTGTCTCCCTTCGTTGCCTTGTCACTACAAAACGGCTGAACCTTGCCTTTGCCAAGGAGTGGAACTGTTAATATCGACAGTGTTTATCCACCGCTAACTCAAATAAATGCAATTAACTTTATTTAATAAAAAAAAAGGTTTCTAAACATACTTAGAATTATGTTCTGCCGAAAATGTAAGTCTGATTGAAAAACCAACTTTACTTTGCAGCTAAATTACATACCGGATGTATGGCTTTCAACTACAAAGTTAAGTTTGTAAACTTAAAAAGTGTGTTTTGTATTAGAAAACTCTGGTTTTAAGATTTATTTATAAGGTTGTCTTGTAAGAACTTGTTTCTTGCCAACTTTCAGGAATCTAGGCAACGGGAAGTACCTTATAGGTTTTGGTTTCCTTGCATTTTGTGTGGAAATGGTCTGAAATACAGTTTGTATTGCGTTGCCCAATTTAAATATGATTTTTTCACAGTTGCAGAAGACCGCAGACTTGCGTGTTTAATATAAATTTCAACTTGACGCGTTCCTGGGAAAAAGGTCTGGACAAAGGGATAAGGGTTCATTTTCTCCTTTTAAGGTACGGAACCCTAAAAAGACCACATTGTCATCCAGCAAGCCGTTAAGCGAACAACAAACCCACTGGCCAGCAATAAAGTCAAAGTTACATCGAGGCAAAGTGGTATTTACTGTCGTCATGTGCATCCTTGCGGCAACTTGCCCCATACGAAACTTTGTACTCCATTTTATGTTGTGTACTACTTTCAAGTGACGCGTGACTCTAATAATGTTTAATATTCGCTGGGATAAGTTAGCGAGCTCTCAGTTTACGTCGCGCTGAGTTTGGATTTTGATGGTTGTTGGTAACTATGTGTGATACAGTTTTGGTGAATGCTATGTTCAAAATTCGAAAATGCTAAATAAGCGTTTCTGCAATCTGTTCAATTATGTATATATTATTATTGGTACCGTACATTACCCTAATCGAAATGCACTGAATCTTGATGTAACTGAGTCTACCAAGTAAATGTCAGAAGTCTGAGTTTAGTACTTGGATGGTATGCGGCGATGACATTTGTACGGAGTGGAGAATGCTGACGAAAACTTTAGCAGTTGCGCTGTAGAATCTATGAATTTGTGCTGATTGAGTACCTCTATTCTAGAACAAGCCTGTTCTATGTAGGTCATCATTAAATCGCCTGCCAATCGTGGTGATTATGGCAAATCTTGCCATGGAGTGTCTGATATGGCGCTGTATGAAGGAGATTCATTGATGCAAATTGAGCATTTTGCATTGAGCACATTGAGATGTATCAATATGTCGATATAAATACAGTTATTATTAGGAAAATGTAAAAAACTAGCTTTTACCGATGCTTCGTCCGTAGATTTTAGAATTTAAGTTACAGTAATTATCTGTTTGAAAGGAATCAAAAGTGGTCTACGTTCTTTTCCAGACCATCAACTATCCCTAAACAAAAAATATCACAGTCATCAGTCACACACACAGTCACATTGACTGTATGTTTCGTCGCGAAGATAAGACAAATAAACAAACTCACATTTTCATTTGCAATATTAGTATGAATAGTATGGATTATACGAAAGATTTCAGGTGCCTAGTGGGCGTAGCATTACACTCGTACGAGTGAGATATCTTCTCCAAGAAGACTTTCACGCGTCTCGTGCATCGCGCGCTGATGGTGATGCTTGCCGTATACAGCAAATAAATATTTTTATCCAGAGTGGGAACACCACTTTTCTATCCAGTTTATTAACATATATAGGTTTAGATTATATTATGTGTCAAAATTAATGTGACTTTCTTAAAGTTTTTGCTGTCATAAATGTATCAAATGTATAAATTGATGGAACAAGTTATTTTGAATTAACAATAAGTTGCCCGCATGTGTTCTCGTGGATAACATACGATCAATGCAGGAGATAGGAAGCCAAGTCATCTAACTGCGATTTCATATCAATTGACGATCATTTTCATATAGCGTGAGACGCTTCCAAGGGATTTGACATATAAATGTATGTACATATAGCACTCTCATACTCTCTCACGCGTCTAATACTACGCCCACTGGGCGCATGAATTGTCTCTTACTTACATAATATTATATTTCAGTTATAAAATTTTCGTATTAAAAAAAATATATATTTGTATTCGAAAATATTTCAAAAACCGAAGCCATAATCAATCTACTAAGCTGGCAAGTCCCCCTTGCCCGACAATATCTATTACTATTCTATATTGTACCCGGGGATCCCCCTTGAGACGTTTAAATCTGGAATATTATTCTCGGTTTCAAAGCTTCACGCACGAACAAACCTTCAATGTTCCCCGTCGCATGAATGTCTAACTAAACACAGGGAAAAATATCACGAAACGTAGATGGAGGTAAGTGTTTTTATTGTGAATCCAAGTTTGAGAAAATATGGATATTCTTACCTTAACAGTCTGCTGGGTTCAGTTGTTTATTAAAATATCTGAAACAAGATAATAATATTTTATAGTAGCTTCTGAAAACGTAGTTCTGCTAGCAAATACTTGTTGGTTCGTTTATTTCATCATCAATACGTGTCTATATTCTTCAAAATTTCGCTCTAGGTGATTGAGTCCATATTTATAAATCGACATTTGAAATCTGGAAATGCCAAATAATTGCTGTTCTATGGATACGGGCCTTAGGAACAAATATAACAAATTGAATGTACGTAAGTATATGCAAGAGTATATATATTAATACGTATATTTAATACGATATATTAACACAAGTCAACATCTCTATAGAAAGTTTTCTGGACATACTTAGCAGCATTGTCACCAGAAAAGCTATCGTACCCTCAAAGCTTAAACAAAATCAGATAGTAATTGATACAATAGGTAATCTAGTTGTCTGTCTGTCGGTCGATCGGCGATCGAGGGTCCTAAGTAAACCACTTGTCTCGACAAGGGTGTTTGTGCCAGCCCCGGCGAGGAGGCGCGGGCGGCGGAGGAGGCAATCGTGATTTCTTTCCTAGATTAGTGATCATCAAGCACCCTATTAGAGTGGAAAGGTTGATAAAGGTATTGTGAACTTGATGTTTTCGATGGCTCTTGATATGTGTAGCTTTTCCGGTGCTCAGGAAACGATTTGCTTCAAGCAGTGTTGGTAGAGTCTTTATCTTTCGTACGCGATCACTGATTTTAGTTTTGGTACGAAATTAATATAACTCTGAATTATAACTTCTTTATTTACAAAATCGCTGGCCATTAGTAGATAAATCGTGGATCGAGGGTTGCTGACCGCTGTGTTATGTAAGTTCAGTATCACGAAGATGAAAAATTTACGTGGGAAACCGCGGGAGAACCACTGGTTTATTTAAGATCATCGTTTCTTAACTTTTTCAGCCACGAACCCCTAGGTAATCAAGCGCAGTTTTCAAGGACCTCTTAATATAAAAATATCAATTAATTTTAGACCATTTACTTTAGTAATCCAAATCAAAATATGTATTTTGTTTTCATTATTATAAATACGATATTTAATTAAACAAAGACCTCAAAGCGCGGTGGTGTTTCATTTCGTCTAGTCCGGAGATGAGACTGCGGACCGCCACACATATATAATCTCGGAGCGCCACGGGACACTGTTTTAAAGAGCTACGATTTATGTATGTATATTCAATCTTGCACTCGATATCCACTAAAATAGGACGATATCCAACCATCGTTTTTCTAAATTACTTAGTTTCGGTCCGGAGCCATTAGCTCCATACCCGTTCACCTCGGAAGACAAATGGCGGGTCGCGATGCCGTCTTTAGCGCATCGTTTGTTAGTATTACAAACTTCACCCGGCTCACACTACTTGCACTAGTGAAGGAAAATAAGTCGATTCCAGCAAATTGCACTTTAATTAATAGATGAATTTCTCAATGAGTCCGGTTGTAGTGTTTTCAACCGACTTCAAAAAAGGAGGAGGTTCTCAATTCTACGGGTATGTTTTTTTATATTTGTTACCTCATAACTTTCGAGTGGGTGAACCGATTTGGATGATTCTTTTATATTTGAAAGCTGGTGCTTCCCGTATGGTCTCATTTTAATTTAGTCTAGTTCTGACAATGGCTTCCATGAGAAAACCAGATAAGTCTTAAATATGCTGTAGGCTTTTAGGGCAGTGGAAGTCAGTTTCTAGATCTTTTTGAAGGCCAACTCCTAGTAAGTGACCATAAAAATGCATGTGTATATTCTCTTCAAACTGATGAATCAATATTTACCAAATATTACTAAGAACAAACTCAAGAAAACTTGCTTTCACGTAAAACACAGCATCAAAATAGGTCCAGCCGTTCGAGAGCTGCGATGCGACAGACAGACAGACACACAGATATTGGCGTTAAACTTATAACTAGTTATAGCACTCTCTTTATAAAAGTAAAAATATAAAGTCGTCTCGTCACTGTGTTTCCTTCCTTTTACTTTGATTTGAGATTTTTAAATAAATGAAGACATGTAGAAGTCGCATTTTAGCAATCATCATCATCATCAGCCGGGAAACGTCCACTGCTGGACATAGGCCTCCCTCATGGTACGCCACATCGACCGGTCCCGAGCCACCTGCATCCAGCGACTCCCCGCGACTCTAACCAGGTCGTCGGTCCATCTAGTAAGGGGACGGCCTGGTAGACGTTTCCCGGTACGTGGTCGCCACTCGAGAACCTTTACTCCCCACCGGTTATCGGTTCTTCGAGCGATGTGGCCTGCCCATTGCCACTTCAGCTCACTGACTCGTCGAGCTATGTCGGTGACCTTCGTTCGTCTACGGATTTCCTCATTCCGGACCTTATCACGTAGAGAAATTTTAGCAATAATACATTCAAAATAAACGTAAGACTGCTACACAAAATGATTATCTGAATTTTGTAACAAGCAGCGGAAGTTGTGACGAAATAATAAAACAGTCATTTACTAAATTGCTGAAATTTTTTCGTCATAAAACATATTTTCCTTTTGGTCTCGGTAACGACCAGAAACAAAGAAGTAAAAGCGAACTGTCCACCGGAAACTGTTCTTTAATTAAGACCAAACTACTGGGACTGATTCTTTGTAAAGTACAGTTAGTATTCGGATTTTTTTACCGAACCAATTAAAATCTTTAGTATTAAAAGTTCTTCTGTGGCAATTAAAATACAATTAATTGTTCACTATTTTCTTTTAAAAAGTTTTTTTCTACCCTACCCTAAAAAGTAGTAAAGTGATTGGAAGTGATGTATTTGTTTTGTTATATGTGAAATTTTACAAATTAGTAATGAGCTCGTTCGGATTAATAAGACTAGTTAAAAATATTTTCCCGATTCTATATTCGGTCGCTATCACAGCGTAAAGTTATCGAATTACAAAAAACCTCGTATATACTCGTAGCTCGTAGTACGTAGTTGATACAGATTTGCAATAATTTAAAAAATTGGGGTTTGATTCAATACATACAAACAAACCTTACAATCTCACGGCTCACGGACGTCTTTGCAGATGATATCTCTAGTTTCCTAAGCAACAAGGATCATTGTTCTTTGTGAATTGAATCGAAGGGGATGGGCATACAAAATGAAATCTAGAAATAACAAACATTCCGTATATGAGCACATATTCATAATCTCAGTGGAAAATTATAACAAGGCAAGTATAGAGACTCCTAAAATTGTGCAGGGAATGATCTCGGACCACCCTATATTAAGCTAGATAATGAATTCTCAGCTATCACAGTATGTTACGACTAAATTAAAATTAAAACATGTTCACGTATGTATAGTTATTAATTTGCGGACTCTCCCGGGTGAGCCGGCCGACGAAGGGTATTACGAAAATGTAATTGGAGTTTTGATTAAGCAATATCGCTTCGTACACGTTTGATATTTTGATGAGTTTGTTCATTTTACGAAATTTTAAATCCATTAATGTTTTAAACAGTGCATAGAAACAAACGCAATGGAGGTAAGAATCTAGAATAGAATAAATAGCGTCATGAAAGAACTGACAACTGCATTATTTTGTAAAACAAACAGAGATAATGGCTTATAGAGAATTTATTAGTTGTATTGCGTTTTTGCGTTAGCTTGCTTGCTTGTATGTTTGCTTTTTGTAAGACCTGACATATTTTTATCATTTTTATTTGGTTTGGTTTGCATGCGGGTTTCCGGATAAATGTGAGAAACGATCATGTTTATTTAATAAGACCAATTTGTACCACATTCGAGCACAGTAAACAACTTGAACGAGAAAATCGCTATTTTAGTTTCAGTTTCTCTTTCAACATTTGACATCGTGACATTTATTCAAATAAATTCTAACTAATATTTGTCTGTTTAGTAAACAATAGAGAGTTGATACATTAGTAAAAATATTGATATTGAAAGCAGAGATTTATCGTGCACCATTTTGATAGCAAAAAAATTTCACACCAAATACCTATAGCAAACCAAGAGATAAGTAAATTAACAGAAATATTTAAAATGGTAGAATGCTACAAAGTTACATTTTCGTTTGCGCGACAAGTTGTATTTCACGTTACCTTACATTATTCTTAGTTTTCGAATGCTGCATTCATTTCAATAAACCACGTATACTGACTCCATTCATGTCATTAAAGTTTCATTCTTGACGACATACTTATTGAATGGAAAGTAGAAGCACCACTAGAGAAGAAAGAGTACGGTACTAACAACCCTTTGTTGCTAACAAGGAGGAGCTCACAATTCTTGCCTTGGCTCAGTATTTATTCCACAAAATGAATATACAAGACGGTGTAGGTCCTTACATAACTGCAGTAGGTAATATGTAAGCATTGTCTCTTGGACGGCGGCCAACGGTTCGTGAGTCGGTAATATTTTTTAAATTCAATTTCGGTGAAGCCACACTGCTGTATCCTGGCTTAATGTACACCTGGTGGACATTTAAATAAGATACAACGAAGTCTACTTACTCACTTGTTTTAGAAGATTTCATTGTACGAATTGTTGTAAGTCGCACTTCGCAATTGTTTGGGGGTTTCTGAACACTTTTCTTTACCAGAATGTTGTTTGTTACAATTTTTATGTCGCCCTTTCTTCCCCAGACAGTCTTGGGTCTTGGACAGTAGTTGATTTGAATTTTGAGTTCAATAGCGCTTGTAATTAATCTTGTTTTAAGTAAAACGTAGTTAATTTTGTTGATGCCTACTGAGATTTGCTAATGGAAACGAAATGGTTTGAAAAAACAAATATATTTTAGCTAGCGTTTTCACAAAAGGCTTTTGCTGGGATTTCATCTAGTTAAAAAAGTTAAAAATAAACCAATAATTTCACGTTCGTGGTTGTGAAGTTACAGATGAAAAGGAAATGTTTTAGTTGTTTTTATTTTATTTCCTTTAAACTATATTTATGTCTTATGCTTAATTATTAAGTAAGTTTTTTTACGTCAAGTTCATTTCAACATGATTAGGTTTTCCACTGGTTTCAGGCATTCAAATTATGTGTTAACAAGAATGAACACCGTCTAGAATCATCCAATATCACATAGCTACGCGACGCAATAAAGTGGAAGCCCCGAAGTTTTGGATTAACCAAGTTTTACGCAAATGTTTATTTTCGAGAGCGAACTTTAATAATAAACAGTGCTCTATTTAACTGAAGTAGCAGCAAAGTATATTAAGTTTTTGGCATGTTATTTGGTGAATTAAAAAGTAATTATATATCTGTGTGTTTGTAACCTTTGCACGACTAAATGTCTCAAACGATTTAGAGTAAATTTGGCATGCACGTAACCTAAGGTATGAAGAGCGAGCTGTACAACAAGCAGTATAATTTGCTGGAGTTCGCAAGGCTCCTCGACTTGCTCTGACGATGATTAAGACCAGAGGAGGTTTTAGTGGTTGGGGATTCCACTTCACCCGGCCTCTCTCCTAAGGAGTATTTCTAGAAGATTTCTCCTAAAAGTATTTTGAAATCCACACTAAGTCGCGGGCAAAAGCTTGTATCAATATAAAACAATTATTCATGAACATACCAAATCAAAATCATACATACTCGTAGCTATTTAATTTCTTATTAATTATCATTTACTCATTTTTGTTTTGTCTCACTCGTGTGATTTTTACCAACGATTAGTTTTTTTTTTAAATCAGTTAAATCCTATAAAAAATAATTGGGGGGTTCCGTCTTATTACTAAGCCTCCGGTGTCAGTCCGTCCATCCGTTCGTCTGTCATAGGGCTTAGAACCATATTACTAAAGAACATTTGAAATTATTCACAGTGTAAAGCCGCTATATAGCAAGAATTATTTAAATTTATAACAGGATAAAGCGTTTGTATAGGCTTTTTTTGCTCGATCTTATTTAAATATTATACAATATTGTGTGGCACGGAACCCTTCGTGCGCGAATCCGACTCGCACTTGACCGTTTTTAGTAAGAGGAATAGATGCACTGAGACCACAATATACTGCCTAAAACTAAGTGCTTTTATAAGACCAACATGTATGTAGCAAAATTTGCTGCTTAAAACTATTTATTATCTGGCTAGTAACCTAGTACCATATGTAGATACTGCCTATTTACATCTTTTTCTTCAACACAATACAGTGAGCCCCTAGATGCAGAAAGGCAAAAAATTTCAAGGAGACCGAAACCGAGTACCTCTGAGTAACTCTCAACGCCCTTCAACTAATGAAGAGTTGTCCAGAGGGTTTCCAATACCGTCTGCAAAAAGTTACTTCTTCAAACTGCGGATAGATTGCAGAGTGAGGCAATATTACAAATTTTCGTACGAAGCCTCAGTCATAACTGTTTGATTTTGTGACAATATTTGTATAGTCTAATGATATTAGACATAAATATAGACATAGATACAACTTTATTTAAGAACACACACAACACAATACACATACAAAAAAACACAGTAAGAAATATACATGTATTTTGGTACTTACTAGTGTTAATTAGATTGTAGTTTAAATAAGTTCACAAGTATTTTTGTGTTTTATATTTCTTTTTATTTTATTTTTGTGTATCTCCACAGACAGTTTTTGAACTTGAATGTGTTGCATCCAAAGCGCCGCGGGTGAGAGCCTGGCGACCTGTAACACAGGGTCACACCTATTTCAGGCTCCAGTCTCTCACAGACAGTATATAGCACCGTAAAAAGTGAATAATGTATATTACTCGTAATTAGGAACTTTCTGTGTAGAGAAATAAATAAATATTATTATTATTATATATTATATGTCTAGTATTGCTGACCGTGGATCTATTTATTATTCAGATTACTGGAGAACAGTTACTTATATGTTTACTATTGACATCAACATAGGCAATGTTGAATCGCTTCACGGAAAGCTTCGCCTTAGTGATCTGTGAGTGCTCAAGAAACGATGAGTAAGTAAGGAATAATTAAACCTTTCAAAAAACTAAAGAACCGACTTCAACGGCCCCTAAAGCATTCATCGCCTAAAGTTTAGAGGTAGAAGTATTCAAATATTTTTTGGTTGATTTTCTTTAAAAGCGCGCTATATCTATTGAGATCATTTTTCGATCAAACAAAACAAGAATCATTAAAATTGGCAGAACGATCGCGTACATACAACCAAAAACATTCAGTCGAATTGATAGTCTTCTCCTTTATTGAAATCGGTTCAAAAATAAAACTTGTAATAAGTAAATGTTTACTCAAACTTTTGTTTGAAGACGGAGGAAGTATAGTGCTCAGAATCAAATTATAACAGACAGCAGCTTACCCCGGCTGCAGACATTTTAACTCACTACCACCTCCCCGAGGATGTTAACAGATTCTTCCTTCGAGAAATGGTAAGCAAACTTCCTGACGCGGGCGGCCCAACAATCTCCAATGAAACATAAACACAAACTTTCGAGTAAATGGCGTATGAACTTTAAGGAAGAATTTCTTTCAAAAAGTTAACCTTTGGGAAATCGTAACTGGATGTAAATATTTTCTTTTTATCGTTTCTTAATTTTATTTTGAAGTTTTATACCATGTTATGTTGATGATTTGCGAAATGAATGCGAAAGTGAGTACTTTACGTCATAACCAGATTTTTTTATAAGGATAGTTGAAGGGACGGAAAACGCTACAGGCTTTTTGGGATAAAATCTGAAGTTCACGTAGGCGAAGTCGCGGGCGAAGGCTAGTAGACAATATACATAGATAATGCAAGAGTCGTGATATATATGAAAACAATATTGGCCAACGAGCGTGTTCCTTATACTCGTATCTATGAATTATCTATTCCGTGTCTGACTCATTACCGCCTGTATACTCGTAGCCCAGGCAATGACAATAGCTTAAAGAGTTTTGGATTTCGCGGCATAAAATCGCGTGCATGATACTCGTAGCGCTTCATATACGAACATCTATAAAATCTTGTTGGTAGGTAGGGTATGTGGTTTGGGGTAGTTTATTTTTCAACTACCCGCCGCTGCGCTGTGAAAAGCCGTAATTAACTCGGCTTTCACGAGGACGACCAGTGAGCGTTAGGGAACGCGGCGCGGCGCCTCTTACGGGATTGTTGGGACGACGTGCCTCGTAGCAACTACACACTATTGTCTGCATTTGTGATGACAGTGAGGATATAACTGAAATAATATTTAGTTTAGGTTTGGCACTTTATGCCAGGCCCGCCTGATGTCTGTAACCAGGTTATCTGACTGCCGCCAACAGTGAGCACTGTTGTGGTCCAGTAAATATAGTATTAACAAATAACGATTAAAGTGCCTCTGTATATTGGTTTGGACTGAACATGCCTCTATCATAAGACCATGTCATCACTTACTATTAGTTGAAAAGCTGTTACATGGTTTCGGCTTTAGAATATCACCACCCTGTCATTGTTAAGGATGGCAGCAAGGAGAGCGCAGCAGCATCTACCTATTTAACAACATCTAAATGCGATAACAAATCTGCCTGCCAAGCGTGTTGGTTACGGGAAAAATTCCTCATGAAAACACCGTTGCGGTGATATGTATATGGGGGAAGCATATGTCCAACAGTGGACTCATTCATCCGATTATGATAAGCAGTGGTATAATAAAAGCCAGCAAGCCCGTAATGCTGTGAGTCTAAAAAAACACCTGCCTTCGTTCATGCCTACCATCCTACTCATTAATTCAGACACACCTAGTACAAGCGTCCGCCCGCGGCTCCGCTCGTTACACCAATGTTAGCAGATTATGAATAACTGGCACACTAACGATCCTAGCTACAACCTAATTCCTACGAAACGGAGCCGGCTCAAGCTCACTCGAATATACCTACAGTACGTTGACGTATCCCTTAAACTTACAGTTTCGTACCATGTCACGTTTACCCTTTTTTGTTCTTATGCAGTTCGTTAAAGGAAATTTCAATTAAAGGTGAACATTATAAGGCATAAAAGTTAGTATTGTACGTTTGTCCTCGATTGTACCCACAGTCTTGTGAATTTACACGTGTTATTTCTGGATTAAAACAATATATCATGACTTCTGACACTCAGAAAAATCTAAAATCTCTGCGTTGTTTATCCAATTCTGATTCTGACTGACTCCGGGGCCTATAGTAGTACACAGGTTGTTTTTGAAATCCGTCCGACTTCCAGCGCTCAAGTTTTTGTTTTTATTTTAGTCGAACCGAGTACGTATTTCATTTTTTCACGTATTATAAACACAGAGCCCGCAGGTGGAAGCTCAGCCGGTCTAATGAGGCCGTGGATGCTCCCCGTTATTAAGGGATTATTCCCCCGCCTTTATTCAGTATGAATAGTGTGTTTTATTAACTTATTCCAGCGATCTCGCTTGCATAAAGTGAGCAACGTATTATGGATTATTTATTAAACTAGACACTTTATTAACATTAATCTTCCTTCAAAGATTGCCTTCTACCTAAATAAGTTCCTCAGAATATAATGAACTTTTAAATAAGTGTAAAAAAAGACGTGATAGCTGTGAAGTTGCTGTCACCATTATTTTGTGCGGAACGCTTAGATTATAGAATTACGCTACGTTCAGGTGAATTACCATCCGTTTGCCAAGCTAATTATGGAGATCCCTCTAAGGGAAAGTCCGTTTAGATAATATTTGCAGTTAATAGATGTTTCCGATGACAGTATCCCAACTAATATTATAAAAGCGAAAGTGAGTTAGTTAGTTTGTCCCTTAGGTCGCAACGGTGCGTTAGAATGACTTGATTTTCTGTATAAAGGTAGCTGAGGGAGAAGAAAAGGGCATAGGTTACTATTTTATCCCGATCGAGCTTGTGGTTCGCGTGGGATAATTCCTGAAATCCAAGCAGACAAAGTCGCGGGATAAACGCTTATATTTTTATAAATCCCGACATGATCTCGATTCAGTTACCATCAAATGACATAGTATTAAACCGTTGTTTTAAATAGCGAGTATTGAATGTCTACCCAATACCCTAGAGTCCACAGTTTAAGTTAAAATAATATTCTGTCATCCGTTAGCAAGGGCGCCTCGAATAAAAAAATGAATCGAGTTTATCCAACTTTATAACCCAATAAATAAAACAAACAGTCAGCACTGTAGTACTCCAACCAGATCCGCTGACAATCCTCTCAAAAGAAAACACTATAATAACGTAGTTAAAAATTATTACGGCGTTAAAACATTTTCTGGTTGGCGCGTCACTCCAGGCGACAATAAAACAGCTTAGCGGGTTGGTGTTAATGCGATTTACTTTTATTAAAGTTGTGTCGGTGTTTGCTCGTAGCCCTGAGGCACAGAGTACTGTATACAGATTACATACACTTCCACACATCCCTGATCCCACATCCTCCCTTAAAACTATCTCCGCCTCATTTTGTGACTGGGAGGTGTTTTGACACCTCATGGTATTTGTCCACAAATCAGTTAGATGATTTTTTATGGCATTTTGGATCATTTCATGTGTTCATGATCAGGTATGGTAAGAACCTCTATTATATAGACTAGGTATAAGGAGTAAGTACTAGTAGTAAATCCAAGATAGTTTGTCACACGTTTTGTAGGGATGAATAAAACACTATACGCGGTGTCTAATTGATTCGTCCCGCTGTCATATCTATTTTTATATAAAGCTCGTATTTAGCTCGCGACTTTACCAGCTTGAACTTCAGAATATGTCCCACGATGTATGTACTATTAACTTTTTTTGGTCGGGAACAGTTATCTTATGTCGTCCAGGGTCCAATATATCTCGATTCTAAAATTAATCAAAATTAGTTCAGCCGTTTAGAGCTTTAAAACTTTACAGAGAGAGACAATTATACTCACATTTATAACGTTAGTATGTATATAAGAAAGTGTCGATTCGGCAGGTTTGTAGTGTACCTGTACAGCCAGTCTCTGCGACCATAGACTTGCGGGTGAGATCATAGCGGGAGACTCTAATGACGTAACATAATAAGCTTTCATTACTAAGTCTCCCGTGAGGTATTTTTTCTACTTTTTATAAGGTTGCGATATATTTTTGTTTTTGTTGGAGTTCGCAGCACGTGCAAGAACAATCTTTTAAAATAAATAGTTGCCGATGTTATTTGTTTTTTGGGTAGAAAGTGACAAATGAACATCAATGTATTTTTTATTTACTCAAATAGTTTTATTGTCATTCATGATTTTGACAAAAAATAATTGTAAATAAACAAGTTGTTATTCAAACCCAAATTCACCCCCTCTATGATTCGGAAAATATCGATCCTGGGGAAAAAATATAAGAATCAAAATTGTAGGAAGATTAATTCTACTTTTGTAGTACATCTGAAATCGAAAATAAACAAGTTATTCAATAAATAAAAAAAATTGGTTGCCTGTAAAGTCGGTATACGGGCGAAAGTTTTACGTGACAACGACTTTGAGTGGTAAAATAATTTTAATGTGAATATTCATTCAGGGACGCGTGCCTTTCACTTTTTATGTCTGTCTCTCTCGCTCTTAGGCGGGCTAAACATGCCCGAGTGGAAGGGACGCGTGCCTCTCACTCGCTCTCATTGTGAGCGCATAACGTGAGCGGAGCGTAACGCAGTTTCTTGAAGTGTCACCCGGCAAACCAATTTATAAGACGTTGTCACGTCAAAATTAACCCTTATAAAATCAAGACGGTGGGTGACGCAACGGATCGAGTACCACAGTGATTCCTCCCGAACGTCGCAGGAAAATTGCTACTTCAATTTTTTCCGGGTCAAATCCTAATTCGACTAGGCTATCGGAACCTTAGTAATAAAAAACAAATAAAAAGATTGATTGTTTGACGTTTAACCGTAACATCAATTTCGATGTTCCATCATGTAGGACACGAGGGACTCCTTATTCTGCACATCAATGAAATGAAACGGGAAATGGTAAAATGGTCACGTCAAGCAGTAATTAGTAGTGGCCAGATGGACAGGCCGAGGCAAGTCCCAAATGAGCAATAAAAGGAACAAGATAAGTAAAAGTGGCCTCGGTTCTAAACTGACACCCACAGCGCCCACTGTTGGACATAAGCCTCTCTCTTAGTTCGCCACAACGGACTTTCCATGAGGCCATAATCGCCACGCATAAATAGTTAATTTGCCCACATGATTTTTAACAACAGCAACAACTGCGTTAGTTGACAAAGGTAGACTTTTGTAAACTACAAAAGATCAATATTTTCTCAGTGGCACTCGTCAACCGTTCTCAATGGGACACAATGGACGTAGTTCGGATACTCCTCCAGTTTGCTTAGGACGTGGACTCATTCCATCAATCCCTTGCTCCCATTATTTGTTTGTTCCCTCACTTTAAAAACGGCTTATCTAACGTACACAGAAACCATTTGGAACCTTAAAACGTAATCTAGAGAGTTTAATTCCCCGTCCAACGGATAGCTATCAGCATTCGGATTTTGGATTCTTGAGAGCTTTCGTTTGTAAATCGAAGAACTTCTATTTTGCAAAGGAATGGCTGTATATTTGTCTTTTGTTGGGTAGTTTTATGGTCTTTGAGTCTACACAAACATGTTTTTGAGGCACGACGTTTCAACCCATAGACAAACTATATGCCTACCCAACGAATTCTGACATACAGTATTATATTTTAAGCGTCTTAAAAAAGGAGGTTATCAATTCTATTGTACGTTTTGTGTGTGTATCTTACTTTATATCATCGCCAATTCTTACCCTTTTTATTAAATTTTTTCTTCGGATAAGCTGACTTATCTCCCATCTCCTCTCTATTGGTGGTTTTATATGAATTTGGAGAAAATGATCCACATATGCGGATAGAAAAGGATAAGATTAGTGTCTGTTATTAAAATTGTACACATTTATCGCTTACCGGTTTTAATAAACTTTATAGTTTATTAACGAGACTAAGTTTTTCAGTTGTGTTGCATATGCTCCCACTTTTTCCATAGATCTAGTTAAAAGCTTTCTGTTAGCCTTAGCACGAAAAATTCTGTTGGGAGTGTTCAAATTCATGAAAATTCATAATGCATCATGCAGACTTTTATTTGTATGCTCTTGTCTGCAACGTCCATTTCGAGTCCACTGCTGAAAGGACGAGATCGATAACATGCCAAACTATTACAAACTAATACAATACTTGTTGTTGTAATATATGCTATATAAATATTACTCAGAAGCTCAACATATAAATTTTTTAACATAACACCGTTTTATCACATTATGATTATCATCATCAGCCAGGTAACGTCCACTGCTGGACATATGTCTCCTTCATGGTGTGTCACATCGACCGGTCCCGAGCCACTTGCATTCAGCGACTCCCCGGCCGAGCTAACGACGGCATGTAGGAATAAGGACGTATGATAGAGGCTGACCTAGAAGTTCAATTACAAATATATTCAAAACAAACATTATGTAAATTTTACTTCAAAATCACATTTACAAACTACTTTTGTGTAGCAGTTTATATTGTAGGTATAAATTTAATACTCTCGTACATTTCGATAAAGTTTATATATGACATATAGAAACCCACCTAAAAGCTTAGCAAGGCATATGATATTAGAAAACTTTCCAAGATATTGCTAAGCAGAAGAATAGAACAAATCTTTAAGAAAATAATCAAGATCCGAACAATGTCAAAACAGTTAATCGTTGATGTTTTGTAGGTAAACAAAGCATCGTCGCCAGGCGGCACGGCAGCCACGGAGAGAGCAACTTTTTACATTAGCCGGTTCAGTCTGTTTGTCTGTACCTGGTTGGAAACTACATCGGCCAAGTTCGGGTCTCGTTTTTAAACTCCGTGCCCTCGCTCCGAGGGAATTTTAATCATAAAGAGACAATAGGGATGTAGGTATTCGTGAAACTTCGTGTCAGGGTGATTTACGACACGTTTTTGTGCCAAGTTCTGTTTTCAACTTCATTACTGAAATATATGAACTGTTTGTCAGCTGCAGTTTTTGACAATTGCTTTCCTAATTCACTGAACCAACTTGCGCAGAAATAAATAAACATACGTATAGTAATAAGACAGATAGACTATAAATAGAAGTCGCAATGATAGTGTGCAACTGCCAGCATACAGCTATTTCTTAATGGCTCTCGGCAAACTTCGTGTTTCGGTTTTCGTCGGATATATATCGACTTGGAAATATATAGAGTTGTTACTATACTTTTTATTTATTATACATTTATTTTAAGAATTGGGGAAAAGCTGTAAAATCGCAGGCACGATAAATAATGTTTAGCGTGTACTTGTATGTCGTCCAACACACAACACAAACACAGCACAACGCACGTCGAGACACACATGATTTTTGATGAAAGCTGTCAACATAAAAACTGACATATCTCGGAAATTACTGACCGTAGACCAGTAGTGTCTTTAGCAAAGTCATACGTCTCGACGAGAACTTCATTATTGATGACAGCTGTCAACATAAAAACTGTCATATCTCGGAAACTACTGACCACAAACTAGTAGTGTCTGTAGCAAAGTCAAATATCTCGATGAGAACTTCATTTTCGATGACAGCTGTCAAAACAAAAACTGTCATATCTCGGAAATTATTGACCGTAGACCAGTGGTGTCTTTAGCACAGTCATACGTCACGATGAGAAATTCATTTTTGATGACAGCTGTCAAAATAAAAACAGTTACATCTCGGAAACTACTGACCGTAGACTACTGGTCTACTTTTCACTTCGGTGAAGACACCACTAGTCCGCATGGTGGTTATTGGTTTATCGGCGATGTGGCCTACCCATTTCCACTTTAGCTCACTGACTCGTCGAGATACATATGTTGGTGACCCTTGTCTAACTGAATATAGATATAAATTTTACCCGAAAAGTTGTGCTCACTATTGTATTATTAACTTTATAGAATATAATTCAGACTTTAAATCTCCAGCCAGGACAACGCAGCAGAAATATTAAAACGCCTTCCAAAAGACTAACTGACAATGTTCTGAAAGTCCATTAAGTTGTCAGATAAATGATAGAATCATCGCGCTCCACTTTCTCATAAAATAAATGTAAGATGGAGTAAGAAAACCCTGAGATCTCGTTGCCACCGAATCGTTTTTAATAAACAAGGTATAATAAATATCAAGTGACTCCAGTCAGGTAACCTGAGATAAGAATTGGGTACTGGAAAGTGTACAGACGTTATAGAAGGGCAATTTATATTTCACACTCAATTTAAGCTAAAATACCTTAGATCTGTACTTCTGATTTCTCTATTTTTCAGTAACATCAACGAAAAATAATTGACTTAATAATGGCATACCGTGGCAAAGGCCTATCTTCAGCAATGAACTCTTCGGCTGATGATGACAATATGGTATAAGTAGGGACGCGTTATACAATAAAATAATAAATAAATAATAATAAATAAAATAGGTTTTTATTTCCTCTCTCCACAACGTCATTCAGTTCCAGGTAAAAGAACTTGGATATACTTTACGGAGTCTATTTCGGTTGTCCACAAGGTAAAATTGGACGCAGTAATAATGTGAGCAGAGACAGTTTAATTTGTTTTTCGGTGATGTTCTCCCTCTACGTTGGCACAGAGTTTCGTAAGAACAAATATCCTTATTATTGCGTCGTCTATCCCAACTAAAGTCACGAGGTCTTACTGAGAAGTTAAAAATAGCAAATTAAAAACGAAAATGGTACGAACACTATGTAAAAAATATAATAATGTATAATACTTTACTATTGCATTCACACCTAACTCTCACCTGATATAAATGTATTTTGGTACGTTCTAGTGTTAATTACCTAGATGGTAGTTAAAATAAGTTTACAAGTATTTTTCTTTTTCTTTTTTCTTTTTGTCCATGTTCCACAGACAGCTTTTGAATTTGAATTTGTTGCATCCAAAGCGCCGTGGGTGAGAGCCTGGCGACCTGTAACACAGGGTCACATCTATCTCAGGCACCAGTCTCTCACAGACAGTATTAGCACCGTAACAAGTGAAAAATGTAATATTATTTTAAGAACTTTCTGTGTAGAGCAATAAACAAGTTTATTTATTATTATAATTATAATTTTTGTCTAAAAATAGGTCTTTATGCAGTGCAGGGACCCAAAAGAGCGAATTAAAACTTTGAAATAAATAAAAAAGTTTTTAAAGTTTTTATGCTGTGAACAAACAATCTATCACGCCGTGTCACCATAACTTTGAGTACAATAATTTTTAATTCTTCAATTGATAACTGTATATCAATGTGAGAAAATATCTTGCATGAGCATCCCACAAGGAACACTTTATCTGAATATACATAACTTATGTACTCCTCCATGACATAGGCCACGTGTATGATAAATTTCATCAGGACCGGGTTAACAGTTTAGTTGTAAAAAGAAATATATATTTGTAGTGGTTAAGTAAAAGCTCGCTGAAGCGGCTAAAGGCTTAAAAGCTAATTAAGATTGAAATTATCTGGTCATGAAGCTCTGGTACTAGAAATCAATTAAAAACAAGATAGAAGAGCGCTTTGATGGAGGAAAGTAAAATGATTCCTATATCCGGTTGTCGCCACGATAAGGTCAAATTTTCTTACGGAAATAGTGCAAGTACCGTTTTTCCGTTTGCATTTTTATTTAAAGCTGCATAAAGCTCAGTCATAGTTTAACATTCAGTACCTAGCAATTATAGAAGTTTAAAAAACTGCATAATTAGTACTTATTGCTGGCGTATTGCAAATTGTCTCCTCGGGGCTAACGGGATGACAGAGTTTATAAAGAGACACATGAATCACACATAAACGATAGAACACACACCACAAAGATTCGTATGAACTTTGGCTTACATAATATCCTATGGTTGAACATTATACGACACGTCTGTATATACACCCCGTCTAGTGATCCCGTGCGTAAGATTATTTTGTAATCAACGCAGACGAAGTCGCGGGCATGAACTAGTCATACACAAAAGTCCTATTAATGAACAAAGACTCTTGCCTACCACAAACCATTTTAACATTAACATAAACACATTCTTTAATACCTAAGAAGGTCATTTTAGTTACACCATTCATAACTCAAAAACCGGTGAACCTAATTTTATGATTTTTTAATTTTTTATTTGCTTTCCTCCCTAATATTTTGCGCGAAACGGCGCAGAAAAAGTCGCGGGCAAAAATGTTATATATGTATATCCAGAATACTTCAAAAGCTGATATCTGAAATTTATTACAAACAGATCTCATAGTAATTTTCCATTTGTAATTTTGAACCACATTTATGCTTAATAAACAACTTGAACTTGAACTTGAACAGATGGGACAGACTGGCTATCAAAGTCGTGGTAAAGATCCATATGTGTTCACAAAAAGCTAGAATGGCTTCTGACTAGACCTTTCACACAACATCTAAACTGACATATGATTAAAACCATTGTGATATAAAGGAGACTCGGGTACCGCCACCCCGCAGGCACATCTAGTGAAATTGCCATCCGCTCGCTCATTACCGATTGAACCAACCGCTAGATCCGATATCCCGCCGCGCACGTGACTAAAGGAAATTGAAAACTCTATCGGTTAATCGGAATACTGAATGAAGTTCTGAATACAGGAATTGTAATTAATATATGAGTAGATCTATTGTTGTATAGCCACAGGACGTGTGGTCTCAGTTTCTGAATGAAAGAGAGCCCTATTTAATAGTGCAGTGGTGGTGAAAGGCGACTGAGGGAAGAAATTAACGAGATGAGCTGCATACATCGATCACTAATCCAACCCAGTTGGCGTGTTGATTTCAGAATACACAGAGTGACATTAGCGTTCCAATCATCATTTACTTTTTGCAATTATACAATAATTTCAAAAACAAAACCGGACTTTTTAGGGTTCCGTAGTCAAACAAGGAACCTTTATAGTTTTGCTGTCCGTTTGTCTGTCTGTCCGTCTGCAGCTTAGTGGCGAGACCCTTACTACTAGAAAGCTGTAATTTGGTACGTGTATACATATTAATCACGCCGACAAAGTGGTAGAATAAAATATTGAAACATAATATTTGTAAGGGTGCCTCCCATACACGTAACTTGGGGATGAAATATGTTTTAGTTCAACAAAACCCCACACTGCGTGTGGCTCGACACGCACTTGACCTTTTTTTACTTATTGCCGGTTTACGATTTATCGATACACCATTAATTGACGTGTGTGCAGTAAAAACAGTTAAAAGTAACCACTTTAGGCGATTCAATGGATGGATGACTAGACAAACTGAACACCAGCAAAAACTACGAAAAGCCCGCCTTGGTTATTTATTAGGTATTTTTGTCGAATTGAGCATAAATTTAGTAGAACGATTGAGGTGAGGTTGCCCCCGTCGCTATATAGGGTGTTAATGGATGACTAGTGATTTAGTGGCTCGACTATAACGGAAGTAAAAACATTAGGAAAATAGTTATGTTTTTAATATAAAATTGGAGACGATGGTCGAAAAATCATTGATATTGTCTACATGTACATTGTGGCCCGCATTACGGACATACACTAGTTCAACGTTTGGGAAATAGTGCTTGATGCCAGCCAGATCTCCACGCCTGGAAAATCAATTCCTTAATCAACAACATTTAGCCACCAGCTGTAACAATTATTAAATTCATTTATATTTTACTAGCTTTGGTCGTACTTCGTCGGCGTGGACTTTTAAAATTATCATACTGGAATGAATTACCGGATATAAAGTACCCCTGTCATTCTACTGTTGGGCAATAAAATCACGACGTTCTGTTGCGCAGAGCCTGCGTAAGAGAACACAAACTAACCAATCTTCCAACACACTTGTCTAGAATATGAATTATTACACGTACTGGACTTGGTATTCGGATATTTGAGTCCAAATCCAATCCTCATTTGACAGTGTTGAGCTAGCAGAGCTCACTTCGACATCTTGCATTATATTTTGGTACATATTTTGTGTAATTTGTTTTTTAATTTCCATAAGCTTTAGAATTACTCATGAAGAGATCTTACCATCAGGTGAGATTAACACTAGCTGTGCCGGTCCACTAAGATATGAGTATTGTGTTTCCGCATCATCATTAACACTGAGTCCTGTTTATCTAAATGAACCCGGCACTATAATTTACTTTCATTATCCTTAAAGAGTAGTAACCTGAAGCCACCACTAGGTAATATCCAGCTCGTCAACAACACTCACGGAACATAATCAGAGTCCTCCCCGGCGACGAACAAAGTTGGTCCTTTATATTGTTTCCCAGACATCCTGTCATTGGGGAAACTTGCCACATCTGCAAAACACTTTTCAAGTGCGTCCAAATTGTAATCCCAACCGACAGAATTGTCTTGTTTTTTATCAATGTTCATTACGATAAAATCCAAAGTCCCATCGTCTACATGCATGTAATTCTTTAATTGTGTCTTTGCGAGAATTCTTGCTTCTCTAACGTCACGGACCTGGTTGAACTGTACTCCTTTCATACCTTGCAATAGTTGCGGGAAGAATTCATTGAGTGCTCTTGCAGATGTTAGTGGAGATATATCTACGGCTACTAGACTTGACACTTTGGAGGGCTGTAAAAGTACAGTTAGTTCTTAATAAGATTCTTTTCTTTAAAATAGACGGACGCTAGACCATAAAATCACCTGATGCTTTGTGACAATTTGGTCAGCGATATTACACGTCTATTTACTTTTCAAGACTTCCAAATTATAAATTTCACGTGGCAGGGGGACCTCAGCAATATTAAAATACCAATAACAAAATTATTTCTATCTCACCTCGGTCAGTGCTAGAACCATTCCCGTCCGACCTCCCATGCTATGTCCCACTATAGACGCCTTATCAATGCGCAGTTTATCCATAAGTGCACTGACATCTGCAGCTAGCTCATCGTATGTATGCGTGCTGACGTGAGGACTTTGTCCATGATTTCTGGCATCCAAAGCTAATATCATTCTATTAGTGATTTTTTGTATCCTGTTACATGCGCTTTGCCAGTTTCTCTTATTTCCAAGAAATCCGTGAAGTACCAATATAGGTAGACCCTTTGAGAACTTATCCCCATAAATTGTGTGAGCTAAGTCTACGGCCGTTCTTATTTGCGAATTGTTAAACCTTTTTAGTATTCGATTTAATTGTAGAATGCCACATTCCATTTTTGTATAGCAACAGCAAATTCATGGTACAGACTTCATTGTGGTGTCAGCGATGATGATGGTATGCTTGAGAATGATGGGTTATTGTGGGGATTATATACATTCAAGACACCATCTGCAACATAATTTACGTAGTAGTATAACAATTAATTTGATATATTTATCTACGAGTTTATAGTGAATTTATCTGCAAAGGATTGAGTTAGTGTTTCTCATTTCTCAAATTGATTGACGGATTGCTGTTTGACATCTGACATAATAACAAATTCATTATGGTCTCATTGGTCTCAGATAAAGACTAAAACTTAGTGATTAAATGCTCCTAGATAAAAAAAACTATAGAACTTCTTTGATTGTTGTGGTTCTGCCAATGTCAAGTGACGACTATAAAAAATTTATAAAAACATTTTCTGTGAATGTGTTTTCGTTTACTCGTCAAAAGGATATAAAAATTATTGATTTTTATATTTACTATTGTGATAAACCTTTCGTGCATCTTTTAACACTGTAAATTTTACCATAAACTCGATCAATGATATGGTACACCAAAAATCTACCTTAAAGTTTCACGGCAACGGCAAGTTGTAAAAAGTTGATTTACGATTAGATAAATGAAGTATACGAGCGTGTTTTGAAGCCACCTCGATGACACCCTCTTATTATGAGCGCGCACGGCTCGACGCTTGAACACGTCTGCTTGCTACAATCTTAACAGGTCCTTTATTTCATTCGTTTCATTTTCCTCGTTCCCCTCTCTTGAGACGCCCTTACAATAAAGTATGTGAAAGAATTGATTTTTTTGTATGAACTCATCCAAAATTATTTCCAAACTGATTTCTGTCTTTAGTATAATAATAATAAGCCATAAAATAAAACTACTGAACTATGAATCATATAACACTCATTTGAATCTTCAACGTTTTGGGAATATCTACATATCTTTTTAGGGCAAATATTTCTGTGTAAATTAACTTGCCGTACAACAATATTAAGCGTAACGTATAACTTACTCCTTCGTAAATCAATTCATCCTTCAACAATGGACTACTGACGTACAAAACGGGACGAGATTAATTATTAACAAACAAGAACAAGCTTGAGTCTGGTAGAGCAAGTGAAAGGCAGTGAAAGGTGTAAATGGAAGCAAATCCGTCAATTTATATGCGACGCTGACGTCTCAATGGCCTTCTGAACGAAGGTACTCCAGAAATCCTATCAGTCATATGTACGAGGAGGTGGTTTTGTATGAAGTGATTTCGCTTTTGTGACAAATAGTCTCTTGTTCGTATTTAATCGATTTTTCCCGTATTGGGAGAAGAAATGTTACACAGAAAGAGCTATTGGTTTACCGTATAATTTTTTAAAGTATTGCTCTTGTAATGTTTGTTAATTTCACGAAACTAAACATTGACCAAAGAAAAAGTTATGACCAAAAGGTGAGTGTTTTAACACTCGTACGACCAAAATGTTGCCAAATGCCAAAAGCAAAATTTCTTGCTAACTAGTTACCAATGACTATGGAACCCTAAAAACGAGTCATAGCCATTTGCATCCGTCCCCTGGCCATCGCCATGCCAATTGCCTATTCCATCTAATAGCAGGGGACTCCGCAAACAAAACAACGAATTATCAAAATTATTTGTTAAGAATAATGAAAGGATTCTTCGAGTCTGTTTTATATTTTCATACAGTATTGTGTTGTAGGGAAAACGTCGCGGTTCATTAAAATCTCTTTTCACGTAGCTCAGCTTTAATTATCCGTTTTCTTTGTCCCCGGCGATGGGCACTGCGCGATGCAATGTGGTTCCTGGTTCAGTTTATACTTTTTTAAGCGGAATATAATCGAGTCACTTGTTTTCAGAGTATGAGCTATGAATATGATTATGATGTTTTCATCCCTTTAAAATTAAATATTCAAAAACTGTGAAATATGTATTTTATTGTTTCTAAAAGAAAATTCACCTAATAATTTTTATGTATTCATCTTCAAAAATTACGGACTTTACAAAATATTGCTTTATTGGTTTCACCCCCTTAATGGATGTTACACACACGTCATTGTCAATTTAAAACCATAAGGATAAGTACCAAATGTTGATTTGTGTGTATCATTGTTACTTTTCTGCAATATAAATCAAAACACGTGACCTTGAGAATTGTATTCAAGCATTTATCTATGGCTTATCGTTTTCTTCCAACAATATGATGTCCAGCGAACAATAGTTTTTGGTAAACAAATGCGTCAGTTAACAAACTGAGACATAAAACTTCTCCATAAGTCGATACTGTACAATTTATCTATTTGAACATCCTTGTTGAAAGCTTTTTGATATCTTTTTAAATCCCGCTACAAAGTGGTCCAAGTCAACTATCTAGTTGGGACTAGAAACTATAAGAAATCGGGACTAAGTGCTTTGTCCGCAACACGACAAATCACTCAGCTAATAGTCTCACTTTATACTGGTTACACTACTTTCAGACCGCCACTAGTCTTTGCTTTTACTTTTTTTTCGCTTTCTTAAACAATGAATGGCTTTACAGTGATACGGAAGAGTTGAAATCCTCAAAAGTGTTTAGTTCTTTGAGAAAAAAGCGGACAGTATGGAGAGTCAAAATAACATTGTATAAATCATGAATGTAAAAAAGATTATACATACATATTTTTAGCTTCATTGTATAAATAATTATTGAGTAGTAACCAAAAAATTATTGCAGATATTATTTCCAAATATTATTTAATTTATTTTAATATGAGTTCCTTCAACCATAGTAAACAAGGTGGTTTAAATATTACAACAATTTATTTTTGGCGTTTCGATGCTTTTACATGAATGAAAAGCCATTATCAATTTTCTCTCTGTGTAAAATAGGTAGTAAAGGTACGCCTCAAAACACAATATTGAATTACAAGAATTCGTACAGTAATGATTGTTTCAATTAAGAGTTTTCCAAAGACACCGGATATTGCGCAAAATGAAAACTTTTCAAAGCTTACGAGTACAAGCCACAGAAACGTTCATGTTACACGTCAGAATTACGAAGAGCCACAAATAGGACATAATTTTAGGCTCCATTTACTTTATTACATTTCGCAGTAACGACTGAGCACCAACTCGCTATCAAATATGTAGAGTGAAAGTAACATGGCGCGTTCCCGAATTATAATATTACTTATCCTCATATCTGTAATATTATTATTTAGCTGCTGTAAAAAAGAAATACAAGGCGAGATAGTGCTGAGCGTGTAAAAGGACTAACATTTTAACGATTATTATGTGACGCCTTATACTTAGACCCATCTTTTGCTGTCGGTTTCGGCAGTTCTTTCATTACTTCTTTCAAACAAATATATGGGTTTTGCTTAGGGTCCATGTATTCCTGCTGGTGTCGTGAGAGATAGTGGGTACGATTGGTCAAATCGATGGAGAACACTGAAGTAGACTTGCATACTTAATTATTGCGTCGGTCGCATTGTCACTTACATCAGCTGTGATAGTGCCAGGTGGCATTAATGTCAAATTTGTAAATCACATGGATATTTGATTCGACATGACCATACGTTAGCTGTTAGCTATATTCTGCAATTGACTTTTCTAGCTGAAAGAAAACAACCATGCTAATCATCTTAATCTACTGTAAATGTCATAGGATCTTAAACAGTTATCTAGTTCAGCTCTGAACAATGAACAAAAAGCAAAGGAGATAAAACCGATTCAAAATGAAAGTACAAGTATACAGTCAAGTGCAAAAGTGTTAGTGAACTAGTGGTGTCAAGCAGTAAGAGACAATCGTCAGTGGTTTCGAAGGACTCTGTGAGTGGGGAATCCAGATCCGTACTCAGTGATGATAGGGGCGCCCTCTGTCAAGAAGACCCGCGATTTTGGCTTGGACGTGTGACCAATAAACTCAGTTGCTTCGACACTTGTTTCCTTCAATCCCGCACCTCCAGCTCGTAACAATACATAAGTTGTACGTATCACACACATACAAATCGATCTACAACATTCGAAGCAGTACAAACGATAGCTTCCAATGTGAAGGTGTCGCGTGTACCAATGACCCATTACATTAGGTTCCTCTTTCTGTCACGTGGAAATAGGTTGAGCACCGTTATAAATAACAGCTGAAACTCAGGTTACTGGCGTCGCCTTACGTTACGGGAGAGGAAAAATTTGTCAGAAATGCGATTCCTCTGAGTGACAGAACAATAGCTTTAATCTCCACGTGGGGGAAAGTGATGTTTTCGCTTCGTATGATAAAAAATACGCGCAGGATTATTCTCAGCAATTTTTTGATAACGTGTTCCCAGAATGTTTTTACGCTTGTATTCTTTAAATTTTTTTTACATGTTATCGATCTGGTTTGAATATTTTATCAATTTAAACTGGAGACTGTAAGGCTACCAACGCTGAATGTAGCAATTTTTTGTTAGAATTACAATTCCTCTTAGCAACAGAACAACGTTTTTAAATTACACGTGGGCAAAGTGATTTTGTTGGTTGTTAGTTACTATGGAAAAACATAGAGGATTAAATTCTTTGCTGTCTGGCAAAAACGAGCTATATGGATTTAAAATTGTATTCTGCTTTGATTTTTGCACAGGAAAACGAATTTTTTTTTAAAACTAAACGACTTTTTTAATATTTTCATTGTTGACCATAATCTCACCTGGATCGCTTGTTCAGTTCATCACGGAGGAGTCTGCTTTGATTAGGTAACCTTTTATTCCGCTGCTTTAAAGAAATATACTTTGAAACGTTCTAGGTACAAAGAAATCTGATGGGAATTCCACTCCTTATCATAAATAAAGCAAAATAAGTACGTAAAGTGACTAAGTGGAAGCTGACAATAGTGAAAAATGGTGGAATACTGTTGAATATTAAAAAAAACTATATATCGAAAACATCAAATAATACAAGAAACTCAGATTACAAACGCGTCATTTCCATTTAACGTTAGCGTTATGAAAGATGAAATTTGTCAGAATTGTGATTCCTCTGAGTGACAGAACAATAGTTTTAATCTGCACGTGGAGGAAAGCCGCGGTAGAATAAGGCTCGGTATAAATATGCTACTGGATTTGGAATGTACGCTGACAGCAAACCTTTTAGCCTCAGGTTTTGGGGCTTTTGATTGGTTATATGGTTGTTTTTTCTCCTGCTCAACTCACTACAACAAGATTGTAGCTAAGTTGGTCACCAGGGGCTTCTTGCTCGAAGAAATCCCTTACTTATTAATTGTGTAAACTGCCAAGTGCATTAATGTTTCAAATTTCAAGGTTCTAACTCACGTTGTTTGATGATACGTTTTACATCTATGTTGACATACATTTTTCATACTTTAGAGGTGTTATTTTGAAAAATGATTTCTTAGTGTCATTCTAAAAGTCTAATGAAATATCTTCGCCTATTAAGACTTCGTCATTTTTTATTTACAAACTTTGTAGCTCGGAAAGTTCATCTGCAGAACATAAGCTTCCATCTTAAATTGCCTCAATAAACGGAACCTCCATTGGGCAGTTTTTCATAATCACCACATTTTGCAGGTCGGTTGGTAGTCTTCATGCATATAAAACACATGCATGTATAATATACAATGTATGTATATAGTTGTCAACTAGAAAGTAAAATAAATTGCTTCATACGGCGTCCCCGCAAAGATTGTATGTTGTCGCCAAAACCACACGGCAATATGAACTGTTGCCAGTCATTGGGCAATAAAAATGCTCACAGAAAATATAAGCCGATTCTTTTTTTCTCGATGTTATTTGCGTGGATTCTGCAAAATACCTATGACAAAGGGAAGTTGATTTCCTAATCTATTTGTAAGAACTTTGCACAGGTGTAAAGAAATATTTACATTTTCTTATTTGTCTGTGCCAGCGATTGTATTCGATTTTTTATATTTCCTGTAGAGGATAGGATTACTGTGTTTGATTTTATACTTATGAAATTAATATTTAGCGGAACAATAAGTTCGCAGTTTAACGCTATTAAGTGGCTATGTTGGTAAGACCACGTGGTCGGTTTTAAGGTTGCATTGTTTTGTAGCTGTCCCTCTCCGAGCCCTATCCTACCCGAGCGCGTACGGTGAAACAGCATACATTACGCGATGTTATCCACCCGTTATTTGGATGTTTCGTAGTCCAGGGATCATTTGAAGGGTACAGTATATTATGTAACCATTTTTTTAATACAGTATACTAATGAAATTTCAGATGTCGGTGGTTTTTTCCAAATTGTTCTAAATTGATTCATACTCTTGTAAATCAGGTTCAAAGTTAGGGCTTTTTATTACTGAAAAATACAATACTTTGACGCCCTGTAACTCTGGAAGTATATATTTAAACGAAAATCTGACTCACCACCGACACAGATATTCGTTTCTAGATTGTGTCTTGAAAATTTCATAGATTTTCATAGCTTAATACTCAAAATATGACTGGACTACGTTTGTATGGGCGCTTTGACAACAGCATACCCTCTTAACGTCGAAAACAGGCCTACATAGGACGATTTAAAGTAATGTTGAATGGAATGTGTACGAAATTTTTAATTAAGACATCTCCAAGTATATTTTATGATTTGATCGATTATTACTCGTTAACCTGTATAGTGAACTTAGTCGTGATAACTTTACTTCAGTATTCATACTACTTACTACTACTGTGAATTCTTGCAGATTTTTAAAAGCAACAGTTTAAGAGAGAGAAATTATCACTTTAAAGCTTAATATTTCGCAAAAGGATTCCTAAATCGAACAGTGATGTTCTTAGACCCTCAATGTTTTTCAAAGAACTACTCAACGATACTAGAGGTACACACACTGGTGTAGTGGTGAAAAAAAGTGATTGTGTATAAAGTTTAAAAAGTGTAAAAAATTAAAAGAAATAATTTGTGTTATGAGCAAATCACCACATTTACTGCATGAAACAATTTCTATTCCATTTCTATTCTATATTTTATGACCAGTCCGACTATAGGTACATAGTTTTACCAAAATTGTTTTTAATGTAAGCGAAAATATGATCAGATGAACAATATTTTTGTCTTGTAAGGGACGTCAAGGCCTTTGAGTTAAAAGCATGATCACCCAGATGTCTCAATTTAATCATACACTAATTAAGATATTAACGTTTGTCAGAGTACAACCGACACATAAAACATCACGATGGCAGCTACGTACTTAGCTGGAAAGGTCGTCGTATCATTGTTCTACACATGCTAGCAAACAAAATGAGTACTTGTTTATTTATTGCCGTAAAATATGTTACTGATTGATTCACATCAACATCCAGAAACGGATTCAATTAGAAATTAGAAAGTTTGCGTATCACTTAAGGAAAGCAATGGATTATAAAAATGTGTACTGCTTTAGCTAGAATAAAAATCAGGATCGGTTTTAAAATTTCGCTCATGGTTACAGTTCCCAAACCAGCACATATTTAGGGAGGTTGAGGCAAACCACAACACTATTGTAAAATAAACATGCATTTAGTGGATTTACAAGTATAAGCTAACACAATTCTAACGAGAAAACTTTTAGGTTCCGAGCGATTTTGCTTACAGGATGTTTAGTTTAGTTAACTTGTTTGTGTAAACTGATTGGAGAAATGGATAAAATTGCATGTGCACGCTGCTTTTTAGAAGAAAGGGCAAAAACTGCGCCCCCTGCTGTCTAAGCTTGGAGTAAACGGAGAGGCTAATTAATATAATAATAATAATTTAAAAAAAGGTTAGGTTAGTATGATAAACAAGATGATTGTACTTAATGGTCTAAGTTGTAGAATTTATTCACTGTGTTTCCTCTTCTTATTTATGTTTGCCTTAGCCCAGTAATTGGAGTTCGCTTTCGGCGTTTTCTTGCGCATTTTTTTTGCCAAGACCCACTGTCCTGGGTTTTCCGCCCTTTCATTGTGCTCGCTTAGTGTCTGCCATCGACTGCTGGCTGGCTGTAAGAGCTGGAAGACGTTCCATTCCTCTTTATTGCTAAATGCTCGTCAACTGATGCTGCCTTTGATTTTAAAATTTAATAATTGGACATGGCTGAACTTTTAAGTCGTACTAGTGACGTGTCCGATGGCAAAAATATAACATTAACTTTAAGTGAAGAAGGAAAAGGGTTTATAAGGGGTAAAATACTAATGTTTAGAGATCATAATTTTAAGTAAGGAGTCGTAATCATTATCATCACTTTAAGTTCGTAGTCTGAATTATGTTTCGAGAAATTTGTATGTTTTTGTTTGTTTGTAACTAAATATTTAAACCACAACAACGTAAATTCTTCAAGTAAAATAATATCGTTGAAGTACTTAGATGAATTATATAACTTCTTCGAACAAAGAGATTTAAATATACATTGTAGGTTATATGTACTGTAGTAATAATTTAAATGTCTGTCGGTGAATGACAATGTGGCACAACGAAGGTTTTCGATGACTTTTAAATACTTAATTCGCTAAACATATTTTATTCAATTATCATAGAAAAGGATACCTAGAACAAGCCTTATAAAAATCAGCCTCAAAACTAAAAAAATAATAGAAGGTACATAGTGAATGCGACCGCGTATTAAACAAACTCAGGCTTGACGGAACAATTTGTTACTCGCGTTCTTTGTAAGCTTCTCGCTTTGTGATTTCCCTTTACACAGCGTGAACATTTTGACAAGAAGTATTTGTTACGTAGGGGAACGGAATAGAGCAGGAAATATAAAGAGTTGTAAATATGGACGGGGTATTTTAACACGACTGTCTGGCGCAGCATCCATATAGGATCGTCATCATCCGGGAAACGTCCACTGCTGGACACAGGCCTCCTTCATGGTATGCCACATTGCATCCAGCGACTCCCACGCTCGGCTCACGTAGAGAAATTCCAAGCATAGCTCGTTCCATTGCTCGCTGAGTGACTTTGAGCTTGATTATTCGGCCCACAGTAAATGACCACGTTTCGGTTCCGTATGTCTTCACTGGCAACACTTACTGAATAAAGACTTTTGTCTTTATAGGTGTTTTGGACGAGAATATATGCCGTAACTTCCCGAACGCTGCCCAGCCGAGTTGGATTCTTCGGTTGACCTCTTTGTCGATGTAGAACCTACCTACTTGAACTATCTGGCCCAGGTATATATCTTGATATGCTTTATGTGAATTGTAGCTAAATATAACACAATAAAAAGATATATATATATATATATATATATATATATATATTCCTAGAGCTTATGCAGCATTTTTATCTGTCCAGTGCCATCTTTGAAACCACTTTACTGATTTATTACGGGTTTCTAGGTTCGGGTATTGTGGGAGAATTGAAAACTGGAATCCAATTTTCGGCTTCTAAAAGTTCGCTGCCACAATATCGATTGCTAGTTAATAACTATCGATGTAGTTTAATAATATTTTTACAATCGTAACGGCCATTAAATAATGACATGCACATTATAATTTGTCTATGCTTTTAAGCATTGCTCTGCAAATACCTTTTTCAGTTGTAATTTGAAATAAGTTTTATCATGCCGTCCAACTTTAGAGTCAATGACATATACACATAACACACGTGCACGTTTGCACACGTGAAAATATGCTCATAGGAATTCACTCATTTCGGCCCTAATTCACAAGACCCAATTTGAACGGGAAATTTCTCTTTGTCGAACAACGCAATTTACCTTGAGCGGTAAGATTGAATGTGTGAGGAAAGCCAAACTTGAAGAGAATTACTTTTATTACGTTCTGTGGAAATGAATAGGCGTGTGTACATTTTAACACAAATCAGGGCTTGATGTAGTATTTGATGCTTACGATACGAAATCAACACATATGTCTTTTTTGTATATAATCAATATTGTGTTTACTGGCACCCAGTTGCTGTTCACGTCTACCCATGTTTCTTGTAGCCTTTACTTGCGTCCTCAGGTCTTTTAAGTACTTATTAACTATGAAGAATAAGTACTATGAAGTTGGATATATAAATATACATATATAACAGGTATATTTGTAATCTTGAACGGGGATTAAAAGGAAACTATTCAACGCGTGCTAAAGTGAAGTAGCTGCTATGTGTGTATACATAAATATGCATACATCTGTATACAGGACGCACTTGTGTGCTGTACAATACCGATGGAAAGTAACGTGTCACATTCGTTTTTCGCGACGTTTAATTTCCTCCTGTAAAGTTTTAATTCGAGACGTAAAGCGAGCTTTAAAGCCGATGTCTGGCAAGTTTCATCATCGCGCAGATGCGTCGGTAGGAAGCTTACTTTGCACACAAAGCCTACAAGTACAAAAGGCACTGCCTCCGCTCCATTTTGTGTCTGACAAACTGGGAACTCTCGGAATGAGGCGCGTCAACTCTGTTCTCACATCGCCAGTTAAAATGTACTCATAATACCTCGTGCGAGAGAGCAGTAAAGTTGCTGGGCCGATTTACACGTACGACTTGATGACACCGAATACATTTTGTATTTAAAGTTTTTTGTATGTAAGACTTTCAAATTCCCAGGTCATCAATCCTTTCAAATGAGTAATATAACGTAGGTATTGATACCAAGAAGTCACTAGGCCAGCGTCATCATTAGACAGAAAACCTAACCTGTCATGACCTGCTGAATATGAGATATACTCGTAAGTCTCATAAGTCACCGCAAAGCTTTAAAACTTTTATTGAGAAGATTTTCCAACGAGATGTATGTAGGCCCTCTATAAGACCCGAGATTATTGGATCATCATCATCATCCTATATACGTCCCCACTGCAGGGGCTCAGGCCTACTCTCCATACAGAGAGTGTATGGGCCATAGTCCACCACGTGGGCCTAGTGCGGATCGGAGGACTTCACATGCCTGTTCAAGACATGCAGGTTTCCTCATGATGTTTTCCTTCACCGTTAAGCAATCGGATAATGTACTTGAATTGAAAAACAACTCATAGGTACATGGCTGGATTCGAACCCGGAACACTCCGGAGTTGAGAGTCCGCTCCTTATCCCCTACGCCACCGACGCTTATTGGATACTGTTGCCTATTGCCTTATTCTCTCCTTTTTACACAACACTACCGCAAGTGGCAGACATAACTAGATACAATTAATAATAAAGACTTTGATTACCAGTGACTTTCAAGAAAACTAATTGACAGTAACATGCCAGTAAAACTATTAGTTGGCGATAATTAACGTCTTCCAATAGATTTAGGGCAATAAATAGAATGCAATGTGTCGTCCGTTGGCAGGGCGCGTCACATGCACCTGTCCGACGATTAAACTGTGGCTGCTGGACGATATCGTGTTTAATTCGGAGCGTTGCTCAGTAGGGGTGGCACGAGAATTGGTGAAAGACGCTTTCGTAGTCGAATTTCAATTGTAACTTATTACAATTACAACATTTCCAACTTATTACACAGCTTATTCAATATTTTATATATAATCCATGTAAAATGACATGTACTTTTATATTTCAAGGAATATACAGACTGTCAAGTCTCCCAGTGATCAGTGCAATTTGAACTCTGATCGAGAAATGTTTATGGTACTAGTTGCGCTTTAAATTGAATACCATGGTTGGATTAACCAAGTATGTTACATATAATTACTCGTTTTACTACAAAAAGAATGACTAACGTTGATTGAAATAATATTTTCATTAATCTCGTGATACCTAGGTGCGTAACGGGGATTCAACCGAATTACTCGTAGAACAAGAAAATGCGTTCACAAAGAACTGGAAACCGACTTCAATTGCCCTAAAAGTCTACTTTTACTAAGGCAAATTTCAGGTTTGTATCGTTTTCTCATGGATGCCGTTGTCAAAACCAACCATCCAGACGGGACCACACGGGAAGCATCACCTTTCAAATAAAAAAAGAATCATCCAAATCGGTTCACCCAGTCATAAGTTCTGAGGCAACAAACATTTTAAAAATCTTTTTCGAAGTCGGTTAAAAAGGAGGATGTTCTCAACTCGACTGTATGTTTATGTTTTGGATATAGTATTTTCCGCGATAACTCGGTTCTCTCTAGCTCAGAGGTGGTGCCATATAAATTTTAGGGGGAACAGTTTAGTAGATAAATGCTGTAGACTTTTAGGGCAGTTGAAGTTTTAGGGTTTCTTTCTAGTTTTTTGAATGCGTAAATTATGTAGGTTATGCGTATGTTAAGTCACAATACAATAGACAGGAAAAAGTGTAAGAAAGCATTTTATTTCGTTTTACGTCATTTTGAAACGGTTCTAATTATCAATAACGCAATCAATATAAATAAAACAAAGTCTGGTTAATTAAACCACTTATAACTCGAGAACGTTGCCCCGAATAGCATAATAACTATTAAAACATAAAAATATTAATTTTCTCATTCACTCACCACGTAACGGAAAGTCAGAATGACCTAATACAAAGGCCATAGACTTTATTATCCTAATCGAACAAGTAGTTCCCATGGAATAATGGAATAGATCCTAAAATCCACGCAGTCGCGGGCAGAAGCTAGTAACAAATAAAAAAAATGAACAACAAAATTAGTTTCAACAAATGAATATTTTACAGGAATACGATACTTACAATAAATTTACAGGAGCGAATTTAATCTGAAACAGAAAAGAGTATACTTTAATATATCAAATACACTATTTAACAACAAAATGAAGCTCTTGAAGTACAAAAGAATACGAATATCAAATTAGCAATCCTCAAAGAGCAACAATCCTAAATGGAAATCGGACATAGAAAAAATTCATTTGGATTACGCCCCTCCCGTCCGTAAAAAGAAAACATAAAAACGACCCGTTATTTACTCTTAATGGAGTGGACGTCTAAAACTTCGTTTCGATTAAGCGAAAGAAAAATATACGCACAACAACCTCGACTACGTCCGAAAGCGAATAATCTTGTATAAATAAAACACTTAAGTTGCGTTTTATATAATATACCGAATTATTTTAACGGTGATTTACAAAAAGACAATTGAATACGAGTATGCTACTGGACGGTCGATATTGTAGATTTTAAGACCAATAGAAAACCTTTACGACGTGACGGCAAACGTGAAAGGTCATTTGACATCATTGTTATTAGATAGCTTGCCGATGAAGGTTTACACCGTAAATATATATACTTGTCGCTGGTATAACGATTGCCCTTTGTTAAAAAAAAAGGATTTATTTTAGGATATACATCCGATGTCAAGATTTTTCTCTCTTTTTGCTCTCACGTATTACTGTTTATGGGTGTGCAGCCACTTGTCAAATAATGACAATAAATATTCATTGGCACTTCAGTGATTAGTTTCTTATACTATTTATAAGTTTTCAATTTTGTAGGATAATAATAGAATGAGAACTGTCGACAACTGGCTTCAAATATAGACCAATGAATGAGATGGGTGTATGGTGCGTAGAACACCAAAGTCATAACAATAAAAATGTGGCCGCTTGCTACAAGTTGTCTACGAGCGTAGCGATTTAACTTCTTTAGTCTATGCTTATTGTAGAGCTTTTAAGCTATTGCATAGCTTTTATCGCGGGCCTTAAGCGCGGGGACCGAATCGAGAAATTCCGTAACGAAAAAACCTCACGCTCCCCACTCCGACGGGCACGGAGGTGTGGCTTGAAGGCCGTGCATCGTCTAACGTCGTTTCAGTTGGGCAGTCTTCGACACGGCATTGTGTGCGTGCGATTAGACGTATTACTGTTTTATAATTTATTAAGTATAATAGTATGTAATTTGATATAGCAAAGCAAATTCGTTATGTTAGCTAAATATTGATTTAATTTTGTTTTCCTGTTTGTAATTTAATTTCCATTTTTGTGGTGATATAATGAATTACCATATGATTTTAGTATTTTATGTGTGTGTTTTCATTCCGATAATTTGTTCTCTGCTAATGGATCATACATTTTTAATAAAAAAGCATCCCTCATAATGTCATGCAGTCCCTGTCCATTTGTATATAAATCAATAAACTGTATATATGTGTAGTTTAACAGCAACGTCTCAACCCTAGCTCACTTAAGAGGCGTTGTCTATTCTATTCGCTGCTATTATTTTGGCAATAATATAGTATCATATTATGCTTTCAGCCGTTCTCTCCCTTCGCGGTAGACGTCAAGATTCAGAAATAGTTTCGAAATTCATAGTCTATTATTGAACTAGTAAGTACTACGTGTTCGCATTTAGACCGCGGTCTGGGTCGGCAAACTTTTAACATGTATCCCTAACATATATTTCTCTCTATCAATTTATGAAACGAATCAAATTTTTCTGATAAAAACAATGAAAGAGATTTGTAACAATGTGTTAGTCTCACTACACAAATGCCAGAATTAAAATATGTAGAAGACACGAATATAAATAATTTTAATCCATACGGATAAAGAAATCCATTCGGTCGGACAAAATAATAAAACAATATAATATAATGGCATAGTTTCATGGGTGATGAAATGGTTTAACTTTTCATATATTATTTATTACGACAAAATTAAATACGCTCACTTTATATCGAGTTACGGAAACCTACCTGCTATTCACATTACTTTAAGGCGATCCACCTCCATCAAAGTTTCATTCAAAATTTATGTTGCCATAATCTTTTAAAATATAATAGCTGGATTTGTGTAATAACTATCTAAAAATAGGACAGCAGGTTGTGATGTCACGAAATGAGTATCATTAACATACAACTTCACAGTGAATCACAATTTTCATTTTAAACACTTTTTATTATTATTGTTCAAAGCGCCATCTATGAACCATTAGTTTTAAATTAGTGATATTTATTTCGCTACAATGTAATAATTCATCTCCTATTTTTAGGTAATTACTGACCAAAGCCAGCTATTCTATTTTAAAAGATTATGGCAATAGAAATTTAGTATGGAAGGATTAAGAGAAGGATAAAATTAACTTTACTTAATATTAGATTAAGTAACTCTTGACTCAGGCTTCGTGGAAGTTCCTTCTTCATCCCATCTATAAATAGATCGATTGTTATCTCTATATTGTTGTCAACGAAACCAATTCTCTAAAAATATATCCAGTCGCTTCGAGCAGTTGTGTTTTCAAATAAAGAACATGCGTCTTCTAATTCTTCGTCACGTTTGTTTACGGATAAAGCGATGCAACGACTCGTCTGATTCTCAAAAGTAAAATAGCCAGTCTCTTTGTGATTAAATTCACGTACAGCGGTTGTGTTTTCATGTTGACAGACAGAAGCAGTTTTTTGGTCCGTTGGATGTTTGCCAAGCGTCCTTATCTCCACTTAAACTTTTTATACCTTGTTTTTCGGAGCCAATCTCGCTTTAACGGGGTAGAAATTTGGAAATACTGGTCTAGCCGTATCTTTAGTTAAAATGGAAAAGCTGATAATTTACAATTCGCGTGACTGATTCGCTGTAAATGTTTGTGGTTTAGTGATAATAATATGTATTATATCATCTATATTACAATACCCATCTATATTACACTCAGCGAGCTATGGAACAATATGCTCAGAATTTCTGTACGCTATAAAATCCTAGGAAATTCGTCGACGAACTAAGGTCACCGACGTAGCTCGACGAGTTAGTGAGCTAAAGTGGCAATGGACAGGCCACATCACTCGAAGGACGGATAGCTGATGGTCAGTAAGAGTTCCTGATAACGTGTAGTACCAGGCCGTCCCCCTACTAAGATGGCCCAACGACGTAGTAAAGGTCGTGGGTAGTTGATAGATTCAAGTGGCTTGGGACCGGTCATTGTGACATACAATGCAGGAGGGCTATGTCCAGCAGTGGACAATCTGTGGCTAATGGTTCCACCAGTAAAATTGTTTGTTGTAACACGAAGGTGTACCAACGTACAATATGTAATGGAAGTTCAAGCAAAAAACACAGAAAACTTTTCAACGGTTAAACTACTATTATTGTTGTTGTTATATAGCATGCTATGTAATTTAAAGTATCTACCTATTACGGTTCAATGGATACAGTGCTGTGACAAATGGACGGACGGTCGGAACCTTAGATATTATAATAGGGTCGCGTAGTCCGTCCCGGCACCCTTAAAATGACAGTTTTGTTAACATTAATCTTTGAGTTTTCATTTATTAAGACTTAAATAGCATGGTGGTAACGATCCAGGCGGACATAGAAAATGCCTAACCACCAACCAGAGTTCCGATAGACTCAGTGGATGCATTGGGAATCGAACCCGAGACTTCCGGTTTGTTAGTCTAAGCGTGTAGCTTAGACTAACAACTAGGCCTCGAGGCGTTCAAAATTGATGTTATTGATCTTCAAACGTCTCCTACAAAATCAACGCGGAACGAATTGATACGACATGACATCATAGGATCTCTAATATCCGTTATTGTAGAGGCCCCTTTACGCGAGGGGCTGTCAACTCTGCAAGCGGACCGATAACGGTGACAGAAAATTATTTGCCTTGCCTCACTAAACGTAATAAAAGAGGGAAACCAGATTTCAATCTCCGATAGACTTTTCAATTTGTTCACTTGAGATGATTGACGGACTGTTGGAAAATGTCTTTTTGCGGACTCGGTTGGTTTTGGAATGGGGTAATATTAATATTGCGAGGGAGGTCGCTATGAACAGGTCTGCTAAGTTTCAATCTACTATGGATTTTACCTACATACGAGTATTTATTAAGAAACCAAGTTCTTGAAATCAATTGTTTCAGATGATATGTATGAAATAACTCTCACTTTTCTTTTCCTTTATTTCTTTGTCAGACGATTTTTTTAGAATCAAACCACTCTTATAGCTTGCTACGAAGAACGATCTTTTCAGAGATTTGCCTTTTAGTTGGTTTTCCGATACACAGGTCGTCGCTGTGGTACTCGTACGGGCCAGTCATTTAGTCAACGATTAACTTGTAGTCGAATGAAAATATACGCCTATTATTGTCAGTGGATGTTTTTACCGGATGATAATTACTGTCTTTAAAGTATATTTCAAAAACCGCAGCCTAAACGTTATATTATAACCATTCTGTATTATGTAATAAATTCATGACGGTTTTTCTAGAATTATCATTTAATGGCTATAATTATTGAAAGTATAGAATCCATTGATCGTATTTATTGTATGGTTATTTTTAATTTTTGACGATAGTACATTGAAACATTACCGGATACAAGGTATCAACTCCTATCAATTTTAATGCTGTATTTTTTGTCGTTTTGTTTCAATTATCTTTCTAAATGTGTATCTTTTACCATGTATTACATGGTAAAAGTATTCATATTAACTTCATTAATAAACGATTTTCTGAAACCACGTAATTGCGAGCTCGAGTTCCCAACACTTTTGTCTTTTGTCCCCGCAAAATGGAACTAAAAACCGAAATTCAAATACACTTGGAAAGATAGACGGGCTCCCAAGTTATGAAAACTTTTGGGAAACAACCGCCGAACCAATCTCAAGAGACACTGCCAATAGTAATTAATTTGAGATGAGAAACTCGGATTTTGGATAGGATTATGCTCTTGTAAAATAATGCTTGGAAAAGATTTACCACAATCGAATACCAAGCCTTTGTGCAGGCAAAAGTGACTTCTATCATCACGTACCAACATAAACATTTACTTCAAGACTAGAATAGACAAAAACGAGTGTCTTATATACCATTTTCATTGTTCTGAGGAAAATCCCAGTGAATATGACGTGTGTAAATTTTTAAAGCTAATTTTTGTTAGGTAAAATTCGATTCAAAATTTGTTACATATATATTGTTATTTTCAGTGAATAGGCGATTTTCATAAATATTCCAATCTAGTTGATTTTGTTAGGTTGCCAATTTTACTTTCGATAAATCTATCGAATTCTGAAAATTGTTTCATTTATCAGTTAATATTAGCTCTGATATTTAGTAGAATCAGTAGCCGTCCGATGACTTACACTCAATCAGAGCTTTGTCGTCTTTTATTACTGTAAACCACAATGAAACACTCATGTGGTATTTTTTTATATTTATCCAAGTGGGCATAAAATAACCTACCTACAGGGTATCGAACACGCAATCTACGGGTTATCAGTCTCAGTTGAACTTGCGTATGACTGCACTGGTTATTTTTTAAATTATATAATTTTTACCATTAACATCTTACATATAGGTATTTTCGAATAAATTACTTATTCAAGTTTCCTTTGTCTTTCAAAGTCATCACATCGTTCGTATTATACGGAGTGAATAAGCAGTATATGCACGTGGAGGCAGCAGGCGGTCGTTTGACGCCACGTCGAGTACCCACGGTGTGTGTGTGTAGGTGTGGGTGATGGCTGAGAGGTCCCTACACAAATGTTCCAAGTATCGCCTGAGGCTCCACTACGCAACTCCCCGTTTGTAACAGAACTGAGATGGATGAAAATGAGGCGGCTTTAGGAGTTCCTACATGTGTGACCAAAATTTTAGATCACAGTTTTGGAACATAGCCAGGTGCAATAAGGCAAGTGGACACATTTATAGGTCTAAAATCATAATGCAACTACTAAGACGTCTGCCACGAGTAATGATCACGGGATATTTTTTGTACAAAGCTCAGTCGTAGGGCTGGTTGTTGGGTTTACTTTTTAGCCTGTCCTACGCCTACGCTACGCCTGCACTAAAAACGTTCTACCGATATCATGTATTGTTTGTAGAAGAAGAAAAAAATTGATTTTTCAGTGACTTGACTGAGTGATATTTAAAATTTACACCAGTATCAAATGAAATTATGGTTAATTTGTGTTCTCTTTAGAATTGAAATTTGAAAAAAGCTTTTAAAAAGATAAGCTCCAACTGTCCGTGATTGAACGAGATTTATACAAGCACGTGAAGGAGGGAGAGAGAGAATGCGGTCTCTTAAATTTTTTTACGGATCGTGCCAGGTAGCCGTAGCTAAGCATTCATACGGTTCAGTGAAATTTCGGCGCAACTTTTCCTTATTTTTTTTTCAGGTTTAAGTCAACAGACGGTTTTCTTTTATAAATTTACGTCATACGTACTTATTAAGTTTTTTGTTTGAGCTTTTGCGAGTTCGGTCATTTCACATTAAATTATGCTGTACGTTTTTCTGGACTTATATTTCTTGCAGGCGGTTGGCTCGCCCCTGGCGTTGTCCGCATAATTTAATAGATTATTTGATAGGACAAAGTTAGTCAGATATCATATTCTATATATTCAGTCAGTTTGTGCGCTAAGAAATATCACTGTGACCAGTGAATATGATAAATTGGTTAATGTGATTCGTCTGAAAAGTTTGTAAATCAACAATTTTTTGTTACTATTATTAATCGTAAGTGGTTGTGGTGGCTTCTAGCAGAGCCTACTAAAAAGAAAAAATCTTTTAAGGATTTAGTAGATAGTAAGTTAAAATTATTAAAAGGAAGTCATTAATATCATAAATGTGAATATTTGTATGGGATAAAATCTTGCTGACATATAAAAATTACATTCGTAAGACAGGTTCAATATGTTCTGAAATTAAATACTTACATTGTTATTATAGTCTACTAATTGTTATTCACGTCCGCGGGTCCATTTGGTTCATCACTGACAATTTAGTTTTTCTGTAATCCAAATACCGAATATATGGTACTTTGTGATACCAAACACAAAGTGCTACGAGTATATAAAGTTGGGACTTTGTTTGATTTAGTGACGCCATGAGGCAAGTCCGAAAACAAGTCTGCTCGTTTGAGGTCTTCTACTAACTAACGCAGAAATCCTATACCAACAACTGTGACAAGGTTTCAATTTAAAGAAACATGTGTGAACATGTATTACAAGTTTAGGTTAGGGAAAGGTCGAATAAACTTCAGCGCTTGAACGAGCAAAGTATCATAAAGTTTTTTTATATTTTACTAGCATTTTTCCATAATTTTGACAAACCAGTATAAAACGTATTATTATGTGTTTATGCAAACTATGCCGTGCTGAATTTCCTCCAAATCCGTTCAGATGTTTGAGTCACTAACAACCAAATAACTGTATCTTATCTTATATGCTAATCCAGAACATATTCCTATGTGCTAATTTTTTTAGCACAAAGCCGTTTTTAGCACAAGTAGGATGGTTTTACTATAGTATTGATATGTGATTCATTCTTTTAGTTAGTTTAGAAAGTTATTTATTTGTGTTAACAATTCCATTAAGAAGTTGGTAAATTTCACAATTACACAATTTATCGGGTTGATAAAGAAGAGAAGAGGCAACACGTAAATAATTTTTTTGCACAAACATGGGGATACATTTAGGTGTGATGATAGTAATCCAAAATTGACTTCATAAGAATAAATTGAAAACTAGGCTATTGTTGTACTACGACCACTTCATATTTTTCTCTGCACTTTGATTGTAAGACATTTTTTGTCAGAATTCATTCGGTCAGAAGACTACCTATGATTTTGATATAACCGACATTAACAAAACCATATGCCATGTAAACAGACATGAAATATAGTCACATCTCCAGTATCGAATTTTAATCTAGTCCATTAAACTAAGAGCGGCTGGCTGATTGCTCCATCAGCGCAGTAATGCGTCTGCCAGGACATCAACATTCTGAAAGCAATTTGCCCCGTTAATTTAGACTAACCCTTTGTGCAGAAGAACCTATGCCGAGGTGAGAGTATCACTAATGCTAGTGGTATTTATTGTGAAATTATAGTCTCAGAGTATTGGCAATTTAATAGGAATTGTGGTTGTCTATTGTAAGACACATCCATCAAAGTGTGTTGAAAAAGAAGTAAAAAATTCGACTCTTGAGGGATTCGAACCCTGTGTCTTACGCCATATCTATCTAACACTGGACTGTAGAGACCCTGAAATGTATCAGACGGGCGTGATAACACGGCCGGGTTAACGATCAAAATCATTGTAATGGACTTAAGAATTACAGAATGATCTAAAAATATTAATCAGAATATAAATAGTCGTTTTCATTCACAAGAAATCGTTTGTATACGAAAAGTTAAACCTTTAGTTCCAATACCATCCTTCATTGACAATATCAGACTAAAGTCAGGTTGTGACTGAGCTATTAAATTATATCATCATAAGTCGGGAAACGTCCACTGTTGGACATAGACCTCCCCCATGCACGCCATGTACCTACGCGTATGCCACCGTGACCCGTCCCAAGCCGCTTGCTGCGACCTTGACAGAACAGAACAATAACTTTACATTTTACACGATTCAAGTGATTTCATCTGACTGCTAGAAAATGTAACAGAGGTCAGGAATATGAAATTAAGAAGATTTTACACGCCGCCTGGGCGCTAATATATTTTTTTACCTTCACGATTACGAAATGATCCATTTGATGTGCGTTGCGAATATTGCGTTATAATTTTTAATAACAGGAATACTGTTTCTGGATTTGAATAATTACTGTCTTTTGAAGTCACAGAAAAATTAAATGTGAAGGAAAAAATGGCACTCTGTGCTCAGCTTAAAAGTACTTTTTTATAAGGTTTTTAAAGTAAAAATTGTTTAAGCACAAAGTCACATGTCAATTACCTATGCAGTTGACCATCGCTTACTACGTTCAGTTATGCACTCTCGAATATATACTATATGACTGTATTTTTGAATTTTGTTTTAAAAAAATGTGTGTATGTATAGTATATATAATACACTTGTATTTTTGAAATACTACAAGTGTATTATATATACTATAAGTTGAGCTCAACGTTTAAACCACTGTAAAATCATTTTCTATTTATAATCGAGATCAAGTTCTATCTGTAGCTGAAGCATTGAACTCACTCGAGTGCATCTCATGGCGACGGTTGGAGCGTCGTCAGAAGAGTGCAGCAAGGTTAATTAAAGTACTTTCCATCCAACGAGATCCTATTACCTAAAGCGATGAGATCAGAATGCAGTTGTGTGAGAGATTTTATTTTTATAAGGTAGTTTTTACTGCAATGAACGCCTAGATAGAAATGGCACTACGTTATTTAATTATATTTCTTTTAAATTTAAATTTTATCTTTTTTTTAACTTTTTACTGTATTACAATATTGACCCATTGAAGAAGAAGAATATTACTTCTTAATTACACGATTCTTCTGCCCCAAGGTTGCCTGGAAGAGATCGCTTTTAGCGATAAGGCCGCCTTCATTGTACCTTTTATGTTCTTTTCTTTTCTGTTTTGTGTGTGTGTGCAATAAATACTATTTGAATTTGAATATTTTCAAGTGGCTTCAAAAAGGAGGAGGTTTTCAATTCGACTTTGTGTTTTTTGTATGTACGAGTATATTACGCGATACCTCCGCCAATTGTGAGTCGATTTGGCTCATTATTTTTTCTTTGTTTGTGCTTTTTGTGAAAATAAACAAGAACTAAATATGAAAATTCTAGCTCTAAGAGTGAAAATTTCACGGGATGAGTGATGTAGACTTTTAGGGAAGTTGATAAATGAGTCTTGATTGCATTTAACAATTGTAACTAATTTGTATAGCAATTGTCGTTATCTAAATAAGTAGTTATCATTTACAAAAGGGCATTAAGAAATGTATTTTGGTGAGTGCATGCCTTCTTAATAAACACAATAAATTATATTTTAATTACAAATAGGATCATCCGAAGTTATTCCGTAGGTCGAACATAGAAACGTCAAGGAAAAGTTTCTGTCTCTTACGAGTAGTTCTTAAGTTAATATATTATTGTATGTATGTGTGTATATATGACTTTTTATATATGTAAATATTTCGTATTTTGTTTTATGTAATCGTATATTGTATTTAGACATATTAAATGTACACGCCGGACTGTCCTCCTATCTTCACTATTTCTGTCTTGACCCAGGACTTTTGTAAGAAATTTCTTATAGAAATAAGCTGTTCCTTTTGTGTATATTTTCTCTGTTTTTTTTTGTGTATTGTATTTTTCGAAAAGCAAAGATAATTAAATTATATATTTGTATTAAATTGTTATGCGATTATGGCAAACATCTTCAGCGAAGTTAATCTATGAGGGAAACATCTATTAGCAATGTAATTTTGAGATGTTGATGATGATGTGTAGGTAGGTGATGTAGGTATCAAATTATTATCGTTAGCTCCATATCCCCTCTCAAACTTTGTTAGGGAGCGGGAAAATGCTTCATCAAACTATTTTAAAATTCAATTTGAAGAACTACTCGCATTAAGTATGCAGCCTGGAGCGCGATCCATATAAAATCTTAATCTGACAAGAAGTCAAACTCGACTTATACTTTCCGTATTCCTCGTGCTATAATGAGAACACAAAGTTTCCCAACTTACATGCTCGACTGAGACGAGTTGGATAATCATTTTACGAAGCTATTAAGTTTTGAATTTCAATCATGTAATAATTTTCGTGTGATGTGGCTTTGGCGCCAGTTTCACGCGAATAAATATACTCGTAGGATCTGAGCTTGGCTCCCTCGGGAGGTCTATACTCGTATGTGAAGTCAATTTGAAAATAAAAGGATTGTGCGATGTTGGAAAGGATGGACGTGAAAAAGTCTAATACTAAAACTACCTCATATCTGTCTTAATTAAATAAAGAAAGCTGTTGGCTTACTATCCGGTACACAACCTAAGCGCTAAACTCAATAACGAAAAATATTTTAGCGTTTACTATAAAATCATACTACATTGAATTTATTGATGATAACGTGAGTGATTTGCTAGTGAATGCTTTGTTTCGCAAACAGAGTGAGACTCTAGGTGAAACAACAACATTTTGAAGCGTTAGGCGCGTGATCTTAACGAATCTTAAAGTCTTAAACTCTTAGCGTAACTCTAAAACTTAATTTACAAACAACATAACAAAAAATTAATAAAAACAATTCTGTGCGAAAAGTAGATAATATTATATTCCATGTCATTTATTTATTGTTACGTCACTTTACATCAGGTCAAGTACAACTGTTGGAAACGACAAATAAAAAATCACATCTCTAAAGGTCTGATAATGTGTCTGCAAAACAGAATATATGTCGTGTTGAAGTCGTATCAGTGATACACGCAAGCATCACCATGTATATTTATAGTTAGGTGTCAGAAATCGCAACTCAAAACAATCGAACAAAGATACCTTTAAGTCGAAAACAATTCGTAACAAAGAAGTAACAAAATTCGACATATAAAATGTTGTTATCCCTTTTGTATTCTGAACTAGAGACTCGAGACACGGCGGGGTAAGTCAGTTACAAATCTATTTTCAACTTTTATTAGTTCCGAAGTATCTCGATTTATCCTATTCTCTTCATGGTTTAGACAAAACAATCAAATATTGCTTTGGGATGTCTCAACTTCGCTGATTTCAACCGCACAGCTCTGTTTCTCCACGGTATGCGGTGGTACAGATCAAGCCTAAAATATTCAAATGATACAAAAACAAACTTACGTTTTCATATATTCTTATTAGTAAGCACATTTTCAATTACGGCCCACCATCAAGTGACTTTAATATCAACAGCCTATTAAACAGCCATTCAAAGTATATGAATAAGATAATTTTAAACTGATTAGCGGGAACAACTTGCCCTAGTGTACTGTGTTGGATTCGGTATTCAGAATTCTCATTATTAACTTTTATGTGAGTAATAGTCTTGGCCTTCATCTCGGTAGAAAAAGTGTGTTCATATAAAAATCCAAAGCTGATTTAATTGAATTTAGAAAGCATGGTGGTATCTTACCAGGAGAAAAAAAAACTTTTTCCATACCGATTCATCACATTATGATATGATAAAAACTTCAAAGCTACGAAAACAGATAAAAACCCACAGTTATAGTAAAATAAAGCATACCTACAGTGAGTTGAGTATCGTCCACCGTCCCTGGAATAACTACACCTTCAATAATAAGGATGTAGTTTCTTTTTCAACAAAAGATACAAACATTTCAAAAGCAATCCTTTTAAGTGTTCTTTTGATCTCCCTGCTCCATGTAAGTATCTCGTTGTATTGTACTCACACTTGGGACACTTCGGACTTCAGAAATTTTATATTAGTAGACCACTCCTAGCTCCATAATTTCACGTAGCTACAATGTAGTAATATGTCAAGGAAATGACACGTTCCAAGAATGTATGTATCCCCGGTATCAAGTTTGTTTATTGTGGTCTCGTTTATTTGTGTATATATATATATAATATAAGTAATTAAAACAAAAAGAACTAAGGAAACGACTTCAACAGACTGCCCTAAAATGTTTACCCTTAGAGGTATAGTTATTTGGATATATATTTTGTTTTTGCTGGTTTTCACAAAAAGTGCTGAGTGCATTTCGATAAAATTTATGTAAGACCACCTCTAAAGTATGATCTACCTCACTCTATAAATAATATATAACCCAAAAATAACAAAACTTAAAATTATACTAAGAGACTTGTGTGCGCCTTTCATTAAACGTTCTTGTAGCAGTGAAAAATTCTAAACAAAATATTTAAAGAAAGACGTTTTATAGACGTGTAATTTATTTACAAGAAAAATAATATTTGTCCTCAAACACTTCTCTCCTTGACGCTCTCATGTTGATTTTTTATATACGCGAAAATCTAGATTGCGCAAACAGATTATTAATCGAGGAAGGCAAGGGTCTAACCCGTTTCATTTAGCTGAAACCAAACGTCAAGGATAACAGCCCTTATTTTATAGAGGCAGTATTTTAAAGGTACCTGCTGCGTATGATATAAATATAAATAATGTTTCATTTAATTTATTTCCCTCAATTACAATATTGTACAAAATATATTACAATGTTTGTTTACAGTCAAATGTAACAATACTCAAAGGTTTGCCATAATATTTTATTCCACATGAAGTAACATGTCATAACAAAAGTCATCGAAGGTCATGTTATAATATTGACTAAAATTTTAGCAATTCTTTATTAAAGTATTTTGATAGAAAGAAACTTTACACCATTACGACATGTCCTCACATCGTTTTACCGACGTATATATATTTTGCTAAATTATTTATAGGTCACGAGTTCTATTCCTAGCGGGATATCTATCTAAAACACGGCTTGTTTACTGGTATTACATTTGTCTAAGTCATCCAAGTCTACCGACATCTGCTTACCCGGACACCTCAACCTAATGAGGCGCTGGATCTGCTACATACCGGAACAAAACAGTGCCATTAACACTGCTGTTTGGCGTCAGACTTAGATATAACATGAGGTAGCTAGTCAAGGGGACATTCTGGGAAGTAACGCCCGCACCCCGTCCAGTCTTATCGTCACTTACCATCAGGAATTACGAAGGACAACGCAAACTCATTAACCAGTAAAAGCAAACCTACTTACCATGTTTATTAAAATTACAATAAACGACTACTTTAAACTACATAGCGCTAGCTGAGTTATGCCCACATGTAATACCGACTTCAACTTATCGTCTGTTGTATTAGCTACTCTCTCATAATATTTAAACTAGTGTATACCACAGGGGGAGGAAGGATACCGTTTGAAGAACAGATAACCGATGGGGACTACTTGTAGTAACGGTCGCGGGAGACGTTGGATGCAAGTCGCTCGGGACCGGTCGTTGTGTCATATCATGAAGGAAGCCTATGTTCAGCAGTAGACGATCTCCGGTTGATGATGATGGGACCACAGACCAGCATGGAAGACATGCAGTTCACGACGCTCTCTGGCAGCTGGACTCAGAAAGGCAAAGGAGAGCTATTGAACAACGAGGTCTGAGATCAGGAAGAAGAGAGAGTCATACTTCAGCAGTAGAGAGAAACAAGCAGATCAATCTTATTATTTATTGTATAAGCAAGTGGCCAGACGGAATGCAAACCAGTCAGGACTGTCTAGCGATTCCTTTAGACTTATTTCTGCATGCAAGCTAATATTACACTGGAAAGTTTATTTTATAAACAGTGCAGCGCGAGATCTTATTTAATCTATGAAGCATCAAACACTGGTCCTTCTGTTGGAACAGTTGCGTAACATCACAAGCATTATATTTAATTAACGTTCTCCTGTCACAATAGCAATTAAAGACGCCCCTTTGATTGTCCCTTTTGACAAAGTTAATGTTTACATTGAACTGAGCTACCCGCCCCGCCCCGCCCGCGCACGTCCCCATTTCGTTTTAATTGTTTTCTATGCGCAAGTAGCTCATTAATTATTTAATATTATACGGGAAATCGAAAACATGTTTCAAGTTTGCAGGGCTGGTTCAGTTATTAATACAGGTTATTAATAACAGTATTATAATTAATGACAGAGTTTCTTATTAATATTAAAATTTATTTGGACAAATTTAGTAGTTTGCATGCAGTTTTGGCTTTGCCATGCCGTGCTTCATGAAGCTAAAAAGATGTTACTCTGCCGAGGGCCGGCCTTGTGATAATCTTTTTACCTTGCCGTATTATTGAAATCATATAAAAATCATTCAATTCATAAATACATAGAACTACTTCAACCCAGAATTATTTAGGCAGGTACATAGATAAAACACATTCTATTACTGCAACTCGTCTCGACTAAGACTCGATGAAAGTTTTTGAATAATTTTGGTGGTTAATTTTTCACGTCATCAAAGCACGGTTCGCCACAATAACCAGTCCTAAGGCGTCTGCATCCATGATTAAATCATACAGTAATTATTTTTAGACCAGAAATCAACTTAGTGCAATCCCTACTAATATTTTAAATTTGTATGTCCTTCGTTTACGTAGTGGTACAGAGTAAGAGTGACGTGATTTTTTGTGTCGGGGTAGTTGAAGGGCCAGAAAAGTACACTTATTTTCGATCTCGATCAAGCATGTAGTTCCCGCGGGATATTTTGTGAATTTCTGAAGCTAGTGTATTATTTATCTACGTAACATTGACTTGTACATTTTAAAACTCACTATGTACAATGTACAAAATAATGTATTGGGCATATAATATTAGTGTGTGTATATAATAGGGACTATGTATTGTCTGATTGACATATCACTGAACAGCCCCAACTAACTTGGTTTAGAAACTTGAAATTCGGAATATAGATCCCTTTGATTACGTGGAGTAATTATCACGCGGGCAGGTCCGCGTGTGACTTACTAGCGGAACAATGAACTGTGTGTCAGGTCCCTTATTACGGAACAATACCAGCGTTGTGATTAAGTTCACGTTATTTAGCTAAGTTACCAACAATGGCGCCAAATTAGCAATTTGCAAAACGTTTGCATATTAATTTGAAATCTAACTTGTCAACTGAATTGAATTGGATTTGCTAATCGGATGTTTATTTACTTGGGAATTAATTAATTCTCTTTTGTTTGCGTAACAGTTCTTAAAATTGATTATAAATGGAACCAAACATTTACAAAAGCTATTATTCTGGCTACCATCGTTATTTAAATCGTCCAATAAGCGACAGTGTTCATTATCAATGTATTCCGGTAAGTTAAGGTAGCGTAGACAGTAGCTCGTTAAGCCATTACCAATCCACTTGTCAAGCGTGGTGATTATGGCAAATCTCTAATAGAAATTCTGAAGGGGCGATCTGTGAGATGTCTTTCTGAGAACTTATACAGTTGAAAATGATGATAACGGGCTTTTCAGTCGTATTTATAACCAATTTCAAAAAAGTAGATTTTCAAATCAAATTTTCAATGTGTGTGTAATGGACAAAATGTTTTTATTTATATTTAATGATTATTTTTATTCAATAGGTTTAATATCTCAAGACTTCTCTCATTTAACATAAGAATATTAATCGATTTTGTAACTTTTAAAATGTATGTTTATTAAAAGACTTCTTAGACAGTTGTATTCAGTTTTCTAACACAATAATTATATTATAATAATAATATATTATTATTAATCCAAGGAAACCTTCGACTTGAATATTTCGTTATTCCCCGTGACATAGGCTTTGTTATAGTATTCATCTATATTTTTTTCCTATTGAACTAACGAGGCATGAAACCTAAAAACATACAAACTCACTCACATCTGTTATGTTAAAGTAGGGACCCTTGACCTGATAGTAAATAAAGATGTCTGTCCGATAAAATGGTTTCTTCAGCAACGTATTCACTCGTCCCTTGTCAGTAAAACAAATGTTACTCTGAAATGGAACATCTAAAAGTTTTTGTATAATGGACTAGTATTTACCCGTGACTCCGACGGCGAAGAATTCAGAAATAAAATTCTGAAATGAACTCTGTTTTAAATTATCCCACATGAACACATTACCGAGAGAAATATTATATTATGTAAACCAAATGTATGTATGTATATATATTGTATGTATGTATTAAACAAAAATCTGACAAAATACTCAATATATACAAAATAATACACAATAAAGCCACGATGTCCGTCCGAGTACAGGATGAATGCACGAAACCGATCCAAGTGCAGAAAGGTGTAAGACAGGGTGACGTTATATCCCCGAAACTCTTCACCACTGCACTGGAAGATGTTTTCAAGCTTCTAAACTGGAAAAGACTGGGCATCAACATCAACAGCGACTACATCACTCACCTTCGATTTCGTTCATGGGAACAGGTCGTTCAACTAGGTAGGACCAACTTTGACAAAGAGGTCAACCAGGAGAATCAACTCGGGTGGACAGCGTTCGGGAAGTTACGGCATATCTTCTCGTCCAAAATACCTCAGCGTCTAAAGTCAAAAGTCTTTAATCAGTGCGTGTTGCGAGTGATGACAATAAAAAGGTTGCTAATAAAAAACTGACAAACACTTTCGAATTTATAATATTAGTAGAGGGCAGTAGCGACTTGCGATTTATCACAATCTCCGGTGAGTGAAGGTAGGGCGAGGATGATATTTGTATTTCGTACTAGCTTCTGCCCGCGGCTTTGCCCGCGTGGACTTTAGGATTTATCCCATTGGATAAATCAATTACATAACAAATATGAAACTGACGTGACGCTTTCCGGCAACGAATAATTATTTGGATATTATTCATACTACAATTTTAAAATCGACATAAAATATGGGTAAGAGGTGGGGGGTAAGAGGGTGCAAGATTCACATACAAAAATTGGTCAAGCCGTTTCGCAGAAGTGCGACCACAAAAACCATTACCATACCATTACCATACATTTTTTTATTCACCCCCATTAAAAATATGCGGAAACACGTATTTATCTGTTTCCACTCTCTAACAAAACATCAGAGTTATCATACAAAATGAACTATTAACCAATGAATTAATAACCTGTGGAACACGTATTTCTTTGTTTCAAATGTAGCCACTTACTTAGTATCAATTTTCATGATATTGATGATATATTGACTTCAAAAACAACAGAGTTCCTATACAAACTTATCTTCAAAAATGACGGACTTTCGTACAAACTTACATCCCTTATTTTACCCTGTTAGGGGTGGAATTTCGAGAAATCCTTTTTTAGCGAATACTTTCACTTTACAAAGAACGCATACTCCAAATTTCATGGCCATAGGATTAAGCTGTCTGATAAGTTAGTTAGTCAGGACTTTGAATTTTATATAAGATTTAAATCAAAATGTGTACCTAATAATAATACCTTTTTTTAATAAAAATTATCTGCCTCCGTGTCTTAAAAATGGCAAAATGTTTGTACTAACAACCTTGAGGTCCAATGTTTTAATTGATTTTTTGTTTTAGTACATACAGTTTTGACCATAAGTCCCAGTACCTATCGGTACTTGGTTTGGATGGCGGTAAGGCATTTTCTCGGGACCTGTCGGTGTGTCGTACCACTAAAGAGGCCTATGTCTAGCAGTGAACGTTTCCTGGCTAATGATGATGATGGTGAAGGCATTTTCTATGCCCATCTGGATTTTATTATAGTTAGTCTGTTATGTGAATATTGTACCGAGTAGATCAAACGTATCGAAAAATGAACCTCCAGGTCTTTTTGTGTATAAAATGTTTATATAATTTTTTGTAAACGACTGTTTGTGTTCTGAATAAATAATAAATAAAAATAAATAAATTGTTCAAAATGTATTGTTTTGTCTATAACAGTTTGTTTTGTATATTAAAATGTTCAGTTATTCGTTAAAATTAGAGTAGTGACCTAATTGCTAAATGTTCGATTCACAACCCGGAGGTCTAGGGTTCGATTCCCAGTATCTATCGGAACTCAGTTTGGTTGGTGGTAAGCCATTTTTTGTCTGCCTGGCTCGCTACTACCATGTTACCTAAGTCTGATAAGCATGATTTCTATCCAACGGCCTTATTGTCACGTACCACGTGCGTACAACTAAGCAGTGGAATTCCCTGCCGGCTGTGTTTCCCATGCGATACAACCTAGATAACTTTAAGTCCAGAGTGAATACAAACCCATACAAAAACAACTATTTACGAACTTTTTATACAAACTTACATCGCTAATTTTACCTCACATTCCGTTAGGTCTTAGTTGTATAGGTGCTATGTAACTACAAAATCTTACTGCGATCACCAATCCGCCTACCAACAGTGGTGCTTGTTGCAAATCCAATCATAGTTTAATGTGTAGTTACACGGCAATCGCAAACTTTAACACAAACTTGCATCACATATTCTTTTTGCGGAACTATCATAAAAAGAAAATATTTGCAAAATCTCATTACAATACATGGTTTCGTCTGTCAGTCAGTCACTTCTAACGCTGAGGAAATGTTTCAAAAACACTTTAAAACATTAACCACTGAAGCACTTTCTTTTGTATTTGCTATTTGGAATTAGTCAGGCATTGTAGCCATTCTGTACAGAACCCACTAAACTGGTTTTTGTATTCTGTTATACTACCTATATCACCCTCAAACAATTTTTGGCAAACCTTCTCAATGTACAGATAGACACGTTGATTCTACAGGTGTGAGGTAGCAGAGCACCTGAGTACCTCTATTAGTTTGAGTCTCCTGGCTAAACATAATTTCTATCTTATTGTCACTTACCACGTGCTTACAGCTAAGCAGTGGAATTCCCTGCCGGCTTTTGTGTTTCCTAAGCGATACCATTAAGATAACTTCAAGGCCACAGTGAATAGACTATTTATAGGCAACCGTGAATTATCCTAGACATCATCGTCGCTTAACATCAGGTAAGATTATGGTAAAAAAAACACGTGTAAATCAATCAGTCACTTCAAACACTGAGGTAATGTTTTAAAATCACTTTTAAACATTAACCACTAAAGCACTTTCTTTTGTCTTTGCTATTTGAAATTAATCAGGCATTGTAGTTATTCTGTGCAGAACCCACGGTGCTCGAGTCCGACTCGCACTTGGCTGTTTTTTTGTATTCTGTATACCCTTAAACCATTTTTGGCAAGTATTTTCAATGTACAGATAGATGCGTCGATTCTCCATATACAGGTAAGTCGATTCTACAGGTTTTTTGAAGATATCTTTTTATTGCGTGAACCGATTTTGATGAAATAAAGCTTAGATGTTGCCTTGACCTACTACTAATTTAATTGTGAAAACCGCATCAAATTTGGTTTTGTAATTTCGGAGATTAGCCGGTTCAGACAAACAGACAGACAGACAGACAGACAGACAGACAAAATGTTTTAAAATTGTCTTATTGTGTTCTGTTACACTTCTTACATCACCCTCAATCAGTTTTAGGCAAAAAAAATCAATGTACAGACACATCGATTCTACAGATTTATTATAGTATAGAAGAAGAAGAAGAAGATAGATAGAAGAAGAAGAAGAAGAAGATAGAAGAAGATAGAAGAAGAAGATAGAAGAAGATATATAGATAGAAGAAGAAGAAGAAGAAGATAGAAGAAGAAGATATTCGGCGAAAAAACAAAGCACAGAATAGAAAAAGAACTAAATCATCAAATTCAATTAATCTTCCTTCTTCTTACTAAATACTCTATTGAGAACAAAAGACGAGCAATAAAAAAAAGTCCACCCTAATTCATTAATATCTTTTATCCATTGCACCATACCACATTACATTCACAAGCAAGTAACGGTGAATTAATTATACCTTGAAAATTGTAGATACGTATTCATCATCATCGTCAGCCGGGAAACGTTGGCTGGTAAACATAGACCTCCACCATAGGACGCCACAATGATCGGTTCTGAGGCACTTGTATCCAGCGACTGCGCGACCAGAGACAAATATTTATTGTCCTGACCATATTCATTTGCCTAGAAATAAGGTAAACACTACAGCCACAGGATATTTACAGACGGTTTGCATTTGGACTCAAAGACAGCTTGAACACTGTGGTTTAAATGCAGTTGCTATACAATTATTTCTGTGCAATTTGGCCTACTGCAATGAAGCCGCGATGAAACTGTATTGGTCCTTACAAATTCAGGTTTCAAGTATTGTCTACATGGCAAATAGCATCTAAAAGCAATTTCGCTTTCCTCCCAGACAGCTGGAGCTAGTTTCTTAATAAAGTGTTAATTCCTCACTCCAAATAGATGTAGGGGTACGTCTCGTCCCGTCGCTAATGCAAATGTCGTCAAACACAAAGTGCATCTGCGACTGCAGGTGTGAATCATGAAGTTTGCTCCAAGTTTAAAGCAACCTCTCCCGCGTCACAGCCACCGCTAAACACAATGCTAACAAACTTGGCTCTCCTTTGTCGCATCTAGTTTCACTTTGTCTCAAAAATAATTGTGTATGTGCTCCAACTGTAACTTATGTCTGATGTTCGCTTGCTTGTTTACATTCGGCTAGTTTGTCTCTTGCAATACTCCCAATAAAGTCATATTGCAGTGGTTTTGGCAGTTCGTTTGATATTAATGATGTGGTTTGAGTTACGTTTTTGTTTCAGGAATGGTGGTTTTCAGAAGAGCTTATCTTTTTCAATCAAGACTAAACTAGTATCTTCCAAACTAGACCATCAATATATTACTTGGATATTTTTACTCGATCGATAGTTATTACATATATAATAGATAGATAATTATATACAAATATACAAAGTAACAATTGTTCAGAGCAAGCGCGTATATTTTCTATAAAAACATTAATTACATTAAATATGCACATCGGTTTTTAAGCGGTTTATCGGTTAAGCGCGCATTGTATAAGGCGCGGGCTCTCAATCTGAGGGTTCCGGGTTCGAATCCAGCCGTGTGCCTATGAGTTGTTTTTAATTCAAGTACATTATCCGATTGCTTAACGGTGAAGAAAAACATCGTGAGGAAACCTGTATGTCTTGAACAGGCATGTGAAGTCCGCCTTTCCGCACTGGGCCTGCGTGGTGGACTACAGCCCTTACACTCTCTGTAGAAGAGTAGGCCTGAGCCCCTGCAGTGGGGACGTTCTATACCAACGAAGTTGTCTTAAGTCACTAATCATACCAATAGCATGTGTGTGTATGTTGTGTACATTGTAGCATACAAATATAACCTAGCTATCATCATCAATAGCCTATATATGTCCCCACTGCTGGGGCTTCGGCCTACTCACCTTCAGAGAGTGTATGGGCGATAGTGCATCACGCGGGCTCAGTGCGGATTGGTCAAAGAGATTTAAAAATATTATAGTAGGTTAGTAATAATTTAAAAGGATGATTGACTTCACCTTTGAATTTCTTCTCAGAATTGTGCAGGTGTCTTCACGATGTTTTCCTTCATCGAATAGCCAATGGTACTGATTTTTATTATTCGTACATAAATTCAAAAAAATAATTGGAACTCATTAGTACAAGCAAAGATGAAACCCAGTCCTCGATTGTTCAAGGACTAACGCTCTACCAAACTGAGCTAACACGACTTTTTTGTCAGGGAAGATTCGAGTCAGGCGTTTATCTAATACATGATACAATTATTATACATGTATCAGTGGCTGGTATACATTCTTGCCCGGACTGTAAATCTGTCCGTGATTATGAGCATTGTTTTCTCTGTGTTCTATTCAAAACGGCATTATTTCCTAAAACAGGAAGGTGAACTGAGCTCGTGCCAGAGGTTTTGTAATAGTACAAGCAAGTATTAATTACTATTGTCTGTTGCTTGTGTCAGTCTACAAATTGTAGAATGTTCCCAATTTAACCGCTTTTAACTGCGGCGTTTTGATTTCAATATTAATCCTGTGATGAGGGTTCGCTGGACATGACTGTAATTTAACGTTCCATTTTGAAGGTGGGATAGCTCGTGATGTAATTTACAACATAATGTATGTGTACATGGATGCGTGCGTGCTTCGATTATAATTACTGTTATATAATTGCCTAAATTTATTAAGGATTTAAGTTTGAACTTTTTGATTGAGGGATATGTTTGCGAAATATTAAGCTTTAAAGCGATAATTTTTGTCAGAATAGAGCGCCTCCACCTTTAAGGTTTTTAATTCATTTGAGTTCAATTACCGGTACGCCACGGTACAAAATCTCTTCTCTGAAAAATATTTGTTTATTTTCTGTGCTATTCATTTGTTTTCCTAAAATCTGACAGCTATCATTCAGTGAATCTGCCACTAAACACCAGTGTTATAGCACTGTTTTGTTCCAATGATAGGAAATGACTTAGCCAGTGCCTCACTATCTTCAGGTGTTGGTGCCTCGTATCTAGCAATTTTCATATACTTTCGGAGGTGCGCGGCAAAATATTGTCTTATTGTAAAAGTTGCTGTATTTTCATAGATTTTGAGTGGTTCTCCACTAAAAATACTGAACAGACATCAACTCTAGAGAGAGCGCTAGAGTGCAAGCGCTGACACTCCGAACGTCAAGTTACCATCCACTCTAGTACAGCGGAGTTCCATTACGATTGTCTCGCGACAATTCGGGAAGCGGCGCGATCGGCTGCCCCAAATGAGGATTGACGTCGACAGGTTGTGTAAAAGCATTGCACTGTTGAATTATTAAGGCCTTTGCCCTGGCTATTCGACTGGCTCGCTATATCCGTATACACTCGTCAGTTGACCGAAATAGCCACATGTCTAGCTGCTCTACATCTGTAGGTATCGTTTAGGAAATATCAGATTCTCAATTCTGACACACGGATGATTTTTGAACTGAAAATTTAATGTATGTGAACTGTATCAGTTAAGTAAGAGCATAGAGCCTCGTCGCCATAAAAGTAGCATGGCATATACGAGTACATTTTTGGAATTTAGAAAGTCTCCTTCAAATTCCTCCTCATCCTGTTCTAAGTGGAAATCACAAGATATTTGTACAGTCTGTGATAAAGTGTGATAATACTCGTAATATCTACTAGTTTCATCATCCTAAATATAGCTAAGTATGATAAGTATTATACCCAGAAGAACTAAAGTCAGCAGCATATTCGTAGCTTGACGAGTCAGTAAGCTGAAGCAACGAGCTACATAAGTCGAAACACAAATAATTGATGTAGAGTAGAAGTTCACGAATCGAAGACGAAGACACTAAATCCAGGTATTACAATTTACGAGCTTTATCTCGAACAAATCTCGAACTTTATTTAACGAACGAAATTTAAGTATATATCATGTTACTATCATTTTACAGATTATAGTAACTTAACGTGGTGTGGTGTCCATCTTCCTAGATGGGCCAACCAACGTCCAGATAAAGGTTGTACAGATCCGATGATTATTAAAAGTTGAGACCTATCAGTTTAGTGTATAGAGTGCTATTTCAAGCAGTGTAAGTTTTCCGTTAAAAACAGTGAGGTTCTTAGGGAAAACCATGGCCCATTTCTGGAATCTCTCGTTGACCAGAATTTATTACTTCTAGATTATAATACTTTATTAGTATATAGGTAGTATTAGGAGATACCTATTCGAAATCAAACTAACAAATTAAAATGAACACATTAGATTTTAGTAAAATAAAAGTAAATGGGTTATTTATTTATATAGTTATATTTACTCTAATAACTGTGTTGTATAGTATGATAAGCTGTTTTTTTACTGATCACTTTCAATACTTACTTAACTGTAAGTTCATTATACTTTGTTAAACGCTGCAAATACGTAAAATCTACGACCAATGTGATGAGAAGTTACCTACGAATATTGGAGTTCGTTGCTCATTGAAAAGGAAAAGTCTGAGAGCAATACCGTGAAAATTTAATGCTCTCCAGAACTTACGAGAATGCGGAATTTTCGAAGTGAAGCCAACACTGAGCATAGCTAATTTGTTACGAATTTTTTATGAGCTCTACTAATGTTTCTGAAGGCTGCCATTCTTTCAGCTTCGGGATTTCAACATTAATCGAAAATATGAAGTGTAGTTGCAGTACATGGAGATAAGGCACGGCTTCGTTCTAAACCATTTTAAATTCGAAGCGAATCTACTGCTTACTGAGGTCCAGAGAAAATAGGCTAGAGTACATGTATTATTTCTAACTGTAATTTTTATTTGCAACTGGCGGCCACATGTATACTTTTTCTGGAATCGGTAGCAGAAGAAAATATTTCTATTGTTATTATAGGAACAAAATAACGAAACTAATCAATAGGTACCTAAAATTAATAATTATGGGCAGAAGATGTAGAATACTCGGAGGGAAACCTAATAGAAGAGGCGACGCATACGAAAGAATGTAAAGATACAGAGGAGACCTTCGGGAAACTGTAAATAAATGGAATGGATAAGAATTGAGATTATTAACGAAAAATTATATCAAAAAAATAGAAGATTATCTTTACCTTAAACTAATCTTAATAAAAAGCATTAATTCTGAAATCGATCACAATACACGAACTTATTCCACCGTCCCCTTTTACAACCGGCCAACCAGAAGAACGGCGGAGTTCCACCTCTACTTGATTGACATTCCACCATATCCCACGGAGCGTTACGCTTCTATATTTATCATATATGCAGCTAAGGAGTGGAATTCCCTTTCGGCTTCTGTGTTTCCCGAGCGCTACAACCTGGATATCTTGAAGGCTACAGTGTATAGGCTATTTACAGAAAAAGAATCTATATTTGAAGCAATGTTTTATGAGAAGGTTTAATTGAAAGATGTATCTTAATATTGCGTGCTTATCATGTTTGGAACACATACACACCCTCAACGAAACAAATCACCCCCGTCTGCAGAGTTTCGATCATCTTCATTTTCTACTTCATTTCACTTTGTAATTACATTCCTGGGTTTGAAATACTTATAATTAACTTTATCAATCAAGCTTATTCGAGGATGTTTAATTATTCATTTCATCTAAATTTTTAAATATTGAATTAAATGCCAGGCAACAATTAAAAGTCTGAGACACTTACTTACCTTGATAAATTGACTCTGTTGGTTACCAAAGAGTAATTTAAATGTATAGGACCTTTAAAACTGATAATTTTTAGGCCTGCGTTTACTGAAATATTACCTTCTTATTTTTAAAGGCTTGCACTTGACTTTTAAATGCTTTTACTTCACCTGATGGTAAGTTATGTGTGATGTATTTCGATGAAAGGCGTGTTCACCCAGAAGCCAAAAATTATCACTTTTAAGCTTAATATTTCGCAAACGGTTCTCTCAATCGAAAAGTGGTGTTGATAGAGCCTCAATGTTTTTAAAATATCAATTTTATGATATCTTACGCAGTGGGGTAGACGTGAAAAAAATAATTACATCCCTGATTTAAGTGTGTGTGGGAGCCATCCTTAAACAATATTTTTCAAGATTATATTCTTCCACTTTGTCGACGTGAGCAATATGTATACTCGTACCAAATTACAGCTTTCTAGTAAAGTACGGTCGCGGAGCAGGAAGAATTTCGTACAATGACCTCTTTACCTACTGACAGTGGTCACAAACATTTTTATGTGTGGTTTGCATGAAATATTTAAAGGATAGAAAAAAACTAGCTTATTAAGTATATCAATTATTTATTTAGATTTTACATTACAGCAGTATCAAAATCGTCTTAAAATTATCAATTTGGTAGAAATAAAAAAATCATAAATCCGAATCCGATTCGTCTGTATCGGAGTTACTGCTTTCTGATGACGTCTCGCCTGTCACATTTATAACAAAAGAATCGACAGTTTTGTCTACATTATCATCTAGTCCACCTAGTTTCGATTCCTCTTTTTTAACGTGACTTATGCAATTTTGCAATTATGCATAAAATCAACGAAACCACTTAACAATTAAAACACGACAACAAAAACTAACAAATAACAACAAACTAAGATAACTGTGTTTCAAAATTGAACGAGCACTAACGCATCCCAAGATGGAATGTCGTTCGTAATTCAAAAATTATGAATCATGTCAAATACTTTTCATTGCGACTCAAGGCCAACCAAAAAACCAGACGCAAACAAGAACAAAACTTACGGTCTCAATGAAACGGTTTACAATCCCTGGTGACAGCGGTCATTGCATCTGTGCGAGCGAGACGCATTATATTTACGCGGGAGTGACAGAGATAGGTCATTGAACGAAATTCTTCCTGCTCCGTGACCGTACTTTTAGTAAGGGTCTCTGAGCAAAGCCGCGGATAGACACACGGACAGAGCGAAACTACAAGGGTTCCTAGTTTGGCTGCGGAACCCTAAAACGTTCATCGTGCAGCTTAATCAATTATGGATAACCGGTTACAAATTCTGTTTTAAGATTTGATTAAGATTGAATTAAGATTTGATATTGAGGGCTCCCTAATTTTTTTTAGTTGGTTAAGGATACACTTCCGACAGTGTTATTGTGCCTATATAAATAATCAACTGTCATGCGCACAAATATTTTAATCATCATCTTCACTCTTAGCTGTTTGTTATGTTGGTACACTTGTAATTGCTTCATTATGTCCAGGTCAGTGACAGTGTTCGACCATTACACCACTAGCTCCGCACGGAAACCAAGGGTTGTTGCTTAATATGCCGGAGGGATGCCTGTTAGAGTTAACCGTGCGTGACTCCGTCTACATGTGTAGGTATGTATCACACATCCTTGCGTCACAACACGAGTGTCACATTTTGTGGGTTGTGTACATATATTATATTGAAATGTTTGTTGAGAATCGAGACTTTGGCTAGCTGATAATTATATACCTGGCGAAATTTGTGAAGGCAAGACCAGTTTTTGTGCGTGATTTCATTCTCATAAAAAGATATTTAAATTGTATATTTTATATTATTAATATTTATATTATTATATTATATAAATATTATTATTATTATATTATATTATATATTTTATTATATTAATAATAGTATATTATTTTATATATTATATATAGCTATTTTTACTTCATCCTAAATGTTAGAAAAGTACAGAGTAAAATTTACGCCAGTTTTTTTTTAAAAAAGAGAGACACAGTGTTCTAAGCTTTGCAATTTGGGTTTAAAGACATTTATTTATTCAAAGAAATTTTGTCGTAAAACACAGGAAATATGTATTAAAGAATTTTTATTTGAATTCCGGTTAAGAAATACAAAAAATAATTAAAAATGATTATCTCATTCAAAATTTGATTAATTTTGTATTAATTTTTTTTTAAATCAATGTGAATGAAATACGTCCAAGCACTGTGACATACAATTTCTAAAATATCCGGGTGAATAATACTTTTCTCCGAATTTTATTGATAAAGCGGGATAAATAGAACATCCACAGATATGCTGTGGTGTATCAAACCACATGCATCTACTACGGCTTATAAATTTCAACCTTATTCCTGAACAAAACCATCTTGCATCAGTTCGATTACAACAGCGAACAATGGCAGTCTCCTGTTTAACCACCTCGTGCGGTAAAGCCGTGATCATTGTTTACTGGCATCCGCGTAGAAGGGCTCCTTATGCTTAGATTTAACAGAAAATCTAAGACACGCCAAATGTATGTATATGACACGAAACTAAATTAATCTTTCCGTTTGCTGTTGGGTATGCATCCCACGCAAAGACGAATATGTTTCCGATGGCTGGATGATACCGATTTGCCAAAAGTTAGATCGGATGGAATGTTGTCGATATGTAGTAAAATTTTATTTCCACCATGCCCTATATCATAAAAATATTTAACAGCACATCATTATTAGGCTGGAAACAACCACCGCTGAACATAGATCTTCCCGCATGGACGCTTGTATCCAGCGACTCCGACCTTTACCAGGTGGTCGGTCCATCTAGTAGGGGGACGGCCCGAGAGCTACTATAATTTCAATTTCTTTGGCCGTTATACGTTTACCGATACGTGGTCACCACTCGAGAACTCTTACTCCCCATCGGTTATCTGTTCTTCAAGCGATGTAGCCTGCCCATTGCCACTTCTGCTCACTGACTCATCAAGCTTTTTCAATGACCTTAGTTCGTCTACGGATGTCCTCATTCCGGATTTTATCACGCATAGCTCAATCCATTGCTCGCTGAGTGACTTTGAGCTTGTTTATTCGGTCAACAGTAAAGGACCACGTTTAGGTTATGTATGTCATCACTTACGATGTCGTCGCTGATGTATTTTGACGTGACAACGTCTTATAAATTGGTTTGCCGGGTGACACTTCAAGAAACTGCGTTACGCTCCGCTCACGTTATGCGCTCACAATGAGAGCGAGTGAGAGGCACGCGTCCCTTCCACTCGGGCATGGTTAGCCCGCCTAAGAGCGAGAGAGACAGACATAAAAAGTGAAAGGCACGCGTCCCTTCCACTCGAGCACATTTTACCACTCAAAGTCGTTGTCACGTAAAACTTTCGCCCGTATACCGACTTTACAGGCAACCAATTTTTTTTTGACGATAAGATATGCTGTAACTTTACAAATTCTACCCATCCGAGTTGGACTCTTTGGTTGACCTTTTTACCGACCTGCCTAGTTCAAAGAGCTGTCCATGGTGTTCTACAACTTCGATGATAATGTTCCCAGCTACTATAGGCATAGGGTAAACATGGACATTTGACATGATTTTTGTTTGGTACATGCTCATTATTGAACCTACCTATTGGTAAACTATGTTGAGGCCATTGAACACTGCATTCAGATTCTCCAAGGATTCAGGTATGTCATCGACTAATCGAAGGTTGTAATCGATGTTGATGTTAATGCTACGCCACACCCACTTCTAAAGTTGAATAATTTACAACTTTCACGACACAACGTTACACTTTTGTAGATGTAAACATACCACTCTGACTGGACAACAACTAGCTGTAACCTAGAGGTATATAGTAGGGTGTCCCAACTTTTCAGTGTCGATGTAAGTATCTCACTCGACTGCAGAGCAAACTAATTACACGTTTAGAGTATTTGCCGAAGCGTAGTGATTGCCCTGTTGTCTTGAGTAGATAACGAGGTATCAGGGTTCTAGGTGGAGGTAAAGAATGTTTCAGCACTAGAACATTACTTAGGTCTAGCTTCTAGTGAAGTATAGCGTATCGTAGTATTCCTGTAGTTTTAAAATTTTGATTTGGTGTAAATCTTGCAAAACCAATGCTATAAATTGCAACTTGACAGAGTGAACAATGTTTTACCCAACGGCTACGGGTTCATTATAAGGGCCAACTTGAATTAAAAAATTGACACGACTGAAAGATACTTTCTAAAATTTGATGTAGCATTGTATGTTCATTCGCCACCCGAGTTTGTATGTATTAATATATGTTTTACAATTTAGAAACTAAGATTAATTTGAACACTCTCCATAACTAGTCACTAAATCACAACATTATAATCTCACACTAAGCATAAAGTTAGGATTTTTAAAAATATGGCAATTGTAGATGCAATTTTGAATAGGGAATAAGTGTAATAAGATCAACGTAAATGGACCTTCGTGGAGCGACATCGTGAGGAAACCTGCATGTCTTGAACAGGCATGTGAAGTCCGCCGATCCGCACTGGGCCCGCGTGGTGGACTATGGCCCATACACTCTCTGTAGGAGAGTAGGCCTGAGCCCCTCCAGTGGGGACATATATAGGCTGTTGATGAAATGGACCTTTGAATATGGATAACTTTATACGTAAAAAATCATCCAAACTACACATTGTGAAAAAATGTGTTTACAACACTCTTACGACATTCAAAATGACATAGCAAACTGCATCATGAATAATCCCACATCGACTTCCATAGAACAATACTCGGTGTTTGCTTACCCAACTGAACACGACAACTTCCGTCTGCGGAAGCATTTCAGCCACGTGGTTTCACCAGGTAACCCTCCATCCCTCTTCCTCTGACGTGTTTTTGATTAAGAGCAAGAGGGCAGGCATAAATCCGACCGCCATGAATCAATAACCTGTTTCACACACACAGGCATATTGGAGCGCAGTTTGGAACACACAGGCTCCCCGCAGACGATATTTTGACGGGAGGACTGTACTGTTTAGAAATTATACGGCGCGGGTGGAATGTAAGCACAACATGCCTGCCTATTGTACCGACAGCAAAAAGAAATTATCAGGAAAATCATTTTTGTCAAGCGTATTGAAATTAATAAAATATTGGTTCTAAGTCAAACCTACTGTAGCTGTTGATCGAATATTTCGATATCCCTGATTACTTCAAACTAATGATATGTAACTAAATACTATTTAATAGCAGCATTAGGGTGAATTTCCCAACCACAAAATCTGCGTGGCATCGATGAAAACGCTACTGCTGGAAGCTAAAATACACTCGAAATATTTTGCAAAGGCATAGTTTGAATACAGCAATGAGGGGGCCGTCCCCCCTCGATCCTCTAGCTGTAGTCAGTCATGGTCAAACATGCAACGTGGAGCAACGGTCACTACCTGGCTGCGTTTTCCCGCAAAAAACATTACTAACTCATTTCGGTGAACTAGGATAAAAAATGTATCATTTCGGTAGCTGTATTAGCTTACTCATCGTTTGTTATTATTTTTTAATTTTGTGTGTCACGCATGCACCTTGTGTATATGTTTACATGAGTATTGTTCCTTATGTCCTAAACGTTTTCGTTATTTTGTAATTGTTATTTTTTGACTGTTTTCTCACTTCGGTGTTCTCATAACGGTTCATAAGTGGTCTAAAATTATCACCGATGTGAGAAAATTCACCGAAATGACAACAAATCTAATTTCGGTGATTCTTTATCTCACTTCGGTGGGTGGCTTCGTCGTTTCGGTGTGACTTTTAGAGATTAGGATCGATTAAATACACCGACACTTTTTTCTAAGAAAATAAGTATTTTTGCGAAAAGTACATTTGGAGAAAGATAATAATGGCTGTGTAAGGGCATTCTGAGGTAGAGACGTAATGACATATGCCATGAATCTTTGTTTTATGTTTTAATTTTCGTTTCGGTGACTCAAATCTAATTTCAGTGGCAAGATATATCTCATTTAGGTGTTTCGGCTTTCTAATTTCGGTGGCATCAAAAGTTAATCTTCAATTTCTCATATGTTTGTTACAATATTTTGATCCCACCTGACATACATAAGTAAAATAGACCGAAGGACCATTTAAAGATAAAAACAAATAATAAATCCTTAAAATAAAAAAATCCACCGAAATGGGGAAAAATCACGAAATGTTGCAATTGACCCATTATTAGGTGAGAAAATCACTAATCGTTTACATTTCATAAGTCACATAATAATCCAGGTAGTGCTGATTTATTTTGTCTTAGTTTGTATTGTAAGAATATTTTTTTAGGGTTTGTCTTTGACACGCAATACCTATGGGAAGCCAACGAGAGCGTAATAAAGAACGCGGCATTTTAGGGCTTTATCATCATGAGCCGGGGTACGTCCACTGCTGAACGCGTACGCCCATGGTACGACACTGTGACCGGTCCTGAGCCGCTTGCATCCAGCGACTTAAGTGACCTTAAAGTGAAGAAATTCCGAGCATAGCTAAGCGATAGTACATCGACACAAAGATAAGATTTTTTTTAAATTGGTGTCATATTTTATTGTGATAAATGAATGAACTTATTCGCTGACCGTCCTACCGAAACCTTCGCGTTCCAGGTAGAAAATCTCGTTATATTATTTAAGTGTTTGTTTTATTTTGTAGACCTAACTCTGTAAACACACCTGGATTTACTTTTCATTATGTTGGTAGTCCTCGTACGAATATTTTTGATTTTTCTTGACTTAATAATACGTTATAACTTTGTTTCTTTGCGTAGCCAAATTTTTTTTATTACGGATATTTTTTATAATACTAGTTGAACCTCCCGACTCTTTCAATATTTCTCTAGACAACTTTTCCTAAAAAGAAACCACAAAAAATGTTTCTCACTATTACATTTTAAAATATAACATAGCCAAATCGGTCCAGCCGATCTTTGTATTACATTTTCAATTATATTTGTTTAGGAGTAGGGTAATTGCCTATATATAAGACGTTGCACTCTTATTTGTCTAGATATATCTTAGTCATTGTATAACGCTCAAGAAAAAAATATCATCAGAGAATTCAACTCTTTAGTAGGTTGTTAGTGCACGTAATAAAAGAAAACGCGAAACGCTTCGTGTGGTTCGAGCGTAACGGTAGCATATCGACTGAGTGAGGATGTGCCCTACCGCTCTTCAGGTTGACTCGTATAAGGGGGGATGGAATTAAGTAGTAGTGCGAGGACACGTTTTCCGAATTTTAGTGTGTAGGAATCCAAAAGGATAGTTATTTTTCTTCGATTTTCTTTGCATATTGGCTTCAATTGAATGATTTCAGTAAACAACGATATACTTTATCGTATATTCCGCTCTTTGAGGTGCGCAAGTACTAAACTTTATAAGAAATATGCGTATTAATTTGGTTCAACAATAAAACGTTAGTCTTTTTGTTTTACAATTGAAAATAGTCCAACACTTGAATTGAAATCCAAGCTACTGTTCAAGAATATACCGTTGATTGCCATCAGTGTGACCACAGAGAGATTGGTTTTCTGCAATATATTGATGTGACTGTGTTCTAGAGTTAAATACCAAAAATACTGATACACCACAAACAATTAAAGCAAACCCAGAACGTTTGAGAACAACTCTCAATTCAATAAACACTTGATTGATTAATAAGCCTAAAAGAGAGTTTTGATATAATTTCAAGTTCTAATCATAAAGTAAAATGTAATTAATATAAATTTAATGAAATAAATGATATTCCGAAGTTATTTTAAAGGAACCAACTAATTTATTTCTAAACAAAGCGAGTAAATTGGGCAAGGCACACCTACTGCCGAAACTCACCGCAAACCGTTCTGAAACTTCAGAGAGAATTGACAGGTTCCATTTACCCCTTTTGATTTGCGGTGAATTGGCAATTATTTAAGAATTTAGAATTTCTCTGTCGTATTCGACGGATATTTTAAAATTTTCTGACATTTTGAAGGTTAACATAGCCCAAAGGGAAAACAATTATAAATTTATTTTGTCTAAACCAATAAAATTAAATCATTCCTTTTTTACACTGAACACGTATGAAGGAACAAGGTCAGACACTTTAATTTTTTCTGAAGACAACCTAGATGAGACCTTGCACACCTGAGAACCGAAGATGCGTATAAACTAAACAAACCATAAATTTTCCGTACACAACTTTCAATATAACCACCAGCCATTTATTCAGGTTGAAAGGGTCGTTGGAGTTGCCAAATCTTCCCCTTTAAACGCTTTTAAAATATCATGACAATGAAGGCGCGCGACCGCGTTTAGGCGTGGGTAGATATACTTCCAAATTCTGTCACGTACCACTCGTTTGGAATATTCAACAGCGTCGATTATCGGCTCACTTTGTACACAAAGAAACAAATACTTTCCTGGACGAATATACCATTCGAGATATTCCATTTCGATTTTCTCTTTCGATGTTGTAAACAAATTTTAATTGATTGTAATGGATGATATAACAATATTAGTGTATTTAGGAACGATAACTGTAACTTTTTGGTTGTACTTAAATAGTTTGAGAGATTTAAATTTTCTGATATCGTTTTCAACTTTCATGGATGTAGAAAAGATTACTACGGTGTGAACTATCAAACTACATTTAAAGTTATCGTTTCACCAGTGTCGATTTTTGTGCAATCTTCATTCGGCGAACAAACTGCCCAAGTTTTTAGGTAACTGTAAAAATCAAACTAATAAGAAATAGTAATGAATTGTTAATAGGATTTTTTAAATATGTACTAGCTGCTGCTCCTGAACCATTATTGAAACAACCGATTTATCTCAGGCAAACAGTCATCAGTCAATAGTTTCTTGGTAAGTTCACACTGTCAGCAAATATCACATGAGTTTATGCTCAAACGCGAGGCTATCTACCTATCGTCAGCTAAACGTCCACTGCTGGACATGGGCCTCCTCCATGGTATGCCACATTGACTGGTCGCGAGCCACTTGCCTCAAGCGACTCCCCGCTGTCTACTACCTTTACTACATCTAGGAAACGGCCCAGTACACGTGTTTCCGGTACGTAGTCACCACTCAAGAACTGTTATTCCCTACCGGTTATTCTTCTCACTGACTGAACTATGTCGGTGACCTTAGTTCGTCTACGGATTTCCTTAGTACGGATTTTATCAAGTACAGAAATTGCGAACATAGCTCGTTCCATAGCTCGCTGAGTGACTGAGCTTTTCTAGTCTAATATCTACTACATACACAAAATTATTATTACTAATAACAAGTACATAAAAATATTCGGCTCTAGGCCGTGTGGTTACGGCTTATAATTAACGACCCTATCTCTTCCCGTGGGTGCCGTAAGAGGCGACTAAGGAAAAAGCAATACCGTGGGGAGGGGCAGCAGCCTTCTCCTGAAGAACTAAACAAAACTGCGATCATCATTTGGCAAGCGTGGTATATATCGTTCATGAAAGTAAGACCTTCCGGCATACCATAGGGGACGCCTTCTTCCAGGAGTGGACGTTTCCCTGCTGCTGCTGCTGCTGATGATAAATACTCGCTTTATTTATTACCCCTAAGTTGTGGTTTCGCTTACCGCCACCCCACCTGCCTCTCGATGCTCGTCGTCTCCGATTGTTTTTGTACTAGCACAATATGCTGATCTGTGTCTCTCTAAGCCTACCCATACGTACCTGTAACAATACGTTTCATTCAATTTCAAAGCCATAAAAACAAGCAAAACAAAATATTTGTACCTTCGATTTCTTTCACCGGGATATGTTCCAAACCAAAACAAGTTTTAATGTGTCCCAAACTCTATCCCAGTCTTCGAAACAGTTTATACGTAGTTAGCGACCCACTCACGGCTGCAATTAAATGACGTGGCGTCATTCGGGTTTCAAAAGTACTTGCGTATAATATTAGGTAGGCATTTACAACATTGTGTACTCTTTCTCTCCTTTCCAGTATAGTTAGCCGTTGTAATTTTAAGTACGGCCATTTGTAGGTACGGCTTGATCGTCACACAGTGTTAAAGGTCATTATTTCTTAAATTAATAAGGAACAGTTTTTATGTTGTTTTAGGTAGCGCTAAGCTAAGCATTATTTACATACTATTTAAAGGGTAAAGCAACAATTTGCCGTCAGCAATCCACCGTCCACCACCAAATAGGTGCAGTGGTTCCGGAGATTACTTTCTGCGTATTCACAAACTCACGAAATTCTCACTCTCTCTTTATAATATGAGAAAGTCTTAAAGGTACTCTCACTGTAGATGAAATAATACATAAATCCAAATTTTCATGTTTATCATATTATTAGGATCTTATAGTATCTTCTTGGAAGACGAAACGGCGAAGGTATCTTCAGTTATCATCTCTAAAACGTCCACGGCTACAAGGAGTACATACGCGCTATAGGTACGTGTTTATGTTGAACCATGGCAGTCCAAGTTTATTCATAGTTACGTAGGGACACGATAATACGTCAATTTTTTACTTGAATTTGCTTTGAAGGCTTTACTGACGTGAAAGGTTCAAAAGCCTATTGACGCAGGGCTTTAGTTCATTCCGGTAGGTTTTGTGGGAAATCGCGTATATTCTTGTTTTGACAGGGTTATCCCACCTTTGAGTTGAGAGTCAGGCGCGTTAACGTTCTAGGTAGGAACAATGATGAAACAAATACTATATACAGATATATTTTAAACCAACGGGTTGAACAACTACAACGATTCTGCTAATATTATATATTTGAAAGTGTTTGTCTGTTTATTCCTCATTGAAGCAGCAAGGGACGCTTAGGTACTTTTATCTTGTTATAAAATTGTAAGCGTGGATTAATTCTGAAATCCATCCATCATGATAACCATCATCACACTTTTATAAATTAAAATTCTTGTGAAAAAAACTACACAAGCATTGGTGCTTCCACTTACGAATCGAAAAAAGGCTTTATTAGACTGTTTCATATAGGAAAATATATTTAGTTTCACTTATATCCAATCATATACTGACACATGGTGGTGTAGACAGTTTCCAAGGCACAGAGATGGGTCCCAAATGTTAACTTTCGCCAACCGCCTCATCTCGCATAAATCACTGATAGGATCTACATTTCACGCTGGGGCCTCATAATGTCATTAGTTCGCTGATAGGCGATGCCTGACACGTGACGTCGCAAGCTCAAAGTCGACTGTCAATGTTGTAACCAGATTGTCCTGGTTAAATCTAGTTAAATCTGGTTCTAGCCATCGTATACGCAAATTGGATTTATCATCAAAATTCGAATTCAATCAAGAGCCGGCGAATGTCGAGTGTCGCCGTCTACTCAATCAGAACGAATTGAACATGTCGCCAACGACACTTTTCAAAGGGAATACCAGTAATTGAGTTCACCATAAATGTTTCCATTCTATATACGACCCACCCATATGAAGAGAGCATGTTTGATGTCGTACACAGTACACAGCTGTTGGTTAACGCATTTGTACATTGTATATATTTATTTAAATAGCCGAAGGTTGAGGTCAACATTGGGAATGTAGAAAAAATTGGATGCATACGATATCCTTCATCATCATCACCAGCTAGGAAACGTCCACTGCTGGACATAGGACTTCTTCATGGTATGCCATATCGACCGGTCCTGAGTGACCTGCATCTAGCGATTTCCCGCTACCTTAACCAGGTCGTCGATCCACCTAGCGGGTAGACGGTCCGGTAGACGTTTCCCGGTACGTAGTCGCCACTCCAGATCTCCAGAATTTACAGATTCTTTATAAGAGTTATCAACGTTCTTGATTCTATGATAATGGTTTGGTACACTGTATATAACTAACAAAATTTTGAGGAAAAGCATTCGGATTTCAAAGTCCGTGCCGAGGAATCAAACTCGCGTCAAAAAAGTTTTCAGCAGTCGAGAAAAGTTCGTCGGGGAAAGTGAAACGTTCAGTTTCTGCTGGAATGGTTACGAGACTTGACAGTTGACTGGATCAACTCATTTTAGTTGATCAGCCAGCCATAGCTGAGCAATCACTATGCAGGAAAAGGAGTGATTTTTAGATTTACTGAATATCCAAAACAGCACCGATTGAACCGTAGTAACTGGTAACAAATATATATTTAAAAAAACGCTTTTTTTTATTATATTAGTTTGAGACTCGTATGCTAAACACAACATATCCAACGGAAAACTGGATTGCAACATCCAGTTACTTTGAAGTTCACCCTGATCAAACACACGTAATAATATACTATGAAGATATGTTGGCTGTGTGTGGAATATACATAAAATGATTAATATATAAAATTCAGGTACTTGAACCTGAAAATTATTCAATTTCATTATGTTAATTCCAATATTCCAATAACACGTGGCATAATTATGGATTTTTATCCTAATACATATTATTATTTAAGTATTGTGTTCAAAAAAGAACCTAATGAACATTTTTTTTAAATCATCCCTTTCTATTCGTACTATTTTGTTATCTGTATTATTTTAAATTCCACTCTGACTCCGAAACAAACAAAATATATTTGTGGTTGTCTCGAACTGTTAGAGAACGCACTTCACTTCTGCTTGTTTCCCAACAAGGAGGCATCAATCTACGTCAAAACTGCGGGAGGCCCGTCGCGGTACCCTACTCTGAATTATTAGCAAAATCCGAATTGACTTGATACATTAACTGCTGTCGCTCGAATATAAACTACGTTGATCGTTCAAAGTTAAGTAGGCGTTGTTAATTGCAAACGTTTCGTTTTATGGATTAAAGTTACATTGTTGTTTAATCACCTGCTTATGGTTCTATCTGTAGGCTACATACACTACACGAATAAATAATTGGGAGGTTCCAGGTTCGATCCCCAACGTGTTATCATCAAGTGATATAATAGACAAGTGGCAAGACCATTGTATATTAAAAAATACCCGTGATGGCTGGTATATTTTTTAGATCTTTTGAATTCTTGGTGAGGTAAAGGATCTTATCAAAGACTGACGCAAAATAGGACTGTTTGTATATGTTATAAATGACATGTTCAGGACAAAAGAAATAGTCGCCGTTCCGGGTGAACACGCTACCGTTCCACATTATTTACACAAGTGAGATGAACGTCAGGTGAATTTGAAAACAAGTCCAAAATCGTATAACCATTTCAGATGTCATGATTTTTGATACTTTACGATATGATGGATGATAAAGCCGTAACGTTAACAAGACATGGACAAGAGAATGGAAGTCCACCTGAAAGCCAGCTAAATATCAATGGCAGAAGCCAATCAATCTTAATTAGTTGAGGGAAGTTACGGAATCGCGGCCATTATCTAAATGAAAGCGAAGAGAGCCGGCCTTGTGTAGCCAAAACATTAATTTAACGTCCTTATTGTTTTCTCTTTTGTTTCGCTTTTTTGATGACCGAAGAAAAAATGTAACTGCCAGGTAATTGTTTGACAGTTTAGCCGCGCCGCTCGAGTTAGGTATTATACGAGTTCTTTATTGCGAACGATAATTTTTCCGCGAAGCTATGGATTCTCTCCCTGCTATCAAAGTATGCGACGGACTAGCGAAGGAGTGTGGCATCAAATATTTTTTCGGGTAATGTGATCCTGTAATATAATTTCTGAAAGATAGATGTACGCTGACGCTTACCTAAAATGCCGACAGAGACATTAAAATACCGAAAAAAATTGCAACAAGATTTTAAAAATATTATCAAATGGTCGAATTATAAAGGGATCATAAAATAAATGCTTCTATACTCACCACACATGACGGCAACTTTATGATATTCCAAAGTAAATACCAATAATTGTTCCGGGCCTATGGTTTTAGTTTCATTTGAAATCACCTATTTAATATTATTAAACATTCAAACACGAGAAAAATTAGCCTTAAAAGTCCAAAACATATATAAAAATAATACAACGGATTATATTCACGTTTCCCTTTGAAACCCATATCGCTTCATCTGTTCAAGCAGATACAGGGATGACAAAGAGGGCTTTTTTCACATTCATTTTTTAACGAAAAGGGACCACATGTAGTGACTAGGGATTATGGTGGGGAACGAACGGCCCTTCGCGATGACAAGCGTGTCGGTAAATATTTTATTTGGCCAGATTGCAATTGTTTTCGTTTGCGTATTTTTTTACATATAGGTGTGTACAACCTAGTGTTACCATAAATATGCCAGTATCACAGTGCCCTAGGTTTTGAATATTAGGTGTAGATTTATTGTGTTAACTAGAAGATCGATCGATGAGCTATAGAGAAGGCTATGCTAAAAATTTATCATAGTGTCGATACAGTTCATGCGGCAAGAGTCGCTTGTATGGATATCAAAAACTAAAATGACACGTTCCGCTAACATATGGAGCCCCGGCCTGGACTTGTACACTTCTAATTTTAAAAGGTCATCATCAAATAAAATTGATTTAATTACATGTGAATTAATTTTATTCCGGTTTAGTTTATGAGAAATAGAGACTTAACTTCAAAAACCAAGGTGGCGTCAATGAAATGACATTTGACGTTTTCACTTAGTACAAAGTGAATGAGCAATATTGAGCAAGATAAATAAAAATGAAATTCTAGTTTTTATTTATATATCTTTAAATTGTGTACAAATCCAAGTAAAAGCCGAAGGAAAAAATTTCATTTGCTATTAAATTTTCAACCACCGGTATTAATCAGTCTTCGCGACGTGTCTAGTGAACGGCCACAGCTTGTCAAAGAGATGACTGTAAAATATTTATACTGGATACAAATACTTTAAAAATATCAGATACTTAGGTTAGAAGTAGGGAAGATCATGTAAAGGAAGTAAAATAAAAACTTGTACGATAAAATCATGAAATGACTGATTGGTTTTAAGAATACTCAGTAAAGTGATATTATCTTTAGACCTAAGAAAACAATCCGTTCGCCGTTCGATAATCGAATACAAACACAATTTTAAAGGTTCTTCATAGAGAAAACATTATACAGTTCTTGTGCCCCATTGTAATGTAAGATCGGAATTGGCCCGTGGCTGGAGGCGTACCCCAACTTGTTTTTCCCAGGCCCGTAGCTATTAACTTCATCGCAAATTACTCCGTTGAAAATGACGGCCTTGTTAAAGACTTAGCGAAAGATTACGTATTGTTGTAACGCTGTTGTCTGGAATGTTGCATGACATAGTGCCTTCTCGTTTGGAATAAATTATGTTGATGAATTTCGAGGCTCATGAATTAGGCTCAGTTTCAGGTTACAAAGGTGCCCTAGGGTGAGACGCAGTTACAACCACACTTGGAGTTGTATTTTGCCCATAATTTAATTATGGTATTATAGTTAGGCGCTCCGACTTCGACAAATAGGTCAACCGGAATTCTCTTGGAAGCACATTACTTCCCATTGGTATATACACCTTCAAAAGGTATAGGAAGAAATCTGAAAAGTATGCTTTACGGTAGGTGGTGCCTGTTGTTATGTTCTTAATCCTATATTGTTAACAATTAATTGTCGATTTCATCAGAAACACCTATTATTTATTATTTTCAGTATGTTAAATATTCCTATTCTGTACGCACTTGGCCACCTGCATACTTTTTGAATTATCTTGAAAAATAAAAAGTGTGTAAAAATCTCAAGTTTTCGAAATGAAAAAATTTAAATAATCATAGTAGGACTTTGTATAAATATAACAGGAAAACCTATGCGAGGACTTATCTTGTATAGCTTGCGGCCAGCAAAAGTGGTACTGACGGACGAACGTAAGGGAGAAATAGTAAATGATCGTTCCATTTTAAAATTACTCGACGGATATGAGTTTACATAGTATTAGTCCTGGCCGCTAAAACACGACAGAACTGGATTTTCATACAACTTTTGCCGGCCGCTGTTCACATGTATTTGGTCAGTAAAGCAATTTCAATTTATTTCGAAGAACGTCGTCAAAATAATGCTCAAATTTCCAAGCATGTTTGAGAAAAATTATATGTACGGTTCTTTCCATGGTTAAGAACCTTGGTGCGCGGGTCCAACTCACACTTGGCAGGAGGTTTATGTAATGGGGTGGATTTTATCTCAGCTTAATTTAAACTTAGTAGAATTTCAATTAAATAACATTTGTATTACTTTAGTTAAACAGTGTTAAGTAACTAATTTAAAAGACTCTTTCCAGCATCCTGCTAGCTATTCAAATTGTGGTTTAAATTGAACATTTTTACAAAGGAAACAAAACCCCGAGACTTTTTATTTAATGATATTTTAGTTTAAGATTTGCCTCTGAGCACAGTGGGCAGGTTTCCATTTACTAACTTAATTTAAGTGTTGACTTTGTGTATATTAAACGGTGGGCAAGACAAAGTTGACACTAGACTAATCTTTATTAACTTTTGAGATTGTGCTACCGAGTACAGTTATTGAGCACTCAAGAAATGTTTACACAAGACGCTGTTTCCAGAACTCGTCCAAGATACCTCACTAAAAATTAATAGCTCTAAAAGTGTAGCGAAATTATAAAATAGTTTTATGAAAAACGTATAATATATGTACCAGTGTACCTACTCGTAAGATAACATGGCGGTGGAAGATGCTGACAGAAATAATTACTAACTTAAAAGTTTTGCAACCTGTTTATATATTGATCAAATGTTATGTAAATGGTTTTCTGTAATGAACTGTACCAAAAGTACGGTCCAATACAGTATCGGTCATCCAGTGGGTGGTATAGATCCAAAGTTGCTATTAGAACCATATAACTTTGTGGAACCAAACAAACTTTTTGTTCTAATAGGACAGTCCCAGAAGTTTCGACTGCTTACTGTACTAGAAGGACGTTATGTTTAATTAATTCCGCAAGGGTCATTGAGAACACAGTAAATAAACAGGAGCAAGCAAGAGCGAAAAGGATGGAATGTCTAGCAGAGGACCTGTAGGAGAGCCTACCTGTATAAGAAGAATCTGAGTGTGAAACCTAGAATATAAGGAATCTGCATGTCTTCGTATTGTTTTACTTAGTGCGGTAAAGTTTCAGGTATACAAGTCACAGTGTTTGGTTACCTAAGCTCTACTTCCCTCTACAAAGGCATGAGCTCGAGTTTCGTCCGATCTGTGGCTTTGACCACAAGCCGCAAGGTAACGTACATACTATGACAAGGTATGCACGTGTGTTTAACGAAGGGTCAATTATATTACTCGAACTGATCTGACAGATATGATTGATGCTCCCGGCTTATATTTAGAAACTGATGACTGCTCAGGTAATTCAGTTGACGTGATATACTCGTATGAAGCGACATTGTTTTATTAAATGATATTTTTCAGCTCAGTATAGAACAGCTTGAACAAAACTTGCCCATTTGAAATGACAACCATAAAATGAAACATCTCACAATAGACGCACGGATACAACTCTCCGCCCGTGAAATCATTCCAAAAACAATTTCAGATACTTTGTTTCAGTTTACGAATTGTGAATCCAATAACAAACTGAAAAGGGTTTCGAATTTCATAAGGTTCTATCATAATGAGAAGCTCAGTTATGGAATCTCGAGAAATACAGCGGGGCTATGAATTTACTGAAATATGAGATTTTCAATGGAAATTATTTTTGCGCAATACAGACTGTTGTTTATGATTACAAAATGAGCCTCTTTAAAATGCTATGAAGGGAAACGCTATACATTATGTGTATGAGTATAACTCTTTCATGAATTTCCGTTGATGTAAGGCAGCCGTGTGCTCTCGGCTTTAGAATAAGACCAACCAATGTCATTCCGTGGGTGTTTTAAAAGGCGACAAAGGTAAAACTATGTAGGAGATAGGTCAACCTATGTAGCAGCCACATCTTACTGCGATCACCAATCCGCCTGCCAAGCGTGGTGATTATGGCAAATCCCTCAATAGAAAGTCAAATGGTTCAACCTATGAGGGTTGGGTTGAGGGAGAGGTTGAATGTCCAACAGTGGAAGTGGTTATGCAGCCAACTATAAAATCAGTTGAATAAGCGATCCACGGCAACCAGTCGTCAGTCTCAGATCATTAATTAAAAAAATTATTATTATTATGTTGTTGAAATGTTTATACAATAAAGCCACGTATTCGTCCGGGTACAGGATGAATGCACAAAACCGATCCAAGTGCAGAAAGGTGTAAGACCGGGTGATGTTATATCGTATAATAAAATCGCTTAAAGATATATACGAGGAAGAGATACGGATAATACATACTATGTCGAAAAAACTTTCGAATTCCATTCCATATTGGACATGAGCCCTCACAGATCAACTCGTCAGACTTTCCATAAGCCGATTTTCCATACTAGTGAGTATGTGTGTAGTGTATCTTGGCAGGAGGGTTGGTGTGTGTGATAACACTGTAGTATCTTTTTACAATAAGAATTTTTTATTCCTATTCTAAAGCCCCAATTTCCTTGACATTAATCTATTTTCGTTACAACAATTTACGTTTATTTGTATTTCGATATTATCAATAGCCACTCATGCAGCGTATAGCGATTCTGTAATAGAAAGCGTTATGCTCGCACTCTTATAACAATAGTTGGTTTCCTCGGCCCGGGGCTAAGTGCAATTCATATTAATGCCGTCATATTTCTGTGCTGGTAACCCACATTTCCATATTAACCGGGGTCCACGCTACCACAATAATGCGAGGGACCCCACCTTCGTCATTTGTTTGCAAGCTTATTAAATTTACACGGTTAACGAGATCTGCAGTAAAATTAAATTGCTAATAGGTTGTAAGTATTTAAATTGTAGATTTTATTTTACTTCGATGTGTTTGATGTGTAGTAATGTGAAGAAAAAATAACTATGTATGCCTTGAATGCCTATATGCAGAATACTTTTTTGTGTATTTAAAATAGATTTAAAATGGTCACGATTTAAATGGCGATATGGCTGATCTAGATACACATAATACATATAAGGCTCCTTACTGTTCACTCTGTATTGAATGACTTCCAGATTTTTAAAAACAAACAACTCTGGCAATGCAAATCCCTAACTATAGCATATCAAGGACATATTTATCCTGACGGAGGTACTGACAACAATCTCCGTAAACACAGCTATAAAAACTAAGTGTGCGTTTAGTATTGCACTGACACGCCCGCACGCACACACCATGTGAAAAGACAGTACACATGTCATTATTGACATTCCAAAGCGTCTTTCTGACTTACCTACGCAGCTCTGACGCTTGACCAACATTGACACACTAGATCGATGACAGTCCTTGTCAGTACCCCGTATGCGTACGAGGTAAGCGATAGTGACAAGCGTCAGGACTGACCGTCAGGATAATAGTGAGCCCTGGTGTTTCTCCATTAGACCGGTATTTGAATGTCAACATCGGCACCTAGTGTAAGTAACAATAAGAACGTAATTAAGAAATACCTTAACGCTGGTATGAAAGTACAAAAATTAATTTAGTGTCCTTATTCGTCGTCACGGATATCAAACTGAAGAACATTCCTCACATTTTATTTAAAATTTTACGCTGGTATTTTCCGTTTAGTGAGATAAAAATACTAGCACATTTTTGTCTTGGTGAGCAAAAGTTGTATGTCAGTCGAACATTCTTTCAACACCCACCCGTGTCCCAGCAATTTTATGGTTTTATTCTAAAACACTTCACACACACAATTAATTTCTACATTAACTTTTTAATTCCAGCAAAGGAACTGTATTTCACCTCAAAGGAAAGAATTTTATTTCATGTTACGAATTCGTTTTAATACAGATTTGCGGAGGTAAGTTTCATTAAAAGATTAGAGGAATGAACGGCAAGCTTAGGAAACCTTTCATATGAAAGTGAAAGGTTCGACTTCAAAGGAACAATACTGCAGCTGATTTGAGGAACAGTGATCGTAAACATTTCTTTGTAAACCTTTTTTTTCTTCGATTCTGTACAAAAATCACATAAAGGAACGGTCTCAGAACTTGAAGGCTTACTTATATTTTGTATTCTTGTATATTAAATACCTGTATAACTAGATTTTTATATACAGAATTGTGGATTTACGGATCATCACATGTTTAAGCGTGGGGTGTAAAAGGCAACCAAGAGAACGGAAAATTCCACCTCCGCAACATCAATCTAACTGCTAAGTCTGATATGACGAATCTCCCATGTATTTTGGGAGGAGCATATGGACCTGATCTAGTAGCAGGAAAGTAAGTCAAGCAATGAATTCATTCATTCATTGAAGTGTTGCTATTGTTTGATTTATACTAGATGGTTTATTAAAAACTACAGAATTCTCATTATATAAAATGTTTGGACTGATAATTATATTATAACCACAAACAGTATTATAATAATAGTTATACAAGTGGAAGGAACAACCGCAGCGCATTGGCCAGTATTTTTTACTGCGAAATGTGTGTGAAACGAATTGGTGTAATAAGGACCAAATCCGTGTGTCCAAATATTTATGGATGCTATTTATTGCGCGTGAGGTTGTTCGTGCTCGCACACTCGCGTGTTAAATAATGTGTCCCGTCAAAACTGGACTCTGTGAAAAACTGTGTCACTGCTACGCATAAAAAACTGGTTGAAATAAGGTGACTTTATGGCTTTACCCGTTTCATTTCAGGAACAGAAGACGAGTATTCAGGTAATCCACTTCTTTACGTAGGCACATATTCGTAATAATGTTACCGTAGCAATATTACTATATACTATTAATTACTATTAATTGACAATTAAGGAAATACGAGAGCTTTATAAAATGTAGGTATGGTGTAAAATCTGTCGCAAAAGGCGAATAATGGATAGAATCGGGATATGGACAGCGGAAATGGGATCTTTTGGTATGAAGCCTGGTAAACCTAAGTACAAAAAAGTCACTTTTCGATGCACACCTATGAGACATATCTCAATCGACAGAAAATATGATTACAAACAACAATTACTGTTTGGAAAAAACCGTCACTTATATACTTACCGAGATATTTTAGTTTGAAAATATAAAATATATTCTTATTTTTACTCCTCTCTCATACTAGCTAGCGTACTCTGCACTGGCTGATTGAAAGGCAAGCACATTTTACAGACCAGCACGTTTCGTCTCATTATCTAGTAAGATTAGAACAAAGTGCTGTTATATTTCAATTGAAAAGAATACTGGAATCGATCTCTAATGGAATTAGTGAACACTCTGTACCGACCTTCAAACACAAATTCACGAAGCACTGAACCGCGTCGCGAAACCCCCGACCATTTCGTTAATCCCACCTCATACCCATCATTAGCACACCGAAAGAGCACTCATTAAAACACCAATTCAATTACTAAAACATTGTGTGCAAAAGGCAAATGTTAATTTGTATGAGCAATAAAAGTGTTGGGGTCGTTGTTAAGAGATTTAGCCACATTTCGGTGAGCGCCGGCACATTACCCCTACGCTGCAACCCTGTCACGTACCACTGGACCATTAGTGGCAAACTGCGAGCAATGCCAACCCGCTTATTTAGTGCCCCACTCACAACTAAAACAACGGCACGAGAATATGGCACTCACAAGATTTAAAAAAGAATTTCCTCGTTGCTTTTGTTGAAAAAATCTCTTTTTACATTGAATCAGAACAACGATTGACTTCACTTGATGGTAATTTACGATGTAGGCAACATTGATCGGTTGTCTAGACTAAAATATGAGCGCTTCTAGATCATAGGATAGCTTTAGATAGGTAAATGTAGGCAGTGCATTCTAATCTCTAGTTGTTTCTATAACAAAGAATAAAGCAAAACGGCTAATAGGTGGCATAAAAATGACGATCATTTTAGAGGACCTTCAATCAAAAATCCCAACTACAAAAATTTGTTAAGAAGGGAAACCTTTGTACCAAGTTTCGTCCAAGTCATTTTCAAAATTCGACTTGCAGTAGTACCAGCAAACTGAAACAGGAAAGCAAATTTTGGCAAACTTGAAACAGGCACGCTTCGCTCGCTCAGTCAATAAACCTTAAACTCATCACTTCGACTTTGACGTAACAAGACAAGATTTACAATTATTTACTACTAAGAATTAGCACAAGCAATTCTCGCTCCTCTGTAGCAAATCACAATCAAGCGAGAACAACATTCAGTTCCCTGAAGCTGTGTAAGTATATTTCGTTCAGTCATTAAATCAAACATATTGTAGCGTGAAACAGTGTTCATGTAACTATGTACAACTTAGAATTGAATCAAGGTTATTGAGTGAGTACGGCGCGCTGTGGTGCCTGCGACATATGTAGTGCGCTATACGTCATACGTATGATATTTATATGATGGATTACTGTGAATCCAAAACAAACGCTAGAAGAGACAGGGGTATTATCCCAATGTATGTTTATCAGAAATTCGGATATTTTATCAAAGGTGAATCCCCAGACTTCGGACCCAGACCCAGACAAAATCGGAATCAATTACACGAAGCTTACACGTAATTCATTTAATTTCAACATTTCACTTTTATTTTACATTACGTAACTAAATACAACGTAAGGATGATATATTGTCATATTTCAAAGAATACAACTTCTCACAGGATTTCCATTTTTTTAAAACAATGTATATGCACGTTATAAATACATCTAAATGTAGAGTTTTCGTGCTTTGCTCTCGTCGAGATTTAATCATCAAGGGAGAAGTTCAAAATTATATCTAGCTTTAGCCCAATAGGCTTGGGATAGGCGTAGATATTGTCAATCCTACATTCCAGTCAGGGTAGCTTTTTACACACTTATTTTTCTCAGTACAGTTCTCGTTGATGATATGACGATATAAAAATGATATTGCACTCGTTCTAGCGCAAGTCTACGAATCTCTCTGTGATGTCTACACTGTATTTTTCATGGATGATATTTTTAGCTGACTTTTAATTACTAAACCATGTTTATACCGCCAAATAAATAAATTAGGTACATATAATACCAACCTTACCTCCTTTTTGCAGTGCATAAAATTTAAAAAAAATATTCCGCCTTATTACTCTTATAAATTCCATAAAGATGGAGTTCAATGTAAGCATTATCTTAAACTGAATCCTTGGCCAAACTAGATTATACGCCAAACAAAGCAACGGAGCTCACCTTCCTAACTTGATTAATTCACGTGTACGATATTAGGTATTTCCAGTAAAACTCTACATGCCAGTTCTCGACTTGCTAATCCAGTTAGGAGTCAGGCAGGTTTGCAGGACACGAGGGTTTCGTTACACTGCGGTGTTTCCCTACAGTTTCTACGATCTACGTATTTGCACGTCAAACGTACGAGAGCAGGAATTCGGCGGACACTATGCAATTACTAGTGCTGTATCGTTCGTGCCATAGTTTTCTTGTGGTTTCGGATTTGGAACATAATCTTCACGTGTCTTTTACTGCTGATTAGCAACTCGCTCTACAGTAGTTTTAAAATAATAATATTATCGTTGATTTTGAACAGCAGGCATCTATCCGGTGAATCAACATCGTTTAACAAATTGGAAGAAAAAAACTGGTACACGTTATTATTTATTTTGTAATTTAGCCCACCCGAAAAGTACGAGTATATGGCTACTGCTGTAACAGATGGTAAATCTTTTTTGAAACTCTACAAATTGCAAAGAGAATAATTTCTTATTTACCATCAGCCAGGAAACGTCTGCTGCTGGACATAGGCCTCCTTCATGGTACGCCAAATCGACCAGTCTCTAGCCACCTGCATCCATTACCACTTCAGCTCACTGACTCGTCGACTATGACAGTGACCTTCCTTCGTCTACGGATTTCCTCATTACGAATATTATCACGTAGAGAAATTCCGAGCATAGCTCATTCCATTGCTCGCTGAGTGACTTTGAGATTGTTTAATCGGCCCACAGTAAAGGACCATGTTTCGGTTCCGTATGTCATCACTGGCAATACACACTGATTAAAGACTTTTGTCTCTAGACGCTGAGGTATTTTGGACGAGAAGATATGCCGTATTTATTAATGCGTGTGATTTGTTTCGGATTTTTAGTGACACTAATTAATTGGATTCATTTGAGGTGACTGACAAATCAAATGTGTTATTTACGTGTCAGAAACTAGCAAGTGTTAATTTCATTTACGAAAATAGGGTTCAAAGTTTGGTGGAGCAGTGTAAATTAGCATTTTAAATATACAATTCAAGTTCAGCTGCACGGACAATATTATCATTTCGTAGATTGTAACATAAATAAAAAGTCTTCATAAATAAATAATCACTGGCTTACAAAAACTATGGAAGTAGTAATACGTGCAGCATACAAGTACAACAACAGTAGGTCCTCGCTTCTATCACTCTTGAATACTCAACTCCGATTAACATTATCATTAATTACCCTGTGACTTCATCTGCGAGGGCGTTGCGTCTTCAAGAGATAAAAATAAGTGTTATGCCACTTCATGTTTTATACTAAGCCAGGTACATTGCCATCATGAATTGATGAAATTTTCATATTTCTTTGTGTCCTGGTATGTAATCATTTTTGTGGTAGTATATGGTTTTTACACTCTCCTAGAGTAGGCCTGAGCCTCTGCAGTGGGGACGTATATAGGCTGTTAATGTTGATATGGTATTTTTGATTAACTAAGTGCATGATAGTAATGATTCCAGGTGTGCGCTAGTTCCTGTTTTTCACGCAATTCGTACGGCGTACGTGATGAATATTTGCTGCAGCCATTTTATAATACAACCGTATTGTAAAAATTGACTTCCTTCAGTATTTTTAGCAGCATAATTTTTTGTGTAATATTAATATTTAATTAATTGTATGATTATTGTTTTTGACTTTTGTTTTCAATATTAGATTGTGTATGTTTAGTTTTAGTATGAGTATTGTATGTGTATTTTTATAGAAATGTTGTCTATGTCGAACGGTCTGGTTGCGTAATTGCGTATTTATGTGACATATTTGTCGAGTCGCTATTGTTGCTAAGAGTCAATGCCAATACCTGTAGTGTTGAGAACGTGTTGTAATTAGTTATTCTACTAATTGGTGCGATGATTACAGCTAATTGGTATAGGTAGGCGCGGAGTATATTTACACAGTAATTTACACTTAATTTGAGTAGTTGTGAATCTTACATATTTCCAATGGGTTCATTTGACTTTCATCTGACCTTATAGTGATGTTAAAGCAACCGATGAAATAATGTTTCGCAAACATTTAGCTAAGGCTTCTTAGTCCCCCGGAACTGAAACGTGTTATTAACACTGCACTTCGACTTCAAAATTATAGAGACAGACTTGTAAAGAATAAAATACACAAAGATAAAAACTTTTATGCATTATTATGCACATTTTTTATAACATGTATTTTCTAAGATCGTCGAGGCTCCAGGTTCTGACGTTAGAACTTGCGGTCCGCATAGTAATTAAATAAATATGAATATGACATGAAAAACATAGGAGGAACATTATATTGAAAAATGTAGCAACGCCAAAAATGGCGGGGCCATAGGCTCTGACGTATATACGAGTAAACCATTTTTTATTTTTATTTAATTTATTTAAACAGTTTATTGTACACAGAAAATATTTACATAACACAAAACAGAAAAAATATATACAAAAGGAACAGCTTATTTCTAAAAGAAATTTCTTACAGCAGTCCTAGGTTAAGGAGAAATATTGAAGAAAGGAGGGCAGTTAGGCGTGTACGATATGATAAATATAATAAACGATTACATAAATACGATATACAAAACAAACTAATATATATCAATAATAATACATACATACTTTACATACTATAAATATATATAATCTTATAGTGATAGAAAATGTTCCTTGACGTTTTTCTTAAAGGCGGAAACAGTTTTGCTGTCGCGTACAGTGTGAGGCAACGAGTTCCACAATTTAATTAATAATCCATTTTTAAAATTATTTATAATGCTGACCTATATTTGAATGGCACCATTCCCCAAGAAATAATAAACGAAATCATGTATTTTGATTTTCATTTCAATAAGTTCCAACTTTCCATCAGTCCTAAATCAACCCACCTTATTTTCATTCATATTCAATGAGTATATATACTCGTACCATTCCATTCCTGTTATTAAGTGCTCAAGTATTCAGACAATAATTTAGTACATTGCCAAGTATCTAGCTCTGGAATCGACGACCTAAATTAGAGTTTGTTCGGTATCCGCAGCGCTGTATGCATGCATATACCGTGTGTTGAAACTTGTACCAACCGTAATACAAATTTACGACTTATTACTGTTGGGAATTGAACATTGTCATACGGACAGCGTTACATGCTTCGGGCGGCGGTGTAGCCGGTACGTTTGTATATCTAGAATCAAAACTTATCAATTTTAATATTTCACCAAATTGAATATTACAATTGATAAACCTTTTACCTTCAAATACATTGAAAAGCGTCGGTGGCGCAATGGATAAGGCGCAGACTTTATATCTGAGGGTACCGGGTTCGAATCCAGCCGTGTACCTATGAGTTGTTTTTCAATTCAAGTACATTATCCGATTGCTTAACAATGAAGGAAAAACATCGTGAGGAAACCTGCATGTCTTGAACAGGCATGTGAAGTCCGCCGATCCGCACTGGGCTCGCGTGGTGGACTATGGCCCATTCTCTCTCTGTAGGAGAGTAAGCTTGAGCCTGGGGACGTATATAGGCTGTTGATGATGATGACATTGACATATACTAAACATTGTAATATGCCACCAACATTTTGTTATTTTTTTTTAATTATTGTAGTAATTAAAGACAAGTAATTACCTTCATAGAAAGACTCAGGTTGAGAGGCTCAGATTCAGTCGTGGACTGTATGGTTGATGATGAATTATAGTGTGATTTTATTACATATTTTAGACCATAATTGAAGAAGAAAAAACGTTCAGGTGTTACTTTGCGTGAAAATTAACACTTACCATTATTGACTCGTATGTATCGTCTCGTTATCATAAAATCATCTTGAAAAAAAAATTCATCGGATATACCTGGGAATCTCTCATTTAATAAAAGCACATAAAAATAATCTGATCTAATCAGCTACTTCAGTCATCACTGGGCCTGAATACTCGCCCTTTTTTTACGGAGTGGAAATCTTCAAAAGATACCCGTCACTTCGGGGAAAGTAGCCGGGTTATGCTGGATTCTTACCAGCTAAAACCACTCCGGTATCTCTCTCTCGCCTCTTTTTGCCTAGTCACGGGAACGTACTACTCATCCGCAACTCGGCAGGCGGCCCCATATATCCCTTACATTCGCCTTGGTACAACCCTGGTTTCCACAGTTTAATAGTTGCCCAGATCAAGCGTCCCAAACTTAATGAAATCGGTCTCCACAAACATCCCTTGCCTCGCTTGGTGCCAGTCCAGTGAGTAGCCGTTTGTGCTAGCCCGGATGGAATTTGACTTCTGAGCGAGTCCAAGCGCATTGTAGGTAAATAAGCTGCTAGCTTGCAACGTGATTTAAAAAATTTACTGATGGTGCTGTTTATCAGATATGACAACAGATGGTTACATTGTAGAAAGCTTTGGTTATTATTAGCCTTTTCCTGTAAATTCGTCAACACTTTACTAGTAATAGAAGTATTAAATGTCACTCTCCAGGATCATGGATACAAAAATACATCGACCTGATGCTCCGTTGCTGCGTGCAATAAGAAGCATCTTTATATTACGAGTATACTATCTTTCTTTAGGGAATCAGTAAACAAACTTAGGTCACTGACAAAGCTCGACGAGCCAGTGAGCTGAAATGGCAATGAGCAGGTCACATCGCTCAAAGAACGGATAATCGATGGGGAGTAAAAATCTCCAATGGCGACCACGTACCGGAAAGCGGGTATCGGGCCGTCTTCCAACTCTAGATGGACCAACGACCTAGTTAAAAATAGCAGGGAGTCGCTGGATAACATATGAGTCCTATGTTCAACAGTGGATGTTTCCCGGCTGATGATGATGATGTTTATATTCACAGATCAGGGTAAAAAGTCAACCCCATCTGTCTAAACCTAGTTCATAAATTTACTAGGCGGGCCGGTAATGCTTACAACTCTTCACAGACTCTCTATATCAAGAGAAGTGAAAAGTTATTATACTCGTAGCAACATCCGCGGAAAGACGTGTTGTCATCCAATTACAAAGGCGGGACCACCGATTCAAAGCTATAAACTAAGCGAGTACTTAATAGAAGTAAAAGCAATGTCTCGACTTGGATATTGAACTTACAGTTATATAATCATTAAATATAACTCTTTAAAAGAAAATATGGATCTGTAATGTTGAGCTATAAATGCATGCTTCATTTTGCTCTCCAATAAATCGGAGCGATCTAAGTCGGAATACTAAACAGCCGTCTGGAGTACATCTTGCTGCAATTGACACCTATTGTTTTGTGAATGCATACGTTATACATGCCCATATCACACCCATAGCCCATGCATGTAGATCACATATAAATTTTGGGGCTTATTACGGATTCATCATGTGAGCTTAGAAACTCTGACTTTCTTTTTAACTGACTTCAAAATCGGAGGAGGTTATCAATTCGACAGATATTTTTTTAAGTGTATCTTACCTCAGAACTTTTGATTGAATTTGATGATTGATTTGAAACCGATTTGAATGATTCTGTTTTATTTGAAAGGTGGTGCTTCCCGTGTTCCCATTTCAATTAGGTCCAGTTCTGACAACGGCATCTATGTGAAAACGATATAAATGACGACTTTTAGGGCAATTGAAGTTGGTTTCCACTTCTTTTTGAACTTCTTTCAATTGATACTGACGTTACTAGTATAGCTTACTAAATTGCGCTATTTTCTTTCAAAACCTGAGAAAAATATGTTCCGTTTCTCTATTCCAAATTTCATTTATATACAGTTGGTAAAATCGCGTTGTCATATTAGGTAAATTTCATTTTAAGCCAATGCAAATAACTGTAAACACCGAAACTAGAATGTAAGAGTCTTGACGATAACAGTATAAGTATTTATAAGCTGAGTACATTTGAATTTGAGGATAATATGAGTGAGTTTACTTATATTTACATTGGATTGAAATGAATCAAAGAATTTTGTTGATTGAGCAGTTTTTAGGTTTGATGCTATTTTTGATCTTACGGGGTAAAGCGCGCGATGGTATCCTAGTAGGTTACGGGGCAATAATACAAAACTTAACTTTCAAAAAAAATATTATTGAGAAGTATTGCAAATAAGCTACATTTACATGATTAATGAATATTGCCAACAAAATACGTTTTCTATAAATCCTACCACCTGGATAGAACGCTATTCTGTAGGACACACACGTCAATCACAGATATACTCGTAGCATCACGATACGTATTTGTACTGTCTTAATGAATTCAGTCAAACAATTGACAAACTTTGTTGACAGAGTCACGATCCAGAACAATCGAGGGACGACAGAGGAGGAGGCAAATCAAAAGCTTCACAAGATCGTCTATAGTTTGTCTTGGCATACATAAAGTCTCATGGAATAAAATACACATGGAATGAAACTTATCATCCTGTACATGTTTATTTTATCAAGCCTTATAGATCAGCACGAACGAAATTATACTGAAGGTGTTTACCATAATCATCATGTATAGAAAGGCAGAACAGATAGATGTTTTAAAATTACTAGCTCAAATAGTTTGTGGATTTAAGATTAATGTTATAAATTTTAAGTATGCTGCTTCACCAGCTGCTGGTCAGTCAATCAGGTCAGGGATATTTTTATGTAAATACATATTTCAGGTAGAAGATCTATCTGCCTGTCTTGTACTAATAAACCAAGTTATGTGGCAGACCATTTCTACGTAACTTCAGAGTAAGCATTGTTTGTGTTTATTCAAGCTGGCATTTGGTACGTGAATATGGCCATCTACACTGCAAATTCCGGGCATATACATATACGTTTACAGTCAAGAAGGCAAGCGAGCGTGGAAGCTAGTGACCGGTCGCATGAGGCTATTACTGATGCCATCAATTTTAGATGACCCGACCTGCACACTTCCGACGTGCATTGCCTCCAAATTCACATGCACGTAGGTAAATCTGTCTGTTTCTGGCTTTACAATTTGCTTGCGTAGCTGCATTTTGCAATAAAACTAAGGTTTGCCATATCAAAGTTTTGAATGATTTTTCTAGAAATATGTCATGCCAAATTCAGATAGTACTTAAAACATCTTTTGTACTAATCATTTATGTCCACTATTGAACATGACCAGGACCGTGACCGGGAAACGTGTACCGGGAAACGTCTACCGGGCCGTCCCCCTAGCAGGTGGACCAACGACCTGGTTAAGGTCGCGGGGAGTTGCTGGATGCAGGTGGTTCGGAACCAGTCGGCCTATGTCCAGCAGTGGACGTTTCCCGGATGATGATGATGATTGAACATGAACCTCTCGTATATAACACACGTAATTTTTCGTGTCCACCAACCTTGGAAAACTGATGATCGCAGTAAGACGTTGTTGATATACATTTAGACGTATGTTATTGAATTTTCCCTTATTAGCCTTTTACGACACCCACTGGATGACTGGGGTGATCCAATTCTAAAGGCGAGACCATACTGCCATTTATTATAACTAAACCATCAAATAAGTCACGCTCCATAAAATGTTGAATAGCAATAGATGCACTTTTCCTCGGCGTGCAGTTGTCGACGAAAGCTATATTCCACAAAATTTTCACCCAATACTTTGAACGAATTTACAGCGAGAGCACACATCCAGCAAACTCGAGCGAAGGTGTTTTATATATCGACAATTTTCTATTGTGTTGATACAGTTCTCGTCACCAATAAGCCTACACTTTGTCTGCAAACAAAGACTGGAGTTTTATCTGTAGTAGCTTTGGATTTCCCTGCACTTTGTTAGCCGCAATGGGATCTTGCTTTATTTCAACGAGTATCTCATGCTGAATGTAATGACGACATCATAACCTTTTTTTAATTGGCCTCATGAAATTTTCAGGGCAATGCATAGGCCGTGCATATTGCTCTTACCTATTATTTAAAATTCCAACAATGTAAGTATCTTTTTGCGTGGTGTTATGTAATTTTTAAACCCATAAGACGAACCAAACAAAATTTCATTATTCCAATATCATTTTGTATTAAAGTTTAAAAAGAAATCTTACACTTAATGAAAACATATCTAAGTAGTAAGCATTGTATACAGCTAAGTTTCTGCTAACATACTAGCTGTATATAAGTTCACCCGAGCATAAAACTCGCTGCAAACTTGATGTAACTAAGTATAGACTTTGACTCATCTCTCTGTTCAAGTACGAACATAAGTTACTTGGATATATTCGATTATTACGCTTCAGCTTACTGACGAGGATTCACTTATATGTAACATGACACTTTTAATTTAATTAACTAAGTTTAGGGTTATCTGGGGCAATAACCAATGTTAATTTATTATAATCCGCACGATAAAAGTTTACAGTTACTTGTATGGTTTTTCTGGTATCGAAATAGCGGATCGAAGGAAGGAAGCCCATCTCGATTAGAACCCTGTTCTAACCCTTGGATTTCAACTCAGCTAATGCAACGATACAGCACCCGCCCATCCCAAACTGTGAATCGAACCCGCGAGTTCCAGATTGTGAGTCCAACAGAGAGATTTAAATATAGTAATAGGTTATAGAGCGGGCATTGGGAAACGTTTCATATAAACATTTTGATCTCAAAAGTCAATCGTATGTCAAATGTATTGTACGGCCGCGTGACGTGATGTGACACTAGATTGAGTAACTTATTACCCATTTGGTATTAAGTTTAGGATCAAATTTTTTTTTTTTGCTTTGTCCGGTCTTTTACTATTAATGTTAAATGTCTTTGGAGTCCAACCGTGTTGTCCACTAGGCAAAATGAAACGAAAAAATGAAGTTTCAAATATTCTTGCTTTTTTTCGTTCATTTATTTTATTAGTCTAGCTGACAGTTTTTGAAAGATTGTGTAGTAACGAGTTGAAAAGAGATGTTTCAACCTACCTGCCTGCATTTGTACACTATAACTATACTATAAGCGACACCGGCAATTTCATTTTATTGACACCAACTTGGTTTTCTGTTTTTCGCGTTTTTAATGTTTTTGTACAAATAAATTAGACCGGAATATACATATATAAGTAATTAAATCACGTATATATGATAATGACCTTTTAAAATTAAAGGTGTACAAGACCACGCCGGAGCTCCATACATTCGCGGAACGTGTCATTTATTTACGTACGGATAAAAATGTTGCAGCTTTGTTTTTCATTCGGTGAATTACTTGTGTGAAAGCAAGATAGACTTACAGACACAGGTTTATTCCAAATTAGATTTTCTATAGCGTATTGAAGCGTTTTTAATTAATATGAATGGCGATTAATCATTCATTAATTTCTCAATGTCAATGTCGAAATTAACGCTTCAATATTATCTAAAAGGCGAACATTTACTACTAGCTAAGTCGATTGAAACTTTTATTGTTGATGTAAGAGTAAAAACCGCCTGGTGGAGGCCACGGGTGATTGGAGAGCTGGTGGCTACCTCCGACAAAGGATCAGCCTAGCGAGGTAACGCCGCCAGCATCTTGGGCACGCTGCCCAACGGAGCGGGACTGGACGACGTATCTATATTATAGATTAGGTTTAGTGTTTAAGTTTATGTAGGTTATAAGTAATATGTAACTAATTATTGTATTAAAATTTTTAATAAAAGACTTAATTTTGAATGTTGAATCAACGTCGTCAGAGTAAAAATTGCGAATTTCTTTAAATTGATGCTATTTAGAGTTTTATAATTGTTAGACGCGATGATTTTTCCATATTATGAGGGTTGAATATTGGTTAAAAATGTCCACAGACATCAATCAACTGTTGGAAACGGTATGAAACTAAATTACAACATAGTGGCATAGTGTCAAAATGTTGTGTGTTTAAACAAGTGACTAATTTTCATGAAGTCCAAAGTTACGATCATTTCAAATCACGATGTCTACTGACACAGATATTACTGCAGTTAGGTGGGGCCTTATGTGGCCTTAACCGACCGATTCACAATGTCAAGAAACTAGACACTTCGTCACATTGCATAGTGACTGTTTTATTGGCTCGTGTAATGTTTCCAAACGTATGAGAACGTTGTTAAACGTTAATCAACAATGGTGTGGGAGCAAAAGTTACTGTCGAATCAGAAATAATATTCATTTTTTGGGTCTTGAAGTACAAATGAATATATAAGGCACGTATGGCATCTGCCGATTCTTCGATCTGTTAATTACATACAAAGAAACTAATTGAGTCGTATTTTATTTTTAATTACTGCGCTTCTAATTATCCTGCTGGACGACATCCGCCGCCCGAACTCAGTTGACCTCAAATTGTTGGAAATATTGTTTGTTTGGTCTCGAGAGGGCTCGTCCGGGAACAATAAGCACTTTTTTGTTAACAAACTGCTATGAAGGCAGGTAATGAATATGCCAGAACAAAGAGCCCAATGCGGAGTCTCATTAGCCATTCAAGCGAGGTACCTGCCTCAAAAATAATTCAGAAAAGTCTTGATGAATGTTAGCCCGCCTTATTTTAGACGAGTGCTTTTCAACACAGCAAATTGTTTTACATATTTATTAGCTACAGATACTGTTTTTATGGAAATTATGTCGACGTCACTCATCTTTCAAATGAGGAGTGATTACGATGTCGTACCACTCTCTGAGCTTCTGCGTTAAATTTGAATAAAACGAAGTAGTATCAAGTTCAGTTTCCATTATATTTTCATAGATACAATTAATGAGTTTTTAAGATCTCTGAGTTCATTGATCACATTCATAATTTTGGCTATAGCTGTTTTACCTCTTTATGGTATTTTACTCAAAACTTTTTGTCTCTTGAATGCTTAAATACGTGAATAATTATGTTATTATCATGAAGCCAAAAATATGTTACTGTGCCACTGAGCGATAATCTTATTACCTTCATGATTATTATGACTTTAGCAACCTTTGTAAGTAGGTATTGCATGGTCATCTGTTCCTTCATAGCTCCTAAACTTATCTCCTCCTATTTTATTTTAATAACGCGACCCGAGATAACTATCGTTGGAAGCGTAATGGTTGCCCTCGGATTATAGAGTATATATAGAGACGTCACGTTATATAAAAAATGGAGGCATGCAGAGACCATAAAGTGCCATCCAAAAATAAGATTAAAATCTCGTGTTTGTATACAGCCTAAGCCTACATATTACAGTAAATTGCTTGATGTATCGATGACGTCACAATGGACAATATTGCCTGTAACTGCGCAATTAAAACTGCTCGTGTAAGTGCAGCTTTACAATAATAGCTAGGCAGGCGTTTATATAACGCCAGCAAAACAATACGAAGCCGTGCTGGTAGGAAAGCGGTTAAAGTGTCAAAGTTATGACGGGGGAAACCCCGGGGAGCGACGCGCAACCAACTGATTTGTAAATGTATTGCACTGTAGCTCTGTAGACCGATGTTCTAAGACGCGAAATATTTAGTAAACTAGCTTGTGCCTGCGACTTCGGGCGTGTGGATTTCATAAAGTATCACACGGGAACTATATGTTCGATCGGAATAGAAATTTCCTATGTACTTTTCCAGACCTTTAGCTATATAAAAAGTAAAAAGCAGCCAAGTGCGTGTCGGGCCTCATGCATTGTAGGGTTCCGTAGTTGCCCTTCACAATAAGTTCAAACGTCCAATGAAAATTAATTTTGAATCCTGAATCCAAAAATTATGTGCGTAGACCCTCAAGATTTTTAATAGACCTATTCAATGATACCCCACACGGTATGGTACACGCGAAAAAAATATGTCATCCCCTAGTATGTGCATGGGAGCAACCCTTAAATTAAACATATTTTCCAATATTTTATTCTATCACTTTACTTGACTACGGAACCCTAAAAAACAAGTCGTTCTGACCCTCCGTTACGACGGGAAGGATGGACAAACAAACAAAGAAACTCACGTCCGCATTTACAAAATTATTATGTATCATCTGATATGTCTAAAGACATCTAATTGATCGAATTTGCCATGCCCTCGCCATATTCGTCTCATACTACCTATACTTCAATAATATTAAATTGCACCAACAAGCAGAGCAAATTGCATCGGTACGAATTTATATGACGAAATGCAATATCCCCTATTTGTAATAATGTGATCTTTTTCAAAGTGTTTACTATTCAGATTTATCCATGTGTAATCAAAGGTTGGGAGAAGATATTGAATACGTACTCATCCATCGGTGTACGAGAGAATACAGAAAGTCCTGGGTTTCAGATTTAATAAGTACATTATCATCAGTCGTGAAACGTCCAATACTGAACATAGACCTTGTACTTGTCTACATAATCATATCATATACGTAGCTTATATCCATCTGTTTTATACTTCTACAAAACACAGAATATCAAAAGCTTGATAATATTATGTCCGTTGTTTGAAGTCCGTAGCTAATTCTATTATGGAAATGAAAAGTGGGAACTTTTAGCATTTGAATGTTTGACTGCATGCTGCATTCCAGCCAGAAACAGTTAGTATTGTTTGCTTGTGTTAAGTTTTGAATGTGTTTATAAAATATTTGTTTACAATATACGGTTTATAAGGGTAGAAGTTACATGTATAAGAGTTTTCTAATTCGAAAGTTTGATCGTAAGTCCACGAAATCTAGGTCTGGGTTCGTTTTTGACTCATACCGCTTTCGCAGGAGTTACCTGTGAAGTAAAAATAGAAATACTTTATTCGGCATAAATACAGTGCACAATGCACATGGATTACTTTAAAAGAGCGAAAACCTACTTACGTACTTTAAGCATCAAGGGAATATTAGAGGTATATAGAATTAACATATATGATTTAATCAATGAATCTATTGACAAGATTGAAAAGTTCATGAAAATTTACAGAGTTTGTATGTCATTAACAGCACTCAAGAATATTTATAATCTCAAGAATAATTTATATATTTATAAGTAAATACAATGAACACGAAGTTCATAGCTTTTTTGACCGAGTACTTCCAACCGGATGTATCATTTTTTACATCCTGTAGAAGCCTGTGTAATTACGAAAAGGGGCAGGACACCGCCTCCAGGGTCCATCCGGGCCATGATCCGGTTAATAATTCAATAACCGGCCCGAAGTAGGTGAGTGACGAGAAAATGAATTTATTTTGTATAACTAGTACTCTGTGGTGTCTTTGTAAATTAGTCGGGTTGCTCGGAAGTTCTGTTTGCGTAATTCACTTACACGACAGTGCTGCTGTAAACATGGACGCATACAACTTTTAAATATATTCTCAGAAAATATGTAAGAAAATTTCTCAGTTCACGTTCAGTTCTGTGTACGGGCATTTCATTAATGGAATCGATGTCTAGGAAGCATCATATTTCATATGTTCTGCAGAATTGCGTGTTTGGAAAGCGAAATCTATTTGTCGGGTCTATAAATTTTAAAAGATCTTTAGGCTTAGGGAGTAAATTGAAGGCTAACATCTGAAATCAATTTTTCCTTGGACACCATTCACCGACGCTGAGACTTTATTTTGAATGGCGGAATTTGAATAAATATACATACTAATGTATAATAATTAATCAGCTAATAATTCACATTACATCAATGAAGGTAAAAAAACTATAAGATAGAATGGTTAAAGGATTAGTATATATTTATTTTATTGATAATTAGCATAGATAGCGTTATTCCTTTAGGCTACCTACAGTTGTCAACACTGCAATCAAGTCATCTACCAACTAAGTGTCTAGGGGCTATAAAATAACAATTCATATAAAATGAATTTCAATAAAAGCAACTCTTAAACCGCTCCCCCGATTGTCTGGTTGGTTCCAAGGTTGCTTCTCAGCAAAGTGTGAAGATTAATTACAATTCAAATGAGGATTATTGTTCCCCGGATCACGGGCTGAATTTCTGGAAAAATTCAACTCAAACACAAAAATTTTCAACTTGATAAATCTTTAGAATATTTTTCGCGTCGAAAATTGGACTTATTAAGGAAAGCCGCTTAATTAAATTTTGGGGATGAATAATCATAATAGATTAAATCACAGGAGTGACTGTTTTTAACCGACTTCAAAGAAGGAGGAGGTTATCAATTCGACAGGTATGTTCTTTTTATTCTTTTTTTAAATGTTTGGTATCTCAGAACTTTTGACTAGGTGAACTGGGTGATTTAGATGATTCTTTTTTATTTGAAAGCTGGTGCTTCCCGTGTGGTCCAATTTCAATTTGGTCCAGTCCTGACAAAGGCATCCGTGAGAAAACTACATAAATCTTAAATTTGCCTTAATAAAAGTTGACTTTTAGGGTAATTAAAGTCGGTTTCCAGTTCTTTTCGCATTCACTTGTTGTTTGGGCTATTTATAATACAATGCTTTGTTATCTAAAACTTGTTGTTACACGAGTAAGTGAAGTGATTAGCAGATAATTCAATAGCCTTGATTCAGGAATATGTTATTTGTCATATTTTATTACAAATACAGGAAACTGGGACGCGAAGACGTTATTGCAATCTAATAAATGATCTTCACCAATCTGTGTTAAAGGAGCTCGATTTCATCGAGGTTACGTACAATACTTAAAGAAGATCAACTTAATAAATTGGATTGAAAGAAAAATGATATCATACGTATCATGTTTGTGGAATATACCAAATAGATTTACTGGAAACAATATTTACCAAGATCTTATTGGAAAATTGAGTATAAAACTCATATACAGTAGCCGTACAAAGGAAGTATGTAATAAGACTTACCTGTGGACTTAATAAGAGGTTTGATACTTTACCTGAAACTCATCTAAACGCAAGTGACTTTGACATCTACTAAAAATCTGACGAACATCTTCTGTCTTTGTAAAATGAGAGTCTTCCTCAAGCAAATCTTTAATTGCAGTTACCAACAGCGAGTGGTATGTAGTAAGTGTAGATGTAATCTATTTCAAGATTCTTAACGTAATACCTTAAAGTCTATATCATTGTCTGCTGAATACAAAATACAAAAGAATAGAAATCATGTAGGAATACAATTATACCAAAGGGTCAATTTAAAAGTAACATTGCGATCTAAATAGACAGGGATACATTAAGTAAATCATTGCACTTATTTCAAATCATTTCATTCGAGCTGTTAGGAATGTTATTTGGCTTTGAATTAACAAGCAGACATCTTTGAGTAAATGAGGTACAGAGGGCGCCGGAAGAGAAAAGCACTCGTAGACTGTATGACTCACAATATATAAATGAATGTGAAGAAATGAAAATATTTCTCTTACAAGACTTTATGCCTAGATCGTACATGCAGGCACCTTGTCGTAAAACGTGAGGGTAAGTGCTAGAGGTCGTATGTGTGCCTTATGCAAATGTGACGATAACTCGCCTTTAGGGTCAATAAACTGTTACTTCTCTTTTACGACACGATAAGTATATTGCTGTCTTATAAACGTTGGCCTTTAGTTTTTAGGTCAAGGAGAGTTTGAGTGAATCCAGGAGTGGATTTCAACAGTTTTATTCTTCTTCTGGACGTTTTCGATGAAGACGGCCGACTAAATCTAAAAATTTCGGGTCATGTGATAATTTTGTTTGTTTGTTCGAAGATATCCGAAGATTTGAACAACAGCCTACCAAATTTGGGATTGCAATATTTTAAGCACTCCAATCTGAGAATTAAAACTTTTGTTATACATTATTGTTTCTTTTACAGGGCATAGGAACTTCGCGGCAAAAATGGAGGAAACTTAAAAATCGATATACAATTAATACAACATTAAATAGAAGTAAAATAGATTTTTAAATTTGTTGACAATTTCTAATTATTAAGAAAACAGAAAAATTTAAATATGTTTCAAAATCAAGCGTTTTTAATTACGCTTCACTCTGCCTGGACTAGAACCTGCACTTGACCACACTGCGAGTGTACAACTAACAAGCTTGTATAACGCCTTTGACGGCCATCGAGAGTCTTGTATTAATTGTAGACTTGAGCAATGTATGCTGACCTTATGGTCACTTACCTGCTTCTCTGATGTCCTTTACCATGTTCTGTGACCGCGTTGTAGTTCCCATCTGATGTTAGTTGATGACCATATATGGTCTCATGTAAAAAGATCTAATTGAATATGTTCGTGTTTTGACAAGGGTAAAATAAGAAGCGTCGTCGTCGTGAGGAAACCTGCGTGTCTTGAACAGGCGTGTGAAGTCTGCCGATCCGCACTGGGCCCGCGTGGTGGACTATGGCCCATACACTCATGCATGGCATGAGCCCCTGCAGTGGGGACGTATATAGGCTGTTGTTGATGATTGATGAAAATAAGAAGGCAGACAGATAGCGATAAAGGCATTCTAGTAAATTAAAGAAAATAATAGAGGGAGAGTTTTATTCAAGCAAAAGGTAAGATTTTCATATGTTGCTTACATGGTGGGTACTCATTTGAGGTGACACAACACAGAAGAGGTGGCGTGATATCTCATTTCAGAGGAAATTTTGTATGTGCCTCATGAGTTATATTTTTTATATTACATCAGGTGATATGAATGAACGTCAAGTGCGAGTCCAGTATGACATTATTAGGGCTCCGAACATCCGAAGAAATCATTTTAAAAAAACTTTTTCAACTTCAAATTTGCTGGTTTATTAAATACAAAACTATTAACATATTACACTGGACAACCATAACTACTCTTAGGGTAATGTTCCGTAACTCACGGTTTTCAATCGGTTGTTTCTTGTAATAGGTGCCCTGGAATCCAGAAACCTATAAGTGCCGCTATAAACCGCGCAAAAAAATTGGTTCTTGTCATCTTTTCATACTAATCATCATCATCAGCCGGGAAACGTCCACTTCTGGACATAGGCCTCCCTCGTGGTACGCCACATCAACCTTTCATACTTATACCGGCTTATAAACTAAAATATAATTTAGTGTACAACAGTGGCGAAGGGTGGAATTTTGGCGAAGGGAAGCCGATCCAAAAAAAAATGCTTACCGCGTGATTCAAATTCGGCTTCAGAAATTCTCAGTATTTCTTCAAATGGGAAGATGATGAGCAAGTAGTCAGTTAGGCAGCATTCCATACGAATTAAAGCCATAATGGCACACAAAACTCAACGTATTGAACGAAATATGCAAGTAAATCACCTTATAAACACAAAAAACAGCACATGAACTTCGAACTAAGTGAAATACTTTCTAATCCGTCACATAAAAAACATCGATAGTACTAACCTAGGAGCATTTAATCACGTACTAACAAGCATTCATGATTCACGCGTACTAAAGTTGTTTATTCCAAACTGAACAAATCACACGCAAATACGCCTAAATAAAACAATGTGACTCGCGATGAAACATACTATCAAAATACTACTTTCTAAATTTTGCATTGTTATAACACTATTAACTTGCTAGAAAAAATGTCTCATTGGCGATGTATTTTCTCGTTAAAAATATAGTTTTGAAATTACTAGTATTATAACTCTCTATCTCGCTCCGCATAAGGCGTTCGAAAGAGAAGAAATCGAGTAACCCGAAATTCACCGGCTTATATCGTGAAATAAAAAGCGACGTTTACTACGAGAGCGTAAGAGACAGAGCATTAGTTGACACGGGAACTGTGGTATAGTTTTGGCGGGCTTTGACAATTTATAGATAATATCTGTAACCCGGTGGGAATCGGCTTGTATGGACCATTCGCCACTGGTGTACAATAAACTATTTCTTCAATAAAAGACGAATACTTGCAATTACTTTGCGATGCCGCCATAATATTGTCTGAATCTGTCTTAAGAAATAGCTCAATTACACTAAGTTCTTATCGACTCTAGAATCAAGACCCAAGATATACAGCTCGAATAGATCACCAAACAAAACAATCAATTCCCGTCCAAGAAATTTGCACACCAAATTATTTACCTAATCCACGAGATCCATGGAGCTGCTAACGTCACAAGGACAAATACTCCGATATTGCGAATTACGCCTGAGTGAAGTCTTTTAATTAAGGCGGGTTCGCGTCAACTCGGAGTCTGGAGCACCCCATCAATTTCTGCTTGGCTTCTGATTGTTCAAGCCGGCCTCGTTAAAGCAACACGGACGCGGAGTTTGCTTTCCTTACACCTGAAGGTAAATCTGTGGCACCTCCGTTAGTTTACATCGTAATTACTTTTAATAGATCGTAGACCAGTTTTCTCAAACCGTTTATTTAGCTTGCCATTTGATGTCTATTTCAAGATTCTAACAGGATCTTTATAATCCGACTGCGCCAGAAGGAGGGTTTTGTTATTCGAGTGTATGTTAAGAATGTATACGTCTTTGAAAACCTCTGTAGCCTAAACAGCTTGATATATTTCAGCTGAAGAGGTATCGTTACATACGTCAGAATTGTGACAGTGAAACTGGAGGTATGAAAATTAGGACAATTGAAATGGCGTATTTTTGACACCAAATCATGTCTTTCTTTCTCTCCCTCCTAAAACCTAAGTGTTGTATGAAAATAAAAGCTTTATAAAATATTATTTTTAAAATTAACTTTTCATCCACATGTTTATTTAGCCTTTCCCACTTTAGAACATTTCTTGATCTCTATGGATTGAGTGTAGGTCAGGTCATAGTTACGATGTTTATGTTTACGTCATCATATTGTTAAATGTTAGGAAACATTTATGAGAAGCACCAAGTACGAAAAGCTATATAATAAGCTGGTACGGAAAAGGGGCTAGATAAGAATTATTGGTGTTAAGGTGTTACACATCATCTTTCACCCCAATCTCTGCGTAATCAGGGATGCAATTCTAAGGACAAACATCTTTCCCTCACGCCTGTGAATGTCTTTGATGACTAGCCACTAGTCTTTGAGCCAAGTACCTAAAACATAATCTAAGCATATTATTCAAATTGCTTCTGACAAGTCAGTAATGAAATCAAATGAGTTTTTTTTGTGAGTCATACTTTCTTTTCTTATGAAAAAACTCTCACATTTCATTACAACCTCACCTGATTTTAAGAGATGATGTGGTGTAAGATGACTTAAGCTTACCTAGCTAAGCTTAAATTGCCTTCTTATTCCGAAAAGCTGGTGTTTCATGGTATTTGCAAATTATATGATTCAGAACATTATGATTGTAACAAAATGTTTAATACCATGACAACCAGTGTTTTCTATCATCGAACCCACAAAATTACTAATATAACGAAGCGAGCTAACGTGTCTAAATTGAGAATAAATAATAACGACCCTCACTCACTGTCACTAGTTAAAAATTCCTGCCCTTTTATATATGTATACAACATATCCATATAACATTACATCATATATCAATACAAATACAAACACGAAGACTGTTTATCAAATAAAAATAAGTAATAAAAGAATAAGTAAAATCACTCAAGTTGTTCTAGTTTGGGCATAATCTATCAATTTATTCATAATCACAGAAGTCCCTCGTGCTTACTCAATCATATTGTTGTTTTGGGTAAGACATTAGGAGTCCATAAAACTTGTTGTGTTTGTGCGTCAAGAGAACTTCCAACAAACTTTAGTTTGGGTGTGGGTTTCAAAGTAACTCATGTGGGAATCGCTTCAGTCAGTAACTCTTGTTTATTTGTTACGGTTTAGGTATTTAGTAAATATACTAGAGAAAATATTAAATACGGGTAGAGTGATTTCACTCCCTCGATCTCTAGGAAAAGATGAATAAACATTTTTTACCTTTGAAATGTTAAATCTCTTTCACTGCCTTAGCAGAGATTCTACTTTTTAAATTTGTGAATCTGTTAAACTCGTCACTGCTCGGCTGTTGTTGTTTACATCTTTTTTATGTAAGAGTATTAATAAATAAAACATGTATTTGGAGACTTAACTAACCATATATTGAATATCGTTACGTATTAAATGTTTGCGAATCAATCCTTAGCCAACACCAAGTAACTATATGTAATTAATCACGTGACCGTATAGCAACGGGTAGCATTTCGGATTTTATCCGGGTTTTCTTTCTGGGATAGATTACAATCACCACGCCTTTCAGTCGCGGGTTTTGGTTTTCATATGTACGCTCACTCTGAAAATTTACATAGTTCGTATTGTAAGACATTCACAGAAATATATGATCATATTCTAAAACGTAAAGGAAATAGCTTGGTATTATAATCGTAAGTAAGGTAATATCTCTCATCGGAATATAATCTACTTCGCTTACATTATCTCGTTCATGTTCCCAATTTGTAAGGATTTGATTCCGATAAGAACCCCGAACAAAACAGTAAAGGTATAACAAAACGATAATACGCTGTTATCCGCCCGTATCTTACTGTAGAAGATTTCAAATGCTCAACCGTATTTATTTACTCCGCCGAAGAGGATTCAAAGATTTGATAAACACTTCAATCATCATACCCATTTGCAAATAAAAAGGAGCCATTCCCGAAATTTAGCCGTGTTACTGAGGGGTATTGAATATTTTATGAACTGACTATGATAAGAATACTTGAGCAATTTCCCCACGACTGGAAAAAGCACCCTTTTATGCTTATAAGCTCTTGGAAATGCTGATCATACTTTTTGCCCCGAACACAATTTAAAAGGGTTCTTTTTAATCAGTTTCTTTGTAAACAATTTTTCACTTCTCTCAAAAGATTGCGAGTTTCATACAACTTAGTTTTTAAGCAGGTATGTAAGTTTGACTTTTATACTTTGGGAAGTTTAACTTGTAAGAAACTTGACTTTCTTACAGCTTTCAGCAAAAATTACTCAATTTGTATTATTAAATTTGTTACGGAGATGGAAAAATATTCGGCTAGTTATTTTCTTCCCGTACATAATTCCAACGACTTCCATTATATCCATAAAACCTGTTTATTCCTAATTCGTATACTATGTAAAGGATTCGTCTCAAGATGTCAGATTTGATTAAAATATGTTTTGGCTATGAAGGTAAAACACTGGCCAAGTGCGAGTCGGACTAGTACACTAAGGGTTCAGAACCATTGAAACAAACGTACAGATATTATTACCTAGAAAAAAGTTCATTTTCCCGACCGCACAACTTTGTTTGTCATGTTTTTTAATGATTTAACAAAAACTATACAAATTGTTCGAATAAAGCCGTTACCGTTTCCCGTAATCATTACAAATTTCAAGTCGGTATCATTAGTAGGGCCTGAGAATTATCTTTTAAGGTTTCCGTTTTTTCATCGGTTTTTCTGAACAAACAATCATAAAACACATCTAAATTAAAAATGTATCAAATAAATCCATAACTGTAACTTACTCTAATTCACTCGAGTTGTAAAAGTAAATAAAGTGGAAGTTCCGTACAAATAGAACGCTCTATAGTGCGGTCACGTCTGGCCTCGTCGGGACGAAGTTCATAAGGTCAGAGGACATCGTTTAGTTGCAAGTATATCTTATAGTGTACCCACTACCCAGCTACATGTACTATCCGTTCACCATAACAAGCCCACTGACTTCTTTAACACTACGAGTTTTTGAAGAGAGTTAACGATTTTAATCTTCTAATATATAAAATTCTCGTGTCACAGTTTTCGTTACCATACTCCTCCGAAACGGCTTGACCGATTTTGATGAAATTTTTGGGTCTGGGTTTGGAGATCTTGAGGTGTCTGTTTCTGCTGTGATGCGGGGCAGTGCCTTCATGGCTTAGTGGCTATACTGTTGCGTGAATTCGTCTTTCGAATACATGGAATAAGTGTAGAATTGGGCGGCTATGTAAGAATTATGAGGGAATAACGTCCATTCCTGCACCTTTATAACATCAAACCATCACTATTTCGCCTGTTAAGCGTGGTCGTATCACAAAAAAAGCCTAATTATAGATACAGTTCTTTGTAAATCCGAACTATGAGTATAGAGTAACTTCAATATTTGAATACTGACAATGCGGAGATAAGGGTTCGATTCCCAATGACTACCTATCGGTACTCTGGTTGGTGGTAGGGCTTTTTTTATGTCCGCCTGTCTACCACTGTGTAACCTACGTCAGCCGCCATAAAGCACTGTTGATAGCACTGTTGTATTCCAGTATAAAAATTAACAGAGCCATCGGCTCGTTAAATTTTGGCTTCTGGGTGAGTACACTTTCTTAGCCTTATCATCACTTACCACCACGTGAGGTGAAGGCCAGTAGTGGACTGTTACACCTGTCATAGAAAATAACTATAAATAATGATATTCTTCACATTTAGTATCAAAAAAATGTTAATACCGTTTTCCGCTGCTCATATCTTGGGCTCCAAAGACAAACACTTCACCGCCACCCCGTACCACCCGTACCCCGCGATATGAGCAAGTTCACATATTTGCCGATCCTTTACCACTTATGTTATTGTTACCGTTCCCACATACTTTGTTTTTATCACAAACCAATTTAGCTTTTGTCTAAAGCAATGACAAGCGGTTACATATCGCTTTAGAATTAAATTAAAAATAAACGGGATCCGTCACGCGCAGAGAGCTTAATTACAATTAAACTTATGTTTATTCTCGCGTCTTTGCCTCTCCTTACCCGACGCATTCGTTTTATATTCCACGTAATTAACTGTATTAATTAATTTGTCTATTCAAGGGTATTTATTTTATATTATGTTCGAGCAATTTGTACGTTGCTGTAATGGAATCAGATATCTCTCCATGTCTATTTGTCTCTCTGTCTGTATTCTGTGGATTTATGTTTCGTAAATTTGAATTACTTGTAATTAGTTCGAATATTAAAACCCCAAGGTTTACGTATAATGGGTTAGAATTTGGCCTTCATGTCACGTGATGGTAAATAGGCTGTAGGATAGAAAGCATGATCATCCAGAAAACTCAAGATAATCAAACATTAGTTTTAGACAAGCCAGCATTCTTTTAGGATTCCGTTAACAAAATAACAAAATTTCTACTTACTTATCTTAAATAAAATTTTCGATAGAAGTCAACGATTTGAACTGCAAAAGTTGCATTTATTGTAAACAGTATTTGTTTTTGTTCAAACTGCTCACTTGGGTGGGCATTTAACGATTTATATGATTTCAAGCGGACTTAATTAATTGTCTTAAATAATTAACCTCCTCATCCCTTCTCTTGTCTCACACATATGTAATTGTTTGACGAAATAAAAAGATTGTAATTGAGACTAAAATTAATTTCGAAAAATTACCACTTCGTGTGAATTTTCGAAACTGTACAAACATAATCCAGTACCAGTTCAATTTGACAAAGCGAGTGATTTCACGAGTTACGATCCCGTGACATGATTTAGTTGCATATATCTCTGAAAAAGTACAAGATAATTTATAATTTCAGAAGTCATGAATAATACAATTTTCGGCCGACTTCAAAAAAGGCGGAGGTTCTCACTTCGACGCGTATTTTTTTGTATGTGTGTTACGCGATAACTCCGCCAATAGTGAACCGTTTTAATTATTTCTGTTTTTGTTTGGTAGAGCATACGTCCGAGGAGGTCCCATTTAAATTTTTTCGAAATTGATTGATCGCTCTTTGAGAAAATCAACAAAAACCAAATTTGTAAGTCAATTGAAGTCGGTTTTTAGTTCTTTTTCAACGCGTTAATTATAGTAAGCTACTATTTGCAGGCCGCGTGTTATTTTCAAAAAACCCTTAGGAATATTTAGTATGCCCATTTACTATCCGTCCGTCAAAAAATCTGTATTACATTGTTTAGATATTTTTTGTGCAAATTATTTACGGAAAATAAAACGTCGTCTCTAACTAACATAGTTTTTTTTGAAATCAGTAAAACACTATACAAACCAATTGTGCTTATCTTATAACTAACCGAGCTACAGAACCCTCGACCCAGTAGTTCGACTCGCACTTGTCCGGGTCTTTAATGTTATTATTATTAGCAGGTACTTACAAAAATATATTGTTATTGACATCATTAAAGAGCTGTTGTTTAGCAAGAGAAATTATCAGAGAACTACACGGTATACGGAGAATGCAAACAGGAGAACATGCAGAGTGCAGCGGCCGGCGGCGAAGAAATTCTATAATACCCAGTCACAGGTAGTTGTATGTATCATTGGTCAGTTGAACAGAGCATCACACTGCAGATAGCGTTCAATTATGCAAACATCATTGCTCATTCGTGCATTTTGACTGCAGTGGCACGCGTATTATACAGCAGAATAATAAAGTAAGTCAGGAATTAGCTGGCATTTAGTCGTACATAATTTATATCTAGTTTTGTAGCGGTGTCGTACCATGGAGAATGTTCAGCCAATGTTCAGCAGGTGATGATGATAAAATTATTGATGTTACGGAACGGTACGATATTGTCATTTAAAACACAGAATGCTGGTAGTTTGTAACACTAATGCTTTCAAACAGTGCAATAAAATATTATATTACCTAGAACTTATGCTTAGTGATCTAGGTGGATATCGTTTCAGAAGGTATCTCGTCGTTGTCGTCAAAATAAACAACTGTTGTTATACAACTCTAGCGATAGTGTAGTATCCCTACTTTAATATTATAAATGCGAAAGTATCTGTCTGTCTGTTACGCTTTCCCGCTTAAACCTCTCAACCGATTTTGATGAAATTTGGCACAGACAATCTTTAGACCCTGAGAAAGGACATAGACTACTTTTTAATGCGAAAAATAAAGTCCTCGCGGGCGAAGCCGCGGGCAGAAGCTAGTATACTCATAAATGAAAAACTGGCCAGGTGCGAGTTACTCTCCAGCACCGAGTGTACTTAGCTTAAGAAGCCACGGGTCTTTGTTCACATTTTTGCTATATAATTAGATTTTAGACGACTAAACTTAAAATCTATTGTAGAATCCTTCACAATTTAAACCTTACTTTTTTGTACCTCTTACCCTCTATTACACCTAGATACACCAAATTTATGAGTCTAGTAATTCTGTATTCAGAGATAAGAATTTAATAAAAAGAAGTAAAGAAATTCCATTTATATCCGTCAGAAATAAATACGGAAAGGCTAAATAGAAATTAAAGTATTTATTATTCCTGTTACGTTCCAGAAATAAATATGATGAGAATTTTAACTTTTGCGTTAGCTAAAATTTCCCGGGCCTTTAAAATGAAACAGAATTAATAATCTTCAGTTGGCTTTGATCATTGTAAAATGAAAACATGGAAGCGTGACCGATGAAGAAGCCTCGTCACAAAAATTATATTAAAAAAAAAACAATTAGACTTACAGACAGATGTGTTCACGAAGATGTAGCTTTTGACTTACCTGTAGACAGAAAATGTATATTAGAATATTATACCAAAAAAACGGTCAAATAATGTCGGACTCGCGTCCGGATTGTTCCGTACACAATATGAATAAATAACACACTGAAAATCATAAATAATTGGTAATATGCGCCCAACAATGCTCTACCGAAAATGTAATTCTGATTGAAAAACCAACTTAACTTTGCGGCTACATTACATATCTGATGGATACTAAGTCAACTAGAAGTACCCTATAAGTTTTGGTTCTCTTGCATTTTGTATGGAAAATGACTACAATACAGCTATATCTATAAGTTTGATTGTTTCACGGATCCAAGGGATGGCAGACTTGAGTATTAATTTCAACTTTATATCTCCATGCATTTCTGAGAAAAAGGGTATCGACAGAAAGACAGACGGACAACAAATTGGGCCTTTTTTCCACGGCACGGAACCCTAAAAACCACTTAAAAACATACATTTACTAAAGAAATTGTATACCGTCACGAAATAATGAAATATGATGGGTTAACATTAATTTAGAAATTTTTAAAAAGCTGCAGAAGTCCACGGACAAACTTTCCCAAAAAATAAATAGCCAAAATTAGAATATTATGTACGGAACCCTTCTTGCGCGAGTCCGACTCGCATTTGGGCAATTTTGTTATGCTGATCAACAGACGGTCACAGGCAGAAAGCTTTCATTTGCTAAATTGTACATTAAATTTATATCCGCTTGAGGTTGCATACTGTACGACCGCGAGTGTTCAGGGTTCGACTTCCTCCAAGCTCTTGTTATGAATGGCTGAACAATACGAGATTGTACGTTGAAACTAATTCCCAAGTTATCTCGAAGCACAGGTTCAGCGTCGAGTTACGTAGAGATCGGTTCAAGTGGGGTTACTACAGCAAACTGACTTTAATTTCGCACCTACTTGTAAGTCCGTTTTGCATTGCTAACTAATCGAAAACTTGTCAGTCTGTTGCTCTTGAAACGTAATCTGAGGTTTATCTACTTGAGATTAGACGGAATTGAATATGAAGTTAACATTAATTTTACTGCTGTGATACAGAAGTTTATTACCGTGACAAAGCTCTAAAGTGCCTTCTGTGTCACCAAAATGTAGACTGACTTATCACTAAGATTTGCTATCATTGTGAGATATTTGAATACAGCAATATAGGATTGGTGTTGGATGTATTTTGATTAAAGATGATCATTCTACAATATAAATTGTAATAAAATAAAACATCATTATCACTCTACTACTGTTGACCCTGACAATTCTTTACTGACAGTTTAACATGCAGGCAGGAATTATATGTTTTCTGCAAAGGGACAATTCCTTGATGTATATAATCTCATCATAACCCTTTAGAAAGTTGCAGAACCAGTCATCGAATGGTGAAGCATCATCAGCCTTCAAATATTGACACATTGAATGGGGTTCGATCAAGATATTCGTCATAATTATCAAGCTTTGAAGGCGGATGTATTACTGCAGTCATATTGTTTGTAATAAATACATAAATAGGCACCTAATCGACTTTTACGATATATAAATTACTTTCTTATTATATAACCGACACGCCGATTTTTCCATCACTCAAATTGAGTTATTCATAGCCAATACATTGTAAATCTTATCCTTAACACATCTTATCACACTTCTCACAACACTCAGGAACGATGAACCGCAAAGTACACACCACTCGGTCTCAGGTCACCAAATTCAAGAGGCGCTCGTCAAAATGGATTAGCAGATAATTCTGAGGCTCACACGGCTGGTAGTCGCTTAATTAGTCGCCTTTGTGGTCTGTTTGCCACGCCATGCCCCGACTACGCTCTGCTCGGGCCTACGTACTAATAACATTTGCAAAATTAAACAGCGGTCGGACCGAATGCCGCATATGCACAATTACAACGGGACAAACCTGCTTTTAGCGCCTCGTGGTCACACAATTATGAACGCAATGATTCTATGTATTCACTTAAATTGTGGGTTGCCGTCCTTGACATAGCGCAATAACATCGGAAGAAATAATATAACTTTAAATAACAAAAGCGTCGGTGGCGCAGTTGATAAGGCGCGGACTCTCAATCTGAGGGTACCGGGGTCGAATCCAGCCGTGTACCTATGAGTTGTTTTTCAATTCAAGTACATTATCCTATTGCTTAACGGTGAAGGAAAACATCGTGAGGAAACCTACATGTCTATAACAGGCATGTGAAGTCCGCCGATCGGCACTGGGCCCGCGTGGTGGACTATGGCCAATACACTCTCTGTAGGAGAGTAGGCCTGAGCCCCTGCAGTGGGGACGTATATAGGCTGTTGATGAACAACTTAAATTGACACAAAAATAACTTAGAATCCTGATTTTAATTTTTGTTGTTGTAACCCTTCATTTCACTCAGATACCCCAAAACGTAAACAAAAATCTACAGCTAAATATTACCTAGATAATACGTACTTTCTTACATCGTTAGTAGATCGTTGGACTACAGACAAGCTGATATTTAATTTTCTATCTATAATCCTCACATTGAGCTTGTTTCATTGTCCTTACTTTACGACATAACGGAGAGTCAGAATAAATTTATTTTAGCATAAGTGTAGTTAAAGGGACGAAAAAGGACATAAACTACTTGTTATCCTGAACGATAGTTCCCGTTAGAGGATTCATGAATAAAAGCTAGTTTTGTATAACTTAACTTCATTTGTATACACGCATCACTGTAATGTTTGATTTAGGTTTTCAAAAATTGTTCACCCTCATAACTTATCCACATCGTCATTGTATAATAGAGATGATACATCAAAAAATCAAGGTAAAGTTCATCAATTTGGCGTTGATGCGGAGTAAATTACTTACTTTGTGTGGAGACACATTAATCAATGGCGAATGATTAATGGAAGCCGGCACGATCTCGATCGTTTGATGGATTAGCCCCCATACGGCTCCGCATAATTCGCTGAGCACTAACACCTGCGACACCATGTCATAGTACTCTTTTCAGAAACTGGAAGTGGTCATTTCTAGAACTAGTCATTTGCAGAAGTAAGCATTTCCAAAATTGGAAATTATAAGAGAAAATCTTGACCAGTACTCGTAATTTTCGTTTGTGTTTCCTCCGTTCAGGAGCTCTGTTTTTGATTCGCTCTACGCGCTACAAGCGACCGATTTGTATTGATTTTCGTCGACTTTCGAAATTTTATATTTTCGAATCGTTCTTCTGCAACTAGTGGTCTCGCCCACTCTTTGTTGGAGGCGAGCGATAGCCTAAACGTCATCCTCGAGCACTGACATTACACTGATTGAAATTTACAGTTCCTTCACTCCTGTGAACTTTGCGTTCCGTTTTACGTTGCGTGAATTACCGGTTTTAGCAATCCAAGCGAATGATTAAAATAGAGTTGATTTAAATTTAAAATTTAACTTTTTTGTAATAATATGCTCAAGTAGCCACTTATTATGAATATAATTGTTAAAATTTGAACAACTTTTTCATTGCGATGATTACCGGTTTTATTTTTATATGTGAAAATGATAAAATTATAAATTTCAAGTTATTTTGTTAAAACCGGAAGTGAATGATTCAAACATACGGTAAAACCTGTTTTCATGCGATTTGGGATCGATCGTACCTTAAGTTTTATGCGACGATGCTGTGTCTACACAATCTAATCAAAAATAAAGCTCCTATAGCTAACCCAACAAAGTGAACTTCGCAACGAAATCGCTTCAGATAGCGTTGTAGATTTAATAGTACCACCAATTTTAAATACCTCATTCGAATGATTAGGAAAAAAACATACATTTTATCATTTTTTCGTATAAATAGCGGCACACAGAATTAGTGGATATGAGCTGTAAAATGAAAATGATTTTATTTACATGAAAAACAATAAATAAACCAGCTTGTACATACGCAACAATAACGTCGTCGTAAGGTAACACTTGGACGCCCTCGTACTCTGTACATTGTTGGAACGACAAAGAAGTACCCCTTACCCTCAAAATCTGTCCCTACGAATCTGTTAACAAGGAGTAAGTAGGAGTTTTTATCCGAACCGGACAGTGACTTACAATAACTTTGGACACGGTACGGTTGGCAGCATATAAGTTAGGTGTACGTATTACCCAGCTTTGAGTAGAGCCATGTCATATTATCTCTTCCTCATGCTTAACACTATTGAGGGTGTCAAGTTAAATCTAAAGTTAAAAAGTGAATGTGACATTTTATAAATTTGCTAAACACAAATGACACTGAATGTAAATAAATATGGCACTGCCATCACACACAGTGGTAAGTCACGATAATACGAGTTGGTTTCGAAGACGCCTGTTCACGTCCGAGAAATACAATCTGCGCTTTTTTTTATATTTCTGCGTAACGCTATGTATTATGAAAAAGGGAAAAGGATGTCAACCATATACAGATTCCGCTGCAGGTCCCGCTGTGGAAATGATATAAACATAAAAAGCTATTGCACGCACTCTCCAAAATGCATAGAAATACATGCTACCTCTACCTTGTGTTCTATGATTTGAGTTGAACTTTATTTAAACGCCACACCCCGACGCCAGAGCTAAATCAACAAAAGTAGATTTATGTCATGGTTAGTCACAGTAAAGGTACCGCTTCGGAAATGAATAGAAGTATTATAATATAAATGTGGGATTACAGACGAATGTTAGCCACAAATTGGACCCAAAGGGTTACCAATGTGGAAGAACTCATGTCCACCATACAGGAAAAGTAAAAGGGGTACGCACTTTTACAACTTATTGTGATCAAGTTGGCCGCAGGAAAAAGTCCTGGCTGTGGAACGTATGAGAGTGAACAAGAATCGACAGTGTCGCCGATCGTTTTCACCTCGCGACAGATTTTTTCCATGCAAGAAAATATTTTACAATTCATACAAAATTAAGTATGTATAAGTGCACCTTCTATAACACTATCAGGCGTGTTCTATGTAGTGGCATGTCGCTATTCTTTGTAAGTAATCACGTCCAAGTACTATGTGCCTCCAGCGGTTGCGGCGGCAGATTGGCAGATCCCAAATCCTTACAAAGCCGCCCTGGAGCCCCGCGCCGCGGAGCCCTTGCCCCAAGAAAAAACACAATCGTATCAAAACATCGTCTGGAAAGCAGAATATATGTAATCTCGTTATCGTGTTCATATGTAACGATATGTTATGGTACATCAGAGATATATATGACAGCTATATCAGAGGAACCTATGAGGAAGCGAAAAGGAGAGAATAATTTCTTTGGAAGATAATTAAGTATATGAAAATGTGTATAATCTCCATCATTGGAGGTCATTTTATCGGTTTATGTAAATTAGCCAAGTGGGGTATAACATGAAAAGATATTTTCAAATGACATTGTGGTAAAGTTTTGATCTAACTTGTATATAATTTTTTTTGACACCAACTCAATTTTATCAATTCGATTGATCCAATCTACAGTAATATTATAAATGTGGAAATGAGTTTGTTTGTCCTTCCTTTAAATCGTAACGGAGTGTTAATATGTATTTTTATCCGAATGGCTGAGTTTTTATACCGAGCGAATAAGTAGTTAAAGTTGGATATTTTCTGAAGTACACAAAAAGCAAAGGCAAGTTCTGAAATAATTAAGAATTGAGCAGCAAGCACGCCTTGTATTATACGGGAATAATTTAACCACATATTATTCGCCAAACATATTTGACTCAGTTTTGATATTTAATTTTATTCTTATATTTTTAAACAAAAATGTATATTATAAACGAGAGCTATCAAACTTTGAAGGCAACGTCCGGCTTAATGTCACTCCCTCGGGAGCCTTTCAGTGATCCTTTACATTTTAGTTTAAAACCTCATTACTATTCTGTCACCCGACCTCACTATGACACAACAAATCCTAATAATCTCTTGGAAACGGTCCTTGGTGTCGGACACCACATTATAACTATGTGTGGAGCACTTGCGAGGTATGGTTGCGCACTCATTTCCGTTTAAACTTAGTACATGTGTAATTTGGTCATATTCGCCGGAGAACTATCGCTGGAACAGACGAGACCTGGAACATCCTGGAGTGGAGACCACGTCAAGTCAAACGTAGTGTATATAGTGCTCTCCAGCTAGGTGTATGGACGATTTGCGTATAGAAGCCGGATAAGACTGTAAGTTTATTAAGGGCCAAGTTAATTAACGCATAGTAACCGGAAAATCGCTCAAGAAATAACCTCGGGACTTGAATTTGGAACGTATTAAACGCGTGATTGGGCGAACTATCCCCCTTGCACCCCTGTGTCATCCGGGATGCGCGAACACTTCCCCACTATGCCTATTATAGTTCACGGACTATATCAAGTACTTTGGAAAGTGTGGCTTTTAAACGTACAAATATTTCATAATTCATTTAAACACATCTGATTACCATCAACATACACACATCGTATATTTTTATCATGATACCCATATATCACAATGACACGGATTGATTTTTACGTATCGTTAAATGTACTTTGGCAACAGCGGGGCAAGCATCCATCTTGTACCGACTCCCATCGGAAAACAATGCAGTGCACTCGTCGACGAAACTGCAAGGCTGTTGGATTTATTTCGCAGATTTTATGCTTGTTCACATTGTTTTTTTAGATGCTTCCATTGTGTCTGTTTGCTTAATATTGGAGACGATAAGAGTACCCAAACTCAGGCCAACTTTTCGACTGACTTCAAAAAAAGAGTTTTTTTCTTCTTCTTTTTGTATGTATGTTTCGCGATAACTCCGCCAATTGTGAAACTATTTTGACGATTTTTATTTTTCTTGATAGAGCATACTTCAGAGGTGGCCTCATGTAAAATTTTATCAAAATTTGTTAAGTGCTCTTTGAGGAAATTTACAGAAACAAATATGTGTCCAGATAATTCCAAAGAATATCTCATAATCATCGATACTTCCATACTAATATTATAAATGCAAAAACAGTTTTGTTTGTTTGTCCTTCTTTTACTTCGTAATACAGAGTTTTGTACTGAATACTGTTTTGTTTGAGTTACTAGATTTTATACAGGGATAGTTAAAGGGCTGGAAAAGAACACAGGCTACTTTTTATTCCAATTAAACAAATCTTTCCTGTGGGATAATTTCTAAATATATAAATACGCAACGTTTGATGATCCTAAAGTCAAAGTTATGTATGTATATTACATAAAAAAACAGTCAAGTTCGAGTCGGACTCGCGCACCGAGGGTTCTGTACAGAATACGAATTATTAACATACCTAAAATCATGCCTTACCGAAAATATAACTTCGATTGAAAAAACAACTTTACTTTGCAGTTACATTACACACCCGATGTATGGCTTTCAACTACAGAGTTATGTTTGTAACATAAAAATGCTATTTGTACTGTGTTATAATTTAAAATTCCTGGCTTTTAGGTTTATTCTTTTGGTTGTGCTGTAAGACATTGCTTCTTGCTAAAGTTCAGGATTCTAGGTCAGCAGGAAATACCCTATTGGTTTTGGTTCTCTTGCATTTTGTATGGAAATGGTCTAAAATACAGCTATATCTTATTATTGTTGTTGATCTATTAATATGAATTTGAGACAGACAGACGGACGGACAATAAAGTGATCCCATAAGGGTTCCTTTTTTTACTGTTGCGGTCTGGAACCCTAAAAAACTCTAGCTCTCTTTAAAATAAAAAATCCCTTTTGTAGATAAATATGTGATGTTTTCGAAACTCAATGGTTAGGGTAAACCTATGTCGACACCCACACATGACTGACAATGTGCTCGATCGGGTGTTACATTTAATTCAAATAGATCGTGTACAATTATTACCTTAATACGATATAATATTAATCTATCAAAAGATCTAATCAAATCAACACAGAGAAAACCCATATTAGAATAAATATTAAAACTAGCAGCACAGCAGTAAAGCAAAACCTAAAGCTATCATGAAAATTTTTAATGTCCCATTGCGGTTGCACATAAAAGCTTCATGAAATAGTTATGCCCTGTATATTGTTTAATTCGACGCAATGCCGAATTGTCCGCCATCAAAACGAACGGCCGTATTCGTATAATTAATATTTCAAATGTAGTTAGAGCCGCGTAGCTGTGAATGGAACATGGAATGCTATGGGACGACTCGACACTTATATTTATTTTATTTGAAAAAGGGATGCGGGAAGTTCCCTATAGCTTTTGATTCCCTTGCATTGCAAAGAAAATTGACAAAAATGCTGCTTAAACATCTGCATCTTTTTATTGCGTTGACCTAGAATGAATTTTTTTTTCCAACGCTGTACGGGTTTGCAGACTGGAGTATTTGATACTACGAATAATTTAAATTTGATACCTTAACGCGTTCTGAGTAAAAAGGGTCTTGACATACAGACAACAAAGTCCCATAAGAGTTCCTTTTTAGGTACGGAACCCTAAAAACACTAGCTCTCTTTAAAGAGTAACATCGTGAAGTCGAGGTACAATCTAAATAAGTCTCTTCCAGTAAATATATAATGCAGAAATATGCTTAGCTCAGCTCAGGTTGATGACCTATAAAAAGTGTCCATACTCGTATATGCGAAGTGGTTGCGGACGGACGGCTGGACCCTCGGCCTCGCGGGGAGCGCTAGTTAATGCGGCCAGTCGCCAGGAGCTTGGTTGGGTTATTTATTCTGTTTTAGCTGTGTGAGTAGCATCTTTGTAATTAAACTAATGAGAATATAGAGGATGTTCTACGGAGTTTATTTTATTATGCGGGTTTGCAATTGCCGGACGTGCGTTGTTCTAAAATCTGAAAACCACCTGTAACAAAAACTTCTTATAGCGATTACAAGTCCATCAGCCAAACTTGGTTATTATGACAAATACTCTAATCGGAAGTCTGATGTGGTGATATACGAGGGAGGGTCATGTCCAACAGTGGACTTATACAGCCGCCGGTTGTAAGGGATTGAACTTATCCTTCAATTTGACGTAAATGACGATAAGATTCCAAGGTGATAACTTTAATAAATCCACTTTTTACTAAGATTGTTGTTTGGCGGAAGATTTAATTATTATAATTATTGTAGTAGCCAGACGGACATCAAAAAATACCTAGCCACCAATCACTTCAAATCGAGTACTTAGGAAATTGAATCTACTCGTAGAACCTTTGCAGAGGTAATAGTCACTCCAAATCAGATACTGAATGTGGCATAATGTGTAATACTAACTCTATTACCAGATATTACTATATAATTTCAAAATGCGACATAATAACAATACGTACGTGTATTAGAAATTGTTCACCATAATATGTTGTACTAACAAAATAAACACATTTTCACAAACCGTAATCGATTATTTAGATAGAAACTACAGGAGCAGCACTTTCAAAATTCGAAAGCTTATTATTCGAAATACAAAACAATACGGCAAATTCAAATAGGTACTGGCTGTTATGAACGGCCTGTGAACAAAGCTCTGGTAAACTGGAGACAGACAAAAATTCAGGAACCTAACGATACGCATTATTGTAGATAGGGGAGACGTTCAGAAGATGTAAGTGGCTTTGTTTTTGTGACCCAACGCCGTCATCGTCAACTGTCGGATTAACGTTGGATCGGTTTGTTCTTTTGTCATATATACCACTTTGCAAGCCAACATCGCTACAATATCACTTTCAATTTTCCGCATACGCCCCAATCTACTCTATCGTATTAAGGTCGTTTCATTACCAAGTCATAGGCAGGGTTACAATTTGAGCAAGTTGTATATATCAATACTAGCATCTGCACGCAGCTTCTCCCGCGTGGACTTTTAAAATATTATGTCACATAAAACTTTCTGTTAGATCGTGAATGTATGAAACTATTTTTTTGTGAATTTATCCCATGTTTTAATTGTTATTTTGCTATTCGGGATGGAGAAAAATACAACAAATTAAAAACCATGAAAATTGATCCAGCCGTCCTCGAGTGTTCGAACAAACCCGACTTTGTTTTATATATAAGAAAAGATATGTATGTATCTTCGTCTTTTTTCTCATATCTACAAAACTACTTGTAGTGTTCAGACAAATGGGGTATCATTGGAAGTCAGAGGACATTATTGTACCCTTCCGCCGACATGCCAATAAAAATTTAAAGATAAATATTATCCCATCTTTCTATATCATGATCAATAATTGTAATCGTACAATGGTGATTTTAATGTGCTATTATTTATAAAAATATAGATCTCAGATTGATTCCTATATTTGTCTTGATTATAGTACAATGGGAAGTACCTTATACATTTTGATTCCATCGCAAGAGAAATTGATCAAAAAAGCTTCATAAACGGCCGTGTTTTTTTTTCGTTAACTTAGAAGTTTCATTTTTTCCCCGCTACAAGGGGTTGCAGATTTGAGTATTTGTTATTAATTTAAACTTGTTACCTTCACGAGTTCTTGAGAAAGAGGGTCTTAACAGACACGGACAACAAAGTGGAGCCATCTTTTCCTTTTGAGGTACGGAGCCCTAAAATATATTGTCAGTACACTTTCATTTCATATTTCAATAAATTCATAACACCATTTCAAAATTTCGTCTCCCCGACACATTTAAAGGGAATTCGTAACATCAATCTTCCCTTACAAGTAAAATTCGTTATGAAAGCAGTTTCTTAGCATAATAAACTCCAGGTAGGTCGAAACTTCAGCTATGCTCTAAGCCATCTTCAAACAATTCTCAATTCTCTTTGGGAGCTGAATAGCAAAAAATATCACGATTTCGGAACCTTTAGAGTCGAACGTCATTTCAGAAACGAGGATTCAATCGAAAACAATGAAATCCACTCGACAAAGGAGTGAGGTCACAAAACGTCGCTCACTTAACTTGAGATTGAGACGTGAGCGGAGCGGAGCTACTGCAGCCATTGACGCGGGAATTCCACCAAGGAAAATATAATTCATGAGGTAGAGATATTATTATTGACGAGTTGCAATTTCAAAGCTTAAAGATCTTGATGTCAAAGGAAATGATGGCGCAATGTCTGCTATAATGAGCGGTTTGGGTTTTGAAATGATTTTATCAACTTTTGATGAGATAAATCAAATGAAATTATCAACTGGGCTCACCAAAATGAGGCTTTTGGTTAAGAACTCTCCACCTACGATACTTAGATACTATCCAATATGCGACGGTATATTTCGTCGTTTATTTTCGTAAATAACGTCTACCAGATTTGTATGTGGGCAAATCTCATACTGATTTAGTTAGTAGTTAGTTTTTTGGTTTTTAAAAGTAAAATAAGTATAACATACAATAAATACTATATCATTAGCCTGGCGCTGTGGATCAACTTTTGTATGGACAGTATTTTATCTAAATTTATATTTGAATTGAGTTATATTTTGTACCGTGCCTTTTTCTTCTTCTGAAAGTAGCAAGGCTTTGATTGACAATTTTATTGGATTGTAAGCATTTCCTCCTGCACCCACGAAGCAACGTAATTTAATAACTCCCGTGGTCGCAATTTGATTGCAGAGAAGTGCTATTTAGAGTTACTCTCTTTTAAAATATTTCCACTAAAGCTTTCACAAAGATCTTGCTTGAAAATTAAGAAATTCATACTAATTTTAATTTCATTTCATAAATTGTGAATAACGAGTACTGCTGGTTAATCACAACTTGTTTCAATTAAAAGCATTTTAGACGATGTCTGAGTTTTCAATCCTTTCTATTAATATTATGAATATCCACAACCCTTGTGTCGGGGCCCCGTCATCGGTCTGTTTGTCACAGGCGATTATAATAATTAGCTTTCATATGGAATTAAAGTTAATAAATAACTTTTTTGGTTACTGTGCCATAGAGGAATCACTAATTACTCCTATGGCGGCGAATTGAGTCAACAAAACATTTCGGAATTAAATCTTTTCGACTGACAAAATAAAGATAGCAAAAATTTAAATATTTTAAATTAGTTCTCAGCGCGAATTTTATTACAGTTAATGAGTTTCCGATACTCACGTACTTGCAAGCACCATGATCACACCTACACCAATGATACAATATTCTGATCATTAGCACTATTGATTATTTACCGATCCGATTTAATGATCCGAACTGTTTAAAAAACTGAGTAATAACTTATCTTATCACCTTTGAATAATTCTTTTTTAAAATAGTTTTATATCATGTTTATATTTGTCTCCTTTTCTAAAATGGCTTAATTACGGAAGATGAGAATAGAAAATAATTAGTTCAAAATTACTATTGCTTTGAAACAATCACACACAAATAATTTTTTAGAAAAAAATAACATTAAGAATTATACATAACTTTTAAAAAGTTGACCAGCTCAGCAAAGAATGGATTGTCCAATTCTTTTTCTTCTAAAATACTTTTCACTGCCGTTAACAACGCTTATAGTCCCTAAAGCAATTGGAATTCCGTTTTAAATATTTCTCTTCCCATTACGAAATCGCCGTCAAATGTTTGTCGCCTCTCAATCAGCAATTCCCTCAATGATTTTTTCGTATTTGTTGAAAGAGTTTTTACGACTTACGACATCAAGTGAACTCATTTCGTATGAATAAGTCGTAATATTTACGAGGACTTTAATCTTTCGCCTCAAGCAGTAAAGGACGTTTTACGTTAGATTCTTACGCTACATCTGTATTCAAATATCAATTTTATATCGACGAAATCACGCAATATTTACTTATTCACGGGTGACTGAAATATTTCAGGTTTGTTACCTGACTCTACTAAAGTGCCGGTAGGGACCGAAAGTAACTGGAGAATTTCACTTATGACAAGAGTAATCTTCATAGTAAGAGAGTGTTATCGTCCTTCCTAGTCCAAGACAAATGTGTACCACTGTACATATTGGTTGAAATAAAACACCGTCTATCACCCGTGACATCACTTGCAGCTAATAAATAATGCAAGCGTTAATAAATAATTTACACCCTAAAAATTGCAATGGATAGTACCTAGTTAGTCATTGTTGACATTAGTTTCAATCATCGTCATCAGCCGGGAAACATCCACAGCTGAACATAGGCCTCCTCCATGATATGCCACATCGACCGATCCCAAGCCAATTACATCCAGCAACTCCCCCGCGACCTTAACTAGGTACCGTCAGTCCATCTAGTAGGAGGATGGTGTAACTACAATATTTATACAAATTCCTATCTACTAAATTTGTATAAGATTTTTCTCTTTGGAATCTTCGGATATGGATGAGGTAATGACATTTTCAGTCAAAAATTATACGGCGTAGAAATAAAGGAAAATTTGCTATATATGAATGTATAAATTAGTCACATGCATAATGATACTCAACTTTCCCTCATAATTCCTCCTTTTGGCCCCTTTTTTATAGAAAAGTTAAAATATTTCATTAATTATTTCACTTGCGGTATCTGAAGGTCACCGCTTCCCATAACTATTTCAAAGTATGCTGGGATAACCAGCTGTGACAGACAAACAGACAAGAGACATAAAAACGAAATAAAAAAGTCAGTGGAAAAAAGTACGGTGATAATATGGTTATTGAGAGTCAGAACTCGATAAGTGCAAATAAAATCAAACGCTCCGACAATTTCCTCGCGACGGGAACCCTACGAGAAATATTCTATTTCGAAACGATAACATCTTCCTGGAGATTCTGTGTTCGTAGCGATATCGCTTCCGTTTCGGGCAAATTTGATCCCGAATAGCAGTGATGCGAGAACCGGGGGCGCGAGTAGACCGACTCAGTCACGCGTATCAGATTGACAACTGACGAAAAAACCCGACCGACAAAAGCGAGGCACGTCGACGGATAATCGGCAAAAAAACGGCAAAACGTGGAAGCGGTTCAGTTGTTTGGGTGTTCGTACCCTGGCCTTTGTGATGCATGTCCTATTGGAATTCTTTCAACGCACTACTTTCAGTCTAGCACCGTATGCACTTAAAAGAGGACCTCTTATATATCTCTTTCAATTCTTCTCTATATATAAATGTCTTTTAGAAGGCTTGCATGAGGACATGGTCTAGTATGTAGTGGCCCCTTCGTGACATCTAAAGAGAGATAGGTGCAAATATCCAGATTACTTTTTAAACGTACCAACAGTGAGACACGCCCAGGGACTACGCCGATACGCTACGAGGTCTATTTGGGTATTTCGATGGGTATTTGGTAGACATGACTACGGAGAGGCAGCGCATATCTGGCCTGGACTGAGTTGGGTCCTTTGGAACGTTTACTCCTCAACAGCTCGCCACAACTTGCCCTGAGGGCTTATTTATTATTTGAAATATACCCCATTCTAAACTGTATTCGGTCAGAGAACTTTTCTGACATAACCATAAACTACGTACACGTGAGTTGGTCATACATATCATGTACTACGCAACATGGTCTACGTGGACTTTAATAACAGTCCCACGGAAACCACTTGACGCATCTTGATAAAAAAGACTTCTCTATAGGTAAGAATACCAATATGAAATTTTTCATTGCGAGTATGCTTGATTGTACAGTTTGAGGCTCGAAGTGGTAAGAAACAAATACTTTCACATTTATGATTAGTACTATAGTTGCATACAACCGAGTCAATGATAATTAACGCGCCTTAAAAATTTGGTTTTTGTTGATTTTCTCAAAGAGCGATCAATCAATTTCGATAAAATTTATATGGGACTACCTGTAAAGTATGTTCTACCAAACAAAAAAGAATTATCAAAATTGGTTCACTATTGTTGCACTTATCGCGTAACACATGTACAAAAAAAACATACGTGTCGAATTGAGAATCTCCTCCTTTTTAAAGTCAGTTGAAAACTCATTTCAGCTGAAGTTTTAGAATGTGTATAAAATATTTTCCCCTCTGCTCATCGAGTCAGTTTCATCACATAAGTGGAGACTTGTGCCTACATAAAACAGGATGGCCATAGCAAAATCTGAAAGTAAAACAATAGAACAAACAAATGGAATGTTTCATTTCATATATAAAGCCGCTGGTCCGGCCTAGCCTAGAGCTAGCGCACCTAAATTCACAGTGTGGTTGGTGTGTAAATGTTCTCTACAAATATTGAATACGTGGTCGCTCAAAAGAGATTGATACACAGTTCGGAATAAAACTGGTACTGTATGTTGTATGACGACATCGATGTATTTTATTAATTGAAAGTTAGTGCGACTTCATCATCTGTTGCTGTACTTGTGAATGCTCGTTTCTATGATCCATAAAGAAAGACACCTGATAGCTGAGCTAGCTATTAGACGTCGATTATTATCGCTGTCTTTGGAAATTATGTCTTCTACGATTCAAGTGGTTTTTTTTATATTCGACCGTCAACTGTCGCTTTATTTGGAAATTAACTGTTCTCTCTTATCAACTGCTGAAATAATTAACCCTTCCATCAAAACATTATTAACCAAACTACTTACGAACGAGTATCATATACCACGTCGCATATACATAAGAGAGGCATACTCGTATGTTTAGCACTGGAGGAACTCAAATCGTTGATATACATGATTATATTGATATGAAATAACTATATCCTACCTCATATTTGAATATAATCCATTGTTCATGTACAATAGGTAATATTTTCACGAAGCACGTGTGCCAGACACAGTCCACTAAGTTATTTAATATGCAGTCGACTCGTCATCCGAGCGAAATGCAATATTCGCCTTGTCCGACCGGAAACGTGGTTATTTTCAATCGCGCATTTATTTTTACTCTCGAAAAACTCGCTCTCAAATATGTTTCATTTCAGTACAATGAATCTGATGAAGCCTTTGAAATATTCATGTTATTTATGATAGTGCAGTGGATTTACTTCATGAAGTGCGTTAATTGCATTTCGCCAGGTACTCATACTTGTTTCATATTCGGACTCATTTATTAAAGTATACGAAAAATGTTTCTTTGTTTCGAAATCCACTTCCAATAAATAATAATTGAAATCAATGTTCGAAATTTATAATAATAATATCATCGTTAGTCGGCTATGAACTGAGCCATGTCAGTATCTTAGTCCGACACCCCATTGCAGTGTTTGATATTCATTGGCGATCATTTGGTGATTACATGTCAATGAACAAATCCATTAAATGTATGGTGCTCATTTTCCATATCAGAAACAAATGAAAAAAATTATATTTTAACATACTATTTCTTATTGACTTTCGAAAGATGGATAAAAAATAAATTCCATGGAACAATATAAAACTGTCAACTCAAACAATAAACTGGAAAACGACTCAAAATTTTGTCACTTTAAAGGCTGTCACTAGCTTGTGAAACGATTTCATAGATCTCATAAGCCAAAGTACTCTTGTACTATGTCCATTACCTGCTGAGTGATTCACTCTGTAAACTAACCCTTTGTGTGAGCACAGTTAGGTGATATAGTCTAATCTCACCCGTCCTATGTCAGGCTTCACATTGCGTCAACAAACCGAAGTGTGACACTTTGGCTTCGCAACCGTCCTTACTGCACCCTAATCCTTGCAATGATATCACCTGTAATAGTAAGTTTCACTTATGTATTACGTGACTTTGAGACTTAATATTGTCTTCTTGTCTATATTTTTGGCAGTTGGCCTTCATCTCACCTGCTATCTTTCATACCGGAGCAGAACACTGATATTAAGGTTGTTGTTTGCTGCTGTTGTAGCTAGTCAAGGAGACGCAGATAATGCTCTACCACCAACCAAACTGAGTAGCGACAGGTAAACCCCACTGGGAATCGAAACCAGGACGTCGCGATTGATTAGCCAACATGTAGCCATTATGCCACGGAAGCGGACAAAATTATTCAAATTTTATTTAAATTACGCATTCATCGTCATCAAATTATTGTTTAAAATTATTCCTGTATCCGCTAAGTCTCAAAAAGTTAAAATGAATATACAGGCTGAAATTTTGGCGGTTCCTTTTTTTTGACTTATGCTACAATCCATTTTTGAATACATGTTTTAACAGAAACTAAAGATTTAGCAATTGTCATGTGACTTTTTGATATTGTTTTAATATTGTGATGTTATTTTTTAAAGCGTGTAGAATTTGTTTATCAGCATTTCTCCTGTATGCCATATAATAATAATAAATGGGCTTGCCTTCGGCTCGCATTAAAACCCTTTAAAAAGGAGAATAAGCTATTTTCAATAATAATAATAAAGCTTTATTTAATTCCAATGCAAATCAATTTTGAATGGAACCCCCTAGGGTAAAAGTCTCCTCCAAAGAATATGCCATATATTCCCCCTAAATAGGAACGGGCTTAATTTAATGGAACGTAATATAATCTCTAGATGTTTTGTCTGTGTGTTGTTAGTACAATAGTACAGCAAACTTAAATTTAGGGCAACATTTTATATGTTCTAAAAGTTCTAAGCTCTTTAATTTAATCACAAATTCATGTATATATTCCAGTTTGGAGTGCAGAACGGCATAGATTGAACCGTCACGTGGTATATGGAGTACAGTACAAGAGCTAGTGCGCCGCATTATCTCGGATTACGCGGGCAGGAACCCGCAGTATCGCCGGGAACCTGTTCCGGGACTCTTGAGGACTTGTCAGGTTATTGACACTATGAGACACCGTTACTGTTTAGTACGGTCTACAAAAACATCGTGAACTAGTAGCAGAAATACTGCGTGTGACTTGAATTGAACTCTTTGAAGTCCTGTAAGTACGTGTGAAATATGTCTATATCAATTAAAACTAGTAAAGATAATTTAGTAAATAATTTAAGCTTTCCTGTAGTGTGTGAAAATATAATAGATATTTTAGAATTACAAAAACGTGTTCTTTTCGTTTTTTGGCTAACGAATGTTTTACTGTGATTATACCATCCTCTTCTACTAACAAATTTCGGAAAAAAAACTTAAATTATGACCATTTGAGTACACTTCTAGCTCTCTACAATAGTTATTTTTCACAAAAGAAGTGCTCTGAACACGCGGCGCGCGCACATGGTTCCTTTCCTGAATTATATCTAAGGTGATACGCTTATTTAGAGAAAGGGATGTGAATATATTTCCTATTCACACACACAATAATTTCTTATCACCAAAACTCATAATAAAACCAGCCATCAATTCAGTGAAAGCAATATCAACGATGCTAGATGTGTTTTTATAGATTTTCATGGATTTTCCTATAAAGTGAAATGCATCGGAAGTTACCGATGAGGAAACATAAAGATTTAACGACACGTTCGTTTCATTCGCCGCTAAAAGTCATTCTTAATAGCGCAGTTTCTGCATGTAATTAGCGATGTCTACGAATTGATTCCGCAATTTCCCACAGCGGTGAGACTATTATTCTTAAAGTACCAAAACGATAATTGTCCTTTGATTTCTTTTCCTAGCTTTCAGGGTGAAACCATCTACTTACTAGTACTACAAACAAAGGAAAAGGGACAGGGCGGTCTGTGCTACAAGACTTGCGTTGTCGAGCAATTAGCTAGAGACATCTTTTTATTCATATTATTGGCGAAGTTTCTTATTAAGAAAACAACTTCAAATTTTGGTTTTTTAAATGCGTGTCTATAAAAATATTTCTTCATATAATATAATTACCTCTATATACTAATTTGGTTACAGACTTGTTGAACTGTGATAATAACTTCATCAAATCTTTTATCTTTTATGACATTTCTTAGGAAATATGTCCTATTATTATTTTTGTGTGAAAGTTATATAATTGCTATAACGTTGCATTTCATCTATAAATCATTTTAGGTGTCTTTTAAAAATAATTCACGGATGCCTGTTTTTTAAATCAATTTGTTGAAATTTATTTAATTACAAAGCAAGTTCAACTCAAATCTTGATTCCCTTTAATCTTTATATTACCTTCTTTATAACAATTAAATAATTTCCTAGCAAAACACCCTAGATAGGCATCATGTTAATGAGATGATCGCGATCTTAGGAATATGTTTACGCATCCTGTTAGGATAGGACTGGTCTGCTAACTGTACATCTCATGTCATCAGATGTAGATATCTCAGACTAAGAGATTACAAAATAGATTGCTCAGATCTGCTTTAATTATTATACAAGACTTTACCAGCAACTTCGTCTACTTGGATCTCAGAATTTATATCACGGAAACTGCTTGTTCTACATGAATAAACGTGCCCTATGTACTTTAATGTCCTGTACCTAATCATGATTGAACAAGTAGTTGATATTTGAGATAAATGCTGAAATACAAAGAAATTCGCGGGCAAAAACTAGTTCAAAAAATATACGACTGCCGCCCGACTATAATCATACGATAAACGTTTATTGGTTAGATAGAACATTCATTCAGTATAATCAGTATGTTAAAGAAAATGTGTGTCCTAAGACTGTAATTTCAACAGATTTAAATCACAGGTGAACATAATGTGAATCACAAGTCTCGAATACTCGTAAACAAGTAAATGATGTAAACTAATTATTAGTAGACATACATAAATATCGTTTCACGAAAAATATTGTCAAAAAACATTTATTGTAATGAACTCAAGATTTGCTTACCATCAGGTGAGGTGAAAGTCAAGTCCTATAGATTTAAAAACCGGTCAAGTGCGAGTGGGACTCGCGCACCGAGAGTTCCGTACAGAATATGAATAAATAAATAATTAACATACTTAAAATCATGTTCTACCGAAAATATAAATCCAGAAGAACCAACTTTATTTTGCGGTTACATTACATAGCCGATGTATAGCATTCTACTACAAAGTTAAGTTTGTAAACGTGAAAAAGCTGTTTTTATTGTGTCATAATTTAAAAAATCCTGGTTTTCAGATTTATTCCTACGGTATTTACAGTAGAAGATATAAACTTATTTACAATTACAAACTAATAAAAATACAATAATAATAATAAAAGTATATTTACAAAGTGAACACTTCGTCTAGCGCCAGTCCGTGCGGCATGGTGCCCTTCCTACGGTTGTGCTATAATAAGACCTTGCTTCTTGCCAAATTTCAGGATACTAGGTCAAAGGGAAGTACCTTATAGGTTTTGCTTCCCTTACATTTTGAATGGAAATTGTATTAAACACAGCTATATCTTTTTTGCGTTGACCTCTATAGTTGACCGCAGATATTAATTTCAACTTGACACCAGTACACGTCCCTAAGAAAAAGGCTCTTGACAGACACACATACACACAAAGTGATCCTATAAGGTTTAATTTTTTTCCTTTTGAGGTACGGAACCCTAAAAAAGTATCTATAAATAAAAGGAATAAAAATCAAATGTTATAGACATATCTACTGTCTAGATTATTCTCTACCCTGTCACCGAAGCCAAGCAAAAAAACTGCACGGGGCACTAGATGTGTCATTGGCCGAGGCTGCGTTTCTCTCAAGTTTCCCTGTACCCGGTCACACTGGTTATTCTAGCCATGACATTGCTACCTCGAGATTCCTAGTACTATCTGCTTAGAAGATTTCTTTCATAATTGCAGACGTTACGATTTAAACTTACCTAGACACGAAATAGATATTTATTATTTACTACTTACAACAAACAGTTAAAAAGTATTATAGTATGTAAAGTATGTATGTATTATTATTGATATATATTAGTTTGTTTTGTATCTCGTATTTATGTAATGTCTGGGAGGCCTATGTCCAGCAGTGGACGTTTCCCGGCTGATGATGATGATGATGATTTATGTAATCGTTTATCATATTTATTATATCGTACACGCCTAACTGCCCTCCTTTCTTCAATATTTCTCCTTGACCTAGGACTGCTGGAAGAAATTTCTTTTTGAAATAAGCTGTTCCTTTTGTATATATTTTTTGTGTTTTTTCTGTTTGTTATTTTCCGTGTCCAATAAACTGTTTAAATAAATAAAAAGTCTGCATGTTCTCGTTGATATCGGAACTAATAACAATGTACGAGTATCACTAACTTATCACTAAGATTACATCACTCACTAATATATTGAGGACAATCAAAATAAAATCACAAGTGACCTGAAATAGTTTGTGTTATTAACAGGTTGTCGGTGTGACACCTTTTTTGCTTTGCAGACTTGGCTGGCACACTGCCGTGTGTCTAGATTTAGATCTCCAAAACGAACGAGCCACATGTTCGGCTGTGCACTTATAACCTAAATCGGAACAAAGTCGCACGTTCCAAAACCAATCCTACTAATATTATAAGTGTGAAAGTTTGGATCTTTAGATGTTTGGATGTTTGTGACGCTTTCACGGAAAAACTACTGAATGGATTTGAATGAAACTTTACAACAATATAGCTTATACTTCAGAATAACATATAGGCTATAATTTATAAAGACATATTGTGTAAATTGTCCAAAATCACACTTATAATATTAGCGGGATTACATGGGCAATTTTGGCATAACAAAAACGCGTTGCCTAGACCATAGAATATGTAAATTCGTATATACAAACTTTCGCGTTTATAATATTGGTGTAAAGACTATTTGAATGTCTACTACGTCAGATATTGAATTTTATTTTGTTTCTTTAAATTATTAGACTACGTAACAGAATAAACACTATTTTCTACCTTATGCTGTACAATAATTTGTCATATACGTCACCTGTGCCTATCGAACAAGTAGAATACATCCTGAAGTACACGCGGACAAAGTCGCGGGCGGAAGCTAGTATTCTATAAAACCATATCAAATGGTACTCGTATTGTTGTATTTCAGGCACCACCGTGAGGTAACGGTACTTCTCCCACATACATCACCGGGCCGCTCGAAGCCCGGAGTGCTCCAGCCCAAGAAAACGTATGTCATGACCTTATAATTTTTCTCCACAGCCTCTGATAGATATAAAAATTGTTTTTTGTTGCTGTGAATATTGCGGTCCCTGCCTTGCTTCTATTGAATAAAATACGTTCCCACTCCGTAATGGTTTATAAAATATGAATAGAAAGTTACTGGGGGCGAGTGCTCTGTAGGTCGTGTACAATAACTCGCGGAGTCCCAATAGTGGAATATGTCTCCATTCCTGTCCCCCCAAGCGTATATAATTCAACCCATAAAGACCCTAAAAAGCTAACTTTGCTATGTGTTTATTTTATTTGTTGGAATTTGTTGACGCTTGTGAAATATTGTAGTACCTAGAGACAGAGATTATGTATTTTATTTCGGTAGTTTATAGTTTCATAGCCGGGGTTTATAGTACACAGGTTAAGTGTGCTATTTACCTTTTGCGGAGAGTTAGAAATACCACAATTTTAGGAACTTGAAGGATTGTAATTTTTTGTTACGCTTTTTGGAAGAATAAACTTGTATTTAGGTTACATTGAACTGATTTTCTACCGCTTACAGGGATGATCGATTGCAAATAAGTGTGTAATGTACATCCAAAATTAACGGCTAACATATATTCATGTGTAACGTGAAACCCCAATTAACAGTATCGTTGATTACAGCCTCAATCATTAGTTTACTGCAGAATTAATGATTACCAGTTGGTAACAAATGAAGACTCACATCACTTTCTTCACGGCATCCTCTAAAATCTACGACGCGAGTAAAATTAATGCGTCAAATGTTAATGGTTATTATAATATTAATGGTATAGAGGAAGTAAACGGATCGAACCCCTCCCTCCCTCCCGCTCTCCCGCCGCCAGGCAATTATCAAAATCTCCCCGTTGGAGATTTGAGCTATAGAGGGCCATTATCAAGAGTTTCATTATTGATTTAGTTAAGTGAAACAGTGAGTACAGTGAAGCGAGGAAAATAGATTTATTTTCTGTCTTACCTTTGATCTTTCGTGTTCGCTCGGTTCAGGAGTGCTGGTTGCCACTTATTTGTAATGGTGAGCATTATAATAGTGCAAAAAGCGTTGAGTAACGAAGCAAGTATAAATGCAAACGATTAATATTATATTTTGTGCCCAGGATCGTAATTTAGGTAGCTATTAGTTGTTGTATTTTTTAACCAGTCAAGTGAGAGAAGGACTCTCGCACCGAGGGTTCCGTACAGAATATGAATAATTGACATACTGAAAATCATAAATAATAGGTACGGTAATAGCTAAATTACATACCACGTGTATGGGTAAATACAAATTAATTTTAATAGCATAAAAAAGCTATTTTTACAGTTTTATAGTGCAAAAATTAGTTTTCAGATTTATACTTAAGGTTTTGCCGTAAGACCTTGCTTCCTTGCATTTTGTGTGGAAATGTTCTAAAATACAGCTACACCTTCGAATTGGGTTGACCTATAAGTTTGATTTTGTCATAGATCCAAGAAACGGAATACATGAGTATTTGATATTAATTTCGACTTGGTATCTTCACGCGTTTCTAGGAAAAAGGGTATTGATAGACATACCTACCGTCTATAAGGGTTCTTTTTCCTTTTGAGGTATGGAACCCTAAAAAGTTAAGAAAGTAGAATCGAATCTGAATGTGGCACTAAAATAATTATATAAACATTGCATTACAAAGTACTAGTAAAGACAATACGGTAAAGTAAAATGTACTAGTTACATATTTCGACTTCATAATTTAAAAAACTTCCTGCTTTTTATTACAATGTTCAAGCACCAATATTTCCACTCAGTTCATTTCATTCAGTTCCGACTTTTCTTTTACTCAAAGGTTTCGTTTGTACGATGGCAAACAAAATGAGAAAATAAGATAAAATGCGTTGACATTCCATTTTGTAATTTTCCTTTTTTTTTCTTGATCTGAAGGGGTGGGTGCTTTGTCCACGATACTCATTTATTCATTTCTATCAATAGAAGGGGTTGTCTTTTGATCTGCTCATCGAATTTACTTCAGGTCTATTCTTTTCAGGGTATTATTAGATCAACAAAAGTAAATTCGATTTATACTTTTTTATTGTAAGTGATTATAGCTAATCCCCTGAACTTAAGTAGCTCATAACAATGTTTTCGGTTAACTATATTCACGACTTCTGTTACATGTAAACAAAACAAAAAAATATTATGGAAAAGTGCATATTATTCACATAAAATTTTGGTACTCCGAACTACGAATAGTTTCGTTTCTTACATTGATGGAAAACGGTATCACAGCTAATTTTCTAAATGGTAGATGTGAGTTACGAAAATTTTAGCATTTAACTATTTTAAGATAAATGCTTTGTTTAGTCTCCACGAATTCATTACACTGTCCGTACTCATTGGACACAAACTTATTCTTGTACAAGCGTCTCGTTCAAACATACTTGGCCTCGCTAAAGATAGATTAAAAGCAAACCAATATGACAAAATGACTGCGAAGATAGCTTTATGCATACCTGCATGCTATTTGTTCAACATCATGCTCAACAATAGCAAAACACCCTGAAAACAAAAAGAAGCCAGTTTTGTACTAATACAAACTGCTTATTCTAGACGTGAATATCAATATTTTCCTACCTACGTCCTATTTTCCTGTCTAAGTTTTCTATTTTCTCTTACAAATCTGTTTTCAGTTTCCCAGTTCTTAATTGCAATACAGTTTCATGCTCATTCATAATTGCATACAATTTCAACTCATCCTTACTCACAAAACCACATTTCACATTCCTTCAAAACTTGCAAATACAATTTATACAACAGATATCTTTTGAAAAAAATGTAATCATCAATAAATATTTTTTGATCCCGTCTCCTGTAAATGTACCTCCCATACTAGACGTCAGGTGCATTTCTTCATTAATGCACTGTAGGCTTGCACCTGGCGTAAGCCCGTATGATGGAAACGTGCTTGCCCAAAAGCCTCAAGTTAATGAGGCTATTGTCTCTCATCACAGGAACACACTTCCCATTTTCAATGACGTTAGTGTCTATATAAGAATCTTCTTCACCGAGACGCTCGTGACGTATAAACAATACCAGCTGTGTGTATCATGGTTAACATTAGAACTAATATTTCACGGGCTAACAGAAACATTTGTCAAAGTCATATCTCTTGACAATTTGTACGTTTCCTCGTGGACCGTTTACAGACAATTTATAGACAACGTTAGAGACTACAAAAGACGAATATCCATTTGGATGTTTTGACAGTTTGCCAAGGTAATGGAATATTTGATCGATCGCGTAGAACAAAGGCAGAATTGAGGGTGGTTTTATATAAAGTTTTCTTTCAAAATTACAAAATTAGTTTCCAAACGAATTGAAAAGTATTTACTAAGAATACTAGAAAAGTATTTGGTTGCAGGCCTACTCAATTTCAATCTATATCTGGGACTTGAATGTTTGTTTTCGTAAGACATTTTTCTTTTCAAAAATCACAATGTTCGTCATACACTTCTTAAATTATGGACTTTTTTTGTGCAGAGAGCATGTTGGGCCAATTTGGACCTGATGACCTGCGCCTGTTTAATCGAAGCAATTTAACGTGAGAGCTCAGCGCATATTAAATATACCGCAATTCATTTACGTTAGCACCGTCGGTTTTAAATGAAGCAGAAGAAGAAAGTACTCTAGTTTCAGAAGCGTCCTGGACATCCAGGACCTTCGAGGAGCGCCACAACAGCGTACCTACCGTATCTATTTTGTGTGGTTTTTCAGAGAAGGTCGTTGGTGAATAATTGGTCAGATTTATATTATTTAAATCTGGTCCTGCAATACAATTAATTAAAAAGTAAATTGCCAAATCAGAGCGGAAGAGGAAAATAAGCGTTGATAGATGACTTTTCCGTCTTTTCTTCTCTTGTTTATGTATTTAACTATATATTTCAGCAATAATCTGACGTAACATCTATATAGATAGGTATCTAGGTTGTCTGTAAACAATACTACAGGTCTAAAGCATAACTGAATCTATTCCTGAGGTATGTGACAAGTGACGCCCGACTGAAGTTCCGTAAACACACCCTCCCGTAGCGCTCCCATACCTCAGGAACAGACTCAGTTATGCGTTGGACCTGAATTACTGATTGCTTAATTGTCGTAGTTGAAACAAACTTCATTCTTATGAAGCTCTCAATCTTCTACAATTTAAAATTGACTAAAGAAATCTGTGACCATAAACGCAGTGTTTACTTGGGTAAACTAACTCTTAGTCGGGTTGGTGATCGTAGTAAGTTGTCAATGGTAATACACAGACAGACATCACGCACCACTCTCACACA